>CM062297.1:342075223-343320223 GCA_031216915.1 Pictodentalium vernedei
AAAGCCACGGGTAAATGTTTGTGCATTTCACACTCTTGAATATTTTTGTCACTTACTATACTTTCCATTTTGTCCAATATGTTTCTCATTTTTCTTTATTTCACTCTAATTTTTGTTTAATTAATTTATTTTATCGTTATTTGTTTCATGTTTTACTTAAATTTTTGCAATAAAAAATGTTCCCCTCCTTGTTTTTAGTTTATATTTTTTCAAACGCTGTCTTATGAAATTGCTGTTCATAAAACTTCCCCATGATTTCTTCACTGCCTAATGCTTCTATCTCATAAGTGATGGGATTGGTG
This sequence comes from Pictodentalium vernedei, assembly GCA_031216915.1. NCBI lineage: Eukaryota > Metazoa > Mollusca > Scaphopoda > Dentaliida > Dentaliidae > Pictodentalium > Pictodentalium vernedei. The sequence continues at coordinate 342,075,526 of CM062297.1, forward strand.
TAGAACACTCGAAAGTTCTTCCATCCAACTAGGCGTATAACCTTTTTTCAAAATGTTTTTTCCACTTGTAAATTCTCGCTCGATCACCCAAGGCAAATGTCGGTCGTTTTGTAACCGCTACCATTTTTCAATGGACAGAGATTTGCGTAGACTTTCTTTTCGTTTCGAGGATTGCTAGCTGCCACGGGAGTCATGGTGATGGAACTACGAGGCATATTATTTTAGTCGGCAAACAAATCAAGACATTCAAGTATTTCTTAGACGAGTTGGCCATGAAATATCTGTGCATTTTCTCCTTCATGGTTCTATTCCATCGTTCGACCCGCTCACCTTCTCCTCATTTTCTGTGGAATAGATGTCGACGAGTCGACGAACGTAGACGTTGTAGAATTCTCGACCGTCATCCACCCATAATTTAGCGAAGAAGTGGCGAAGATATTTTCCAAAGCTTCGGCCACACTCGTTCCTGATTTACTTTTCAACGCTCTCATCCATCCGTATTTCGAAAACACATCTATGACCATCAATAGATATTTCTGTCTAGACAGAGACTGCGTGTCAGAATGGTAGCCCTCACTCAATCCAATCCCTTGACGAATACTCTCCTCTTTCCAAATCTAATCTGTGCACTGTGGGCTTGTGCAGTTCGTTTGCTAATGCAATGGTGATTCTTTTTTTTATTTCCCATTCCGAATCGACTTTTCGTGCCATTTATTTTACCGACTAGAGAACGTTCGAATTTCTCTCTCATCGTGGGATTGACTATATTTTTCAAATCTGTCAACATGTTGTTGTCGCACACATCGTTTCTAGTCTTCATGTCGGAATGCTTAGCATAACTGAGATCGTGGCCGAAGGCGGCCCTATTCACTCTATTCATGGGTTTGCTCCACGATTTCGGAGTCAGATCTTTATTCAGTCTCTTGTTAAATTTCGTGCCCGGACCCATAAATTGATGTCCTGGCAGATGCATTTCGAAGGGAAGATTATTGATGAGTCTGTTGACAGTTCCTCCTTCACCTCTTTTAAAGAATTGAGTTTTAGTGGAACCGGACACTTTACAAGTGCCTCGAAGCATCTGCCTATTATTTTTAGTTTGCACCTTCCCCAATTTATTTATATCCGCAATAGATTCTGTTTTGTTAAATTTATTATTTATTTTTTTTTTTTTTACTTTCTTATATATGTTATACAATTAGTTTTTTTCCAGGAGTTTACGAAATGATTCCCTGGCTTCTTCTCGACCTCTTTCTATCAGATTATGTTTTGTCTCCTCTTTGAGAAGCTGACGAGTTTGTTTTTCTCAAACTTTCTTTTAACGTCTCGAATGTATCCCTTTCCGCAAGAATGAAGCGACATTCCACATCGGAAATCCTTCAGTCTTTCTGAAAAGTGGATATCATGTCGCTTATGGAATTGATGTTCGTGTCGGCCAACTCTTCGATATTTTCGTGTTTCTCGGCCTTCAACGATAATTTTTTACTCACTAATTTTCCAACCGTGCTCAAGAATACTGTCGCGAGAGTAACGCCCTTTATCGCCCTTTATCGCCAACACGACTGGAATGATAGCCACGGTCGATAGAAGACCCACTCCAACAGCACCCAAACCCATGGATATGGTGATGAGAGTCAGATCCAGACCGTCCACCAATTTAGTCATTCGCCCATACTTCTTGTTGAGCGCTTGACGTCACTCTCGTTCCATCCTTAAATAATGTTGAATTTCATTGATCTCATCAATGTGAAACGCATTGCCTCTATCTTCCGAAGGAGGTGTCGTTGGTAATACAGTTGCCGGTAAGTCGGGATATGGATTGCCACTTCTTATTTCCTTTTTTTTATTTGTTTATTTACTTCCTATTTTTTTTTAATAATAAAAAAATCAAGTTGTTTCCTCTCTTTAGATAGAGACCGCCTACGCGAGCTTGAAATATGCAACGACCTTTCGCGCGTTTCAGATACAATCCTTCACCATCCGTTTCGACCGGATACACAACTCCTCCTCACTTCAGAAACACAATTATTTTCTGCGCACCAGAGCTGGCCAATCCAGACAGAGCTCCTATACCCAAAGCCGACAGCACGGTTTTGGTGAGAATGGGTTATGCCTTGGTGGCCCATCCCTCCAGTAATCCTAAGAAACCACCTTTCATTTTCAACTTTTATCTCAATTGCGCGGCCTTCAGTATCACGGTCAGTCCTCTTCGATTACGATACGCTTTGGCTATTCTGTTAATTTGCGTTTAGTCCAGGAATGAGTTTCTGTTACATGTTTGAACAACTTGCTCGTCTTTCGTTTCATCTCGATCTCTCCCACTCTTTTAGCCGTATAGCTCACTCGAATATTCTTTTCCAATTCTAGAAATCCACGAATCTTCTCATCTCTCCACTTAGGATTTAATATCTTTAAAAATGACATGTTTTTTTTTAAAGTGTTCTTCGTTTTGTTTCCTTTGATTTTTGGGGTATTTTTTAGAAATTAAAATTCAAGTTATTTTCTTATTTCTTTTTCTATATATAAAGTATAAAAAAATAATGAAAGTGCTCTTGAAGGTCAAGTTCTGATTTTTTTATTTCGACTCTCATGAACATCAATTACAAATATAATGACATGGGACAAAACGGCAATATGTGCAAAATCGTCATTTTGATAGTGGCCAGAACGTGGCGCATTACAATTTTCTATGGACAAATTCCATAGAAAAGAAGCGTTTTCGGTTTCGTCTTTTCTAGGCTACTTGCTAGGGTGGAAACGAAGGGGGTGCATTACAAATCCCTATGAGACAAATGCACTGAGCGATGTGCAGAAAAGTTCGTTTTCGCAAATATCCAAGGCCAGCGATCTTGACACTTTTACAATTTCGTATGGAAATTTACATTGAAGAAAGATCACTTTTTTCTTGGTCACTTTAGCTCTTATTTTCACAAACAAAATCCCCATTGGATTAACCACAGTCGAAATACTGGACCAGGCGAAAATTGGCTTAGTCCGATTTTAGCTGGGAAAGAAAATGTTTCAAGCTAAATTCCAATTGCTTTCAAGCTTAAATTTTGGTGTGGACCAGAAATGCATTTCTGCAGGGCCAGAACACTAACTTTATATCTACTGATGACATCTTTGCTTCAATACACCACTCTCGGAACCCCACTTTGTAGTTATAACCTATAAATATTGATTACTTTATCGCAACATTAGGAACATTCGTGAGTAGTGTAGCACGTATGAAGTGTGTCATGTTACCCGTAGCTTTGCCGGAGCAGCTACTGTTAAATTCCCATAGTAACTGGGGCCGTTTGATGGAGCAACTGTTTAATTTACACTTGCATCATATAACTGTGATTTTTTTTAAAAATCACAATATTACTCCCCTCTCTTTTTCCACACTACTCTGCATTTAAAATTAAAAATAAGGGCATTTATATTAGAGCAGAGATAGGACCGTTCAGAAAATAACTCTCACCGTTTTGTACAAGATCGTTTGCTTGAGGGATTTTTTTGAAAGCACACAGTTTTTCTAACCAAAATAAATTTCGGTCGTTCTTTATTTTAAACGTTTGATTTTAACCTATTTTGTATTTTATTTTTTAATCGCATTTTTTTCAGCGTCAAGAAATGTATGTCCCACCAGCAAGGGCTATACTCTATGGACTTACACCGACATGGCCCTTTGCTTACGATATAGTTCAATAACAGTTTCAAATAAACAGGATGCCGAGAACAAATGCAGCGAAGATGGCGGACATCTCGTTCTAGTTGACGGCGAGAATGTCAGATTGCGTATTACTGATGCTGTCAAGAATCTGGGCGCACCAAATGACGGTAATGTTTCACCTTATGCATAAAGTCATAAAGCTTCAACGTTTTTCCTGAAATAATGGAAAGAATGTGGCACCCTGCCTTTTTACATTTCATCTTGTTTTGGGTTTTTTTTCTCTCTCTTTCGCAAATTTTGTTGTTTTTTTTTTTTTTGATGGGGGAGGGGAGTTTTTTTGTCGCTCTATTTCAAACTTTGAATGCGTTCGAAATGGTATGTATTAAAGAACATTATTAATTCCGTCTTGAAAGGTCGAAATTGAAAGTATGAAATGTTATTAAATTCGTGTTTAAAAGTGTCCCACGGCTCGACCTATCACGTAACATTAGCAAAATTTCAGAGATTCCCTCAAAGGCTACCAATAGGAGGAGCATTGGTCCACCATGCACTCAAATTACGGTGCTGTTAGGCTTATACTGCCTGATGTAATCACAATTACTCACCACTTTCAGTGGATGGCGTCTGGTATTAAGGACGAGTCATATTTCTTAGCATTTTTCTACACAACCTTGGCGAACATAGCATGTACTAAACATTTAACACACTAGGAAGGTATTTGGAAACGACACTTGAGATATTTGTTCATTCAAAACAGGGGTGTTCCACCTCATTGTAACAAGAGAGTCACCGATTAGGTGTCTTCTTAAAAGATTTCCTTTTGTCCAAGGAGAAATGCCAAGCGAATACTGCTTAGCAAAACGTTAATCCGATTTAGTTATCTTTTGTAAACGTATGGAATCCAAAATGCAAAAGGTGTCACCTGGAGGTATAATTTCTGTGACTACTTTATTTTGTATATTTTTATCCCAGTTTCATGATCCGGTTTTCGCAGAAGAAATCTCTGGGGCAAAATATAAAATGTTATTGTATGCTCTCCTGTGAATTATTGCAAATTATCTAAAAGCTATTTCTCGATATCTATCGACTCGATGGATATCGAGTAATATCTCTCAGTAGCTCCCTAAATGACGTCACGCTTCGGTGCATGACGCGGCCTTGAACGTTGCCTTGAGAAAACGATGAGCAGGTCTTTGTTGTTGTCTTGAAACTTTTTTTTGCAGTCGAATTGGGCTGAATAATGGCCAGTGAAATGTCACGTAGTATATAATAAAAAGAAAATGTATGCCATTTTAGTGAATATCTGGAATTATCTCATGAGTGTGGACCTGAAAGTTTTATTTTTCACGAACGCTTGCGCAAATGAAATATAAAACTTTCTGGTCGACACGTTTCGGCGCATGGGCCGTTTGCCTCACCACTGCTGTTGTCAGCTGCAGTCTATATACACAGAAAATATGCAACGAAGGAACTAACTGACATTTTAAATGGGCTTACTTCTCTACAGAGAAGTTCAGCAATAGATTTCCTCAATTATGCCTCGCAAAGGACCATCGCCACGGCTGGCCAAATTCACACAATTTGTTTTCGATAATGCAGTCTGTAATGTGCTCACATAAGATGGCATCATTACATTCAATAGCAAGGGGGAATTGCGTACCCGACTGGCTCTCCAAAAGAAGAGTCACATAAACGATTGATTGGTGATCTTGACAAAGTTCGCTCTGTGAGTACCATTATATTCCCCTCCTGGAAGGATAGGAAAAGTTGAAATTATCGAGCGGTTCTTTGTTCCGCGCCACCTCGCAAATTATATTTTATCCTCAGCAATGTGGTCCTATATCATTGTATAGCATCGAGGTAAAAGCGTGAGATCCCGAATCAGAAGTTAATCTGATGCGATCTCCACATTCTTGTAGTGATTGCGTCCAACGTTACTTCCCGAAATATAGGTGGGTTATCCCTTTAGCGTTTTAGTTCATGGAATAGCATCGGCGTAAGGGCGCGATATAGGTAATGAAGGCTGTTGCACACTGGACGCGTTGCGAACCGTGCAATAGGGTTGGGATCGACACTATTTTCTTTGTATTCGCAATATGAATATGGCGCGATGTTTGTGGTCTCGCGCGGCTGTGGAGCGCGGGGGTGGGGTGGTGGATGCACTGGATCATGGGTGCAAAATGGGACATGAGATAGTTGTTTTTAACCTTGATGCAAAGGTTCGTTATACGAGGCTTATAATCAAAGTTGTTTTTTGTAGTGACTTGTACGTCCGGCTGGGTGGTTATCTTCGTTAGGTAGACCGCCGTGGCCGCAAACGTCTCGCTTTTTCTTGCTTAGAAATAGTAGGGAGCTAGCGTTGATGTTACTTCCATCGCGTCGTTCTCATCGTGTCCGAGCCTTTAGGCGATCTGCTGCAAGCAGATTTTTTGACCCAATCTCTTCGCATCTCGTACTGGCTTTGTGAGAGGTTTCGGATCTCAATTGTTTTAATAGAGGATGTCTCATCCTAATACTCGAAAGACCAAGTGTATGAATATTTACTCCCTTCAATGTGTCAATTGTTTGTGTTGAATTTATGTTGAATCTCAGAATGTAGGCATTCACAGATCATTAATTATGTGTGATGAGACATTGTGACAGAGGGTAGAATTTAAAAGAAATAAGCAATGCATACCACAATCTTGGTGAACTCAAGACACATGAGAAATATGACTTTACTAGAACAAAGGGAGATGACTGTGACACTAGTGCGAATCCACACTCGATCATGAATCATTCGCGCAGCTCCTTCATGCCGTTGGAAATTCCACAAAAGTTTCAAATTCGCGAAAAGGCACATTCCTGCTCGGAATTAATTGCTGGAGCTTATATGTGAACTGGGATGGTTTATTACGCAACATGCAAGATAATAAACATTCGTTTGATATTATTGCTATTTCCGAAATTTTCGCAATTATAACATCGTATGCACTTCCTGGTTATCATCCATTTGAATATAAAAACACTTCGCGATAATGATGATGGTAGGGGGTTGTGTCGATTTATTTATTTAAGACACTTTGGAGTATCAACTTAGACCCGGATTATTTATCATTATTCCTCAAGTAATTGAAACACTATCCACAGTGGTTGATCCTAACAAAAGAACCTCGTATGTTGTTGTGGTTATATACCGACCTAACACTGCTCCCAGGGCAGACATCAATGATATCATAGATCGGATTGAAGCCATACTGACGAATTTGAATAAATCACAGACCAAAGCCTATTTGGTAGGTGATTTCAATATTTATTTACTTCATTCGGCAAATCTCAAAAAAGGAAACTTTACAGATGAGGTGTTCGAACGCACCCCCCCCCCTCCCCCACCCGCTCCATTTCCTTTGCAAGATGTGCGTGTCTTATGTGAGAAGGACACGTGAGATAGATATATATCACATCACCCACGTGACCGGCTTATTAGCATATTTAATGAGCGCACGGACTATTTAATCATCGCACGTTCTTCCGTAAACAAACGTCGTGGCGACACGATTCGGAAATATTAGCAGACGAACGTTTATCAAATGGAAATAAAAACACAGACCGCAAAACCAAAGCACACTTGACTCTTTTATATGAATATTTGGGTGAACGCTATTATGAGTGGAGAGAGCTGCACGAAATACCCGTCAAAAAGTTTTGCAAATACATTGCAGAATTCAACTGACGTCACCGGAATGTGTCAATATTCATTTCGCTATAAATCTTTAACCCCTGTCTTGACGGCGTTGGGATTTAATTTCGTTGTTTATAGCTATGGTATATACATACCCTTCGTGCGCTCTTTCCGATAAGCAAGTCAGTTTTTTTTTAGAAATGGACAACAAAATTGTTCGATATAGCTGCACGCGCCCCTGGATTACATTTGACGACGTCAGAGTGTTTTGGTGGTGGGGACAAATTATCCCTGATGGGGTGGGTTTGAGATGAGGAATTCTCCCACCACTAAGGTACTGAGATATATATAAAGTCGTATGAGACAGCTGAGAGAGATATGCCTGCCACACCCCACCCACCAGACAGGTATCTCACCTCCACCCACGTGAACAACATATATTGGCTTATTAGCATATTTAATGATAGCAGGACTATCCAATCATCGTACGTTCTTCTGTAAACAAACAACATATTGTCACGTTTCGGAAACATTAGCCGACGAACGTTTGTCGAAGAAAATAGAACTAAAAGCACAGACCGCTAAACCAAAAGACACTTGACTCTTTTATATGAATTTTTGGGTGAACGCCATTTTGAGTGGATCGAGTTGGAGTTGCAGGAAATTCCTGTCGAAAAGTTATGCGAATACATTGCAGGCAAACCTCGTGTCTTGCCCAAATATCTTGCCCTCGGGTGAGATTTCCCTATCTCCCACCCTCACCCACTAGGGATAATAATAATCTCCTGGTGATTACAAATGTACCAGGATTGAGCACTCAGTAACACTAATTTATCACATTCACACATATTCAAAATTAAATTTCGATTGTGGGATTAAAATTGCAGATGCATCTGAACACTTTGCAACATTCTAACTAAGATAAGATAAAGACAAGATAAGATAAATTTAATTGCAATAAAACATTCGTATGGACAGATTGCATAACAACGACGAACATATACATATAGAAAAGAACGTACATATATAAGAATTATAAGGCAAATACGTGACTGGTAAATCTTAATGTGCAAACGATTATAAAGTTCTTAGCAGCAAATGCCGGGTATCAAAGAACTGGACAATTATTTGATATAATTAGATTCATTTGTTCATCTATATTTAATTTACCAAAGATCGTATGATATATCTGCATGGTGTCAAATAATATAGTTCTTAATTCGACATATACAGGACACTCCATTATGAAATGCTTCTCATCTTCAATTTTTCACATTGACAAACACAGCAAAACCTATTTTCAAGTTCAATGGAAGGCTGATGATGCCGTCCCTTTTCGATACAAAGATTACTTATTCGGAGTCGGGTGAATATGGGCCTATCATCACTTGAATTCATATACACAAGATATGGTTCAAGCTCAAACATGCTCTTAAAGAGACGATATGTTCTTAGTTTACTGTTATCCGCGTATATTTTAACATTAAAATAATTTGAATGCTTTGCGTGAAGTTCATTTCTGTATGCTGATACATTTATTTTACAGGATGCTAAACTATCACCACTAATATTCGTATTAATTCCAAAAGATTCCAAAGTTTTGAAAACTGATTTGTTTGAAGTTAGATTCATTTGTTCGGTAGCAGCATTTTGTAAAGGTGTGTTACTTGAGACTGATGCTAATTTGTTAACGTAAGATGTCATACGACACATAATATCAGTGTGTAATGGATAACTACCCAGTTCAGCCCTAACATCATTATTGCATGCATGTTTTCCAACTCCTAATAATTGTTTACAAAATTTAATGTGTAGTTGTTCATAGTCAAGACGATTGGTATTCTTCTCAGTTATTTCCATATCCCATATCTCACAACCATATAAGGCAACGGGCTTTATTAGTTTGTGAGACATTTTCAGAGAATTTCAGACAGGAAGCGGATCGGCTCTATGACAAGCGCTAAGTAAGGAAAACATTGTTCTTAGACCTTTCGCACTCTGTTCAGAAATTGCTTGAGTGAACGTTCCAGAATTTTTTAACATTATTCCAAGATAATTATATGCATCAACAGTTTCTTAGGGATTGTTATTTTTGGTAAATGTAGGGTCTCGTTTTGCTGCTCGCGCCCTAAATACCATGCATTCTGTCTTATTCGTATTAATAAATAATATGGGTAAAAGTTTGTAACTTCTCCAAACATCGTTGAAGAGAGTCAGCACTATCCGAGACTAATACAAGGCCATCCGCAAACATGATGTGATTAACGTACACGCCACCTATTTTAACTGGATCACAAGTTGCATCGAAGGAACGTTTGATATCATCTATGAATGTTTGAAATAAGTTGGGTGATAAAATACATCCCTGGCGAACACCTATTGTTGATAATGTAGGTGGCCCTAAAGCTTTGCTTGTTTTTGTGACATAGTGACATAGTAACTTGATTCATATAAGGATTTAATAATCTCGAATAATTTACCTTTCATGCCAATAGCTTCCAGTTTTCTTAACAATATCGCTCTATCAACTGAATCGTATGGCGTACGAACAGGTTCGAAAATAATTATTGAGGAACATACCATATTATTTGAGGTTCATCCTATATTATTTCAGGTTCATCCTATATTATTTGAGGTTCATCCTATATTATTTCAGGTTCATCCTATATTATTTCAGGTTCATCCTAAAATAATATTTATGACCCTCTCGTACGCGATCAATAATTTGTCCGACCCTGGATGGACTATAATTATTGTTTCATGTTGAACCAGGTTCGACATAAATATTTCAGGTTCATCCTATATTAATTGAGGATGAACCTAAAATAATTTGTCCGACCCTGGATCGACCATAATTATTGTTTCATGTTGAACCAGGTCCGACATCAATATTTGAGGTTCATCCTATATCAATTGAGGATGAACCTGAAATAATTTGTCCGATCCTGGGTGGACCATAATTATTGTTTCATGCTCAACCAGGTTCGAAATAAATATTTCAGGTTCATCCTATATTAATTGAGGATGAACCTGAAATAATTTGTCCGACCTTGGATGGACCATAATTATTGTTTCATGTTGAACCAGGTTCGACATAAATATTTCAGGTTCATCCTATATTAATTGAGGATGAACCTGAAATAATTTGTCCGACCTTGGATGGACCATAATTATTTTTTCATGTTGAACCAGGTTCGACATCAATATTTCAGGTTCATCCTATATTAATTGAGGATGAACCTGAAATAATTTGTCCGACCCTGGATGGACCATAATTATTGTTTCATGTTGAACCAGGTTCGGCATCAATATTTGAGGTTCATCCTATATCAATTGAGGATGAACCTGAAATAATTTGTCCGATCCTGGGTGGACCATAATTATTGTTTCATGTTCAACCAGATTCGACATAAATATTTGAGGTTCATCCTATATTTTAATTGAGGATGAACCTGAAATAATTTGTCCGACCCTGGATGGACCATAATTATTGTTTCATGTTGAACCAGGTTCGACATCAATATTTGAGGTTCATCCTATATTAATTGAGGATGAACCTGAAATAATTTGTCTGACCCTGGATGGACCATAATTATTGATTCATGTTGAACCAGGTTCGACATAAATATTTGAGGTTCATCCTACATTAATTGAGGATGAACCTAAAATAATTTGTCCGACCCTGGATCGACCATAATTATTCAGGATGATGCTAAAATCCCACGATGCAATACGCTCCACAAGCCAATCAGTTGAGTCGTTACAAACGCGAACAATGGGACATAACTGGGGGAAAAAAGCAAGATAAACTTGATGCAGGCACACAGTTTCAGACAAAGAATCCCGCTGAGAGATTGTTTTGTATGCGCTTCACACGATTTTTTTTCGACCCTTTGTAATCACGCAAAATAAATAAGATTTTTTCCCATGAAAATGTCGAATGGGCAGTGTTGATTGTTTACTGTACTGTTACAAACAAGTTGTGTTTTAATATTGAAATATGACTCGCTAACCAATAGTGTTGCGGACCGGACCGCAAACAAACGGTCCGGTACCAGCCCAGGCGTGGTCCGCGGTACGGTCCGATGAGGACCGGGTCGCCCCTGCTGTACCGGTACGCTGGACCGGTCCGGGGCGGTCCAAGGGACCGGTTCAGGGAAACGCTAAGGGAAGTTTTGCACTCTCCCAATTGATACACAAACTGATAATTTCATCTTGATAGACGGTGAATACATTGAAGTCGAGTAACTTTGAAGTAACTGTCAACTATATTGAGCCAATCTGTCACCAATCAACCACCTGCATCCTGTGATTCCTGTCACGGGTGTCGGATGAAGGTACCAGCGATGAGCGGTTCTACAAAAAAGTTCCCAAAATAGCGAACGCTCAAATTCGGTGACAAGAAGCTGTCATTCAATTCCTTTGTCGGCAAAGAATTTCAATGTGTATTGTGTATCTATTTCTATAAACCTCGATCTGGATTATGTGCACATGGAAACTATTTATTTGGTAGTAACTTGGTCCCTGTATTTCATCTGGTAGGTTTGGTGTGGTGACCCTATTAAATTGGACCATGGGCGCAGATCATGGGGGGTGGGGGGACGAGGGGGCGTGTGCCCCACAAAGTTTTTCGGGGGGGGGGCATTACATGTTATGTCCCCCGCGCTCCTCCCACATATATAGGTCCGATACCAGCTGATATTGTTCGAGCAATGCTGCAATAGGCGAAAATCGCGTACTTTCAGCTTGCTTTTTCAAAATTTCCTCCCGCAGGGCTAAACCCTGCTTGGCCCTGCGCGTTGTGTGTCCGAGCAATACTGCAATAGGTGGAAATCGTGTATTTTCAGCTTACATTTTCAAATTTTCCGCCCGCAGGACCAAAACATGGTTGGCCCTGCGCATTGTGTAGCCCCCCCCCCCCCCGCGACCCTCACCCCCCCCCCCCCCCCCCACATACACACACTCTAAAGAGAGAGACCTGTGCCCCTGAATTGGACCGCCTTGCACCGGTCCATCTAGAAAAAAACGGACCGCCTGCCCGAATATCGGACCGCTATTTCTTGGACCGGACCGGGCCGGAACACCATTGGCGGTCCGGCAAGGTCCGCATCACTGCTAACCAACATCGGGAAAACGTCTCGTGAAGTTTAAAAATTTAATGGAGCAGTTCAAAAAAGTGCCTCTGTGGGGTGGGGTGGGGAAGGGCAAAAATGATGGATTTCGTATGTATGTTTGTTTGTCTGTGTGTCTGCTATAGAAATAAATATGGGGCCATCCATAGCGCCCAAAATTGACCTACTTTATGGTCATTGTCAGGTTTAAAAAAGTGCAGGGGTGGGATTGGAGAGGGGCACCAAAAGCTATGACCAATTTGTTTTTTACTGACATAGGTCCTCAAAGGGGTCTACTAGTGGTGACTTCTTATCAGGAATCGTAAAGGTTTCAAAAAATTGCCGGTGGTGGTGTTGGGGAGGGGCAAAACTTGTGGATTTTGTGTGTATGTCTGTATGACCACTATAAAAAGGCATACGGAGCCACCCGCAGTGCACAAGCTGGTTCTGCTAGCGTTTTTTTTCTACACCGGAAGTCATGGATTGAAAAAGTCAGGATTGAAAAAGTGCCGGGGTGGGGAGAATCACCCAATGTCATGACAATTTTTCTTTTCACCTCTATAGATCTTGAAAGGGGCCTTCCTGAGGTAACTTTTTACCGGGAATATTATGGTGCGGTTAGGGCCGCAGGCCTGCCCAAGTTACTCTTTGAAGTCAGGGCTGTGGTTTTATGAACTGTTTTTTGTTAGAAATTTACCGTACAGCATCGGGTAACCCTGCTAGTATTTGTTAAAACCTGTTTCGACTCATCATTTTCACACAGGTAACAATGTTGGGAAGCAGTTTAGTATGCCAGAATGCTCTAAATGCATCCCCACCCCCTCATCCCCCCACAAAATTTCAAATTGCTCTGCGGCTCCTGGGTCAGTATGTTTTCGGTGTCATTGTGGGGCATGTCACGGTGTTATGTTCATGGAAGCAGGTGACTGTTTTGAACAAATCACGCGATAATGCCTCATCTGTAGGGCCGTCGCTAGAGCCTTTTAATGGGGGTGGTTTTGCGTGGGGGGGGGGGGGGGTGAGAGCTCTCGAAATTCCAACTGGGTAGTGGGCGCGTTCTTGACAAACTATTAGAACTGTAGATCTTCCTAATTCGGCGAGCACGGTCGCGCCGGGCCGACCATGGTTCGGCCCGACGTGAGAAAATTGTTAAATTTGGCATTCAAAGGAGCAATTTCCTTTCTTCTGGGGGATCAATTCCCATTTCAACATACCCCGAAAAGTTTGGTTTTTTCTGATCAAATAACAAAATAGTGGTCATACAGACATACACACAAAATCCACAAGTTTTGCCCCTCCCCAACACCACCACCTGCAATTTTTTGAAACCTTTAAGATTCCTGATAAGAAGTCACCACTAGTAGACTCCTTTGAGGACCTATATCAGTAAAAAACAAATTGGTCATAGCTTTTGGTGCCCCTCTCCAATCCCACCCCTGCACTTTTTTAAACCTGACAATGACCTCTGCCATAAAGTAGGCCAATTTGGGGCACTAGGATGGCCCCATATTTATTTCTATAGCAGACACACAGACAAACAAACATACATACGAAATACATCATTTTTGCCCTTCCCCACCCTACCCCACAGAGGCACTTTTTTGAAAATGTAAGCTGAAAATACACGATTTCCGCCTATTGCAGCATTGCTCGGACACACGACGCACAGGGCCAAGCATGGTTTGGCCCTGCGGGAGGAAATTTTGAAAAAGCAAACTGAAAATACGCAATTTTCGCCTATTGCAGCATTGCTCGAAAAATATCAGCTGCTATCGGACCTATATATATGGGAGGAGCGCGGGGGACTTAACATGTAATGCCCCCCTCCCCCCGAAAAACTTTGTGGGGCACACGCCCCCTCCCCCCCCCCCCCCCCGATCTGCGCCCACGGTCCAATTTAATAGGGTCACCACACCAAACCTACCAGATGAAATACAGGGACCAAGTTACTACCAACTAAATAGTTTCCATGTGCACATAATCCAGATCGGGGTTTATAGAAATAGATACACAATACACATTGAAATTCTTTGCCGACAAAGGAATTGAATGACAGCTTCTTGTCACCGAATTTGAGCGTTCGCTATTTTGGGAACTTTTTTGTAGAACCGCTCATCGCTGATACCTTCACCCGACACCCGTGACAGGAATCACAGGATGAAGGTGGTTGATTGGTGACAGATTGGCTCAATATAGTTGACAGTTACTTCAAAGTTACTCGACTTCAATGTATTCACCGTCTATCAAGATGAAATTATCAGTTTGTGTATCAATTGGGAGAGTGCAAAACTTCCCTTTGCGTCTCCCTGGACCGGTCCCTTGGACCGCCCCCGACCGGTCCAGCGTGCCTGTGTACCAGTACAGCAGGGGCGGCCCGGTCCTCATCGGACCGTACCGCGGACCACGCCTGGACCGGTACAGGACCGTTTGTTTGCGGTCCGGTCCGCAACACTATTGGTTAGCGAGTCATATTTTAATATTAAAACACAACTTGTTTGTAACAGTACAGAAAACAATCAACACTGCCCATTTGACATTTTCATGGGAAAAAATCTTATTTATTTTGCGTGATTACAAAGGGTCGAAAAAAAATCGTGTGAAGCGCATACAAAACAACCTCTCAGCGGGATTCTTTGTCTGAAGCTGTGTGCCTGCATCAAGTTTATCTTGCTTTTTCCCCCAGTTATGTCCCATTGTTCGCGTTTGTAACGACTCAACTGATTGGCTCGTGGAGCGTATTGCATCGTGGGATTTTAGCATCATCCTGAATAATTATGGTCGATCCAGGGTCGGACAAATTATTTTAGGTTCATCCTCAATTAATATAGGGTGAACCTCAAATATTTATGTCGAACCTGGTTCAACATGAAGCAACAATTATGGTCCATCCAGGGTCGGACAAATTATTTCAGGTTCATCCTCAATTAATATAGGATGAACCTCAAATATTGATGTCGAACCTGGTTCAACATGAAACAATAATTATGGTCGATCCAGGGTCGGACAAATTATTTCAGGTTCATCCTCAATCAATATAGGATGAACATGAAATATTTATGTCGAATCTGGTTCAACATGAAACAATAATTATGGTCCATCCAGTGTCGGACAAATTATTTCAGGTTCATCTTCAATTAATATAGGATGAACCTGAAATATTTATGTCGAACCTGGTTCAACATGAAACAATAATTATGGTCCATCCAGGATCGGACAAATTATTTTAGGTTCATCCTCAATTAATATAGGATGAACCTCAAATATTGATGTCGAACCTGGTTCAACATGAAACAATAATTATGATCCATCCAGGGTCGGACAAATTATCTCAGGTTCATCCTCAATTAATGTAGGATGAACCTGAAATATTTATGTCGAACCTGGTTCAACATGAAACAATAATTATGGTCCATCCAGGATCGGACAAATTATTTCAGGTTCATCCTCAATTAATATAGGATGAACCTCAAATATTGATGTCGAACCTGGTTCAACATGAAACAACAATTATGGTCGATCCAGGGTCGGACAAATTATTTTAGGTTCATCCTCAATTAATATAGGATGAACCTGAAATATTTATGTCGAACCTGGTTCAACATGAAACAATAATTATAGTCCATCCAGGGTCGGACAAATTATTGATCGCGTACGAGAGGGTCATAAATATTATTTTAGGATGAACCTGAAATAATATAGGATGAACCTGAAATAATATAGGATAAACCTCAAATAATATAGGATGTACCTGAAATAATATAGGATGAACCTCAAATAATATAGTATGTACCTCAATAATTATTTTCGAACCTGTTCGTATGCCATAGAATCGAACGCTTTACTGAAATCGACAAAAGCAACGTATAATGGTTTATCTTAGCATTTGTGTTTCCGATTAACTGTGTCAAGTACAAAAGCACTGTCAATCGTTCTTTTCCCGCTACTGAATCCAAATTGATTCTGACAAATTATACCATTACTATCTAAAAATGCAATTATCCTTTGGTTAATAATTTTATTGAAGAGTTTTCCTACCGTGGAACTCAATGCATTAGCCCGATAATTATTCGGGTCATCTTTTAATCCCTCCTTTTATGTATCAAGCTAAGCAGAGACTCACTCCATTTAACGGGTAAATGACCAGTGTTGAAAATGATATTGATTAATTTCACGATTTATCAATGAATAGAGGAACAATCAGCTTAAGTTCATTAGAAATCTGATCAGGGCCAAATGACTTGCCGCTATTTAATTGGCGAACAATACTCAGAATCTTTTCCTAAGTAATTGGATCGTTATTTAAAGGTGTTGCAATATCATCAATGGTCCGTATATCACTTATTACGCGACAGCTTCCTGGTTATCGGGACTAATAAGTTTACGAAAGAATTCAAAACTTCTATCAGGATCAGCCGCGTCTGTATTATTGATTTCTGTCTCAATTGTGCTGTGATATCCCAATATTTTTTGGGATCGTCAGACTCAACAGTGTCAAGTTTATTGTGGAGCTAAGTAAGATATGATTTCTTCTTAAACTATAATTCTCGTTTGTATATTTTCTTAATTGAGTGCTACTTCATTTTTAGTTGTCTATCAAATGGGTTACTCCTCATACTCCTCATATTCTAACTATGTGGCCTACTTAATTCATCAAGTACACTGCTGGCTAAAAACACTGTCTCAGGCAGCAACCTGCAATATAGATATATATGAAGCTTATTGTAAAATATTCAATCACGTTAAAAGGAAAAGCCAACATATTTGCTACAGTACAATGCTTGCAGAAAATAAAAATAATATTAGGTACACGTGGGTTATTCTGAAGGATACACTAAAAATGCCCCGAACTTAACAAAATCTACCCGAGAAGCTGGATCACAAACATAATACACTATTCGATCCAGGTAACATGGCAGAGGCATTCAACAATTACTTTTCCGAAATAGGCTCAAACACTGCTGAAGGAATAAAATCAATTGCGAGCACAGAGCCACTTGATTATATGGGACAAATGAGTCGGAAAAGCTTCTTAACAGAAACATCTCCAACAGAAATATCATCCATTTGCTCAAAACGATCCAACAAAAATTATATCGATTTCTCTAATATATCTATGAAGCTAATGGAAAAAACTATCGACGAAACGGCACATGTATTGTCATATATTATAAATGCATTCTTCAAACAAGATGCTGTACTCAGTAAAAGGAACACATCCAGAGTTGTACCCAATTACAAAAAATAGAGGTCAAGACGATATTGAAAACTATAAGACAATACGTATTCTACCCTCGTTCTCCAAACATTATAGAAAAACTTATGTATAAACGGTAAAAACGATGTATAAACGACTACATGTATCATCATATCTAATCGTATCATCATATCTAGACCGGAATGTGTCAATATTCATTTCACTACAAATCGAAATGAATAAGTTTAAAATCCTTCATATAGATCATTTTGGATTCAAAGAAAATCACTCTACAACACACCCTTTACTGCATCCATTAGATCACATACCTAAAATAACAAGACACAGGACTCTGCAATAGGCATATTATTGACCTGTCTTAAGCTTTCGACATTATAAGTCGCGACATACTTCTCTTAAAACTTGATTACAATGGAATTAGAGGAATAACAAAAGTTCAAAAGTTACTCAGCACGAAGGCTATAATATATCGAAATCGAGGGCAAGAAATCAAGCTTGTGTAATATCAGTTGTGGTGTTCCTAAGGGGTTTATCTTAGGGCGTGTACCTTTTCACATTTACATGAATGATATGCCTAACAGTGCGGCTGTAAACTTACTTTCATTTGCAAATGATACAACCCTTCATACATCTGGTCGCAAGATGAAGGAAGTTGAGGAAAAGGTGAATTCTGAGCTGACAAAATTTATCACTCGTGTGGTTGCAACAAACTGGCAATGATTATAATAAGAAGTAAACATATGTTATTTCATCCAAAAAACAATGGCTTCAAATGGAATAATCTCAAGTTATTAGATGAAAAACCCCTAAAGCGCGTAGGCAACGGTATGTCCGAAAAAAACCCTAAAGTTTCTAGATATCATTATGATGAAAATCTTACATTCCAATATCACGCACCAGTGATATAACGACAAGTGTCCCACACCATGTATATTATTAATATGTAGAAAAGAATACTACCCCAAAATTGTCTAAAACGCTTTATTCCTCTCTTTTTCTCAGTCATCTAACCTATGGTCTGCTAATTTGGGGCATGCCGACAGTGGCAATGGCAATGCTGTTTTCGAAAAACAGAAACATGTCATAAGAATTTATTTTTTTATTTATTGGTGTTTAAGGTCACATACTTATGCACAATGGCTAATCGTGAAAGTTTCACGAGTGGAGGAAGCCGGAGTACCCGGAGAGAATCACAGAGCATCGACGAGCAACTGCCAGCTCCTCAATGTTCTAACTCTGTTCAAGCTCCGCTGGGTGATGTGCTGGGTGATGTGCTCAAGCAGGGTTACAGCGGTTGAAGACAGGAGCACCATCGACGTGCAGTGCGCCTTAGTACACGGCGTCATCGTGCCCCCGTGTAGGTAATCGGGATAAAGTGCCTTGCCCAAGGATACAACGCGGGTCGGCCCGGACGGGTATCGAATTCGGGACCTCTAGCATAGAAGTCCAACAGTCTACCACTGGGCCACTGCGCTCCCGGTCATAGGAATTATATAAAACTAAAGCTGCAGGAGTCACACGGAACCCATCTTCCAAATGAGAAGATACCGAAATTTGAGGACCAGTATCGACTGCAAGCGGCTTCATTTATCTTTGACTGGAGGAGAAGAAACATACCCCAGTCATTTAATACAACCTTTGACGACACGCATGCAATGATTACCCGACAAGCTGGAAACCTAAACATATCTACACGAAGAACGGAGTTTTCCTCTGTCCTTCCAAAACACTCTTTCCCGGCCATCTGGAATTCCTTACATCAAACAATCAAAAGTCTCAAATTTAAAAACTGTTTTAAAAATGAATTAATCAAACTTCACCTTTCAAATTATTAAAATGTAAAAAAATCAATTATGTCCAGACTGCAGACTAGTTGAAAAACCTTGTACAATATGAGAGCCCTCTCGTCATTCTATTTTAGGTTCTAAGTTTTACCGTACACTAAGGTGGCATTTGCTCCTGACCTGTTTTTCATGTGACCCTTTGGAATCAGTCTTCGGCTATTAGAGTCCAGATTTATTCCGATTACCTCCTTCTACGCAGTTACTTTAATAATACAACTTGTATTCTACTGATTATACTAGATATGAGAATAAAAGTCTTGATGCTCACAACTCGCATAGGCTGGGAAATACGAAATGAAACATACTGACCAAACTGTATCACAAATTGAGCTGCAGTCCCCATTTCAAAATCTGATAACAAGATAACGTATCCCTTCTGAACTAACTATAGCAGTGCCTTTCTACCAGTAGTTTCAACCACTGAAATAACTGATACTTATACATGTGGGGATTTATTTAGAGCTCACGAAGATTTTGATAGACCATCCCGGTGCTTTCACTTGACTACCTGTGTAGCCATTGCATGTCTCTTTCAGTCTTAATTATGATAATTTCATTTGAGTTCGGTAGCAGGACCGAAAATTTTGTCCTTGCCGCTCCGGTACAATATATCAAATGCATTTTTATTGTTGTATTCAGCTTATATGTAAGAAAATTGTACAAATAAGTATCTATCTAAATGCATATCTATCCCCTGAAAAGTTACAACCTACCCACTCAATCAGGTTCAGATTTGATCGTGATAAAAGATTTGTTTCATCTGGGTGAATCTATTCCCAAACCCCTGAAGCATGCCGTGTCTGTCGATTCCCTCTGGTCGTTGAGCTATGTGCTTGGGACTGGTTGCATGCATGTTGTGCCCAAAGAGCAAAATTATGAGACAAGTGACATTGAAATCTCGCCCTTCATAATGTGCAATCCTTCTGATGGCAATACACCATATACAGCATTCATGATCGCGCAAGCTGAATGTGAAAAATGAAGACTAAACTTTTAATCAGCCGCTATATGTCAAAGCGGGTGAGATAATAACTCCCTCTGATGAGTTGACAAATGTGTTCGTGAGGCTTGGACGATTCAACATGCTTATGTCTTATTTTGGGGCAGTGGGCTCTATTATACCTGGAAGTTGTCTTGATGAACTTTGGGCTACTGTTTATGCTGGGGCATAAATCCATCATATCATTAATGGCCACGCATACTCCAAGGCTGTTCGTACTCATTTGCTGGCCACAGTTGCTACGATCAGACTTCTGTTCAAAGAAAGTCGCGCGCCTGATAAAGTGGACTGCATCACTTTGAACCCAACATGCGCCGATCTCGTCGCATGTAAATGCACAACAGCGGAATCTGTCATTCAACCTGATGTCATCAGTTTGTTGGATCTCCTTGATCCAATCGGGTTCATATTCACTCAGCCCAGTTGATTTTGGTTACCTTTAAACCCAAACTGATTTTAGCGTATCGTGTGTCAGTGTCACTTTAGTTTAAGCTGTATAGTCATTTCGTTGAAGGCATACCTTGATGATATAGTTGAAATATTAGTCGGTCGTGATTACGGTTCAAAAACTCTTGACTTACACTTAATAGGCGCGGATCTACAAAAAAACGACCTAATAAATTCATGTTTAGGGTTTTGGGTCTCCAAAGGTGATCGAACAAAATTGAGTTCTGTGCACGAAATTTCAATATAAAAGAGAATTAAGGCTACACAAACTACATTAATTGATTCTCAGGCATTTTACTTAAATCAATGAGGGAGGGAGGGTTTTATTTTTAATTTTTATTTTCTTTTGCAAAAAGTGAACAAACATGGAGAGGATTTCGGCTGTCTTTCTGCATACAGGAATAAAGAAAGTGCATATTTATACAAATGAATTCATTTTTAATTTGAAAAATAAAACATTCTGCTAAAAACAAACTGTAGATACTGCAATTCAAAGGCTTCTTGTTCTTTCGATGCCCTTCATATTATGCTAATCAAATAAAGTAGGGATATCCAAACTGATGTTGATAATTTGTTGGAAGCTGTCTACAGACAGACTGCAGTTGCTCAAATTCTCAACGTTACTCAATCGGTGATTAGCAGGTTGTGGTCACGCTAACGCCAGACAGGCAATATTGATGACAGACGTCGATCAGGTCGTCCAAGGAAGACATCTCCTAACCAGGATCATTTCATCCGAACCTCAGCATTACGTAACCGCCTTCAAAGTGCCTCAGAAATTGGACAGCAGCTGCACCGAGCGACAGATGTGTGAGTCAGTGGCCAGATTACCCGAAATCGCCTGCACAGCTTGAATTTGTACGCTCGACGACCTCGAATAATTCCACGTTTTACTGAACGCCACATTGCAGCAAGGCGTCATTGGTGTGAAGCACGACGGCGATGGGACAATCAACGTCATGATTTCCGATGAATCGAGATTCACTCTCGACTTCCACGACAGACGAAAAAGGGTGTGTCGGCGGCGGAACGAACGATACCATGATGTAACCCTCAGGCAGCACGATCTTTTTTGGTGGTGGATCGGTTATGGTGTGGGGAGGCATAACCATGACAAGCAGAACAGCATTACATATCATCCAAGGGCGTGTCACAGGGCAGTACTACCGTGACAACATGTTAGATGCTCATGTGTAGCCATTTGCGCGACGTCACGGCGGGCGATTCATTTTCCAAGATGACAATGCAAGAGCACACAGGGGTGTGTCGCTACAGAGTACCACCAGGAACAGAACATCACTAAACTGCCTTGGTCAGCACTAAGTCCAGACCTTTCACCAATCGAGCACGTATAGGATATGCTTGGCAAGCGCCTACGACAACACCAACAGCCACCCACCAATGTCCAGGACCTCGCCGCTGCATTCCGAGAAGGATGAATAACATCAGGCAAGCTGATATTGGACGTTTCGTGAGGAGTATGTCACGTCGGATCCGCGCTTGTCTCCTGAACCGAGTAGGATTTACAAGGTATTTAGGTCTTGGGCCAAATGTGGTTAACTCTCTGACTGACCGTCCATGTCTTCTACAGCTCAGTGCGTAGAATGTGTGCTTGTCGGGCTATCACTGTGCAATGCCTCAACTGTCTTTTTGATGAAAATAAAAATATATTTTTTCATATATCTCACTTTTATAAAATATCCCTTACTTTTTTGAATAGTATATCTTCGAAGTAAAAGTATTTAATCTATGGGGATTTGCCTCGTAATAATTTATGGCAGAGTGCTTAAGGGCACTGTCCCGCAAATTGTAACAAGGCAACTAAAGAAATATGCATCAATCAAAAAATATAAAACGTATCGGGTCTCCATGAGTTTGTACTTGTATTGGAAAGCAATAAAAATGTCCAATGAGGGATTGCCTGAGAATCAAAACACTTTTTTAGCCAAACTGGCGTCCTTTTATCCAGTCCGGTAAAGAGGTATTTGTAATGTAATGTAAAGCAAACGAAGACGCGTCATGTTTACTTCCAAGTAAACCCTTTACACACGCCGTCTTCCGGGTACATTGGAAGCGTTATATATTCCGCTGTATGGTAGATTACTGACTGTTTTCAAAATGCAGATACATATGTAAATTTGTATGAGAAGTTTTCCCTTGAAAATTTATTCTATGTACAGTCTTTCCTGCGCTGTTTAATTTCCATTCGATGTCACAGAATTAGGTCGTGATGTTTTTACAGTATAATATAGAGCAAACGCCTCTCGAATATATTATTTCAGATTGTTTTGGTTGAAAGTGGGATGAAATACCCCAACCCATATGTTTCTAATCTAAAAATATCCTTGGTACCACCAGAAAGTGAAATTAGACAACGTGGGAGCCAGAGTCTTGTTCTTTCTAACAGCGCGATGGCCCATTGGTTAGTGCATTGGACTTGAAATCGGAATGTCAAGGATGCGATCTTTACACGCACTCTCTGCGTTGCGGCCTTGGAAAAAAGACACTTAGTCCCGATTGGCCACATTGGACACGTTGGTACTGTGTACTAAGGAATACATCACGCCAGTGGTGCACTTACCTTCAACAGTTACAAACCCTGTTTGTGCCGGGTTAGTAAGTTGGAAAGAGTGATATTTACTCGCCGCTGTTCGGTGGTTCCCTTCGGTTATTCCGGTGTAACAGGAATGGAAGTCCGTAGGAAAATTAGTCCCTCTGGACTATTATTCCGCGGAATTATAGTCCTAGGTCTAACACTTCTAGGAATAGTAGTCCGGCGGACTACTTTTCCTAGAAATGTTAGACCTAGGACTATAATTCCGCGGAATTATAGTCCAGAGGAACTAACGTTCCTACGGACTTCCATTCCTTTTACACCGGATTTCTCCACTCGAGAAATGTCCAACACGATATGGCACTCCTGTTGAAAGTGTCGTCAAACATTAATATACAATCAAACCTGCAGAAACTTGAATTCTGTTTTTTTTCAGTAAAATCTAATATTCTGCTGGATTAATGTTTTTATCATGACAGATCACATGGAAACATTGATACCAATCAATACGTGTTATTGTTAATTTCATTCACAGATCTGGTCTATATAGATGGATTCGACAGTTTGGGAAATAAAGAGTATGCAAATTGGAAAGGCGAAAAAATGACTTGGACATCTTGGGGTCCTGGTGAACCTGGAAAAGGGAGCGAGAAATGCTTGATAGCAAGATTGAGTGAAGGCTTTTTACTGTCGGATGGCTCGTGTACATCACAGCGTAATTATTGTCTTTGTCAAATTGATGTTTAGCCTCTTCATTCCGATATACATGAACTTTCGAGTGAAGAGAAAGTTGAAAGTCCGGGAGTATACATCACCATAAAGACCACAGTGGACAGAAGAATCAGTAATAATTAAAATTTATTTAAGTATTTGTGTTTTAGGCCACATATTGCAGGATTAAATTATAACTGAACCTTTCTATAAATACAAGACGTTCGTCCATGATTCGAGTGTCGCCGATTCTGAAATTTTTGAAACGCCGTAATGTTCTCAAATTCTAATCAAATGACTCCTCTTGAACTGTTTTCTATGGACAGGTCTAATAGGCAGGAGGCCAGATAATCTAAGAAGAGTTGAAGGAAATTCCGGTTCTGAAAATACGTTTCCGAATTTTTTTATTCGCTTGCCACACATACGAGTCGCCGTTTATTACAATACTTAGACGAAAATGTTTACAACAGTTCACGTTTGTAAGAAGGTGCATTATCTACAATTTGAAAAACGGCGAAATTTAATTCGAGATTCCATTCGGTTCGAAATACTCTCTGATTCAATTTACGATTCGATTCGATTCGACCCGATATTTGAATTTCGCACGGTGTTATCGTCGATTTGTCAATATATACGATAGTGAATGAGGCGATAACATTCGGAGCTGAAAGTTTTCATCCTTGTGATTGATTTTCTAGACAAAAATGTCGTTCAATATTTCATACTTCCTTGACGATTTAGTATCTATACTACTCAAAGTTTGCTAAGCACCACATATTTGACGCATCATTGTAAAATGTTCTTGTGACACATTTGCGATATATTTTTGGTGGATATGATTGAGGAATGTATTGAGATGGTCCCCAGTGTTTACATTAGCTCTCTTGACAGGCAGACTTTTCGTGACAGTCATGGAAAGCATGTACCCTTTGATTTCCATGATGTTTTGTGTACTGTCTACATGTACATAAGATGTGTAGGGTATTCAGTCTTCATTTCATCACAAAGCCTTGTGATTTAATGATTGAATATGGCGAATGAAACTGTAAGAAGACATTTGTCTGAAGCAGAAATGTGGTGGTCTGTGGGGATAGTGGAACAAGGGGCTACCCATCGTCAGGTTGGTGAAGCCCTTGGTGTACACCATACGGTGATCACCAGAGCCTGGGCAAGATTTCAGCAGTATGGCACACCAGTAAGACGACAGGGTGGCGGCAGAGACAGGGCAATATCTACAGCTGAAGACCGGTTTTTGATCATTCAGGCCCATAGGAACCGCTTTGACACAGCAACCCAGCTTCGCAGTGACCTTCAGAATGCATCCGGGGTAAATGTTTCGACGCAGACTGTCCGGGCAATGTTGCACGAAGGTGGTCACTGATCGAGAAGACCAAGTAGTCGCATTAAGCTGTCCCAGAACCACCGCCAGGCACGATGTGAATGGGCCATGGACCACGTTGGATGGACCAGAGAAGATTGACGACCTGTCCTGTTTACAGATGAGTCAAGGTACTGCCTAGGCAACACAGATAGGCGTTCTAGGGTATGGAGAAGACCAGGAGAGCGCTTACATGCAGCCAACATTGCTGAGCATGACCGCGATGGTGGAGGGTCAATAATGGTATGTGGCGGCAACAGCTGGGGTGGACGTACAGAGCTCTGTGTCCTTGACGGTGGTACATTAACTGCACATCGGCATATTGATGAGATCCCGAATGCCCCCGTCAGATTGTATGCAGGTGCAGTGGGTGATAGATTCATTCTGATGGACGATAATGCCCGTCCTCATGTTGCCCATGTTGTCTGGGAGTACCGACAGAGTGAGGGGATTGAGCGTATGGACTGGCCAGCAAGATCCCTGACCTCAGTCCAATCGAACATGTCGGTAATGAGTTGAAGCTTGCAATTTCAGTCCGTCCAGTCTAACCAAGAAGTGATCAGGAGCTTGGTGCCATGCTGGTCCAAGAATGGAACAACATCCCACAAATGACCATCTGGAACCTGATTGGGGGCATGAGAAGGCATTGTCAAGCTGTAATTTACAATAATGGGTCTCATGCTCGATACTGAACCCATATCACTTCGCTCCGTCAACTTTTTGGCAAATTTGAAAAATTTCCTCTTTTACCATTAATATCCATTTTCCATGGTTATCGTGTTCTAAAGCTAAATAATAATGTCAAACACAAACAAAATCTTAGTTTCTGTGCTTAAATCATTAAAGATATAACCAAATATAAAATATATACACTTTCATAACAATATTTTAACTAAAACGTAAAACAGGTAGTTGGATACACTCGGTGCTCAGCAATCTTTGAGTAGTATATGTTTGTTTCCGTATGTGATTTTCCTTCGACAATGAACAAGTAACAAAATTATACCGTATCACAGCTCGGTTGACAGTCACTGCAAGGGACAAAACAGCCAAACAAACTGCAAGCGTCACTGAAAGGTGTATGTCTGCGCATTTTGTTCCCCTCGGGGTGAAATTAGACGGAAACAGTTATCTTATTGAGAAAAACTTCAGCAGTTCAACATTCCCCATCACGGATGACAAATATAAGCGGTTTTTGTTTTTATTTTCGACGCGCATCCCTTTCAGATGTTACCCTTTTGGTGTATTCTCCCAACGATTTTGCCTAATCATTACCAGTGTAGAATCTTTTCTAAATTTCACAGTTCAAGCTTTTTCAATGTACGAAAATAAGGACAATTTTAGTTGAAACAGTATCTATTTCATATATCTGCATGGTACAAAATTCAACAAATAAAGCATTGTGGATTCAGCAGTTAGCCAAAAGCTTATGTATGGACAATTTTAAAGTCCACCCATGATATCGTGCTAATCTCTTGTTATAATTCATACTTTTTGTGGCCATGCGGGAAATTATAAACAAGTTTCGTACCACTGGCAGGTCCAAATACCTTTCGTATGATGTGTAACATTTCGTAAGCTTGGATTATACGAGTTTTCAAATAACACCACAACACAGTAATATTCAGAAAGGCCTTGGAAAACTTATGGTTTTACTCTCTATCTGATTTGAGAACATAGAAACTATAAGGTCACAAATTTCAATCTATCGTATACAAATCCTTTTCGAGGTGAATTAAAAGTCTGGTTAACCCCCTGCACATTGATGTTTAAAAAAATCAAAATTTCAAGTTATAAATTTTTCCCATCATGCAGTTAGGAATTAACCAATTCAATCGTGATTGATAGAGCTCTGTCAAGCAAGATTGAATTGGTTAAATTCCTAGTTGCCCGATTGGAAAAAATGCTCTGTCAAACAAAACTGAATTGGTTAAATTTCTGGATGCACTGTGAAAATAAATTGGCGGCATCAATAAGCAGAGGGTGGAGGAAGAAGAGAACCACCTAGCAACGGCGATCAACTGTCAGACTTCCTAACGTACTAGCACTACACAAGCTGTTACTCCTGATGGGCATCGAACGTGGACCATTCGGTTTGAAGTCCAGTTACATGACTCACTTACATCATGTTTGGTTGTCATGATAGCCCACGTGAACGGCCATGTTATGACGTTATCCATATAGTGATACGCGGTGTCAGTGCGCAGCTCATGATGTTAGGTGATACGTGTTTCCGTCGTCCGTTTTGTAAACTGGAAGCCATCGTCTTGGTTTCTTTGATGGCACGTGGTTGCTATGTGACCCAAAACCATCTAAACGGACGGGTGTATCTAATTACTCAAATAGACCCTACAATCATGCCAAATCATCAAAAACCTCCCCAAATCACTTTATTTGACACGGATTCACCAAGAATCCACCCTTTCCAATAATAGACACGATCCGTTGTATAAGAGTACATCTAAGTACTCACATAGACCCAACAATCACTGCAGTTCCCAAAAGTTACCGAAACTGCCTCGGCGAAGCCCCATTTTGGGGCTTATAATAGTGGCACGTGGTGCTCTAAGGCGCGATCTACTGAATGGAGAGGTTTTCTGGTTCAGATTTTCCCCAAATCCTGTTTCGATCGATCGTTCGAATTCTATGAGAATCCTCTTTATAATAGCAGCATGTAGTGCTATAGGGCCCTAAATAGGGCGGGTGTGTTTTATTGTACAACAGTACTTTTACTGCCTCGGATTCATCTGCTTCTGCTTATCCTGGTCTATTCTATATATCCTGGTCTATTGTTTTGTATATTCTCTGACCTTCCTAGAGGCGTTTGTGTGCTAGTGCACAATAGGTACACACCACACGTGTAGAGGACTTTGGGTCACATAACAACACGTGCCACCACAGAAACCAAGATGGAGGCCTCCCGTATACAAAATGGGCACTGATCCCACGTACCACTATGTGGATGATGACATAACATAGCCCTCAGCCATTCCCTCGTCGTGATGGGGGTCAAAACCACATTACATGCTACTAATGCCATGATCACTGAGCCAATGCGCTCCCTGTGAAGGCAAATGCACCATCCGTATGCAGTCCGCCTTACCACTCAAGAGCTACCGTGCCCCCATGTGGGCAATCTGGACTAAGTGCCTTGCTCAAGAACACAACGCAGTTACCCCTGGTGGGGATCGAACCGTGAACTTTTCGGTTTGAAGTCCAATGTCATGTCCATTGGGCCACCACGCTCAATGTGGCGATAATAAGCTGACCATTCAAACACTGTCAGAAATGAAAGATATGTTACGAGTGTTTTCTCGAATTTTACGAACATTATATACTTTTCAAAAAGAAGGGGATATCCAAACTGATGTTGATATTTTCGGGAAATGGTATTGGATACGTGTGATTGAACACATCAAAATGCTACAACGTTTCGTGTGGATGATGAATGTCACCGGCCCACGAAAACTTCGTGCAGGTTTCTCGCACGAGCGCCGCGTTAATGTCTGTGGGGTTCGTTTTGAAATTGTCATTTGTACTGGACGGGATTTTCCGGAGGTCTCATCGTTCTTTTCTTGGTATAAACTCGTTCATCAATAGTTTAAACGTAACTTTTGAGGTATGCAAAGACTGACACGTGACGAACGTTTGCGTACCGGTGGCAACAGGCAGACTGCTGTGGCTGAAATCCTCAAAGTTACTCAATCGGTGATTAGCAGGTTGTAGTCACGTTACCGTCAGACAGGCAATGTTGATGACAGACGTCGGTCAGGTCGTCCAAGGGCGACAACTGCTAACCAGGATCGTTTCATCCGAACCATAGCATTACGTAACCGCCATCAAAGTGCCTCAGAAATTGGACAGCAGCTGCACCGAGCGACAGATGTGCGAGTCAGTGGTCAGACTATCCGAAATCGCCTACACAGCTGGAATTTGTACGCTCGACGACCTCGAATATTTCCAAGTTTGACTGAACGTCATATCGCAGCAAGGCGTAATTGGTGTGGAGCACGACAGCGATAGGACAATCGTCGGTGGAGCAATGTCATGTTTTCCGATGAATCGAGGTTCACTCTCGACTTCCACGAAGGTGAAACAGAGTGTGGCGGCGGCGGAACGAACGATACCATGACGTAACCTTTAGGCAGCACGATCGTTTTGGTGGTGGATCGGTTATGGTGTGGGGAGGCATAACCATGACAAGCAGAACATCAATACATTTTATCCAAGGGCGTGTCACAGGGCAGTAATACCGTGACAACATGTTAGCAGCTCGTGTGATGACATTTGCGCGGCATCACGGCCGTCGATTCATTTTCCAAGATGAAAATGTCAGAGCACACAGGGCCCGTGCCGCTACAGAATTCCTCCAGGAGCAGAACATCACAACACTGCCTTGGCCAGCACTAAGACCAGACCTTTCACCAATCGAGCACGTCTGGGATATGCTTAGCAGGCGCCTACGACAACGCCAGCAGCCCCTACCAATGTCCAAGAACTCGCCGATGCACTGCAGGAGAATGGAATAACACCAGTCAAGCTGATATTGGACGTTTGGTGAGGAGTATGCCGCGTCGGTTCCGCGCTTGTCTCGCGAACCGAGGAGGATTTACAAGGCACTGAGGTCTTGGACTGAATGTGGTAGATTCTCTGACTGACCGCCCATGTCTTCTACAGGTCTGTACGTGGAATGTGTACTTGTCAGACACCCAACTATCTCTGAAATCATTCACCAGATGTCACAGTGCTGTGCCTCAACTATCTTTTTGATGAACATATAAATATATTTCTTCATATATCGCATTTTTGTCAAATATCTCCTACTGTTTTTGAATAGTATATTTGTTACAATGAATTGTCGAGATGGTCAAACTTAGCCAATGCACCTACTATTCGCAGAACAATGACACCAGTTTTTATATTGTGAAATGAGAGAAACATTATATAATTTGCTTTTCAAAATACATACTCCTCGTCTGAAAACTTTTGTGTTCAGATATCATACATTTGTTTTGCCGATGTACACAATCGTTCGAAAAGAAAACTTGTTCAAATTTGAAGTCAGAAAAAAATCACATATATGATACAAATGTACACCTGTCATATTAGAAATACTGCAACTTTGCTGTGATGAAATGCAATTACTTCCAGGTGGATTGCCTTCATTCGTGTTTATCAGGATCCAGCGGGTGATTCGTTTTAAACTTTGGGATTGGTGGAAAGTGCCAAAAACAGTTTTCCCGTAGAGTGGTGTCCAGCATTGGCGTTTAGATATTTTTGTCAAGATCAGTTAAAAATGTAACGAAACCAATATCCGTCCCATCCATTCGGAAGTAAAATGGTTTACAAGTGTGCTGTATTCAGATTGAAGAAACATTTTTAAAGCGTGACATGACCACTTTCGTAAGAGAAAAAAAACATTGCGAAACATCCTTTCACGAATTGCTGGTAAATGTGCTCAAATACTCCGAAAGTTAAATATTTGTCATACAAACTATTAGGTTTGTTCAGGCTCGTCAGAAACCAATTAAAGATCACGAGATGATGCGTATATCTACAATATATTCCGATGTTAGCGGAATTGGTGGTGTGATTTTGACTGCTGGGAGAATGGTAGCTCATTGGTCAGGTATTAGACTTGAAATCGAAAGGTTGTCGTTTTGAACCCTGCCCGCGTCATCTCTGTTGTATCATTTGGCAAGGTACTTCAACCCGGCTGCCGTATAGGGAGACGATGGCTCTGTGTAGTGAGGCATGGGTACAACGACGGTACAAATGCATTCAACCTATGCTAACCCTCCTCGTGCCGGTTTAGTTAGTTGGAGAGTCCGACACTTCTCACCCTTGCTCTGTGCTTCCCGTCCGGTACTCCAGCATCCTCCATCCTATGAAACTGTCCAATACTATAAGGCCCTGATTGTTGAAGTGTCGTTAAATCCCAACAAACATAATGGTTACGACTGCTGAATGTTAATTTAAACTCATCAGGAGGAAGCAACTATTTTCTATGTCTTGTGTAAACCTAGGGAAATAATTGTTGGCTGCATGGCTGAAAGTGACTCTCACTTCTGGGAAAAATGTTCAAACGTCCTCAAGCTTGTCCCAAACCTTAGTAAACTTAAGAAAAGAAGAAATGAACGTCCATGTATCTATGTGTTGCAGTACAAATATCAATATCATCGATGTCATAAGATATCTGAAATGACTACTTACATTATTCTGGTTAGAAACTTTGAAATCGAAATGCCCAGAATTGTTTTTTTCCCAAACAATGCAAGAAGTATCTGCATATATCTGATCTACTGAAATGTATCGGTCCAGCGCATAAAATACTATTTCTTACCTTTGAAAAAACCTTTGAATAGTCTGTTGTGTGCCACTTAAGACAGGTGTAAACAATGGCAGTTCCCACTCTAAATCAAAACAATTAACTGAAATCGAGTTAACTTATTGCCCCCGTATAACTGATACAAAAGAAAGTGAATGAGTTTTACAAACATTAACCCTTAAATCCTCTGATTAATTTTACGGTAATAACTAAAATATATACCTATACAGAGCTGCTGATGACTTAACAGTGTATATATATCATTGTTAGCTGTCCTTACAGGCAGCCAACAAAGAGGTAAAACAATGTGAAGATAAGTACAGAATACCTGTTCAGTTCTCAAGGATGATTCCACATAAGGCCTTTTTTGAAAGCAATATGAAAGTGGCAGTTTATGGCTTTCTGGGGACCCAAAGGCTAAATGAAGAGAAGGAAGTCAACTCTCAGGTAGTCAGGTGTACAGGACACGCTACATTAACGGTTGGAATGGTGGGTGAGCTGTCACAGTCGAGAACATTCCGCCATGACGTCACATGATACAAATAATTTATATAGATTTTTCTTTGTTTTTCGTTATGTTTACCAAACAGACAGAAGCAAAATATAAAACGAAAATAGCATCAGAGATTCAAGTGTTCGCATTTATTTAACGAAAAGTTCGATCAGATCGAGAACCAGTCTTGATTTGTTTGCAAATCTCTGTCCACTTGGGAATAATTACGGTCCTGTAAACATATCAGCAGTTGATTCTTAACTGCTCGAGTGCTAAATTATTTTTACGCCTATTTACATATGCAAGAATGCTGGACATTGGGGGTTCATTGCACATAAATATTGTTTTAGTTTGCTGGAGAGATAGATAGATCTTTATTTTGCAGTATTCTAGTGAATTGATTACAAAATAGCATACAGCAAACAGGAACATAAGCTAGTATACAGCATGGAAATGGCATAGCCTATAAGGCTGTCTTCCCGCCATTTTTCGAGCACCAAAGGCGCGCGTGAAATACAGTAAAATGTCCACAGAGCATCGTTGATTCCTGTTCCGCGACCTATACCCGAGTTGAGTTTTGTATTTATACCACGATTAAACTTGAATCAAGTGAATGAAGCTGATATTTTTTTAAAAAAATATCACCTTCGGCGGTCTGATAATTTTCTTGCTTGACACTGTTGTGTGTTGAAGCATTTCATTCAAGTCATAACGTCACTCAGACGCGAAACGTCCAATCATATGTTTTCTTACATGGTGTTCTTATGAGTGATCGAGGTCCACGCGTGGTGTATCCAGTACATTTCCCAATGTCTGTATTGTATCGCGTAAAGTTGAATACTTGAATACGCACATCAATCGTGGTATAAATTTCAAGCACCTATGCTACATTTTTTAAAAAAACATTTCCTACATGTGTACCATCGTGAAACAGTATACAATGCTAACAAAACTGTAATCTTCCATTATGGTTCATGAACCTAGCATGCAGTGAATTAACAAATCCTTCATTGTGCTAAATCCAAAATCGTGGGCGCTTTTCGAATTAATTACTCCTTCTAATGTAGCCCAGGAACGATATGGAAACACATATTATCGCCAGTGATTTGGGAAAAGTAGCTGGTGCGTTCTACTGTAACTTGTTTTTTAGCTTAGCGCCAAAGCAAATATCTGTAATGCGTGTTTCTGAAGTCTCCGTCCTAAACCGGATCTGTTTGGAGAGGTTCTGGTACTGCTTCTATGTAAGTCATTCATGCTATTATATCATCGACATTTCATGCCACTGTGGAGTTTACAGAAGAGATAGCCGAATAGACCAAATCGGTGCTTGAACGTTCCTATCCTAAGAGAAAATTCTAAATTACCAAATGGACACTTCGGCCCCTGAGTTCCAATGTGTTCTATGTGCCTGTAGGCACATAGAACACATTGAAACTCAGGGGACGGAACTCAGGTGACGACTTCCAGTTATTAAGCTTAAATTAACTTCACAAAGATAAGTTTAAAGACGTTATCATTCGTTAATAATTCAAAGCAACATTTGTGGTGCAACTTGAAAATTATACGATACTTCGCTGTAAATCACTTTTCCTTGAAGCAGACAAAATGCATTTGGTATCGTCACGAGAGTAAATGTTGGGGGGCACAAAATAACACCATTAATATTTAGAAAAAATTAATGTTTTAGTTCTTAGACACCTCTCTCGTTGAAATTGAACCTCCTCGTTGGACATTTGTATTGTTTTGTAGTGTTTTAAAAAATTAGTTTGAAATCATGAAACTTTAAAATTTTAGCATTTTTGATTGATGTTTATTCATGTACACATGTTTTTCTCAAAGGAACCTCCTCGTTGGACATTTGTATTGTTTTGTAGTGTTTTAAAAAATTAGTTTGAAATCCTGAAACTTTACAATTTTACCATTTTTGATTGATGTTTATTCATGTACACATGTTTTTCTCAAAGCACGTTTATTTTGTAAACAAACCTCTGCTTTGTTCTTCAGAAAATTTATGTAGATTGTTTGAATTTGTTTAGAAATAAATGCACAACTGAACATAAATATATTTCGTACTTCTTTATTAACTGGCTGGGTGTTTCAAGTCCAAATTTGGGCTTTATTCTGAAGTGCAGGTGCCACAACTTAAAGGCTTCATTTTCCGTGGATGTCCTTCATAAAAGCTTTGAAGTGTACTTTTTTAGCTTGTATGGACTTGCCTTGTTACAGTTGATGGGAGAGTGCCTATAGGCAGTCTCCCGTAAATTTAACAAGGCAAGAGCAGGTAAACAAATTTTCCGACCAAAAATAATTTATCACTCTACCAGTTATCAAACAAAAAAAATAAAAATACAAGCTTAAGCAAGCCCTACCCCTCTCTCCCTCAATCCCACCCTCACTTATTTGAAAAATTAAATGCTCGAGAACCAAATGTATTTTTGTATTTGGCCTAACATCATATAGTTAAACCTCTGTTTAACCCCACTCGTTGCAGTGCAATTTGTTAATACCCTGTGCTGGATCATATATTGGGGTAAAATGTCATTACCTCTTAACACTCAGAGTGTTTTAAAAATATTTTTCATCAAATCTAGTCTTGGCTGAGATAAAGAAGCCATGACTAGATTTGCTGAAATATTAATGGACACTTGACACAATAAATCAATGGTCAAAAGTTGATTTACAGGAAGAAATTTGGTTAAATGTTTTCTTATTTTAGTAGCAAGAAATCACTCAATGGAGACGTCATTTGACCGAATTGTTTATGGCATTACCAACAGGAATGAAGACTCAACACCTGCATAGTTTTATGATCCTGCAACGTAGTTCCACTAATTATGTAAATATCATTATGGCTTCTGGTTGAATTAAATACTTATTGATTGAATATTTATAACTGACACACGAAGGAATGTTTGTGTATCTCTTTGGGTGAAGGAGCATCGCATTACATTAATGATAATCTGCACTCAAACGCCCCTAAAAGTGCGTAACAAACAATAGTACATAACAGCATCGAATTCCTTGCAGAAATAGACTGATGGTCAGTGAGCTTGACATCTACAGTAATTTTGTAACTTCTAAATACTCCTTAACCTTTAAAGGCCTCTTTGGGGAGTTTTCAGTCTCAGAGCATGTGACTGGAACCAGCCATCTTCAGGAGATCCTGCTGGCAATAAACAAATCACCAAGGCAGTGATCTCTAGTCAAATCTTGGCTGCCTTGACAGGCAGCCAAGACTTGGTCACAAATCACTGCCAAGCAGCTGGACATGTACAAGTTGTAGTCTAGTGAGAATTCAGGACAATTGGTCAGGCCCCTGAGGGTTAACCCTTTACCTAACGTGAAAAGCAGACGACACTTGCAAAAAAAATTCTTGAATAACTAATTTTTTTCATTTTTTGTCTCAAAAACATAGGTTATGACCCCTCGTTGGAACGAGCTCGACGAGCTCGTTCCAACGAGGGGTCATAACCTATGTTTTTGAGACAAAAAATGAAAAAAATAGTGAAAATTAATTGGCGATTTTTGAGAATAGCGCTGGCCGGTTTTTGCCGTTACGTTGGGTAAAGGGTTAACAAAACTGAAAGTAAAATCAGCCACTTCTTTCATGAAAATGAATCCTTCAACTGCTATTAAGCCTCAACAAGGCCTTTATGAATTGAGCATGTAGGAAAATTTGAAAATTCACACGATTTCAGAATTCAATGATTGGTTTCGTTCGTTTTTTCGGAATCCCCATGAAATCGGTATCGGTTCGGTTTTTCGGTATATTGCCCATCTCTACTAAATTGTACACTGATGCTTGGGCCCGAACAAAAATAAATCACCAGTGCTTCTTGAGTAACGAGTACGTCGGATATTCATGCATTCCCTTTAGGTATGATGTCCACTGGCAGACCCACATGTCAGTGGATAATTTATTTAAACATATTCTATTTACTTCAAAGTAGCCCGAGACTGATGAACAGGCTTTCACCTATCTATGTTAACATCTTTCCCCTACAAAGACTGATTAATAATATAACAATAACGTGTGAAAGTTGTGGTTACGTATATTCTTATTTGCAGTCATATATCTTTAATAAACTGACGTGAAGCAAGTGGGCTGCTAAACTGGAATCACGACGTATGCTCACCTGCTAACATCTGACGAGTTGGGTTTTATGTGGCGTGTTAATTATAATATTATCTACAGACATGATTTAGGCTTTGCACATCCTGATATTGCAATTGAATCCTGAGCATCACATGGTTCGAGATTTGCTTAGGAGATCCCCAACTGAACATATAATAGCTCACGCGTTTTCAGTTTCGTTAAAAAGAGAATATATTGTTCGGAAATTATTTTTTGAATTAAAAACACGTTCGGGTTTTCCAGAGAGTGTACGCCAGTGGAAGGTAATTCATTTTGGGTTGAGTGATTTTGAAATTTCAGTGTCAGCGCCGGTATTGCTATTATTGTTCGAAGTTCGATATTGACACAATAACAAAAATATACTAATACTGAATAGTATTTTAGGTATACATGTACATTCCATCTGTAGATCATCGTTCCATAGTAGTTCGAGACTCTGGATTTTCTTATTCAACTATCAACTCATGATGGCGATAAGACGTAGCAAATTTAACTTATAATGAATGTATTATTTGACAAAACGTTGTTCATAGGCGCGGACAGGCACTTGCTGCCGATATTTTGGTGAAATATGAATGCTGAGAGAAAATATGCCTTGGGATCTTAGCTCAAATGACCGCTTTTTCCGATGAAAATAAGTGGAGCCTTCCTGTTAGTCATTTTGTGTTAATGTTCTGTTTTCTGAACCATTTTTCCTAATTGCGATAGCATTTTTCAGAACCTACATTTTAGTATTTGTAGGTTCCCTCGATACGGTAAATCGATATTCGCATGATACCAACATTGCGTGGTACAGTTAAAACTAGAAATCCTGTCATGAAATGCGCACAAATAGCACGTCGATCTGCGCGTTAATCTACGCGTTATGACCATGGTAAGGCTATCAAATTCTGTACATATGGCCTTTGCACAAGCAATGTTTCAGCCAATGGACCTCCGGGTAACCCGGAGGTCCATTGGCAGAAACATTGCCTGTGTTTCCTATGAATAACCAGGAGAACCTGCCGTGCTTTGGATGCCATTCGATATGGCAATTGCTCGCAATTCCTACGAGCAAATAAGCCTAGATAAGCGCACAGTTCGTGACAGGACTTCTAGTTGTAACTGTATATACGGTATACAGCTGGTCTAACGGTGTAAATTGACCCGGAACAAGTAACATAAAGCATAAGTGACCTGGGACCAATAATATAAAACTTTTATAATTGTATTTTCTAGAATTATATTTTCAACTTATGATTATAACTGACTAAAATGAATCACTAGCATTTTAAAAGATATGGCAATTTGCCAACTGGCAAATTGCCACATCTTTAAAAATGCTAATGTTTCATTTCAACCCATTTAAAGTTTTAACTAGAAAATACAATTCTAGAAAATACAATTGTAAAAGTTATATAATACTGGACCCAGGCTGGTTTCAAACTTCACATCTATATTGTGATCTGTACATTTCTTGTAAATTGTGTTTTATTTCGCGAACAGGCGACAGCGCGGCCTACAGTTTCCGAAACCCTTCCAAATTTAAATCATACCAATGTAGAACTGAACACTTTAGAAATTCATTTTTCCCCTCTACAACAGATTTATGGAACAGTCTTCCCCAAGAAACGCAGAATGCAGCCAATCTGCGGGAATTCAAGCACTCTATTCTGTGTCATGACCCCATACTTAGACATCCTAGTTACTTCTGCATTGGAAACAGAAAAGCGAATATTTTACACTGTCGGTTGCGAAATGGTTGCAGCAACTTATGCCATGACAAGTTCCTTAACTTTATCTCCTCGACTTCCCAGTGTGCATGTGGTCATATTAAAGAGGATGCCGCCCATTTCCTTTTCGACTGTCCTAACTATGATACCCAGAGGAGAGAAATGCTGAACGACCTACAGTTCTCCAACATAACGTGTGCCAATGATTTACTTTTTGGTATCACTAATCTTTCGGAAAAACACAATGTTCTACTTTTTTCGAAAGTACAGAAATTCAAAGTACAAAGTTAAAAAAAACAAACATCGTATCAATATATTTACAAGACTTTAACCATCAAGAGACTAGTAGAACACATGTCCCAACATTCATGCTTCGAATGTTTTTCGTAATTCAATTAGAAGATCGGCAGAGGTTTTTAGTGAAGTCTCGGTTAATTCATTAACCCTTGAGAGCCCAGTAGAACACAATCAAGTGTGTGTCAACATACATGCTTTGTGTATTTTTGCTAATTGAATTGGTACATTGGCAGTGGTTTCTAGTGAAATCTTGGCCTCATGTGCAGTTAAAACTAGAAGTCCTGCCCATGAAATGCGCACAAATAGCACGTCGATCTGCGCGTTAGTCTACGCGTTAATCTACGCGTTATGACCATAGTAAGGCTATCAAATTCTGTACAGATTTCCTGTGCACAAGTAATGTTTCAGCCAATGGACCTCCGGGTAACCCGGAGTTCCATTGACAGAAACATTGCCTGTGTTTGCTATGAGTAACCAGGAGAACCTGCCGTGCTTTTGGGTGCCATTCGATATGGCAAATGCGCGCAATTCCTATGCGCAATTAAGCCTAGAAAGAGTACAGTTCGTGACCGGACTTCTAGTTTTAATTGTAAGGGCATCCGAGACTTTTTTAGTCTTCAACTGCTAAGACATTGTTTTACCGTATAAAGCAGGCGAAAAGACAAGTAGAATTCATCATGATACTTTTCGAATATGACAAGAATCAAAGGAACAATTTTACAGAATCACTGTTGATTCCCAATCGATTCTGATCGACACATAAATTTAACTCCCATAACACTATACACCCCTTCTGAAAAAGAAAATGGATGCACATTTAATTCACGATGTTGATACACTCTGAGTGAATTTGAACGATTTCCTTGTAGTCAATGGGTTGGGGGCGGGGATATGTCTTGATAAAGTGGTAAAATTTGATAAGACCAAATCTACCGGGTCTTCGAAAAATGGTATGTTCTCTGCAGTCTAAGTCCCGCGAGGTATAATCTATCTACCTTCAGTTGTCCATTTAGGCACTTGAAGCCCGTTTACGAAAAATAGTATATCGTTTTCAGCAATACGAACGTGTAGAAGGTACTGTAGAATACCTGGCATTATCATTACTCTATTTCCTGATTGTTTTCGGCTCTTTTTGTAACATATTGGCCCTTCTTTAGTGTAGTATGATATGTTATCACTGCCGGAAAAATAACGCCCGAGGCGAATTTGTTTTTTGGTTCAGGTGGCAATTGTCTGCCATAACACACTAATCAGAGATCGATATGCTTTTTATCACACTGAATGTCTATTAGAGTAACTATTAATAAATATGGCTATCATTAACAATCAGCACTGATCTCTATACGAGTGAATTTCTTGAGCTCTCATTGGTCAAATAGAAAAGTTTCTGAACCGCCGCTGTCTGGGCGGGGTTGTGTTATAAATCAAGTGGGTACTTGCTTAGTGAATGGATTTGGTAGACCCAATGCCGCAAGCTGAAAATATTAATTCGTCTACCCCAAATAATGAATAGGGACTCCCCATTAAATTGGCACGGAAGGTACCATCAGTGTCAAAAAGGTTAACTTGCATATATTCCAATAGTTGATCAGTAATATTTTCTGCGTTCTATTCGAGTCGATTATATTCAGCTCACGAGAAGCTTTTCAATAACGAAGTCTGGGTTGCATATAATTCCCTTGAAGGGTACGTCAGATCATGTCGTCGGTCACATACCAGAAAACATATATGCCTATAAAATGTCGAGAGTGCATCTTTGGAACATGGAAAAACTTTCATTCTAAACTCAAACTGTGTTCTGTACACTTATATTTGACACCGAGCTATCATTTCCTCATCTTAGATTCTAAGGCAAAACACTATCAACATCTCGTTGTCGCGAGGTCCAGTGATGTGTGGTGTTGTTCACCTTTTTGTCTGAGAATTCAACCCCAAAATAGAAAGCATGTTACAAGCTTTGTCATTTAGTGTGGATGATGCAGTCAGTACGTCGTCAATAAATATTCCCAGAAAATTCGTGAAGTTACGTTATCCGAAAAGTTAAGAAAATCAGCCGAAAAAACAAAAAGTATCCTTTACGGAAAATATGTTCAACCGAAACGAACTGGAGGTTGACAGCAGGTTTTATGCAGGAAACGTCAAACCATGTGACCAGTCAACCTCCCGAATAGCGTATTTGTTCCACTGGAACAGCTAAATTAACAATGACTCAACAATATGTTCATTAAACGTCATATAATATTTATTTGAGGCAGTGAAATCATTTCAATTATTCATGGAAGAAAGTTATTGATAAATGCCCAACCGTTTCCCACCCCATAGTTAATGAATAGGTACATTGTTGTTTGTGTAGTGGGGAAAATTTTAATTCATTGTTTCCGCTTTGTTTTGGGTTCTTTTTTAGTTGTTTTTTTTGTTTGTTTTTTTTTTTTTTTTTTGGAAGGGGGTGGGGGGGGGGGGGGGGTCTCCAGTGTTTTTTGTAACGTTTTCATGAAACATTGTAGCACATCGTATGTTTTGAGTTTGTAGAATGGTATTTTTATTGACCTGTTATATCCTGATTAGTCAGCTGAGAAAAAGGTGAGAACAATCCGCAATATCAACACCTTCTCTCCATGAACATAACTAAGGGAGGACGTGTAGGGGGTGTAGCCTCTCCCCAACATGTTTTTTTTCCAGTCGGGACATTTTCATCTGAATTGGAGTTAATTGTTAGCAATCATACTCCTTCTTGCGAGACAAGATTAGATAACTGGTCACATGTTATTTTCGTTCAGCTGAATTGGTATATTCGTTTGAGCGCCTGGGAGGGATATGAGGCCACTTCGTGTGAATGTCTTCCAAATCTCCCGTCTCGCTTTTTTGACATGGTTAGGAGACGCGTTTGGGTGCAAGTCTGGAATAAGAAGACTGTCATCTGCAGAATGATGTCCCCAGAGGGTGAATTCGACGATGCTACCCTGCCAAGCATTACTAAATTTATCCTCTGTGAACCTTAATCTAAATTAGGGTTTCAGGTCTAAACAGAAAGGTGTATCCAGAGGAAATATTGGGGGGATTCTAGCCCGTTGTATGGGATGGCATTAGCAAATTCACTCTCTGTGGACCTCATTCTGCAAATGACAGATTCCTTACTTCCCTGCTTGCTTGGATGCGTGTGGGTTGGTGGGTTTGTTTGGGGCGTTGTTATTGAAGTTGTGGATAGAGAGCTAATTGCACCTAATCAAATTCTCAGCCAAACCACCTCTACAATTTCGTAGAGTAGCAACTCTTACACCTATCCAACGGGGACAGCTCTGCTTTGAACGTTAAATAAATGAAAAAAAATGAGAGATGTATGAGTTGGATGCAGCAGGCCCATCTCCTTCAATTTCGAGGAGATGGTGAAAAATATAGGTCCGTAACGGTTAGAGTTAGAGAGAGTTTTAATTAAGATTCAGAACAAAACAAAAGCCCAATGGAAGTTCCCATTCAGTCAACCAGGAGGAGTTTTTTAATGTGAGACACATGACTATAGCCTGTTTCTTATCAATTAAAATCATTTCTCACATTCACTGCAGTTGCAAAAATATTTGAAGAACACTAGCCCGGTGACTCAACTTTTGTCTCTTATTTCCAATTTGTAACGCGAATATATCATCTGTTGATCGCTGCCGCGTTAATTAAAAAACGAAATGCAGTTTAGGCCTCTTTGCAAGGCAGAAAATAGCCCAGGGTTATTTTTAGTATAGAGAAATATAGTATTTATTTATTTATTGTTGCTTAACGCCACATCAGCAGCTAAGGCTATATCGTGGCAAGGAAACTACATAAACAACAAGTGTCAAGTATGAATTAAAATTAATTGAATAAAATATGAAATAATCACAAGAAAACCTAAAATCAGGAGCGGTTGAAACAGTAACAACTAAGGTTATAAAAACCAGAATACTTATAAAATCACCCTGTTGACATTTAGACTTGTAGAGTCTACGTTAAAAGAATAAAAACAATTTAAAAGTTTATTAAAAATGTTGATTTCTTTCAAAAATGAGATTATTTTATGCGGGCTCGTATGGTAAAATAAATCTCGTAGAGATTTAACTGTAAAATATTGCCCTCTAACGAGATTAAAATCAGAACAATTTAAAAGAATGTGCTCCACTGACAACACCTGCTGACATGGAACACATTCTGGTCGCATATTACCCTCTGATAGAAAGGAATGATGTGTAAGTCGTGTGTGACCAATATGACACCGTGTCAAAATAACACGATTTTTTCTACGAAGGTTACTGGATGGGTAGTGATTGATCAAATATGTTTGGTCGGAAGGGGTGGAGGAGCTTGTTATTTGTCGCCCCATCCCATTCCGCCTGCCACAGAGATTTGATGAAGTTACTAATGTGTGGTTTAAAATCACTGAAAGGGGTGTTAAAATCAGTGAGAGGCTTGGTTAAAGCCTGTTTTGCTGCACTGTCCGCTTTGGTGTTACCAGAGATACCTTCATATCCGGGTAACCAGCAAAACACGATATCATATTGGTCAGACATGAGAGTTGTTAGCTTGTCACGAAGTTCCAAAATGAGAGGATTCTTCA
Organism: Pictodentalium vernedei; assembly: GCA_031216915.1. Classification (NCBI taxonomy): domain Eukaryota; kingdom Metazoa; phylum Mollusca; class Scaphopoda; order Dentaliida; family Dentaliidae; genus Pictodentalium; species Pictodentalium vernedei. Next base: position 342,118,646 of record CM062297.1, read on the forward strand.
GCTTGGGGTTGACATACCGATTGCCGTTGTGGGAGCAGGGTGGAGCTGTGTACTGGCACGTAGGATTCGACGAAGTTAAACCTTTCGTGACCCGATGCTGAACCTGCTTACGCAGGGTAATTAAGTTGACGTCAGACAGTAAAATGTTGTCCTCCCCAGGTACATGTACTCCGGCTTCCTTCACCCGTAATACTGCCCGACACAATATGAGCATGGCCGTTGACACCCCAATCTATACTATATTTTAGAATAATAATAATAATTTTCAGCCTAAAAAATCCACAAATCATATAATAAGAATGTCTGTATGTATGTCTGTCTGTCCGCTATAGAAATGAGTATGGGGCCACCCCGAGTGTCCAAAATGGGTCTACTAGGAGTATTTTTTTATGGCGGAGGTCATCGTCAGGTTTAAAAAGTGTGTGGGGTGGGGGTGTAGGGGAAAACCAAAAGTTATGACCAATTTTTTTTTACCGATATATGTCTTCAAAGGGGTCTACTAGGGGTACTTTTTAATCAGGAATCTAATGGTGAGGTTTAAAAAAGTATCGGGGTGGGGTGGGGCGTGTAGAGGGCACAATTTTTTTCTCACCGATATAGGTCTTCAAAGGGGACAACTAGGGGTAATTTTTACCAGGAATCTAATGGTGAGGTTCAAAAAAGTGCCGGGGTGGGGTGAGGTGGGGGTGTAGAGGGGCACCAACAGTTATAATACTCTCCTCAGCCCGAGCAACGCCGGGTAACCCTGCCAGTAAATAATAAACAAGAAAACTTAACTCCTAAATTTGTACTTTATTTTTTACTTGATGCACAAAAAGCAGAATAGAAAAACTAGTCAACACAAAGTTACTGGGTACGATGTATTCCATAAAGCCTCAACGAATATTCGAATACGACCGAATCCAATACCGAATCGACTACAGGACAGTATTCGGAAATAGAATTGAATGTCGAATCGAATACATAACATTCCTTATCGGTAGCACTTCGACTGAAAACAGATCACATTTAAATACATCGAATTCATTTAAGTTAACCTTTCGTAAACGATATATTAACACTTTGAACACGACAGGCCACTTTACCGCCCCAGGGACATGCTACGTCATACTTCCATCAATTGGGATGTCGGCTAAGTTAAGGGTGGCATAGACCAATCAATATTTTCAATGTGCAGCCTTAGGGCTGCACATTGAAAATATTGATTGGTCTGCCCGCTAAAAATAAATATGGACTCTTCCAATTTCTTTCATTGAAATGACATGGGCGATACTACCAGAGTTCAACGGGTTAAGTTGTCTTCTTCGCGAAGACAGGCCAGAATTTGATGATGTGAGATCCCCGGTGGGCAGATTCACGCACATATTCTTCTATTGGTGCCAGATTTACTTTTTTTGACGCAATAATTTACTGTTTATCGCAAAAACTCGTGCCATCGCGGGAGGATAGAACTCGAAGCTGCGCCTCGCGTTCTATCCTTCCGCGCTGACCCTTGTGTCGTATTGACGAACGCATTCACTTAAAGTGACGTTCTATGTATTTATGACTCCTTAATGACAAACTACATTTTGTGAAACCTTTACCCTTCATGCCAAGATCACATTAGGGGTTAACGTCAGTTTCACATTGGTCAATATACACATTCGGATTGACTTCCCGGTCATATTGTACGCACACCCGTGCAATATTTGTTATTTTACACAGCAAGTAGAGGGGATGTTGGATCCTGGTGAATTTTTCGTCACATTTTCAGTTACACATATGTTTTTAATGTTTCAATCCTTTTGTGAGGAAATTACTCTCTCGTGTATAATTTGTTTACATAAATATTATACCTTCCTGCAGACTGCAAAATCCACGAGAAAGGTAAATATGTGATTAAAAGATTAAATAATAATGTCGCACAAAAAACATCAATACTCATATTTTACCTTGCGACCAGGGGTAATATTTACCAGGAATCTAATGGTGAGGTTTAAAAAAGTGCCGGAGTGGGGTGGGTTGGGGTGTAGAGGGGCACCAACAGTTATAATACTCTCCTCAGCCCGAGCAACGCCGGGTAACCCTGATAGTAAATAATAAACAAGAAAACTTAACTCCTAAATTTGTACTTTATTTTTTACTTGAGGCACAAAATGCAGAATAGAAAAACTAGTCAATACAAACACGACATGCCGCTTTACCGCCCCGGGGACATGCTACGTCATACTTCCATCAATTGGGATGCCGGCTAAGTTAAGGGTGGCATAGACCAATCAATATTGTCAATGTGCAGCCTTCGGGCTTCTCATTGAAGGTATTGATCGGTCTGCCCACTAAAAAGAAATATGGACTCTTCCAATTTCTTTCATTGAAATGACATGGGAGATACCACCAGAGTTCAACGGGTTAAGTTGTCTTCGACGAGTAGACAGACCAGAATTTGATGATGTGAGATCCCCGGTGGGAAGATTCACGCACACATTCTTCTGTTGGTGCCATATTTACTCTTTTATATGACGCAATAATTTACTGTTTATCGCATTAACTCGTGCCATCGCGGGAGGATAGAACTCGAGGCTGCGCCTCCCGTTCTATCCTTCCGCGCTGACCCTTGTGTCGTATTGACGAACGCATTCACTCAAAGTGACGTTCTATGTATTTATGACTCCTTAATGTCAAACTGCATTTTGTGAAACCTTTACCCTTCATGTCAAGATCACATTAGGGGTTAACGTCAGTTTCACATAGGTCAATATACACATTCGGATGGATTTCCCGGTCCATAAACTGTCATATGGTACGCACACCCGTGCAATATTTGTTATTTTAGACAGCAAGTAGAGAGGATATTGGATCCAGGTCAATTTTCCTCACATTTTCAGTTACACATGTTTTTAATGTTTCAATCCTTTTGTGAGGAAAGTACTCACTCGTATATAACTTGATATTATACCTTCCTGCAGACTGGAAAATCCACGAGAAGGGTAAATATGTGATTAAAAGTTTAATTAATAATGCCGCACAAAAAACATCGATACCCATATTTTACCTTGCAAGGTTTCACTAAACCTTTCGCAACAACGGACTTGAACGTTTCGTCGTCATTGATGTTTATGACGGGTTCGTGAAAATTATAACATTAGGGCAGTTGTCACTTGATTATGAGGCATGTAGTAAATATGAACGCTAGTAATTACAATAGATTAAGAACGAAATTAAATAACTGACGTGTAACATTCTGCAATAAAGGAACTACAGATTTAAATTCAATGCAATCAGTTTCGCTATATTCTACATTTCGGGCTCTTCGACCAGGAAGTTTCAGAGTCGAATCAAATCAAGCAATGTATTCGAAATCGCACCGAATTTCGAATCGAATCCCATGAGAAAGACTAATTTGTCCTTCAGTGATTGAAAGCGCTATGAATAAATAGAACTGTATATATTCCGCTGTTAGCCGACACTTCAACCTGCGTATCACCGCGGAAATAAGGACCGAAATTCCGGTTTAGTTTGCCGAGGTTCATTCACAACTTCGTCTACTCGATTGCTTTCACGTACCGGAAAATGAATCCCGGTGGTAACCCCATGTCATTTCAATGGAAACAATTGGGAGAGTCCATATTTGCTATTTGGGGGTAGACCAATTAATATTTTCAACGTGCAGCCATTGAGCTGCACGTTGAAAATATTGATTGGTCTACCCACTTTAACTTAGCACCCACCCCACTTAATGCAAGTATAACGCATAATGTTCCTGGGCCGGAAAAGCGGCCTCCCGAGTTCAAAGAGTTATGTCATTTTTCGAATATTCGCTACACACGCCTTCGGCATCGTATACCATGATATATTCCCTTCTGAGAATTTTATAAAATATTGTCTCGTTAGAAAGTACATGTTTACTGTCAGGGGCGAGTCGACATAAAACAACCTCCCATGTTAAAGAAAATAGCTGGAATTGAAACACAATTGGAATTGTCACACACTCTACCACCCACCACCTTAGTTTCCGCTACTGAACCAGTGTAGCTAATACTATTCGGAACGATATTGCAGTTGATCACGAGTCCTCGCCGGAGCTACATAATCCACAGAATTTGCTGTCTGGGAATTTGATTTTTTTTTTAGCAATTGCTGGTTTTGTTCTTCAGCATGGATTCATCCTATAGTTTTTTATGCGACATGTAACATACCGAAATCATGTACGGTGCAACAAGCCTGTCTGGAATATTCAGGAAACATAAGTGTAAAATTTACGAGAAGGACAACACATTTTGGTTTACAACACCAATCTTTCGACGGACGATTGGAGATGAGAAGTTGTATTATATTTTAGTGGATATCTATCCTATGATATTCAGTTATCGAGACGAAATAACTTAACTTATTATCTACGACATCTTTAAATTGCCACCATTTGCTGATGTTGGCCGATTTAATAGATTAGTATATGATTTCGTTCAGAAGATAGCCACTCATAATTATGATCATCTGCATGTCCAGTTGTAATCGTATTGTTAGTAAATGTATAGCGACGAAACCAAATGTCAAAGCGGTGTGCCTTTTTGTACACTGTCACGGTCTAAACATACTGTTAGTAATTGTACACCGACGGAACTGAAGGTCAAGGCAGTACATCATCGTATACACAGTCCAGATGTAATCACACTGTTAGTAAAGGTATAGTGCTGAAACCGAAGGTCAATGCGTCATTCCACCAGGCACATAGTCGAGATGCCATCATCCTGCTGGTAAAGGTATTGCATCGAAATCGAAGAACAGGGCCTTGAACTATCATGTACATAGCCCAGAGGTAATGATGCTGTTATTAAATGTATTACGACGACACCTAATGAATGTCAAGGCGTTATACCATCATGCACACAGTCCAGATGTTATAATTCTGTTTGCGACGGCCTAGCGTTGAAACCGAGGGACAAAGCGTCATACCAGCATGTACACAGTCCAGATGTAATCAAGCTCAAGCGTTGGTAAATGTATTCCGGCAAAACTGAGGGACAAGGCGGTATTCCACAGTCCATACGAAGCCATGCTGTTAGTGAAGATATAGCAGCTTTGAAACCGAAGGTTAAGGCACTATACCATGACGTACACAGTCAAAATGTACTCATGCAATTAGTAGAGATTTAGGTTTAGAACCGAAGGCCAAGATGTTACACAATCATGGACATAGTCTAGAGGTGATAATGCTGTTCCGCCTGCCACAGAGATTTGATGTAGTTACTAATGTGTGGTTTAAAATCACTGAAAGGGATGTTAAAATATGTGAGAAGCTTGGTTAAAGCCTGTTTTGCTGCACTGTCCGCTTTGGTGTTACCAGCGATACCTTCATGTCCGGGTAACCAGCAAAACACGATATCATGTTGGTCAGACATGAGAGTTGTTAACTTCTCACGAAGTTCGAAAATGAGAGGATTCTTCAGCTTGGGGTTGACATGCCGATTGCCGATGTGGGAGCAGGGTGGAGCAGGGTGGGGCTGTGTACTGGCACGTAGGACTCGACGAAGGTAAACCTTTCGTGACCCGATGCTGAACCTGCTTACGCAGGGTAATTAAGTTGAACGTCAAACAGTAAAATGTTGTTCTCTCCAGGTACATGTACTCCGGCTTCCTTCACCCGTAATACTGCCCGACACAATATGAGCATGGCCGTTGACGCCCCAATCTGTACTATATTTTAGAATGTCTGCATGTATGTCTGTCTGTCCGCTATAGAAATGAGTATGGGGCCACCCCGAGTGTCCAAAATGGGCCTACTAGGAGTACTCTTTCATGGCGGAGGTCATCGTCAGGTTTAAAAAAGTGTGTGGGGTGGGGGTGTAGGGGGAACCAAAGGTTATGAACAAAAATTTTTTTACCGATATATGTCTTCAAAGGGGTCTACTAGGGGTACTTTTATCAGGAATCTAATGGTGAGGTTTTAAAAAGTATCGGGGTGAGGTGGGGGTGTTGAGGGGCACAATTTTTTCTCACCGATATAGGTCTTCAAAGGGGTCTACTAGGGGTATTTTTTACCAGGAATCTAATGGTGAGGTTTAAAAAAAGTGCCGGGGTGGGGTGGGGGTGTAGAGGGGCACCATCAGTTATAACTCTCGCCTCAGCCCGAGCAACGCCGGGTAACCCTGCTAGTAAATAATAAACAAGAAAACTTAACTCCTAAATTTTATTTTATTGGTGCTTAACGCCACATCAGCAGCTAAGGCTATATCGTGGCGAGAAAACGATAAAAGGGAAACATGACACTAATGAAATACAAAGATGAGTAAAAACAACTCTAATAAAAATGATAAAGACAATGTAGTATGAACAGTGATGCGTGAAGAAACAAGAAATATGAATAGCTCACCAGTCAACCAGGTGAATGTAAGTCCTAAAGACTCTAGTTTAAGATAATAAAAACAATTTTAAAATTTATTAAAAAGGTTGATTGATTTCAAAAATGCGAGAATCATATTCGGGCTCGTACGATAAAAAAGATCTCTCAGAGATCCTACAGAAAAATACTGCCCTCTGACAAGATTAAAATCTGTACAATGTAAAAGAATGTGTTCCACTGACAACACCTGCTGACAAGGAACACACTCTGGTCGCACAGTACCCTCCAACAAAAAGGAATGTGTTAGTCTTGTATGACCAATATGACATCGCGTCAAAACTGCAAGATCCTTTCTACAAAGGTTACTAGACGGGTAGGGATCTGAAATAGTTGGTCGGAAGCGATGAAGCTTGTTATTTGTCGCTCCATCCCATTCCGCCTGCCACATGGATTTGATGTAACTACTGATATGTGGTTTGAAGTCACTGAACGGAATCTTAAAATCAGTGAGAGGCTTGGATAAAGCCTGTTTTGCTGCACTGTCTGCCCTGGTGTTACCAGCGATACCAACATGTCCGGGTAACCAGCAAAACACGATATCATATTGGTCAGACATGAGAGTTGTCAACTTCTCACGAAGTTCCAAAATGAGAGGGTTCTTCAACTTGGGGTTGAGTAAAGCAAGTAAAGAGGAAAGAGAGTCGGAGAAGATGATCGACTTTCTTTCCTGTACATTCTCGATGTGCTCAAGTGCGAGTTGAATAGCTTTAACTTCAGCTGTGAAAATAGAACTTTGATTCGGGATTCTGGTTGAGGTGACATGATCACCAGTAACAGCAGCTGATGATACTTTGTCACCATCTTTAGATCCATCTGTATAGATCCTTGTATATGTACTATACTTGGACTTTATTTCGGCATATTTTTGCTTGAACTGCAAGGAATTGGTATCAGATTTTTTGGTAGAAGCAAGATCCAAAATAATTGTAGGTTTTTTAAGATGCCAAGGAGGAATATGTGATTTACGGTTTTCTTTTATAGAATCAGAATCAATTTTGGCAGACTCCATGTGGGATTTGATTCTAATTCCCAATGGAGGAATGTGTTTCTGGTGGCGGTTATAAAATTCAACATTTTGAGGTTCTGAAACACAATTATAAGCAGGATTTGAAGGATTGGCCAAAAGTTTAGACACATACTGGAGAGATAATTTAATTCTGCGCTTCTCAAGAGAAGGCTCCTCTGCCTCAACAAGCATCGAGTCTACTGGGGATGTTCGAAAAGCCCCTAGACTAATTCTAATACCACTATTATGAATTGCATCAAGTGGTTTGAGATATGATTTCCTTGCAGAACCGTAAACTATACAACCGTAATCTAACTTTGATCGAACAAGAGATCTATACAAATGGAGCAAAGTTTTTTGGTCAGCACCCCAATCGGCGCTACCAACAACCTTCAGTAGGTTCAGAGCTCTCTTACATTTAACTTTTAGTTGTTTTATGTGGGAAGTGAAATTCAGTTTGTTGTCAAACAACAAACCTAAGAATTTCACCTCCTTAACAACTTGGATAGGACTACCATCAATTTTCAACTCCGGATCGAGGTGAAGTTTCCGAAGATTGCAAAAATGAACACAATTCGTTTTTGTCTTTGAAAATTTAAAACCATTTTCGATAGCCCATTTTTGAATCCTATTTAAACACAGCTGAAGTTTGCGCTCTATAGCATTCATCTTTTTGCTGCTATAGCAGATCAAAAAGTCATCGACATACAATGACGAATCTACAATATTCTCAATTGCGTCGATGATACTATTAATTTTAATTGAAAAGAGGGTAACAGATAAAATACTACCCTGAGGAACCCCCAATTCCTGCTCGTGAGGATCAGATAACGTTGATCCAACACGAACCTGAAATTGGCGGTCCTTTAAAAAGTTTTCAATAAAAAGGGGCATACGCCCTCTCAACCCCATGTTAAAAAGATCTTTTAAAATCCCATACGTCCACGTTGTATCATATGCCTTCTCCAGATCAAAGAAGATGGCGACCACATGTTCTTTTCTAGCAAAGGCATTTCTTACAAACGTTTCAAGTCTGACCAAATGATCCACAGTACTCCTCTTGTTTCTGAAACCACACTGAACATCCGGAAGCAGATTGTTTGATTCCAGAAACCAGACAAGTCGGTCATTGATCATCCTCTCCATGGTTTTACAGAGACAACTAGTTAGTGCAATTGGTCTGTAATTACTTGGATTACTGTGATCCTTATCAGGCTTTGGAATAGGAATAATTGTTGCCTTTCGCCAGGATGGTGGAAACTGGCCAGTCACCCAAATGTCATTAAAAACTGACAATAAAAGTTCTAGTGAAGTTTGAGGCAGATGTTTTAAAAGTTGATAGTGTATTTTATCGGGTCCAGTGGCTGAATCCTTTGCTCTATGCAAAGAGTTACATAACTCTTCCATAGAGAAAGGTTCGTTGTAGTCCTCTGAGTTATTGGATGTAAATTTAATCTTTTGTTTTTCTTGTTGTTTTTTTAGTTTGAGGAATTCTGGGTTACTATTTTCAGACGACGAATGTTTAGAAAATGTAGAGGCCAACTTGTTTGAAATTTCCTGTTTTGATGTTATGAGTGTGTTGTTATCTTTTAGGTGTTGTACTGCTGATTTTGTTTCTTTTCCTTTAATTTTTTTAATCATTTTCCAAATTTTAGTGATGGGAGTATTTTGATTTAGTTTCGAAACATAAGTTTCCCATGAACTTTTCTTTTTATGTTTTAAAAGTCGTCTTGTTTTTGCCCGATTTATACGCAATCTGTCCAAATTTTCTGTAGTTGGTGACTTATTAAATTCCCTCTCAAATTTCTTGCGATCTTTTATAGCCTGTTTGCACTCAGTATCAAACCATGGTTTAGTGAAACGTTTTGGATTTGCCGAGGTTTTAGGAATGACTTGGCTTGCAATGTCAATCAACTCTGTGGTGAAGTGTTCAATCTGGTCAGTACTGTCCTGAAATTTCTCCCGTGTGAGGCGTTCAGAACAAAGCGATGAGAAAGTGTCCCAGTCGGCCTTTTTAAAATTCCACTGGGGCACCCTCTCATCATCCGCCGGAACTACACTCTCCAACACAATCGGAAAGTGGTCACTCCCGCACAAGTCATCTTCTGCCTTCCATGAAAAATCAAGGAAGACAGAAGGGCATGCAATTGTTAAATCAATTGACGTGTAAGAACCAGATGCGGGGTGCAGGTAAGTATCTGACCCATCATTGAACAAGCACAAGTCATATTTTGTAATGAACTCTTCCATAGTTTTACCTTTTGCATCTTCTTGACTGCAGGAATTACCCCAAAGGGGGCTATGTGCGTTAAAATCACCCAACAAAATGTATGGAGTTGGGAGTTGTCGAACCAGCAGCTCAAGGTCATTCAATTGTAAGGCTTTACTTGGTGAAACGTAAATAGAACAGAGTGTAACTGTTTTGTCTAAAGTTAGGCGTACCGCCACAGCCTGTAAATTTGTCTGTAATGGTACAGTACTGTGAATGATGTCATTTCTAACCAAGACAGTCGTTCCACGAATATGAAGATCATTATCATCTGCCCAGGCATTATACGATGTATAATGCTTAAAAGCTGAATGATCTTGAGTCTCGGGTTTCTTTAAAAGAGTTTCCTGCAGGCAAAAAGCAGCAGGTTTATACTTTTGGCTGAGAAGACCAAGTTCATTAAAATTAGCTCTAAAACCTCGACAATTCCACTGTATTATATTTTGTTTTGGTGTACTATGCATGTTTGGAAGGTGATTTTGAAGGTGGTCGTATGGGTGAAATTGCCCCCGTAGTTCTTTTTGGTGAAGATTTGCGTGGGGACCTTCCCTGCAATGACGGAAGCGGATTATTTGAAAATGTTTCCGTGAGACATTCGTCCACAGACATTTCCTCGAAGGCCTCAAATCTATTTCTAGTTACAATATCCCTAGAAAATTTGGGAATTCGATCTGAAAGAGTTTTCTTTTTTTCTTTTCTGCTTTTTTGACTTTGATTCTGACTCTGACGTTGACTAGATTGTGGATGATCATTTGACATTTCATTTATCTTTTTTCCTTTGTTTTTACTATCAGTTGTTTTAGTTTGAGTGGAAGAACTGTTCGTATTTGTTGTTTGTGTTATACTGAATGGGTTTAAAGGTTTTGGTTGTATATTATGTAGCCATGTAAGATCTGTTTGACATTGTACTGATTTTGTAATTGGTGCAGAATGCTTAATAGCATTTGCATAAGATGACGGTGGTAAATTCATCCCCGGCATTGACATAATGATTTCTCTTGCTTCTTTAAAACTAATCTGCTTTTCGCATTTCACTTTTTGTATGAGTTTTTCTTTTTTCCATACAGGGCAATCCTTAGATGATGACATGTGATTGCCTTGACAGTTGACACATTTATAATCTGTAGTAGTACAAGGATCTTCATGGTTGATACCACATTTAAAGCAGATTTTCTTGCCGCGACAAGAATCCTGGCCATGTCCAAACTTCTGGCACTTGAAACATCGCAGTGGATTTGGGATGTACGCATCCACTCTGACGTTCAAGTAACCAATCTTAATTGACTTTGGAGGTCTTGTACCATCAAAGGTGCAGATGTAAGTGTTTGTTTTAATTTTGTTTCCTTGTTTGTTGATTTCAATTCGTCTTACAGAGGTGATTCCTTGAGGTTTTAATTCACATGTAATTTCATTTTCTTCCATGTCAGCTAGTTCAGGAGTTCTGATAACTCCCTTGCTACTGTTTAAAGTTTTATGATAACTTGCTTTAATACTAATGTCAATTAATTTTGTAGTATGTAAAAGATTAAATGTTTGAACTTGTCTGGAACACTGAATTAATAAATCTCCAGAGCGTAGCTTCTTTATATCCTTTACAGTTCCTGCTATACCTTTGATGGCCTTATCAAGAGCAAATGGGTTTAGATTACTTAGTTTTTTATTTTCATCAGTTGAATGCAGTAGAATGAATTTTGGAAGGTTGTCTTCAGGTGGAATCAGTGATTTAATAAGTTCGTCATCAGAGTCAGAATCTCGTAGTCCAGTGTCTAAAAACGGTCGTTTGATTTTTGGTTGTGAGGTAGCCATGTTAATATTTTAAACGTTCACTGCCCCGGCTCCCACCCACCACGGAGTCCAACAAGGGGTAGGGTTACTGCCATGCAGTGAACCCACCGGGTTGCCGGTATTCCCACATACCTGGTATGGGGCAGTATACTCAGCCAGTGTTGATACCGAAGTATGCCACTGGCTGATTGGCCCGTGTGTGGAAGTGCCAGGTCTTCAGATGGCGACCATCCAACCAATCACTTTATAAAACACTGTAATTACGATTGCCACGTGAAACTGAAACAAACAGTGCAGCAAAAATAAGTATTTGGTTAAAAGATAAGTTTAAAAACAGCACACAATGGCAATTATGATAAATGATGAAAAGAAATGACTGATTGAATGGCCACCAAATGCCCCCCGACGTGACACCCAGTACTTTTTGGGGTGGGGGCTCCCGATTGGCCAGAACGGACCATCCGACCATCCTTCTACTCCCGAAATTGGGGCCAAAGCAGTGTGTTGAACATTATCTCCGAAATGGAGACCAGGGCTCCATCCCGGAGACTGCCCTAACGGGGCCACTAGTCCTCAACTGCCAGGATTCCTTCTTCCGGGGCCTTCGGAATGCACCTCACGGGAGAACAAGGTGCCTGCAAGATGGTATTAGCAGGGTTGATCATTTTGGTCCGGGGCTGCGTATTCGTATATTCCGCAGCGAACCAGCTCAATTGAGCAAACCTGCCAATTAAAAATTAGCAAACCTGCCCAATTGAGCAGGCCGTCCTCTATCCGCCACCTGAGGACCCGCCTAGTAGGGGATGATCAAACCCCCCTAGGAACTCCTAAATTTGTACTTTATTTTTTACTTGAGGCACAAAAAGCAAGATAGAAAAACTAGTCAACACAAAGTTACTGGGTAAGATGTATTCCATTAAGCCTCAACGAATATTCGAATACGACCGAATCCAATACCGAATCGACTACAGGACAGTATTCGAAAATAGAATTGAATATCGAATCGAATACATAACATTCCTTATCGGTAGCACTTCGACTGAAAACAGATCACATTTAAATACATCGAATTCATTTAAGTTAACCTTTTGTAAACGATATATTAACACTTTGAACACGACAGGCCGCTTTACCGCCCCAGGGACATGCTACGTCATACTTCCATCACTTGGGATGCCGGCTAAGTTAAGGGTGGCATAGACCAATCAATATTTTCAATGTGCAGCCTAGGGCTGCACATTGAAAATATTGATTGGTCTGCCCACTAAAAATAAATATGGACTCTTTCAATTTCTTCCATTGAAATGACATGGGAGATACCACCAGAGTTCAACCGGTGAAGTTGTCTTCTCCGCGAAGACAGACCAGAATTTGATGATGTGAGATCCCCGGTGGGCAGATTCACGTACATATTCTTCTGTTGGTGCCATATTTACTTTTTTAATTTACTGTTTATCGCAATAACTCGTTCCATCGCGGAAGGATAGAACTCGAGGCTGCGCCTCCCGTTCTATCCTTCCGCGCTGACCCTTGTGTCGTATTGACGAACGCATTCACTCAAAGTGACGTTCTATGTATTTATGACTCTTTAATGTCAAACTGCATTTTGTGAATCCTTTACCCTTCATGTCAAGATCACATTAGGGGTTAACGTCAGTTTCACATAGGTCAATATACACATTTGGATTGATTTCCCGGTCCATAAACTGTCATATGGTACGCACACCCGTGCAATATTTGTTATTTTACACAGCAAGTAGAGAGGATATTGGATCCAGGTCAATTTTTCCTCACATTTTGAGTTACACATGTTTTTAATGTTTCAATCCTTTTGTGGGGAAATTACTCTCTTGTATATAATTTGATATTATACCTTCCTGCAGACTGGAAAATCCACGAGAAGGGTAAATATGTGATTAAAAGATTAATTAATAATGCCGCACAAAAAGCATCGATACCCATATTTTACCTTGCAAGGTTTCACTAAACCTTTCGCAACAACCGACTTGAACGTTTCGTCGTCATTAATGTTTATGACGGGTTCATGAAAATTATAACATTAGGGCAGTTGTCACTTGATTACGAGGCATGTAGCAAAATATGAACACTAGTAATTACAATAGATTAAGAACGAAATTAAATAACTGACGTGTAACATTCTGTAATAAAGGAGCTACAGATTTAAATTCCATGTAATCAGTTTCGCTATATTCTACATTTTGGGCTCTTCGACCAGGAAGTTTCAGAGTCGAATCAAATCGAGCCATGTATTCGAAATCGCACCGAATTTCGAATCGAATCCCATGAGAAAGACTAATTTGTCCATCAGTGATTGAAAGAGCTATGCATAAATAGAACTGTATATATTTCGCTGTTAGCCGACACTTCAACCTGTGTATCACCGCGGAAATAAGGACCGAAATTCCGGTTTATTTTTCCGAGGTTCATTCAAAACTTCGTCTACTCGATTGCTTTCACGTACCGGAAAATGAATCCCGGTGGTAACCCCATGTCAGTTCAACGGAAACAATTGGGAGAGTCCATATTTGTTATTTGGGGGTAGACCAATTAATATTTTCAACGTGCAGCCATTGGGCTGCACGTTGAAAATATTGATTGGTCTAACCACTTTAACTTAGCAGCTACCCTACTTAATGCAAGTATGACGTATAATGTTCTTGGGCCGGAAAAGCGGCCTCTCGAGTTCAAAGAGTTATGTCATTTTTCGAATATTCGCTACACATGCCTTCGGCATCGTACACCATGATATATTCCCTTCTGAGAATTTTATCAAATATTGTCTCGTTAGAAAGTACATGTTTACTGTCAGGAGCGAATCGATAAAAAAGCCTCCCATGTTGAAGAAAATAGCTGGAAATGAAACACAACTGGAGTTGTCACACACTCTACCACCCATCAACTTAGTTTTCGCTTCTGAACCAGTGTAACCAATACTATTCGGAACGATATTGCAGTTGATCACGAGTCCTCACTGAAGCTACATAATCCACAGAATTTGCTGTCTGGGAATTTGATTTATTTTTTAGCAATTGCTGGTTTTGTTCTTCAACATGGATTAATCCTATAGTTTTTTATGCGACATGTAACATACCGAAATCATGTACGATGCAACAAGCCTGTCTGGAAGATTCAGGACACATAAGTGTAAAATTTACGAGAAGGACAACACATTTTGGTTTACAACACCAATCTTTCGACCGACGATTGGAGATGAGTATTTATTTATTTATTGGTGCTTAACGCCACATCAGCAGCTAAGGCTATATCGTGGCGAGAAAACGTTAAAAGAAAAACATGGCAGAAACGAAATACAGAGATGAGTAAAAAGCAATTATAATAAAAATGATACTCAATGTAATATGAACAGTGATACGTGAAGAAACAAGAAATATGAATAATTCACAAATCAACCTGGTGAATTTAAGTCTTAAAGACTCTAGTTTAAGATGATAAGAACAATTTTAAAATTTACTAAAAAGGTTGATTGTTTTCAAAAATGAGAGAATTATATTCAGGCTCGTACGATAAAACAGATCTCTCAGAGATCCTACAGTGAAATACTGCCCTCTGACATGATTAAAATCTGTACAATGTAAAAGAATGTGTTCCACTGACAACACCTGCTGACAGGGAACACACTCTGGTCGCACAGAACCCTCCAACAAAAAGGAATGTGTTAGTCGTGTATGACCAATATGACACCGCGTCAGAATAACATTATCTTTTCTACAAAGGTTACTGGATGGGTAATGATCAGAAATAGTTGGTCGGAAGCGATGGAGCTTGTTATTTGTCGCCCCATCCCAATCCGCCTGCCACATAGATTTGATGTAACTACTAATATGAGGCTTAAAATCACTGAAAGGGATGTTAAAATCAGTGAGAGGCTTTGTTAAAGCCTGTTTTGCTGCACTGTCTGCTTTGGTGTTACCAGCGATACCTACATGTCCGGGTAACCAGCAAAACACGATATCATATTGGTCAGACATGAGAGTTGTTAACTTCTCACGAAGTTTCATAATGAGAGGGTTCTTCAACTTGGGGTTGAGTAAAGCAAGTAAAGAGGAAAGAGAGTCGGAGTAGATGATCGACTTTCTTTCCTGTGAATTCTCGATGTGCTCAAGTGCGAGTTGAATAGCTTTAACTTCAGCTGTGAAAATAGAACTTTGATTCGGTATTCTGGTTGAGGTGACATGATCACCAGTAACAGTAGCTGATGATACTTTGTCACCATCTTTAGATCCATCTGTATAGATCCTTGTATATGTACTATACTTGGACTTTATTTCAGCATATTTTTGTTTGAGCTGCAAGGAATTGGTATCAGAGTTTTTGGTAGAAGCAAAGTCCAAAATAACTGTAGGTTTTTTAAGATGCCAAGGAGGAATATGTGTTTTACGATTTTCTTTAATTCTATGTGGTTCAATTTTCGTGGACTCCATGTGGGGTTTAATTCTAATTCCCAATGGAGGAATATGTTTCTGGTGGCGGTTAAAGAAATCAACATTTTGAGGGTCTGTAACACAATTATAAGCAGGATTTGAAGGATTGGCCAAAAGCTTAGACACATATCGGAGAGACAATTTAATTCTGCGCTTCTCAAGAGAAGGTTCCTGTGCTTCAACAAGCATCGAGTCTACAGGGGATGTTCGAAAAGCCCCTAGACTAATTCTAATACCACTATTATGAATTGCATCAAGTGGTTTGAGAAATGATTTCCTTGCAGAACCGTAAACTACACAACCGTAATCTAATTTTGACCGAACAAGTGATCTATACAGATGGAGCAAAGTGTTTTGGTCAGCACCCCAATCGGCGCTACCAACAACTTTCAGCAGGTTCAGAGCTTTCTTACATTTAACTTTTAGTTGTTTTATGTGGGAAGTGAAATTCAGTTTGTTGTCAAACAACAAACCTAAAAATTTCACTTCCCTAATAACTTTAATAGGACTCCCATCAATTTTCAACCCCGGATCGAGGTGATGTCTCCGAAGTTTACAAAAATGAACACAATTCGTTTTTGACTTGGAAAATTTAAAACCATTTTCTGTGGCCCATTTTTGAATCCTATTCAAACACAGCTGAAGTTTGCGCTCGATAGCATTCATATTTTTACTGCTATAACAGATTAAAAAATCATCGACATACAATGAGGAATCTACCATATTCTCAATTGCATCGATGATACTATTAATTTTAACCGAAAACAGGGTAACGGATAAAATACTACCCTGAGGAACCCCCAATTCCTGCTCGTGAGGATCAGATAACGTTGACCCAACACGAACCTGAAACTGGCGGTCCTTTAAAAAGTTTTCAATAAATAGAGGCATACGCCCTCTCAACCCCATGTTAAAAAGATCTTTTAAAATCCCATACGTCCACGTTGTATCATATGCCTTCTCTAGATCAAAGAAGATGGCGACCACATGTTCTTTTCTAGCAAAGGCATTTCTTATAAACGTTTCAAGTCTGACCAAATGATCCACAGTAATTCTCTGGTTTCTGAAACCACACTGAACATCTGCAAGCAGATTGTTCGATTCCAGAAACCAGACAAGTCGGTCATTGACCATCCTCTCCATGGTTTTGCACAGACAACTGGTTAAGGCAATAGGCCTGTAATTGCTTGGGTTGCTGTGATCTTTATCAGGCTTAGGAATAGGAATTATAGTTGCTTTACGCCAGGATGGTGGAAACTGGCCAGTCACCCAAATGCCATTAAAAATTGATAATAAAAGTCCTAGCGATGTTTGTGGCAGATGCTTTAAAAGTTTGTAATGTATGTCATCGGGACCAGTGGCAGTATCCTTTGCTCTATGCAAAGAGTTACATAACTCTTCCATAGAGAAAGGGTGATTGTAATCCTCTAAATTATTGGAGGCAAATTTGAGCTTTTGTTTTTCTTGTTGTTTTTTAATTTTGAGAAATTCAGAATTACAATTTTCAGACGACGAATGTTTCGAAAATGTGGAGGCCAATTTATTTGAAATTTCTTTTTCTGATGTGATTAGTGTGTTGTTATCTTTCAGATGTTGAACTGTTGATTTTGTGTCTTTTCCTTTAATTTTTCTTATCATTTTCCAAATTTTATTGATGGGGGTGTTTTGATTAAGTTTAGAAACATATGTTTCCCAAGAACTTTTCTTTTTTTGTTTTATCAGTCGTCTTGTTTTTGCCCGATTTATACGAAGTTTGTCCAAGTTACGTGTGGTTGGTGACTTATTAAATTCCCTCTCAAATTTCTTGCGATCTTTTATAGCCTGTTTGCAATCAGTATCAAACCATGGTTTAGTGAAACGTTTAGGATTTGCCGAGGTTTTAGGAATGACTTGACTTGCAATGTCAAATAACTCTGTTGTAAAATGTTCAATCTGGTCGACACTTTCACTAAATTTCTCCAGTGTGAGGCGTTCAGAACAGAGCAAGATGAAGGTCTCCCAGTCAGCTTTTTTAAAGCTCCACTGGGGCACCCTCCCATCGTCTGCCGGAACCGCACTCTCCAACACAACTGGAAAGTGGTCACTCCCACATAAGTCACCTTCTACCTTCCATGAAAAATCAAGGAAGACACAAGGGCATGCAATTGAAAGATCAATTGAAGTGTACGAACCAGATGCGGGGTGCAGATAAGTGTCTGACCCATCATTGAACAAGCACAAGTCATATTTTGTCATGAACTCTTCCACAGTTTTCCCTTTTACATCTTCTTGACTGCAGGAATTACCCCAAAGGGGGTTATGAGCGTTAAAATCACCCAACAAAATGTATGGGGTTGGGAGCTGTTGGACCAGCAGCTCAAGATCATTCAGTTGTAGGGTTTTACTTGGTGAAACGTAAATAGAACATAATGTAATTGTCTTTTCTAAAGTTAGGCGTACCGCTCCAGCCTGTAAATTTGACTGCAAAGATACAGGACTGTGAATAATGTCGTTTCTAACTAAGATGGACGTTCCTCGAATATGAAGATCAGTTTCATCTGCCCAGGCATTATACGAAGTATAATGCTTGAAGGCTGAATGATCTTGAGCCTCGGGTTTCTTTAAAAGAGTTTCCTGCAGGCAAAAAGCTGCAGGTGTATATTTTTGACTTAAAAGACCCAGTTCATTAAAATTTGCCTTAAAACCTCGACAAGTCCACTGTATTATATTATTTGTGGTTGTATTAACCATATTTGCTTGGCGATTGAGATGGCGGACGTATGGGCGAAATAGCCCCAGTAGCTTTTACAGGTGATTTTGCCTTCGGGGACTTATTCTGAGTGGAGTTCGGGCGCAAGTGCCAGAACGTATCGTCTATGCACTCGCCGACATCCATGTCTTCCAAACCCTCGAACCTGTTACGCATAACAGGGTCCTTTAAAAGTTTGGGAGTTCTGTCGGATAAATTTTTTGATTTTTCTTTTTCTAAAAGTTTCTTTTTTTCTTTTTCCAATTTCCGTCTCTGACTCTGACTCAAAGTTTGTTGCTGTGATCCTTGCGTTTGTTTGGGTTGATCGTTTTTCCTGTCTGTTGTAGATTTTTGGTCAATGTTCTGTTGTGATTTTGGTGTCTGTTTTCTCGGGATGTGGACTATTTTTTCTCTGGTGTTTTAGCAGTATTCTCTTGTGTTTGAGTTGACTTTGGTTGATTTTATGTGGTTTGATGGATGGTAAAAGCTTGTACAAAAGATGGAATTGTACTGTTGTTAAGCCATGTCCATGGTGTCTGACATTCAACTGATTTCGTTTGTATTTTTTGTTTTAAGGCTGTTGCATAGGTGGGTGATGTTAAATTCATTCCAGGCATTGACATTACAATGTCTCTGGCCTCCTTAAAACTAACTTGCCTCTCACATTTTACTTTTTGTATTTCTTTCTCTCGTTTCCAAACAGGGCAATCTTTAGATGAAGCTGTATGATTGCCCTGACAGTTACAACATTTTACTTCATTATTACAGGGTGCTTGATGTTGTTTGCCGCATTTAAAACAGGTTTCCTGTCCCCTACAATTATTCTGACCATGACCATATTTCTGGCATCTGAAGCACCGAAGTGGATTTGGGATATACAAGTCCACTCCGATGTTCAAATAACCCACTTTAATTGATTTGGTGGTCTGGAAGAGCCGAAAGTTAAAATATAAGTATTGGTTTTGATTATGTTACCATCTTTTTTAATTTCAATTCGTTTGACGTCTGTAATGTTCTGTGACTTTAGTTCTTCTTTTATCTCCAACACATCCATGTCATAAAGTTCTCGAGTTCTCATTACACCTTTGCTGGTATTTAGGGTTTTGTGCGGAAATGCAACAACCATGATATCTAAAATTTTATCTATTTTTAATAAATTTCTTGCCTGGAATTCTGACCTACATTCTATTAAAATTCCCCCTGATCGTAATTTTTTTATCTCCTTCACTGAGCCAGCAATACCTTTAATTGTTTTCTCCACAGCAAATGGGTTGACAGACGATACTTTGTTTCCTTCTTCTTCCGCATAAATTATGACAAATTTAGGCCAATTCTTCTGAATACTTGATGTTTCACCATCTGAGTCAGAGTCAGATATTGTCAATTTCGTATCACAAACACGTTTTTGGTTTTTTTGTGGTATTTTTTCCATGTTTTGTTTTTTGTTGTTCATTGCTCCGGCTCCCACCCACCACGGAGTCCAACAAGGGGTAGGGTTACTGCTACGCAGTGAACCCACCGGGTTGTCGGTATTCCCACATACCTGGTATGGAGCAATATACTCAGCCAGTGTTGATACCGAAGTATGCCACTGGCTGATTGGCCCGTGTGTGGAAGTGCCATGTCTTCAGATGGCGATCATCCAACCAATCACTTTATAAAAAACACTGCAATTAAGGTTGACACGTGAAACTGAAACAAACAGTGCAGCAAAACTAAGTATTTGGTTAAATTATGTGTTTAAAAACAGTACACAATGGCAATTGTGATAAATGATTAAAAGAAATGACTGATTGAATGACCACCAAATGCCCCCCGACGTGACACCCAGTACTTTTTGGGGTGGGGGCTCCCGATTGACCAGAACGGACCATCCGACCATCCTTCTACTCCCGAAGTTGGGGCCAAAACAGTGTATTGAAACAGGTAATCTCCACGATGAAGATCAGGGCCAAAGCAGTGTTTACGACCTGATCTCCATCCTGGAGACCTGTCCTAACCGGGACCCATTCTGTTCTCAACTGTCAGGATTCCTTCCTCCGAGGCCTTCAGATCGCACCTCACGGGAGAACAAGGTGCCTGCAAGATGGCATAAGCAGGATTGACCATTTTGGTCCGGGGCTGCGTATTCATATATTCCGCAGCAAACCAGCTCGATTGAGCAAACCTGCTAATTAAAAAACCAGCAAACCTGCCCAATTGAGCAGGCCGTCCTCTATCCGCCACCTGAGGACCCGCCTAGTAGGGGACGATCAACCCCCCCCCCCCCCCCTAGGATTGGAGATGAGAAGTTGTATTATATTTTAGTGGATATCTATCCTATGATATTCAGATATCGAGACGAAATAACTCAACTTATTATCTACGACATTTTTAAATTGACACCATTTGCTGATGTTGGCCGATATAATAAATTAGTATATGATTTCGTTCAGAAGGTAGCCACTCATAATTATGATCGTCTGCATGTCCAGTTGTAATCGTATTGTTAGTAAAAGTATAGCGACGAAACCAAATGTCAAAGCGGTGTGCCTTTTTGTACACTGTCAGGGTGTAATCATACTGTTAGTAATTGTACACCGACGAAACTGAAGGTCAAGGCAGTATATCATCGTGTACACAGTCCAGATGTAAGCATGCTATTAGTAAAGGTATAGTGCTGAAACCGAAGGTCAATGCGTCATTCCACCATGCACATAGTCGAGATGCCATCATCCTGCAGGTAAAGGTATTGCGTAGAAATCGAAGAACAGGGCCTTGAACTATCATGTACATAGTCCAGAGGTAATGATGTTGTTATTAAATGTATTACGACGAAACCTAATGAATGCCAAGGCGTTATACCATCATGCACACAGTCCGGATGTTATAATTCTGTTTGCGACGGCCTAGCGTTCAAACCGAGGGACAAAGCGCCATACCAGCATGTACACAGTCCAGATGTAATCAAGCTCAAGCGTTGGTAAATGTATTCCGGCAAACCTGAGGGACAAGGCGGTATTCCACAGTCCATACGAAGCCATGCTGTTAGTGAAGATATAGCAGCTTTGAAACCGAAGGTTAAGGCACTATACCATGAAGTACACAGTCAAAATGTACTCATGCAATTAGTAGAGATTTAGGTTTAGAACCGAAGGTCAAGATGTTACACAATCATGGACATAGTCTAGAGGTGATAATGCTGTTCCGCCTGCCACAGAGATTTGATGTAGTTACTAAAGTGTGGTTTAAAATCACTGAAAGGGATGTTAAAATCAGTGAGAAGCTTGGTTAAAGCCTGTTTTGCTGCACTGTCCGCTTTGGTGTTACCAGCGATACCTTCATGTCCGGGTAACCAGCAAAACACGATATCATATTGGTCAGACATGAGAGTTGTTAACTTCTCACGAAGTTCAAAAATGAGAGGATTCTTCAGCTTGGGGTTGACATGCCGATTGCCGATGTGGGAGCAGGGTGGAGCTGTGTACTGGCACGTAGGACTCGACGAAAGTAAACCTTTCGTGACCCGATGCTGAACCTGCTTACGCAGGGTAATTAAGTTGAACGTCAAACAGTAAAATGTTGTTCTCTCCAGGTACATGTACTCCGGCTTCCTTCACCCGTAATACTGCCCGACACAATATGAGCATGGCCGGTGACGCCCCAATCTGTACTATATTTTAGAATGTTTGTATGTATGTCTGTCTGTCCGCATTAGAAATGAGTATGGGGCCACCCAGAGTGTCCAGAATGGGTCTACTAGGAGTACTTTTTATGGCGGAGGTCATCGTCAGGTTTAAAAAAGTGTGTGGGGTGGGGGTGTAGGGGGAACCAAAAGTTATGAACAAATTTTTTTTACCGATATATGTCTTCAAAGGGGTCTACTAGGGGTACTTTTTATCAGGAATCTAATGGTGAGGTTTTAAAAAGTATCGGGGTGAGGTGGGGGTGTTGAGGGGCACAATTTTTTCTCACCGATACAGGTCTTCAAAGGGGTCTACTAGGGGTAACTTTTACCAGGAATCTAATGGTGAGGTTTTAAAAGTGTCGGAGTGGGGTGGGGTGGTGGTGTAGAGGGGCACCAACAGTTATAACACTCGCCTCAGCCCGAGCAACGCCGGGTAACCCTGCTAGTAAATAATAAACAAGAAAACTTAACTCCTAAATTTGTACATTATTTTTTACTTGAGGCACAAAAAGCAAGATAGAAAAACTAGTCAACACAAAGTTACTGGGTAAGATGTATTCCATAAAGCCTCAACGAATATTCGAATACGACCGAATCCAATACCGAATCGACTACAGGACAGCATTCGAAAATGGAATTAAATATCGAATCGAATACATAACATTCCTTATCGGTAGCACTTCGACTGAAAACAGATCACCTTTAAATACATCGAATTCATTTAAGTTAACCTTTTGTAAACGATATATTAACACTTTGAACATGACAGGCCGCTTTACCGCCCCAGGGACATGCTACGTCATACTTCCATCACTTGGGATACCGGCTAAGTTAAGGGTGGCATAGACCAATCAATATTTTCAATGTGCAGCTTAGGCCTGCACATTGAAAATATTGTTTGGTTTGCCCACTAAAAAGAAATATGGACTCTTCCAATTTCTTTCATTGAAATGACATGGGAGATACCACCAGAGTTCAACCGGTGAAGTTGTCTTCTCCGCGAAGACAGACCAGAATTTGATGATGTGAGATCCCCGGTGGGCAGATTCACGTACACATTCTTCTGTTTGTGCCATATTTACTTTTTTAATTTACTGTTCATCGCAATAACTCGTTCCATCGCGGGAGGATAGAACTCGAGGCTGCGCCTCCCGTTCTATCCTTCCGCGCTGACCCTTGTGTCGTATTGACGAATGCATTCACTCAAACTGACGTTCTATGTATTTATGACTCCTTAATGTCAAACTGCATTTTGTGAAACCTTTACCCTTCATGTCAAGATCACATTAGGGGTTAACGTCAGTTTCACATAGGTCAATACACACATTTGGATTAATTTCCCGGTCCATAAACTGTCATATGGTACGCACACCCGTGCAATATTTGTTATTTTACACAGCAAGTAGAGAGGATATTGGATCCAGGTCAATTTTTCCTCACATTTTGAGTTACACATGTTTTTAATGTTTTAATCCTTTTGTGGGGAAATTACTCTCTCGTATATAATTTGATATTATACCTTCTTGCAGACTGGAAAATCCACGAGAAGGGTAAATATGTGATTAAAAGATTAATTAATAATGCCGCACAAAAAGCATCGATACCCATATTTTACCTTGCAAGGTTTCACTAAACCTTTCGCAACAACGGATTTGAACGTTTAGTCGCCATTAATGTTTATGACGGGTTCGTGAAAATTATAACATTAGGGCAGTTGTCACTTGATTGCGAGGCATGTAGTAAAATATGAACACTAGTAATTACAATAGATTAAGAACGAAATTAAATAACTGACGTGTAACATTTGTAATAAAGGAGCTACAGATTTAAATTCCGTGTAGTCAATTTCGCTATATTCTACATTTTGGGCTCTTCGACCAGGAAGTTTCAGAGTCGAATCAAATCGAGCAATGTATTCGAAATCGCACCGAATTTCGAATTGAATCCCACGAGAAAGGCTAATTTGTCCATCAGTGATTGAAAGCGCTATGCATAAATAGAACTGTATATATTTCGCTGTTAGCCGACACTTCAACCTGTGTATCACCGCGGAAATAAGGACCGAAATTCCGGTTTATTTTTCCGAGGTTCATTCAAAACTTCGTCTGCTCGATTGCTTTCACGTGCCGGAAAATGAATCCCGGTGGTAACCCCATGTCAGTTCCATGGAAACAATTGGGAAAGTCCATATTTGTTATTTGGGCTGCACGTTGAAAATATTGATTGGTCTACCCACTTTAACTTAGCAGCCACCCTACTTAATGCAAGTATAACGTATAATGTTCCTGGACCGGAAAAGCGGCCTCTCGAGTTCAAAGAGTTATGTCATTTTTCGAATATTCGCTACACATGCCTTCTGCATCGTATACCATGATATATTCCCTTCTGAGAATTTTATCAAATATTGTCTCGTTAGAAAGTACATGTTTGCTGTCAGGGGCGAATCGATAAAAAAGCCTCCCATGTTAAAGAAAAGAGCTGGAATTGAAACACAATTGGAGTTGTCACACACTCTACCACCCACCACCTTAATTTCAGCTACTGAACCAGTGTAACTAATACTATTCGGAACGATATTGCAGTTGATCACGAGTCCTCGCCTGAGCTACATAATCCACAGACTTTGCTGTCTGGGAATTTGATTTATATTTTACCAGTTGCTGGTTTTGTTCTTCAACATGGATTCATCCTATAGTTTTTTTATGCGACATATAATATACCGAAATCATGTACGGTGCAACAAGCCTGTCTGGAATAATCAGGACACATAAGCGTAAAATTTACAAGAAGGACAACACATTTTGGTTTACAACACCAACGGACGATTGGTGATGAGAAGTTGTATTATATTTTAGTAGATATCTGTCCTATGATATTCAGTTATCGAGACGAAATAACTTACCTCATTACCTACGGCTTCTATAAATTGCCACCATTTGCTGATGTTGACCGATTTAATAGATTAGTATACGATTTCATTCAGAAGATAGCCACTCATGAGTATGATCATTTGCATGTCCAGATGTAATCATATTGTTAGTAAATGTATAGCGACGAAACCAAATGTCAAAGCGGTATGCCTTTTTGTACACCGACGAAACTGAAGGTCAAGGCAGTATATCATCGTGTACGCAGTCCAGATGTAATCATACTGTTAGTAAAGGTATAGTCCCGAAACCGAAGGTCAATGCGTCATTCCATCATGCACATAGTCGAGATCTCATCATCCTGCTGGTAAAGGTACTGCGTCGAAATCGAAGAACAGGGCCTTGAACCATCATGTACATAGTCCAGAGGTAATGGTGCTGTTATTAAATGTATTACGACGAAACCCAGTGAATGGCAAGGCGTTATATCATCATGCACACAGTCCAGATGTTATAATTCTGTTTGTGACGGTCTAGCGTTGAAACCGAGGGACAAAGCTTTATACCGGCATGTACACAGTCCAGATGTAATCACGCTCAAGCGTTGGTAAATGTATTCCGGCAAAACTGAGGGACAAGGCGGTATTCCAAAATTCATACGAAGCCATGCTGTTAGTGAAGATATAGCAGCTTTGAAACCGAAGGTTCAGGCACTTTTCCATGAAGTACACAGTCAAGATGTACTCATGCAGTTAGTAGAGGTTTAGTTTTAGAACCGAAGATCAAGATGTTACGCAATCATGGACATTTATTTATTTATTTATTAGTGTTTAAGGTCACATATTTCTGCACAATGGCTACCCATGACCGTGACAGTTTTACGAGTGGAGGAAGCCGGAGTACCCGGAGAGAACCACCGAGCAACGGCGAGCAACTGTCAGCTCCCCAACATACCAACTCCACACAAGCAGGGTTAGCATTGGTTGAAGACAGGAGCACCATCCATGTGCAGTACGCCTTAGTACACAGCGTCACCGTGCCCCCACGTGGGCAATGGGGGTGAAGTGTCTTGCCCAAGGACACAACGCGGTTGCCACAGGTGGGATTCGAAACGAGGACCTCCCGGCTTGCAGCCTGCACCTCTACCAACTAAGCCACCGCGCCCCAATCATCGACATTGTCTAGAGGTGATAATGCTGTTAGTAAAGGTATAACGACGAAACAGGAGGATGCCAAGGCGTTATACCATCAGGTACACAGTCCAGATGTAATCACGCTGTTAGTAAATGTTTACCAATGAAACCAAAGGTTAAGAGGTTATACCATCACGTACACAGTCCAGGTATAATCATCGGTAAATGTATACCTACGAAACCAAAGGTCAAGATGTTATACCATCATGGACACAGTCCAGATGTAATCATACGGTCAGTAAACATACATAACGCAACCGAAGCTTAAGGCATGATAGCTATCATGTACGCAGTCCAGATGTAATTATGCTGTTAGTAAATGTATCGGGTGGGCAAAAAAAAAACGTCAAAATTTAATAACTCCATCAAATCAAAAGATATCAAATAGAAAATGTGCATACTTTATTAGCTATTTGTTGACTATAAATGCTGAAAAAGCCAAGGTTCTAAGCTTCATGGTCTTGTCACAGTGTAAAAATTAAAAAACAACATGTCAAAAAATAACAAGCCAGATAAAGTGTGTCCGAAATGTCTGGCAGTTTTGACACCTGTCAGTCAAGTGTCATATCTGGCATGTACAGACTTTCTGCTCCTGCAGGTGTTCATATTCTGAAGGAGAGCAAAGCCAGTTGGGTGTTTATTACAGTTGGCTTCTACAATTGTGGAAGGATCAGAATTTTGATATCAACTGTAATAAAGTGTATATTCAAACATACAACAGGTTTTAGCTTGTATTTTCTGCTGATTACTATTTGCATGTTTTTACTAAAAAATGAAGTTCAGTTAAATATCACTGCACTTTCTGCGCTGCGTTGTGTGACTGTGATGAAAGAATATTTTGAACGCAACTGTGTGTGAAGTACGAGACAATCTCTTTAATACATTATAATCCGAGTATAATCTACGATGCCACCTACCGAGAAATCTAAGGCTGTTAATCCGTGTTAATTTTGAATAAAACATCCCGCGAGATCCTTTGTTTCGATTCTCGACTTTTGTTTCTCAATTCGTCAAATGTAATTTTGTAGAAATAATAAATGCCGATCAATAATTATTTCTTCACATTTGGTAAGTTTGATTATTCTTGAACACTGTAGTGTATTGATCGGATACGATCGGTAATGAAATAATGTAAAATTTAAGTTTTGATATTGCTGGATTAACTTTGTTTGATCTGTCACTGGGATCGGCCGTTCACGAATTTATAGTACTAAGGAAGCTCGCCTTTCTGTGCCGAGTCTGAAATATTCTTAACTCATTTAATTATTTCCATTTAGTTATTATGTATTAAGGAAGCTGGACTTTCTGTTGTGTGAATTTAAATCTGTTTGTCAACTTTTGTTCAGTTCTCAGATTTAAGGAGGCTCATATATTTTTTTAGTTGGTTGAATTATTTAAAGCAGCCCATCCAGTTTTGATAAAAATCTAAGTTTCGGGAACATTTGACCCTATTGCAACTACAGACTGACCACTTGATACTGAGTGTATTCGATGGTACAGCAACAGCCAGAAATAAACATAATTGTCCAGACAACCA
This sequence comes from Pictodentalium vernedei, assembly GCA_031216915.1. Taxonomy (NCBI): domain Eukaryota; kingdom Metazoa; phylum Mollusca; class Scaphopoda; order Dentaliida; family Dentaliidae; genus Pictodentalium; species Pictodentalium vernedei. Next base: position 342,146,540 of record CM062297.1, read on the forward strand.
TATTTAATAAGCCGAGAGCCATATTTGAACATTTATTATGTTTCGTTAGTACTTTAGCAACCGTGTGACCACATTTCAATTTGTGTTGTAGATAAGTGATATAGTGTGATATAAAACAGAATGCAGCTGTAGAGAAAACCTCTGTTCAACCCATAGGGTATGCTTTTACTTTATTCTTCTTTTCTGTGAAAGCATTGAGAAGCATGTTAGTGCTTTGTTGTAGGTAAAATGAATGAATAACCAGCTGTGATGTTTATTCATAGATATTGTTGATAGTGCTAATCTACAAAGGTAGAATAGCGAGTTAAGGTTATGTTCAACTTACATAAGTGCAGGTAACTGGCTGCAGTCGAAATAGTAAAAGTAACGGAACAGTATGTACTGTTCTATCAAGTTTTATGCAAGTTCACAAATTATTTGTTGTGCCATATGATTGCCATAGCAAGGGGCAACACCATTATAACCCAGTTATGAATTCATGGCAAACATGAATTCATGGCTGGGGTGGGTAGTGTTGCATTTTGCTATGCGGGTTTAACTATCTAAGTCATATTCAAGAGTCAAATTTGAGCATGGTATAAATATATTGTTCAAAAGGTCATTGATGCATTCTCTTCAAAATGTGTTATTTTAATAATATTGTTTTCTATGTTGAGTAATAGCAGATCTTACTCAAATGCCTAAGAGATGTATTTTGTTCGGATCAATGAAATACCAACTGGTGGATAGAACCGGCCTTGGGAAAGATATTTGTATTATCTACACATGTGATGTTAAATTGTATTATGCAGTTTTATTATGTGAGTATCTAGTTATTTTACATTATAAATAGGATATTGTATTTTGTACATTTCTGGGTATTTTGTTATTGGTATAGGATGTAAATTTATTTATTCATCGTCGTCAAGATGGAATGAAATTAAAATCGATCACCATTGTGTTTCTGGTTTTCGGACCCTGAATACTCGACCCTGTTACAATTGGCGCCCAACATGAATTCAGAATGAACAACAGAAATGGTACTACTAACTTTACATGTGTGATATTATGAACTGTAACTGTGTATTGTGATTAAGGAGAGGTAATATAGTGTACAATAACTAACAATCACCCTAGCTGGAAAATTGAACTTTCAAAATGAGTGCGATGAACAATTAATTTATTTTCCTATATTCTACATTATTTTTTTGTTTTTCTGTTTCGTGTTCAGTTTTGTTTATTTCTTATTATACTCATTTTTTGTCATGTCTTTATCAGAATGTTCAATTTAAAAATAGTATCGAGTAATTTTCATATCATCCATTCTTGAATCCATTGGTGTTTCGTTGGTACGATCAAGATAAAAGAAATTAATAATTATTCAAAGCGGCCTTTCTAAGTGACAGATTATTTGTTTTGGCAAATTAACAAGTTTATTCCAGCTAGGAAAATATATGTTTATTTTTCGTTTTCTTTCCATTTATTAGTTATTCTGATTACTATCATTTGGTTTTCTTTCCTCTTATTATTATTGATATTTTAATAATTGCAAAAAAGTAACTTCATTTTTTTTCCTCCGTGCCTAGTAATTATAAAAAATGAACCATCAAAGTTAACTGTTTTGTATGATTGTATGAAAGAGAGTCAGTGTTTGTGAAAATAAGGTGTTGCATAATAAGATAGTGCATAGCATACAACTGCATGTTTATTGATTTATTATCAATATACTAACACTTGTTGCAATATTTTTTTTTACAATATAATACAATACAATTCACTCATGAGTGAACGAAAGTTGAATAAGTATTTAGAAAAGCCATTTGAAATTACTGTTGATAATGACGTGTCTATAGTTGTGGTTTCAACAAGCAAAGGCAAGCATCTTCAACGCCAATTAGAATACTTTAACTATAATATCCCAATTAATTGGTGGTGTAGAAGTGGTGCTACAACTAGGGAACAGTTAGGCTTCACACAATCACACATTGAACAAATTTCTAATGAATCTAAACATGTTAAACTTTATGTTTGGTTAGGAACTTGTGATGTAACAATCAAAAAAGGAAAATTTATATATTTAAGGCACAAGAACATAGAACAGTCAATTGAAAATTTAAAATATTCTTTTCAGTTGTTTATAAATTTGTCTAATAATTATTGCAACTGTTCCTTAATTTTTCTATAAATTCCACCTATTGGTATTGTAGAATGGAACAAGAAAAAGGGTCATAAAAATCCACAAGAGTTTTTGGAAGCTGATTTTCAGTTACAAAAAGGTTTAGATATTTTAAATCATTGGATTTACAATTACAATCATAGTAATAATTTCCATTCCCCATCCAAAACAGTAGAAAGAAAGTTCATAAGAAGGCAAGATATAGCTTGAATTTCAATTTGTACCTTGATGGAGTCCATCCTAAGCCTTTATTAGCCAGAGTTTGGTTGAAGCGTTTGTATCATTGTATGATGAAAAATTAGTTCTTTGATGTGATTGATTTTCACGTGTTGTATGTTAATTATCTTTATCATTGTGATTTAATTTATCTTTCTTCCGGTACTCTTCAAATCAACTGTTTTAAATCCATTCATCATATACTGAAACAGCAAAATGGCTGAGGATCATATGTCTGAAGAAGAAAAGTTAGATAAACCCTTTTATGTTAGTCAACCGCCTCGATTACCAACTTTCTGTGGCTATGCAAAGGGTGAGGTTGCTTTCACGTGCCGGAAAATGAATCCCGGTGGTAACCCCATGTCAGTTCCATGGAAACAATTGGGAGAGTCCATATTTGTTATTTGGGCTGCACGTTGAAAATATTGATTGGTCTACCCACTTTAACTTAGCAGCCACCCTACTTAATGCAAGTATAACGTATAATGTTCCTGGACCGGAAAAGCGGCCTCTCGAGTTCAAAGAGTTATGTCATTTTTCGAATATTCGCTACACATGCCTTCGGCATCGTATACCATGATATATTCCCTTCTGAGAATTTTATCAAATATTGTCTCGTTAGAAAGTACATGTTTGCTGTCAGGGGCGAATCGATAAAAAAGCCTCCCATGTTAAAGAAAAGAGCTGGAATTGAAACACAATTGGAGTTGTCACACACTCTACCACCCACCACCTTAATTTCAGCTACTGAACCAGTGTAACTAATACTATTCGGAACGATATTGCAGTTGATCACGAGTCCTCACCTGAGCTACATAATCCACAGACTTTGCTGTCTGGGAATTTGATTTATATTTTACCAGTTGCTGGTTTTGTTCTTCAACATGGATTCATCCTATAGTTTTTTTATGCGACATATAATATACCGAAATCATGTACAGTGCAACAAGCCTGTCTGGAATAATCAGGACACATAAGCGTAAAATTTACAAGAAGGACAACACATTTTGGTTTACAACACCAATCTTTCGACGGACGATTGGTGATGAGAAGTTGTATAATATTTTAGTAGATATCTGTCCTATGATATTCAGTTATCGAGACGAAATAACTTACCTCATTACCTACGGCTTCTATAAATTGCCACCATTTGCTGATGTTGACCGATTTAATAGATTAGTATACGATTTCATTCAGAAGATAGCCACTCATGAGTATGATCATTTGCATGTCCAGATGTAATCATATTGTTAGTAAATGTATAGCGACGAAACCAAATGTCAAAGCGTTATGCCTTTTTGTACACTGTCAGGGTGTAATCATACTGTTTGTAATTGTACACCGACGAAACTGAAGGTCAAGGCAGTATATCATCGTGTACGCAGTCCAGATGTAATCATACTGTTAGTAAAGGTATAGTCCCGAAACCGAAGGTCAATGCGTCATTCCATCATGCACATAGTCGAGATCTCATCATCCTGCTGGTAAAGGTACTGCGTCGAAATCGAAGAACAGGGCCTTGAACCATCATGTACATAGTCCAGAGGTAATGGTGCTGTTATTAAATGTATTACGACGAAACCCAGTGAATGGCAAGGCGTTATATCATCATGCACACAGTCCAGATGTTATAATTCTGTTTGTGACGGTCTAGCGTTGAAACCGAGGGACAAAGCTTTATACCGGCATGTACACAGTCCAGATGTAATCACGCTCAAGCGTTGGTAAATGTATTCCGGCAAAACTGAGGGACAAGGCGGTATTCCAAAATTCATACGAAGCCATGCTGTTAGTGAAGATATAGCAGCTTTGAAACCGAAGGTTCAGGCACTTTTCCATGAAGTACACAGTCAAGATGTACTCATGCAATTAGTAGAGGTTTAGTTTTAGAACCGAAGATCAAGATGTTACGCAATCATGGACATTTATTTATTTATTTATTTATTAGTGTTTAAGGTCACATATTTCTGCACAATGGCTAACCATGACCGTGACAGTTTTACGAGTGGAGGAAGCCGGAGTACCCAGAGAGAACCACCGAGCAACGGCGAGCAACTGTCAGCTCCCCAACATACCAACTCCACACAAGCAGGGTTAGCATTGGTTGAAGACAGGAGCACCATCAATGTGCAGTACGCCTTAGTACACAGCGTCACCGTGCCCCCACGTGGGCAATGGGGGTGAAGTGTCTTGCCCAAGGACACAACGCGGTTGCCACAGGTGGGATTCGAAACGAGGACCTCCCGGCTTGCAGCCTGCACCTCTACCAACTAAGCCACCGCGCCCCAATCATCGACATTGTCTAGAGGTGATAATGCTGTTAGTAAAGGTATAATGACGAAACAGGAGGATGCCAAGGCGTTATACCATCAGGTACACAGTCCAGATGTAATCACGCTGTTAGTAAATGTTTACCAATGAAACCAAAGGTTAAGAGGTTATACCATCACGTACACAGTCCAGGTATAATCATCGGTAAATGTATACCTACGAAACCAAAGGTCAAGATGTTATACCATCATGGACACAGTCCAGATGTAATCATACGGTCAGTAAACATACATAACGCAACCGAAGCTTAAGGCATGATAACTATCATGTACGCAGTCCAGATGTAATTATGCTGTTAGTAAATGTATCGGGTGGGCAAAAAAAAACGTCAAAATTTAATAACTCCATCAAATCAAAAGATATCAAATAGAAAATGTGCATACTTTATTAGCTATTTGTTGACTATAAATGCTGAAAAAGCCAAGGTTCTAAGCTTCATGGTCTTGTCACAGTGTAAAAATTAAAAAACAACATGTCAAAAAATAACAAGCCAGATAAAGTGTGTCCGAAATGTCTGGCAGTTTTGACACCTGTCAGTCAAGTGTCATATCTGGCATGTACAGACTTTCTGCTCCTGCAGGTGTTCATATTCTGAAGGAGAGCAAAGCCAGTTGGGTGTTTATTACAGTTGGCTTCTACAATTGTGGAAGGATCAGAATTTTGATATCAACTGGAATAAAGTGTATATTCAAACATATAACAGGTTTTAGCTTGTATTTTCTGCTGATTACTATTTGCATGTTTTTACTAAAAAATGAAGTTCAGTTAAATATCACTGCACTTTCTGCGCTGCGTTGTGTGACTGTGATGAAAGAATATTTTGAACGCAACTGTGTGTGAAGTACGAGACAATCTCTTTAATACATTATAATCCGAGTATAATCTACGATGCCACCTACCGAGAAATCTAAGGCTGTTAATCCATGTTAATTTTGAATAAAACATCCCGCGAGATCCTTTGTTTCGATTCTCGACTTTTGTTTCTCAATTCGTCAAATGTAATTTTGTAGAAATAATAAATGCTGATCAATAATTATTTCTTCACATTTGGTAAGTTTGATTATTCTTGAACACTGTAGTGTATTGATCGGATACGATCGGTAATGAAATAATGTAAAATTTAAGTTTTGATATTGCTGGATTAACTTTGTTTGATCTGTCACTGGGATCGGCCGTTCACGAATTTATAGTACTAAGGAAGCTCGCCTTTCTGTGCCGAGTCTGAAATATTCTTAACTCATTTAATTATTTCCATTTAGTTATTATGTATTAAGGAAGCTGGACTTTCTGTTGTGTGAATTTAAATCTGTTTGTCAACTTTTGTTCAGTTCTCAGATTTAAGGAGGCTCATATATTTTTTTAGTTGGTTGAATTATTTAAAGCAGCCCATCCAGTTTTGATAAAAATCTAAGTTTCGGGAACATTTGACCCTATTACCCTATTGCAACTACAGACTGACCACTTGATACTGAGTGTATTCGATGGTACAGCAACAGCCAGAAATAAACATAATTGTCCAGGCAACCATATTTAATAAGCCGAGAGCCATATTTGAACATTTATTATGTTTCGTTAGTACTTTAGCAACCGTGTGACAACATTTCAATTTGTGTTGTAGATAAGTGATATAGTGTGATATAAAACAGAATGCAGCTGTAGAGAAAACCTCTGTTCAACCCATAGGGTATGCTTTTACTTTATTCTTCTTTTCTGTGAAAGCATTGAGAAGCATGTTAGTGCTTTGTTGTAGGTAAAATGAATGAATAACCAGCTGTGATGTTTATTCATAGATATTGTTGATAGTGCTAATCTACAAAGGTAGAATAGCGAGTTAAGGTTATGTTCAACTTACATAAGTGCAGGTAACTGGCTGCAGTCGAAATAGTAAAAGTAACGGAACAGTATGTACTGTTCTATCAAGTTTTATGCAAGTTCACAAATTATTTGTTGTGCCGTATGATTGCCATAGCAAGGGGCAACACCATTATAACCCTGTTATGAATTCATGGCAAACATGAATTCATGGCTGGGGTGGGTAGTGTTGCATTTTGCTATGCGGGTTTAACTAACTAAGTCATATTCAAGAGTCAAATTTGAGCATGGTATAAATATATTGTTCAAAAGGTCATTGATGCATTCTCTTCAAAATGTGTTATTTTAATAATATTGTTTTCTATGTTGAGTAATAGCAGATCTTACTCAAATGCCTAAGAGATGTATTTTGTTCGGACCAATGAAATACCAACTGGTGGATAGAACCGGCCTTGGGAAAGATATTTGTATTATCTACACAAGTGATGTTAAATTGTATTATGCAGTTTTATTATGTGAGTATCTAGTTATTTTACATTATAAATAGGATATTGTATTTTGTACATTTCTGGGTATTTTGTTATTGGTATAGGATGTAAATTTATTTATTCATCATCGTCAAGATGGAATGAAATTAAAATCGATCACCATTGTGTTTCTGGTTTTCGGACCCTGAATACTCGACCCTGTTACAATTGGCGCCCAACATGAATTCAGAATGAACAACAGAAATGGTACTACTAACTTTACATGTGTGATATTATGAACTGGAACTGTGTATTGTGATTAAGGAGAGGTAATATAGTGTACAATAACTAACAATCACCCTAGCTGGAAAATGGAACTTTCAAAATGAGTGCGATGAACAATTAATTTATTTTCCTATATTCTACATTATTTTTTTGTTTTTCTGTTTCATGTTCAGTTTTGTTTATTTCTTATTATACTCATTTTTTGTCATGTCTTTATCAGAATGTTCAATTTAAAAATAGTATCGAGTAATTTTCATATCATCCATTCTTGAATCCATTGGTGTTTCATTGGTACGATCAAGATAAAAGAAATTAATAATTATTCAAAGCGGCCTTTCTAAGTGACAGATTATTTGTTTTGGCAAATTAACAAGTTTATTCCAGCTAGGAAAATATATGTTTATTTTTCGTTTTCTTTCCATTTATTAGTTATTCTGATTACTATCATTTGGTTTTCTTTCCTCTTATTATTATTGATATTTTAATAATTGCAAAAAAGTAACTTCATTTTTTTTCCTCTGTGCCTAGTAATTATAAAAAATGAACCATCAAAGTTAACTGTTTTGTATGATTGTATGAAAGAGAGTCAGTGTTTGTGAAAATAAGGTGTTGCATAATAAGATAGTGCATAGCATACAACTGCATGTTTATTGATTTATTATCAATATACTAACACTTGTTGCAATATTTTTTTTTACAATATAATACAATACAATTCACTCATGAGTGAACGAAAGTTGAATAAGTATTTAGAAAAGCCATTTGAAATTACTGTTGATAATGACGTGTCTATAGTTGTGGTTTCAACAAGCAAAGGCAAGCATCTTCAACGCCAATTAGAATACTTTAACTATAATATCCCAATTAATTGGTGGTGCAGAAGTGGTGCTACAACTAGGGAACAGTTAGGCTTCACACAATCACACATTGAACAAATTTCTAATGAATCTAAACATGTTAAACTTTATGTTTGGTTAGGAACTTGTGATGTAACAATCAAAAAAGGAAAATTTATATATTTAAGGCACAAGAACATAGAACAGTCAATTGAAAATTTAAAATATTCTTTTCAGTTGTTTATAAATTTGTCTAATAATTATTGCAACTGTTCCTTAATTTTTCTATAAATTCCACCTATTGGTATTGTAGAATGGAACAAGAAAAAGGGTCATAAAAATCCACAAGAGTTTTTGGAAGCTGATTTTCAGTTACAAAAAGGTTTAGATATTTTAAATCATTGGATTTACAATTACAATCATAGTAATAATTTCTATTCCCCATCCAAAACAGTAGAAAGAAAGTTCATAAGAAGGCAAGATATAGCTTGAATTTCAATTTGTACCTTGATGGAGTCCATCCTAAGCCTTTATTAGCCAGAGTTTGGTTGAAGCGTTTGTATCATTGTATGATGAAAAATTAGTTCTTTGATGTGATTGATTTTCACGTGTTGTATGTTAATTATCTTTATCATTGTGATTTAATTTATCTTTCTTCCGGTACTCTTCAAATCAACTGTTTTAAATCCATTCATCATATACTGAAACAGCAAAATGGCTGAGGATCATATGTCTGAAGAAGAAAAGTTAGATAAACCCTTTTATGTTAGTCAACCGCCTCGATTACCAACTTTCTGTGGCTATGCAAAGGGTGAGGTAGCTTATGATCACTGGCAGTTTGGGATTAAATGCCTCCTCTCTGAAAATTATTCAGAAGAAATAGTGATGCAAGCTATTAGACGTTCGTTAAAAGGAGAGGCTGGAAGAATTGTTATGAGGCTTGGACCTTCAGCATCTCCTTTAAATATATTAGCAAAGCTTAACAGTATCTATGGAAACATAGAAATGAGTGAGACAATTTTAGCACAATTTTATAGTGCAAAGCAAGGATAAGATGAAAATGTTTCCAGTTGGGGATGCCATCTGGAAGACATTTTAAATAAAGCTGTTCAGCTGAAACAAGTTGAATTGTCTCAAACTAATAAAATGTTAAAGACAATGTTCTGGTCTGGCCTGAGACCAGAACTTAAAGACATTAGTGGTCATAAATATGACACAATAACCGATTTTGATGAACTTCAAGTGTCATTAAGAAGACTTGAACAAGATCACTTGCCCACCAGTTCTTCATCTAAATTGGAAAAGACAGCAACGGTGAACCAAGCTCAGGTAGCAACTTCAACAGAAATTTCTGAGTTAAAATCAATGGTTCAAAAATTGACAATGGAAGTAGAATCTTTGAAGAGAGAAAGGACCACACCTTATGAAACATCATTTTCTAATAAAAGTCAGATACAGCAATTGTCTTCAACCTATAAAGATCAGAGGCGGCAAGATTTTTCAAAGCCTCAATGGACTGATAAAAATGATCAGGGTCAGCAATTTAGAACTGAAAGACTGAAAACAAAAAAAGAAATCACTTGCTATAAGTGTGGTCAAGTTGGCCATATAGCTGTTGGGTGTAGGGCAAGAAAAGACCATTTCAAGGGTAATTTAAATGGCAAAGGACCTATGGGAAGGGGCTATCCATAGGCCTGTCAAAAAAAGCCCTGAATGAATGCGAAGAAAGAAATAGGGACCCAGTTGGTCTAATAGGGGCACCCAATGAAACTAAAGTAAAACTAGAAAATGTAAATACAGCATGTCTACTTGATACTGGATCGACAGTTTCAACAATAAGTGAAAATTTTTATCAGCAATATTTAGTAGATAAAACAATTATTAAACCAATGGATGATTTAATAAACATCGAATGTGCTGATGGTCAGACACTGCCCTATCATGGATATATAGAAGCAGATGTTGAAATTGCTGAATTATGTGGAACATCAAAGAAAAGATGTATTTTTCTTGTTGTACCACAAAGTAATTACAATTTGATGGTACCAGTTCTTTTAGAAACAAATATACTTGATATATTTATGAAAGAATGTCAACACATCCATGGGGGATCAGTTTTTACAAAAAGCTGATCTAATAACACCATGGTATATGACTTTTAGATGTTTAACATTGAGAGAAAGAGAATTGATAAAAAATAATTGTCGGCTTGGTATTGTGAAATGTGCTGAAAATAAAATAATTTCGATAGCGACTAATACTCAAGTCACTGTCACTACTTATGTAGATAAGCAATTACCTTATCATCCAACATGTGCTATTTTGCAAACTATTCACAATGTGCAAAATTCAAGTTCTGATGTACATAATTTTAATTCTGTAAATAATTTAGATATAACTCCTGGTATGATAAGGTATGACTATCGAGATAAAAATTGTATAAATGTTCATTTGTCAAATGTTTCTACCAGGACAGTGGTAATTCCACCCAAAGCTATTTTGTGTGAAATTCAACCTGTCACAATTGAACATAATAATCAACATAAAATTGATAAAGAGCAAATTCCATTGTTTGAAAGAATAGAGGTCAATTCTGAATCTTTGACAGCAGATGAATTAAGACGAGGTCTTGATATTATTAGAGATTATGAAGATATATTCTCTAAGAATGATCAGGATATTGGTTTCTCTTCAATGGTTAAACACAGAATTGATTTGATGGATGATATTCCATTCAAACAAAGACATAGACGAATACCACCTGCAATGTATAACGAAGTAAGAGATCATCTTCATCAACTGCTTTCAGCAGGTGTGATTCGTTGATCTCATAGCCCATGGGCATCAAATGTTGTGCTTGTTTGGAAAAAGAATGGAAAACTGTGCTTGTGTATTGATTTCCGAGCACTTAATAAGAGAACTGTGAAAGACTCATATGCTCTTCCAAGAGTAGAAGAGATTTTAGATTGTCTTGGTGGTTCTAAGTACTTTACGGTTTTGGATATGAAGTCTGGATACGTATCAAAGGTTAATGGAGGAATGTCTTGATGAATTAAATCTGAAAATCTGTTTGATATATCTTGATGATGTAATTATTCTTTCCAAGACATATGAAGAGCATTTGGAGAGATTGAATAGTGTTTTTGAATGGTTTAGACAGTGTGGATTGAAATTATCTCCACCAAAATGTAAGTTTTTCCAACAAAAGGTTGTCTATGTTGGCCATATAGTGTCTGAGCATGGAATTGAAGCAGATCTGTCAAAATCGAGAAAATTCCGAGTTGGCCAAAACCAAATAATCCAAATGAAGTTCAACAATTTCTTGGGTTTGCAGGATATTATAGAAAATTTGTAAAAGATTTTTCTAAAATTTCAAAAACATTGACAAAATTAATACCTGCAACTAATATTTCCAAGAAAAAGAAAAGAAAGGTAAATCCTCAAAAAAATGGACTTGGGGTGTGGAACAAGAACGAGCATTTCAAAAGCTGAAAGAACTTCTTTCCTCACCACCCATTTTAGGATATTCCAATTATAACCTGCCATTTCAGCTTCATATTGATGCAAGTCGTCATGGCCTAGGAGGGGTTTTTTACCAAAATCAAGATGGCCAAAATCGTGTAATAGCCTATGCAAGTCATGGTTTAAATGCATCCAAAAGGAATAATAAAAAATGAAGTTCAGTTAAATATCACTGCTCTTTCTGCGCTGCGTTGTGTGACTGTGATGACAGAATATTTTGAACGCAACTGTGTGTGAAGTACGAGACAATCTCTTTAATACATTATAATCCGAGTATAATCCATGATGCCACCTACCGAGAAATCTATGACGCCACCTACCGTGAAATCTAAGGCTGTTAATCCATGTTAATTTTGAATAAAACATCCCACGAGATCCTTTGTTTTGATTCTCGACTTTTGTTTCTCAACTTGTCAGATGTAATTTCTATCAAGTTTTACATAAGTTCACAAATTATTTGTTGTGCCGTATGATTGCTATAGCAAGGGGCAACACCATTATAACCCAGTTATGAATTCATGGCAAACATGAATTCATGGCTGGGGTGGGTAGTGTTGCATTTTGCTATGAGGGTTTAACTATCTAAGTCATTTTCAAGAGTCAATTTTGAGCATGGTATAAATATATTGTTCAAAAGGTCATTGATGCATTCTCTTCAAACTGTGTTATTTTAATAATATTGTTTTCTATTTTGAGTAATAGCAGATCTTACTCAAATGCCTAAGAGAGGTATTTTGTTCGAACCAATGAAATACCAACTGGTGGATAGAACCGGCCTTGGAGAAGATATTTGTATTATCTAGACATGTGATGTTAAATTGTATTATGAAGTTTTATTATGTGAGTATCTAGTTATTTTACATTATAAATAGGATATTGTATTTTGTACATTTCATGGTATTTTGTTATTGGTATAGGATGTAAATTTATCGTCGTCAAGATGGAATAAAATTAAAATCGATCACCATTGTGTTTCTGGTTTTTAGACCCTGAATACTCGACCCTGTTACACAATGGTTTTTAGTGATGGAGACATGGTCATCATTGAGGCCTGTGTGGCCCAAAAAGGATGGCTTGGCAACAGGATTGTCCAGGAATTTTTTGGAAAGAACTGGAATCGTCGATCTGTTTATAGCCTTGTGAAAAGATGAAGGACACTTGTTCTACTGCTAGGAAACTTGGAAGTGACAGGCCTAAAAGTATAGCCACAGAGGAAACTAAGACTACTGTAGAGGATATGATTCTTTCTTAGGAGGACCAACCAGGCACGCATAGGCCCAGGGACAAATTGCAGATGACCTTGGAATATCGTGCATGTCTGTTCGGAGGATAACAAAGGCTTAAAAATCTAAAATCGTACAAAAGAATTCCTCTTTCTCGACGGGTTCAAAATGTAAAACAAAAACGAAAGACCCGCTGTAGAAATTTAAATGACCGGTATTCTGCAGAGGACATTAAGAAAATTGTGTTCATTGACGAAAAAGACTTTTCTGAAGAAAATGAAAAAAATCATCAAAATGGCCAAGTTTATGGTTCAAGAAAGAAAAATATTCCTCCTTTTAGACTGTATCATGAGAGTTCACGTTTTTCCAAGAAAGTTATGGTTTCGGCCGGGGTTTGTTGGAATGGGAAAACTAAGATTCATTTTATCGCCACAAAAACAACAAAAGTTAATTCTAAGAGTTACATTGAGCTATTAGAATACGGTTTGCTCCCTGACTGCAGCAACCTTTACTCAAATGGGGGCTACATTTGCCAACAAGATGGGGCACCATCACATACGATTAAAGCTACTCAAAGTTATTTAGAGGAGGCCACACCCAATTCCATAAGAAAAGATGACTGGCCACCACAGTCACCCGACTGTAATCCTATGGACTACTCAATGCCGGACTCGTTGAAGGAGAATGTCTACTCTGGGAGGAATGACAAGTTTGTTTACGGAAAATGAACTGAAGGATAAAATCAATCATCGGATGAAATTACACTAGATGAGATCAGAATGTGTATTTCATCTTGGAAAAAAGGCTTAGAGCAGTTTGCCAACAACAAGGGGTCATATTGATCATTTATTCAAGTAATATTCAGGGAAGTCCAATTTTAGTGTTCCGACATATTATTTTTTGACCTAGTTGTTTTTAATTTTTTCAATGTGACAAAACCATGAAACCTAGAACACTGACATGTTCAGCATGTATAGTCAATAAATAGCTAATAATGTATGCGAATTTGCAATTTAATATCTTTTGATTTGATAAAGTGATTAAGTATTGAAAATTGATGACTTTTTGGGGGATCAACCCGATGTACTGAAGAAACCGAAGGTTAGAACAGGCGTTATACCCTAATGTGCACAGTTTAGATGTGATCACACCGTTAGTAAACGTGTAGTGCCAAAACCAAAGGTCAAGGCGTTGTACCATAATGTACATTGTCGAGATAATAGCATACGGTTAGTAAAAGTTTAGCATCAAAACTGAAGGTCAACGCGTTATACCATCATGTACATAGTTGAGATGTAATTATACTGTTAGTAAATGTACGCCAACGAAACCGAAGGTCAAAGTACCATTCCTACATGTACACAGTCCAGATGTAATCATACTGTTAGTAAATGTATACCGACGAAATCGATGGTCAAGATGTTACAACATCATGCACATAGTTGAGATGTAATCACACTGTTAGCAAATGTATACATACGAAACCAAAGGTCAAGACGTTATACCACCATTTATACAGTCTAGATTTAATCATGCTGTTAGTAAATGAAAACCAAATAAACCAAAGGTCAAGACGTTATACCATCATGTCCGCAGTCCAGTTGTAATCATGCTGTTAGTAAATGTATACCTATAAAATCGAAGCTTAAGACGTTATACTATCGTTTACACAGTCCAGCTGTAAGTATGCTGTTAGTAAAAGTATACCGACGAAACCGAAGGCCAGTGCGTTATACCATATGGTACACAGTCGAGATATAATCCTGCTGTTAGTAAAGGTATAGAGCCGAAACCGAAGGCCAATGTGCTATACCACCACATACACAGAATAAATATAATTATGCTGTTAGTAAATGTATACCGACGAGACTGAAGGTAAAGCATTTTACCATCATGTACACAGTCCAGTTATAATAATTCTGTCAGATAGCATTGAAAGCGAAGGTCAATGCATTGTAGCATTGTGTACACAGACGAGATGCAATCAAAGAGTTAGTAAAGGCTTACCGTGGAAACCGAAGATCAGTAAGTTATTCCATGTTACTGCACACTGTTCAGATGTAATTATGCTGGTAATAAATGAACACTGACGAAACCAAAGGTCAAGACGTTATGCCATCATGTTCGCAGAACAGATGTTATCATGCTGTTAGTAGTTGTTAGTAAATGCATAGCCTCAGAGCCGATTGTTAAGGCGTAAGCCCATCATGTCCCAAACCGACATGTCATCATAGTGTTAGTAAAGGTGTAGCATTGAAACTTAAGATCGAGGCATTGTAACATGGTGGACAGTCCAGATATAATCATGCTGTTAGTAAATGTATAGCAATTGAAGTCGAAGGACAAGGCGTTATAACAGTGTGTACGCTGTCCAGATGTAAGCATACTGTTAGTAAAGGTATAGTTCCGAATCTGAAGGAAAAGGCGTTATACCATCATATACACAATCTTGATGTAATAATGCAATTAGTAAATGTATAGCTTTGAAACCGAAGATAAAGGCGTTGTAATATTGTGCACACACTCGAATTAAGCTGTTAGTTGAAGTATGTCGTTGAAACCGAAGGTTTGGAAGTTATACTATCATGTGCACAGGCCAGATGTAATCATTCTGTTACTAAATGTATAGCGTT
The DNA here is from genome assembly GCA_031216915.1 of Pictodentalium vernedei. Taxonomy (NCBI): domain Eukaryota; kingdom Metazoa; phylum Mollusca; class Scaphopoda; order Dentaliida; family Dentaliidae; genus Pictodentalium; species Pictodentalium vernedei. Next base: position 342,162,020 of record CM062297.1, read on the forward strand.
GAAACCGAAGGACAGGCAATTGTAACATTGTGTACACAATCGAGATGTAATCATACTGTTACGATAGGTATAACGCGTTGAAACTGAAGATCAAAGAATCATACCATCATGTACACAATCCAGTTGTAATATTGGTGTTAGTAGACATATATCGTGGATACCGAAGGTGAAGAAGTTATACCGTCATGTACACAGTCCAGATGCATGTAATCATGCTGTTAGTAAATGTATAACTTTGAAACCGAAGGTCAAGCCGTTGTATCATTGTGTACACAGTAGAGATGTAATCATACAGTTAGGAGAGGTATAGCATCTAATCTGAAAGCCAAGGAGTCATACCATCATATACACAGTCCAGATGTAATCACGTTGTTAGTAGAGGTATAGCGTGGATACCGATGATCAATACGTTACACCACCCTGAACACAGTCTAGATGTAATCATGCTGTTAGTAAATTATAGCGCTGAAACCGTAGGGCAAGACGCTGTAACATTGTGTACACAATCGAGATGTAAGCATGCTGTCAGGAGAGTTGTGGTGTGGGAACCGAAGGTCAAGAAGTTATACCATCATGCACACAGGTCAGTTATAATCATGCTGTTAGTGAAAGAAAACCGACTGAACCAAAGGTGAAGACGTTATAACATCATGTACACAGACCAGATGTTATCAAGCTGGTGGTAAATGTATAGTTTTGAAACCGAACGTCAAGCCGTTATAACATTGTGTACACAGTCAAAGATGTAATCACACTGTTAGGAGAGGTAGGAGCGTCAAAACTGAAGATCAATGAGAGTCATACCATCATGTACAAAGGCGAGATGAAATCATATTGTTGGGGGAGGAGTGACGTAGAAACCGAAGGTCAAGAATGTCCCATCATGTTCACAGTTCATTTGTAATCATGCTGTTATTAAATGCATACGGATGAATACAAAGGCTAAGACATTATAACAACATGTACAGGGTATAAATGGTACATCCTGATAGTATTTAGTAAAGGTATATCGTCGAAACCGAAGGTTAAGGCTATATACTATCATGTACGCAGTCCAGATGTAATTATGCTATTAGTAGATGTATAGCGTCGGAAACGAAGGTCAACTCTCTATATCGTTTGTGACAATATCAATACTTTGATCCCAGGATAACACACTCTTTTCTTGGAGTGGTTCCCAGGCTGAGTAGTTACCCAAGAGGAAACGAAACGAAAAGGATTGTAGCCTTCACCATAGCCGGTCCCAAGCCCAAGGCGCCTTGTTCTCCCGTGAGGTGCGTTCCAAAGGCCCTTGAGGAAGAAATCCTAGTAGTTGAGAACAAACAGTGCCCTGGTTAGGACGGGCTCCATTTTGGAAATACCTGTTTAATACACTGCTTTGGCCCTAATTTCGGGCGTAGACAGATGCTCCGATGGGCCACGTCTGGCCAATCAGGAGCCCCCAAAACAGGGTGTCACGTCGGGGGATGTTGGGAGGTCATTCAATCAGCTACTTTTAAGACGCTTTTCATTGCCAACATATAATGACTTTCAACGAATTTCGTATTTTTGAACATCTCCCTTGAATTGTGAATGGCACCTTGCATTTCACTGGTATCGCAAAATAACTAGTTGAATAGCCAGTTTCTGAATACCTAGCACTATCCACACTCGGCGGGTCAATCGGTCAGTGGTATACATGTACGTTACTCTGGCTAGGTATGCTTTCTATGTACTCCTGGTGCTGTTTGCTGGATATCCTCAACGTAACCCCCAAGCTTGGCCCAGAGTAAGGGTGAGACATGGAATGATGAAATAAATAAATAAATAAATAAATAAATATGGCTAACACAAAAATAAAAAGACGGTAGGAAATGACTTATTTGGATATTGGCCCTGATTCTGACAACACAAATACAAATAATGACTGTCCCAAATTCCTTAATAACTTTTCATCAGATCCACAGAAAATGATAAATAAACTCAGCTTTTACATTACCAAAAATTAAGCATATTACTGATACAGTGAGAGATATAAAAACAATTAAGGACTACTAATTGAAGTTGACGGGGAAGTTCAATCCTTGGCCCTTCTTAGCACAGCATTTTTAAACAACATTTTAGTAAATACATGCGCTCACATGGCTCTCAATCAAAGCAGATGTGTTATTCGAACTCGTGAATTATCACAAATAGATGAACTCGATATCCAGAAAGAAACAGAACCACGGAGTGTTTTGGCTGTAAAACGCATAACAATAAAAAAGAAGGCAAGATAGTTCCAACTGATACATATATTTTCACATTCAATTCTTCTACGCCACCAACATCTATAAATTATTGGTTATTTAAACACCAAAGTGGATTTATGTATGTCAAAATTTTGGACACAGTAAAGATACCTGCCGAGGCCAAGAGATCTGCCACAGATGCGGTCCACAACAATGTACAACCAATACTGTTAAATGTTCCAACTGTCAGGGCAATCACATGTCATCGTCAGGAGATTGCCTTGAAGAGGAACGAAAAAACAATACAAAAACTAAAATATGAAAGACAATCAATGCATGACCTGACCACATCAGTTCCATCATATGATACGAAATTATCACAAAAGTTGCCAACAAAGTCGGTGGTTTGTCAGATACAATATACATGGCTCAAAGACACAATTCCATTCCTTACTACAGGCCTTCGCAGTAAAACACAGCGATAAACTATCTCCAACCACTCAAACACAAACAGAAGAAACACTGAGAACGAATCCGATGAAAGAATAAGACAAACTTAACCCTTTACCCAACGTAACGGTCAAAACCGGCCAGCGCTATTCTTAAAAATCGCCAATTAATTTTCAAAATATTTTCATTTTTTGTCTCAAAAACATAGGTTATGACCCCTCGTTGGAACGAGCTCGTCGAGCTCGTTCCAACGAGGGGTCATAACCTATGTTTTTGAGACAAAAAATGAAAAAAATAGTTATTCAAGATTTTTTTTGCAAGTGTCGTCTGCTTTTCATGTTAGGTAAAGGGACCACAAGAGAAAAAATGTAAAGGAATCAAAATCAGAACAGAAAAATGACAAAACTAAGCCCAACCCGATGCCATAGCCCAAAAATCTTAATCAGAGTCAGAATCAGAGATGAAATCAGGAAAAGAAAAACAAAACCAAGCTACAAAAATCAAAGCAGTTATCAGACAGAATACCTAAATCCCTTCAATACCCTGTTACCAGCAACATGATTTAAGCCTTTGAAGATATGGCAGTCGATGAGTGCTACGTCCGAACTCATCTCAACATAGGTCCTCGAGAAATAAATCATCTAAGAAATCTACAGGGGCTATTTCGCCCATACGTCCACCCTCTAAATCTCCAGTCATAATGGATAATACAACCAAACCAAACACAATATAATGCAATGGAATTGTCAAGCTTGCAAGGCGAATTTTAATGAACTGGGCCTTCTAAAACAAAAAATAAAAACCAACTGCGTTGTGCTTTCAGGAAACACTCTCAGCAAAACCTGACACTCAAGATTATTCCGTTTTTTAGCATTATACTTCGTATTATGCCTGGGCTAACCAAAATGATCTTCATGCTCATGAAACGTCTGTCTTAGTCCGAAACGACATTATTCACAGTCCTGTATCTTTACAAACACATATTTACATGTTGTAGCGGCACACCTCACTTTAGACAAGACAGTTACATTATTTGGATTTTCCTAAAGGGAAAATCTATTTGTTATTGTAAAGATTTTTTTTTTTTGGATTTTCCTAAAGGGAAAATCTATTTGTTATTGTAAAGATTATTTTTTTTTTTTTATTATTCTTCCACACTTTTATTTTCACTATTTCTCAAAAACGCTCTGAACGATTTTTTTTATAGTTTCTGTACTCATAAAGGGTCATAAGTTGTAACTAATCGTCACATTCCCATTTTTCTGGAAATGTTTTAGTTAACCCTTTAACAAAAATAGTCGGCAGCTCATATCTTTGGAGTGGAAAGGGCGATTGACTTGAAATTTTCTCAGACATGTCAGCAAAACACCCCTCTATCAGCGTATGGTACAAAAATGTATGTAGTTAACACCTTTCTGCCAAAACATTTTTCAAAACGAAAAAAAAATTCAAATTTTGACCATTTTTGAACTCAATATCGGGACAGGGATATGCTGAACCAACTAAAATGGCTTAGAAATGAAGACTGTATCACCGAATTGTAAAAACCATCGAAAAAATTTCGATTCGAATTTCCGACAATCCAAAATGGCGGCCGAAAAATCGAATTTTTATTTTTCGGTTATTTATGCATTTCAGGCCATTTGGAGACGAAAAAAAATTTTTTTTTGCACCAGAAAAATTTTCGGTTTGGACTTGGAAATTTTCGACTAAAAGTCGGAAATTTTTGTTTCGACCAGGCTACTTTGCCGTCACAGTACTCAACAAGGGGGACGATTTGAAAGCTTCTAAGGGTAGAAATGTTGAAGTCACATGAACAGCTATCATCTTTTGGAAGTGGAGTTGTTCTTAATTTGGCTTCTGCTAGCAGTCAAACATGGCTTTGGGACACTGTGACCAAAAATTGAAAAAAATTTTCTTGTATTTTTTTTTACTTTATTATGTCTAGATTCACTATTTCTCATAAATAAAAACTATCAATGACGGCCATGAGTCCGAATAAATAAAACCATCAGTATTAGGGGCAAAATGTTTCTTGTTGGACAAAAACGCCCAAAAACGCCCAAACTTTTATAGGCCAATATCTCATGAAGGAAGAAAGCTATCAACTTAATTTCTTGACAGACTTGTCAGAATTACTCTTGTCTAAAACAAACATAATCGGTATTTTTTCCATTTTTTATGTTTTCGGCCAAAATTTTTCACAAAACGGAAAGTTATCTCGGAATCGGCCATTTTGGATTGAAATATCGATATTTAAATATAATGAGCCCTCTAAAAGGGATCCAAATTGAAGGCAGTAATATCGCTTTATAAGAAAAATCGAAAGAATTTCTTTTCGATTTTTCGTTAATCCAAAATGGCGGCCAAAAAATCGAAAAAATTTTTTTCGTTTTTTATGCGTTTCGTTAAATTTTGAGACGAAAAAATTGTTTTTTTTTTACTTTGAAAATTTTCAGTCCAGTTCGGACGGAAATTTTCGACCAAAAGTCGGAAATTTTTGTTACGACCGGGCTACTTTGCCGTCACAGTACTCAACAACAGGGATGATTTGAAAGCTTCTAAGGTTAGGAATGTTGAATTCACACTGTGCATGAACAGTTATCGTCTTTTGGAAATGGAGTTGTTCTTCCTTTGGCTTCTAGTAGCAGTCAAACGTGGCTTCGGGAGACACTGTGACCAAAAATTGAAAAAAAATTTCTTGTGTTTTTTTTTGCTTAGTTATGTCTAGATTCATTAGTTCTCATTAATAAAACTATCTGCATATTGCGGAAAATGTTTTTTCCAGCCAAAACCGCCCCAAAACGCCCAAATATGCGGGAGCCGATATCTTTGGACTGGAAGGGGCGATTGACTTGAACTTTTCACAGGAACGACGGTAAAACACTTCTCTATTAATCAGGGTCACAAAATGGTAGCTGGTTAAAACCTTTCTGCCAAAACATTTCATGAGACCGAAAAAAAATTCAAATTTTTATTTAGTATCGAGCTCTCTTAGGACTTGCTGAGTAGAACAATGCGTAAAACCACTAAGGAAAATCCTGTGTATTGTTCCGAAGGTACAATCACTTCCTCTAGTGTTCTATTTACATTTCACCAAATAAGACTCTTTAGCTGAATGACCTCGGAAACTGGTTCACCAGTTTCCAACTCCATACATTTTGTTGGGGGATTTTAATGCACATATCCCTCTTTAGGTGTCTCTTGCGATGGAGAAGACCTCAAAGGGAAAACAGTAGAAGAGCTTATTTCAAAATATGATTTGCGTTTGTTCAATAATGGTTCAGACACTTATTTGCACCCTGCATCTGGTTATTATACTTCAATTTATTTCAGTTTATCTTATAATTGCATATCCTTCAGTCTTCCTTGATTTTTATCGGAAGGTTGAGGATGACTTGTGCGGAAGTGACCACTTTCCAGTTGTGTTGACAGTGTGGTTCCGTCTGATGATGACGGAGCGCCCCAATGAAACTTTAAAAATGTGTCAACTGGGACACTTTTTCGTCGCTTTGTTCTGAAGGACTCACAATGAAGAAATTTGTAGACAGGACTGAACAAGTAGAACAGTTTACTAAAGCGCTTATTGACATTGCAAGCACTGTGATTACAAAATCCTCGGTAATCCCTACATATTTCACCAAACCATGGTTCGATAAAGATTGTATGCAGGCTATAAAGGGACGCAAGAAAACTGAGCGAGAATTTAATAAATCACCAACAACAGTTAATTTAGACAAATTATGTATCAATCGGTTAAAGCCAGATGACTTATAAAACAAAAAATAAAACTGCTTGGGAAACTTATGTCTTTTTAACTTAACCATCAACAAAATTTGGAAAATGGTTAACAAAATTAAAGGTAAAGAAAACAAATCAAATGTACAATACCTTAGTGAAAACAACACATTAATAACATTGAAGAATGAATGTCACAGAAATTGGCCTCAACCTTTTCTAAACATTCGTCGTCTGAAAGTTTTAATCCAGAATTCCTAAAAATTAAAAAACAACAGGAAAAACAAGAGATCAAATTCACCTCTTACGATTTAGAAGATTACAATGAACATTTTCTCTATGGGAGAGTTAAATAACACTTCGCATAAAGCAAACGATATTGCTACTGGACCCGATGACATACACTAACAACTTTTAACCCTTTACCCAACGTGACGGCCAAAACCGGCCAGCGCTATTCTCAAAAATCGCCAATTAATTTTCATTTTTTTCTCAATAAGATAGGTTATGACCCCTCGTTGGAACGAGCTCGTCGAGCTCGTTCCAATGAGGGGTCATAACCTATGTTTTTGGGACAAAAAATGAAAAAAATTAGTTATTCAAGAATTTTTTTTTTTTTTGCAAGTGTCGTCTGCTTTTCATGTTAAGTAAAGGGTTATAACATCTGCCTCGAACTTCTCTTAAACTTTTACTCTCAAATTTTCAATGACATATGGGTGACTGGACAGTGTCCACGTTCCTTGAAAAAGCAACAATAATTCCTATTTTAAAGCTCGTTAAAGACCACTGCAATCCACGTAATTACAGACCTATTGCATTATCAAGTTGTCTGTAAAATCATGGAAAGGATGATCAATGACTGACTTGTCTGGAATCGCATAATCTACTTGTGAATGTTCAGTGTGGTTTCAGAAGACAGCGATACACTGTGGTTAGACTTGAAACGTTCATCAGAAATCCATTTCCCAGAAAAGAGCATGTGGTCGCCAACTTCTTTGATCTACAGAAGGTATTCGATACAACGTGGAAGTATGGGATTTTAAAAGATTTTTTTTTAACATGGGTTTGAGAGGGCTCTTTAGAAATCAATGGCATCATTAACCCAATTGAGAATATGGTAGATTCTTCATTGTATGTCGATGACCTTTTGATTTGCTATAGAAGTAAAACCATGAATGCCATTGAGCGAAATCTTCGGTTGTGTTAAATGGAATTCAGAAATGGGCTACAGGAAACAATTTTACGTTTTCGAAATTCAAAATGAATTGTGTTATTTTCCGCAATCTCCTAAAGCACCACCTTGATGCGGAATTGAAAATAGATGGCAGTGCCATTTGAGATGTTAAGGAAGTGAAATTCTTGGGTTTATTGCTTGACAATAAAATAAATTACACTTCTAATAACAACGAACAAGAGCGAGATGTAAAAAGGCACTTAACCTCCTAAAGGTAGTTGGTAGCACTGCTTGGGGTGCTGATCACAAAACACTACTCCATCTTGTATAGATCACTTGCTTGATCAAAATTAGTTTACGGTTCAACGAGAAAGTCGTACCTCAAACCACTTCAGGCAATTCATAATAGTGGTATTAAAATTAGCCCTGAGGCTTTTGGAACATCACCAGTAGATTCGCTGCTCGTTGAGGCAGAAGAGCCTTCTCTAAAGAAGCTCAGAATTAAATCGGCATTTCAGTATGTTTCTAAACCGGTGGATAATTCATCAAATCCTGTTTATAATTGTGTCTCCGACCCTTAAAATGTTGAATATTTTAACAGACAGCGGAAACATATTCCTCCATTGGGCCTTAGAATTACCTGCCATAATAATATTACTGGAGTCCGTAACACTTGAATCTGATTCGACAAAAGAGTAACCTGAATCACATACCCCTCCTTGGCATCTAAGGAAACCCTTTGTCATTTTGGACCTTGCTTCCTCAAACAATTCTGAGACAAACCCTCTGTAGTTCAAACCAAAATACACCGAACTCAAGTCTAAATGATTAAATAGATAAATGTACAGTACTGTTATCACAAAAACGAACAGAGAATTTCGACCTGCTTGCGACTGGGTCGTGATCCGTTCGATATTCGCCGTCCTCTTTTATACACGCAACACCAGAATCTCACAGAAAAAGAAAAAGGAAAGCAAGAACATTGGATCTGAGAGGTTCGTTTGTTTTTCTAAATGTGGCCTTTATTTCGCAAGTATTTTTTTTTAGGAAATCATGCCACACTGGTTTAAATGTGTAGCAATCGTATCGCGATCTGACATCAAAAAGTCCTCGTTTGTGTTCACACTACTCTAGATATATATTCTAAACGGTACCAGCGCATTAACCATACCAGTGAACAATCTCGCACTTTATCACAATGCTTATTATTCACTCGAAGAAAAACAGCTTTTCATGTGGGTGCATTGATGGGATCGCGGTTGCTCAGTGGTTAGAGCATTAGATGTTAAACCGAACGATCGACAGGTTCGATCAGGACAAGCGGTAACGGCGACCGTGTGTCCTTGGAAAAGACACCTAATCTCGATTGCCTCGTGAGGCACGGTGGAGCTGTATATTAAAGCGTACATCAAGTCGGTGGTTCCCTTACCGCCAACCGCTACTAATACTACTTGTGCAAAGTGAGTAAGAGTATCTGTGCCACACGATATGTCCCTGGCTGTTGAAAGTATCGTTAAACCAGAATAAACATGAACAGTGAACGAACTGCATCGATTCGAGTGCTGTTTTTGAATATTGTCGACTGCCACTTTGATACCACTGTCCCTTGCCCTCGGCTGCTTTCAACGCCCTTGAAGGACGATTCTTTTAAAAAAAATGAACGGTGATTTGATCCACAGAAATAAATTATTGTCAGTGAATGCAAGCCGATTACCATTTAATTCTTAGACGAAAGTTACCTACAATTTTAGGAGACGAATTCCCCCAAACTGTATGAGGTGGCGAGACTATCGCAGGGACGAGAGACAACATTTTCTGATTATCTGCTGAACCCTCCCCGATCCCATTTCTTAGACATTTAATGAAGAAAGAAAGATTTGCATCGATTATATTTTCAAGCCGAGGTGATCTGTCCCTCTATAAATAAACAAACAAACAATACAAATTCAAATGAAAAATGTATCAGATCCGCCTTCCAACAGCAAATATTTTCCTGTTTAGCAGTAACTAAAACATGACACATAACAGAAAATTTATTGGCCTTTTGTTTTAGGCATCAGCAAGTCCCTGCCTGGACAAAATAGCATTATTACTACCCAGGGAAAATTCCAATAATTAGGTTAGTTGCTTTCGGGTGCAAGGAAATAGGCATGCGGTTACTGTCAGTATTTTGAAATAGTTGCCGAATAGAGATTCTAATTAGTGTACGCAGATTTACCAACGTTTGTGTCACTTTTGTGTATTATTTGCATACACCCATGTCAAGCTGTTCTGTCATTCTGAAGCAACCAACTTGTTTTCCAAAACAAATCAATTTTGGCCAATGGGTCTCTCAGGGATGAAAAAGGGAGGTTCCAGAATTTCAAGGTTGCAGTTGTTGCTGCATTTCATGTTAGGAGTTTGATGCCTCCAACGGCTACAACATCATCACGAGTGATCTTAAGGCAGGAATTGATCTAGATATCTTGTTGCTCGGTGCTGCAATCGCAATAATTCCCATGCCATGGAAAGTATTTAGTCCGTCAAGTGTTCGAAGACTAATGGCAAACATTGTCCGCCACAAACTGAATGCACGGACCAGGCGTTTACCCAGGGATGTCAGCGTTGTCTGTGATTGCCGCTCTTCGTTCGAATCGCCGCCCTTCAGAATAAGAGGAAGAAAATCCAAGGTGGTTCGAGGTATCAACAAGAACTTTAGATCTGATGTGGTGGTGACACTGTGCACTGAGACCTATTTGAAGAGGCGCAATAATGACCCTGGGGCCTACGGCTTGCATTGTTGCCTGCCCTATGGACGCCTGTTTGACAGAGGTGTCTTTCCCGACGAATAAAGCTTTCAGGGGGGAGGCTGAGAGAAGAAGATAAGAAAGACTGTGTTCCGGGGAACTGATATCGGCAAAGGATGGATAAATCTCACTTGATGTGTTCATGTTTTTATGTCATGTTTTATCAAGGCGTCTGTTCTTTCTATAAACTGTTTTACTTGGTTAGGGTCGTCCAATTTTGGAAGAGTGTAAAACCGTGCAAGATACGAGATGCTGTTGTCCGGAGAGTCACAACATCAGGTTTTCCATTGCTTTCTGTTGAAATTATTTCCAAAATGAGCCATAAGTCTGGATTTCATATGCTTTGTCGTGAACGGGAGTTCACCCTCCCCATTTAACAGGAGGGCTATATCGTTACGGAGTTCACCAATAGAAACTTGCTCATCATCACGTACGACTTTGAGCAATCTCACGAAATGCGTTCTCCCGGGATAAACTTTTTGGGCGAACTCTTGGTTTTGAAGATGAGTCCGCAACTGGGGCCCTTTTGTTTCTGAACTGAATGCTGCTGCATGTTTGATGGTAAACAGAATCTGATGCATGCAAATCTCATGAAAATTCTATACAGGCAATAATTTCCCAACCCCATTCACCGTTTCGATCTTTACATTTTTGCAAAATTTCGTTTTGCAAGTCCATTATTCGGACGGGATAAACTTCACTAGGCTTTCATCGAGCTTGCGCTATGTCGAAGCCGAACCACTACTATTCTCAGAGAAATCCCATCGACATATAATGTGCACGACACACCCATTACTGACACTGAGCGTCTTGCCACGTGTTTGGAAGCTACGCCCAACGGCCCCTGAACACTTTCTCACACCCTTTCCCTCAGCAGGGAAGCCACATATAACACACAGTTTATCCATTCAAACAACAATAATATGATGTACGTTTAAGCAAATGGAAAACAGTGACAAAAGACAAGCGAAATTAAAGAATTAGCTCTAGAGGATAGACAGTATGTAATGTCGAATTGAACTGACGGGCAACGACGCGAGTAAAACTGTCGATCGACAGGTAATGAAGTCTTTGGCAGACTAAAACAACAACTTTGCAAATCTAGTGTTATTTTCCATCAACGCTCTTTATTCGAAACTTAGCTCATACACACTATGTGGACTTTTGGGTTAGTCTACCTCGGACTCGCTTACCTATCAATCGATAGTTTGCTCATTTCGTTACTCTTCTTTTCTTTTCATTTTTAAGAAGTGCTCGTTTCGTTACGTCTGAATTATCAATATTTTGTTGCAATTAAATCGCAAACTTGTACGTTGTTGCAATGCAAAACGTAAAAAGCCAAGAAACGCTCTTTATTCGAAACGTTGTTCTAACATGCTGTTTGGACATCTGCATTCGCTATATTTTCAGCCGGATATTGATTCAAATCGTGAACGCAGCTGCTGAGAAATGTCTTCATTTACGCGCGAGGTGCTATTCAGTATGAATGGTGGGTACTTTTGCAAATCCTCCCAGAAATTTAAAACACTGAGAGAATATTTAGCGGAATTCGAATGAAAACGTATCTAATTCCGTTTCAGAGCCTCGTTTAGGTGGTCACTTAAGAAATTACATGGGAGTGCGGTGGCTCAGTGGTAGACAGTTGGACTTCTATGCTATAGGTCCCGAGTTCGATCCCCGTCCGGGACGACCCGCGTTGCGTCCTTGTGCAAGGCACTTTATCCTCGTTGCCTACATAGGGACACCGTGACGATGACACCGTGTATTAAGGTGTACTGCACGTCGATGGTACACATATCTTCAACCGCTGTAACCCTGCTTGAGCGGAGCTTAAACAGAGTTAGAATGTTGAGGAGCTGAGAGTTGCTCGTCGATGCTCGGTGGTTCTCTCCGGGTACCCCGGCTTCCTCCACCCGTAAAACTGTCAGGGCCACGATTAGCCATTGTGCATAAGTATGTAACCTTAAACACAATAAATAAATAAATAAATAAATAAATAAATAGATAAATAAATAAGACAATATATAGTCGAATTTGGTACCATATGATGGTGTGCCGTGTGTAGATCACGATATATGTATAATAAGTCTATATTGTCATACTGTAAAGTCAAATAAGGAAGTTAAAACGAGTAATACATTTTTTGTTCGTTTTGGCGGCCATTTTGGACACCATATTAGATTTCTCGGGAACGCGCATGATTTCGACCTCGAACTTTTTTTTGTAGTTGAGGGATGTTCATAGAATCCGAAAACGTTCAAACCATTTCTGTACAAATTTTTTCAAGGTCTATCATACATTGACTGGACTAAAAGGCAATGGAGTCAAGTCGACAACTCATCAATATATATCTCTGAAGTGAAGTCGTCATACGTTATGGAAATCAGGAGGCGCCAAGAAAAGGACATCTCGTGCGCATCGGAAACAGGAACGGCATCAGCAAGTTGAATATCCTCTTCTTCTTGTAAGTAAACAACACCTGAAATAAGTTTCCTAAGTAGGTATAAAAGGAGAGTTTACGACCACTTGTACATGTACGTGTACAACATACGTACACGATGCGTTCACCAACGTGGAATTCAGTGTTAAATCACACGCTTGTTCATAAAAATGTACATGGTCTTGAATCCCCCCATGTTTTTTTGTGACTCCTAGATCGCACTTTTAACGTTCAAATACTCGTGGTGAACGCGCGTTTTTAAAAAAAGGGTGAAATTGTACATCTTCACTTTTATCTTGTACTTAATTTTTGTCGACGTTCCCATCGCAGATCAGACGATCGATCCATCGTTGGTGAACGCGAGCAAAAGCAAAAAATTCTGGGTCATCATCAAAAAACGGCCTGCGGATTCAAGACCAGTGGTCCAGAACTCTCCCTTGTTTTTGAGGCGGTGGGTTTTTCCCATTTATGATGTTATTAGGGAATTCCCCACTATTGGAATTCCCAAACTCAGCTAATCGAGCGATCGGATCGCTCGATTCTCCGTCGATCGACCGATCGGATCGCTCGATTCTCGTAAACGCGATCATACGGAGTTATCTCCCCTCGTCGTGGGGGTGGGGGAATATCCTAGGAAATAAAATAAAAGTGATCGAGATATATAGGAGAGAGAAAAAAATATATAAATAATAGTTATTTAGAAAAATAAATACATCAAATCGAATAGATAATAAAAACGTAAATCATGAGCGATTCTCAGGATATTAGAGCGAGGTTTCTTTTAAAAATGCTGATGAGAGCCTGAGCCTACGCATTCTGCGTGAACGAACAACTAGGTCGTCTCTTGTTAGAACGATGCGTCGGATGTCGGGATCACCTAGACTTCGATCACGAGAATCATTCGTGTCTGTGGATAGAAAGGGAAGATATGGTCGTCAAGTATTTCGAACCGGCGTTCGAACGCGTTCAAATCGATGAAGTGATCGCGTTTTGGAAGAGATTACTCTACTGTAAGGATCAAAGCAAGCCTACAGTTTCGGAAGAACTGAAATTGGCACGTAAAAGTCTGACTTTAGAAGACAAGGGATGCGTCATGAAATTATTGTTCAACGAAGCATACATCTAAGTTTTCTCGTTGATATAAAATAAGGGAGAGTAGAAAATAAAAAAAATAAATACACACATAAAATTTTTATCTAATGTTAGAAGAAAAAAAACAAAAAATGAGAACCAGAAATAAATTGTATCCTACGTTAGTGGACGACGAGGACGAGAAGCCGATCGACGTTTCGCCGACGGCGCCGTCGCTAGAAGAAAGAGAAAAAGGAGAGAGGTATCGCATCGATCAAATCAATAGAATCCAAGAGTATCTAATTCGAGAGAGGGATTTTCGTCGTTCCCTCAAGAAAAAGTATTATTTATTTATTTATTGGTGCTTAACGCCACATCGACAACAAAGGTCATATCGTGGCGAGAAAGTCATGGAAATGAGTTAAAAGGTAACGGTCAGGACTGTTTTTAAAAAGAAAAAAAAATTGTGATAGATGAACGATAATAGAATGAAAATGTGAAAATGAATATTCATAATGAAAGAAGAACAACAAATATAATACAAATCAACCTATTGATACCAAATCATAATGGGAAGATTAAAAGACAAAGCTCTAAAACTTGCTAAAAAGGTTGATTTCTTTTAGAAAAGACAAAAGCTTGCGCGGACTGGTAGTGTAAAAAAGGTCTCTAAGAGACTCCACAGTGAAAAACCGCCGCCTAACGTGATCGAAATCTGTACAATCTAAAAGAATGTGTTCCACTGACAGCCCCTGCTGACAAGGAACACATTCAGGTCGCAGAGTGCCCTCTAATAAGAAACTATGAGTGAGTCTGGTATGACCAATATGACATCGTGTAAGGATAACGTGATCTTTTCGACAAAGATGAGAAAGAGGATAATAATCAGACACAGTTGGTCGGAAACGGTGGAGCTTGTTATTGGTAGCTCCATCCCATTCCGACTGCCACAAAGACCGGATGTATTTAGAAATAAGTGGCTTGTAATCACTGTAAGGAATTGGAAAATCAGTGATTGGCTTACTCAGAGCCTGTTTCGCTGCACTGTCTGCCCTGGTGTTACCAGCAATACCAACGTGTCCAGGTAACCAGCAAAACACAATATCATATTGGTCAGACTTCATTACAGTAAGTCGTTCACGAAGTGACAAGATTAGAGGGTTCTCCAACCTGGGGTTGAGAAGAGCCTGTAAACAAGAAAGAGAATCGGAGAAGATAATGGACTTCCATTCCTCTTCAGCCTCGATCTCATCGAGCGCAAGGTCAATAGCTTTTACCTCAGCTGTAAAAATGGAACTCGTATCAGGTATCCTGGTTGAGGTGGTCTGATCACCACTAACGACAGCAGATGATACTCTATCATTATCCTTGGATCCATCTGTATAGAACATAGTGTATGCTCTATAGTGAGACTTAATCTCGGCATACGCTTGCTTAAATTGCAAAGAATTTGTGTTTGCCTTTTTAGAAGAGGCCAGATCTAAAATAACCTTGGGTTTTGACAGACGCCAAGGGGGTATATTTGGTTTACGATTTTCTGCCACAGAATCTGGAGCAACACCAGTAGCCTCCATGTGGGTTTTGATTCTGAGTCCCAGTGGAGGAATCTGTTTTGGATTTTTATCAAAAAAAAACTGTATTTAGAGGTTTAAAAACATAGCAGTAAGCAGGATTTGAAGGATTTGCAGATAATTTTGAGACATATTGCAAAGAGAGTTTAATTCGACGCTTCTCAAGAGAAGGCTCACCTGCTTCGATAAGAAGAGAATCTATAGGTGACGTACGAAACGCACCAAGGCTAATTCTGATACCACTATGATGGATGGCATCAAGAGGTTTCAGATAGGATTTCCTAGCCGAACCGTAAACCACACAACCATAATCCAACTTTGACCGTACAAGAGCTCTATACAGATGGAGCAGAGTTTTTTGGTCGGCACCCCAATCAGAGCTGCCAACAACTTTTAGCAGATTAAGTGCTTTCTTGCATTTAATTTTTAGTTGTTTGATGTGAGACCTAAAACTTAGTTTCTCATCAAACAACAAGCCAAGGAATTTCACTTCCTTTACAACTTTAAGTGGAGTTCCATCTAAAAATAACTCCGGATCCAGGTGGTGTTTCCGGAGTTTACAGAAATGAACACAATTTGTTTTACTTTTTGAAAACTTGAAACCATTTTCAGTAGCCCAGCGCTGAACCTTGTTTAAGGATAGCTGAAGTTTGCGCTCAATAGCAGGCATTTTCTTGCCACTGTTGATGTTTATTGAAAAAAGAGTAACAGATAGAATACTACCCTGAGGTACTCCCAATTCCTGGTTGTGAGGGTCAGATAATGTTGACCCAAGACGAACCTGGAAATTGCGGTCCTTTAAAAAATTTTCAATAAAAAGTGGCATTCTGCCTCTCAACCCCATGTTGAAGAGGTCTTTTAAAATCCCATACTTCCACGTAGTGTCATATGCCTTCTCCAGATCAAAGAACACGGCGACCACGTGCTCCCTTCTGGCAAAGGCATTTCTTATGAATGTTTCAAGGCGGACCAAATGATCGACAGTGCTCCTCTGGTTTCTGAAACCACACTGAACATCCGCCAGCAGACTGTTCGATTCCAGAAACCAAACAAGCCGATCATTGATCATCCTTTCCATGGTTTTACAGAGGCAACTCGTGGGTGCTATTGGTCTGTAGTTGGTTGGATTGCAGTGGTCCTTGTCAGGCTTGGGAATGGGAATGACTGTTGCTTTACGCCAGGAAGATGGAAACTGGCCAGTCACCCATATATCATTAAATATAGAAAGCAAAAGTTGGAGCGATGAAGGCGGCAAATGTTTTAAAATTTGGTAATGGATTTCATCAGGACCAGTGGCTGTATCTTTTGCTTTACTCAACGACGCTGATAGCTCATCAATTGAAAACGGTTCATTATAATTTTCATGATTATCAGATTGATATTTGCATTTGTCTTTCTCCTGTTGATTTTTAACCTGGACAAACTGTGGAGTGCAATTTTCAGAAGAAGAGTTCTTAGAAAAGGTGGACGCCAAAGTGTTCGAAATGTCTTTTTTAGATGTTATTTTAATATTATTTTGTTCAAAGATTTTGTTTCTTTACCTTTAATTTTTTGAACCATTTTCCAGACTTTTTTGATGGCGGTATTTTGATTTAATTTTGAAACATAATTTTGCCAGGAAGTCTTTTTCTTTTGTTTAATGAGCCGTCGGGTTTGAGCCCGAGTAATACGTAATTTATCCAAATTATTCGTCGTTGGTGACTTGTTAAAATCGCGTTCAACTTTTTTACGTTTATGGATAGCCTGTTTACAATCCATATCAAACCATGGTTTATGGAAACGTTTAGGATTTGCCGAGGTTTTAGGGATAACTGTGTTTGCAATGTCAAGTAATGTGGCAGTGAAATGTTCCACAGGGTCAGAAGTGGCGTCAAACGTATCTTGAGTGAGTCGCTCGCAACACAACGATGAAAAAGTGTCCCAGTTTGCGTTTTTAAAATTCCACCGGGGCACCCTCTCATCCCCTGCAGGAACAACACCCTCCAAAACAATTGGGAAGTGGTCACTTCCACACAAGTCATCTTCCACTTTCCAAGAAAAATCCAGGAAAAGTGAAGGGCTTGTAATTGTGAGATCGATTGACGTGTACGAACCAGATGCAGGATGCAGGTAAGTATGTGACCCATCATTAAACAAACACAAGTCATGTTGAGTAATGAACCCTTCAACGGTTTTACCCTTTATATCCTCTTTGCTGCATGAAGCACCCCAAAGAGGACTATGAGCATTAAAATCACCCATTAAAATATAGGGTGTTGGAAGCTGATCAACAAGTCGTTCCAGATCTTGCATCGGCAGAACTTGGTTTGGAGATATGTAAATGGAGCACACAGTAATAGTTTTGTCTAAAGTTAGGCGTACCGCCACAGCCTGTAAATTTGTATGTAAATTTACAGAACTGTGGATAATATCATTTCTAACTAAGACAGATGTCCCACGAACATGAAGATCAGATTCGTCTGCCCAAGTGTTATACGTTGTACAACCCTTAAAAGCGCAATAGTCTTGATTGTCTGGTTTCTTTAGGAGAGTTTCCTGCAGACAAAAAGCCGCAGGTTGATATTTTTGACTTAGCAGTCCGAGTTCATTGAAATTAGCTCTAAAACCTCGGCAATTCCACTGTAATATATTATGGTAGTTTGTACTATCCATAATGGGGTGGAATGTCAGGTGTTAAGGGAATGATATTTGATTTTAGAGGAGATTTGTCACTGGGGGACCTACCCAGCGAAGAACTTCGGCGGTTTGGACCACCGAATGTGTCAGTGATGCAATCATCAACCGACATAGCTTCTAAACCCTCAAATATATTTCTAGTGACTACATTTTGTAGTTTCTTTGGGGTTCTGTTTGAATTTTCTTTATTTCTGGCTCTCTGACTCTGATTCGTTTTTACTTCCTGTTTGTTTTCTTGTTTTTGTTTAATTCGTTGAGTTTGATTGGTATTTTGACCACCTAGCTTTTTCTGTGTTTGTTCCTTTCTCCGTTCCACTTTGGTTTGGTTTTGCTTTGGTTCTTTCGTATTTGGTATCAGTTCTTCCGTTTGTATAGCTTTTGGTATGTTAATATCTGTATGACCAAGGGTGAAGGGGTTAACAAATGCTGGTATTGGACCAGTGAGCCATGTAAGGTCTGTCTGACAATCTGTGGATGTTGTTGTTATTTTCCGCTTCAAGGCTGTTGCGTAAGATGGGATAGATGTTAACATGCCAGGCATAGTGGATACTATGTCTCTGGCTTCCTTAAAGCTAATCTGTTTTTCAGACTTTATTTTTTGTATCTCCTTTTCCTTTTTCCATACAGGGCAATCCTTGGAAGAGGACATATGACTGCCCTGACAATTTATGCATTTAATTATATCATTTTTACATGGCTCATCGTGCTGTTGGCTACACTTGTGGCATGTTGTTTGACCACGGCAAGAATCTTTACCATGTCCATATTTCTGACACTTGAAACATCTAAGTGGATTCGGTATGTATAGATCCACTCGGATGTTCAAATAGCTTACTTTGAGTGACTTTGGTGGTTGAGGAGTATTAAAATTCATGAAATATGTATTTGTATTTATTGTTGTTTCATTTTTTCTGATGGTAAGTCGCCTTACTCCAGTCACTCCCTGAGGTGTCAACTCTGTTAATATGTCAGCCTCAGTAAGATCAGTAAGCTCTCGCGTTCTTACAACACCTCGGCTGCTATTGAGGGATGCGTGAGAGCTCACCTTAACTTCCATGTCAATAAGTTTGGTTACTTTAAGTAAGTTGAAGGCCTGGGTGTGATTAGCACATTCAACTAGTAGGCTGCCAGATCTTAATTTCTTTACCCCTTTTACAGTTCCAGCAATCCCTTTAATTGATTTTTCCAAAGCAAAGGGATTGATGGAGGTAGCTTTTTTTGTCTCATCTTTTGAAGTAATAACAATGAACTTTGGCCAAGTTTTCATTGGTTGTGGTTCTGAAATAGTTGTTTCTGAATCAGAGTCAGAACTAGTGTTCGAAACATGCAGTCTTTTATTTTTTTTGGTTTTTGTTTCCATATTTTTTTGTTTTTAAAATTCACTACTCGCGGCTGACACCCTTACCCTGAGCCCAACAAGGGGATGCACATAGTCGACGGGTCTCCAGTCGACGGCACCGCCAGTACGCAAATAGTATACTCAGCCAACATTGATGACGAATCATATATGCTAACTGGTTGACCCGTTATGCCACGCTATCCAATAGTGGTCGATCAACTAGCCGTACCCTGAGGAAATGTCAGTGTAGACGAGCGTTTTATACAGACAGTGCAGTAGTTTGAAATAGAAAAATGAGTTGTTTAGGGCAGTCTTATCCATGCTTGCTACAGAACAAAATGGGAATAAAATATTGTAACGGCTAGTTCAGCGATCACTAAATGCCCCACGTAACGTCACTGGGCTCCCGATTGATCAAGCCGGGCCGGAAAGACCAACATTCCCCGCCACAAAGTATTGGCCGAACTGGTGTATTGGATTATACCGTCAATACTTGCACTGAGGTCTGATGACCTCAGTGAAAATTCCAAGAGCTGCCCTAACCGGGGCGCTAAGTCCTCAACCAGCAGGATCCCGTCCTCTATAGCGTCATGTTCGCACCTCACGGGAGAACAAGGTGCCTGCAAGATGGCATAAGCAGGATTGACCATTTTGGTCCGGGGCTGCGTATTCATATATTCCGCAGCAAACCAGCTCAATTGAGCAAACCTGCTAATTAAAAAACCAGCAAACCTGCCCAATTGAGCAGGCCGTCCTCTATCCGCCACTTGAGGACCCGCCTAGTAGGGGATGATCAAACCCCCCTAGGAAGAAAAAGTATTCGCGTTTCGTGACAGTCGTCAACGCGATCGACACGACAGTCATCACGATTTCCCTAGGTTTACACGCGGCCGGCATCGGATTTTTGTCGACCGCGCTCGGCATTCCGATCGTGTTGACCGTAGAAGGAGTGGCTCTCGCCGCCGGATTGTTTAGCACGCTCGGAAACTTTTTGAGTAGGAAATTATATCTGAAGGCGAGGAAACACGACAAGATTCGCGTCTTGGCCGACTCCAAGATCGACACGATATCCGAAATGATCTCTATGGCGTTGAAAGATGGTAGGATATCGGACAGAGAATACTTCGCGATATTGAGCGAGAAAACGAAATACGATGCCATGAAAGAAGCCGTGAGAATCAAGACTCGTCAGATCATCAAGGAAGAGATGAAGGATTCTCTCGTGGAAAAGGGGAGGAAGGCCAGGGAGGAATTCAGTAAGATGATAGAACTCAAGAGCAGCGATTGAAAAAAAAATATATATATAATAAGAACAGAATTTAAAAAAAAAAAATATTAAATTTATATATAAAATAAAAAAAACGAAATTAATTTAAATAACTCTTTAAAAAATGTATTGCGTAAAGTGTAAGAGAGTTACCGAGACGAGTAATTCTAGAGAAGTGCGAACTAAAAACGACAGACAGATGCTTCGCGGAATTTGCGACGTGTGTGGTTCTGTCAAGACGCGATTCGTCAAAGAAAAGAACGCGAGCAAAGGTAAAGGCATCGTGAATAAAATGATCAACAATCTACCTTTCGAAATGCATCTGCCCGGTCACAGTTTCACGGGACCCGGAACGAAATTGAACAAAAGACTCAACGCCGATCTGACTCCCAAATCTTGGAGCAAACCCGTGAATAGGGTGGACGCGGCCGCGTACGATCACGATCTGTGCTACGCCGGACATCCCGACACCAACACTCGCAACGAAGTCTGCGACAAAAACATGTTGGGGAGATTGAGAGGCATATCCAATCCGACCAGGAGAGAGAAGATGGAACGTTCGCTGGTCGGCAATCTGATCGGTGCCAAACGTCGATTCGGATGGGGCGTTCAAAAAAAAGCGCATCTGAAAAGAAGAAGAAACGATTATTGACGAGCGAATTGGCCGAGGAGTTACACAAACCCATAGTGCATAAATTTCGAAAGAGAAGGGTGTTCGTGAAGGGTCTGGATGATATTTGGTCTGCCGACTTGGACGACATGAGATCGTTTTCGAGGTGGAACGAGGGCGTCAAATATCTATTGACGGTCATCGACGTGTTTTCCAAATACAGTTGGATCAGAGCTTTGAAGAATAAATCGGGACCTTGCGTCGCCGAGGCTCTGAAGAGCGTGTTCGACTCGTCTTCTCGAAAACCAAGTAAATTGTGGGTGGACAAGGGAAAGGAATTCTACAACAAGGACGTTCGTCGATTGGTAGACCTCTACTCGATGGAAAACAAAGAGAAAGCCAGCGTGGTGGAACGTTGGAATCGAACGATGAAGGAAAAGATGCACAGATACTTCACGGCGAATTCGACCAAGAAATACATATACGCTCTGAACGGTCTGGTCAAAGATTACAACAACACGCGACACAGATCGATCAAGATGACTCCCGCGGAAGCTAGCGATCCTCGAAACGAAAAACGGGTCTACGCGAATCTATATCCCGAGAGATCTAAGATCAGGAAGAAGTCTAGAACGCCGAAATTTGCAGTCGGCGATCGAGTGAGAATCTACGCTTATAAGAAGCACTTCGAAAAGGGTTATACTCCTCGATGGACCTCGGAAATCTTCGTAATCATCAAAATATTTCACACCGATCCGGTGACTTACGAAATCGAAGCTTTGGATGGAGAAGAGATCATCGGAAAGTTTTACGAACAACAATTACAGAAGACGAAGTTTTGATGAAGAAGACAATTTTTGTTTATTTACTCTCTTTGACATTTTCTTGTTCACATATTTAAAATAATAAATTTGGATATCGTGTGCGTTGCATAAAGAGTAAATGATGTAACCATTACTGTAGGTATAAACCACTGATCTCTGCTGAACCAATAAATTGCTGGAAACTCAGCGCAAGACTTGCCGCAATTGAATGTGCCATTCCTGAGATTGTGTCAATCAACGTGATAATTCCTCTCAAATGATGACGTTTGATGGCGCGGAAGCTGATATGATGTGACTGTATTTACAACGCAGCAGGTTTCAGTTCATCGGACAGCGTTGTGTTTATCCAGCATGAAAACAAGTTACTGGGCATAAACTATCTAATCACCATACTTGTTTTGTTTTTTTTTGTCAATAATAAATAAAAGTTGCAAATGTTCAATTTGTATTGCCGCGAAAAATGAGCACACAGTCCACATATTTACTTTTTGCAGATTTCAAAGTATGTTTCTTTTAAAGCATTCGGCGATTGCAAAGCATTGATTAATTTAAATCCTTCGAGAAATGTTTATTTGGTGCACATTGTTTATAGCGTCGGTTTTCACTTGTGTTCCAGCGATCCAGTTGCATGGTGATAACTGCAAATAACATAGTAAAAATAAAACTTCTGATCTCCATCCTCACAAATATCTATTGTTCAAGGCTCTAAGGAGAAGCAACTCTTTTGTAATATTCACAGGCCTCCCATATTCGAAAAGTTTTATGAATAGGAGAAGCTGTGCGTACTCTATCATCTTAATGCATTCTATCAAATCAAGTTACCTTATAGCAGTTGCTGTCCTAAAGAAGTAATTACAAAATGTTTGAAAATTAGACTGACGTATCGAAGACCTGCTAAGAAAACCGTTAGAAGTATCTCAAAGGATGTGCAGCGTAGAACTTTGTAACTGTAAAAGATATAGCTACGTAATTGTTTAAGGAAACGGCAATCGCGATTACAAAGGTACAGTGCAGCCGTGGACTGGTCACTTTCCAGGGGTGGGTAAATTTTTTACGGACGTAACAATATTAGATTCCAAACAACCCGGCGCTTCATTAATTAAAATTTTGTTGTTGATGATTTTTATTATCTGGTAAACGCATGCGTGGACATCAGTGCCCACGCGTGGATTACGACCAGTCCACGACGACTGTACTGTATTTTGTTTTAATATCCTTGTGGTTGACTGAAATGTTGCAAGGTATCGTGCAGAACAATGCAGTAAGTTTATATGCAAATATAATAAATCTTATCTTTGTTCTCCGACATATCCTGTGGTTGGGGCTACAACTATGCAACTATTATGAAATATTTGCAAATCGCCAATATCAGAATAATGGGGGATTTTTCTCCAATAGTTTTACAGATACATGCGCGGTGGCACTGAATGCGTTAGAGATACGGGAATCATCAGAACTGATAGTTGACTCATGATGTCACGTGATCTCATATTATTTGCAGGTTCAGACAAGTAGTTCTATTCTAAAATTATTGCAAATTCGACTCCAAATAAAATAATGGGTACCGACATTTTTTCTGCCGCCGAAAGCACGATAGCATTAGACGTTACAGTCCCTAGGTTTCACAAAATGCCAGAGTGGTGCCGAAATAATGCCTGAAAAGTTATTACGCCAATAAAATAAATAGATAGAACGCGATGTGTGTTTGAATCGGTGGGTGTTTTACATAACGAGTTGGAATGGCGTTGTCATATTTCGCGAGAGCCGTAGGCTCGAGCGAAATATGATTACGCCATTCCAACGAGTTATGTAAAACACCCACGGATTCAAACACACATCGCGTTCTGTGTTATTACACAACCCATTCATTAAAATGCATTTAAATAAACAAATTTTAATTCCGATAATTAAACCCAAAGGTGAAGAGTTTGTTTTGACTGAAGCTGTACTGATCATATGGATCGATAAAAAATCAAAACAACCTTTTCGGAACCAGTGTTTGTTGAAATTCCTGTCGCTATTTACTAACAGTAATAGCCACTAAATGGTTAGGCGTGAATGGGCAATAGCCCATTCACGCCTAACCATTTAGTGGCTATTACTGTTAGTAAAAATATAAGTACAAATATGTGCAGATTTGCAAAACAGCTGGGAGAAACGTTTTTAAAAGAAGTTCGAAGCATGTCAAGGTGTACGAAGATTTACCGAAATAAAGTTGACCAATTCAGATATAAAAGGGATCCATAAAACGAGACGGCAATGGGACTGGGTTAATGGTCTTGTTGGAACTTATTGGTTTTTTTAAAATATTATCTTATTTTTGGCTAATTTTTTGTGAACCTACTTTATTTTGCTTTGACGTTTTCATTTTCACACTATGCGACAGACGGGCGATGATTGTTTTACGAAATTTGGAAACTTTTCGAAGAGTAACTGAACAGTGCGGTAAAAAAGTTCCGGCTTGTATATCAGCTGTTGAATACAGAATCACTTATAGCATAGCGGCGATTCCGTTGAATACAGGGGTTTAAAGTTTAATGGATGTGTAATAAAGATACCTAGAAAAAATCAGAATTCTTATCTTTGTCTTTAGAAATGTTCTACGTCTGAAACTCGTTGTGATACATCTTCTGTGGAATATGTGTGATCCTCTCATGTTCAGAATAAATTTAATTTCTTTCGAGAATGGATTTGCTCTGTATCCATGATTGTAACTATTTAATTGATGCAGATGGCGTTCAAATTAAAAATAAGTGCAGACAGTGGAAATTAATTCAGCTTTTTTTTCTTTTACTGTGGATCCCACATAAGGAGGAATAAACATTTCACAATCTCATTTCAAATACTTGAGAAAAATGTTAGGTTATCCATGATTTGAACTCTAGTGGCCTCTTCCATATCAGTTCAATGGCAGCAAGGGGAAGAATCCATATTCTTTATTTGGGGGTAAACCAATTAATATTTTCAACGTGCAATTGATTTGTCCACACCACACCTTCACTCAAAAGTCAATAATACTTAATGAAATTATGAAGTATCATGTTACTGGGCCGTAAAAGGGCCTCCGGTGTGCAATATCCCTTTTACGAGATTCAGACCAATGATGACAGCTATGCTCTGTGTGAAAAACAATCTTTCAAGCTTTTGTCTACTTGACGTCATTTACTCGTTAACTCAGTTTTATTCCCACATTGGTGCTCCGCTGGTCATTGAGTATATGATACATGCATTAATTTTATCTTACAACAAGAATGCATTTCGTCCAATACATATAAAAACGTCTAGAGGAAATACAAATCTGTATTGAGGGCAATAACCGCACATGAGATCATTCGATTAACTAAAATAACCACTTTTTCCTGCACTCATCGAATACTAATTACACGTGTTGAGTGAGGCCACCGCATTTGATAACAGTAATTAAATGATAAATAACCAACTCATTGGACTAAATTGGCCAAGATCATTTTTTGGCATGATGATATTTTTGTATTGGCCTACCATGCGTTAAACCTGAAAAATAAAACAAAGAAACAGGCAGCGAAAACACTGTTATAAACTTCAAGGACCATATTACAAGAAAAATAATAAATGGGGATTACGTCATGCACAGCGCAGGAACGCAGTACCATGAAGTCATGATTTTCATTTAAAAAATCAACTCACAGACACTGAACTATTTTCAAAATATTAGCGAACAAGTCAAGAAATGGGAGGGGGGTATATTGTAAGATAAATTAGTTATTACCACCAAGTGGTTCACCGAGGTGGTGTATTGAAGTGTCGACCTCGTCACTGAGTCACATATCGACTCATCCTGACGGACTCGTCAGTAGTAGTGTAATATTATTCATTTGGTTTTGAACTAAAATCAGCCTATCGCAAAAAATTCTGGTCCTTTGTAAAAAAAACAAAGAAGTGAAAACTGCGGTGTCTTTCCATTAAAGGTGAATGGGGAGTTAAAATCTGACCCCAAAGATCAAGCAAATGCCCTTAACCATCAATTCCATTCAGCATTCTCCACGCCAAAACCACTTGATCTCACCCAGTGCTGTGAATCCCAAATATTACAGCACACTGTACAAGAGCATGCAATGGACGAAATTGAAATAACACCTGCAGGCGTGTCAAAGCTACTCAGCAAGCTGAAATCAAACAAAGCTTATGGTGTTGATGGCATCTCACCACATTTTTTGAAAATGGTTCATGTAGAAATTTCTCCCATAATCTCTGACCTGTTTTCATTCTCCCTCCAAACTGGAAATGTCCCTTCAGACTGGAAGAGGGCACTCGTATCTCCAGTCTTCAAAAAGGGCTCTAAATCAGGACCTGAAAACTACCGACCAATTTCCCTCACATGCATTCTTAGTAAACAACTAGAGCACATCATTGTCTCCCACATAATGAACTATCTTGACTCACACCATTTTCTTCATCCAAACCAACATGGCTTCCGCTCGAAACTGAGTTGTGAAACTCAACTCTTATGCTTTACTCAAGATGTCCTAAACAATATGGGACGGGGTAAACAAACGGATATAGCGGTAATGGACTTTTCCAAAGCCTTTGATAAGGTTGATCACTCTCGGCTACTCTTGAAACTTCGCCGTATCGGCATAAACAATAAAACTGTAGACTGGATAGGTTCCTTCCTTGCAGGCAGATCCCAAAGAGTCATTGTAAATGGTGTCCAATCAGATTCCTGTCCTGTCCTCTCTGGAGTGCCTCAAGGTTCTGTCCTTGGCCCCTGTCTCTTCCTGATATACATTAATGACCTCGCAGCAAACTTGGAATGCCCAGCCCGCCTGTTTGCTGATGATACTATCGTATACTGCACCATAATTTCAGCCTCTGACTGCAGTACTCTCCAACAAGACCTAAACAAACTTGAAAAATGGGAACATACATGGCAAATGGCTTTTAATCCTGACAAATGCGAAATAATAAGTATCTCTCGAAAACAAAACCCCATCAAACATGAATACAGACTGCACAATAAAATCCTCAAAAATACAAATAAAGCCAAATACCTCGGTGTAACGCTAACAAAAGATCTCTCATGGAAATGTCATGTAAATAATATAGTAAATAAAGCGAACACCTCGCTAAGATTCATCAAAAGAAACATAAGAACAAGTAATAGAAACATCAAAGCACTTGCATATCAGACATATGTTCGGCCACAACTTGAATACTGCTCACCTGTGTGGCATCCTTGGCAAATAGATCTCGCACACCACACTGAGATGGTCCAACATCGTGCAGCACGCTATGTCATGAACATATATAAACACCCTAGTAGTGTTACTGACATGCTTACCATCCTAAATTGGCCGACTCTTGAGCAGCGCCGATTATATACATCCATGGTCTTACTGTATAAAATCCACCATGACCTTGTAAAAATAAAAGACACTGCTCCTCTTACTCCTACTAGAGATCACAAGTATGTTAGACCCCATGCAGTGCCCAAATATATCTCAAATTCCTTCTATCCTCGAACTATCAATGCATGGAATAAGATCCCATACTCAATGGCAAGCTTAACAGATCTAGATGAGTTCAAATCCACCTACTACAAGTATTTTTTCAAAGTCGAATAGTCATCTAAACAAATCTTTTATCAGTTTACAAAAAAAAATAAAAAATAAAAAAAAATCATTCATGCGCCTCCTTATAATCTTCAATTCTTTGAAGGCTAGGAGTATGATGTAGATGTAGATGTCGTCGATATCTGCCGAGAGACGAGGTATCGACTTCAATACACCATCTCGGAAACCTGCATGGTTGTAATAACCTGTATGTTCCAAAAGCGATAGGCAAGGCTCTTAACCCTTTACCCAACGCAGGCGATATCAAAATTTATTATTTTAAATACAAATTTTTCAAAACATTTCAACAAAACCATATCATGTGACCCCTCGTTGGAAAGAGCTCGTTCCAGAGAGGGGTCACATGATATGGTTTTGTTGAAATGTTTTGAAAAATAATATTTTTTCAACTGCTGAATTTGCATATTACGCGGGCGGATACGGCCGATTCGTTGGGTAAAGGGTTAAACCTCAAATGAGAGGACAGAAAGTCATTATCAGATTTTGTCCATTTTTTTTAAATTTCCCAATTTTGGAGATCGAAATAGTAGTGTAATATTATTCATTTGGTTTTGATTCTGATATCGCTACACAGCAACTTATCGTGTTTCTTCATTACAATGTACATAACATCAAAATAGACATGCGAAGGATGAGAAGATTAAAGGAGCATTAATCAGGACACAGAAAAAACACAAAATGACTTAAAAAGCTAACCAATGACGTTAGATAAAGGTTTTTTTATAACTCTAAGACAAACAGAAAGCTAAAGTTCAAAAAAGAATCAAAAATAATTTAATTGTTTGAAGTGGGCATCGATAATGTCATAGAAGAAAATGCACGAAAGGCAAAAAGTAGCATTTTTAAATATTGATTTTAGAGGCAGTTATTTCTTCTAAATTAGAAATCAGGCATCGGTGAATGATGAAATATTCTAATCGTAGGAAACACGCAAATGTACTCTTCTTTTGAAAATGGTGAACATTTGGAAAAACTGCAAACGTAATGATATTAATTCATGCATTCAGGACACGAATGTCAAACTCCTTGACTATTCGTTAAAGGAAACTACCTGAAACCCGCGGTCATAAAAAAAGAAAACGAAATGCAGAATGAATGGAGAAAAGCTGTTTTCTCACTATAGATGTTCATCGTCCGTATTTTATCGAACGTCTTTTGTCGATCGATTTTGTCGAACATTAAAAATCTGAAGGATGTTCTCACAACAGACTTTTCGTCTCCTGAGTTCCAATGTGTTCTATGTGCCTACAGGCACATAGAACACATTGGAACTCAGGGGACGTTTTGTCGAACGATTTTTCTCTGGAGGCTGGTCAGTCGTAATCACTTCGACAAATCGAACTAGTCTTTCGATAAAAGAAGTTGAAATCACACGCGTTTGATTGTTTCGAACGTCTTTTGTCGATCGATTTTTGTCGAACATCAAAAATCTGAAGGATGTTCTCACTATAGACTTTTCGTCTCCTGAGTTCCAATGTGTTCTATGTGCCTACAGGCACATAGAACACATTGGAACTCAGGGGGCGTTTTGTCGAACGATTTTTCTCTGAAGGCTGGTCAGCCGTAATCCCTTCGACAAATCGAACTAGTTTTTCGATAAAAGAAGTTGAAATCA
Organism: Pictodentalium vernedei; assembly: GCA_031216915.1. Taxonomy (NCBI): domain Eukaryota; kingdom Metazoa; phylum Mollusca; class Scaphopoda; order Dentaliida; family Dentaliidae; genus Pictodentalium; species Pictodentalium vernedei. The sequence goes on from CM062297.1 coordinate 342,191,403, forward strand.
CACGCGTTTGATTGTTTCGACAAAAATCGTATAAGTCAAAAATGGAAGGAAAGTCATCCGTCTTGCGTGTTCTCACAATAGAGTTTTGTCGTTTACTGCAAAACTCGTACGATGAAAATCTATAGTGAGAACACAGCTTAACAATATGTTCGCTCACCTTCGTTACATAACAATAAATCCGCCATTGCCTAAATGTTTCTGGTTACCAGTCTAATTGATGAATTCGGTGCTGTTATGGGCGCATTTGTGTACCCACATTTCGTGCAGTTCGCAAGCAGACTACCGTTGATGTAAGTGATGACTTTTTACTCACAAAAAGATATAGAGATATTGTTCTGTCCACCAGTTATAAATGTTCCAATCAATAAATATTTAATTCACTTTGCAAATATCAAGATATCAACACTATTGGTAGAAGTACGTGGCGTAATTATAAAACTACAGCTGTGGCGAGTTTCCATCCATAGTTATTTAAAAAACAAACACCTCTTTTTTTCTCTTTTTTTTAAACAATAAATTTTATTTCCATTACTGGAATGTGGTTTGGCGAACAGGCATGGTCTATATAAACGCCGCCCCATACACAAATATACAATCACATTAAAATAGGACAGGTGCACGTGCAGCAAAACACAATATTCAAGTGATTAAATCGTTGCATATCACAGAACTTACTATTGTATTAGCCGTATTAGCTTTTCTGGAATTGGAAGAGGTTAGATTTTCAGAGGGAAACCGACAATACAATGACTGTATCATCAGGGTAAAATATTCCATTGAATACCACTCAAAGTTTGCTGAGCACCAAATACATCCCACTACCTGTTTTACGTTTTAGTTGAAATATTGTAATGAAAAGTGTATATATTTTTTATTTAATTATATCTTTAATGATTTAAGTACAGAAATTAAGATTTTATTTGTGTTTGACATTATTTTTTAGCCTTTGAATACGCTAACCATGGAAAATGGATATTAGAGGTAAAAGAGGACATTTTTCAAATTTGCTAAAAAGTTAACGGAGCAAATTGGTATGGGTTCAATATCGGGTATGAGACCCATTTACTGTTAATTACAGCTTGACAACGCCTTCTCATACTCCCAATCAGGTTCCTGGCGGTCCTTTGTGGGATGTTGTTCCATTCTTGGACCAGCATGGCACCAAGCTCCTGGACACGTTTTGGCTGGACTGGACGGGCTGAAATTGCAAGCTGCAACTCATTCCAGACATGTTCGATTGGTTTGAGGTCAGGAGATCTTGCTGGCCAGTCCATGCGCTCAATCCCCTCCCTCTATCGGCAGCATGGGGAACATCAGGACGGGCATTGTCGTCAATCAGAATGAATCTATCACCCACTACACTGCAAAAAATATAGGTTCTCTTTAGAACCAAAACTGGTTTTAATCTTGTCCCTGAGATGGAACCAGTTCTGTTTAAACAGTATTTATTTCAAATCAAATAAATTTATAAAGATTAACATTAAATATTAACAGAATTAAACATAGATTGAGGGGGTTTCAGCCGTAAGTTTAGAGCTTATACGAGGTTGTCTCAAATCATTATTGAGCAAAGGAGATATGAACAGTTGGCATATCGAACCAGTTTTTGTTCTGTACAGAACCAAAACTGGTTCGATATGCGGCAACTGTTCATATCTCCTTTGCTTTAAAATGTTTGGCGACTGCGTTGAATAAGCTCCAAGTTTACTGCTGAATCTACTTCATTTCATGTAATATTCTGTTAAAATTGAATCTTGGTAAATTTATTTGATTTGGACTGTTTAAACAGAACTGGGTCCATCTCAGGGGCAAGATTAGAATCAGTTTTGGTTCTAAAGAGAACCTATATTTTTTCAGTGTACACCAGCATACAATCTGACGTGGACATCCAGGATCTCATCAATATACCGTTGTGCAGTCAATGTACCACATTCAAGGACACAGAGCTCTGTACGTCCATCCCAGCTGATGCCGCCCCAGACCATGATTGACCCTCCACCATAGCGGTCATGCTCAGCAGCAATGTTGGCTGCATGGAATCGTTCTCCTGGTCTTTTCCATACCCTTGAACGCCTATCTGTGTGGTCTAGGCACGGCCTTGACTCATCTGTTAAAAGGACAGGTCCCCAATCTTCTCGGGTCCATCCAACGTGGTTCATGGCCCATTCATATCGTGCCTGGCGGTGGTTCTGGGACAGCGGAATGCGAATACATAGTCTCCTCGATCAGGGACCACCTTCGTGCAATCTTGCCGGGATAGTCTACATCGAAACATTTACCCCGATGCATTCGGAAGGTCACTGCGAAGCTGGGTTGCTGTGGTGAAGCGGTTCTTACGAGTCTGAATGATCAAAAACCGGTCTTCAGCTGCAGATGTTGCCCTGACCTGCCACTGGTCAGGGGTAACCCAGATCAGGTGTAATTTGGGGACCTAATCACTGCCTCTTCCCTTCTACTCTGCCTACTTTCAATATTAATATTCTACTCAAAGTTTGCTAAGCACCAATTATTTATTTAATAGCCAAGTATGAAATGTGTGGAAAAAAGACTTCTTATGAGTATAAATGTATGATACAAGGTAGAAGCATATGTTCAAGTCTACAAATGTTCAAGTAAATAAAATACGGGCTTTCAGGCCATGTTTGACCTAGTCTCCCTCCCCAGAAGTCAGAACCTTGGGGAGGGAGGCCAGGTCAAACATGGCCTGAAAGCCCGTATTTTATTTTTTTATTGTTTTGGACGTACCCAGCCCCGGATACATGAGCAGAATGTGCATACATGGATATTGTATTACAGAACACACAGAGTGATTTTGTACTTCTCCTCTCAGTAGGTGAATATACATATATTTCCAACATATTCTTGGCAGTTTGGGACTCAACAAGCTAATCTGCGATTTATGGACCACCAGATAACTAACTTATCAGTGCCCCTTAAACTGCAGATTTGCTTTGTGAGTTACAAGTATTTACTGGATGTCAGGTATAATCAGTGGTTGATGCCCATGTGCATTGGTTTGTACAAGCAAAAAATTCCAACCAGCGGACCTCCGAGTGGAATTCAGAAATCACTTGACTTACAGTTCGAGTCGAAATACGTTGCAGAATAACCACTATAAACTATTAGTTTGCATTTTCAACAACACCAACAACACAAGAACCTGACATCATTTTCAGGAAAGCTCTCATAGAAACCTTTCCGGAAAATGATTTCAGGTTCTTGTGTTATTGGTGTAATGGGCTACTTCGTTTATTGCGGTTATGCTACGACTTATTTTGATTCATACAGTATTTGTAGACTTGAACATATGCTTCTACCTTGTACCATGGATTTATATTCATAAGTCTTTTTTTCCAGACATTTCATACTTGGCTATTAAATAAATAATTGTTCATTTACAGATTAGTTCTATTAAAAATTATTGGACTGTAGTCATAGCCACATTTCAATCTTTCGTGAAGTTTTGACTTGCTGAAATAATCTACAATTGTAGTAATCTGATCACAAAAAAGCAGTATAATATATTTTGTACTTTACTTTTTAAGCATTTACCCACAGATAACAATAAAACAGGAAATTTAAATTTAAATTTTCAAATTTACACAAAAAGCTTCAAGCAAATCGAATCATGTGATCCTCGTGGGAACAGTCTTGTTCCAATGATAGATCACATTATGTGGCTTGTACAAAACATTTTAAAAAACATTTTTACCTGCTAATTCATGAATTATATGTGTAGTTGCAGTCAATTTGTTAATTAAGGGTTAGACAGTGAGGTGTGTGGATTATGTAGATTCTTATCAATCCATTTTCCAATGTTTGAGAGAAAAAAAACTAACAGTACCAGAAGGGTAAATTCCCACCCCTCATGGGTATGGTTTTTGACATATCAAAGCTACGTCAACCTCAAAAAATTAGTTTTCCTGAAATAATATTCTTTCGTGGACATTATAAATTTCATTTTGAATTTCTGTGCATTGGAAAATATAATGCAATAGGAATTCCAATACATTTAACCCTCTTAACTCCTGTGTGTAAAGCCAAAACATGTTAAAAACGGTTACGGAATACACGTACATGTACATATATTTTTATGTCCGATTCTTGTGTTATTAGTATAGAAAACATCACATCTATAGTTTATACCGATAGTGGTTATTCTTCAACTCATTTTGACTTGTACTGTATATGGACAAAATATTATTAGTAGACACGCGACACTGCTACTAGCAGACGATTTTCATTCACTTTTTAGGAACCGCGCCCCCTCCACCCCAACCTCTTCCAGCTGGAACATCTGTGTATTATGCTTGAAAATATTTGTATGGGTTGGTTGTTTGGATAGCCAGGGTTTGTATTTTCACTCACGCAGACATTTTTGTGTCATTTCAGTGATATTTCTGCAGTTTTGTCACTCGTCAACAAAACAAAAACATGATGCCCAGTCTACCTTCGCTTGTGGGAAGGGGTTCATTGCGGTATTCATTTCACTAAAAAATCAATATTATTTTGCCCTGTCCATTAAATGAAGTGTTGAAAGTATGTTATTTTTCTATCTTTATTAGTATTAAATCGAAAATGCATTTTCTAGTTTCAAGCGAAACATTTTGGTTGTTTCTATCGCGTGAATGACAGTCTTAACAGATCGTCTGATCGAAGTGTTTATCCGAAGCTACCCCTGACCTTGCATATCATTAACGTCAAAGATGGCTAATCGGCAATGTCTAATTGGAGAAGGGAAATCTCTCTCATCCGAGAGATCTCTCGAGAATCGACCTTGCGAGCCGTAAAAATATTGAAAAACACCAACAGAAAATTGAATGTTTTTTTTGTAATTTTGATCATTGGAAATCTTTTACATACGAGTGATCACCACCGATTCGATGCAATCCGTCGGTGAGACACTTGAGAAAACCGACAGAAAATTACACGTTTTAACATCTTAACTCGCGATTTGTAATTTTACATCAGAGAGATCTCGGCGAAATTGCTGAAATCAATCAAGGAAACACTTAAAATGTCGAGTAAAAATACATGATTTGGTTTTTGTTCTCAACTTAGGATCTTTCATCTCGGGTTTGCGGTATCTTCACTGTCATCACTGTCATCCCGTGAAAAAAAATGCGTTCTCTGACTGGCAAGAACTGGACGATCTCGAAATTTTTCTAAGATTTTATTTTTGCTCGATCTCCGATATTATTCGAACGAAAAGACGGGACAGATCCTTGTAGTATCTCTATCGGCGATTGGGTTTCCCATCCGATTTCTGACTCGAAAAAGACGCATGTCGTTTCATGGCATACTAGCACATTTTGCGAGAAGTCCAAAGTGAGCCAGTATCCGACTTTGTTGATCTCTGTCGTATATACGATTCTTTTCTATGGGCGGACCGGGTGGGAGCGGGCGGGCGGGCGGGCGGGCGGGCGGGCGGGCGGGCGGGCGGGGGTTTCTTAGTGGTGCTTAATGTATAACGACATATCAATGATCAAAATGTGTCTCATTAGCCTTTAGAGGCTGGGTTTCATACAAATATTTTACAAACATTCTGTGTGCAGTATGTCCCATGTGTATTGAAACGTGGCACTTAAATAAAATATTCTGTTACTACTGCATTTCTCATGAAAATAAGCTCGAAGATTTCGAGAAATTACCTAAGTCACATTACCGTTTTTTCTGTCTTAGAACACTAAGTTCTACTCTACTGGTGTGGAATCTTTTTCTTTTGTTTGTGGTGTTGTTGTGTGGTTTTGTGGTGGTTGTGGCGGATCTGTGGGGATGTTTGTCCTCCATAAGATGGTTCATGTGAGCCATTCTTTTGCAGTCTCTTCTCTTTCTTTTGCCATCTCTGGGGATAGCAGAATTGTCTCCTCTGAACCTTTTTTCCGCCGTAGCTGTTAGCTATCGTGCCTTATGCACCATCTCCAAGATGTTGGAGACTGACTCTGGTGATGGCTTTCTTGGGATCGAATGGAGGGGCGAGTGGGGATCAAGAAGAGGGGAGAAAGCGGCATCCATTTCCAAATCAGTCTCGAAAGTATGTTCCGCATCCACCGTTAATTGGATTGGTTGAACTGCGAGAGTAGGAGTGGAAGTGGTGGCTGTTTCCGCCTCTTTCTTTTTCTCGACTTTTGCACCCGGAAAGCCTCTAAGCGCTAGGTATCCCGGCGCTTGGTAGATGGACTCTTCTTTTTCTCCTTTTGTCTTTTTTCTCTTTCTCTTGAGTGTTCCTGTCTCCTTCGGATAAGGACCGTTGAGAGAGGTAATCCTCTCATGAAATGTGCTACCTTTCCTCTAAGGTGGTGGTGGATGATCTTCCGTCTCAAATCTTGCTGCTGACAGACCTCTGTGGGGTTCAGGTAAGAGAGCGAGAGGCGTTCGGGGCTAGCTAAGCTATCAGAGTTTGTTGATACGTCTTGACTCCTCGGAATCCAAAGTGTGAATGGAGATGTGAGATGGTCCCGGGTGATATACCTGAGTTAGATAGATATATCTTACCCATCCCACGTGACCGTCCTCATTGGAATTTTTAATGATCACCAGACTATTTCAGCGTTGTTTGAATTTTGTAGACAAAAGTCGCCCCCTACTTTACTATTGACACAGCTACCCATCCCTACACCACGTCACTCGAAGCTGATTTTTCTCTCACCGCGTTTCAAAAGTGACGTCATGTGGATGCCAGGTATTTCAGCTTGCTTCAATATGTTAACCCTTTGAACAAGACAGGTCACTTTTTCTGCCCAGGAACATGATACGTCATAATTTCACTAAGTAGGATGGCTGCTAAGTGAATGTGTGGGGTAGACCGATCAATATTAATTGGTCTACCCCCAAATAATGGATATGGGCTCTTCCAACTGCTGCCATTAAACGGACATGGAAGATACAAACCGGTTTCAATGGTTTAACAGTCGCTATCGTGAGCCACCGCTAGTTGTCGTGGCCTATATCTTTGATAGATGCGGAGCTTTTTAAAGCTTTTTCCGAATATGCAATTTATTTGTCTCTATGATCTTTTCGATCAAGCAGTAGACTAATGAATGTTCATCCCAAAAGTAGCAATGATTTTGATAAGGTCATGTGGCGAGTGGTGAGAGAGAAAACAACCTCGATTGGTGTGAGGTGCGATGAAGAAATTTCAACTATCTTCCCCCCTGGCGTAAGATTTCCTCATCCCATCTCACCGCACACCACTCGATGATAATAATACTCATAGAGCCCAAATGGGTTTTCGGATTACGCTACTTCTAACCCTACTAAGCGTTCTGTTGTTCATTCGGCAATATTGCTTGTTCATTGGGCATCGCGTTTTCTCTTTATGCAAAATGTCCTTCAGAAAAGTCACCTGAAACAGCTTAAATTCAAGCATCAGTTTTAAATGTTGGTATGCACGCTTCTGGCCCCTAAGATCTACCAGGTGCCCTTTTATAAGTCATTCCCAAATTGCCCAAATTCGCCTCTGGCGCTCCTAATCACAAGTTAAGCTGTTTTCTTTAAAAACTGTAACATTCGGTGAAAAAAGAAAATTTTATTTCCTCTGACGAGGCAAATGTTGGTAGCTTTCCAACATGATATAAAGATAAAAACATAACCTTGTTTTATTGTATAAGATTTGCAATGGGTAGAGTTTGAGGGATTGACAATATTAGGCCCACTAAATGAATGACAAAAATATTTAAAACATATTTACAGCAGGCTGTTTAAGCAGTGAGGGATGTACCACTGTCCTTTGTAACAAACCGTGAAGCGAACATCCCCTATACGGTCAACGGCGTAGCCACGGGGTGGAGTAACTCACCCCATCCCACAGTTTTCCTGAATATGTCAACCTTACATATACATTCATGCTTAAAATCCCTAAAACTCGTTCATGTACACTCACCCGAAAATTTCTCAAGTCATTTTGCTCTAGTTATTCTTTCACCTTCTGGGTAGGAGAGCTTTAGGAAGTATTGAGGGTACTCCAAATGTTATGAAAAGTTCATTTTTCCGCGAGGTACCTGGACCTTCACCTATGGTAGATACAGACTCTTAATGCTAATCCAAGATGAAGTAAAATGAAGCTGGGGGATATTTTTCTGCTGAAAAAATATTTCAGCAGAAATAATATTTCAACCCCTCCCCCGATTTCATTTAGTCCGGCTACGCCATTGTATAGAATGTATATTATATACTTGTGTGAGTTATTTTCTTCACAAAGTGTGAGATAACCTCATGAGTTGAGGCGCCGTAAAAGTAACTCCATAACTTGAAGGGTACGAATAAAGACCCCCCCCCCCCCCCCCCCCGCAGCAAAACGACAAATGCCTTTGCTACAAACAATCCCTCTCGCTCGACAAACACACCCAGACGAAATTTCCTTAAGTGAACTTGTATTTACTTATTTATTTATTTATTTATTTATTTATTTATTTATATATTTATTTATTTATTTAATTTCTAACTAGTTAGTTAGTTAGTTAGTTAGTTAGTTAGTTAGTTAGTTTATTTATTATTTATTTATTTATTTAATTTCTAACTAGTTAGTTAGTTAGTTAGTTAAAATTATTTTTATGCATTTTTTTTTATTTTTTTTTATCCTTTTTAATACAAGGACAGAAATACATTTAATTGGGTGAACTGAAGATAGTCATCGTATAAAACTGTCGCAAAGATTCTCCTTGTGAAATTGATAGTCCGAGACGTGTCCTTGGAACTGGTGCTAATGTCTTTATGGTACGACACCTGTTTACCGGTGCAATTGGAGAATGTGCTGAGTGGAAACCCTATCCTCTTGTAAAGTGACATATATGTAATGAGATATGCGGAGTGTACTTCATTGTATGAAACATCTCCTGTCAGGTGTGCATATGAATTCATGGAAAAGCTTTTCGAAAAGATCTGGAAAAAATTTCCTAAACTCACTGAAGACCGGGATTAACTCCTCGCCATTTGCAGGCGTATTTGCCTGCCCGGAACAAAAGTATTCTCAAAACATGTCGTGTTGTAATTATGTCCCTTGTTAACAGAATATTCACATACAAAAGGGATAAATTTAAGATTTCCTGAGGTCAGACTTTTTTGAATTTTCATCAAAACAGCTCAAAGCCGCCTCGGCTTGATTTCATCAGTAATTCAATACTATATATTTGTTTATTTATTTATTTGGGTTTATCGATACCTTCGACAGCCAGGGTCACCTCGTGTCGAACAGTTTTACGGGTGGAGGAAGCTGGAGTTCCCGGACAGAACCACCGAGCAACGGCGAGCAACTGTCAGACTCCCCAACGTTCTAACTCCACACAAGCAGGGTTAGCATTGGTTGAAGACAAGTGTACCATCGATATGCAGTACGCCTTAGTACACAACGCTATCGTGCCCTAGCGTGGATAGTTGGAGTTAAGTGCCTTGCCCAAGGACACAACGCGGTTGCCACAGTTGGGATTCGAATCGAGGACCTCCCGGCTTGCAGCCTGCACCTCTACCTGCTGAGCCACAGCAATTCAATAAAATACTCAACGGATTAACGCAGTAATGCTTACAGAAATTGAGAAGTAGGGGTACGATCCGTATCGCGTGTCGGACATCGCTGCTTGTTGACTACCCGTTCGGGACAGGCGCTCAACGCGCAGCGATGGCCATCGCAGGTGGTCCTGTTGAGGGAGAGTATCCCCCCCCCCCCCCCTCATAGTAGTAGAGGGTCCTAGGTCTGACTCCGTAACAATTTCTAAATTTAGTATCCAAAACTCTTCGAGAAGCGAGTATTGTTGTATGTGTGGGGGTTGTGAGTTACACACATCTAAAATAGGTTTAATGTGGCTAGCAAGATGAATAAGTGCTCGCTGTGTTGAATATTCGTGAAGATCAAACAGCTCGATTCCAACGTCCGCGCTATATTTTCTGGGAGATGACAGGTAGACAGCCAATCTGGCTATGTCATCTCCCTGTGGTATACATGCTTAACTGTCTCCTTTTGATATTTATGTATATTGTATATTGTTTGTATACTGCTAAATAAAGATTCATTCATTCATTCATTCAAGCCATTCCAGTTCTCGAAATTTAAGAGAACGCCCCCCACCCCCCCCCCCCCTTCAGACAAAAGTAGGGGAAGGGCGTTTTCCCGAAAAAGCACCACTGGATTAACGGGAGAACCTTGATAACGGAATTATCAGTGAAATTATCCCATTTGTTTATGAATAGTGGCGTACATGATAGAGTTCTCTGAATGAAATCGCTAGGACTATCATTTAAACTATAGCGTCTATCATGGAAATATGAAGTCGTCCTACCCGTTCGCATATTTACGACAATGGATATGTATGAGTCAATACAGACAAACTGTGTCAGCCGCCAGATAGGATGAAACGGGTACCTCCCAGACAATTCTAATAAATTGGACAAATCTAATCTGATGTTATTAGATGCGACTCCAGTCGCACCAAATACTAGTTGATTCAGGCACGCATTATCGTCGAATCCAATTCAATTGCAAGGCATACTTGCGACAGTCTCCTTGGGTTGTTAACTCACTCTGTCCCTGCTGGTCCCGCTTTGTACATTTTAACATAACCAATTATTATTAATAAATGCTGGCAACAGGGATTCTCCAATTAGCATAAACGGATAGGCGGACGATGATGCCCGAACACAACCGAACATCGGCGTAACATAAGATTAGATTCGTCCTCCAGATCGAGTGTCTGAATCAAACGACGCTTCGAATCAAATAGATGCATTAAATGCCTCGCTCTCAGACGAAGATTCGTTTGAAATGCGACTGAAACATTGACAGCTGACGCATGCTCCATTGTCAAAGCGTTTTTGCTCAATTTTGTTTTCCTGAACTCAAACCCATTTTTTCCAACGCCCTGCGCAAGGGAGGTGGAAGCAGACGAGGGCAGGGGTATCAAAATAGCACTCGACTCTGGAGTATTGACATTATATATATATATATATATGTGACATTATATGTATATTATGTATATATGTATATATATATATCATCCCTCACTGAAAGAAACAAGGCGCCCTGTGGCACTCAAGGGACGATATAAAGCTGTCTAAGCTTAACCCTTTATCTAACATGAAAAGCAGACGACACTTGCAAATAAAATTCTTGAATAACTAATTTTTTTCATTTTTTGTCTCAAAAACATAGGTTATGACCCCTCATTGGAGCGAGTTCGACGAGCTCGTTCCAATGAGGGGTCATAACCTATGTTTTTGAGACAAAAAATGAAAAACATAATGAAAATTAATTGGCGATTTTTGAGAATAGCGCTGGCCGGTTTTGGTCGTTACATTGGGTAAAGGGTTAATAAGAAGTTATTAACTACTTTTTGCAGTTAGCCAGGTGCCGCTAAAGCATGTTTGTTATGAACATAAGAAATTCTCTGGGTTACACAACGTCAACTTACAAACCCCTGTACCGTCGATAAGAGCCGGTCAGCAAAAAAACCGTAGATAAAAATTTCCTGCGAAAAAAATATGGAAAACCTGCACCCCAAAGCCTGTTGCTAATATCAGCTACAGGGTAAGGATTGGGGCCAATGCTTATATACGATTAATGGATTTCAGAATAAGAGCGTAAGAATATGTGGATATCCCACAACTGACGAAAAAACATGATATTTGCAATATTACTTGGAAATTGAACGTATTGACCTGCTGATGAAGCTGGCTGAAGTGACAATTAAAAACATGCTTCTCTCCACGCATGCTTGCCCTTCACACTTGATTGGGTTAAACACCAATTAAAATCATGAAATGTTGATACCTGAACACTTTTGCCCCTAATGATTTTTACCTCCCGCCTTGACAAACGTTAAGCGCTATGCTACCGAAACGCGCAAAACTGATATTAGAACTCACACCTCCGATTGTATATAGCTTCCTTGTTTGAGGATTATCGATCATTCTTCGTCCATTACTATACCTGACCTCCCCTACCCGCTCCATTGCCATTGGCCCACGTAAAATATGTTAGAAACGAATACTCGAGAGTTTTACAGTTGCAGTTTGCAGTCCACTTCAAGCGAAAAAGGGCACGTGCTGCCGTCTTGCCCCATAGCCTCACGGCAAGGCACAACTGTCCCTTGCCCCACCCCACCCCACTTCTTCCCACCGCTTTCGCGGTCCTAACCCTGCTTATTCCAGTGAAAATCGGCCAACATCCTCGATATAATAACAGGGCGTGAAAAACAGAAAATGTGAAATGTATTTGAAGATACTCACGGGAGTAACCTCTTTATACGACATGCAACCATCTCAAGACACAAATCGAGGGTAGATTCAGTTGTATTACTTGCCTGGTAGCAGCTGAAATACGTAAAAGGGATTACCACAAAAAATGATTCGATTTATCTGGTGATTACCATGAATTTATACTTGTTAAAGCTCCCGGGAAACGCTTTCTATCTGTACAACGTTAAGGTCTCATTGGAGAGAAATCAGTTGGTTTCTCTGGTTTTCAGCACCACATTTCCGCCGATACTGCATGTGCAAATTTCAAACAAGAAGCCATTGTCCTATTGACGGCTGTCTTATTTAAATTACGTTGTCCTTAATTAGACCAAGTAATGTCCATGGAAACAGCAAGAAACGCTTAGTGATGAATCTTAGAGATGTTGGACAAAAATGAATTTACAGAAAAGAAAAAGCTGTTCAACAAAACTCATGGAGGGTAAATTAAAACAAAATATGACGACAAGACGAGGTCAGTTCCAAACCTCTTCTGTAACTGGCATTCATTTAGTTGCATCCAGTTCAAGGCCCGCGTGAGTAGGGATGAGGTCCATGTGAGTCGAATTGCATCCACACTTCCAGAGAGAAACCATGTCCACAAAAAATGGAGTTACTTCCCTTATAATGTATACTGAACATATTTTTCGTTTTGCTGATTTGAACAGTTGGTCAAAATTGACGTCCCTCTTTGATTTGGGCATCGTCTTTTCAGTCAATTGGCTGTTCAGAAATACTTGCATAAAACATATATTCATTACATAACCGACGCAATGATTTTTTCATTAAAATTTACACTCGTGACATAATAGGAACTTGAATTCTTGAATGATTTATTTTAATGCAGTGGAAATATGAAAAGTAGTTGTCAAAACACCTTTTGCATCTCGTATTCCACCAATAAAATCTAAGGATCCAGTTTTCACCAGCAGAACCTGAAATTAGGTTATACTGGCATAATCTTGAAGACTGAAATTCTATTTTTACTCGTAGATTTTACAATTTTACTGGCATACTTTTTGTCGATGGATATATTTACATAACATTGCAAAGCAATTTTCACTCCCAGCTCATTAAATTCGAATCGGTATATTCGGTGAAACTTCATCTCCGTTTAGGGGGCGTTCTTTTAACCCTTTACCCAACGTAACGGCAAAACCGTCAACGCTATTCAAAAAATCACCACTCAATTTTCAATATTTTTTTTATTTTTGGCGTCAAAAACATAGCTTATCACCCTTATTGGAACGAGCTCGGTGAGCTCGTTCCAATGAGGGGTCATAAGCTATGTTTTTGACGCAAAAAATGAAAAGGATTAGCTATTCAATAATTTTGTTTGCAAGTGTCGTCTGCTTTTCATGTTAGGTAAAGGGTTAACAATGGCGAGAGTAGAGTTCTCTGTATTTTCCTTTCCGGAACATAATTTAGGTCTATCCCGACTTTATTTATTTATTTATTTATTTATTTATTTATTTATTTATTTATTTATTTATTTATTGGTGTTTAAAGTCACATATTTCTGAACAATGGTCTAATCATGACCGCATCAGTTTTACGGGTGGAGGAAGCCGGAGTACCCGGAGAGAACCACCGAGCAACGGCGAGCAACTCTCAGCTCCCCAACATACTAACTTCACACAAGCAGGGTTAGCATTGGTTGAAAACAGGTGCACCATCGATGTGCAGTACGTCTTAGTACACAACGCCATCGTGCCCCCACGTGGGCAATGGGGGTGAAGTGTCTTGCCCAAGGACACAACGCGGATGCCGCGGGTGCAATTCGAACCGATGACCTCTCGGCTTGCAGCCTGCACCTCTACTTACTGAGCCTCCGCGCCCCCGTCTTCCAATAAATGTTGTGACTGACTTGAATGTCAGAAGAGACTAACAGGCATACAGCCAGGTATTTTAATGGGGAGGTGCTCTAAGAGAAAAAAACGACAAACATCGGCTCGGTGAGGTTGACCATGCTTCGCCCTGGTGGAGAAAATTTTGAAAATGGGTATAAAATGTAGCTCTGTTGTAGTATCTGGGAAAATATTATGAGAAATTTAAGATCTAAAATATGATAGGTAATTATGTTAATATGGCAGAAATTATATAGCTGTAACGCGTGGGGAGTCACGTTCACGCATGCGTTTACCAGGTAATAAAAATCATTAGCAGCAAAATTTTAATTAATGAAGCACCGGGAGAAACCCGGTGCTTCGTTAATTAAATTTTTGATGATTATTCATATAATTAGTTTTTGGAATCTAATATTATTGCGCCCGTGGAAATATTGCCCACCGTGGAAAGTGACCAATCCACGGCGGTCGTACAGTAGTTTCTGTGAAACTTTTTATAGCAGAGGCTAGAAAAGGGTATCAAAGTGGTGCCGAGATGTTTCACAGAAACTACATGCAAACGAAAACATTTGTGTTTTAAAACAGGTTACCCCGACACATCGTACTCTCTGTGGCTAAGCCATACAGTGCACGATGTATGGGGGTAAGTAATGTCGCCTCATTTTATCAAAATTTCCAACTCACAAATAGGAGATAGTCCCGCACGTGGAGCTCCAAATTTGGGAGGAAATACATTCAGTAAAAGAAAAATATTACGCACATACCCTTTTGATAAAACTGAACGTTAATTTTTTTAAAGTATTAAATGATTTTAAAGAGAACACTGAAAAGCTGGGAAAAATTTTTTTCCGGAATTTCACATTTTCTTAGGGCGAAATTAATTATGAAATGATAATCTGTAATATTTTGGTACTAGTTTCTGAAGGAAAGCCCCCTCTTCCAACATAATTTGGTCACGTTTGAGAATGAATACGCTCAACAATGAAATCTGTGACAACTATTCTGGTCGCATGGAGTTCCCCCAAAAATTAATACATTTCGTGTGGTAGAACCGGTGTGGTAGAAAATGAGATTCCGTGAAACTGGAATTTCTCTTTGTACTGATATAATCTCGGATTCTACGAGTAGAAATTAGAATTCCATTTCTAACAGTAAAATCTTGATATACAATTATTTTTTTTTCCTCTTTGAAAGAATTAAAATTAGTTTTAGAACTTTAATGAGGATTTTTTATTCCTCATTTAAAAACATGAATTACACTTTGTCAGTGTACAGTCAGGATGCACAGAAAAGGTTCAATCCTTTACCTAACATGAAAAGCAAACGACACATGCCAAAAAAATTCTTGAATAACTAATTTTTTTCATTTTTTATCTCAAAAACATAGATTATGACCCCTCATTGGAACGAGCTCGACGAGCTCGTTCCAATGAAGGGTCACAACCTATGTTTTTGAGACAAAAAATGAAAAAAATACTGAAAATTAATTGGCGATTTTGAGAATAGCGCTGGTCGGTTTTTGTCGTTACATTGGGTAAAGGTTTAATACAAATGATTATTACAATTTACCTCAGTGGGGCGCGGTGGCTCAGTTGGTAGAGGTGCAGGCTGCAAGCCGAGTGGTCCTCGGTTCGAATCCCACCTGCGGCAACCGCGTTGTGTCCTTGGGCAAGACACTTCACCCCGATTGCCTACATGGGGGCACGATGACGCTGTGTACTGGGGCGTACTGCACGTCGATGGTGCGCATGTCTTTAACCAATCTAACCCTGCCTGTGCTGCGGTGCAGAGTTCAGAGTTACGATGTTGGAGAGCTGTCAGCTGCTCGTCGTTGCTCGGTGGTTTTCTCCGGGTACTCCGGCTTCCTCCACCCGTAAAACTGTCACGGTCACGATTAGCCATTGTGCATAAGTATGTGACCTTAAACATCAATAAATAATAAATAATATAATTTACCTCAGTTATACGCAGCGGCGTTGCCATGGGGCGATTTTTTTCCGGAAAAGTCAACCTTGTGTGCATTCATGCCTGAAATCCCTAACACTTTTCATGTATTCTTACCCTGATATTTAATGGGTCATTTTGCTCTAGTTGTACCTTCACTTTCTGAGTACTTTGTCCTTAAAACAATGTTCTCCAGGTCTTCCTATTCGCATGAAAAGTGCATTATTTTTTCTCCGCGGAAGCCCCTAGATCTTCACCTATGGGCAGTGGCGGCGCCAGGATTTCAATTTAGGGGGCCTGTGTAAGATATGGAGGGGGGGGGGGGGGGGGTCAAAGGTCGAGATGCCGATGGCATCTCCCGAAGGCCGCAGGCTTGAGCTGGATAAGGGTGCCCACCTCTGGGGGGAGGGGGGTCTGGGGGATCTCCCCGGGAAAAAACATTCATATTTGGACGCACTGGGATCGATATCTGAGCGTTCATACAACACCAGACATGGTGTGTATTGTTGTGTGCCGTTTACGGGTGTGATATTGGGTGGGAAAACCACGGTCAGGAAGCAATTTGAAGTTTGATTTTTTTTTTGGGGGGGGGGGCGAGGGAAAAGTGTGGGGGACATGGCGCTTCTAGGCCCCCTGTGGCGCCGCCCACTGCCTATGGAGGATACAGACTCTAAAGCTAGCACGAGGTGAAATAAAGTGGGGGAAAAATATTTTTCTGCAGTGGCAGCAAAAAAAATACTTTGTTTCTCAACTTCATTTAGCCTTGCCACAGCCCTAATAAAACATATAAAATGTTCTGTCAAATGCGCGCAAGTTTGTTTTATTTTAATGCATTTAAATGTCAAAGTTGGGTCCCGTGGAGTCATTGCTTTTTATGATGCAAAAAAAGGATTTCCGGTTTCTTCTTGTAGAAACTACATTATTAATAACTGCTCCCCACCCCCTACCTTTCTACTAATACAAATTAGAATTCTTGTTTATGGAAGCAAACACAGATTAAATAACAGGATTAACAGTTTGCAAATACCATCTGTTGTTCGTGCTTGGTGGGTGGACCGTGGATGAGGGGTCGATGCTTGTCATGCTCTGTCAGACGGGCGAGATCCACACAACCTTCCAAGAGACCAGCACGCGAAATTTGTAACCTAGCTTATGATACTTGCCCTGCGTGGATTGCCTTGTGTTATTGAGTTGCGTTGCGTCAACCAACGACAATCGGGGGTGCGGTGGATCGGTAGGTAGAGGGGCAGGCTGCAAGCCGAGAGGTCCTCGGTTCGAATCCCACCTGCGACAATCGCGTTGTGTCCTTGGGCAAGACACTTCACCCCCACTGCCCACGCGAGAGTACGGTGACGTTATGTACTAAGGCGTACTGCACGCCGATGGTGCACCTGTCTTCAACCAATGCTAAACCTGCTTGTGTGGAGTTAGTATACTGGGAGCTGACAGTTGCTCGCCGCTGCTCAGTGGTTCTCTCTCCGGGTACTCCGGCTTGCTCTAACCGTAAAACTGTCGTGGTCATGATTAGCCATTGTGCAGAAATAAGTGACCTTAAATATCAATAAATAAATTAATAACCAACGACAATCCAGCTGCTATTCTCTCTCTCTCTCTCTCTTCTTTCTCTCGTCTCTCTCTTTGTGAAGCGAATTTTACAAATGGAAAGAGACGGCTTAAATAAGCTGCTTGGTGAGATCCTGGTAATTTCACAAATTTATTTATTTAATTATGCTGAACTTCACGCACATATGTGTGTGTTCTTTTTCTACGTTTTTTTTCTTTCTATTGAAGATGCTTTGCAGTGTTTTTTTTAGTTTTTATTATTTTTTTTTTTTTTTGGTTGAAAAAAATACTGCTTAAACTACATAATAGAAATGTTGGATTCAAGATTCTATTTGGGGAAACTTTCACTTTCTGCCAGTAGAATCTCAAATTCTACCAAACTTCACTTTCCACAACGCCATATATGCAAAATGTAAAATAAATCTTAATTTTAAATTTGTCAGTTAAATAAATGATTTTGATCTCTTAAAGTTGATATTATTTTAAATATATTTAATTTTAAATATTACAGTGAAAAAGGCCAGCAGCTGAACTGCTCAACCTTTCTCTCACACCTGTTGTGATCTGCACGGACCGTTAACCCTTTACCCAACGTAACGGCCAAACCGGCCAGCGCTATTCGCAAAAATCGCAAAATTAATTTTCATTTTTTTTTTGTCTCAAAAACATAGGTTATGACCCCTCGTTGGAACGAGGTCATCGAGCTCGTTCCAACGAGGAGGGGTCATAACCTATGTTTTTGAGACAAAAAATGAAAAAAAAATAGTTGTTCAAGAATTTTTTTGTCAAGTGTCGTCTGCTTTCCGTGTTAGGTAGAAGATTAAACAGCAGCAGTTCGAATGTATTTTTCACACCAAATTAAGGAGGGCGCGGTGGCGTTGGCGGTAACCGGTTCTCGTCAGATCACCGAAGTTAAGCAACGTCGAGCCCGGTTAATCCTCGGATGGGTGACCGTCTGAGCGATCGATTCGGACTCCCGCGTTGTGTGCTTGGGCAAGGCACTTAACCCCGATTGTTCACATGGGGGCACGATGACGCCGTGTACTAAGGCGTACTGCACGTAGATGGTGCCCATGTCTTCAACCAATCTAACACTCGCTTGTGCTGCAGTGCGGAGTTACGATGTTGGGGAGCTGGCAGCTGCTCGTGGTTGCTCGGTGGTTCTCCTCCGGGTACTCCGGCTTCCTCCACCCGTAAAACTGTCACGGTCATGATTAGCCATTGTGCATAAGTATGTGACCTTCAAACCACCATAAATAAACACCAAATTAAACATCAAAGAGTTCAACAATATTAAACAATAACAAACGCATTATCCTATAATACAAACTTGAATACAACAAAAAGAACTATGAAACAAGTGTTACTATATAAATGAAGGTGAAAGGATTATCGGTTTAACGGTACTTACTGTTGAATATAACACTTCTCTTTAACCCTTTTCCCAACACGTAAAGCAGACGACACTTGTAAAAACATTTCTTCAATACCCGAACATTTTTTCATTTTTTCCCTCAAAAACATACCTTATGACCCCCTCTTTGAATCGAGCTCAAGGAACTCGTTCCAATGAGGCGTCATACGGTAAGTTTATAAGACAAGAAATGAAAAATAATAAGAAAGATTTAAAATAATGAAAGGTGATTTTTGTGGAGAGCACTGGCTGGTTACAGTCGTTACGTTAGGTAAAGGTTTAACTGTTCTATTTTCGCGATTTTTTTGTGAGAACAGAATGATTGATTGGCTAAGCTTAACTTTTAGACTTGTGCTTACCAATGACGTAGAAACCAGCAGGGGTAAGGGGTACTGACCAATCACCCTCCCCCGAAAAAAAATCCCAAATCCCAGTGTGTACTCCCCCGCATCTCTGTGCAATGACACGTTTACCCCCCCCCCCCCCCCATCCCCACACCGTGAAAGAAAAATACATATTTCAATTCTACGCCACTGGTGTTGAGGTCACGAAAAGTGCAAAGATGCTAGAAGTGACCTTGAACTCCAGTTAACAAAGATATATAATACAAAAAGTTCATACAGTATTCTTTGGGTTCCTTCAACAGTGTAACTAGATCCCCCTCCTCTCTCAGTGGCGTAGCCAGCCCAAAGCAAGTGGGGGACAAACTCGCAGAGCCTGGCTTAACTCCATTTTAATTGGAGGGTGTGGGGGTGAGGGTGGTGTGTGCGGGAAGAGCTTTCCATGCCTTCACATCTCAGAATTTTGTGTCCCTAAAGTTTGAGCTAGATAACCAAGGTAACAATAATCAGGGTTTCCACTACAGGAAAATAAATGCGTCCGATATGGGGCGGTCAAGGGTCGTCGATGGGAGTTTTTGAACCTTGGAATTCAAAAGTATTCTACCACGGGCCGACCATGGTTCGGCCCGTGGCTGAAAAAGTTTGAATTCCAGGGTTCAAAAACCCCCATCTCCTTGCATCTGAGCGGATATTCTGAGGTTTTTCATGTATTGACGACTGTCAACCTTTTCACCGACACAGATATTAGGACGAGCAATCTACAAATCTACAACCTAACCCCCATGGACCTTACCCCCCCCCCCCCCCCCCCCCCTACGATTTTTATGCCATTTTTTGACATATTTCGAGGACCAACTTTGAAGGAAAGTGGGAGGACGCGTCCCCCAATCCCCCCCCCCCCCCCCCCCCGTGGCCACGCCACTGTTCTCTCTTCCAATACGGAAGAAACTGAGCCACTTCAAAACTGAGTCGGCCTTATTTAACACGCCGATATACTTGTGTAGGCAAGATATACAGACCATCCTTTTTCCAAGCCTAGTAACAAATACCCATTGAACGTTCAGAAGACTTGAAAAATGCCCATTTCGAATTACATAATTAAGTCCAACCTGAAAGAAACTAAAACGGATTCCAAATGAGAAAACACATTACATTTTGTTTAGACTGTTCGACAATGCTGGATAATTATTACATGATATTTAATAATTTACCAAATACGAATATAAGACGACACTTGCAACAACAAAAATCTTGGAATAACTACAAAGAATTCCTTTTTTGCCGCTAAAACATACTTTATGGCACCTCATTGGAACGTGCTCGAAGAGTTCGTTCCAGAGAAGGGCCATGAGCTACGTTTCTGAGGCGAAAAGTCGAAATATAAAAAATAAAAATGGTGAGTTTTCTGAACAGTGGTGAAATGACAAGGGTGTTGTGTTCGGGAAGGGTTAAACGCAGCAATCAATTTAAAAAGGGCATTAAATATCGTTAGGTGAAAAAAATAATGGTTTGGTTCATATTTCGTGCAATATAAAAATAGAATCGTTCAGTCTGTATTTTATTTTTTTATATTTTAATATTTCATTTTCTCATAAAGTCACTTAACCCTCTACCCAACGTAAGGAGCAAACCGCGAATGCTATCTACAAACACTTTCATTCAAATTATTTTTTTCTTCTTTTTTTTTTTTGTCTCAAAAAATAATAATAATATTTTGTGAAATCCGCGACATTCGGATAGCTGAACAAGAAGAAGAGGAAACTACGGACTGTGCGAAAAGAATGACAAACAATAACATTGTCATAAAACTATAACAGATAAGAGAAAATTTGTAATTATTTGATTTGGTTTATAAATAAAAAGGTTATTACTTGGCTAGTTTCATATCGTCCGAGATATCAGCCCTTAGTAACTTCACATCGGCCTTCGACCTTCGGTGTCAGGCTGAGATGAAGTTACCTCGGGCTGATATCTCGGCCTATATGAAAATAACCAAGTAATAACCTTAAAATATTTTAAATTTAAAAACAGAATTTGTTTACCATAGTAAACACCGATTGCTCCACTTTCCGGGGTCTCATGTAATACTGATTCTTTGAAAGTTATGCCTAAGTAACCCTTCCAACCTTTGTTTCAGTGTGCTATTGTTCAAAACAATGATATAGTCAGTGCAAATGGACGTCTTTACATCGAATTTATAAGTGTTAATAACAATTTATTCCCCCAGACCTGTAGGCCTGTAGAATAAATAGACAGAACGCGATGTGTGTTTGAATTGGTGGGTGTTTTACATAACTTGTTGGAATGGCGTAATTATATTTCGTGAGACCCGTAGGCTCGAGCGAAATATGACAACGCCATTCCAGCGACTTATGTAAAACACCCACCGATTCAAAAATGCATCGCGTTCTGTGTTTTTTAAACATCCCATGCATTCAAATTCATTTAAATAAACATTTTTAATTCTGATGTTTAAACCCACATGTGAAGAGTCCGCTTGCTTTTTTTTTTTTGAAGGTGTTCTGATCAAAAGGATCGATAAAAAATCAAAACAACCTTTTGGGAACCAGTTTAAATTACATTCGTTATCTTTTCTATTGGGCGTGTTTGTTGAAATTCGTTTCGCGGTTTCTCTTCGGCTGGTGTCCATTCACGCCCAACCATCATGTACAAATTTGGGCAGATTTGTAAAACAGCTGGGAGAAAAAAGTTCGAAGCATGTCAGGACGTCCGAAGATTTACCGAAATAAAAAGTTGACCAATTTAGATATAAAGCGATCCGCAAACGAGACTGCTACGCTACTGGGTTAATGTTGTGGTTGGAAATGATTATTTTATAAATATTATCTCATTTTTGGTTAACTAATTTTTTTGTGAACCGACTTTATTTTGCTTTGGACGTTTTCATTTTCACCTTCGCGACAGACGTTCGATAAATGTATAATTAAGTGAGGAAACTCTTCGAAGCGTTATTAATAACTCGACGGGAAACGAACTGGTATAAACGAGGCTGGGAAAAAAGTCCGGCTTGTCCATCACCAGTTGAATACAGAAACATTTGTGTCATGGAGGCGATTCCGTTAAATATAAAGGTTTAAAGTTTAATGGATGTGTAATAAAATAACCTCTAACTAACCAGACTATCAGATGACATTTGTATACGATTTTTTTGAATAACTATAAAACTAGCTTTTCCCTAAAAAAAATATAGCTTATGACCTCTTATTGGAACGAGCTCGGTGAGTAGTATGTCTCGCACGTTTGAGGTCTATTCTGGGGGATCTCATCGGGGGATCTCGGAAGTGACGTCATGTCACGTGACGTAGTGGCGCCATGTTTGGTTGTCATGGTAACCCGCGTGAGCGGCCATGTTGTGACGTCATCTCCATAGTGATACGTGGTGTTAGTGCGCATGCGCAGCGCGTGTTGTTAGGGTGATACGTGTTTCCGTCGTCCATTTTGTATACTGGAGGCCGCCATCTTGGTTTCTATGGTAACACGTGATTGCTATGTTACCTAAGGCCAGCAATAGGACGGGGTATGTTCAGAGGGTGTGTGCGATTGTAGAAGAGTAAATCTAATTACCACAAACAACCCGACAATCTCTCCAAATCACCAAAATCCACCCGAAATCACCGAAATTGACTTTATTTCCCCAATTGATCGGCTTAGCACGTAGTGCTATAGTACTAAGGGGGTACCAGGGGTGCGTTCGATTGAACAGGAGTAATGTTTTGGATTAGAATTCTCCCAGAATCCCTTTTTGGATCCCTATCCCATGACGTTTTTCCCATTAAAAGACAGGTTCCTTTGGTAATTACCCAGAATTCTCCGCTTCTATCTATATATGCAATAGTTTTCGTCTATCTGACCCTGTTCTTTTGTTCTAGAGTATACTCCAGTTGCGTAGAAGAGCCTATTAGTTGGAACAGTTTTGCTTATTATTACTATATTTAGCAATTTCTGGCCTATTCTTGTTAGTTCTGACCCTATTCTAAGTACTCTTGTTGTTTCATTTATATAACTAACCAATCAGATTGCTTAATTTCTCATAATCTGTATGCAGAGTTAGCTCCCTTCTGCATAATAAAAGCCTATATCCAATGGCAATATCCCCAGGCACACCAATTTTAGCACCCCTTTTTTGAAAACACCTGTGGCTATGGAATCCCCTTTTTGTCATATGTGCTTATGTGAAAAAGCACAATGTGACACAATGTGCCCTAGCACAAAGGCACAATCTTTATGTGCCGATATGTGCTTATGTGAAAAAGCACAATGTGACACAATGTGCCCTATCACATAGGCACATACGGGTATTTGAGGATACCTTTGGCCTGGTATTGTATTATTTGAGGATACCTATCGAGGATACCTACTGGAGAATCCCTTTTTGTCATATGTGCTTATGTGAAAAGGCACAATGTGACACAATATGCCCTATCACATTGGCACATACGGGTATTTGAGGATACCTTTGGCTCGGCATTGTATTATTTGAGGATGCCTATCGAGGATACCTACTGGAGAATCCCTTTTTGTCATATGTGCTTATGTGAAAAGGCACAATGTGACACAATATGCCCTATCACATAGGCACATACGGGTATTTGAGGATACCTATGGCCCGGCATTGTATTATTTGAGGATACTTATTGAGGATACCTATCGAGGATACCTTTTGGAGAATCCCTTTTTTGTCGCATTAGGCTATGTAAAAGCCCTCAATGGGTCTAATGTAGTCTTACCAACCGCTTCCATCTTGTCGCCAAAGCTCCAAGGCCATTACAAGTCTATGGCCTATCTGTCCTATCATTAGCTTCTACAACAGTCTTGTTCCATTGCGGCCTTGTACCAGTACTACTGGCTTCTGTTATTCTGCCCCATATCTCATCCATTACTTCCTAGCTATACCTATCTCAGTCTCGACTATAACATTGATCAAGGTTGAATCAGATTTCCCCGGTATACGTATAAGGCATTCCGTTATTGAGATTCCTAGCCGAGTCCGTAAAATTTGGATTCCGTGTTTTAACATCAATACTCGAGGGTATGGAAAGAGACTGGTAATACCCAATTCAGCAATGACTACAAGGACCTGAACAGAGACAACCAACCACTACAAAATAACAAAGGTACAGAACGAAGATCCAACACAACCAAGATCGAAGTAAACAGAACTGATTTATGAACAGATACAAGACAACTGTTCGAATGAAGTGAACGAAGATCCAACAGAACCAAGATCGAAGTGAACATAACAAAGTTTTCACCTGAATGAACTGTAATCCCTAAATATAACCCAATGTTAACCCCCTTGAATTGAACAAACCTGAATGAACCCTTTGAACTGAACAAAGTTTAGAACTATAACCCCTAAATATAACCCTTTGAACTGAATGAATGAACTATAACCCTAATGAATGTATAAATAGTTAACCCCTTTGAACTGAATGAATTTTTGAACTATATATAATATAAATAAATATTAACACCCTTTGAACTGAATGAATTTTAAACGTAATGAAAATATAACGAAAGGTGATCTGAATTTTTAAACTACAACCCAGTGAACTGAATTCTTCTAATAGGGGAGGGAAATACCCTCGAGTGGCCGATGTTAAAACACGGAATCCAAATTTTACGGACTCGGCTAGGAATCTCAATAACGGAATGCCTTATACGTATACAGGGGAAATCTGATTCAACCTTGATCAATGTTATAGTCGAGACTGAGATAGGTATAGCTAGGAAGTAATGGATGAGATATGGGGCAGAATAACAAAAGCCAATAGTACTGGTACAAGGCCGCAATGGAACAAGACTGTTGTAGAAGCTAATGATAGGACAGATACTCCATAGACCTGTAATGGCCTTGGAGCTTTGGCGACAAGATGGAAGCGGTTGGTAAGACTACATTAGACCCATTGAGGGCTTTTACATAGCCTAATGCGACAAAAAAGGGATTCTCCAAAAGGTATCCTCGATAGGTATCCTCAATAGGTATCCTCAAATAATACAATGCCGGGCCATAGGTATCCTCAAATACCCGTATGTGCCTATGTGATAGGGCATATTGTGTCACATTGTGCCTTTTCTCATAAGGACATATGACAAAAAGGGATTCTCCAGTAGGTATCCTCGATAGGTATCCTCAAATAATACAATGCCGAGCCAAAGGTATCCTCAAATACCCGTATGTGCCTATGTGATAGGGCATATTGTGTCACATTGTGCCTTTTCACATAAGCACATATCGGCACATAAAGCATGTGCCTATGTGATAGGGCATATTGTGTCACATTGTGCCTTTTCACATAAGCACATATGACAAAAAGGGATTCTCCAGTAGGTATCCTCGATAGGTATCCTCAAATAATACAATACCAGGCCAAAGGTATCCTCAAATACCCGTATGTGCCTATGTGATAGGGCACATTGTGTCACATTGTGCTTTTTCACATAAGCACATATCGGCACATAAAGATTGTGCCTTTGTGCTAGGGCACATTGTGTCACATTGTGCTTTTTCTCATAAGCACATATGACAAAAAAGGGATTCCATAGCCACAGGTGTTTAAAAAAGGGGTGCTAAAATTGGGGTGCCTGGGGATATTGCCATTGGATATAGGCTTTTATTATGCAGAAGGGAGATAACTCTGCATACAGATTATGAGAAATTAAGCAATCTGATTGGTTAGTTATATAAATGAAACAACAAGAGTACTTAGAATAGGGTCAGAACTAACAAGAATAGACCAGAAATTGCTAAATATAGTAATAATAAGCAAAACTGTTCCAACTAATAGGCTCTTCTACGCTACTGGAGTATACTCTAGAACAAAGGAACAGGGTCAGATAGACGAAAACCATTGCATATATAGATAGAAGCGGAGAATTCTGGGTAATTACCAAAGGAACCTGTCTTTTAATGGGACAAACGTCATGGGATAGGGATCCAAAAAGGGATTCTGGGAGAATTCTAATCCAGAACATTACTCCTGTTCAATCGAACGCACCCCTGGTACCCCCTTAGTACTATAGCACTGCGTGCTAAGCCGATCAATTGGGGAAATAAAGTCAATTTCGGTGATTTCGGGTGGATTTTGGTGATTTGGAGAGATTGTCGGGTTGTTTGTGGTAATTAGATTTACTCTTCTACAATCGAACACACCCTCTGAACATATCCCGTCCTATTGTTGGCCTTAGGTAACATAGCAATCACGTGCTACCATAGAAACCAAGATGGCGGCATCCAGTATACAAAATGGACGACGGAAACACGTATCGCCCTAACAACACGCGCTGCGCATGCGCACTAACACCACGTATCACTATGGAGATGACGTCACAACATGGCCGCTCTCGCGGCTTACCATGACAACCAAACATGGCGCCACTACGTCACGTGACATGACGTCACTTCCGAGATCCCCCGATGAGATCCCCCAGAATAGACCTCAAACGTGCGAGACATACTACTTCGGTGAATTCGTTTCAATGAGGTGTCATATGCTACGTTTTGAAGGCAAAAAATTAGAAAGACATTCACAATTAAATGGCGATTCGAGTGAATAGTCTGGCTGGATATGAGTGTTACGAGAGTTCAAGGAATAACATAATACAACTTCTCCTTGCCAGTTTTTGTTGGGAGCACAGTTGCTAGGTAACTGGCGCATAGCCTTGTGATCTCAAAGGTTCGAATCTTGCTGGAGGCATTTACGTTGTTTTCTTGAGCAAGAGTCTTCCTTTCGCTCATCTTTGACGTTTATCATCATGAAAATTAACTTTCGATAAAGTTATCTCCCTTGAAATTATTGGACGCGCGAGGAAGGTATGATTAACCCCCTTAACACTGATGTCGAAATATCTAAAGTTTAGGGTGCAAATATTTCCCATAATGCAACTAGAAATTTAACCAATTCAATCTTGTTTGACAGAGCTCGGTGAGCTCTGTCAAACAAGATTGAATTGGTTAAATTCCCAGTTGCATTCTGGGAAAAATGGCTACTTCAAATCTGGATATTTTGACATCAGTGTGCAGGGGGTTAAGAAGCAAGTAATTATTGACAAATCACCTATGACATCAGTAGAAAATAAACCCAAGTTCCTTTTTGTTACTTTGAATGTAACAATAATATGATGAATAACAGCTCGAGGGTTTATTACTGGCCCGAGACGAAGTCGAGGGCCATTACTAAGCCAGAGGGCTGTTTTTCAGACCTCGAGAGCCGTTAATAAACCAACAAAATCATGTTATTACTATTATTACCATGACTGGAAGTGGGCGGCGGGCCGTTAATGAATTGTGTTTTCATTAAAGGCCCGCCGCCCGCTTCCGGTTGCATGGCGCCATGAATTACTGAGTTTTATCACCCCGCTGAACTCGGTTAATATACCAGAAAACGCCAGCTAAGGTGGTAATAATAAACGAAAACAACCGACAGCTCTCATATAACACTTTGCATAATGAATCGGCCGCATCCGTCCGTGTAATTTACAAACTGAGCAGTTAAAAAAAAATATTTTTCCAAAAAATTCAACACAACCATATCATGTGATTCCCGATTGGAGCAAGCTCGCCGAGCTTGCTCCATTGAGAGATCACATGATATATAATATGGTTTTGTCGATATTTTCTGAAAAATTTGAAAAAAGTAGTTAGAATAACAAATTTTGATATCGTGTTCGATGAGTGAAGTGTTAATCTGTTATATCTTGTTTGACAGAGCTCCATTATCTGTGCCAAACAATATACAATAGAATGTATTTTCAGTTTATCAGCAAAATATAGGAAGAGGCTAATTCTGGTCAAATGAATACCCCTGTCAATTGGACATTCTTCGCTGGAGTGAGAGAATCGGGAAAGGCGAGAAAAGGGTGTGTCAAATGTGAAATTTAGGAGTAACGGAGACACTGGAACCTTTCATTCTAGAATGCTCCAAATATTTCCCTAGTAGAACAAGACCCCTTGGAATACTAATGGAAAAACAGGATGAAAATATGAAGGACAAATGGATGGGGAGTGACTTGAGGGAAAGGGTCAATTTTAAAATTAGAGAGATCGCGAAAGCGCCGATGGGAGAGATTATGAAAGACTTTTGGACTGAATGCTGGGAGATTAGGAGGGATAATGGGGAAGGAATAGCCGATGGGGCACTGAGCTAAAAGAGGCCTCCTAGTTAGAGGACTTCGACAAATTAGCGTAAGGTCAAATAATTATTATTATTCACTAGCAAAGTGGATATTCAGTTAACAGGGTTCCACTGTACTGGGTTGAATTTCAGTTTAAAAAACATCATTTCTGCAGAGTAATATTTGATTATGTCTCCATGCAACTCAAAACTATAGAAAGCTACCAATAATGGATTCGTCAACTGAACACCGAACTGCAAGACTGTTTGAGGTGGAGTGGGGATGCTCCTTGGGAAGTTTCGTTTCCAGGCATCTCAGCAGCTCTGGTTTTTGTAACATTTAGTTGGTCGGTCCTTGTATTGCGTTATAAGTTGATACTTACTGAATCTTTTTTCGTTTTGTAGCAACACTTTTGGGCGCTTGTGGAGTGGTGCAGTTAGTCACAGGCCGGGCATTCTTTAGGAGTGCAGGAGAGCTGCACGCCTAGAAAAAACTGAGGAGGGCAATTTTTTGCACCCCTTGATTTTCTGGAATGCCAGACCTGTTTGGGACTGCCTTTAAAATCTATTATCATTTCGTCTCCTGAGTTCCAATGTGTTCTCTGTGCCTCCTGGCACAGAGAACACATTGGAACTCAGGGGACAATTTGTCAATGTTCCATTGATTCGCAATAATTCATGACCCATTCTGCGTTGCACTTCGATACATTGTGAGTTCAGAAGACAGTCACATAAGAGTTGAATGCAACATTTTGAATAATGATGTGCGTGTCAATTTTTCCACAATGTAACTGAATGTACTACAATTTTTCAGTCACAATATTGATACTTTGAAGTGAATATAAACAAAAATGCATACAAGTTTTTGCATTGAAAATTTCAGGTGCAATTGCACTCCCAAGTAATCTGAGGAGGGCAATTGTTTTGCACTCCTTGATTTTCTAGATTGCCAGGCCTGTACTCAAAAAGGAAACATAGTAATTAATTTGTGCAAGAGTAAGATGAAAAGAATTTGTGATCGCACACTAACCACACCACTTTCTACAGTCTTGTAAGTTGTGTGGATATATTATTACGACGATCTGTTCAGAAGATATCTAATAAATTGGTTAGTTTTGATAACACCACACGAGCTGGTGTTATATCTTTGGATTAATCAGAAAGTTGGTGTTTTCTTAAATTGACTGTTGATTTTATTATTTGCAAATAGGATTAAGCTGTAAACTTCCCAAACGGTGCTGTCAGTGACCATACTGCGAGGAATGACACGCGCCCGTCAATACAATATGTCAACAAGAAACAATGTCCTGCTTCCATAAAGCACCCCTCATAAAATGACATAAGAATGCAATAAACTTACAAACGACTCTTGTGTTACGCTTGTCAGCAATTTCGAACAAAATGTTCACTACACTTATAGTAAGTCTTCCACGTTCCAAACTTGACAATGCTGCAAGTTTTTGGGCGCTGACTTGCGACTGTTCATGTCAACAGACAGCTTTTGTCAAAAATCGGCCAACTGGATTTTCAAATTGCGGTTGAGCAGACCATCTTTTACTGAAATATAAATTTTATTTCTAAACATGGTTTATTTGCTCCAAGTAAATAAATACAGATTTTATCAGGGTTGGGGGACCTGCAGCCCATATAAACCCTTTGAACCCCAGCGGCCGCTTTTCCGGCCAGGAATATGATACGTCCTAATGTCATTAAACAGAATGGCTGTTCAGTAAACGTATGGGGTAGACCAATCAATATTTTCAACGTGCAGCCCCGAGGCTGCACGTTGAAAATATTGATTAGTCTACCCCAAATAATGAATATGGACTCTTCTAATTGCTGCCATTGAACTGCCATGGAAGATACCACTAGAGTTCATAGGGTTAATATTATCGTTTTATCCCTGAATTATGTAAGATAATTATGCACATGATTTAACCATGTACATATGAAGAATACAAGGAAACCCTTGCAGAACGAGTTCTTTAAAAATTAAAAAAAAACATTGTTTTGTCTTAAAAACATTCTTATGACTCCTTATTGGAATGAGACCGTTTCAATGATGGATCACAAGTTATGTTTTTGAGACAAAAGGGTATTTTTGTGAATAGCTCTGGCCGTATGTGGCCATTACGATAGGTAAAAGGTTAGCCCTTTCCCTTCCACGGCTTACAATACTTTTCCCAGCATTACCAGACATTGTAATTTTAGGCTTACAAAATATAACTTGTGAAACCCGATGGGAACGCGCTCGACGTGTTCGTTTCAATGAGGAGTCCTAACCTGTTTTTGGAAGTAGAAATTAATTAACTGAAAAAGACAAAATAACACAATTCGAATGACGATTGCTGTTTTTAATTGTGGATGGGTTGCGGCGATTCGTTGGTAATGGGTCAATAACATTTAATCAGGAAACAATAGTCCATGACAAACAATTTTCGACACTAGAGGAGATTTACAGGAAAGTTAGCTCACCTTAAATTCCCAAAGCTGTCAGTAAATTTAATACAAAGAGTATGGGAATTTCCTTTAAAAATTGATATTTCGAGATGTTAGAGAATTTGTATCATCGATGTGCACATCATTTCACAAACCCGAGGCATTTTCCCGAAGAGTAGCATAAAAATACAAAACCTGACTTTTTACAATTTTTTTCCAATCAGTTTGAACGTTTCACTGTTATTCTCAATTTATTTATTTATTGATGGTTAAGGTCACATATTTATGCACAATGGCTAATCATGACCGTGACAGTTTACTGGTGGAGGAAGCCGGAGTACCCGGAGAGAACCACCGAGCAACGACAAGCAGCTGCCAGCTCCGCAACATCGTAACTCCGCACTTCAGCACAGGCAGGGTTAGATTGGTTGAAGACATGCGTACCATCGACGTGCAGTACGCCTTAGTACACGGCGTCATCGTGCCCCCAGGCGGGCAATGGAGATGAAGTGTCTTGCCCAAGGACACAACGCGGTTGCCGCAGGTGGGATTCGATCCTCGGATCGAATCCCACCTGCGGCAACCGAAAAAAGTCAGAGATCTTTGGCCTCGAACCGAGGACCTCTCGGCTACCTACTGAGCCACCGCGCTCCCGTTATTCTCTATTGAAACCCATTTATAAATGAAAAAACAGCGTTTTCACCATGTTTTGATATTCTGTATTTTTTTCAATGCATTATAACAACTGTGTGTGCATCGTGACATATAAAACAGACACTGTTCTCTCCATTAATATAAAAGCCTAGGAGATGACATTTGCTAATGAATTTCATGGGAAGAATAAAAACTTGCAAATTCCTGTAAAAACACATTCGCCTCAAAAAGCCAAAGTGGATACTTTAGTCTTAGTAGGTGAAATACTGATAGATATTCTTAATGACGGATTATATGTGAACTAGTTGCTGCTAATTATCTTGTAATAAAAAAAAAGTTTTCCTTTTGTTATTTTTTATAAAGGAAAACAATAGACAGCTTAGGGCTGTTTGTTGTTTTCGTTTATTAAAAGTAACAAGAGGACACATTATTTTCTGCCGATGTCATAGAGTTTTTCTCAACAATTACTTGCTTCTTAATTGGACTTTCCTTGCTCGTTTAATAATATGAAGGGGGATACAGTACAATCGCCGGGGACTTGTCAAAATCATGGACTTTTCATAATCCACGCGTGGGCTGTGATATCCACGCATACGTTTACCAGGTAATAAAAATCATCATGATCAAATTTTTAGTTAATGAAGCACCGGGTCGTACCCGGTGCTTCATTAATTAAATGTTTGACAGTTATTCCTATAATTAGTGTTTGCAATCTAATATTATTGCGTCCGTAGAAATACTGCACACTCCGTGGAAAGTGACCAACCCACGGCGGCCGTATTGTTACTATCGAAAATCATTACCATGACGATATAAGTCAGAGATGCGAGAAATGAGGCGGTGGCGTATGCAAAATCACTGCGACTACAACTGGAATTACAGATTACATACCACATTTATTTATTTATTTATTTATTTATTTATTTATTTATTTATTTATTTATTTATTTATTTATTTAGAAATGTCAAAGATAGAATGGTTTGAACAGTAATGAGTGATTTAGTGTAAATTGACGTTTTATCGAGCCAAACATTCCCCTGGGGGAGCCATTGGGGGCGTATATTTCAAAATATTCTTCGGGTGCAAAATAAAGTGTGAATATGTAAATATATACTAAAATATAACAAAACACATTTCCACAGCATTTCATTCTGCCTCTTTCTCGTGTTATCATTCTCACATTGGCGGGGGAGGGGGCGACCGCCCAAGCGGCTTCTCGTGGGGGGAGGGGTGTATTTGAATAAAGCCAGGGAATTCAGATGTCTGTATGAAACAAGCCACCAAAAATAAATTACGATGCACTGGAATAGGTTGGCACTTGAGGTTGGGCTCGGGCGACAATCTATGCCTGTGAGCCTCTGCATTCAAAGTATATTCCAATCAAACAAACTGAATGTATTAGAGTTTATTAACATTCCTGAGAGTGTAAAATAAGAAGCGTGCAAGCCCCGGGTGCAACCACTTTTGATCATCCTAAATATGAGGCCGTAGAAATGGTTTGGCGTTCAAAAATTGTGTAATGTCATGAAGAGAAGATGCATATAAAACAGGTGGACAAAGCAACAGTAATTAAATTTGTCGGTCGTCATGTTGCTCTAATTCATTTGCAATAAAGTCCACGTATGGAAAAATAGGAAAGGTTGGAAAAAACGTCAATGAAACTCCAACCAAAAATGAATGAGAACCATATTTTTGTACCAGACTTCAAACAAAGATTAATTAATACTGTTAATTAATGTAGTGAACTAACAATGCTTTGAATAGTTACTTTTAACCCTTTACCCAACGTAACTGCCAAAACCAGCCAAAGCCATTGTCAAAAATCGCCAATTAATTTTCATTATTTTTTTCATTTTTTGTCTCAAAAACATAGGATATGACACCTCATTGGAACGAGCTCGTCGAGCTCGTTCCAATGCAGGGTTATAACCTATGTTTTTGAGACAAAAAATGAAAAAAAATAGTTATTCAAGAATTTTTTTTACAAGTGTCGTCTGCTTTTCATGTTAGGTAAAGGGTTAACCCTTTCTGCATAGTGCGAATGCATTTTTGTCTGACACAAAATTCCTGGTCCTTTCGCAAACAGTATGATTGACATCCAATAGTTAAGGAAGATTAGGTCTAACTTAATTCAACATCCCCTACGATGCTGTTAAATTAATTATTACGAAACCTATCCACAAATATTAAACGTATTCTCCAAATCGTTATAACGAGTATTGATGGGGTAATCCCATGTTTGTATGTTTATTGGAGTTTAACGACATTTTCAACAGTTAGGGTCATGTCGAATCGGGCAGTTTTACGGGCACGGGAAGCCGATGTACCCGGAGAGAACCACAAAGCAGCGGTGAGCAACTGTCATATTCTCCAACTTAACAACTTTGCGTAAACAGAATTGGCGGTGGTTGAACGCAAGTGCGTCATCGACGTCGTACAGTACGCATTAGCACACAGCCCCACAATGTCCTCAATCAACAATCGGGATTAAATGTCTTGCCCAAGGACACAACGCAGCAGTTGTCGCTGGTCAGGATCGAATATTGGACCTTTCAGTTTAAAGTCAACCACGCCGCCGTGGGAATCCCATACGAGGACTCAATGATAAAGGAGTTAATTTAGATACGAAGACACGCAGGTTTTATTTTTCTTGGTCATTCTTGAATTCTTCTATACTGCACGGCCACCGTGGACTGGTCACTTTCCACGTGTGAGGAATATTTCCACGGACGCAATAATATAAGATTCCAAACACTAATTATAGAAAAAGCATCAACAATTTAATCAATGAAGAACCAGGTTCAACCCGGGACTTCATTAATAAAAAAAATTGCTGATGATGATTTTTGCTACCCGGTAAACGCATGCGTGGACATCACTGCCCACGAATAGATTTCGATACTGTACGTTTCATTTCTTTATTTTCTTTTTTTAAATTTTTTAAAGTATTATTCCATCTCTCGCCAGAAAGTCAAAACTACGGAGGTGCAGGTGAGGGTGGGGGCTAGTCCAGGTACACTTCTATCACGGGACAGAGATGGGCTGCTGTGGACATCCAAATGTTCAACATCATGATTATTCTGGCAGATTCTCAAGAGAGGGCTCCGACGTATTTTTTTTTATCAGTCTCTTTTACTTTTTATCTAACTTAAATTTCATAACCGAACAGCACCATTCACAAAAATCGTCCTTCATATTATATACTTTTTTTAATTTTTGCCTCAAAAACATAAGTTATTGTAATTAATTGACGTTACATGGGGTGTGGGGGGTTGCGGCACAGAGCTTATGTTCAGAGCGCCGAGGCTGGACATACGCTCCGCGGGGCGGTGAGACAAAAAAGAGTTACCGGGAAATGCACAGGATGGGGTGGGGGGGGGGGCGCGTGTGGACCCAAAGAAAATTTTGATTTTTTAACTGAAAGACCGTTTCTTCCCTGCATCTGAACGATTAACTGCACTCCTTTTTGTGAACATTTCGGTGGCATATTTATGTCATCTTCGTCAATCATTTGAAAAATTGTTTGTACCGGGGGAGGGGTATACATCGAGTCGACAATAGTTTGTCCCAAAGGAAGAAAATTTTGATTTTTTAAACTGACAGAACGCTGTTTCCTTGCATCTGAGTGATCAAATGCAGACTAGATTGATGGTATATCGAAATGTCTCTATGTGGACTGCCATTGACCGAGAGCATTTCGGTATACCGACAGTCTATGTAATCAGATCCATTTCGCCTGTTGGTCATTTTCACAAAATGTCATGCACCAACACGTGTTGGGATGCATCAATTTTGGGCCCCGAGAATCCTCAATATGGGGGCCAACCTGGGATTTTCCTGGTGGACCATATGGCCAGTCCGCTGACGCTCCGAGCCACAAGCCTCCGACCATCTTACCGTCAGTTTATCACAATAACTTTTATGTTCCAATAAGACCCTATCCATAGCCCAAAACCCACATCGTGAAATGAACCAGGCAACTTTTAAAGATAACATGTTTAATAAATAAACCTGAGTTACCTCTGGTGCACTTCACAACTTCACTTGAGAAATAATCAATAAATCCGATAAAGGTCGAGGTCGCTCCATCTTAGTTCAAATCGTAAACTGATTTGTAATTCAAACAATACTTCATTCGGTACATGTTCTGCTGCACGTGTGAAAAATCTACAAACCTGAAGCGGTTTGCAGTCATTCTGTTGATGGAAAAAATTACTAACCGGGCACTCGATCGCATTTTAAATATTTCACGTGGTGATGTCAAACGGTAGCAAATGCTACTGGAGCCGTAAACATGGAAAAAACTATCCGAGTTTTTGGTCCAATCAGGGTACGAGGATTTTAGTCTTATTGGAGCATAGCTCGACAAGCTCGTTCCAATGATGGGGATAAGCTATGTTTTAAGACAAAAATTAGAAATTTGTATTTATTCGAGAATTTACTTTTGCAATTATCGCCTGTTATCCGCGTTGGGCGATTAAAAATGTTCGTACGCATGCATCTTTCCTATAGATTCTACTCGGGTCCTTTACCAAACACGATTTTGGAGATAACCGTACGAGTACATATCTTGAACTTATTTTTTGAATACTCTTTCAGGCACCCCAACGGAACAAGCTTTGTCGAGATAGTTCTAATGTGTGGTCAACAAAAATTACTACATTTGTAAAGTGACGTCAAGTTTAGCCATTCCTTTGTGCAGATTTTCACTCCTTGTTACGAAATGATGCGGCTTTGAAAAAAAATATCTATTTGATGGGACCATTAATCTTACTTGCACTGTCATCCACAATTTGTCCAAGTGCCCCTACTCTTCTGCCCCCAATATTGATCCGAAGACAGACGAACGATCTCTCAAACAACAATGGAAATAAAAAGTGTGAAAAAAATTCGCGAACCATCAAGAAAAATACATATTGAGTCACGTGTGCACCTAACTTTAGATTAACTGGTTGAGGGAAAGATTATTTTTGGTAGTCTGAATTTGTTATTCAATATTTGTTGTGTTACAAGTTATTGGAGAGTGCCCACAGGCAGTCTCCAATAACTTGTAATAAAACATATATATATATATTAACAAAATAGTATTTGGGTTTGACTGAATATGAAACGTGAGCAGTGAAAATGTTGGCTTTTGCTCCGGTACCCTCATTTTTTCTGAAAGCCCTGATAGTGGCTTCTAGCATTCAACCAGTTAACAACATTATTTTTCATTGGAATCACAGTTTATTTGAGGGTCTCTTTATTGGTGATAGTCGACGAGTTTTATTCACTGAGGTCAAGGTTTTACCGAGTTCTCAACGACAGTGGTCTTCCAATTACGTCACGACCAAATAGACGTTATATCAGCAGCCAGTCAGGGACGCGGTGGCTCAGTGATAACGGCATTGGATTTCAAACCGAAATGTCCACGGTTCGATCCCCACTAGGGGTAACTGCGTTGCCTCCTTGGGCACGACACGTAATCTAGATTGCCCACGCGGGGCACAGTTGCGCTGTGTACTAAGGCGTAGTGCACGTCGATGGTTCAACGCTTACCCTGCTTGTGCGAAGTTAATACGTTAACCCTTTATCGAACGTAACGATCCAAACCGGCCAGCGCTATTCTCAAAATCGCCAATTAATTTTCATTATTTTTTTTAATTTTTGTCTCAAAAACATTGGTTATGACCCCTCATTGGAACGAGCTCGTCGAGCTCGTTCCAATAGGGATCATAACCTATGTTTTTGAGGCAAAAAATGAAAAAAAATAGTTGTTCAAGAATTTTTTTGGCAAGTGTCGTCTGCTTTTCATGTTAGGTAAAGGGTTAAGGAGTTTGGCAGTTGCTCGCCGCTGCTTGGTGGTTATCTCCTGGTACTCCTGCTTCCCCCATCTGTAAAACTGTCTGACACGAAGTGACCCTGGCTGTCGAAAGTATCGTTAAAACCCTAATAAAAAAACAGCCAGTCATCATATCTTCTATTTCAGTCATCATGTATTCTATTAAACGACATCACTCAACAATAAAGATCTAACTGGGGAATAACATTGCGAAATATCCGTAACAATAGCGAACAAAAAACAATCGTTGCTGCATGATTGGAGGCTTTTCGTGGAAGCGTTGCAGTAACTATTTGTGCCTGTTAGAGCTAGCGAGGGTACTGTTTGCCCGGGGGTAAATTCTCTTACGGGTTCTAAGCGCTTTCAGGGGAAGTAGAGCGACTTTGGATGTGGAGGAGGCGGTTCAGTGTAAGAGGAGGTTCCGGGATCCTCTCCTATAAAATGAATTTTAAAAAATGTGATAAAAGAAGCAATCTGGGTAATTATATGGGATAAGTTGTAGTCCACAAACTCCCTAAAGTTCCTCCGATCGCACAATGGGACTACATGGTGTATTCGGACATGATATTTGGGTAGTCACTACCCCCACCGACAAGCCCGACTCGGATAATCGCCGGTTCAAAAGTAAGTTCTCTTGTGTTGAGAATGACAGGTAGCCGAAAAAGCAATCAAGCTCATTTCGTTTGCTAATTTTATGGGATAAGTTGACTTCCGGCACCGATCCGGTGCCGGTATTCCACAAACTCCCTAAAATCTCTCCGATCGCACAATGGGACCACATGGTGTACTTTGACATGATATTTGGGTAGTCACTACCCCCACCGACGAGCCCGACTCGGATAATCGCCGGTTCAAAAGTAAGTTCTCTTGTGTTGAGAATGACAAGTAGCCGAACTAGCAATCAAGCTCATTTCGTTTGCTATTTTCCAATATTTTGAGCACTGTCGGCCAAAAAAGTAAGTGGGCAGAAGCCTCTCCACCCCCCTCCGGTTCCACGACCCCCGCCTCTGATGACGAGAGAGCGAGAATTCGAGATGGGGTGGTCGGGGACATGATGGGCATCCTCGATTGCTAACCTAATTCGGAAAAAAATCCGAATTGGGACTGTGAATGTCACCATGGTCCACGAATCGCTGTGCGAAATGAATGCAGTGTTGTTGATAGCAGATCGAGCATCTCCGCGAGGCCGCAAATGACCGGCAGCTTTATTACAGTTCAAAGCGCAACTTGAGTCACTAGTTCTGGGCCAGGCTTTGCTTATGAGGTTACGACGCCCTCTCACAGCCGCTGGTCCCAGTCTGAAAAAATGTCACTTCCGGTTGAAGTATTTCATTTTTTAATTCGTTTTTCATTTGAGGTTCCATAGCATTTTCAAAAGTCACTTCAATATCGATGTGGAGAGATAGATTTATGGGTGGAGGAAGCCGTAGTACTCAAAGATAACAAGTGCACAATGGCAGGTTTCTCTTACCAAACTGAAGTGGGACTTGTTCTCAGTTTGTTCCGGTTGAAGACATGAGTACCATCAACGTGTTATACACCTCAGTACACGATGCCAGCGGAATCTAACAAAAACTTGGGTTCACCTCTTTCCTACCAAATCTTAGACGATAGTGCCAGTCGTGATGCCCTCATTAGATAGAAAATGTTTTTGTTTTTTTATGGTTTTTTTGTGTTTTTTAAAGTACGATTTGGACACTAAATGAACGAGTTCGGCGAATTTTTTCAATGTTGTTTGGAAAAAAGAGAGAACAATATAGAGATATTTTAAAGACCATGTTTGTGAACGGCCCGGGACCAACAGACCGATCTGTTACTTAAAGGTGAAATGTCTTGCAGCACACGGGTCAGTTATCGGCAAATCAGTCGCATGTTTCAGCCAAAATGTTAATAATTGTCATTTTTCCCCAAAGAGCCAACAACTTAAGGACATCCCCCCCCCCCCCCCACTCCACACCGTATTTACGCCATAGTCTTACCTTTTTCTGAATAATACAACGTAAGGTTGATTTCTTCTCTGAAATAATCAAACAGTGCCTACCTAGTCTGGACTTCTATTCTGGGAATTCAAAAAGATTTTAACCTCGATCGTAAGTTTGCTTTTTATAATTTTTCAAACGATATGCTTTTAAGAATTAACAGTGGTGGAACAAACCTCCCAGTCAATAAGGTCAATGATCACTCTTCCAACCGTCTGCACCAGACGTTCGATACAAAACTGTCAACGTTAAACATAAGACACACACCCGTTTATTATAAAAGAAAACATATTACTGTTGTAATAACTCAACTGAAGAATATTTTTATGACAATATCTTACTCTTCACCAGACACTACAAAGCTGAAGACGACAGTGCAAAATATCCAACCTACTGTGACGGGAGAGCGGATTATTAAAAGAACAACTGTGGAGCTCAGGGACCCGGAAGCACCCTGGCTTCGAATGGGGCGAGACGGGGGTGCAGAAAAATGCCCTTCGCAGATTTGTCACTTATTTTTTTTCAATGATTTATTCTCGAAGTAAAGCTAAAATATACCCCAAATCCGTTCTGGGATCTTTTAAACTTCAATAGGGGAGTTGGTGGAGTTTGGGATGAGGTGCCCTCTCCCACCCCCCACCCCCCCCCCCCCCCCTCTAGGGCCTTCGGCCATCTAGACCTGAATGCTTTGGCATGTCACGGTGGGGCTGCTAGTGGGAGTAAGTGCCCTTTTCCCGGGGTTTGACCCCTCAGACCTGCAATGCTCCCCTGGTCGAGCTCACACAGGGTGCACCAATGTGTGGCCCATTGTGAGCTTTGTTCTCTTTTCTTCACCTTCACGAAAAATTCAACGCTCACCGCGGATCTGCCCACAACGCCGAGTTCAGAGTTTCTTGCAGAAATAATATACTAAAGAACACGTAGAGGAAGCGGAAGGGGTTTACATTACAAAATTTAACGTGGACGGGGTATAGGTTACCTGTTCATACTCACAGTGGGATATTAAGTGAAGAAATCGTCACCTCGATATATCATAAATTATTGAACGAATAATTGTTCTCGGGGGGACATTTTGGACAAAATGCTTACAAAGCAATAGAAGCTGTGCACGCGCATTGTTATGTCAAACAATATGTGACGAAATATGTGGTAAACCAATTTCATCCTCGATAGTATCATCAGATTTGCATTGATGTGTTAAACGGTCGTGATTAAAAGATCAAAGACAAATCCACTCAGCCGTGGGTATTTATCGACTGAACATCATTGCAGTGATATCTTTAACATGGAATGCACGTGATCGATATCCTAAATCAGTTAAGCCAGTACCCAAAACAGACCATAGGCGTCGCCAGGGAGGGTCGGGGTGCGAACGAATCCCCTTTCACGTTTTTTTCAATAACGGAGAATGCAAATAAATCCCACCAGAGAGCTCCATTTGATACTAAATTGTAAACTTTTCTCGAGGCAGAGAAGGGTCATGCCCCGAACCCCTTAAAATGCTCGTGCATACCAGAATACACCTGGGTACATTTGGTAGATGCTACAGTCATCCACCAAGTGTACCCCTGATGTACCTTTTTCATCAAAGTCGAATCCCTTTTCCCCTTTTGAAAACTCTTCGCGACGCCAATTGCAGACAATATCAAACTTTCAACGAGCTCGTTCCAGTAAGGGGTCACATGCTATGTTTTTGTTGAGATTGTACGAATTTGTTTTTCTAATGCTAACTTTCTAAATTACCCGGGGGTGGGGATGCAGCGATTCGGTAGGTAAATGGTTTTAACCATGTTTAGTGGCATAGAAATGGATGTGGGGGTGGGTTGGTGAAATGAGCAGCCACTTCTACCAAACTTCAATTGCTTTTTTCACTTTCGCGATTGTTTATTCACATTTATAGTAGTTATCATTAGTCAGAAAAGCTCGGGGAAAATTTGGCATTCATACATTTTTCAATCATTTTCAAGTTTAGGGAGGGTGGGTGTCCCTCGTAATGAAGGGGTCGATACGTTAAAATTTCCAACAGAAATTAGCATTGAAAGTCATCGTCGCGTGCCACTTGGGACACGTAGGGATGTTTTGTGTCAATAATATCTGTCAGAAATTGTATGGTATCGCCCATGCTCTTTAGCCACCAGTCTAATTCTGTTCGAAATTCCACGCTGTTGGGATTTGGGACCACTCTAGTCCCTATTAAATGCTCGTTGTCTTTGTTTGTAGATTTCACATTTTTCATATTTTGTTTTCCAAGTGTACAGTCGCAAGTTTGAAAACTCCTAATCAGCACCTCACTAATTAGTGAAGATGTATTGCCTGCCTTCAAAAGTTAAAGACACCTTGATGGGACTGAACACCAGCTCTCAAATTAACTGGCCTGTCCAGGTTAATGGGGGCTGCGTTCAGATCACCATCAAATATAACCAACGCTCTTCCCATGTAGTGGTAGTACCTTTCGACGACTTCCCGCACTTGTCCACACCAGGAGAAGGGACTGAAGAGCACCACCACGTCCAGCAAGGAAAGTTGACCTCCTAAACAGGGCCAGAAGAAAAAGAGAAAGAAGACTCCAGGCGCCGGGATGCTAGGCGTATGGAAGCTTGGCTGGAAAAGAGAAGAACCGAGAATCAGGAGAAGGAGAGGGCGTCCAATGTCTCACTGTCACCACCACCTATCCCACTTTCGCAAATCCACTCCGCCTCACCAAAGGGGACAGAAGGCAAAGAGGATAAAGAGGCGGAAGGTGAGATGGAGGTAAATCAATCTGGACCTGAGTCTCCGATCGGTTCAGATCCAACCAGCCACAGCACCAATGAGTCTCCACTCCCGGCACCCGAGGAGAAAGAAGAAAGAAAACTGTTGGACTTCCGTAAAATGCCTTGGGATGAATTCACAGTACTGGCCGACAACCACTTCAAGGTGGCATACGGCGAAGTGAAGGTCGACGGCTCCGGCTCAACAAAGACATACATCGAATGGGTCAAAACACACTACCCGGAGAGAATCCAGAACATGCCCCTTAACCAATTCTCAACAAGACAGCTTAACTACCACAAAGCAAGAAATAAGCACTTCCATCGGTACATGGAATCCGCCTATCTCCTACTACCTTCTCCTCCTGCGCAACGCCCAAACAAGTACCAAATCATTTACAGTTATTGAGGGTCGAAATGGGTTTGCCGTGAACCAGAGCTGCACGAGCTCTTTCAAACAGGACATAATAGAATAAATGCTCAGTGAATCACAAGAATGCAGAAATTATAAGTGATATGTGAATGATCCCTCATTCACTTGCTCATAGGTCTACATTATTGGGATCTCCAGCCAATTCTTACTGTGTGTCTATGGTTGCGGCGTGCTGGTTTTGTGTCGGGCGGGGCGACAACTGGCCTCGAAATTAAATCAAGCTGGTGATCGACTATAGGCTCTGGCCTCCAGACGGAGATATACGAGTCCATCTACTGTTTTATGCCACAATTTTAGTAAATTTATGTATGACTCGGGGAGATGGCTTCCATAAACTGCTATCTTTCTGTCCTCCATTACTCAGTAATTTGTTTATTGTTAAAATATGTTATATTATGCGCTACTTTGACATGCACAGTTACATTTTCTGGTGTTAACTTCTGTAATGTACAACATATTCATTGAATAAGGTATTGTTTAAACTAAGAATATGGGAAACTTACTAAACTTCTGTTAATTAAACTTCTGTTAATTGAATAGTTTTCAATGAAAAAGTGGTCATTTATTTGACGGGGTTACATTGTATTTAAGTGTTCTCGTGAAGTTCAGGAAATGTCGTACATATTTAATGTACAGTTTTAATTTTTCACCTTCGGTTCGCTTCCGGCTCGGTTTCAGATAAAAATCTCCGTTTTCCCTTGTGTTAACCACATGAATATATTGTCAACAACTCTTCCGGCTCCTCAACTTGGAAAATAAACCTAAATAGTTTGTGCGACACCACTCGCCACAAAAAGACTGTCTGTAAATACCGCGATTGGGTTCAGCCTAACTTCCCTTGATCATTAGGGGTTCTTGGGGATCTTAGCCTACTGACACAGAAGAAAACACATGAATTAGGGTAATAAATGATTAAACGTTATCTAATCGATAGTATGTTCTCATTGTCACATTTTCCCTCAATGACTCATCCTTTGGAAATGTGATGAGAACACGATGTACTTGCCCCTTTGTCGGATAGACAAAGTGACGCGAGTCCATAGGGACCACTTTCGCTTCCAGTAGGGCAGTTTGATCAGTTTATGCACAAACACGGTAAAACCTTTTGGTCGGTTTTTAGTGGGTATTGCAGGCTCAGTTTTCCAGTTTGTCGCAAAATCGGGGCTGAACCGGAAAACCGAAAAACCGCCCAGGTCCAATCCTTGCCCAACATAAGTTCGGGGGGGGGGGGGATATTAACATAAAGACGATCACACAACACATATATATTAAGACAAAACACTTGGAGGGTAGAGTGCGATAGGCTGGAATCATCGCCCCGAGATATGTGTTTCACGCGAGCATTTAGGAAAAACTCCACCAAGGGTCATTGATTCTTGTCCCTTGTACTCTGTTTATACAATGATTAAACTAAAGTGAGTGAATCTGATATGTTTAAAGAACA
Organism: Pictodentalium vernedei; assembly: GCA_031216915.1. Classification (NCBI taxonomy): domain Eukaryota; kingdom Metazoa; phylum Mollusca; class Scaphopoda; order Dentaliida; family Dentaliidae; genus Pictodentalium; species Pictodentalium vernedei. Next base: position 342,235,389 of record CM062297.1, read on the forward strand.
ATATCAGTTTTGGTGGTTTGATAACTTTCTTGCTTCACGCAGTTTTGTGTCGAACTTTTTATTTACGTCATAACTTCATTCAGATGCGTTTTTACACGACGTTCTTACGCGTGATACAGATACCATGCATGGTCTATCTCGTGCATTTCCCTGTGCATGTAGTGTATTGCGTAACGCTAAGTACGCACAGCAACCGTAGTATAAAGGGGTTTATTACACATTGGTTAAACTTTAAACCCCTGTATTTAACGGAATCGCCGCTATGACATAAATGTTTCTGTATATAACTAGTGATGTACAAGCCGGAACTTTTCTCCCCGCACCGTTTAGACGAGTTCCTTTCCCGTCGAGTCATTAGTTACGCTTCGAAAATTTTCTAAATTTCGTTATATAATTATCGACCGTCTGTCGCGTAGTGTGGAAATGAAACGTCCAAAGCAAACTAAAGTCGGTTCACAAAAAATAAGTTAATCAAAAATGAGATAATATTAAAAAACAATCATTTCCAACAACAAGCACACGCTTAATAGAAATGATAACGAATGTAAGTTAGACTGGTTCCCTAAAGGTTGGTTTGATTTTTTATCGATCCCTTTGATCAGTACCGCTTCAAACAAAAATAACGGACTCTTCAACTTTGGGTTTAAACATCGGAATTAAAAGTTGTTTATTTAAATGAATTTTAATGCACAATGCACATGGATGTGTAATAAACACAGAACGCGATATGTGTTTGAATCGGTGGGTACGGCTCGAGCGAAATATGTCTACACCATTCCAACGAGTTATGTAAAACACCCACCGATTGAAACACACATCGCGTTCTGTCTATGTATCCACCCAACCCCACCCCGCGAATCTACGTCATTGTAATCTCGCGCTGTCTCCATTTCATTTTTTGATTTTCTGCAGTGTAGAAAAAATATGCCTGTTGTCAGAAAATCGGTATCAAATACTTGAAATGGGTGAAAATAATTTTCTTCTGAATAGTATTTATTTATGATCTCTCACAAGCTCGCCGAGATCGTTTTAACCTTTTACCGAACGTAAAGGCCAAAACCGGCCAGCGCTATTCTAAAAAAATCGACAATTAATTTTCATTATTTGTCTCAAAAATATAGGTTATGACCCCTCGTTGGAACGAGCTCGTTCCAACGAGGGGTCATAACCTAAGTCTTTAGACAAAAAATGAAAAAAATTAGTTTTTCAAGAATTTTTGTTTTTTTTGCAAGTGTCGTCTGCTTTTCAGGTTAGGTAAAGGGTTAAATACCAGAACGCTGTTTTAATCTGAAGGTCTATCGATCATTGTCATAAACGAATATGCCTCGGACCCCACATCATCCCATCCCCGTACAACTCTGCTTCCAGAGCTAATGTTTGAAATGGGAACACTTCCCCAGCACAAGCATAAATTCAATAACGTTTCCAATGCTTTGATATGTTTTACCCCAGTCCTTTCAGAGCAGGCCAAATTTAGTGCATTTTCTGTGACCTTATCAGAATATTCTTAGACTGGGAAGGGTAGCTGCGTTTTTTTTAAATTCTTGAGAAAAGTCACTGTGCTGATTCACATGACAAATGGTTGACGAATAGACAGGCACGCTGTTTCGAACAGTTTGTGAATGATTGTTGAATACTTTATCAAATACAACTTATGGTGGAAATGGTCGTAAATTTCTTGCAAGTTGTAAATCAATTTTCTTTGTAGACTAAAGCTCTCTTCGATTCTACTCGAGAGGTAGTAAATAAGCTCTCGAGAACAAGGCGACATATTTCGTGTTTACACGATTTCATGACAAAGCAATTGAGTCGTCACTGAGTACTTCACATTGCCATTTCTTGGGCGGATTTTCCGACGAAGGTTTGCGCTTGATGTGTGCGTGACAGAACAATCGAAATATACAAATAAATTGTAATCTTGTGTATCATTTTCAAAGTCATTTTCAAACGAGATAATGATTTCCTGCGTAAAATGTGAAGCGAACAAGAATACACGTATTTATAGTAAATATTTTAGGCAAAATAAGTCAATCTGCACAACAAAATGATAAATATTGAATTTACCATGATACGCGATCTTTTTGTCTGGACATCAAGAATTCAGGACGATGTTACCCAGAATTTTAACCAAAGCCCACAGTGGCAAAACACACAAATGAAACACTAACTCGATCAATGCAATTTGATTAACCCCTCAATAATAAGGGCTGAGTCGAAAAAGTAATTTTGGAGTGAAAAAAATTACCTCTTATTCTCTACTTTTAAAGAAAACAGGATACAGCTGAATACATGGGAACTAACAACGAAATAGTTAAACCCAAGTATTCAGAGAACATCCATCTAGGGCCTATTGCCAACCAAACATTTTTTTAAATATCTAAATAGTTTTAAAATTGAAAGGATTGCCTTGTATGTTTTGTTTCAGATGTACAAAATCCCAAAGAAGAACCCCCAAAATGTAAATAATCAGTATAGTTGTAATCAAAACGCAGTGTTTTTTTTATAATAATTTGTTTTAATTCAAACATGTAGGAAAAGGGGGTAAATGGAACTTTGGGCATGAAAAGATAAAAACCTGCAATGAAAGTAACTGTGAAATTGAACTTCAGTTGTTATTTCTAAAACAGTTAACTTTGGAAAACAAAAAAAACCGATCGCTAATCATTTATTGTTTGAGTGATACAGAGTATAAGATGGTCAAACGTTCAACCTCTGTTAGATAATTACATTGCGTTTTTAAATGTTTCGCCAAACCGACCTTTGTCAATGACTCTCTCTCCATAAATATTGGTTAACTGTCTTGGGATTTTAAGGATGTCTTTCTGTATCTTTTTGTAAAATAACATGTTGGTAATTCACTATTCTCTTTGCCAATTTAAAATACATGTATACGATTTTTAAGTAATTGTTTAGTAACGTGCGTTAAATAAATGCATTATTATAATTTTGGTTGATTTATTTTCAGGATTTTATGATTGGGTATTGCTGAAGGTTGGTTGCAAGAATTCCAGTTTAAAAATCAAATTTCTTATTGAAAATTATAAATTTAATGAATCTTGATTAGCAAAGTTATAGAAAATGTTACTCTAATCTCATTACGTGAGTTTAATTGAAGCACAATAACTTTTTTCAATTTCGTTGGTCTGTTTCTTCTTTTTGTGACTGATTTAGGGTAATATAGTCATTAAAACGCCATTTATTACATGCCTTTTCTATGTAATCCACATCTACAGCAACACTAAACCGTGCGAAAAATGAAAATCTGTTCTGCACATATGTGCGGAACGGAAATCGTTGACTGACTACTTTTAAATAGAAGCGAAATTTCACTGGAATTTTCTACGAATCGTGCAAAGCAATTACAATTTGAATCACTACCAATGGGTGAAAATCGTCCCTCGAGTTCCAATGTGTTCTATGTGCCAGTAGGCACACAGAACACATTGGAATTTAGGGGACGAAATAGTAACACAGGTTCCCCTCGCAAAGATTGTTGGCGATAAAATGTGTTCTTTTTGTTGATAGTTGTCAAATGAAGTGATGAGTTTCCTTCTAGTAATTTTTTTTTCACACTGAAGGCGTGCAAGAAACACGGAACGACACGCGTGTGTGAATAGGTTAATCAATATGGCACTTATGCCATCGCGGGCGGATAAAACTCGAAGCCTCTGGCCTCTGGTTCTTTCCTTCCGCTCTGGCACTCGTGCCATATCGATTAACCCATTCACACACGCGACCGTGTCGTTTTGTGTATTTACGGCACTTCGGAAGTATCATCTGAAGGTGCTATAAAAGTAAAGGAAAATTTAGCTTGAAAATTGGCGACATGTTATTTTCGATGCCGCCAGATAAATATGTTATAAATTTTTCATTTTGGGTTTTCAAAACTGCCAAGCATTGTTCGTAAATACGGATAGACTGCACAAAATGTTGCAAATTATTATTCTGTTTAGATTTTTGACGACATCAGAAATAGCATATTAACTATTGTCAAGCTAACTTTCCATTACTTACATAGCACCTAAAGGACCACTCATGACTGAGTCGTATATCTTCAACTTTTAACTGTTATGACCAGTAGACGACACCTGCAAAACAATTCTTGAATAACTGAATTTGCCATTTTTGTATAAAAATAGCTGGGGACCTCTAATTGGAACGGCCTCGACGTGCTTATTTCAATGAGAATCAGAAGCTATGTTTTGGACCCAAAAGTTGAAAAACAATTATAAAAATTGAATTGTGATTTCTGACACTCAGTGCTTTCCCGGAAAATTCCACTATACGTTATGCAAGGAGTTGACGGTCCACACTCAATTCATTGAAGTATGTCGCAACGTCGTAATTTAATTGTTGGATGTGGTAATGTTGAACGATCCGACTCTACATGAGCGTATCTAAGGGGGAGTGTATGGGGTAACCCCCTCTCCGAATGATTTTTCATTTTCGTCAGGATCGTAGTCAAAGATATCAATTCTCTCTTGATAGTAATCATATACTTTCTTAACCCTATACCTGACGTAACGGCAAAACCAGCCAGGGCTGTTCACAAAAATACCATTTAATTTTCGTTAGGTTTTTTAAAAGTTTTGCGTCATAAACATAGCTTATGACCCTCATTGGAACGAGCCCGTTTAGCTCGTTCCAATGAAGTGTTGTAAGCTATATTGTTGACGCAAAAAATTATTGAGTCATTCAATAATTTTGTTTGCAAGTGTCGTCTGCTTTTCATTTTAGGTAAAGGGTTAAAAGACTAGATTTGACACTTTTACTTGTGTCACACACAGAGACGGTCATACAAATGGAGATCTGTAAGACCCGTTTCAGGCTGTTGGAAGCATTTGGAAGTACCGGTACGGTATGTGTTAAATGAATAAGAACTTGCGTCACAGCGACATTTTATTTATTCACTTTAAAGAAGTCTTGTGATTTTTTAATTGTATTCCCAACTGACTAATCATGTACCCCACCAACGAAGGGATGCCTTAATGATGTAATTGGAATATCAGTCAGGCCGGACTTGATCCATCACAGTAGAGACCAATCGACACCCCTGAAGCTCCACCATTCCAGAATTAACCCTTTACCCAACGAAACGGAAAAAACGGCCAGCGCTATTCTCAAAAATCGCCAATTAATTTTCATTATTTTTTTCATTTTTTGTCTCAAAAACATAGGCTATGACCCCTCGTTGGAACGAGCTCGTCGCGCTCGTTCCAACGAGGGGTCATAACCTATGTTTTGAGACAAAAAATGAAAAACATTAGGTATTCAAGAATGTATCGTCTGCTTTTCATGTCAGGTAATGTGTTAAATGACACTATGCAGTCCACGTTTGTAGTAACTTTAAACGCGTTATTTCAAAACTGTCCTTTCCATATGGGATTTGCAATTTATTCATCGGGACCCGTCTTCTGTTTCTTAAAAAACTATATAGATATATTTTAGCATGTTCACAGATATCATGCTCTCTTGCAAATTGATTTCGTCAGAATCAGACAACTGGAGCCAATACTATAAAACTTTTACTATAGTGTTTTATAGAATTGTATTTTCTACCTATTAATATAACTGACTAAAATGAATCATTAGTATTTTAAAAGATATGGCGATTTGAAAATGATAATGGTTAATTTCAACCCATTTAAAGTCATAACTAGAAAATACAATTTTAGAAAATACAATTGTAAAAGCTTTATAGTATTGGCCCCTGGAGTCAAGCGGAACTTAGTCTGAAAACAATTGATCGAGTTTGAACAAGAAAACCTTTTATGAAAGCACAAAAAAGTCCCATGACGTGATCAGTAGATTATAACAAGTAGTGTTGTTTTTATATCAGAGGCACAGGGGGGGGGGGGGGGGTCTTCCAAAAAATTCCGGACACAAGGCCGGGGTGGGTGGGTGGTCGGAGGGGGACCAAAACACCTTTTTCCTGGAGTTGCAATTTTTTTTCCTGGTGTTTTTTTAAAAATTATTTTCACATAACAAGGCTATATTGTTGTTTAGTAGTCTAATAGGCACCTGTTTGTCAGGTAGGGTTAGTGAATAAGGCCCCACTAGGCTGATTAGGGGATTTGTTCTCTTTTTTTGTAAATTAAATTAGATGCATTAAAGAATAGTGTATTCCAGTTTGACTAAAAACAATCAGTGGAAATTTATGAATTTTAATTTAGGAATGGTTAACATAATTTTCATAGCTGAATCATCACGGCACAATTTGGATTTTACAATGAGTAGCAATGTGTTTAGCAGAACATCTAAAATAATGTAAAAAATTTACGGAAAATAATCTAAATGCCCAGTTTCTCTGAGTAGAGCTCTTGTAACCTGAAACTAATGAAAATTCTCACTGTGCATCTTTGATATAAAAACCCCACTTACTTTATTCAAGATCATAGTGATAGTACCAGGGTTTTCACAGAGGGTTTGTCTGGCTATCTCGTGAAAACATGAAACAAAAGTTACAGTTAGTATTTGAATAAAACTGACCCTGACTGAGCCAGAGTATATAGATGAGTAGCTGAGCATAATACTATGCAGCAAAAGAAGATTATTTTAATCCTCTATTTGATGTTCACAAAAATAGTTTAATTCTTACATTATATGCTGTTATATGCAGAAATCAATGCTGACATTTTTTTCGGAGACGGACCAGGACGGACAGTGAGATTTACAATAGTGTTAGGTGACAGATTTTCAGCTTTCCGACGCTATCAACTATCTTTTGAGTAATGACAATTGGCTGAAACCTCAAGCCTAAACACTTAGCCTGTAGTCAGGTCATTAAAATTAAAACTTCTTCACTAAATTTAAACTGTTTCGTCAGTCTCAGAACCTAACACATGAATGATAATTATTATGAGAGCATTGAGGCCAGAACTTTCAGTTCAGCATTTGTAATTCATGCACTTCAATAATATGCCAGTATACACTATGCCATAGTGTATATAGGCATAGTATTGAAATGCATGAATTACAAATGCTCAACTGAAAGTTCTGTCATCAGGTATTAGAACCACCAGAACATAAAGATGTGAAAAAAACAGTTATCAGATTAGGATTCAAATTAAGGCAAGGATTTACGACTGGAATCTCAGTGCAATAATTTTTCATTACCCACTGTGGTGATACACTGAAAAAATATAGGTGGTGGGGCGGGTGTCCAAGTGGTCAGAGGAAAAAATATTTTTTTTGCACGTGGGTGGGTGGGTGGTGGTCAAAAGGTGGAAAAAAATATTTTAGGCCTTGTGTCCGGAATTTTTTGGAAGCCCCCCCCCCCCCCCACCCCTGAGAGGCATGGTATTATACAACACACAAAGCTATGTTTTGGGTTCACGCCCCTCCACAAAGAGAAAAATGTACATTTTTGGCTCCATTTTTTTGCAAGCAGACATTGTTTCCGCCCGATGGTCTAATTAGTTAAATATGGAGACCAAAATGTGTATTTTTACAGTTATACCCTAGTGCCGTTCTTATTCGCACGCGTGTTATTTAAAAAACTACAGGCCTTTCGTATTAAAAAGGACTCGTGCATGGAACTTTGAAACTCAACAAATTGTGCCTGCATTTTGTTCATGCTATGGCATATTAAAAGGCGTGTCGGCTTTGTCATCTATTATACATGAATATGAAGGGGTATTCTGTGCCCGAATAAACAAACAGTAACACATCACCGCAATACAAATTTCATAAAACCACACTACACTGTTGAATTTTTTTTTGTGCTGAATGATACAATCCCAGGTCACATGACATTTATTGTATGAAAAGTACTGCATTTTGAGAAAACCTTTTGAAGCAACCCTGTTTTCGTGGATAATTTCATGCTGAAGCGATATTAAAATTTGTTGCCACGACATGTTGCTTCCACGAATTATTCGCACAAGTTGCCGCATGTATTACTGGCTTTCGTCCCACTCCATTGTGAAAGCTTGATTCGCGATTTTACTAACTACTTGCAAACTGTTACAGTCAGTGACATAGCTATGGGGTTCCCGGAGAACCTGGGCACCCCCGGAACCTAAACAGGCACCTCCAAATTTTGAAATCTTTGTTACATTTGTTCATAACTTTCTCCAAGTCCACTGCTTTAGGCTTACGAAGTACTGGAATACACGATAAGACCTTGATATGTAAATTGTAATAAAACAGAGAACCATTCTTACGACATTAAGACCATATTGATATAGAACTCTGGTAGTGCATCAGCTTGATTGATCACACCTACTGCAAAGGAGCTTGAAGTCTCGAAATCAATTCCCCTTGATTGGACGTCAATAAATAGCAGATTGTCAGAAAGAAAGCGCTCCTGAGATTAATGATGCAAGTGTATCAGATATAATGGTGCATGAACAGGACATCACTGTGCAGAGGGTTAATCTTTGAATGACTGGCATTCAGTCTGCAAATTTTTCCCATAATGCAGCTTGGACGTTAACAATTCAATCTTGTTTGGCAGAGCTCATTGAGCTCTGTCAAACAAGATTGAATTGGTTAAATTCCTAGTTGCATTATGGAAAAAAATTGTGCTGGAAATATCGGAATTCTGACATAAATGTGCAGAGTGTTCGTCATTGAATGGCAGGTATCTCTTGATTTTAGTGGGCACCGCCAACTTCAAACACAGAACTGACAAAAATCATATTTAAATTTTATCATGTCAGTATCGAAACAAAGCTTATTACCACTCATTGGAACGATCTCGTTCCGGTTAAAAGCCAAGCTCCAAGGCCACCAGTTTAATTCCGTAAAGAATCCGACGCTGTTATGAGCTGTTTCTTTACCCACTCTTCGCGTAGTTTGCAGGTAGACGATCGTTGATTTTATGCAATATCCCTTTATTTTGTGAGTCGAGGGACATTTCATTGTATCAATGGCCGTCTGTGCGGGAAAATAAATAGCCCATCACAGCATTGAATTCCAAACAGAATTAGACTTGTAGCCTGGGAGCTTGAGTCCAAAGTATCTTGTTTTCAATTACTCGGGAAAAGTATATCATCAAGTTTAGTTAGCTAGTACAGTTAACGACACTTTCGGCATCCAGGGTCACATAGTTTCGGGAATAGAGGGCTAACCCCACTGAAATGTCGATAAATGAGTGTCATTATTGTTCCCAATGCAGAAAAGAAAGTTAGTTTGGAATGTTTTTTTTTTTTTTTTGATCCTCATTGTGGATGAGCTAATGACCGATTGTTTTCCTTTTTTCACTAGAAGTAGCCTGAGCTGCGACCTGATACTGTGTCTAATCTTCCCGGGACTTGGACGCAGGTTGGGTTTGCTCCGGACATTTTCGCAGATCCGGACATAATTTTTAGGTGAAATCTGTATTCGGAGAAGAGTCAAAAACGCTGCAATAAAATCGCTTTGTTGAATATACCTGCAACAAAGAAAGTGATAAAGTATTTATTCTACAAACGATTGCCATGAGCACATCAACATTTATATATTTATTTATACATAAAGTAATATTTGTCCCTTGAGTGGAACAAGGCGTCAAAATGGCACCATGTTCCATTAAATAGACGAATAGCCGTACTGGTATTCATTTGGTGTTTTACTTTTTCCATTTTAACTGCGTGTCACAAATGCACAATTAAGAATACACTTCTGAAAAAAACTACCCAGAGCCCAATGGCACTCCTCCGTTGTGGTAACGGAATCTCAGAAAGGATTCAATTGGTGTTGAAGACAATATTTATTAACCTATTTGAGAACACACAAACTCACACACGCGGGCCTTTTTTACATCCTCATTTATTTTGTTTATTCAAGTGCTGAATTATCTTGACACTAACTTTTAGGTCGCCAGAGACACTGGTCCACTGGCGGCTGATAATAAGAAACAATTCTCTAAAATAAAAACTAAACATTGGGCCAAACAAAATTAAATAATTGATTCTCAGGCAATTTTTTTCTAAAAACGAATGAGTGTGGGCGGTTTTTATTTTTACCTGCGGCGCCAGCGGCAGAGCAGGTCTAGTAACCGCTCTACTCCGTCCGTCCGTCCGTCAGTCCGTCTGACCGTCCGTCGGTCCGTCTGAAACACTTCTACCGTCAAGGTTTTCTCGGCTTCTGTGCAAGGGATTGATTTTATATTTGGTCTGCTGCTTCATAATGATGAGTTGTATCGTGTAAGCAATTTTCAGATCTGCCGTGCAGCCACTTCCTGTTTGCCGATACTTTGAAATTTCACTGTACCCACTGAACACTGAAATTTTCCGTCAAGGTTTTCTCGGCTTCTGTGCAAGGGATTGATTTTATATTTGGTCTGCTGCTTCATAATGATGAGTTGTATTGTGTAAGCAATTTTCAGATCTGCCATGCAGCCACTTCCTGTTTGCCGATACTTTGAAATTTTACTGTACCCACTGAACATTGAAATTTTTCGTCAAACTTTTCTCAGCTTCTATGCAAGGGATTGATTGTATATTCCATCTGGAGACTGATAATGATCAGTTGTATCATGTATGCAATTTTCAGATGTGTCGTGCAGCCAATTCCTGTTTGCCGATTCAATTGCATGCAGCGACGCAGGTCCAGACCCGGTATTGGTCTTGGCTTGTTATTTTTTATTCTTGATGGAATGGTCGCCGATGCCTAAAATCCAGGTGTGAGAGCCTAAAATTGAATATTGGAGCTTCCATGTTGATTTTACTGATAGTTTTTTTTTTTTGTAACAGCGATCATACAACACAAAATCAATATAGAACAACTAAAATGGAGATAAAAAATAATAAGGAGTATTTTAACTGGTTGAGTTCTAGAAGCCAGAATCACACCTTTAAAAAAATGAGGGAACTAGTGCAAAAGCCAATATTTTCCTTCTTACCCATGTTTCGTATACAGGCAAACGTAAATAATAATTTTATACAAACTTGTTCTATTACAAATTATTGGAGAGTGCCTATTGGCACTCTCCAATAATTTGTAATAAAACAATTTTTGATGAACAAATTTAGACCACTAAAACTAATCTAGCTCTCAATCAGTTTAATAAATATTTATTTTGTACATACATATGAGAATCGTGTCGCATTTCGCGAAGAGAATAACAATACTGTATCAATGAATACGACATACTGCATCGCAAATCGCGATGTGATACCGCTAACATCACACCCTATGATAGTTTTATACATTTTGAATTTTGTCTCCAAACTAAATATGACGAACGTGAGCCTAAAAAAATGAATGCGCCGGTACCTGAGAATCAAATGATTAATTCTCTTTAGCCTTAAAAGAATGAAAAAGGTTCATTTACCAGGAACCGGTTTTGACTTTTAATTTGGGAATCGGATCTTGAAAAAAAATCACTGAAAATTACAATATACGACAGCTGTCGTCTTTTCTGTCAAAAAGTCATACAATATTGCTTAATGGCCCAAGAATTTTGGATAACAAAATGAAAGCAATAGGATGCTAAGTATTTTGAAATTGTAGAGTTGTACATAGTTGAAAAACAGTTTCTTTTTTATTTATTATCATTTATTGGAGTTTAAGGTCACATATTTATGCACAATGGCTAATGACCGTGGCAGTTTTACGGGTGGAGGAAGCCGGAGTACCCAGAGAGAACCACCGAGCAACGGCGAGCAACTCTCAGCTCCCCAACATACTAACTCCACACAAGCAGGGTTAGCATTGGTTGAAGACAAGTGCACCATCGATGTGCAGTACGCCTTAGTACACAACGCCACCGTGCCCCCACGCGGGCAATGGAGATGAGGTGTCTTGCCCAAGGACACAACGCGGTTGCCGCAGGTGGGATTCGAACCGAGGACCTCTCGGCTTGCATCCTGCACCTCTACCTACTGAGGCACCGCGCTCCCTCTCTTTTTTATTTAAACAGAATACAATCCAAAAATTTCAAGTATTTCTTTTTTAATTATTTATTGGTGTTCAATGTCACTTTCAGCATCTATAGCTCTATCATGACCGCAACCTAGGTATTTATACCTAAGCTGCTCATTTGAGAACACTTCTGCCTTAGGCGTTGGTTCCAGGGCTCTGTTTTACAAGTTAACCCTTTACCCAACGTAACGGCCAAAAAGGGCCAGTGACATTCTCAAAAATCGCCAATTAATTTTCATTATATTTTCATTTTTTGTCTCAAAAACATAGGTTATGACCCCTCTTGGGAACGAGCTCGTTGAGCTCGTTCCAATGAGCGGTCATAACCTATGTTTTTGAGACAAAAAATAAAAAAAAATTAGTTATTCAAAAATTTTGTTTGCATGTGTCATCTGCTTTTCATGTTAGGTAAAGGGTTAAGCAAAACATGTTTACCGTCTACCGCAAAAAACATGAACTGATGACCCTCCTAATCAGGAGCCATAAACTAAGTTTTGGACCTTTTTTAAAAAAAATATACTAATGCCTTTTTTATGAAACTACAGAGAGTGGACATTACCCTATAAAAACCGAGATCAAATATCACTTGTCCTCATGGATATAAAAGTTTAGCAGGTCATAAAATATAGAATTCGGTAATAAGTTTTGAACGCGCATGGAATTTCGCCAGGCAGTTTAAACATTGGTAAATAAAGCTTTTATCTGTAAATTTATGGAATAAAAACGAAAAGCTAAAGATCGACGTTCAAGGTAAAAAAGTGGAACGCTTGATTTTTGTTCAACACAGGTTGGATGATTCCCCGGGTTCCTGTCAGAGCTTTAAATGTAGTACATAATTTCTGCGCTAGCCAAATCTGTTGTGTATTGTTGAGTGCTGTTTGTTTTACATTCAGCATGGAGCCTCAATATTATGGATTTTATTACGATCCTGCTGGTGGACATAAAAACAGCTTAGAAAAGCTGCTTTCGCGTGCAACGCGCCCAGAACGCAAATTTTAAAAAACTATACTGGAAGGTACTGTGTCGTTCACATGTATGCGGGAAACGTACCTGACGCAGTCCGTTTCAAACATTGCTATATTATGATGCGTTTATTACATGCATTTTTTTATTTGACGTCATTTTCGTGGGTTGTTTTCCTTTCCAGCCGTTTTGTGTTCTTTTTCATTCGCTCCACAGAAAACAACCAATGAAAATGAAACTGGCTTCACTCCTCGCATTGCGCACATGCAAGGAAAAACGCATGAGAACCGCAGTTATGTGAAAGGCTGCAACGCGGGAGCCTTATGGATGTGAAAGCTGCTGAAGAGAACTTTGGTGATTCGTATCAGGATTTCTGTAAAATAAATTGTATTGTAAAATCGTCCCTTGAGTGCCACAAAGCGCCATCGACAATGCTTTAGCACAGCAGATACAGTCTTGCTGCATTCAAGTGACGAAATATTTTCTAGAAAATTATTAAATTGTGAAAAAAGCTATAAATAGATCGTCGGGTTAGACAGGAGATCTATTGGGTGAAATATTCCTTGTGCTTCTCAAGCTTGCTTAACACCATACATGCAAGTTATATTCCGGTTGGAAAGCCACTTCACGAATATTTCAAACACATTCCACTCTTCTTTGGCAACATAATCTCCTGCACATATTTTATTAGGGTATGACTTGAAGAGGCTGCCCCACCCCTTTCGAATAACACATGTTTCCATTACAATATCAAAGAATCATATAAGTGCGACCCCCTCCATTTTGACGCAGAATTTAGTTTTCAATTTTGCTGCATTGTAATTCTTTTAAAACTTTAAGCATAATTTTGGCCAAAGAGAAATATTGGTGTTGCTGGGCGGACGACCTAATGGCCAGCAAATCGTTAAGGACAGATAGTAGTAATTCACAAAGTGTTGAAAGCCACTATGGTACAAAAATGTGATTACAAAAGTGGTCAGAGAATTTCAATAGGATCGCGACTGAGACACGATCCGATCGAAATAATCTTTCCGCCGTATGACCTACGGTATTATAGAATCCCACCAGTCGGAAAAATAAGGTGGGATGAAAGATGAGGTGCTATTTTCGCTTGCTTTTCGTGATTTGGTCTTTGTTTCGCTCTATTTTATTCATGAAATCTCAGTTCATTGGTGTTTTAGTGTGTCTGTACCCGATCGCGATCTGATTGAGAAAATTACAGCTCGAGTGATCACGGTACTACACTTCGCCTGGATAAAACTTAAATTTTTTAAATGGATCACATTTGATTGCAAATTCGACTTTTTTCGTAATGGATATTCATAATCGTTGACTGCTGTAGAATTTTAGTGTTTAGATTGAAACGACTGGCATTGTCCTTATGAAACTCGGACGTTGTATTTGTCCGCCGACCTCTCTAAAATAAACGACTCATTAACAACACTGGAGGCATGCATCGAGGGTATTCGACAATGGATTGGGAGAAATTTTCTCAAATTAAATGATGACAAGACAGAATTTTTACAATTGGGTGCCAAACATCATTTAGACAAATCTCCGATCAACTGTTTGAAAATAGGCGATGTCAGTGTTAACCCTTTACCTAACATGAAAAGCAGACGACACTTGCAAAAAAAAATTCTTGAATAACTAATTTTTTTCATTTTTTGTCTCAAAAACATAGGTTATGACCCCTCGTTGGAACGAGCTCGACGAGCTCGTTCCAACGAGGGGTCATAACCTATGTTTTTGAGACAAAAAATGAAAATATTTTGAAAATTAATTGGCGATTTTTGAGAATAGCGCTGGCCGGTTTTGGCCGTTACGTTGGGTAAAGGGTTAACCCAACCGAAAATGCTCTGATCCTTGGTTTAACTTTTAATAATAGCTTCGATCTGATTAACAAAATCACTAAAGTGAGCAAAAGCTGCTTCTTCCAGATAAGAAACATCAAAAAAATTAGAAAACTACTTGATCAAGACACACTAAAACTGTTATACAGTCTATGGTCATGTCTCGACTGGACTATTGCAACTCTCTTTATCTTGAACTTCCGCTGCAATCTATTAACCTGCTTCAGCGCATTCAAAATACAACAGACAAGATGATTACCGGTGTAAAAGGAATGGAAGTCCGTAGGTATCATTCCTGTCATACCGGCGCCAAAAACTTTGACCACATTACACCAATCCTCAAATCCTTGCATTGGCTACCAGTTTAGTCTCGAATCAAATATAAAGTATTAATGATGATACACAACATCATCCGCGGGGTTAATGCCCCTACCTACTTAAAACAGTTTGTTACTTTTCACAAACTGGTACGGAATCTCAGATCATCTTTCAGAAAATCTTCTTGTCGTGCCCCGAATAAGATCCACTACGAGAGAAAGATCCTTCACTTTTGCAGCTCCCTCACTGTGGAATGCACTCCCTCAGAATTTAAGGAAATCCCCCAATTCTGAAAATTTCAAAAAAGGTTTAATGACCCATCTCTTTCGGATAGCCTTTGACTGCATGCTGAATTCTTTCTTTTGAATGTCAGTTTATTTGTGATTTATTATTATATATGGGGAAAAGCTGCCGGGCAATTGCCTGCTTGGCTGCAATGGCTCGTGGGCTAAACCTCCCCAGCTCTTGATTATTTGTTGGTAAGGAATCTTCTGACTGGATTTTGTGGTCATCCAGTTTTAACTTTCAATCGATATTCTGGCTTTATGGTATGTGCTGCTCTGTTATCATAATATTTGAGGTGAAAAGTTGAGATTAATTAGAAAGTTACGAGTGGGATAAACCAAACACTTTATGGCAATCAATATTATTCTTAACTGCTCAGCAAACCAAAAGGTGTCATGTATGAAAATGTTATTTATTTATTTATTTATTTATTTATTTATTTATTTATTTATTTATTTATTTATTTATTTATTTATTTATTTATTTATTTATTGGAAGGATGCCTCCGTGAACACTATGAGGATCCATAAGCTGTAATGTAGGTGAAAAAATATATTGAAGTATTGAGAGATAAAAATCATTAATAGTCGATTGCTAATAAGTTATCTGCATATATCCGTGTTCAGTATGTACGAACATCAGATACAAAAACACAAATCTCTCTTAGTGGGGGGAGATTTTTGCATGGTCGGCCATTAGCCCTATCATTGTTCGGAGTAGCAAAAAAATGTACACACTGCTCTCTTTGTACCACAAGTATATACATATATAGTCCCACACTTGCCCATCTGACGACGCCAGAAAAGAATCTATAGCTAATTCTACGATTTGTCCGTAATTTCACGATGCCCAACTTCGGAAGCCCCAGTACCATGCTCGATCAAGGTAGTGTCTTTTCATGCTCCGATCGTCGCGCGTGGCGTTGTGAATGAATATTTCTCCCGTTGGCGCATCTTGGTTGATTTCACAAAAGAGTTGGCCATCTCACACCAAGACTCGCCGCCTAGCAGTTTCGCGAAGTCTTAAAGCCGAATTAACTTGTACGGGTTCAGAACGATGGCAACGGTCGCGTGCGTCCTATTGCGATAGTTGAATACAAAATCGGGCGATGGCCATCGCCGGCGGTTCAACCACCGACGATCACCGTCGTCCAGTTTTGCATTCAACTATCGCTATAAGATGTTTTAGAAGAGTTTCCCGGAACTGAAAGAGACTCTTACATTGCAGAATGTATTACAAACTATAGACCATTTCGGAAGTAAATTTAAACAGTTCTCCCTTTATTTGGGGGGAGATATCACACCCCTGTTTGAACCATCCCCGAACGCATCTAGGCAAAGCGTTTCCCTCGGCGAGATGTCCCCGCTACGTCCCTGACTGAACATTTCGATTTGTAGATCTCGAATCTCCAGTGTCACCACCAGTGTTGTGTGTCAGTCGCATTGCAACGATCTGTATATCAAAAATACTGAAAAGAGGCCACAACTCTGTCTCTATAATCGCTTGTCAAATAACCTTCCTATGAGAGATATCTCTATTGATCACTCCAGATGTTCGCATTTTCTAGTTTAAGCAAGTCATCACTTGACACTGTTTGTCGCCAAACTGCGGGATACAATATTCATGCAGTTCCAACATTTTGCCTTTTCTATCAACAACAGCAAATCCAAGAACCGGCCACTATAGCCTAACGCAACACACGTCAGAACATTCATATACTTTTCAAAAATGTATCCTTCAGAAAATAAAATATCGTTCAAACATAAAAAAAATATCAAAAAGTAAATCCTCTCTGAAATTTGCTTGTCACCTCAACAAATGTTCAGCCCAAATAGTAAAATTCACTGCAAAAGAACTATTTATGCACGAAGAAATGATGAGTTACTTTATAGACCAATTTTCCTGTCAGTGAAATACATAAATTTAATTATTATGGTGGCCATAAAGAAACCGTAAAGAGAAGCGAATTGCCCACCAATAATCCTATGATTTATTTGAATATAATATTCAGAATTGTGAAAACGAAAGTCCCTTGAAGCTCTAACATTTACAGGATCGTATTTTAAACCGCTTTTATTGCTCTACACAGTTTAATACAAGTTTCAGTTGTGGCCTTTTATTCACCCCAAATGATACTACACGTATATGTATACTTTAGGTACTTTGAATAAAAGTACAATATCGGTCGAAATGAGTTGTAGGATAACTAGGCAAACGGAAATAACTCTCTCTACGCTTCTTTGGTGATACGTATGCTGAAAATAGAATCTTATACGAGCTTTCCCGAGGACATTCCAAGAAACAGTGTGTGTGCCTGTTATTATCATCAACGAGAATGAGAGGGCTTCCTGCACTTGTCCAATAACTCATTGAGACTGGTAATGCTTTCCGAGATGACAGAAACACACTATAAAATCAGATGGGGTAAAAAACCCAAATCGACTGGGTTGGCTAAATATGAACCCATCTGGGATTTAATAATTGATTTTTAGTGGATAAAAGCCGCCACTTTATAGCAGTGGTCTGGATCCGCCACTGGGTTGTAATTAAAGCTAAATGATGCTGGAGAGATTTTTCTGAATAAATTAACTAACATGCGCACCTTGCGAATAAGAAATGATGATAGATTATCTTAAACTCAGTGAACCTTAACCCTTTACCCAACGCAGACGATATTAAAAATTATTATTTTAAATACCATTTTTTTTAAATTTTTAAAACAAATTCAACAAAACCATATCATGTGACCCCTCTTGGGAACGAGCTCGACGAGCTCGTTCCCAAGAGGGGTCACATGATATGGTTTTGTTAAAATTTTTCGAAAAATAATATTTTTTCAGCTGCTGAATCTGCATATTACGCGGGCGGATGTGGCCGATTCGTTGGGTAAAGGGTTAAAGGCCGCTTTTCCGGTCCAGGAAGATTATACGTCATAATTTCACCAGGTAGGGTGGCTGCTCAGTGCACGAGTGGGGTAACCAATCAATGTTTTTAACTTGCAGCTCGAAGTAATGAATATTTGAATATGTGGACGCTTCCTCTTGCTGTCATTGAACTGACTTGGAAGACAGCATCGGGGTTCAAAGGTTAACTTTCTTGCGGCCACACAACGCAGAATTGGTATAAAAAATAAACGTGAATTCTATTAGAGCAGATCCGACTTTAGTTTGCATCCAACAACCTTTCTCTGCTAACGGTCTAGTTTCAAGCCCCAGACACAATGTGCATATCACTTTTTTTCTTTTTTTTTTGGATTTATTGGTTTACTTTACGGTATACATAATACAAAAAAATGTACATTAAACACGCTGAAGATAGTAGGAAAAAGTAATAAGTAACAACTGCATTTGTAAAGATATACAAAAATAGCGTATACGTTAGGGAGATGGCACAGCCAGATTGGTTGTCTACCTGTCATCTCCTCTTCTTTTGACATTGGTATCCAGTTCTTGTTAGATTATATACGTTACATCTAACGTGAAGTTTGTATAAAAAATACTCAACAATGGCTGAAGGCCTTCATGTCGGAATAAAAATAAGGAACAGTTTTCACGTGGATGGTAGTGATGGACTGTTATAGCGTCTATCGGAAAGTGGGTTGTCGTTCTTGGACTAACTACTACCTCAAGCTAATTCAAAAAGACGTTTACAATTGTATTTTCTGGAATTGTATTTTCTGCCTATTGCTATAATTGACTAAAATGAATCATTAGCATTTCAAAAGATATGGCAATTTGCCAGTTGGCAAATTGTCACTTCTTTGAAAAGTCTAATGGTTCATTTCAACCCATTTAAAGTCATAACTCGAAAATACAATTCATTCTAGAAAATACAATTGTAAAAGTTTTATAGTGTTGGTCCCTGTTTGTATTTGCGGTATTCTAAATATTACAACTCGATTTGATAGCACATTTTCAAATTTCCCCAAGGAGAAACACTTCCAAATCAACCCACTTCGATCGGGATGAATGGGTGGGCTAGGGTCCTGGGTTCTCCCAGGGAAAAGTTTGCATGATAATCAATATGGCATAACATTCAACATCTGTCTGTACGCAACACAAAGTGACAACATGACCGCTGACAACTTTGTCGGTGTAATTATTACGGACAGTTACGCAACCAACGGGAGGCATTTCCATAAGTATGATCGAAGTTTTCACAATGCTATTCAATACCATCAGAATGTAAACCAGCGGATGCTCTGAAATAAAGAATTCCGCCTATCAACTGAAAGTAAATTTATTAGTCCGCACAGCACAGGAACGTTCGTGGAATCAGGTGAAGATAGCCCACTTATTGATGGAGACTATAGGGATTTTACATTTGATATACATTGACTTCAGTTTGTCAGAAAATGAGCAAGTAGATCATCTGATCTGCTACACTTCTTATTTCGAACAACGAAGAATAAGTTGCATTCGCCATATTTCAATTCGACAATGAAACAACACAACTTGCTCATTCTTTGTGTTATCAGCATTAAGGTATGACTGCACAAAATATTTGAATTAGTTACCCGCCTTGAAAAGTTGCACTCGGAAATGATACAATTTCGGAAACTGAGCAGCCTTGGGAAAATATATTGTTTCAATAAACGTTTAAAGCATTCTACTGACATCTTGCATTATTATTGAATATTCCAGATAAATAAAGAGGATGCATGATTTGATGACATTTTGGACCTAAAAATTACAATTGACTATTGGTGTGTGTTTTTTGTTGGGAATTCCCTGACAAATATGTGCACGTAACCAGTACTTGCCTACCTGTCAGTTTTCCTTCTTATTCGTTGCATGACACCATGTTTTGGGACAGATAAAGTTGTTTGAAGGCCTATACATTTTTTTAAACAATAATTTTATTTCCATAAACTAGAAACTTGGTTTGGCGAACAGGCATAGCCTATTTAACCCTTAAGTCCTCAGATTAATTTTAAAGTATTTATGGCCTTTTTCTGTTTACATAGTTATTGATGATTTGGCAGTGGTTCTACATCACTGCTGGCTGCCTATACAGGCAGCCAGCAGTGATGTAGAGCCACTGCCAGGGAAAATTCAGTCTACACACAAGAGTAATAAAAAAGATTACACAAGGGAGCACCTGCTTCAATGCAATATAAAAGTGGCGGTTTGGGGCTATATGGGGGGGGCTTAACTGGTAGAGTGCTAAGTTATTTTTGGTCATTAAAATTTGTTCACATGTCTTTGCCTTGTTACAATTTATGGGAGAGTGCCTCTTGGCACTCTCCCATAAATTGTAACAAGGCAAACCAATATAGACTAAGGAATTTCACTTCTAAGATGAAAAGAAGCACATCCACAATATGACACCTTTAGGCTGGGGTACCTGCTCTTCCTATCAAAGCCCTGATAGTGGCTTCTAGCACTCTACCAGTTAAGGGTTAAACGCCTCACCATACACATATATTCAGCCACATTGAAAAAGAACAGGTGCATGTGCAACAGAAAAGTAAATACACAACATCCATAATAATTTTATATTGTTTCAGGATTCAAATCATCCAGTGGTATTACCTTTTCACAATATTAGAGGTTAAGTTTCCAAAGGAAGCTGACCTTACAATTACAAAGAATAGCAAACTACAATTTCAACTTGTTGATATGTGAAATACGGACACAGGGGTAGTTGTTTGACATCAAAATTACGTATGGGTCACAACATTTAGTCATATCAGGCATTTTGATCTTGGTGCACTATGCACATTTCAGAGTGATCAAACAGGAGTATTCTGGCCGGAAGAATTCTAACGGGAAGAACCGCCCGTAGACGTTGGGCGTAAAACGTTAATTACGCGCAACCTCTACAAGTGACGTTTGCAATTATCACGTTCCCTTTGCCTTTGCCGCAATAAAAAATACAATAGCGAACCATTGTGGTGTACCAAGGGTAACTCACGTAAAGCGTCGTGTTGGGATTACGTACTGTTGAAAAGCAGAAAAAGTTTCTTCATTCTGCAAGTCAGAGGATAGGAGATCTCCGTATAACAATGTATTGATAGATACGTCTGGACTCCCCAAATTGTGGAAGAGGACACTCCTTTGTGATGTATATAACGGACAGTCGCGAACATAGTGTGTCGTACTTTCATACCCATAACCACACTGGCAATGAGGATTTTCTTAAATGAATCTGTCATATTTATGAGTATTTAAATCGCTACATCCTAATCGTAATTTTGCATGAATAATTTGCCCTTCCCTGGTTCCTGCAAGATATAATTTTGGAACGTCTATATCTTCTTGTTTTAAATTTTTTTGAACATTTGAACAGCCCCATAGCCCCTTACTTCAGAATCAAGCTCGTTCCACAGTCTAGTGATGGCAGGTACGAAGGATTCAAACAGAGTATTGGTCCTGCAGAAGAAGTTATCAAGCTGTTCATTGTTTCTGAGGGAATACGACGATCGTTCTGCAACAGTACGAGGAATCAATCAAGGGCTATACTTGACAAAGATATTTGAATCCCATAATTAAAGTGATGCGATCATATTTTTTTCGCCTGGACGTTATAATGGTCGCCTTTGGGAAAATGTTTAGCACTGTCATATCCTAAGCTGTTTCAACTCTTCGCTAGCTGATATAACACTGAAACAGCGTAACCTACTTTTTAAACATTCAGAACCATGTAGCTTAGCTAGTCTGGCGCAAATCAAAGAGAGACCACGCTCCATCGTTTTGACAAGACTCCATTGGTTCCGCGTTACGGCTCTAATTGAATGTAAATTGCTTTGTTAGTCTTGAAATAGGCCAAAAGAATGCTCCCCTAATATCTCTCAACTTGCCTTAGTGCGTTTATACCACCACAAGCATTACGATCCACTTCTGATGCCAAATTTCTGTGTACCCCAAAGATAAAACTGAAATACTTTGGAGGATGGGCCATCTGTTTCCAGTAACCAAGAATCTGGAATGGCTTGCCGTTACACTTCGACCTTTTCTTTCGATTGCCCATGTCAAAGACTACTGAAAACATTATTCTTCACAAACTCTCTTATTAATAAACTCTAACCGAATGTAACGGAAATTTCCCACCAGCCCCATTCACCAAAATCACCATTCAGTTGTTCTTTTTTAATTTTTGTCTCCAAAACATAGTTTGTGACCCCTCGTTAGAAAGAGTATGTTGCGTGCATTGCAGTGCTATGGTTTTGGCACAAATTAACCCTTTATCCAACGCAAATGATATCCAAATATGTTATTCTAATATTTGTTTTTCAAATGTCTAACAAAATCTCACCCAAACCATATCATGTGACGCCTCACTGATGATTTTCTTGAAATTCATCGAAATGTTTTTTAACTGCCCAGTTTGTAAATTACGCGGCGGATACAGCCTATTCGCTGGGAAAGAGGTTAATGATTTTAATTATTTCACTTTTTCAGGTAGTTCCTAACCTACTTCAGGTAAGCGCTTTGAGGTCACTTGTTGAATGGGAACACCGGGATATACGAGAACACTACTATTAACCTGAATGAAGATCGAACCCTGGGTCTATAACATGAATATCAGCGCATTTATAAACTCGGTCACGACTCTGCTAGAATAGATATTGGCACTGCCACCTTCATATTATTCCAGTAAACGGGATAACCCTTTGCATTAGCTCTCTTATGTTGACTTTCTCGTACCGCCTTTCTTGTCACCTACGCAATGTGCTGAAACAGGAAATTTTAGATGGGATAGCGAGTGTCACATGAACCACAGTGTTTGTTGATAAAGTATACTACACAAAAAAGTTTTGAACCACCCGAAATATTTCGGTGTAAATGGCAAAAAAGAGAAATTCGGATAGAAAGCAATAAACCACGTTAAAGCTAATTCATTTATTGCTAAATGCATGATCGTTTCGGACGAATGCTTTGAAGAGTGTCGGTGGTAGCACTTGTGCACTGTGCACGAGTGGTTGGTATTAAAAAACGCATGTGTACCAATGGGATCGAATGTATCCAATTCTAACTTTAAAATGCACAAGATACTCATCTGCTTCATATTGTGAATGAGAGTGCGAACTTGATTATAACAACTCTAATCATATTCTTTGACAAGATGGTTGACACAACCAATTTCTAGCCACCATCTTGTGCCCATACCTGTTTGATATTTCCCGAGCTCTCTCGTGAGCAAATAGTGCTCTACTCCGAGGCATTAAATAGGCATGAATGAAGACGACAATTGAAGGTTATAAAATTCGTCAAATATATAAATCTAATGATGATATGCAGAGATCGCACGCAATACGTGTCGCTAATTAATCTGTGATTTTCAAAACACCACCCTTCACCTATTTATTGGTCGCTGTTTTGATCAAGCGTGCACGAAGACCAACTTCAAAATTAACATTTTCTTGTGATACTGGTCACTTTCCATGAGTGGGCAATAATTCTACCGACACAATAATATTAGATTCCAAACACTAATTATAGGAATAATCATCACAAATTTATTTAATGAAGCACCTGGTACAACCCGGTGCTTCATTAATTAAAAGGATCTGATGGAATAGTTTCGCCCGCCGAAGGCGCGCACGGACGGTTTGAGGAGCAAGCCCCTTTCGACCCTCGTTAGCTGTTTGTTGTTTTAGGATGTCAGAGCATGGTAGAGAAGGAAAAGGAAGGAGGGAGGGGGTTCAGCTCGGTCTGGGCTTCTTCCAGCCCTTTTTCTTTGGAGGTGGTTGAGATGGTGATGTGGAGGTCGATGATGTAGAGTTTAGTAGCTGGATTGTGTCTAATGCCTTTTTGGAATTTGCCTTGGATTTTTCCCTGGACTCGCGGCTTTCGGCGACGGCTTGTTTTCCCAACTCAATTTCTCGTCTAGCCAACTCTAGTACTCTCCTTATACTTATGTCCTCGATGATGACAGCAGACTGAGGTAGCTGTATTGCTGTGATTGACTCACCCGGGCTGTCCGGTATAGAAGGAAGTGAGGGGTGGGAGGTGGTGATAAAGCAACCTCCGGTTCCTCCTCAGTCTCCACCAGACGCTCCTCATCCAACAATACCGACTCAGGAGCTGGCAGTTGGTTGGGTGTACTAGTGGGACTAGGAGGGGAACTGGCAGCTGCCTCCAGGACCTCCATCCTCTCGCTCACCTCTTTCTTCCTATTCCGGAAGGCCTCCAGGCGCTCCTGCGCTTGGTCGAAGGGCTCTTCTTCTTTGTCTTCCTCTCACTCTTTTCAGGGCTTCCGTGCCTCTTCGGGTGAGGACCAGTGGGAGAGGGGATCCTCTCACCAAGGGTACTACCTCTCCCCGAAGAGGGTGGTGTCTTGGATGTCTCTACTTCAAATTCCAGGCTCAAGTGGACTCTCTTACCTGTCTCCTGGACAGTCCAGGTGAGAGGGCAAGAGATGCCCAGAGCTGAGATGGTTCTGACGAGTCTTTCTGGTAATTCCAGTTTTTCCATGATTGGTAATCAGGTGCTCACACTCTGAAGTCAGAGGTGCGAATGTTAATTAAAATTTTGCCGATGATCATTTTTATCACCTGATAAACGCATGCGTGGACATCGCTGTCTACGCGTGGATTACGACTTGTCCACGGCAACTGTACTGTACTTTTGAAAAACAGGTAGGAAAACTTAGATGGTTCAAAACTTTTATCTAGTGAGTATTGCTGAGTGTGGGTCTTGTTTTCGTTATAGTGGTTGGGGTTGAGATTACGTTTTTTTTATTGTTTGTCTGTAGTATTGTCACCGGCGTTGTGGGGGTGGTGAGTTATATACCTTTGTAGTCTGAATGTCTGACCACTCGTTGCTGTGATTACAACGGAACAAACAAACAGAGGTGTGCCGAAACTCGAAAGGTCGTGGTTAGACGTGCTCAACTTCCCGAGTATTTCTATCTGCAAATGAAGACTGGTAAAACTGTTATACGGTTATACCGTATCTTCCTTCTTCGGTAAAGTGCGAACGAGGATGTGACTTTGATATCCCAGGTAAAAGCTGTCGGGAGGATTACGGTATTTGAGGCGCTTGTTCCATACAGTGGCATGGATATGCGTTTCTGTTGGATGATCGAGACTATAAACTTTCCGACAGAAGTTACAAGCTCCACGCGGCCGTGCAAATAAAAGATATAGCAGAAGTCACAGAACTCTGTATATTATAAATATTGCACTGCTTGGGGTTGACTATGTCAAAATACTAGTTCTCGGAGAAGAAGAATAATACACAAGCTGGAGTCGAGTAGATTGATTTTCCCTCAGGACAACAATTTTCTCGAGGACCACAATGTTGGTACAGTCTTTACCATGCCTTGCAATGATTATTATACTTTTTTTATCAAACCGAGGAAGAATGTTACTAAAATGTCCCAAAATAAATGGTTGGGTAGAAGTGACAGTGATTAAACAAAATAATCATAAAATAACCCCTAGTAGTCGAAGCATCAGATCAATTTGCCAGTTATTGCTAGTCACGTCTTGACTGCCAAACTGCAGCCAAGACTTCAATAACCAGTGCTGAGCCACGAATCTTTGAAAATTTGATGTTAAGATCTTTTTGTTATTGTCCAGACTTTAATTAATGGTTTCACCAATACAAAGGTTTCATTCTCATCACATTTAATTTTACAAAGTACCTTTTCATTAATAAAAATAAATTCAGTTCACATCTGTTCTTGTTTTTGTTTTTGTTTTTTTATTTTTGGCCCTTTGAGCACTGATGTTATATTCCATGCCAGTTCAGTGCTATCAGTTGGAAGAGTCCATATTCGTTATTTGAGGGGAGACCAATTAATATTTTCAACGTGCAGCCTTCGGTTGCACGTTGAAAATATTGATTGGTCTATCATTCAAATTCCGGAGCGTCTATCTACTTAATGAATTCGGGTGGTATTATGATCCTGGTTCGGAATAGAAAGTTCGAGGGCTAATATTTTTATCATCATTTGTGTCATTCCTGAACGCTGTTGTTTTATCACACATAATTTCGTCACTGCAATTTTCGTCACAGACAATTTGTCGCGGCCATTTTTGTCAGTATCATGTTTACCTATGGCGACTACATTTCTCTGTGGAATGCCTTTTTCAGGCTTTCGTCACAAAGTTATGAAGTTTGCGATACAAGAAAAATATTGAACAAATTATAACAGTTACACCATAGTATACATTCGATAGATATAGAAATCTTCAAATGTGTATAAAACGACAAAATAATTGATGGTTGCGAACGCGGAATCATATCATGGAGAGATCTGGAGTATCCCAAATTTCAGTGTTTGCTGTTGGTCTGTCTCTCTTTAGGTTTCGCGTTCTTCAAAGTCCAACAAATAATATTATCAATTGTTACAATAATACAAATCGATGAAATAATTTTATGACGAGTAAGACAATAAACGGTCCCTTCATATCTTCACCGACTTTATGGTAAGCCTGAGATATACTTATCTCATTCTCTGAGTTTGTATTTGCTCACATTTTCCGTGTTAGCAATGCTCTTGACATCTGCATCAGGCTGAAGACAGCGCCGCATCAAGTTTAACTAATAAAATCTATGGGAGCTTGATGGCACTCCCGGGATAATAAAACAATAAAATCGTGAACAGAAATATCTCTTGAAAGCCGACTGTTGTTTGATTCTCACGAAAAAGCCATATGCACGATATCTGGGAGTTATGGTGTAATAGTGATCCACCGATGATCTCATTGTTAACCCTTGAATGTTTATGGTAATTGTTACCTAATATACACGTATACAGCTGCAGGTGGCCTAACAGTGTTTCTACATCATTGTTGGCTGCCTGCACAGGCAGCCAACAATGATGTAAAAACACTATCGAGATAAGTGGGGCCTACCAGCTGAGTTCCCAAGGACGAATACACTTGGGGTAACTTTTTCAAAGCATATAACAGTGGCACTTTGTGGCCGTATGGGGATTTAATGGGGTTAATCCTCTCCCAAAATATCAAATAAAATGTCTCGTGATAAGGACGTTAGGCATATTTGATATCCGAAAATTTCCCATCAGTCGTTACCAAAGAAAACCCAACCACAATGTATCAATAAAATGAATAAGAAATGCACAGCACCTTTTTCTTCTTTGAAACTTTACTTATGGCTGTCACAGAAAGGAGCGTATCAGAATCGTTGCAACTAACATTCATGAGCTATTTTTCAGGAATTAAAGCTTCATTTTCTCAAAAAATGTATTACAAGGCTTGGGTTTTTAGGGAGAATGTTTGTGAAACGGGGTAGTAGGCCCAGCACAAAAAATCGAGTCTCCCGAATCTCGCTTAAATTAGAATTGTAAGATAAAGTATTTAACTCTTCCAGCATTATGTTCACAACTGGCAATGTTTGGAGTATTGTCCGCAGGAAATAGGCGTATTCATTGTGTATTATGAGTTGTTCAGTTGTAATGTAATACACCAACCTGGGATTGCTGAAAGATGATACAATTTCATTGTCGATTTAATCTTAATTGGTCATCTGCCGATTATTTTCTTTATTTAATTTATCCATATCGGATCTAAGGGGTTAAAATAAACATAAATATACTGTTTTTTTGTGTATCTATGCTCACTAAATGGTGCCAACTTTCTACATTTAAAACTCTTCCCCTCTCCCAGCATATAACTCTGGGTCCTTCCCTGTTCGTCGTTATGCCGATGCTACAATAAAAAAAAAAGAAACTTTGCTTATAAATTGGACACAAAATTAAATTGTTTAATGCTGCCAGTTGCCACGAAACTAAAGAGGAGATCAAAGAGAGACTTGAAAGGGACAAACTTTTTTCCGGATTCGCATTTCTGACTTTTTCCCGGATTCATATGCCGGATCTGGAAAAAGTAAAAAACATTCTCAATTTGAGTCATGTTTGGGTGCTCTATAATTTTATTTTTATATTAACCCTTTACCCAACGTAACGGCCAAAACCGGCCAGCGCTATTCTCAAAAATTGCCAATTAATTTTCAATTTTTGTCTCAAAAACATAGGTTATGACCCCCTCGTTGGAACGATCTGGTCGAGCTCGTTCCAATGAGGGCTCATAACCTATGTTTTTGAGACAAAAACTGAAAAAATAGTTATTAAAGAATTTTTGGATGTCTTCATCATGAAAATTTAGATTTAAGATTTTCATTCAGTTTTGCATATGTGACTGTAATATTTTCATTTTCGACTCTTTTCTGGATGCAGATTTCGCTATGAATCTGAATCCGAGAAAAAGTCACCGAAAATGACTGAAAACGTTTGTCTCGATCAAAGATGGGGAAATATCAGCCGTTTTATGAAATCCTTTTGTGATTGGTTCGGGCCAAGAAAACAACCACGATTGTTTCGTCACGGAATTCAATCGAACGATTTGTTTGGCTCGAAGGTACGACGTACATTACCCCTCAGAGTGCTGGATTGTGTACATCGGTATCGGCTGTAATTGGGGGGGGGGGGGGGGGGGGGGGGGCTCGCGTTTTTAAAACCATACCCCCCCCCCCCCCATTCCACACATAATTACACTTTCAGTGCATAAACAATTACCCATGGAGGGTTTTTTGTTGTTTGTTTTTAATCAACATTTATTTAATATTTTGTGGATCACTGTGGCTCAGTGGTTACGGCATTGGATTTGAAATCGAAAACTCCACGGTTCGATCCCTGCCTGGGGTAACTGTGTTGTGTCCTCGGGCAAGGCACTTAATCCCGATGCCCGATGGAGGCACGGTTGCGCTGTGTACTAAGTTGTACTGCACGTCGATGGTGCACTTGTCTTCAACAAATGCTAACCCTACCTGTGCGGAGTTAGTACATTGGGGAGTCTGATAGTTGCTCGCCGTTGCACGGTGGCTCTCTCCGGCCTCCTCCACTCGTGAAAGAGTTCGAAACGAGGTGACCTGGCTGTCGAAAGAGTCGTTGAACCTCAAAAAATACACATATAATATTTATTATTTTTATTTAATCCTTTGCCTAACACGAATAGTAGACGGCAGTTGGACAAAAGCATTTCTAGACTAATTCTAACTCTTTTTTTTCCTCAAAGACTTATCCTCTGACCCCCTCATTGGAGCCAGCTCTTCGGAAGAAGTGACATAAGCTATGCTTTTAACCTTTTACCTAACATGAAAAGCAGACGACACTTGCCAAAACAATTCTTGAATCACTCATTTTTTTCATTTTTGTCTCAAAAACATAGGTTATGACCGCTCATTGGAACGAGCTCGATGAGCTCGTTCCAAAGAGGGATCATAACTTATGTTTTTGAGACAAAAAACGAAAAAATAATGAAAATTAATTGGCGATTTTTGTGAATAACGCTGGCCGGTGTTGCCGTTACGGTGGGTAAAGGGTTAAGCTAAAAGTGTTATTATAACACGAATATGCACAGAATATGAGTCAACTTTATCAAATAGTTACTACAAATACGTCTTCATAAAAAATAACAACTATGGCTCTAGACAATTCAGCCGATACCCCTCACTCCAAGGACGTGGTTGGAAATTTTGAGTTTTTTTTGGGGGGGGGAGGGGGGGGGATTGTTAATTACCCGATGGTCCGTTTATCCTGTTGGAACAGAAATAAAAAAAAATAGTTAAATATCTGTGTCAAATTTTCCTTTAGACATTACGGGTGTGGCCAAGCCAAATTATTGGGGTTTTCATGCTGCCGATGAAAAAATATTTACCCCCATTAACCCCAACCTCAATTTATTTCACCCCGGGCTGAGTTAAATTTTTATATTTCCCATAGGTTAAGTTCCAGGGTCTTTTTCGGGGAAAGTCATTAATTTATCATGGTATTGGAGCTCCAAGGATAGTTTATTAAGGCTCAAGTGCCCACGAAATCGAGAGATAACTTAGATAAAAAACCAAGAAATATCAGGGCAAGCGAACAATTTATGGCGATTTCGGACATGAATGTAAGGCTGACATTTTTCATGAAAGTCCCTTAAATCCCCCTACCCACGACTACACCACTGACAGACATGGATGTTTCAAAACATTTCGAAGTTACGGTTATAGACACAGTCTTATTTTATTTCTCTCTACGCTCATCAATAAACTCTGTTGGTATTTAAGGTCTCGTCCACCACACAAGATATACCTATCTACGCTATAATTAACTCTAAGAGGCCGGGGAATCAGAATGAATTTATTGAACATGACATGCCGCGAAAAATTTACAGTAAAGCAGGTGCTTCTAGTCTAGTTTCGTCTGCCTATTCAGCAAACGACTCTTGACTAGAAGCACCTGCTCAGTGTTTAATTCCCCCCCCCCCCCCCCAGCCCAAAGATAGCCGAACCGTCACAGCCAGATTACCTGCCGTATTACATCACAGGCAAGAAAACTCGACTACCGGGTTCTAAGAGTTAATAACGTTATCTTTATTTTATAAAATATATAGAGGATATTCACGAAAATTTGATGAATACCGAAAATATCTCGTGAGTGGCTACAAAGAAATATGAGGATCTTCACGAGCGACTGCGTCGCTCGTGAAGATCCTCATATTTCTTTGTAGCCACTCACGAGATATTTTCGGTATTCATCAAATTTTCGTGAATTTTCTTTTTATTTAATGCTCTACGACTACAAACTCTCCAATTTGTGGCCTTTATTTGCCATTAAGGCGCAAAATTTATGTGCCGAACCGGCGTCCATACAAAAATTACAACAACCAAACTCCAACCATTGGAATGTGTGAATATCCGCACAAAAAGTAGTCCCGTCTTATTTCTCCCTTAACTTTACGATTTACCAAGGCTGGCGAATTGAAATAATCGCAATGTGTTTCGAAGAAATAGAACAATAACAAAAAACACCACTTTCTTATTTTCAATAACAAGACACGTCATTTTATTTTTTTTGAACTCAATGCACTGAAGACGTGTGAAGTTGAACTGAAGAAATTTGAAAGTGATTTCGGCTTTTCGCTGGAAGGTGAATGAGAAAGTCAAACTTTGAAACCGCTGATTTAATGAATTGATTTAGTCACTGTCACTATCAATTATTCGAATTCGTTTGTATTTGGGACTCTGGAATTCATTACTGATGTGCTGACTCGTTTAAAGTACATGTGATTCGTCATCCGAACCTACGATGAAATATCGATTTCTAAATATCATTTTGATATTTCGTTTTGCCGACCGACAGGGGAATATGACTTAATTTTTCAGCGTGAATTGATGCCTGAGCATTAAATAAAACAAAATAATCTAAGACAGAAAAACATGGAACAAGCCTTGGACCGAAGTTATTTATTTACTTTTACCCGCCGCTTGACCACATTGTTAAAATCGTCTCAACGTCTATTCTCGCATCCGTCACCCCACAGATTAAACAATAAACACGGAACCCCCTCAGCAAAGAAACCCTACCCCGTTATTAACATTCATTTATGTATGGCCTTGAACACCTTTCCAAAAATGCATTACGTCAGATGATTGGTTTCCGCTTTAAGCCTTATCCAATGCACACGAATTCAAAATTTGTTATTTAAATTATTTTTCTTCATGTTTTTTTTCAAGAATTCAACGAAACCATGAAATGTGATCTCTCACTGGAACGAGTTCGACGAACTCGTTCCAATGAGGGGTCACGTGATAAGGGTTTGTTGAAAGTTTTGGATTTTTTCCAGCGGCTCATTTTGTAAATTACTCGAGCGGTTGCGGCCAAGAGAATTGCCTTTCACATAGAACACTGCGAGGTCAAATAAAATGTATTCAACATCTTGAACTACGTGTGTGAGTTTATAGTCATAATGAATATGTTTTTGAAAACCAGACACACAGGTTCTTGGAGATGCAACAGTAAGGAAGAAATGCACGAACGCCTCAGTTAAAGAAAAATTCACGGACAGAATGCGCGAAAGCTAACCCGGGCGGTTACAGGATCCCTGCGTACCTTCAGATAAGTCGGGGTTGAAACCTTGGTTTGCCTCATCATGACACGATGTTGTCCAACTTTGCCTAACATCCCTGTCACACCTTTGCGATTTTTTGACACGATCTACTACGACATGAAAATCATTAGCAATTGTGGATATCCGTACTGAGATCCGTACTATTTCGTAATCATTCTTGAGTATTTTTGGTTGTTCGGCTCGTACCGCTGTCGTGCTAGACCGTACTAAACTGTATGGGATATTCTTGGGTATTCTTGAATGTTCGTGAGTGTTCGTGCGCACTTGGCCAGTACGGTTGCGTCAAGATTCACTAAGAACTTGTATGATCTATTACGATCTACTACGACGGTACTACGAGTTTTGTACTACTCCGCCAAGACTCCGTACGACTTTCTCATGATTAGAGTACGGCGTAC
The DNA here is from genome assembly GCA_031216915.1 of Pictodentalium vernedei. NCBI lineage: Eukaryota > Metazoa > Mollusca > Scaphopoda > Dentaliida > Dentaliidae > Pictodentalium > Pictodentalium vernedei. The sequence continues at coordinate 342,267,926 of CM062297.1, forward strand.
CAAAATTTATCACGATACCATTAAGAACAAGTACGGCCACACTCAGAATCTCTACGAAGTTACAAGATTCTGGACGATTTTGATACAATTCCAGTAAGATCGAGTAGGAATACAGTAGAAACTTCCAGGAACTCGCACATTTTCACCACGATTCCCGTCAAAAAGGATATAAACCCCGGCAACCAGCGGCTCTGAAATCATTTTGTTCTGACTGTCGGGGATTCTTGCTTGGTCTTGCATCATCTTATGGTTCGTACTAGTTCGTATCGGTGGTCATGTCGATTCGTACTGAATCGGCTTGAAAAATCTAAGTAGATTCTTACTGCAGTTGTGGTGAACCGTACAAGGACGTATGAAGGTCATGTGAAGGTCGTGTAAGGTCTTGATAGAAGCCGATTCGTGACGATTTTTTTCAAAAGATCGTGGTCAGTCTTGGAAATTTGAATTCCTGGTTATTCTTGCACATTCGTACAAAAAATCGCAGAGATGTGACAGGGGCTTAAACCCGTATCCCTGTTTCTCGGTAGATTATTCAAAAAGGGAGACAATCACCTTAATTAGTCATAGAAATTGGACCTTCCCCGGAGAAATTTGGAAAAAAATGCTCCAATGACACTGTTTGCCGACATTTCGAGACTCGAAAGAATGCCATCTTTAGTTTCATTAGTTGACGCCCCATGCAGATTGTGGAATCCAGGATTGGGGACCAATGCTCCTCCAATGGCCACGTCAGTGCTTCTCGTGTACAACTGCTTGTCTACTTCAATATTTGTAACTACGACCCTGCGAATCTCAATTTTGGGATCGAATCGAATCTAGAATCAAATCAAACAGAGAATTTCGACTCGAACCGAATCTCGAATCCAACTTCACCGCTTTTTAATCTGTAGATATCGACCTTCTTCCAAACGTGGAATACATTTGTCAGTTTCTACTCAAGTACTGTATTCGACAACCACTCGTATGTTATGCAAGTCAATAAATAACATGTGGAATAACCCAGAAATGGAAGCAATGAAGTATCGGTAGCGGAATCTCTTTGAACCCCTCCTCTATCATCAGGTCCCCTGTACAGGAGACCCGATGATACCGCGATTCAACTCGACTTGACTCCAATCGAATCGTGAAGCGACTTTTAATTTATTTATTTATTAGTGTTTAAGGTCACACATTTATGCACAATGGCTAACCATGACCGCGACAGTTTTACGGGTGGAGGAAGCCGGAGTACCCGGAGAGAACCACCGAACAACAGCGAGCAACTGTCAGCTCCCCAAATACGAACTCCGCACATGCAGGGTTAGCATTGGTTGAAGACAAGTGCACCAGTGACGAGCAGTACGCCTTAGTACACAACGTCACCGTGCCCCCATGCGGGCAATGGAGATGAAGTGTCTTGCCCAAGGACACAACGCGGTTGCCGCAGGTAGGATTTGAACCGAGGACCTCTCGGCTTGCAGCCTGCACCTCTATCTGCTGAGCCATCGTGCTCCCGACTTTTAATTGAATCGATTTTCGATGCTTCACGGGGCCTTATTTGTAACCGATATCGTAGGGGTTAATTGAGGTTGGAACATATTGTCGCCTAAGTGCTAGAATGTCCTATGTCCCATAGGGGACATAGGACATTCTAGCACTCAGGCGACAATATGTCACTTCCTATTTATGAACCTTTGTTCCAAGAAACGTTCCGCATTGTTATTTTTTTTTCAATTTAGCCCTCCAAATCATAGTTTATGACCCCTCATTGAAACTTATTTAGGAAATACACATTTTAAGTATCGTCTTCTGGTCTCGTCGGGCAAATGGTCAATATTATGCTATTTTCATGCAAATCAATTAGAATGAAACGCTTGGGAGTAAATGAAGTTGAGGGACACACTATTTTGTCCCCATCACATCGTTTCAATGGTAGAATAAAATATTTTTTCTCTCCACGTCTTTTCACCTCATGTTGAAGGTCCAATTTCTTCCTTGGGGCTACAATAACGTTTTTATGCCAGTCGGTGCACTCGCGGTACTTTTCTAAAAGGCTCAAGTGACCTGGAATGGATATTATAAAACTTTTACAATTGTATTTTCAAGAATTGTATTTTCTACCTATTAATATAATTGATTAAAATTAATCATTAGCATTCTGAAAGATATGGCAATTTGCCAGCTGGCAAATTGCCATATCTTCGAAAATGCTAATGGTTCATTTCAACACATTTAAAGTCATAACCACAAAATACAGTTCCAGAAATACAATTGTAAAAAGTTCTATAGTATTGGTCCCAGACACTGGAAGCAAAACTTTAGCAAAATGTTCTAAAAAACATAAGAGTGGGAGTACATCATGAATCGGCTTTAGGACTTCGAGCATGAATGTGTATAATTATATTATTTTCAGGAAGAGTGGGGAACGCATCTCGTGGCTACTCCGCCGATGAAATGCGTGTGGTGACTGCTTCCCAAAAATGTATAAAACTTTAACAACTATTTTGTGGAGCATTTGTTTTTATTTGTTCGTTTTTTTCGATTTTGACAATATTGATCGGATATGCGGCAACATCTATGTTACAGCCTATGCAAATGTTAACTCCTAGAGGACTGGTACATTTCCAGACTGTCATCGCAGAAAAAAAATATTGTAAAGATGCGAAATACATAAGTGTCCATGAGTTCAAAACATATGTTAAAAAATCTCTTTCGTGCAGAGTGTGAATGGGCTATTCTTTTACCACTCTCTACTGCAAAATGGGCAAATCTAACATACTTGTGGGAAAGGTCGGGAATAATTTTATCCTACAGCCGTATAGGGCTCACGGGTACCCGTCCCAATAGGACTGTAGAATTAAATTATTCCTGATCCCCCTCCCAGTCAGGGGGAGATTGTGTTGCCTACTCGTGGGCCCATTAGCTGAAATTGTGCTTAGGGTCCATATTGTTTTTTTAGAATTCAATTTATCAGTGTTAAATTCTGTTATGTGGATGTCTTTTAAGCAAAAAACTTCATGTGTACCTTAGGCCAAACCTACTCCAAACCCGTTTATCCTCGCCGCGGTTCAGTAACAGATTAACCCTTTACCCAACGTAACGGCCAAAACCGGCCAGCGCTATTCTCAAAAATCGCCTATTAATTTTAATCATTTTTTCATTTTTTGTCTCAAAAACATAGGTTATGAACCCTCATTGGAACGAGCTCGTCGAGCTCGTTCCAATGAGGGATCATAACCTATGTTTTTGAGACAAAAAATGAAAAAAATAGTTATTCAAGAATTTTTTTTGCAAGTGTCGTCTGCTTTTCATGTTAGGTAAAGGGTTAAGGGGGATGTAAACGTCATCAACAATTCAAGAATAATGGTCAGAGGACAGTCGGATATACCGGACCGCTTCTGACGGCAGTATATATTAAAAAGGACATTTGCAGGTAGTACGAATATATCTTCCATATATGAGAGCACGATGGCTCGTTGACTAGAGCATTGGACTTCAGATCAAAAGGCCGTATGTTCGATCCTGACCAGCGTCATCATGAATTGTGTCCCTGGATAGGACCCTTGGTGCCAGTTGTTAATGTGGGAGCATAGTCGCGCTGTGTGCTAAGGCGTTTCGCACGTTGATGGTATACCTACAGGTAGTTACGCGCCGCTGCTCGGTGGTTTTCTCCGGGTACTCCGGCTTTGTCACCCGTGAAACTGGCCAACACGACATTATCCAGACTGCTGAAAGTGTCGTTAAACCGGATTAACTAATTAATCTTCCGCCTTTGTTTGTCTGGTTATCCTCATGTTAAGATTTGTTTTCGATACTCGTGAAATGGTGACTGGCCAAAACTCAGCCGCATTTTATTGTGCAGTTTACGAGAGTGGAAGGTAGCGCCATGCATGTGATGCTGCCGGGCCACCATTAAGATACGATTTACAGTTTCGTGTTGCAATAGTCATTGAACATATATTGAAGCACATATAAATCAATTGTCATGAGAGAGTACATCCTCTTTCACATTTTAAGTTTCTTATCTCGGAAATTATCGCGGATCGTTAATACGAATTCTCGCTAAAATATCTGAGGGAAAATACTCTGGCCTAGACAAAGCAGTAATATGCTGGAAAGAAGGTGATGTGAAGGCGGCGCCGGAAACCACGTTTTGACTCTTTATCTAACATGAATGGCAGTCATCTGCCAAAAAAATCTTGATCAACTAAGACATTTCATTTTTTCACCTCAAAAACATTGCTCATGACTCCTCACTGCGGGCAGCTAAACAAGCTCGTTTCAGTTGATTTGATTTGATTTATTCCAGTCCTTTTTTTCCATTTACACGGAGTAAAGTACAAAGGGTAATAGTTTAATATACTAGGGCTGCACGATATTCAAAACTGAATACCGGTATCGATAATCAAAAAAATACCGCGGTATACCGGTATATCGAAAACTGTTCAGATATATGAACATTAGTACCACATTAATCGAAACTTGAGGCATCGCAGTCGGAACGAATTAGCATGCCTTGATGATGCGGTTCGAAAAACATTTACCCAACGCAGACGATATCAAAATGTATTATTTTAAAAATCAGTTTATCAGATTTTCCCCAAAAATTTCCACAAAACAATATCATGTGACCCCTCATTGGAACGAGCTCAACGAGCTCGTTCCAATGAGGGGTCACATGATATAGTTTTGTTGAAATTTTTGAAAATTATTTTTTCAACTGCTTAAATTGTTTATTACGTGAGCACATGCAGACGATTCCTTGGGTAAAGGAATAATATTATTCATTCGGGGCTACAGTTAAAAACTCAAGACATCTTAAAAATTAAATTGTGGGAAAATAAATAATGACGATAATCCGATATTTTTGTAATTACACCGGTATTTAATCGATATTGGTTTGAATACCGGTATATATCGGTTTATCAATACACCGTGCAGCCCTACAATATACATGAGTTTATTTTACATGTCCGTGGTGGGTATTTACAAATTTACACATTCTCTCTCTCTCTCTCTCTCTCTCTCTCTCTCTCTCTCTCTCTCTCTCTCTCTCTCTCTCTCTCTCTCTCTCCCTTGGCCATAAGTGAGGGGTCATAAGCTACGTTTTTGTCGTAAAATTTAAAATAGCGTTTTGTGTGAATAGTGCTGATCGGACATGGGTATTGCGTTACACCAAGGGTTAACTTTTTCAGAGCATTTTCCTCCCCTACTCAATTTCCAGAAGCTTACATTTGTATTTATTTGCTTTTGCTGCAAACATGTTGTTTTGGGAAACATTGTTGGGATGGGCCCGCTTAACCCTTCCAAATAGTGTGTCACATCAAGCCTCTTATCAGAGTGAAAGATGAGAAGTGCCGTAGTCAAAATAATTCGTAGTATAGCAGGACTCTCAGATAGGCCAGTAATAAAATGAAATAGAGTGAAATAAAACAAATAACTGAAATGGAACTGAGGAGAAAAAGTATAAAATTAAATTAAATTAATTAATTGAGTCGGACTTCTAAGTAAGAACGTATTTTTAGGAAAATATGTCGAACAGAAAACTTTTCCTGCAGTATTTTAAATTTAAGTGGATTGCAATTTCCAGAATCATGACCTTTCACTATCTTATTATACAGGGAGTGCAGTAGCTCAGTGGTTACGGCATATGCTCCAACCCGAACGCTTCACGGCTCGATCCCCACCAAGGGCAACTGCGCTGTGTCCTTGGGTAATGCACTTAATCCTTATTGCCACACGCGGGGCATGGTGGCGCTGTGTTCTAAGGCGACTACACGTCGATGGTGCACTTGTCTTCAACCAATACTAACCTTGCTTGTGTGGTGTTGGTACGATGGAGAGTCTGACAGTTGTTTGCCGCTGCTCGGTGGTTCTCTCCGCGTACTCCGGCTTTCTTCTCTAGTAAAAGTGACCGACACGTGGTGGAACTGGCTGTCTAAAGTGTCGTTAAACCCCAATAAATAAATAAATAAATAAATAAATTACTTTACTATATAAAACACGTATATCTGTACATGTTGTTGAACTTATTTCACGCACAACGATCTTTTAATAGGTAATATAAACCGTGTAGAAATTACAAAGACATTGGATATTTATATCGTAAAAGCCAAGAAGATCAAAGTAAATTAATTGAACATCAAGATTATGAAGACTTATGACGTAGCAGTTGTTTCTGGTTAAGGGTCGTCTGCCTATGCAGGCAGGCGACAGTTGACTAGAAACAACTGCTCAGCTTCCTGTGATATTAGTACTTTAACGTTTTTCACTCACTATTGTCTCAAATGTCAGCTTTAGAACAATTGCTAGAATGCGAACAGACTCGACTTCAGGTTTCTCGATGTTAAACAGGGAGAAAGGACCTCGTGCCTTTTCTTTCGGCAGTGCTCTTTTTACAGTCTCGCTGATAATTTTCAAACTCACCCCACTGTCCTGACCCTTACAGGTAACAAACGTCATGCAAAATATTCGCAAACATTATCAAAAGGAACTTTGACAAAGAAATGCAGATAATCTGGGCGGAGAGTGGCGTTGCCGGGCTCACTAAAATGGGGAAGACAAAATATTTTCCCCACTTCACTTTACTTCATGCTTCGCTAAGACGGTGTGTTCTCCATATCTGAAGATAAAGGATCTTCCCAGGAAAAATATTTTGTGTTGACTGTAGCACCTGGGAACAAGTCTATGGATTTAGCTATCTGAAAGTGAATATAAAACTACACCAAAATGACCAAAGGAATACCAGGGCGAAAGTGCATAAACCAGTCTCGAGGATTTCGGACATGGGTAATATATCATAGGTTGACATTTGCCGGAAAAGTCGAGGGTGGCGAGTCCTACCCTTCCCAAACCCACCCGAGCTCCCTATCGCTTTCGGATGACGTGGATATAAATTTAAACAAGAGGAACTTAAATTTCTGTTTGGTTTCGTGAGTTTTAACATTAACGAGTAGCAGTGCTAAGCATGCTGGTGTGGTGGTTAACCTACATCTGAGAAAAACGAATATGCCTGTAAAAAAACAGACAACAATTACTGGAAGCGTTTACAAACAATAAAGAAGATTTAGGATGTGAACAAAAGGATAGACTTTAGGAGTTTGCGAAAAGTATTTTCTGAAGACTACAAAAAACCGTGAAATGAGGACGAGAACAGATTTGAACCGATCAATATTTGTTGAAAGCAGTGGCGAAAATGGGGAAGGGCAGGGGGGAGACATTCTTTTGTGTTATATATGTCTTTGTAAGTATTAGCATCTGGTAAAATTTTAGATTCTGCTGTTAAAACTTAGGGCTCTGTGGCGCTGTGTACTGAGGCGCACTGCACGTCGATGGAACAGTTGCCTTCAACTGCTTCTAACTCTGCTTGTTCCGGGTTAGTAAGTTGGGGAGTCTCACAGTTGCTCTCCGCTGCTCGGTGGTTCTCTCTGGGTGTGGTTTCCTCTACACGTAAACCAGTACGACACGATGTGACCCTGACCGTTGAAAGTGTCATTAAACTCAAAAAACAAACACCCAGCTGCTAGAAATTGGAGTTTTTTCACTAAAAGTTGTATCCCACTGTCTACTTTTCTGGTAGGGGCTACAAATTTTTGATTTCATCAATAGAAATTGAAACCCCCTGTCTATTGACACGAGCAGCGGCAAATACTGTCCAATCGCCATTCGAATTTCAATATTTTTTCAATTTATACTCCAAAACATATCTTGTAACTCCTCACTGGAACGAGCTCAAAGAGCTAGGCTATGTTTGTGAGTTAAAAAAATTAGTTGTTCATGAATTGTTTTCAAGTATCGTCTGCAATTCGTTTTAGATAAAAGATTAAAATACTCTACATGTCCTTCAAAAACGAAAACAATTCTCGTTGAGCTTGTTCCATTCGGGGATCATTAGCTATGTGTTTTTGTTAAAAAATAATAAAATGTTCAGTCATTCGTGAAATATATATTTTCGCAGTGTCGTCTGCTATTCGTGTCAAGTAAAAGGCCTACAAATAAACCCAAAACAATATTACAGTATGAAAGTGAAGGGGTGGTTTTTAGTTGTAATTTCTCTTTAAAAATGCATTTAACACTTTCGCTGCAGAAAGCGACTTTTGTCTCCTTTGTTATGATGATTATCTGTACGTTCTGATATACGCAGATCAAACCTACCATCTGGTTAATTGTTGGAAAGGGCTCAGAGAGCCCTTTCCAACAATTAATCAGATGATTGAGTTTCAAGTATGTCAGAATTTTTATTAAACTTCCTCGCATAAAGGCGTACATAGAGGGCCTCCATATATGCCGAAAGTGGGCGTGGCAGTGAAAGGGTTAAGACATTGTCGGTGAGATATTTATAAGAACGGAGAAAATGTTTTCAACATAATAATTACCGTTTGTTTAATTTGACTTTTTCCGTTTGATACATTTTTTTGTTGTTCCATACATTCAAATTTAACTCATTCAGCGTTTGTGTGTCTACGGATGGAGAATGAAATTTAAGTTTCTTCTTGCGGAAAATGTAATTCAGTCTACGAACTAGCTGATTCTAGTTTTTACTACACAAACTTAGAATTGGAGTTTCTTTTCGTAGAAATGAAATCTTTATTTATAATCTGATTCCAGCCGCAACTGGAGGAAACTGAAATTGCACTTTATCATGAGAAACTGAGATAAATAACAAAAACGATTGGTTCTAGTTTCTATGAGGTGAGTCTGGAAGTCCGGTTTCGGAACATAATTTGATAAGGAATAAAAAAAATTTTAAAATATGTTTCTTCTTCCGTATACTCTCTTTTTATAACCTATGCAAACTTAAAAAAGAAAATTAAATGGTTTATGTCTGATATTTTACCCCCCCCCCCCCCCCTGTGTGCCCCCCACTCCAAAAAAATCATGGTTTTCGTCGGACAGAGGTTGACCAAGAAATTATGAAATATCAAGTTAGGCAGACGTCCTTGCTTGCCCGACGAAAATATACACACGCTTTGGAGTACTGAGTTTGGCAAAATCACTTGCTCGCCCGACAAAAATATTTACAGGTTAGAAGGTGCAATATATGCCCGACTCAGTATATCGGTAGAATTCCACATAGGGTGAGCGTAACTATTAACAAATGATTTTTTTATGACTACGACCAGCTGAAAGCACCCAGATGGTCGGGCATCTGTACCGAGCTGTTGGATAATTGCTGTACAGTATTTTACCAATCCTTGTGGCCCCCAAAATCGATGCAATCCAACGCCTATTGGTACATGAAATTTAGTGAAAATACCGAAAGGCGAAATGGATTTGATAGCAAATACTACCGGTATATGTATCTAAATGCATTTCGATACACCAGCCATCTAACCTGCCATTGATCGCTCAGATGCAAGTAGGCCCCTTTGTTGTAACTATTGTAGCTTTATGAGCGACGTTACTGACACAAAAATGCCATCGAAATGCCCTCTATGTGGACTGTCATTGATCGCTCGCTTTTAATTTGTTCAACCGCCTCTTGAACAATGAAAGCATTTGAAGCAGTGATTTGGTCGAAGAGGCCTAATGTTTTCCCTGTATACAAAATCTCATGATCCCTTTCATTCTTAGAGGACTTGAGTTTGTTATCATGTAGAATGTGTCGAATGAAATACTTGTGTCGCTTTATCTGCGGCGTACTTTGGAAAAGTAAGTATGTGCCTTTAGCCACACCCACCCACCCGATAAACGACCCCTGTAAATTTGAAGACAATCCAGTGACAAATCACTGATTTAGTGTTAGAAGCTAATAATTAGAAAAGAGTCGGTGAGATTTCGTATTCTGTGCATGTGCTTCAAATTCAGAGAGAAAGAAATATTTTGAATTTGTCTGAATTTGTCTTGTTAAAATTTATTGGAGAGTTTCTGTCATAAAATCAGTGTATGTGAACAAATTCAGAGTACCAACGATAATCTATAGCAAAACACATCCAACAATTTATGTCAATTTATGTCATAGGCATATGCATAGAACAGGGATGTAGTCATATTTTATCTTCCAAATCACAATTATGACACATTATTGAGACGTGTTCGTTGAGCTCGTTCCAGTGAGGAGGTGTCACAGTCCATAGACTGGACAAAAAAGGATTTTCAAAGAACGAGTTACTTGTTCATAGCATCGGATGAAATTGGGGTATTTGAATGGGCCTGCAACGGATTGGTGCCTATGAGTACCGGTGGGAGGGGAGTATAAAGTCCAAAAGGTATAATGAAAGAATCTCCGATGATTTTCAAACATGTTTTATTTACCAAGAAATAAACATGAATATAAAATAAATAGTTTCTCGTCCATTGGATGTTATTTACATATATACAATATTATTTGTCGAAATAAAATGTACAATTCACTCACAATTAACAAACAGCTCACCAGGTGAGCCTAGATGACATATACATATACACAAATGGAAGATGAAGTTATTGCATCTCCCCGAGATACGGATGATGGCAAATCCAGACGTTTACCTCATTTTAAATGCAACGGGAAGAGTACCGGACACTGTTATCGGGGTACATTCAAAATATTGCCTCAGTTGCGGAACAGAAGTCATGAGGCAGAAAAAACGAGGGTGGGGTACGGAGAACTGGAATCGACGACGCGAGCTGGAGGTTTTCCTGACTTTCACGTGCGCTGAAAACGCGTGTGAAATATAGAAAAACATCCACCAAGGGTAGTTGATTCCTGTCCATCGTACTCTATACCCGAGTTGTGTTCGTATTTATACCATGATTAAATTTGAATTAAGTGAAAAGGAAATTAACCCTTTACCTAACGTAACGGCCAAAACCGGCCAGCGCTATTCTCAAAAATCACCAATTAATTTTCATTATTTTTTTCATTTTTTGTCTCAAAAACATAGGTTGTGACCCCTCGTTGGAACGAGCTCGTTCCAACGAGGGGTCATAACCTATGTTTTTGAGACAAAAAATGAAACAAAAATAGTTATTCAAGAATTATTTTTGCAAGTGTCGCCTGCTTTTCAGGTTAGGTAAAGGGTTAAAGAAAAATATCACCCTCGGCGATCTGATATCTTTTTTGCTTGACACTGTTTTGTGTCGAAGCATTTCATTCGCATCATAACGTCACTAAAACGCGTAACGTTCAATCAGATGCGTTCTTACATGACGTTCTTACGCGTAATCCGGATATCCACGTGGTGGATTTTCCAATGTTTGTGTTGAGTCTGGTAACGTGGAATACGTGCAACAATCGTGGTAACGATAGAATTGTTCAAAAGGTGCGATGAAATTTGCTTAACCGACTAACAATTACATCTTTTCAAACATAGAAGTAGATTCCACTTGCCTCCAAAATGGATAGCAGGCGCTTAAAAACTTGTCTATTCGGATAATGTTTCTTTATTGGGCTACTGAAACGCTGTTGTTGACGCCTTGTTCGAAAGTGCCCCGGAACCCAATTCAACAGTGTGTCACCAACTGCGTTTCCTAAGCAAAATAACGATACAATAAAATAGTTAAAGACACAACCAAATTACTGACACTGCAATCTTCCATTGCGTCAGATGAAATTTATGGGTGTAGGTATGCCTGGGATGAGGGTAACGTGAATATTCCACTGCGAGAATAATGCATATTAAAAATCATTTAAATAAGGGTGCAAATTTCTCGTTTTATAGGCAATAACTGTAACATTAATGAATTCAAGATAAATGATTTTACTTAGTGGGGGAAGAGTAGATTTTTATCAATACGTTTTACCCCATAATTGTTTTATATTTTAGTGGGAAAGTTAAAAAGCACTTGCACATTTTCAGCTTACGGACCACCAGGTACATCCCGGTGGTCCGTGAGCTAAAATTATGCTAGTGCCACTCGTACTCTTTCTTATATATAGTAGTGATAATAATCCACCCTTATCGCACAAAGTATGTGTGGATAACATGGAAACGTTTCTTGGCAAGATCAGTGAATGCAAAATTGTCAACTCGCGGGTTATGTTAACTTTGCAACGTCCAACTTGAGCTGGAAACAAATATTCTGTCTGACTGATTTAATCACAAACATACAATTGCCATTATTAACAAAATATAAAGTTCATTAAAAATTGTCTAAACACTGCAATTACTCGTCGGAGATAACTCTTCGTTCATACCGTGCTGGTGGAGTGGGAGAGCTAAAGGAGATAACTGTTCCGACACAGAGTGGTGGCTGAGCGTTGGTGAGATCTCTTGCTTCATTTGGAATGGATGAATACTGTTGTTTGACAATGTGTTGGCCGACAAACTTGTGACTGGGGTATGCACTGACTGAGCATGTTGAATAACTGGAATATGTAATGAACTGTCCATTTGTGGTGAGGAATGAATTTGAGGTTGCTCAGGAGAAAGATCACTTAAACTTTCCATTTTTCCAACATCGCTTTTCTTGTTCACCTTTCTCTCTTTTGCTCGTCTGTTCTGGAACCAGATCTTGACCTGACGTTCTGACAAATTGAGAGTTTGGGCGAGCTCTGCCTTACGACGGATTGTGATGTATCTGCTGTAGTGAAATTCTTTCTCCAATTCCAATCTCTGGTGATCAGTGTAAACGACTCTGTATTTGTCTTTTGTTCTTGTCTTTCCATTTGAGGGAGCTGCAAAATTCGAAATGAATTATATTAACGTCATGAATCCTAAAAGCGTGTTTACTTGCCCCCAATATTGTATAAAAGGTGTTTTCACATTGGAGGTTTGGATAACATCAAAAACAAAAGTGGTTTAACCTGTGTCGTTGTTTCGAGTCAAGTGTCTTCTGCCTGAACAGGCAGAAGACACTTGATTTGAAAACAACTGTTAGATTATTTGTCTGAATAATACTTATATTTTCTTTAAAATCGCAATTATTTTTAGGACTCCTTTTGTCGTCTTGAGTGTGTGACAAGTCTTATTTTGATATAAAGCAAAAGTGCGTTCACCTCAAGTCTGGGTTTAGAATTTTCCATAAGATTAGAATGACAAATTTTTTTTCTAAGACGGAGTTGCTGGTCCAAGTGAAAAAAAGACATGACCCTTTTTGGTAGAGAAATGGCCCGTAATTCGACATACAGCCGTGAAGATTTTCGGTGGGAAAGGTATAAAAAAAGTCAGGGTAAAATTTATTACTCATTTTTATTGTAATTGTTTTAAAATTTATAATTTATTCGTTTGACTTTTTCGGTGAAATTATTCGCAAATCCGATCAGATTTAGTAGATTGTTTCTGTACATCACAACTGTATGCTTGCCCATTAGAACACGCACACATCTGGAAGTTTCCAACTATAGGCGGAACCTCGGCGGAGATACAATAATTTGCGACCCCCATGCGTCTAATATTTAAACCCAAAAGAAATAATTAACAAAAAGCTTCCAATTCAATGAATTGAAACAAAATCTTCTCGTTCATCTATTAGGATTTTAATAAGTAAAATTATCTCTCATTGTTGATCATTTTAAATAAAACACTTCACACGGGGGCTTCTAATGTTCTCTCATTGTTCGTTAAACTTCCCAATTATATTACGTAAGGTTTTTTCAACAGGTGAAAAACCCTGCTCGATGGGTAAATGTTCAGATCGGAAGCGGGGCTTTTTGATGTCTATGCTCCAATTTAACTTAACGACTTTTGTTTCGTATAGATACCTATCTAACTCAAAAGATGAGATGACTTAGTAATTCTGATCGGATAATTCCCGGTAATTATCGCGGTGTTTTATTCAATTTTCTTCGGAAACTAAATACTCTCGTACTGGTCTAGTTCGGCAATTTGACAACGAACTTGATATTCCTGTTTGTCGTCAACATTTCGCGATGGGCAATATCTAAGGTTATTAACCCTGTTATAAGCATTAGTAAACAGTAAGATAAACAAAATCACTTCCTACAAATACAAACTATATATATATATTTTAAATAAATATCAAACATAGCTTATGGTTCATAAGCCATTTGGGAAAATTTCTCACCCTTCTCACATTATTGGCTGGGTTTTATCAAACATGGCTGCAGTATTATCTGGGCCACAAAATGAAATTTTTCCTTACAGAATTATTCATTATAGAAATGCAACAAAACGTAAAATAAAAAAATAATAGTAAAAATATAAGCAAAAGTATTTAAGAACAAATATTAGTTTCGTTTCTTTGAAAATTCAAACCAGTGGAAGCTTGAAACAATTTTGTCTCAGCGTTTATAGCCATTGTTGTCTATATCAGTAACTTAATCAGATTCAATTTAGGTAAAAAATCCGCCACCGATAATCATCACAAAATGTCTAATAAAAATTAGCGCCTATAATAAAACTGAATTTAAATGATACAAGTGTTGTTATCGTCATTATTTAATTATTTAATTTTAAATCAATGAGAGATAAATAGTATCCGCTCTTTGAAATTCGAGTTTTATAGATGATAGATTCCAGATTACTAGGATTAAAGATACGGCAATCAGTAGAGCACGCGTATAGTCTATCAAAAGATGGAAATGATGATTATATGATAAGATTTGTTATGATTACATTATTAGCTAAATATTATAAGAAAACACCGGCACCTTGAAAACACTAACAAGGATAATAAAAACACTGAAGGTGGTGCACATGATTGTCTCGGGGCACATAGTTATTTATCATGTATACTTTTTTTCCCTGAAGATAAAATCTGTTTGAAATTATTCAGAATACACTAAGTAGTTTTAAATTTTCCTGAGAGAAAATCGAACTGTCACAAAATAATATAATTCCATAATTAACTATTCTAAATCTTTAATGCATAAATAATGTGTTTTATCAGAATGGATAAGTGGTGTTGGTAAACGTCCACGCCCTATGTCGAGGTTTTATGTTTTCCTTCTATAGGATTTATGGGAATCAGAGTATCCGAACGTGCGCTGTTCCCATAATATTTAGTAAACTGAATCAATTAATATTTCATACTAAAATTTCTCATGTTCTACTGAACTACAAATTCATGGTAGAATAAACAGAAGGATAACCGCCAATAATAATCACGTGTTTACGTTTTTGATAGCAGCAAACTCGTGCTTCCTTTATTCAACAGTTTTATTCTCTCCAAATTATTGTGAAATTAAGTCACGGCTGCTATAAGGCAGGCTTAGACAGCAAGCCAATAAGGCAGCCATTTCGTAATTTCATAATAAAGCCGAGAAAAATAAATAAATAAATAAATAAATAAATAAATAAATAAATAAATAAATAAATAAATAAATAAAATCTTTCAGATTGAACCATTTCCGTTCGAGAAGTAATTATTATCATGTAGTCACCAGCAAATAACTTTTTTGGGAAAATATCGTTCACAACACTTCTAAAACGGGAATGACCTCAAAAGTCAATGCCGACATGGTAGCGTTGTAAGTGAGTTGGTTTCGGAAGTAGAATTGAATTAATATTCTCTTATTTTTCATTATCTGTCGATCTCATACAAATAGCAGACGGCAATTACAGAAAACATTTCCTGAATAATTAAATATTTTCATATTCTTCTTGAAAAAGTAACTTATGACCCCTCACTGGAACGAGCTCATCGAGCTCGTTCCAATGAGGGATCATAAGCCAGGTTTTTGAGACAAAAATTGAAAAACAATAATAAAATTTGGATGGCGATTTTTGTGAACAGGGATGGCAAGCTTCAGTCGTTACAGCAGTTAAAATGTTAAATTACACAATGTGATAAAAAGAATCTCTTATGAGTCACGATTTGACATGAAATTTCTGAATCTTATTCACTAAAATATATCTGAACCTCGGTAAACATCGATAAACCTCGGTAAACATCGGCTCAGATCGATTTTAGTGAACTAGATACAGAAATTTCATATGAAATCGCGACTCAGTAAAGATTTTCTCTATACGAAAACATATCGTCCACTACTTGATAAATTATATTTGCTTTTCACCACAGACAAAATAAAAAACAATGTGCTGGAAGAGGCTGAGCAAAAATGGTTTAAATAAATAGAATTAATGCTGAACATCGTTTAAAGAGGGTTAAACTTCTGGTGAAACTCTTGACAGTTTTATAACGTCTCTTCAATAAATATAAATGCCAAACGTTAGCAGTGACTGACTGGCAAAGAGCACTTGATAATCCCTTGAAAAACAATACTATTTATGACCAAGTCACGTTTCCTTTGTCTTCACATGGTATTCTTTCATATTTAATATTTTTATACGAACTGAAATACTCAACTGGACGTCATAATTATTATTACCAATATATTCACCAAAAAGATTCTAAAGTACACTTTTTAGATTTTCGAAAAAGTACGGGTTATTAATTTCTCATGCTTATTGAAACCAAATGTGATGGACGTTGTGGTGGCTATGAATACTGGTAACACGCGAACTAATATGGCGTACATGTAGATTAATTCGTGTACACTAGTTTGATTTGATTCCAGCAGGGGAAAACACACAAAACACAGACGACGTTCATTTGATGGATGAACCTCGAGGTCCATTAACTGAAACTTGGCTTGTGCTCCTAATACTCTTTTGAAATGTATCCCTTGGTACGCTAATGTGTCTAGTGCGTTGTTAGAATATATAAGTCTTCCATTTCAACTTACTGGCAAGTTTAAAAGAATTGTTCAAAAGACTTGGCCAAACCACAATGTCTTATGAAGACTTTGTTGTTGAAATTTATCGCGTTTTTATCAAATCGCTTTTCGACATTGCTTATTAAATCCCACCCGGATAACAAGAATAATACCATGCCCGATAAGTAAGCTATCAGTTGTGAAGGTATGGTGTAAAATGCCTCAATATAGAATCATTGACGGGGTCACAGGGAGCACAATTTACTGGATACAACATTTTCTGTGGTGACAGGATATTATGTACAAAGGACGGATCGATTGAGTCCATTTTTTTCAGAGATAAATTTTGGCAGAAAAAAGTTTACGACTCGAGTTCAGCTTTAACCCTTGAACGCTGGTGGTATCTAATTGAGGTATCTTCCTTGTCAGTTCAACAATTGGAAGAATTCATATTCATTATTTGGGGGTAGACACATTAATATTTTCAACGTGCAGCCGCAAGGCTGCACGTAGAAAATATTGAGAGGTCTTCCCAAAATATTCACTTAGCAGACATCATTCCTAATGGAATTATGACGTATCATGTTCCTGGACCTGAAAAGCGGCCTCTCGGGTTCAAATAGTTAAATACTTGACTGATAAAAAGGCCATGGGACAACAATAGCACACAGCTGGTGGACACCTATCGAATCCAGTGAAATCCTTTTTAATAATATTAAAGTCCATTGTTTAATCTGTTTGCGAGCCAAGAAATTCAAAGTAATTGTGGCTGAATAAAAGATACAAAAACGAACTGTCCCCAAGGTCCTAATTCCCAATGTATGGAGTACATTCTTTTGGTTTGTTAATAATTTAGAAACAGGTAATCTCCGTCATAAGACCGAATGTTGCCGACAAAAGACAGGTAAGACCTGTTTTCGTTGACCAGACCAAAACATAACGAATTAACTTAATTACTCTAATTCCGCGACTTCAACGCTCTGTTGTTTAATTTTATCGAGTTTTGTGGTGAACTGAGATAAAAGGAATCGTACGGATCGTCAGTGGGGAAGTGTAAATCCCAAGATACTCTACTCAAAAGCTATTCGAGTCCCTCCAGCATACATAAGGATGTGAGTTTTAACACTCATTCTTTGATTTTAATAATTGAATAAACGCATTTAATGAAGAAAAATTATCTATGGAAGTTGTTTGTATTCTAAGCGCACCAACAAACATCAAAAGCTGAAAACGAAAAATACGTTTAGATTCCTTTCTAGCACAAAATGACCCATTCACTTCCGCAATCAGAAGTATTGAATCAAACAAAAAATCCTACACTTTGTCAGAACCGTGAATACAAAAACGTCTAAAAGGAAAGGCATGTTACAAAATAGTACGGGCTTGATGGCTCCTCTAGACTCCCTTTTCAACGATTCGTAAAACTGAAATAATATGAGGTGTCAGTGTATTACGAAGGCGGTGAAAAGTCACTGTAAGGTAGGATGTTAAAATACTGAGTTTTGGGCCTTTTTGTCTTAGAATTCTAAGCAACAAAACTGAAAACTTGGTGAATTACATAATTTATAATATTTAGCGAAGAGAGTGGAATTCCACTGACTTTGAGAAATGTGCGAAAGACAATAAGTCAGCCTTAGTGGAAAAAGCATAATAAACACGAGCAAAATTTCAACCAGTTAATCTCTAGCGGTCTCCCAGTTAACCCTTTACCCAACGCAGACGATATCAAAATTTATTATTTTAAATATCATTTTTTCAAATTTTTCCAAAAAGTTCAACAAAACCATTTCATGTGACCCCTCGTTGGAACGAGATCGACGAGCTCGTTCCAACGAGGGGTCACATGATATGGTTTTGTTGAAATGTTTGGAAAAATAATATTTTTTCAACTGCTGAATTTGCATATTACTCGGGCGGATGCGGGCGATTCGTTGAGTGAAGGGTTAAGAGACTCCGTGAGCATTTTTTTTAACTTTTTAACAGAATTTTGGAATTGTACATGTATGGATGGAAAAATCGACTCAGTTAGTGTATAGTAGTAATTTACTCTCCACGCACCCTGCGTTTCATTTGTTTTGACGCCAGTTGTCATTGATTTATCCAATAAACTGACCAACCAGTGTAAATTAACTGGTTCTGCGATAAAATATTGTTGCTGGGACCCGCTATATTACCTCCTTCAATTCATAAAGTTGGTTGTCAATGTATCCAACAGCAACCAAATATTTAATGTAATCATTTTTTTTTTGATGAAAAGGCGAAATTTAGAAAATATTATTCGTTGATGAGTTTCAGACATATGCTTCAAATATTAAGTTAATCGATACGAAAAATATTATGAAAACAAAAATTATTTTCATTTTCTTTCTCTGTTCAATAGGTTCGTGTTTCATAAAACCCTGTTACTAACGTAATTACTATTTTCGTTCGGCGTTTTTCATAAAAGCCGACTTTAAAATATGTTTTTTAAATTGTTGCCTCAAAACACAGTTAAGGACTCCTCAGTGGAACGTGCTCCTAGAGCTCGTTCCAACGAGGAGTCGTAAGATGTTTTTGAGGAAAAAACGAAATTTTCAATGAAGACATTTCTTCTCAAATTGTCGTTTCTAGTTGTGTTAGGTTAAAACTGTGCCAAGAGATATTACATGCTTTTTGACAAAAAAAAGTAGTTTTTACTTCACTAACAATAACTCCCTCACTCCCACCCCCACCCCCACCCCCGGAGATCTTCACCATCAGAGCTTTCGAATAAATATCATCAGACTTAACCTTGTCAATGAGGAGGAAATAACAGAAACTTGCGTGTGGTTCTTTTACAAATTATTCCGCCCAAACTGAGCACACTTTACTTAAATTGCCATTTCAGCACAGAAAAACGTGATAATGAATAATTTTACAATTGTGGCCCTACATTTAGTCTTATTCATGAGAATGCACTGAACTGTAATCATAAAAGCTGTCTTTTTCGCGA
This sequence comes from Pictodentalium vernedei, assembly GCA_031216915.1. Classification (NCBI taxonomy): domain Eukaryota; kingdom Metazoa; phylum Mollusca; class Scaphopoda; order Dentaliida; family Dentaliidae; genus Pictodentalium; species Pictodentalium vernedei. The sequence goes on from CM062297.1 coordinate 342,287,416, forward strand.
TCAGAGTGCAATCTGATTGCGACATACTTTCACCAGTGGGTCAAGATTTCGTAAATAAATGAGAAATCAAAACCGTATAAAAATGAAGATAGCATCTCAAATGCATTGTCCTTGCATTTTATTTTCGACAGGGGAAGAGGATTTCGATGGGATCGCGACTGGGTTGCGATCCAATCGAAAGTCTCTGTCCCCTTTTGTATTCACAGTTCTGTATGTAAGCGTTTCTTGTCGCGCCTTGATTGTTGGGAATATGGTAACATTCCACTAAACTCTTTGCGTCAAAGACTCCCATGATATGACTTGCAAAATGGAATAATTTATCGCGTCTTTGAGTGTATAAAAAAAATTAGAAAACATATTAAATAAGGTTGTTTCATCTTAAAAGCTAGTTTTAGGTGATTCGACTAGGGGTAGAAATTTAATAATTATAATCGTTTCAAACTTGAACATGGAACTTTGAAAACGCAAAGCTTTTGCCAGAGTAGGCAAACAAGTTTCAGCATCCAGCAGAGTCGAACACAGAATGAGATCCTTTTTTGACAATTTCGGCATGTTCTAAAAATTATTCACTCAAGATTGAAGTAATTTATTTTCATTTCTAACATATGCTTCTGGATGTACCATATAAAGGGTGGTTATTTAATTAATGCTGTGGGAATATTGTACTGAAATCAGAATTAATAACGAGACAAAACTACTAAACCCTTTACCTGACATGAAAAGAAGACGGCACTTGCAAAACAAAATCTTGAATAACTATTTTTTTTCTCAAAAACATAGGTTATGACCCTCGTTGGAACGAGCTCGACTAGCTCGTTCCAACGAGGGGTCATAACCTACGTTTTTGAGACAAAAAATGAAAAAAATAATGAAAATAAATTGGCGATTTTTTTAGAATAGCGCTGGCCGGTTTTGGCCGTTACGTTGGGTAAAAGGTTAATTGAATTAACATATTTACCTGAAGATGGAATGTTCTGGTAAGCTTTCTGTTTCATCCAATCATATGGTGGTCGAATGTTCTTTCCTCCACTGCTTGCTGGACTTATGCTTGATGTGCTGTTTGATGGACTGGGTGTGGTGCAGTCTGACGGTGAAGATCCCAAAACTGTCAATGTCGGGCTGTGTTGTGTGCCTGGATAAGTTGTCGATGTCTCACAATAGTCCAAACCAGAACAGTTTCCAGAAATAGGTCTGTTGTAATAACTGGCCATTGGCTGAGTCATGGCTGGGTTCATCAACGATGAAGGCATACAGAAGTTGTTGGTCCAGTCTTCGAGAGAAGCATGGGCGGTGCGTGTTGATGCTGCGTACATCCCGGGCGTGTTCCATGCCCCCTGATAGCTAGGGTCGATGCTAAACTGGTTGTAGTCCTGGTTGGTAGTATACTGAGTAGACTGGTTTGAGTAGTATGGATGGTAATTGTAAGCACTATTGGGTGGAGATTCGTGTCTCTGAGGAAGGGGATACATTCCATTTGTGTTTTCCTGACATAAAACCATTGTGCTCGACATCTTTGAACAATTCTTCCAAGTCCACAGTAATAAAGTCCAAAAACACTAACAACGTTCAAAAGTTTATGGTCGTAATAAATTTCCAAGTTACACGAAAATACTATTGCAATAAATTAGCTCAGAAAATATATGGTATGTAAACTGAATAAGGTTATGTTTCTTAGTTATGAACAGAGTGGAATAATAATTTGAATTGACAATCGCCTCATCAACTGTTCCTTAAATGATAGTCAGCTCATTATTATGCAAATTAGGCAACTAGCACTCCTCGGCTACGCGTGCTACCAATGGTCAGTTAAGTTTCTTTGATGTCGTAAGAAAATGACAGTAGAGGCTCCGCCTACTGCTGACAATTCTTATCAGTGGTGACGCCTTGGGCAAAATTTCATTGACAATATCCTCTATTGAATTATATTTTATTCGATTTATTAAATTATTTATTAATATTTTCTATTTATTAATATTTCTGTACAACGCTGATTTAAAAAAAAGAAACGAACTTAGTTCTACGGTATCCGCTAAAAGGTGGAAAGTTTATTTCCTCATTAATTTAGGTGAATATTATTTAGAACAAAATGTGACATGTTGCACATAATTCTAATATATTTGAACTTGGTGTACAGAGACGGAGTGTGTTTGCGTTACTGGGGAATACCTTTGAACGAAATGCTTTAATATTTCCTATGTGTTTCTACAAATGCATAATTAAATGGAGATAAAAGTGAAGTTAGGAATTCTTTAAACGCTTATTACTCTTGTCCATGTTTGATTTGACGAGAGGCAAGAGAAAAAAAAACATTCGCCCTGGTTTGGAGATTCAGATAGTGGAGTGGTTTACAAGAATATGCAATCTTTCGACATATTGCTCCCACTTGTTGACACTTTTTATTCATTTATTTCTTGTTTAAAAGCAGTGTTCCAATGAGGGGTCATAAGCTAATTTTTTTTAGGAAAACCTGAAAATCTTTAGTTATTCAAGAATTTTTTTCCAAATGTCGTCTGCTATTAGGGCTAGGTGAAGGGTTAAATGTCACCAACTGCTCACACATCCCACTGGATACTACTGAATCCGTCAGTCCCACTTATCTTTTTGTACATGGTGACGTTCCCAGCGTAACAGGCTGTCTAAAATAGGAATAATAGGCATGTTTACTTGTTCGAAAATCTTTCCAGATCCCATAGTGCCCACCATTCACTCTATAAACAAGTTGCAGCCAGTTTCTGTCCAGACATACAATTTATTAAGAAGTTGAGTTTCACACACTTACTATTATTATTGACAACTTCAGAGTGCAATGATTTGTAATATCATCTAAGTCAAAGTGTAACTCCTCACCAGCACCTACACCCGTTTGAATGTTTTTTGTATCAGAATTGAACATTGTTGAAAGGGGGAGGCGTTTAAATAGGCTTAGCCTGTTCGCCAAACCCTATTTCATATCTGAAGGAAATAAAATTACTGTTTAAAAAAAATGTATGGCCTATATTTGCAGAGTACAGTACAGCCGCCGTGGAATGGCCAAAATCCACGAGTGGGCTGTGTTGTCCACGCCACGGGTGCTTTTCCCAGTCAATAATCAGTAGTTTTCAGAAAATATTCAATGAAAGAACCCGGTTGTACCCGGTGCTTCATTCGTTGAAAATTTGAGGGCGATTCCATTGTGTTGTCTCGAAGATTCGCTGTTAACGCATGTATGGAAATATTGCCCACGCGTGGGTTTTGTTTAACTTGTCCACGACGACCGTTCCGTACATGTATTTGAAACCGGTCTCTCATGTATCTTCAGATATCGTTTTAAATTGATATAACTAACTTTTTACCAAAAGCTCATAAAAGAGGGTCATTGAGTTCTGTCAAACAAGGCTGAATTGGGTAAAATCCTAATTACAAGATTGGAAAACTTTAGACTACCTTTTTTAAACCCAGCTGTCCATTAACTGATAATTTGCTGGCGTTTTCGTCCCTGACTTAGTGCTGGTCAGTAGGCGTATAGGAAGAGGATTTTGTCAGGAAGGGATTTTGTGGGGGATGAATTTTGTCGAGGAAGGGGAATTATGCCGGGGAGATTTTGACGGTATCACGACAGACACACGATCAAGAAAACCAGACAAGTCATGCCATACCGTACTTAACACGAAAACCTCTAAAATGCATCGTGAAACTTCAGCTTTTTCAAATATTTTTATTACCGTATAATTAAACGTATACTCAGATTGGGAGAATTCTGACAAAAGAAAATTTTCTACATATATCCATATATATATATACATTCTACATATATCCCCCTTCCCTCCCTTCCATTTTGTGTCGTTTACTCTCTTGATAGTTCAATATTGATGTGTGTGTGTGTGTGTGTGATGATCCCCTTTTCAGGTACACTACAGCTAATATTAAATATTATTATACACATTTTATATATTTATCAGCATATGTAGAAAGACAATTTAATCACTTAAACACGAAGGGCCGCCTTTCGGGCCCAGGAACGTGATACGTCATAATTTCATAACGTAGGATGGCTGTTATATGAATATGTTGGGTTGACCAATCAATATTTTCAACGTGCAGTCCTACGGCTGCACGTTGAAAATATTAATTGGTCTACCCCCACCCACCCCAATAATGAATATAGACACTTAGAATTGCTTCCATTGAACTGACATGGAAAATACCACCAAGATTCAAAGGGTTAAAAATTTGAATACAAAAGGCCGCTTTTATTGATTGGGATCATGATATTCCATAAAAAATTGAGGGTAGGTCAGATCAAATGGTTGATATTAATAAATCATGTTCCTTGTTCATAAATAAATAAAATGCTGCGAACAGTCAAAGTCAGAAGAAGTTATAGGGAGGCCAAATGAAAATTGTGCTTGGCAGTTATTCTACAGCACATTCAAACTAAAAATGTAACTTCAAAAATCGATATAAAATAAGGCGAAATACATCATATACCAAGGAAACTGCTATGAAGGTATATTGAAATCTTAAATGAGAAACATTAGAGAATGACCCCTTTGCAACATCACCCTCACACCATATTTGCAATCAGAATGTCAATCTTTTCTCAGCGTACGATTGTGGATTTTCAATCACAACAACGTTTCTTGAAATAGGCTTTTTAACCCTTTACCCAACGTAACGGCCAAAACCGGCCAGCGCTATTCACAAAAATCGTCAATTAATTTTCATTATTTTTTCATTTTTTGTCTCAAAAACATAGGTTATGACCCCTCATTGGAACGAGCTCGTTCCAATGAGGGGTCATAACCTACGTTTTTGAGACAAAAAATGAAAAAAATTAGTTATTCAAGAATTATTTTTGCAAGTGTCGTCTGCTTTTCATGTTAGGTCGTTTGCTACTGTCAGAATTTCACACAATGTCACTAATAAAGTGAATTCGAGATATATGTCGACGTTTAATTAAATTAGTCTTTAATATGTTAGTCTACAAGTAACACAGAAGCAGCTGACCATTGCCACCGGTGAGATATGTGACTAATTTACGACATCACGTTTATTGTCACCATTCTACTCTTGCTACTGTTGGTGCACGCATTATACAAAAACAAATTTACCCTTTACCCAACGTAACGACTAAAACGGGCCAGCGCTATTCACAAATATCACCATTTAATTTTCATTAGTTTTTTCATTTTTTGTTTCAAAACATAGCTTACGACACCTCATAGGAATCAGCTCGTTGAGCTCGTCCCAACTGAGGGGGTCATAAGCTATGTTTTTGACGCAAGAAATGAAAAAAAATAGTTATTCAAGAATTTTGTCTGCACGTTTCGTCTGCCATTCGTGGTAGGCATGTGTTCATTTCGAGAAAGAGCAAGCACACAATATGTCTGTTTTAGATAGTGTCGTAGTGCATTATTCGCTGGTCGCCAAACCAGTATAACTTTCATTATAATTGAGTGTTTTTTGGCAGATTGCAATATTAAAAATGTAGAAACTTTGGACATAAAGTTCTTATCCTCTCTTGTTTGTTTTGTGTATGTATGTTTCCAAGGTTTATCTTCTTTGTCTTTTTTTTTTTTTTTTTTTGGGGGGGGGGGGGGGTACTTATTTAATGATATTTGCATCTGTGTTGTAACAACGTTTCCCGCGATATCCCATCACCATTCCATCTCTCTAATTCAATATTGCATCTTTGAGTTTCATTTGGGTGTGTACGTAATATATTTTTTCCCAGTAAGAGATAATTAGTCTATAATATTTTATTACCAAGCAGGAGCGGCCTTCAGTGTTTTTCCGACAGAAGCTCTACTTTTCCTGACTAGAGAAGGGGAGAGACTACTAACGTAACTCCGATCGCCACTAACAGGGGTAGTATACAGCTCATTGTCTCTGTCTTGGTGCTTAATGCTTTGAAATCTAACACCAATAGCAAAGTAATTCCCCCCCCCCCCCACCCCAATTCTCTCTCTACTCTTAAGGCTTCATGCTTTGAGAGTAGTAGCTTGAGAAGCACGAAATTACCCTCATTGGTTAGGGTCCAAAAGCCCTTTCCCAGGTATCCCGAGTACGTGTGATACTCTCTCTCTCTCTCTCTCTCTCTCTCTCTCTCTCTCTCTCTCTCTCTCTCTCTCTATCAGACTATGATCTTTCTCTCCTCTCTCTCTCTCTCTCTCTCTCTCTCTCTCTCTCTCTCTCTCTCTCTCTTAGGCTATACATTCCGTCAGCTCCCGATGTGAGGCGCTCAAATTCGGCTCTAGAGGATGATTTTATTCAAGGAGAAACACGGGATGTATTATTTTACGCCTTTTGAGAGTTTTCCATAAACCGGTTACCTTATGAGATGTGACTCAAAAGAGGTCAATCTATTTACATACTATTCTGTACCCAACACAAACCCAACCCTCACACCAAAACACACACACATCCAACACAAACCCTCAAACCAACACACACACCCATCCGAAATACAAACCCTAACACTAAAACATATCGGTAACAAGAGGAAACAGTTGCAATTATTATTGAGTTCAGTGCCTCCTGTGTCACGTGTAAGGCCTGATATTCTAGCTAGTTATCTTAATTCAATATATCATTATTAAATATTATTATTTCATTATAAATATTATTATGAAATATATATTTAATATATATTTGGGCAACTCAGATAACAGACCACACCTGCGAACAAATTTCTCGAATAATTAAACTTTTCATTTTTTTCCCCAAAACATGGCCTATGCTCTCATTGGAACGAGCTCGTTCGAATGAGGGGTCATCGGCAATGTTTATGAGACAAAAAAAAATATATATTATGAAATATATTGTTGTCAACCAAAGCACATTTCAGTGATATAAAATGACACATCTGATTTGGGATTTTATTCAATCAATTTCGAGAAGTAAAAAGCCTTAACCCTTTACCCAACGCAGACGATTTCAAAATTTATTATTTTAAATATCATTTTTTTAAATTTTTTCAAAAAATTTCAACAAAACCATATGATGTGACCCCTCTTTGGAACGAGCTCGACGAGCCCGTTCCAAAGAGGGGTCACATGATATGGTTTTGTTGAAATTTTTTGAAAAAATAATATTTTTTCGGCTGCTGATTTTGCATATTACGCGGGCGTATGCGGGCGATTCGTTGGGTAAAGGGTTAAATTTGAATCAAAATGATGCCACATTCAAATATATGTCCCACCTGTTGACTAGCGGAGATTTCAGTATTTCTGAAATGGAAGAAGGGAGCTAGTGATTCTTTTGCCAAACTGTTTTGAATGTGCGTTAGAATAAAAACGTGGGTTGCTTCTCTATTGGAACGGGAAAATAATAAATAAAATTGTAAATATTGACACAGAGAGCTGGGGTGATACTGTGATATGGAACAGTAAATATAAATTTAAAAGTACCGTTTATTATGAGGCTATCATATTTTAATAGCATTAGGAATTAGGCGTTAAATTACCTATTATTATAGTCGATGTAAAGCTTTAGATGTGAACAGGTATACGAGCCGCCCCCGGGTGTCCGACCTTCTGGTGATTTACTCAAAACATTATCACACACTGGTTAAGTATTGAGGATTAAATTCAGAGTAGCGGAAAATCTTTTGTTTTTAAAACGTGGATGACTGTTCAGTTAATTATTTCTATTTTATTAATACTTTCGGTCGGTTGTTTTTTCCTTCTTTCCGAACATATAGTACAACAGATGTCCTTGAAATGACGACCATGAAGGCGCTTCCGACTTTTCACATGGGACGTTACTAAAAATGTTTTGTATTCATACAGATTTCAAGCGACTCGTGCGGTAACGGTGTATTCCCGGAATGGGGGTGAAGGTTGTTCCTATTTCTACTCGTAGTGTGGATACCGGCGACCGACGTGGTCGCTTTGCTTAAAATATATGATTCCGTAGGAAGTGTCCCTCACTATTACCATTTACTTAATAATAATAATAAATCTTCGGCCTTCCTCTGATTTGTCGCAGTTTTCTAACGAGGAGGCTTACATTAACCCGGTGCCCCGCCGGGGTATTCATCCCCAACTCTCTCTCTCCTACTGGGGGCACGGTGGAGTTGCGGTAACCGGTTCTCGTCAAATCACCGAAGTTAAGCACCGTCGAGCCCGGTTAGTCCTTGGAGGGGTGATCGTCTGGGCGATCGATTCGGACTCCCGCGGTGTGTCCTTGGACAAGGCACTTAACCCCGATTGTCCACATGGGGGCACGATGACGTCCTGTACTAAAGCGCACTACACGTCGATGGTGGGCATGTCTTCAACCAATCTAACCCTGCCTGTGCTGCAGTGCGGAGTTACGATGTTGGGGAGCTGGCAGCTGCTTGTCGTTACTCGGTGGTTCTCTCCAGGTACTCCGGCTTCCTCCACCCGTAAAACTGTCACCGACACGATATGACCTTAAAGTGTCGTTAAACCCTAATAAATAAATATTCTCTCTCCTAATGTCCCAGCATTCAGTCAAAAACTGTTTTATAATTTCCCCCACTGGCGCCTTCTCGATTTCCCCAACTATAACATTGGCTCTTTTACTCATTTCATTCGTCATCCAATTATCCTTCATATTTTCAACCCATTTTTCCATTAGTTTCCCAAGGAGTCTTGTGCTACAAGGAAAATATTTGGGTCATTCTAAAATGAAATGTTTCAGGGTCTCCGTTACACCTAAGTTACACATTTGGTACACTCTTTCCTCGCCTTTACCGATTCTCCCCTCAACTCCAGTGACTTGGATCTCACTTTGAACAATAATGACCCCCAAAAGGATCCATCCAGGTACTCATCAAAAGCTGGCGCATCCTTTTTATATAACCCGTATAAACAACCCTTGGTCCTAATTCCAGGTCGCCAGTTTCTACTACAATACTCATGCACCCTTTCCCTTATAAAACTCCTCCCCTGCTGCAGTCCCCGTTCGAGAACTTCAGTCACAATAAAGTAGTTCTTCATTAGCTTCCTCGCCTGCTTTATCCAACCTGTCTGAATGTAAAAGTTCCATACATGGTTAAACAACGTTTTACACCATCTGCTATTTGGGAGGTTTACCATAAACTTGTAACAGTTGTTGAATGTCAACCATAGGCGGTGGAAGATTAATAAAAGTGGAGGGGCCCAAAATTACAAGACTACCTTGATTCGGCCCAGTGGGAGAAAAGTTACAATCGGATATCGGTAAATGTACCATGACACACTATTGTCTCACGTTTAGATGAGCATGTGGCGGTGAGGTCACTGTCCCGTCCATTTCTATTTTTTTTTAAACAATATATTTATTTCATCATTGAAATGGGGTTTGGCGAACAGGCAATGCCTATATTAATACCGTACCCTACAGAAACACACATTAACAATGGCGCAAGTGCAACTGAACATAAACAGAAACTGATCGAATGAATTAGAAAAAAGTACCACACAATATCTTGTCATCTCTTATATTTTCATTACCTATCGGGTATGGAGGTATTCTGGTATACAGATGAAGGTATAATAGGCCAACAGTACGCGTGTCCGGCTGGGGTGTACTATCAAAAATCAGTCTCCAAAGGCAAAACACAAGGATTCATTTCCACTGGCTAATAATTATTCACTCCAATCTCATTGTTGCCCTAATATATTCTTGTACCCCACTGAATATTTCTTCCACTTCAATCATCTCCCAACCCGAAGGCTAGCCTTCGTGTTGGAAGATGGTTGAAGTAGAAGAAACCGACCGAAGGTGGGATTCTTTAGCCAAATGTTGTTTGGATTTGCGAATAATATATTACCGGAATGACAGGTTTGCATAAACCTATTTAACTCATTGTGTAACCGCTCAACAGGTCTGTGGAAAAAATGTGGAGGGGCGCGTATCCCCCCTCCCCCTCCCCCGGTTCCGTCGCCTGTGATGTCAACTAGGGTCTAGTTATTTTCTAAGACGAATATATGTCAAGACACAAGGTGTGGGATATGCTGTCTTAAGGTGTTCGGGGCAAGGCCATAAAATATGAGAAACACAATTACTGCACGAAAAATCAAGGAGTGCAACAATCGTCTCGCGGTGATACTTGGCATGCCAGTTTCTGTCGGATTTGTCTTCTTGAATTTTTGTTTTTTTATTATTCCAAAATATATTTTCATTTTATAACATTTTTCGCAAAGAACATAGAAAAAAAGGATGTACAATGTTATTAAATACTGGCAGCTTGACAGATATATACATGTCAAAGAATAAATTGCAAGGTTACAAAGTTAGAAAAAAATGTACCGATGTCGTATATCGACGGTTCGGAGGAAAAACAGTAAGGTCAAAAGATAAACTGAGATTTCAAGTAATAATTTCTGAGATGTAATTCCATATTTTGTAACTTTGCCCCGCCGATGGGGTAGAACCATATGGAGAACAAGTCGCAGTTCCTGTAACTTCTCAAAGTGTCTTTATAATTTTGAAAAAGTTGGCATCCATTTTCTCCAGTAAACCTTTAACCATCGCAAATGGTAGACGACACTTGTGAACAAATTTCTTAAATAACAAAAGGTTGCATTTTTGTCTCAGAAATGTAGCTTACGGCACCTCTTTGGAACGAGCTCGTCCCAGTGAGGTGTCGTACGCTATGTTTTTCGAACGAAATGATTTCACGCGCCGAAGGCGCGCAGGGACGGTATGGGGAACAAGCGCCTTTCGACCCTCGTTGGTTGTATAATTTTGCCATTCAGAGCGTGGTAGAGGAGGGAAAGAGTAAAGGTGTTCAGCGGCGTCTGTGTCTCCTGTGGTTTTTCTTGGTGGGAGGAGGATGTGTTGGTAAGATAAATGTTGGTGGCGTTGTTGGATCTGGAGGATTAGTAGGTTCCTTGGTAGTGAATGGCCTGATCCTAGCAGCTGTTTCTTCTTGAGATTTCCTGGAGTTTTTTAAATATATTGTGAGGATTGTCCTGACTGAGTGTGCTGGGAATTTTCTGGATACATAGAACCTATATTCGTCTTGGGCTTTGGCTCGGATGTTGTCGTCCTCGATCTCCTCTCCAAGGAATGCCTCCGCGGACTCCGGGAAGCTCTCCTCCTGGTCAGACTCCTGGTATGTTTTTGGGAGTGAAAATTAACTCTTTATCCAACGAATCGGCCACATCCGCCCGCGTAATATGCAAATTCAGCGGCTGAACAAATATTATTTTTCAAACAATTTCAATAAAACCATATCATGTGACCCTCTTTGCAATGAACTCGCCGAGTTCGTTCCAATAAAGGGTCACATGATATGGTTTTGTTGCAATGTTTTTAAATTTTTTTTTAAATGATATTTAAAATAATAAATTTTGATATCGTCTGCGTTGGGTAAAGGGTTCAAAAATAAAATAAATTTGAATGTTGACTTTTATGGCTGTAACGCTGATCGAAGGGTTAGGGGTAATATTATTCACTGGAGACATTTTCCTCAAATCATATAGTTCCAAAAACACCGAAACCCCACCCAACCAACCACCAGAATCTAGATAAAACCCCCTCAAGACAAAACCACCTCGGAAAAAACCCAGCTGACAAAGCCCCCCTCAGGACAAAATCCCCTCACCTTAATTGACTTCTTGGACAGAACGCCCCCCCCCCCCACCCCACACACACACATATCAAAAATAAATGATAATGAACACGGTCTGAATTTGAAATTTTTTTTTTTTTTAACGGAGACCCTGGACCACTTCATTCTAGAATGCCCCAAATGTTTGCCTAGTGGAACAAGACTTCTTAGAATAGTAATGGAAAAATGGGATGAAGAGATATTATTATTATTATTATTATTATTATTATTATTATTATTATTATTATTATTATTATTATTATTATTATTATTATTCGCCGATAGAAACTAGAGGTATCATAAAATTAACAATGGGAATCTACAAACATGTCATTCAATTCTTAACTGGCTGAGTAATTTAAATATATCTTTCATGAAATCTGGTCATAGCTGCTATTCGATTCGATGAAAAATTCACTGAAAAGTTGACTAAAGAAATTATCTGTTAAAAAGTGGATACCGGTACAATTTTATTTTCACCATATTCTATAAATAATATTTCTTGTGAGGGCGTTTTGTATTGATGGGATTTTGTCTTTGAATGCTGAAAGTGAGGGTTTTTTGTCTTGAAGGGGTTTTGTCCACAGCCCACTAACAGTCACAATACGAAAGCACTGAAGCAAAATTAAACTAAACCAATCAGTACATATTTTGAAATTTTCATGGAGGGGTTTTGTTCCACAAGTCGATGGTGGCATAACTGTATGACGAACTTCTTTCCACTGATGGAGAGAAAAGTGTAGCACTCCGCGATTTTTTCGTGCAGTACAAGATCTGACTTCAAGTATATTGCAAAATACTCGTTCATTAAAGGATTAAATATTAAGCGAGGCGAGTTGGTAAAAGTAGATTGAATGTAGATGAAGCAATAATTTGGATATTATAGTAAAATTAGTTGCGCATCAAGTGTGAAAGGGAAGACTTCGATTATATAGGGCTTCTGTTTTCTCAACAATTCAACACAATTTACAATCAGGGTACTGAGGTTTTTTGTATTTATTTTTTATTTATTTTTTTTTTTCTCCACTATTTTTATTTTAAGTTGAAATTCAACAAATCGAATTTAAAATGTCCAGAGGGTATTCCGGTGTCATAAAAATGTTCGAGATATATCGATAGTATCGGAATCGTCAACACCAATAATCGCGATAATTAATTCATTAGATATCATCATCGTCAGTTTGTTATCTGTAAAATCAGTTTTTGATTATCTTGATTATATATCGCTTATCAATATATTCCCGCCCGTGAAGATTTACAAGTGTTCTTATAACATACGGGCCGTTTAAATTCAATAAAGCTATTCATTAGAAAAAAAAAATATTTTAATTTTTTTCAACCCCCGTATGCATATTTTGAATGGAGGACAAAAGATCCCCCGGACAGAAGAATCCCTGTAAATAACGAGAATAGACAAAATACTCCGAATCAAATGACAGGGTGGACGAAAGATTCCCAAATAAAAGCTGTTATATTTTTCAAGATTTGTTTTTAATTTCAACTATTTTTTTTTTTGAGTGTTTTTTACAAAAAAATATTATTGCTCATACCTTCTTTCTCTTGACAATACTCAACTCTTGGTTTTCAGTTAGGAAAACTCATGTGACTATCTCCCATCTATTCTATCTTCAATCGGCATCCCACCAAGCCCCCCACCCCTCACCCCCCCCCCCCCCCCCCCGCAGCTTTTAGTGCTGCTGCGTCTATGAAAACATCTTTGATTATATCCATATAAGCACAACTGGACCTTCTAAATCTTCAAAGTGTGTCTCTGATGTGTTTTACAAGGAACAAATTCGACATGTGCCGACCAAACATTGTGTTTTTTATGCTCTCCGAAAATTTTGAGGGGGAGGGGGCTTATATATAGTAACCACTTTGTCGATCCGTCCGTTGCATGGGCGACAAAGTGTGAAGATTTACCAACTAAGCGCTCTGTAGATTTATCAGAAGAGGCCAAGACAACACTGCTGGGTCTTCGCAGTCTCAGCTAGACTATCAAGGTGGATGATGGCAAGCTACGTCTAGCAGGTGACTTTGAGAGAAAGATGACACCGACGAAAAAGAAGGGTCCCTCTGCCAGACGACGAGATGCGCGCCCATTGACGGGGTTCTTTGTGAAGAAGAAGAGGGTGAAGGGGGAGAAGATAGTTAGAATGCCCACCTCTGTCCCCATACCTCATGCCCCGAAATCACCTGCACCAGCTCGGTTCTTTCCTCTCGCGAGGTTGAATCGAAGATACCGGAGATTCCGTGGATATGTTTAACTCTAGCGCGGCCCTTTCCTCTCAGAAGGTAGAGTCGCGGGACAGCGGCATTCCCTCAGTGATGAAGGAGACAGAGGATGGCGTGTTTAGATCTTCGACTCCAAATTCTCTCTTAATCTGATCGAAAACTTTGGCAAGGAAATGGATCCCTCGGAGTCCGACGACGAGGAGACCCTCGAGCAGCTGGAAGCTCGGAGGACAGGCCGGGCTGGCGCCAATTAAGAGGCGGACGGGGCGTCAGGGGATACAGTCAAGAACGATGTTTTATCATTGTAACTAATAAATGTACAGATGATATAAGAAAATGGGCGCTCCGTTGCATATTCAAACATAAGTCGAGGTTCTAACCATGTTTGATTTCGAAACATTTTTCCATTTTTTAATGAAGAAAGTAAAAAATTTACACTATATGGCGAGTCAAAAGTATACTCAACTTGTGGACTAGCAAGGGTCTTGATAGCTTTAAAACAGAGAAGGAGTGCTGATTATTATTCCAAAATGTTCCGAACGTAATCTGCTAACATAAAATATTAAATGATTTTGAAAATATTGATTTAAAGATCCCGGATGCATATGGTGAGATGGGAATGTAAATAAACATGTAAAAGTACCGCTTATCACGAGGATATAATTTTTTAATAGTATTAGGAATTGGGCGTTAAATTACCTATTATTATAGCAGTTATAAACCTTTAAATGTGACCTGGTATATAATGAAGCGCCCCGGGGTGTGCGACCTTCTGGTGATCTTCTCAAATCATTATCACAAACTGGTTAAGTGTGATGGATTAAATTCAATGTTTCTTGAAAAACCTATTTTGAATGAATGTTTAACTGACTATAGTTTAGAATCCCAACATTATTCAATTGTTCGTTCGGTTGTTGTTTTGTTTAGTTTTCTTTTTTTGTTCTTCCTTCCCCTTTCCCAACTTATATACTTCTTGACCTTTCACCCGATTAACCCTTTACCCAACGCAGACGATATCAAAATTTATTATTTTAAATATCATTTTTTTAAATTTTTAAAAAAATTTCCACAAAACCATATCAGTTGACCCCTCGTTGGAACGAGCTCGACGAGCTCGTTCAACGAGTGGTCACATGATATGGTTTTGTGGAAATTTTTTGAAAAATAATATTTTTTCAACTGCTGAATTTGCATATTACGCGGGCGAATGCGGGCGATTCGTTAGGTAAAGGGTTAACCCTTTCAACCCCGATGGTATCTTACACTTCGGTTCAGTGCCAATAGTTGAAAGAGTCAATATTTGTTATTTATTTATTTATTGGAGTTTAACGACACTTTCGCCAGCCGGGGTCACCTTGAGTCGGACAATTTTACGGGTGAAGGAAGCCGGAGTACCCGGAGAGAACAACCGAGGAAAGGCGAGCAACTGTCAGACTCCCCAACGTTCCAACTCCACACAAGCAGGGTTAGTATTGGTTGATGATAGGTGTACCATCGACGTGCAGTACGCCTTAGTACAAAGCGCCACTGTGCCCCCACATGAAGTGCCTTGCCCAAGGACACAATGCAGTTGCCCCTGGCGGGGATCGAACCGTGGACCTTTCGGTTTGAAGTCCAATGACGTAACCACTGAGCCACGGTTGGTCCCGTCAATATTTGTTATTTAGGGGTATACTAATTATTTTCAAGGTGCAGTCTTCGGGCTGCTCGTTGAAAATATTGATTTGTCTACTGCAGCAATTTACGGAGGAACCATCTAAGTTATGAATTATGGCGTATCGCGAACCTGGCTGGAAAAGTGGTTTCTCGAGTTCAATGGGTTCAAGAAAATTTGAATTGAATTTGAATAGATTTCAAAAGTAGGGTGTGGTAATAATGGTTTACGGAGATTCCCCGGACACAAAATCCCATTTCCCTTTGATTTTAAAGGGGTGGACGAAAGACCCACCGGTCATATTTGTTGATCCTTTTCACCAGTCAAACAAATTCTAAATAGCTGCTCTTCAGTGGAAGATATGTCCAAACTACGGAATAGCTTGTGTCTTAATATTTTATTTTGAAATCGCAAAAGGGAAGCTATTTTGAAATAGGAGAAGCGGAGCGGTTGTTTTTTCTGCGGCGAAAGCTGGCTACTTTCTTCCATGAGGCTGAAAATATTAAATTATTTTGCAAATATTGACTCAGAAAACCTGGATACATACTGTGATATGGAAAAGTAAACATACATTTAAAAGTACCGTTTATTATGAGGCTATCATATTTTAATAGCATTAAGAATTAGGCGTTAAATTTCCTGGTGTTATAGTCGGCATGAAGCCTTAGAAGTGAATAGGTATAGGAGACGCCCCGGGGTGTCCGAACTCATGGTGATGTACTCAAAACATTATCGCACACTAGTTAAGTACTGTGGATTAAATTCACAGAAGCAAGAAAATCCTATTTTTTAATAAATTTATAATGGGACAGTTAAGAATTTCTTAATTATTTAATCTGTCTGTTGGTGTTCGTTCGCTCCAACCTTCCTAACTTATAGTTGAAGTGAATGTTATTGTTTCCAAAGGCTGTGTTGAGTACCTCGATGGATCGTTTGGAGGGGTCTTTGTTGTTCAAAGTGAGATCAAAGTCACTCGAGTTGAGGGGAGAATCGGGAAAGGCGAGGAAAGAGGGCGCCAAATGTACATCTTATGGGTAACGAAGACCCTGGGACATTTCGTTTTAGCCCTTTACCCAACGCAGGCGACATCAAAATTTATTATTTTAAATATCCTTTTTTTAAATTTTTCAAAAAATTTCAACAAAACCATATCATGTAACCCCTCATTGGAACGAGCTCGTTCCAAAGAGGTGTCGCATGCTATTGTTCTGTTGAAATGTTTTGAAAAACAATATTTTTTCAGCTGCTGAATTTGCATATTAAGCAGGCGGATGTGGACGATTCGTTGGGTAAAGGGTTAAAATGCTCTAAATATTTGCCTGGAAGAATGAGATTCCTTGAAAAACTAATGCAAGAATGGGGTGGAAACGGGAGATATAGGTGAATGAGGGATGATATGAGGGAAAAAGTCAATATCATAGTTGGGGAGTTTGAGAAAGCGCCAATGGGGAAATAATAAATCAGCTTGTTTCAGAATGTTGGGGGATGAGAGGGATAGTGAGGGAGGAGCTATAAGGCAGATGACGGGTTTGATGTAGAAGGCTTTCTCGTTAGAGGATCGCGGCAAATCAGCGGAAAGTCGAATAATAATAATAATAATAATAATAATAATAATAATAATAATAATAATAATAATAATAATAATTATTATTATTATTATTATTATTATTATTATTATTATTATTATTATTCGATATTAAACTATGAGTTTCGCGACGTATTGAACATATATTGAATAAGGTTGTACAAATAATGTGTGTTATGGACAAACTTGCAACGTATCAAGTGTTTCGCCAGACACTTCGTTGTCCCAAGTGCGATCCTTGTCGGACGACCCGCGTTGTGTCCTTGGGCAAGGCACTTTATCCCGTTTGCCTACTTGGGGATACGATGACGCCGTGTTCTAAGGCGTACTGCACGTCGATTATGAACATGTCTTCAACCGCTGTAACCCTGCTTGAGCGGAGCTTGAACATAGTTAGAATGTTGAGGAGCTGACAGTTGCTTGTCGCTGCTCGGTGGTTCTCTTCGGATACTCCGGCTTCCTCCACCCGTTAATATGTCACGGTCACGATTAGCCATTTTGCATAAGTATGTGACCTTAAACACCAATAAATAAATAAATAAATAAATAAATAAATAAATAAATAAATAAATAAATAAATAAATAAAAGACTTCGTTAATAGTGGTTTCGTGTTTTCTTAACCATAACAAGACTGGAATCATCCATCAGTCTACTCTTTTTTAGCAGCTGAGCGATTTGATTTTTAATTTGGGGTGAGGTCCAGTAATAATTTAATCCTACAGCCTTATAGGACTGTAGGATTAAATTATTACAGAACCTCAGCACAGACTCCTTAATTGCTGATCCTTCACACCAGTTTCTTTTCTTTCTTTTTTTTTTTTGTTTGTTTTGTTTTGTTTTTCTGATCGGGTCAAGGCTCGTTGATGGACATTTAATTTTTACGAAAAAATATTGTGCAGAGGTATACTCCTTGTAAAGGAGTAAATTATTACAAGCATTCACTTTCAAAAATGCAACTCAAATTGAATTTTAAATGTCCCTAGGCTGTTTTGATGTCATAAAAATGTTCGAGATATATCGATAGTATCGGAATCTTTAACACCAATAATCGCGATAATTGACTCATTAGATATCATCATCGTCAGTTTGTTATCTGTAAAATCAGTTCTTGATTATCTCTCGTTTATCTTTTTATTTTCACACCCATAGAGACTTACAATATTATTTCTTTTATTACATACGCCTTGCTTTTAAACAAAACGATATCACCATAAATTGAGAATTGAATACTTGCTCTACTTTCGAATATGTCCACTAATCATGATTTGGATGGTGATATGGAAGTTAATTTAGTTTAAACAATATTTACTTTTAGAAAAATATGAACAGTAGCATTACAAGTATCATATAGAGTTGTGGATTCGGGAATGAAATGTTTTTTGCGCGCCGAAGGCGTGCAGGGACGGTGTGAGGCAAGCCCATTTCGACCCTCTTTAGCTGTAGGATAAGTTTTGATAGTATGTCTAGGCGCGTCAAGGGAGAAAGGTGTTCAGGTTTAGCGGCGTTTGCACCGCTTGTGCTTCTTCTTCTTGGAAGGAGGTTGCTGGGATGGAGAAGGCTTGGCAGCTGTTGTTTCTAAGTTTTTGCGTTTTAGCCATCTGTGAAAGAACGGGCCGCGGATCCTTGCTGCTTCCAAGTGTCCTAGTTTGTTGATGAGGACGTCGTAGGTTTCCTTAGCCCATTCCATCTGGGTTGATTTAAGGTATTCCAAATAGTCATCCCCAGTTCCGTCAAACTCCAGCTTGAGTTCGCCGAAGCGCTCAATGGCACGTCCATCTAAGATTTCAATATAGGCTGACAGGCTAGTATCTCCTTCATCAGAAGGTTCATGCTCGGACTCCGAGGTTGAACTGGATTTGAGGCCCGATTGGTTGAGGTTGATAGGAGAGTCAGGTACAGATTGGGCGACTTCCATCTCCTCTGCCTCCTCTTCCTGCTTCTCCTCTCCCTCCGACATCTTTGGTGAAGAGGTACGGCTTGGGATTGGTGATACAGGTCTTGGAGGTGAGTTGACAGAGATCACCTTTTCATCTCCTGATTCCCGGTCTCAGTCCTCTTCCTTTCGAGCCACGCCTCCATTCGCCTGGTGTCCCGGCGTTTTGTTGACGGCGATTTCTTCTTTCTCTGTTTCTTTATCTCTGCTTCTTTTGTTGTTTCAGTGGTGGTTTGTGAACTCAATCCCTTACCCTTCCACTGGTGTGGACCAGTGCGAGCAGGCCAGCGAAATGTGCTACCACTCCCAGAGGTGGGTTTCATCTTATACATTATGGTGAGCTGAACGCAGACACTCTCAACATGGACATCCCAGTTAAGAAGTGAGCTGGCGTCCAGCACCGTAAAGTGTCCTTAATTTTCATCGGCAGGTAATCCATGGCTAATTAGGTATGCACGCCCTGAAGTCAGAAGTGTGTTTTATGATGATGGTCATTGTGGATTCGACAGTAAGCTTGTAAGCTTATAGTAACCGTCTCCACACGGACGACAAAACACATGACACACACTGCATGAAGAAGGCGGGTTATTCTAGAGGTCCCGAGTTCGATCCCCGACCGAGGCGACCCGCGTTGTGTCCTTGGGCAAGGCACTTTGAACTCTTGAACAGAGTTAGAATGTTGAGGAGCTGACAATTGCTCGTCGATGCTCGGTGGTTCTCTCTGTGTACTCCGGCTTCCTCCACCCATAAAACTGTCACGGTCACGATTAGCCATTGTGTATAAGTGTGTGACCTTAAACACCAATAAATAAATAAGAAGGCGGGTAATTTTGTGTTTAGCAGTTCTCAGGTGAGATAGCGTCAGCAGGGTAACTGGAAGCAAATAACATCGACTAAGGACCAACGCCCAAAGAAGGAGACCACGATCGCCTCTGGTTACATAGAGACTCCGAAGAGCATATTTTGGTACCAGACAGTTAATTTCAGAGTGGCAAAATCAATAGGAGTTAAATGAAATTGGATTCCTTCTCGAGAATGCGTCACAACGATTTCTGAGTATCGTAAATTGATAGGGAAGCGCATAACCGATTTGGGGAACATTAGCATTGGGGGTCGAGTGTAGCAAGTCATCCGACGCATAAAGGCAATGATGTGTAGACACAAAATATCACTTTCGGAGAATAAATCCAACGATTAATTGTTCCGAACACCAACAGAAAAAGAGGCAAAAACGTCAATTATTACAGTGTCAAGCAGCAACTAAAATGGTAATGGAAATTAATTTACAAATTTATCTGAATTATAAACGACTATTGAACATTTTACATTTTAAATGTCGTTTGAACATTTTCAACTATTACGAGCTTTTTAAAGGTGATTAAAATGGTTTTAAACACACAATCGAGTCTAGTGGTGATTACTTAAAATTGAGAAAATAAAGAAAATATTAAATCTATTTTTCAAAATATTTTAAAATTTTCAACGAACTAATTTTGAACACCTTCGCTTCGAACAGCCGTTTGAATAAACGGTAAATTTCCGTACGCCTAGTGTCATTTTGTCCAATTTGACCCTGGTATTGCTTGAGTTAAATAAGATTCTTCTCTCTGTGTTGGGACTAATATTGTGTATTATTTCAGTGGGTTCGCGATATTATTTTATTTAACAATATTCTGTAGCGACAATGCCTTTATTTTAATCATAAGGTACAATAATTTTTAATTATCGATCTGTTGCAGACGGATTTTCCTCCCCACAACAAAGTTATTCGTAGATGTATGCTTATGACTCTCGGTAACAAAAAATACGCCTTCAAATAAAAGTAGTATGTTTAACAATTATTTCCTGATTTCAAAATCTATCGAATTTTTCATCAAATAAAGTCATGGCTGCTGGAAAGCAGTCATGACTTGATTTTATGACAAATTCAAGAAATACTTGAGGAGTTAAATGTTATGGTCAATTATTAATCTCTTCTTTTTCATAAAGTCGGAAATTTGTTTGTTCTTATGAAAATAGGTTAGATGGAAATTGGTTTAGCGGCAATTTGTTAAAACAAGAATTGGTCCAGTGGGAATAAATAGTGTGATTTCGATGTAAGTCAGAACAAAAAACGCACAAGAATCTTTTTTGAAGAATAAATCTCAAAATAATCTTGAAAATATTTATTTCTAAAAAGCTGGAAACACGCAATGATGTGGAAGAGTAAATATTAAGATAAATTATATATAGCGTATAATCTGAGATAATCATTCTTAATAGCTTTAAGGATTAAGCGTTAAATATCTGATATAATAATGGGCGTAAACCCTCAGATGCGGACAACCACATGGGATGTCCCATGGCGTCCTTCCTCCCGGTGATTTACTTAAAATATTAGCGCGGGCCGGATAAGTAACATGGATTGAATTCAAAGTAACTTGTAATATGATATCATATTCGGGAGCGATGCGAAGATACACGATTAGAGGTATTTGTGGTTGGGGTGGGGGG
This sequence comes from Pictodentalium vernedei, assembly GCA_031216915.1. Classification (NCBI taxonomy): domain Eukaryota; kingdom Metazoa; phylum Mollusca; class Scaphopoda; order Dentaliida; family Dentaliidae; genus Pictodentalium; species Pictodentalium vernedei. Next base: position 342,308,862 of record CM062297.1, read on the forward strand.
GGGGTGGTATACCTGATTTCCCGACCGTGATGGCTCAAGTCCCGACTGCCTAATATTCCAACTACATCATCAAGGCATGCCTTCGTCGAAGTCATGCCTTGATGATGTACTTGGAATACTAGTCAGTCGGGATTAAAGTTAAAGATTCAGGACTTCTTGGAGATTGATTGGGGAATAATTAAAATGGTGCGCGGACATTTCCCCATCGGACATTTCCCCATCCGGGCATTTCACCATCGGTCAATTCCCCACCCGGACATTTCCCCATCGAGGGCGGACATTTCCCCATCAGCATCCCCCCATCAGAGGCGGACATTTCCCCATCGGATATTAACACCTTTCACCATCGAGGGTGGACATTTCCCCATCAGACTTTACCCATCGGAGGTGGGCATTTCCCCATTGGACATTACCCCATGTCCAATATAGATGACAGCTTTCACATGTGAATGAATGATAAGTAACTCTTAAAAAGTTTTCATTTTTTATTCTTTTATAACTCGAAAAAACAACATCTCGGCATATGGTATAGGCATTAGCACAATTTGAATTTCACAACCATGAAAACACAACATCAATAATAAAAAAACAAAAAATTTTTATCTGGTTACAAGTGTATGTATATATGTATATAAGTATGTTTGCTTACAAATCTTTTACACATGTTTCTTGTTGAGTTGTTTGATAAACACTGATGCACGCAGTAGCCGCGACGCAAGATCTTATTTAATTAACAAGTATTGAACAGGTACTCCAAATTGGGCCTGATGCCCCCCCCCCCTCCCCAACAGCCCTAATCGGGTATTACAGGCCTTCATTTGTATGACCGACTGCGTGTGTGACACGAGCCCAAGTATCAAATCTAATATTTTAATCCTTTACCTACCACGAAAAGCAGACGACACTTGCAAAAAAAATATTTGAATAACTAATTTCTTCATTTCTTATCACAAAAACATAGCTTATGACCCCTCGTTGAAACGAGCTCGTTCCAATGAGGGGTCATAAGCTATGTTTTTGTGATAAAAAATGAAAAAAATGAGGAAAATTGGATAGTATTTTTGGTGAATAGCGCTGACCCTTATTTGCCGTTACGTTGGGTAAAGTGTTAAGAAAGCAGACGATTACTAGCAAGAGATAATTGATATCATAAACTTCAATACTGACAAAAATGTCCCGACTGGAAAATAGTTGGGGATGTGAGACCCCCAACACCCCGCATAGCTATGACCCTGAACATATAAAATGATTGTTCAACTTAGCAGTTGTATGTTATTAAATAATTCATTCGTTCCTTCACTCGATTGTTTCTAACTTGTTCTAGAACAAACATTCTGGAAATAAAGACACTTGGAATCGTTAGACACCGACACCATGAAATATGTCTTTTCGTGACTGGCACGTGTTTTTGTCTGGACTGGCTAGCAGCCTGAATCATCTGTCATTAATTATGGGGTTGACTAGCTTCTGGATTGTAATCGGTTTAACCCTCTCAACTTAACGAATATAATATACAACATGCGGAAATAGTCATCATGGCGAAAGGCTCCTCCTTATATTGACCGCGAAGTTCCAGTGAGGTACTATAACCTATTAGCTGGAAGTAACAAATTTTTTAAAAAAATCAATTGTTTTGAACACAATAATAAATTGCTGTCTGGAAGTCGAGTTGTGGAAGGCATTAAATAATAGATAACATTGATGATAGATTCATATAAACAACCATCTGCGATTTCTGCAGTGAAATGTCAGATTTTACTTTATTCATTCCATCATCAAACATCATTCAATTGCATTCACACTTCTGACTCCAGAGTGTGAACACCTCAGCAACAACAACATGGGAGCACTGGAACTACTAGCAAGGCTGCAAAACACCATTTCAGCTCTGGGCGTCTCTCGTCCCATCAACTGCACTATCCAGGAGAAGGGCGAGAGCGTCTATCTGACACTGGAATTCTCCACAGAAGAAAAGATCACACCACCCCCCAAGGGTAGAGGTAGTACCTTTATTGAGAGGATCCCCTCTCACACTGGTCCTCACCCAAGGGGGTCTGGAGGCCCTTAAAAGAGAAGGAAACCGAGAAGAAAGAGCCCGCCCACCAAGCGGAGGAATGCCCGACGCTTTGAGGCATTCTTGGAGATGAAGAAAAAGAACGGTGAGGAAAAGAAGGAGCCACAGGCGGCCACCACTCCCCCTCCCACAGACAGCCCCATCCAAATGCCGGCTTCCCAGTCGGTGTTGTCGGATGTGGAAGAGCCTGTGGAGACTGAGGTGGAAATGGAAGCTGCCCTCTCGCCTCTTCCTTCAGAACCAAAATGCCAGGACGCGGACGACAGGCTGGACAACATCATACGGGAAAACCAGATACAAGTGGACCTTTACAAGCAAGAGATGGACAGGAAATACCAACTATTCCTCCAACAAGTCGAAGAAACTCCAAACCTAATAGACGCAAGAAACCCACAACAACAAAAGCCTCAGCAACCAACCACAACCACTCCAGACTCGGCCAGGACCAGACCCTACAAACCTCACCAATCGCCATCAGGCAGCCCACCGACAACACCAACTACCACTGTCTCTCCTTCCAAATCTCCACCTCTGAAAAAGAAGCAGAAAAGACATAAGCGACGCTAACAACCCACAACTTCTCCTCCTTTACCACGGTCTGACACTACAAAATTCTACAGCTAAAGAGGGTCGAAAGGGGCTTGCTCCCCAAACCGTCCATGCGCGCCTTCGGCGCGCGAAACCACTTGATTCGGATTCACTTTTATTTCATTTCATTTTTTGGGGGAACTTTGGACACCGAGATGTAACGACGTTCTAATTACTACTCTGCTATGGAATTATCCTCGCACGGCCAAAGCTGTCTGGGAGCTTCCAAACAGATGGTGTCAAGGATTGAAGGTATCAATAACGGAGAAGTAACACACTTTTCTTGTTATCTAGAACTTATTTCAATAGGCATAGTTCGAAAACACAAGAAACTTGTGCAATACAATATCGGAGACAAACATCCGCTCAGATCGCACTTATTTATGCCTGATTTCTGAAGAATTTCCTCGGTCCTCGGTGAGATAACAGGACGTTCACCAATTGATGGTAAACAGATTATTCTTTTAATCCAATGTTTTATACATCGTATTATGACTACTGCAGATCATGTTAGGGTATCGCTGTCAGAAACTTATCCACCCCGCATCTTGGCTCCGGCCCTGCATCGGCGGAAAGATAAAGAATACATGTACTGTTCGGCACGGGTACCTCTAGCTCGTCCACTCATGTTGACTGTACTCCGTGGTAAAGGATAATATTGTTCCTTTCACGTTGGATTTTGAGCCTTAGAGAGTAGCATAACCGTCTCTTTCCAGGTCATTAACCTTTTGAACACGCAAGACCGATTTGTCGGTCCAAGGCATAATTGTTGTCCCATTTATGTCTTATTATAAGAGGTCTATACACGGGACAGTGATGATAATATAATAACTGCAGTCTGCAGCCGGGCGACGGCTGCAGACTGCAGTTATTATTTCACCCTCCCTGTATATTGATAATGGATTGAGTCATCTCAATGTAAGTGTACACAAAGGCGATATCATCCCTGGAAACGAGGGTTCAAAGGGTTAAATTCCACCAAATTCACGCCGGTGTTCCCAAATTACATGAATGTTACCAAGATAGAGGGTAACACATAGTGTGGTTCGTTTTTGTGTTTTTTGTCCAATTTCATAAAAGGTGATTTAATCTCTAAAGGCTTGGAAATTTGTATACATTATTGCTACATAATGGCAGTCTATATCTTGAGGCGTTGTAGTTGTTTCTAGGCAGGTCTTGGATCTCCATACAGTCAGCCAGGACTTCCCTAGAAACAACTGACAAGGTATTTAAAAAGTTACTTCGAGTTTACCAAGAGACTTGAACTTCGACTGGGTATTTCAATTACAATTTCTAATTGGGCGTGAGGACTGCTTACGAATTTTTCTGCGCATTAGCCCCTAGTGCTTGGCAGTGGTCTGTGGACTGAGGACCTGCGGAAGATTCTTGTGTTTTGCACTTGGGGATTTGATGTTTTCGTCAAGTAGTAAACTCACGACCTTTGATAGTGCACCCCACCCCGCCCACGCGCATATAATACCTTCACGTGTATACCAGAATACCTCCATACCCGATAGGTAATGGATATATAAGAGATAATGGGATATAGTGTGGTACTTTCTTTCTAATTCATTGGATCAGTTTCTGTTTTATGTACAGTTGCACTTGCACCATTGTAATGTGTGTTCCTGTGGGGGTACGGCGTTAATATAGACAATGTCTGTTCACCAAACCCCATTTCAGGAAATAAAAAAAACCAAGAGGGTACATATTAGGAATTTGTTCTGTTGCTGTTCAAGTGATCAATGTTGGAATACAACCCCATGATGTTCATAAATATTCTGACGCACCAAAACAACCCCGAGAATCTCAGGTAGTTGATATTACAGAAGTGTTTCTTCGGCGGACTGAACACAAACTGGGTTGGTAAGTTTACAATGTCCCCTGCATAGAACAATCTAAAAGCCTTCCTTTTCGGTTCGGTTAGGGCTATGGTTTCCACCCGAAGAAGAATAGACCTTCGACGAGCTCTTGGAAAGAAACGGGGAATGGACGAGAAGAATGGTGATTTGGGCCATTATATTTCACCACCTCTTGTTCTCTGTTCAAACATGCAGAGTCCTCTGCATATTGACTCTAAAGTATGGTTGCTCACAATTCTGTTAGAAAGTAAATACAAATTTTAAAATACATGCAGATTGAGGCAATATTTTCAAAATAAGATTAAGAAGTTGGCGTTAAATTACCTTCAATCATAACAAAAGTAAACTCCTGTGTGTGGACAACCACGGGATGCCCTGGGATGCCTAACCTTCCGGCGGTTTACTCTAAACATTATCACGCAGCGGTTAAGTATTGTACAGTGCGGCCGCCGTGGACTGGTCACTTCCCACGGGTGGGCAATATTCCCACGCCCGCAGTAATATTAAATTCCAAACACTAATTATAGGAATAATCATACAAAAAATTCATTAATTATAATTTTGCTGCTGCTGCTGATTTTTATTACCTGGTAAACGTATGCGTGGACATCAGTCCACGGCGACTGTACTGTAGATTAAATTCAAATGATTTGGAAAATCTCTTGTTTGAAATTAATACACGTGTAGAATAATTGACCAGTTAATTACCCATGTGTTATAAAATCGTTCATTTGATCGTTTGTTCAAATTCAAGGTTGAAAAGATAAATGCCAGTTGGAGAATATAAAAACTTAGATGTGAGTCTTCCATGGAAGACGTGTGTCGCCTGCACTATATTTTAATATTTCAGACAGAATTCTAAGTGGAAAAGGGGCATAACTCTGGAAAAAATACAGCGGATCAAAAAATAAAATAGGAGGTGCACAATGCCATTATGTGATAAAGAATCACTGAAAGTTTCATCAAAATCCATTTATAGGTTAAAGAGGAGTGGCGGATAAGAGAAAGTGTGACGCGGACGACGCGGACGGCGACGCAGACGACGCAAGACGACAAAAGTAATCCCTATATGTCGCTCCCCACTTCGTGGGGCAGGCGACACAAAAAACATTATCGTGTTATACACCAATGAGAGGTACAGTACGTGGAGAGTGGATTGTAACTAAATCACCCGCGGAGTGGCGTTATCACCCAAGCTATAACTTTCAAATTTTGTATATATCGACAAAAACACAAGCAATGTTTCAGCCAATGGACCTCCGGGTTTAACCCAGAGGTCCATTGGCTGAAACTTTGCTGGTGCTGGTGATGCTTTGCAACAAATTTGCAATTTTTGCTGGGTTGAATCTCCACTCTGTGGGTGATTTAGTGATAATACACTCTCCACGTACTGTAATATATATGATATCCCTTCACGCACAACGAATAGAAGACGACACTTGCAAACAAACTTCTGAAAATAACCGAAATAACAAAAACAGGGCATTTTTTCACCTCAAATACATAGCTTATGATCTCTCGTTTGAAGGAAATCAAGACCGCGTTCAAGACATGGGTTGTAGGCTTTGTTTTGGACTAAATTGAAAGAAATAAAATAGCACCCCTTCCAACACACACACACACACTTTTAACCTGGAGCTGTAGGTTTTTAAATTTCTTGTTCGGTTTTGGTTTTTCAGGTGGAGTAAAACCTCGGTTTGGTTCGATTTTCGGTTTGTTCATTAGGCCAAATAAAATTCAGTAAAACTCATTCTTATGTCCGGAATCATAACTGAATGGCAGTGAAATTGAACGAAACTAAATGAATGCCCGAAATAAGCTATAATACATGTGCATGAAGAATCAGGAAGGCCAATATAATAATTACCTAAATATACAGAACTTTTATTGTGCTTGGCCATTTTTCGAGGTCTGACACCTACACGCAACTAGAGGAAAGCTGCAAACACAACTAAGCTGAAATGTCGGAAATCCACAGCATGTAGCCTTCCCAGAGTAGTGAGAGTACCCAGACACTGCCATTGGCAGTGTCTGGGTACTCTCACTACTCTGGGATGGTACAACATTCTGTGAATTTCTGTAGCAAGAGAGTATTTTAATAAAAAAACGAAAAACCTTAGATTACGGGATGTCGACGGTTTCGGTTTTTAAAAAAAACAAAAATCCTCGGTTCGGTTTCGGTTAACCTACAGCTCTATTTTAACCTTTGCTTCGCCGAGTGAGTGAGTTACTTTATCTCAAAGAGTGTAGGATAAAATGCTCTCGGACATAATGCCATCAGTGAAAATGCACGCCAGACAAAATGCCCTTAGAACATAATACCCTCAGACAAAATGCCCTCACTGAAATGTATAGGTGGTCAAAATGCTCTCAGAAAGGGTGGTACATGGTTGGCTGCTTTTCATCCGCACCAACACTATTTGAGCAGATATATGTTATTCGTTGTCCACTTTGTGAGAGTGCCGTGTCATGTTTGTACGCATTTCTTAGTGGAAAATCTCAGATTGTATATGATGAGTTTCTACAAGCCGTGACATCGTGTGATGCGAATGGATACACACCAGACCCTGAAACGATAGCCATGGACTTTGATCAGGCTATGATGAGCTCCATTTCTTCCATATTAGGTCCACATATTAAATTCCAGGGGTGTTTTTATCACTGTACTCAATGTACACGGAGAAAGATTCAAGCTCATGGACTTGCTTAGATATTAGGCGCCTTTGCTCAGTGTTAGATGGCTTGGAATTCTCGTCACTTGATAAAGTAAAGGCTGGAATCGACTAAAGTTTTGCAACCTTTGCTGAACTATTTCAATGCTTGAGTTGCTGACTGGTATCGGTAGGTGGTTCTTTTATAAACTGCTAAAGAATTAAAAGGTTAAACGCACACCATACTATGATTCATTCTCACGTAGCCAACATTTTGAAATTAGCTAGCAACATTTTCCATTTCACACCTTTAGGAGATTTGATTATGGTCTGTTTCTGATTAAAATTAAAACCTTCAGCTCAGCAAAACATAATATTTTTTTTTGTTGAACTGTTTTCAATGAAAAAAGACTTTTGGCTTGGCAATTAGTTGTAAAAACACAGGTGTTCTTTGAACCTAGTCATTGTTTTATCTGTTTTTGATAGTTTTGATAGGTTTGAGATGACTTCAATACTTTATTATAAACTGTTGCTTTTATCTTTTTTGATTAGAAGATTTATTGTTTATTCAATAAACCTATATAAGTAAAGAATCAGACAAAATATGATCATAAATTTATCATGGCCACTGCACAGATTGATGTTAATTTCTTGGAAAATGGTAGAGGTGGTCACTTTTTGATTCATGCTGGCTATAAATTTTCAATTCGGACAAGAAGAAATGAAAGGTGTTATTGGAGATGTGTAATTCGTGACTGCAGAGCCAAAATTGTTACCGTGGATAACATTCCAGTGTCAATAGGACAAGATCACAATCATGATAGTGACAATATGGCCCTTGCTGCCAGTGCTTTTCTAAATAAAATTAAAAAAAGATGCCGTGATGAGGTTTCTCCCATTCCAAAATGAGTTTGATGAAGTGACTGCAGATATGATAAAAAAAATTCCAACATTTGACAGTTGTAAAGCTGCCTTGTATAGAAGTCGTGCAAAAGTGTTGCCCAAATTACCAAAATCACAAAGAGAGGTAGAGTTAAATAATTCCTGGAAAGAAACATCAGCTGGAGAAAGATTTTTATTGTGTGATAATACCAGTGAACAGGGTCATAGAATTATCATTTTTGGCACTGATGAAAATCTGAAACAATTGTGATTCACCTGTCGTGTTTGGAGATGGAACATTTTATTCGTGTCCTGGCTTATTTTACCAGCTGTATACCCTTCATGGTAGAATTGAAGGATCAGTATTTCCATTAATATTTGGCTTATTGCCTAACAAGACAGAACAAACTTACCGCCGTTTTTTCTCTTTAATTAAAGACGCTGTTATTGAGCGAAATTTAACCCTTGAACCAGCGATATTTCTAATGGATTTTGAGGGTAGCTGCAAGAAATGCTGTGGTCGCTATCTATCCTTCCGTTTCACCAAAAGGATGTTTTTTTCATTTTACACGGTGCATATGGAGAAAAACACAAGCTGTTGGGCTGGCAGCCATATACAGAAATGACGAGAACATAAAACTGCTGTTGCGTCGAGCAGCAGTCCTGCCGTTAGTTCCCATCCACCTAGTTGAGGATGTGTGGTTTAATGCTTTAGAGAGTAGTGAAGACAATAGTTCAGAAGTGACTCAATTTACAGATTATGTGACTGAGACATGGGTTGAAGGTTCACCCTTAGAAATGTGGAATCATTTTGATAATGACGGTGCCCGTACCACAAACAACGTTGAAGGATGGCACAGCAAAATAAACAAATTGTGTGGGCATTCACACCCAAATATATTTTCATTAGTGACTTTATTAAAGCAAATCCAGGCAACAAATGAGGCCAGAATTATTCAGCTGCAAGCTGGGGGAGTACCACGCCCCAAAAAAAGAAAATACAGGCAACTGGATTCTCGTCTTTCATTGCTGAAAACCCGCCTACAAATGGGAGAAATTGACATTATGACATATGCAGATAAGGCTTCAGATTTAGTTCATTTAGAATAAATTTGGTGCTAGATTTTACTTGCAGTGCTCAATGTTCAGTGTTGTGTATCTTCTGATTTTTGTTTTTGCATTTATACCACTGTGAATAAAGGATTGTTTGTCCTTAACATATCTGTTCTTCTCTATTGAAAAATTCTAAGGGAACCTGTCCCAGCTCTTCTTCACTTTTACTGTTTCTGTGTTACTAAAGCTATTAATAAAAATTTATTTCAAATTTAATTATTTAAAATAAATAAACCTTATCAATAAATAATAACACAGAAACACTTTGCTGTCAGAGAAAATTAATAATCACCAAATATGAAACAGAGTATAGCTTAATTGGGGATTAACACCTATTGTTCTCCTTAACATCAATTCTCACTCAGCCAACATTTTTCAGCTTATCTGGTTACCCCAAAATTAAAAATGTTGGCTCCGTGAGAAGACACCCATACTATGCAGAATACAGAACAATTAACATACCAATTTCCAACAAATGTCCACTAAAATATATAAAAAAAAATACATTTTCCAACAAACTTTTTTCCCTTCCAAAACATAGCTTATGACCCTTATTGAAACAAGTGTTTCAATGGTGGACTTTTTATTTTCTCCTCAAAACAAATAAAGAAAAGTTATCATTCCAACGAATTATTTTATTTCCATTCAATGTCAAATGTGTTTTCTATTGATATAGCTATATATATTCTTTAATAAACATGTTTCATTACTTATATGCTCTTTTTTCAATTGAGGACATTTTAGAGTATTATGTCCTAAGGGCATTTTGTCCACCCATACATATTCGCTGAGGGCATTATGTTCTTAGGGTATTTTGTTCGGATACAATCTCAAAAGTGACTCTCGAATCTTGCAAAGCAAGTGGCATCTGTTTTGAACACGACCTGGAGCAAAGACTGTAAAACTTTTACAATTGTATTTTCAAGAATTGTATTTTTTTACTTATTAATATAACTGACTAAAATGAATCATTAGCATTTTAAAAGATATGGCAATTTGCCAGCTGTCAAATTGCCACATCTTTGAAAATGCTATTACTTCATTTCAACCCATTTAAAGTCATAACTAGAAAATACAATTCTAGAAAATACAATTGTAAAAGTTTTATAGTATTGGCCGCTGGACCAGCCAATGCTATAAAAAATTTGCAGTTGTATTTTTCATTGCTGTATTTTTTGCCAGTCAATAGAAATCAATGAAATAAAGCATTAGCGTTTCAAAAGAAGTAGCAATTTGCCTATCTGTAAATTGCCACGTCTTATGAAAAAATAATTGATCCATTTCAGTGAGTTATTTCCAGAAATAGAAAATACAATCCTGGAAAATACATTGGTAAAAGTTTTATAGTGCAGACCCCTGACCATAAGCAATATTTTAAGTTACGAATGGCGCACACTTGTAACTTTTCAAGAGATGAAAATATCAGGATTCGGCTCTGAATGAACCCACCCCGTTTATATTAAAGACATTTGAAAACTCAAAAGGTGGGGGACTGATATTCAGGGCGTCATAGTTGAAGGTTAAAGTGTTTTGTCTATTTTATTAGTTTCTCTGGGACACTTTTGTCTACAAGGGCTTTGTTGGCAAGGGCTTTGTTGTGAGAGGGCATCCATATTGACTTGGTGATTGTAATGGGGGTGTCATCGTTTCACACTATGGTTATCTGGGGGCCCATGATGGTCGATCTCTGCGTGACGATTATTATGAGGAAAGATTTCTATATATGGAGGAGAAAACTACAGGCGTAGAGAGTTAAAAAGAGTTAATGAGAGAGAGAGAGAGAGAGAGAGAGAGAGGGAGAGAGAGAGAGAGAGAGAGAGAGTAATGAATTATGTCACATTCTGTACTTATTTGATTTCAAGCTTTGTAAAAAATTATCCATACATGTATCTAACATTTTGAAATTATGTTCTTTGGTTACTATCGCCGAGGTCATTTGAAGATTAATTAATTATCTTGGATTATTACAGTAATTATATATCAGGGATATGCTCATATTTGGGGATTATCAGGTTTTAGTACACCCCATTATGGAATAAACCCTACTGTTTAGCTTCGGGTGATCTACTGGGTAAAGATGTATTAAATTACATCAATGATTTTGAAGAGATACCTTGTCTTTTGCTAATTCTATGCAGCCATGTAAAAAGTATCTGTTCGTCGTAACGTCTCTCCATCTTAGCCCGGGTAATGATACACTTCCCTCTTATTTTATTTCGTCTTAACGAATTAATGTTTCGAAATACATACCATCTGTTCACCGTGGCCAGTTGAAAAATAACGTTTTACGGAATGGAGTTTGAATTTAACCCTTTACCTAACATGAAAAGCAGACGATACTTGCAAAAAAAATTCTTGAATAACTAATTTTTTTCATTTTTTGTCTCAAAAACATAGGTTATGACCCCTCGTTGGAACGATCTCGACGAGCTCGTTCCAACGAGGGGTCATAACCTATGTTTTTGAGACAAAAAATGAAAAAAATAATGAAAATTAATTGGCGATTTTTGAGAATAGCGCTGGCCGGTTTTGGCCGTTACGTTGGGTAAAGGGTTAACATATGAATGTGTACGCCTGCCGTGCTTGTGGTTGGCTGGTATCGTCATCGGCTTAATTTACACCCTGGTTGGCTTCCTGCTTTTCCTCTTCATACATAATTTTCTTCTTTTTCTTCGATATCTCTTACTTTAATGAGCATAGTTTAAACAATATATTTTATGAGCATAGTTTAAACAATATATATGCAACATTTTGACTATTATTGACCCCGTTATATTGTAACATTGTAAATGTTGTATGTGAAAACGACCTTGTATAAGCTTTTTAGCTTTCTGTCGGATCCACCATCTATTATGTATAATTTATACTATTTGGAAATATTTTGAATAAATATTGATTAAACTAAAAATAATGTTGAAGGTCAGTGCTGGAAACGGAATTCTTTAAATTGGTTTTGCAATATTTCGAGACATTCGTTTCTCACCACAGTTTACTTCAATCGTTGGGTTCAAAATGCGGGATTTAAAAAAGCAATTTGCACACGTATATTTATCCATTAATAAAAAATAATAGAAAATAAATTCGTTAAAATAATATTGTACATCTTCAACAGAAATTATAAAATAAAAGTTCGATCCTCCATCAAAATGATTTGTTGACATCGCCATTAATATATTTCAGAAAATGCAATTCAATTGTAACATTTTCTTCAAAATCAATTAGTTGACTTTTCTACAAAAGAAGGGATAACCGGAGTTTTCATTTGTTAGAGCAATGGACTTCCAATCAAATGATCGAAGATTCGATCCTGCGTTGTGTCTTCGGGCAAGACACTTAACCCTTTACCTTCGGGAAATACACTTAATCCTTTACCTAACACGAAAAGTTGACGACACTTGAAAACAAAATTATTGAATAACTAATCTTTTTCATTTTTTACGTCACACACATAGCTTATGGTCCCTCATTGGAACGCACTCAATGAGCGCGCTCTAATGAGGCGCCATAAGCTATGTTTTTGTGACCAAAAATGAAAAAGTAATGAAAATTGAATGGTGAATTTTGTGAATATCGCTGGGGGTTTTGGCCGATACGTAGGGTAAAGTTTTAATCCTAAATGACCAAATGGGGGCACGGTGGTTCAGTGTACCAGGGAGTAATGCACAGCGATGGTATACATGCCTTCAGCCGATTCTAACCCTAGTGGTACGGAGTTCCTAAGCTGAGTGACTGCACAGTTGTTTCCAGGCTTCGCCGGTTTCCACCACGCGCATAACTGCCCGCCACGATATGACTCTGGCTGTTGAAAGTGTTGTCAAAAACCCAAATAAATAAATAAATAAATAAATAAATAAATAAATAAATAAATAAATAAATAAATAAATAAATAAATAAATAAATAAATAAATAAACATTTCCTTGGATAATTAACAAATTCAACCCCGGCCAAAGGCACACATCTGATGGTCCCTTCTTGTAATATCTCGACAAGTATGTTCCTTTGGAAGACGGGGGGTTGGGGGGGGGGGGGCGTCCGGTGGTTAGCTATATTTTGTTAAATTTTGGATGCCAAAATTGGAGAAAAAAAAACAAAACAAATTTGAAACGGAGGTAAGATAAAAATGGTTACCTTGAATTTTTTGAGGCAAACTATTTGGCGTAATGTTTTCTTTAGATTTTTGAAGCAAAAAGAAAGCGAAGTATAAATGTCAACATGATTACCAGGTGGCTGAGATAAGCAATGAAAAATACTGCAGATTTTTAGCTCACCTGACTTAAAGTCAGAGGGTCTTTATCATATATCAATTCAAGTTTGTTCAAATAAAGTTGCCACGCTCCATAGCGCTCCATAGGGAGGAGGTGGGAGAAAATGCTCAAAAAATTTTAAAAATCTTCTCATGAACCAGTGGACAATGGCTTGATATTTGGTGTGGGAGCTTCCTTTTGAGGTGTAGAATCAAGTTTGTTCAAACGAAGTTCTTGAACCAATATTACCTTTGTAAGGGGAGGAGCAAGATGTTTGTCCCCGCACGAAATTCTATTTTTTTTTAACTGATGGTCCGATTTGAACCAAATTTGGTATGTGGTAATATTGAGCCATAAGCACATAATTCATGCAAAAAAATGTTCCGTGTGCCCACATTTCCCAAACTACACGGAACAGAGAACTGTTATTTGGTGTGAAAGATCCTCAGGACTAGTAGAATGGAACGGTAAAAAAAAAATTGCAATCGGTTCTGTCAGGGTGTTCTTGGGGGGGGGGGGGGGAGGGGGGGGGGGGGGCGAAAAAAATAAGAGCGAAAGCTTGATAATATTCCTATATTCGGTGTTTTGAGTTCCCAATAAAACTTGTTGGGGAATTTTACCACAGATTTAAATGGGGGAATCTGAACGTAGAGGGGTAGCCACTACGTTCAGATCGCTGAACTAACTGCATTCCAAAAAAGTCCTTCTCTTTTTCGCTTCGAAGTTACTGCTTATGCCCTCCATTGATTGGAACGAGCCCGTTTCAATAGAGGAGTGAAAAGTTATGGTGTAACAAAGTCTGAAAGTCCCAAGTTGTTGAAGAAAAAAAAAATACTGTTGTTTTTGTCTGCAATTCCTGTGCTACGGAAGCGTATTTGGGACACGGTATGGAAAAAAAACTAGAATTTTGACGTTAAAAATCAAAATGTTGACTTTTAATCTCAGAATTTTGAATTTACAAGTAAAAGTTTTAAGATTAAAAGTCAAAACTGATATTAAAAGTAAATATTTTGACTTTAAATTTTAGTTTATTTTTTGTTCATACCATGTCTCTAATATGCTTAAGTAAATTCCCGTTAGAGAAAAGTTTAAGAAATTTGTTGTTATTTTATTGGAGGTTTGGGAAGTGGGAACATGAAAACGTGTCAGCAGCAAAAATTTCATTTTATCATTGAATCTGCTACAAATGTTCCTGACAATAAACATTTTCACAGATCGCTGAAATCAATAAACGAATGGCTACGATTCAGGAGTTTTGTGCCTGGCGACGGCAACAGTTCATGGCAGTGACTCCCAAATCTACGGCAAACTATCAACGCCGAGCAACCTGAAAAAAGTATTCCTTTTGATTAGATACATACCACTATGTGCTGGGAAACGTTTTGTGGTTATCGGGCCGAAGGCCGGGTTGGGCCTGTTTGGCCCGGACCCAGTGGAGGTCCCTTCATCCCATCTTGTGAATTTTAATTTTCTGCTGATGGAGTTTTGGTTGTTCGAGGTTCTGTTGGTTCTCTGATGTCTGAAATAGGTTGGAGCCAATCTTTTTATTTTCTTGATGCGCATGAACTCAAAGGTCGTGAACCAATGTGAGAGAAGCCAGGCCTCCCTGAGTGGCACTACCACTGCCTGTTGGTTGCTCTTGCCCAGGTTGTTTATCTGGTGGTGCGTCAGTGTGTTATTGTTGCTTTATATTCCTTCCAGGTTTTCCGTTGTTATCGCCAGTCCGTGGTTTTGTTGGCAGCTGTCTGGAGGTTGTTAATTTTCTAGGCGGTGCAACTAAGTGTGAGCCCCCCCCCCTCTCCCCCCCCCCCCTGACGTGGACCAATGTGAGAAGGTTTAGCTTCCATGAGAGGTAATACCACTGTCGAAATGGCGTGCTAATCCTGAGATGGACTTGGTTTTTCTGCTTTCTAGTTGTGTTTTAATGGTCAAGTCCTCCAACAGTATGCTGTGTCATCAAATAATGTACTTATCAATAGGTGACTGGTTATAGTAGCCCCGTATGGCCCTAAAAGCAGAGTGTAAATTTTTTGTACAATATCTTAATAATGATCTATGTGACTGGGTCATTGTCAATTAGGGGTATAACGAAACATTCTAACTGCATAGAATTATAACTCAAATAATACATATGATATCTTCTTTCCATATGGAATATTAAAGTAGTGTGAAACACATATGAAATTTTATCCTTCAAACGAAACACATGATCGTGTTTTACCTTCAACTAATTTATTGCAGTAATTCACCTGTGCATAATAAATTACATACTTGATGATGATAAAAACGTTTTGCATTTAATTTAACTCATTACATAACTTGACGGCCATATTCGAACAACGCTATTTCACAAAACAATCCACATTCAAACTCGGCATATTTTCAATTTTTACCTCAAAACATTGCAAACGAGGAACCAAAAGCTATGTTTTTGATACAGTTGTCTAAAGTGTAAAGTAACCCTTCAGCTAACGCAAGAACCAAAACTGACCAACACTATTCACAAACATCGCTAACAAAATTTTATTTTTCAATTTTTGCCCTACAAGTCTTGTAAGGTAAACGGTTACCAAAAAATAACTTTAAAAAACAGTTAAGATTAATTCGAATGGATTCCAGTTTTAATTGTTATAACACTGGACAATCCTTATGTAAAAATACTTACGTAAAACCTGTGTAAAGCTTTTTAATTGTTACACAACTGAACAATCAAAAGAACAGATTTCATAAATGATGATCAACTTCGTCTCTTAAAAATTTTGTCGCGGTGGGGATGGGGATTCTGCCCGCTTCTGAAAATTAAAGTGAGGGAATAGTACCGCCTCTGAAAATTAAATTCTGTGTGTGTGGGGGTGTGGTGGGGGTGGGGTGGGTGGGTTTTTGAGTCCGCCTCTGAAAATTAAAGTGAGGGGGTTATGTCAAAATGGCAAAACGGGATTTTGTCCAAGGGGATTTTAGCCTAACGGGATTTTGTCCAAGAAGATTTTTGTTGAATTCCCCAAAATTGAACGCACCTCAACAGAAAAGTGCCCATTTGTGGCTGTATATTTAATAAATCTCCCGATCGAGCCAATGAGAAAATTTGTTAACCATTTACCCAAAGTAACGGCCAAAACCCGTCAGCGCTATTCTCAAAAATCTCCAATTAATTTTCATTATATTTTCATTTTTTTGTCTCAAAAACATAGGTTATGACCCCTCTTTGGTATGAGCTCATCAAGCTCGTTCCACTGAGGGGGTCATATCCTATGTTTTTGAGGCAAAAAATGAAAAAAAATAGTTATTCAAGAATTTTTTTGCAAGTGTCGTCTGCTGTTCGTGTTAGGTAAAGGGTTAAATATGGAGCATAAACGATATGCATTTCTCTCGATTTGAAAGACAACTCAAATGAGGGAATGAATCTTCAAGCACATAATATAAGTAAGAATAAAGAGTCTGGGTACCTTCTTCCTGATAATTCGCAATAGGATTACAGTGACGGGTAGTAAAGAGAACTCTCTCTCTCTCTCTCGTGACTATCTCTGGATTGGGTTGGAGGCGTATGCCCCTTATGCCCCCAGGTTTGCATGTCCCTGTAAGAAACAGATAAACAGTCAGAAAAGCGGCGCGAACGACACAAGGGGTCATTTCAACAACCAAACTTTCCGAAATACGTGCGTCATTCAGGATGTTCGTTTTTGTTTGGGGTATGTTTGTTTTTTAATAGTCTAAGGGGTCATCTGGCTACGATTAGTTTACTATAATTGATTATCTCGACAAATTAAGAATATTAATAATGGTGATACCCCTATATTTTCAGCAAAATTAAAAAAAGTTTAGTTATTCAAGAGAACAGACCGGAAGTGTCGTCTTCCACGTAAGAAGCCATTTTAACTCTTCTTGTGTCGAAACCAAAATGATTGATCAGTGCTCATTTACTCAGACACCAGATAAACATAAACAGATCTCGCTCGACCTTACTATTCCACCAGTATCAATCGTGCAAGCCCAAACCAACATTCGATGCGCAGAAACCTTTATTCACCAAGTTCATCCGATCTGGAAGAGGGGTTTCCGCTCACCTCTAAACATTTTCTCTTTGACACTGTTTTGGTTCACTGGAATGTCATACATGAGAGGAAATATTCACATCCATTTATTTGGGATCTTCTCGTATTGTTCACATCTATGCAAAATAGTGACGGCAAATTTTGAAAACTGCAATTACTGGCATGTCATGGTAACGTGTATTAGCGGTCGTGCTGTGACATCATTTCCTGGTAATTTGTGTTTGTGAACATGCGAGGCACGTGTTACCAAGTGGAAGTATAACTACCTACTTTCTAGCATTTGCACTTTGATGTGTGGCTGTACCAGAGTAATTTGCCAGTATAAAGTGACTATCTCTACCTAATTTAGTCTATTTCGTATGTCGGGGAACGCCCAATTAGATTCAGTTGACTGAAGCCTTACATGTTATGTCATAGAGTGGACGCCTGTGAGTGTGCTCTATTGTAGAAGTACTGCAGAATCGTGAAAGAGCTTTCAACTTGGGACAAAACAGTATTTTGTTACTACTTCTGGGGTTTTCGCCTCTTCTAATGGATTTCCATCTTAATCCGCTTTCCCTTTTTCTTATTCTCGGTCATAATTCTCAATCTCTACCTACCGCTCCTGCACACAAGGTATTCTTTGAATATACCCTACACTGTACTACCTATTTCTATCTCGGACCGTCTCTGCCTCACAGGCTCAATTGACAAACAAGTCCTAACTGGGGCCCTCTAGTCGTTACAACTCCTTTCAGCTGAAGGGTAATGGAACGACCGGACAGCCCATTTTGATCGAATCTAATTGGAGAAAACAAATCGCATTTCGAATCGAACTTCGAATCGAATCACAGTTAATGGATACGTTGTCAAAAATAATACTCCCGATTGTTAAAAGACACAGTTATGTAGAGTGCATTTTTCGCCTCATCACTTCTCACGCTATAAACTGAGATGTAAACCAATATACTAGCTATTGATTGAAACTATTCGAATTGTTGACTTTTTTCGCTTCGACACCGCAGCAATTTAATTATTTATTTATTTATTTAATGGTATTTAAGGTCACATATTTTTGCACAATGGCTAATCATGACCACAACATGAGTATCAACTCAAGACCAGGGGTGAGCGTTAATAAGCCATGTTGCCCATTTTAGAGAGGGCTTGTACCTCCCAAGCACTGGTGACTGGGTCCTATTTTACCAGTAAAACAGAGCCTGTTTACCGCAGTGAACAGGCACTGCTTCACTTCCCGGGATTCCCGCGGGGAAACCGCAGCAATAAACATTGTTAAACGAACCTGGCTGACAGGGCTGATACCTCACTTTTATCACGTTTTCTTTCAAATCGGATCGACTCAATTCGGTCGTGAAGCCATTTGTTTTAAATAAAAATGCGGGATTACTAAACCGAAACGATAATTCAACGCTAAATGGAGTCGATCCGCTTGTAAATTAAAGTCTGCTCTACTTCTGTTTATATAATAATCAGATATTCTTTTAGAAAACCGTTGCTTTTGGCGATGTATCCAGTAACTGTGATCGAACAGAACAATACTCAATATAAAATAATGTGATCATGTTGTGGAACAAATCATTTATTGAAGCAGAACAGCTGAATAACTTTTCAAAGTTCAAAACTTGAAATTTTTATGAATGGTCACTGGTCATAATGTACAATAAATTGAAATGAACAGTTGTAGCGGTAACAGTGTTTGTAGCGATGTAGCTACAACTGTTGTATAGTTGTCGCTACTTTGCTACAGACACTTACCGCTACAAGTCAGTTGCGAGTTCTAACTTCATGCACTTCTGGGTATTTGGTGACCAACACCACTGCTCTGGAGACGAGGACTGGGAATATTAGAGGACTATTGTCTTAGAAGCTCTGATACTACTATCGCCATTAACCCTTTACCTAACATGAAAAGCAGACGACACTTGCAAAAAAAATTCTTGAATAACTAATTTTTTTCATTTTTTGTCTCAAAAACATTGGTTATGACCCCTCGTTGGAACGAGCTCGTTCCAACGAGGGGTCATAACCTATGTTTTTGAGACAAAAAATGAAAATATTTTGAAAATTAATTGGCGATTTTTGAGAATAGCGCTGGCCGGTTTTGGCCGTTACGTTGGGTAAAGGGTTAATACATTGATAAATTCTCTGACACAATCATAGCTACTGGGTTCTTCAACTACCATTGCTGTAGCTTCTGTCACTACCCTTTTCTTCCGTCCCCACCTCGGCGTTGAGGGGTGGGGGTGGGTGAAGTCGGGAAAACAATTAGACACTGGCCTAAAAAAAATGTTGCATTTTCAGACGTCCATCATCCTCCTTCACCACGTGCAAAAAAGAAAGAAATTTCTTTCACAACTTTGCCCCCCCCCCCCCCCCACACACACACACACTCACCACAACGGTAGCCCCAGACTAATGTTTTGACCGCTAAAAACTGCATGATGGTTTTTGTTGGAGAGTATATTTCCAAAATTTTAAGATGGAGAAATCAATAGCATGGTCAATATTAAACATTCACGAATATAACGCCAATGGGACGTTATTCTGGGGAAAGTTTGAAATTTGAAATTATGAGCCCAGGTAATTTATACCCATGTTGTCCATTTTAGAGGAATTCAAACCAGGCATTGCTGACCGGGTCCTATTTTATCAATAATACAGAACTTGTTTATGACAGTAAGCAAGCACGGCTTTGCTTCTCGGGATTGCTACGGGAATTTTCTTCAAACAAAGAACATGAAGTGCAGTACAATGCCTGAATATGAGAACCTTTTAAAGCCAGTTAGACCCATGATGTCCTACAATGATTCATTGGCATTGCGGTAAAGTTTTCATTCCATACACAATTGGGTAATAGTGTTAACATCACCTCTTTTAATGAGACTTGGCATACATGACTGGTCTGTAGGAATGAGTCAAAATACCAAGTGTTTTTTAGAAATCTAACGAGCAATTCTTTAGATATGGCCCCAGAAAATGTGGCAATTTCGTCGAAAAATGGCATGGCAGAATGTGATATTTCAGGAGCTACTGAGCAAATCTTGATGACCTTGATATCATTGGAAAGGAAATATGTATATGACTTCAAAATGTAATTATTTGTAATCAAGGATGAAGCTGAAATATAATGAACTCTTGACCTTGAATCTGACCCCGTGGATAACATGACCTCAAAATTTTAGCAAGCCAAACTTAAAATCCCATATCTTTTCTACACAATATTAAAAAAAAACTATGGGTGTAATATTTGTAGGTAGTTAAAAGAGAACAATCTGATTTTGACAGCTCGATTATTTGGCATCATCTGTCCATTTTGCACACAGTTTAGATTTTGTTTGCGCATCTTTTTGATCACTGTAAGCTCCTGATGAGAATGTTGTGAGCAAGGGTAGATCTATAAAAGAGATGAGCTTCGTCTGTTCAATCCACGCATGCATGATTCGCTCGCCCATGCATGATTCGCACCTTGGCTTCCGAGGTGTCAACAACTCGACAATGGAGCTCCCAATTGTATACAAGAGACACTGGTCAGAGTGAAGGCTACCCTTGCTACCACCTGGAGTATCCAGATGCTCAAGGGTAAAATTCACCTGACATTGGATTTTGAGAAGGAAACCGAACCGCCGTCCTTGAAGAGGTGTAGCACCTTTCGCGAGGGGATCTCCCCCTGCACTCGATACCCTCCAAGTGACAGGGACTTGCTGGATGATGCCAAGAAGAGAGAAGCCGCGACGTAAAGAAGAAAAGGAAAAGAAAGGATGCGACGCCCGCCGACTGACGGTGTTCATGGAGAAGAAAAGGACGGAAAAGGAAGAGAGGGAGGCTAACCATGGCGTTGAAAGCTCAATGGCTGCTACCCTTGGCCGTTCCACATCCAGCTCGGTTCCGTCCACTCCTGTGGAGGGTCCGGAGGACGCTGGTTCGCCAGGTAACACTCCAATCTCCAGCCAATCACACTCTTCCTCGGAAGAGGAAATGGAAGAGGGAGGTTTGTTTATGGAACAGGAAGTTGAGCCGGACATCGCACATGTTGCTAAACCCGTTCTTGCCCTTCCAGCCTTTTCCGACCAGGACACCACCCCGGAAGCCTAAACCGCGGAGTCCGTGGAGAGCATCCCAGGGGACAAGGTCAGAGACGACGAGCATCTAGCCTTTCTTCGACAAACGATACAATCCTTGGAAAACTGCGGACTCACGGAAAAGACGATTAAAAGAGTAACAGAGAGCGTCAGCAACCACTATCTCCGCACTACTCCAAAGAGCTCTCTACCGCCGGCAGCTGGAGGGCTAGACAGTACCAACCTAGTCAGCCCTCCATCACCCCTACTTCTACACCACCAAAGGAGGTATCACCATCGCAACCACCTTCTTCAAACAAGAACAGAAGAAAACACAGGCGGCACTGAGTACCTTTTTCATTTTCCTCTTTTACCACCGCCAGACTAGTCGAAACCACCTATAGTTAAAGAAGGTTGAAAGGAGCTTGCCCCACAGCGTCCCTGCGCGCCTTCGGCGCACAAAAAAAACATTTCGTTTCGTTTTGTACAATCCAGCAGTTGTCATGTGGTGATGGCAAGTGAAATTGTTTGGATGGTCCAGGTGAGTGCATAAAATTGATTCTGAAGTCATTAGACTGTGCTTTCCATGATTATGGGTTTCTACTTTCCAGATTTTAAAGTATGAAAAAACAACCCCATTTTTCAGGACAAAAGTCAACAAAAGAAATTCAGTTGAGACTTGAAAAGAGCTTTTTGTGGCAAAGCAAAACTTGAATTTTTTTTACAAGAGCCATGCTGTGATGTCCAACATCACAATTTTCTGTCATAACTTATGTGTTCTTGAACCAACGTGCAGCTTAACTTGAATGTGTGCAGTGTTAGTTGAAAAGGACAATGTTCAATGTTTATGAAAGGATTATGAAATAAGACAAGAATTGTAATGATTGAGAATATCTTAAATTCTGTACCCTACATGCTATGTTTTCAACAAGAATAATTTGAGGTGCAGATTGTACTAAAGAATTGAGGCCTGAGGGCATGTGGCTCTCATAGTTAACGTATGCTAACCAAAGTTTCCAAGTTACAGTAAAATCATTCCAAAACGAGTCAGCAAACCAAGTTACAATGAAATCCCTTCACAAATATATATGACTCTCAGACTTTGCTAAAGTAATCTAGTTCACCTGCTCGTCCAGTGGTCATGGTTGACTGATCACAACCAAAATATGAAGTCTCATCTAAATATCAGACTGAGTCATCCTACAAAGCTACAATGAAATGCCTTCATAAAACGACCCCTAGACAGTGCTAAAGGAATCTAGGTCACATACCGAAGCGGCGGTAACGGCTGACCAATGGTGTCCAAAATAGGACAGTCTCATTTATACATCAATCACATCATACTGAGTTATGCGACCAAGGTACAATGAAATCGCTTCATAAATATCAACTGTAAACTGTGTTAAAACAAATCTAGGTCACATGCCCGAGTGGCCGTCACGGTTGACCGATCACAACAAAATAGGGCGTTCTCGTCGACATTATACCGAGTCATCTTACCAAGTTACAATGCAATCCCTTCCTAAATGAAACCTGTAAACTGTTCTAAAGGAAACGTGCCCCTGCTGACGTCACGGTTGACGGAACCCAGCCACAATAGGATGTTCTCATCTAGACAATATACGGGGTCATCCTACTGAGTTACAATGAATTCCATATGACTTTTAGGCTATTCTAAAGGTTTTCGTGTTTCGGGCTCGGGCAGCCATCGTGGTTGACCGATCGCGACCAGAATGGGACGTTCTCATCTAGACATGACCTTGAACCTGAACATGGAAATTTGCGATGATCGGACAAGAACTACGGGGTGTAGCCGGTTCGAATGAAATTGTGAACAGACTAACAGACTCACAGACCTCCGAATGCATGATGGCAATAATAACTTGACTTTGTCGAGTTAAAGCTAAAAAGTAGAAATGAATGTCCAAATGGCACATTTTCCTGCATTCTAACGCAAAAACAACTGGCAAGAAACTTAAGCTTCAACAGGCAGTCTTTTAAGAAACAAGAGCTATTGATGAAGGCAGTTCTTATCCCCACTGCAGTGCTGGGGCGATGAAGCATAAATGAATTAAAAACAAAGTAAGGACTGTGACTCTGTTGAAACAAGTAAAATGTTGGCACATCCAACAGAAGCTCCCCGAATTGCAAATTGATGGAAACAACATACTGATTTTTTCAAATGCCGAACTGTGAAATGGTTAAAGTCATATAAAAAAATAATACAAAAACGTGTGGAAAGACAAGAGGGGATAACAGTATACAGTAAACGTGTATTAAAAGCTCCACGTGAAGGCATTCAACTGGCCTTTGAAGACAGGTCACTGCTTAATTAAGGGAATGTATAAGCAGGTTTACATGCCCAGCGCATTTAATAAGATACCATAAGAAATGTTTTATCACTTTACCATTTTGTCACATTTCACGTGGCATAACTCTGGAACGGTAAATGCCATAACAGTGAAAATCTAACTTTACCTATATTTCGTGATAGGTAGTGATGCAACAAAATTATAAGGTTGTTCATCAAAAGTTACCATCCAGAAACCATTGGTTTTACCATTTTGCGACTTTTCAAAGGGCATAACTCTGGATGTTAAGTGAAATAACAATGGCAATCGAACGAGACCTGCATTTCATGGTAAGAAGTAATGTTGCAAAATTATAAGGTCGTACATGAAAGCAAACTAGTTATTATCCAGAAATGATTGATTTTACTATTTTGCCACTTTTCAAGAGGTAAATGTCATAAAGTTGAAAACTGAAATTAAGGTTGTAATGTTATAAAATTATGAGGCCATACATGAAAATGAACTCGAGTTATCATCCAGGAACCATTGATTTTACCATTTTGCGACTTTTCAAGGGGCTTAACCCTGGAATGGTAAATGCCATAATGGTGAAAATCGAACTTGACCTGTATTTCACGGTAGATAATAATATTGCAAAATTATAAAGTCATGCATCAAAGCAAACTAGTCACAATACAGAAACCATCGATTTCACCATTTTGCGACTTTTCAAGGGTCCTAACTCTGGAACGATAAATGCCATAACGGTGAAACTTGACCTGCATTTCACGGTGGGTAGTAATGCTGCAAAATTATAAGGTCGCACATCAAAACAAACTAGAGTTATCACCCGGAAACCACAGAGTTGACCATTTCGCGACTTTTCAAGGGGCATAATTCTGGAACAGTACATGCCATAACGGTGAAAATCTAACTTGACCTGTATTTCTCAGGGGTAGTAATGTTGTAAAATTATAAGGTCATACATCAAAGCAAACTTGAGTTATCATCAGGGAACCATTTTTTGGAGAGACGGGCAGGAAAGACAAAGCAGCGACTATGTGTCACCCACCCCCCCTACTTTTTCCGGGGAGCATGAAAATGCAGGAAACTTTTTCATAATATGTGCAGGAGCAGCTTGTCATAAGGATCCCTCATAGCAAATTTCATTGAAATCCATCCACTCACTGGCAACACATTGCTGCAAGGAGTTAATGTTAAAGTTAAGATAGGAAGGGGGCGTCCAGCATTTTTGGTAAGTGCTTAACTACTGCTTTGTCTTCGTCTGATACTAGGTTAAGGACTTAGTGACTTAGAGGATGGATGGTGTGAAATATTTATTACATTTCCCTGACGCCTTTTATAAAGGTTATGGCTCATGCTTTATTGGGAGAAAAAACAAGGTTGGGTTACTACTCTCTGGTAACTAACATGGCTCAAGAAGAGACAATGTAAAGGTTGCTGAAGCAATAGCTTGGAAACCTCACATTCTATCTGTCAATCATGTTGATCCTTCAACTTGACTTTATTAAAAGCAGTGAGCTGGAGTGTTTTGTGAAAATGGAAATCATATCTGCCTTTATAGCAAGCTGATTATTTCATTCTGTGGCAAATGATAAAGTCATTATTTTGTTTGTTTTGACATCAACCGTGGCCTTTACTACAGCAAAGGCTTTTTCTCCTAAGTGCAAAAACAATTTTTGGTGCTAAAACTCTTTTTCAATTTCAGAGAGATTGTTTCATGCCAACTCACTCTTTTGTGCATTTGAGCACTACTGGGCGGTATTACCACATACTGGCTGTAGCTGGTCGATAGGAACTTTAGAGGGAGGAAAGCAGGAAAATTTGTGGGCTGAAGGTAACTGTTACCTTGACCTTTTGTACAATGGCTTGAACATAAATAGGGTTCTTCCTAAAATCATACCAAACCCTAACCCATTTTATCAAATTTGGTCCCAACTGGCTCAGCAGAAGAATTTTAATTAGAATGCGGAAACAAGAATTTGTGAGTTAAAAGGTCATTGTGCATTAACCTTGGCACAATGGCCACACAATAAAAAGGATTGTTCCACTCATCATACTCAACCCACATGTCAAGTTTGGTTTCGATCGACGGCTGGAATTTTAAATAGACAGCGGAAACCGAATCCCCCCCCCTCCACCCCCAAAATTTCCAGTTCAGAGTCACTGTGACTTTGACCTTTGGAACAATGATCCCAAAATAAATAGGAATCGTCCTCTCTTCATACACAACCCACGTCAAGTTGGGTTTTGATTGACCATGCAGAACTTCAATTGGAGAAAAGACAGAAAGGGATGGACAGCACCACAGCTATATCCCCAGACATTTTGTCGAAGTGATAAAGTGGGCCAGCAACCTCTGGTGAGCATCTCTCCAGAGAGCATTTGTCTGGTGAGCAATGTCATACAACCACAAATTTGGAATGCAGACCAGACAAAACAACAGACTGCACAAGATGTGCCCCCATCGGTGCCAAGTCAAGGGATAAGAGTGTGCCAGTGTGTACATCTCTCACCCAACAGGCCAACCCAGTCACTCTTCCCAGAGGGAAATGTTTTGCATAAAATCACTTGAAATCCTTCAAAACTCACTTTAAAGCCAAACCCCTTCCCACCAAATTAACACTGCAGAGTCTTGTAATTTTAAGAATTGCAATGCCAAGCCCATGCCCCCCCCCCTCCCCCACCCCACAACGCCAAGATAGACTTGTTTGTAACACTAGGCAAAAACATGTGAGGGTATATTATTTTTCTTTTACAGCAAGGACAGAAATCCAATGCCCAGTAGAAATTGTGAAATTCATTCACACCTTAAGTTTGTTGACAATCAGACAATCCACATGGGAGATAGTGAACTACTGTCTATGTTTTACAGCAAAAAATTCACACACATCCCAGCTTGGTGCTAACTGTGAAGGCCACAAGCACCTATTATTGAAATCTAGTGATGATCAGGCCATCTATGTAGCAATATAGAACAAAGTCATAATGCCACATTTTGGGAGCAGATTTCCATTATTTTCTTTACTTTACTACACAGATATTAAAGCCAATCCGTCAGTCACAATAATAATGCCCACATACACTGATGTGTCAAGTCTGGTGATGATTGGACCATCCAGTGAGAAAATATGTTGAACAAACACACTCGCATCACATTTTGGGAGATTTCCATTACTTTCTTTTGTTTACTTCAGGGACATTAACCCTTTGAACCCTAGCGGCCAGGGTCATATCATGTCGGTTACAGTTTTATGGGTGGAGGAAGCCGGAGTACCTCGGAGAGAACCACCAAGCAACGACAAGCAGCTGTCAGCTCTCCCAACATCGTAGCTCTGCACTGTGGCACAGGCAGGGTTAGAATGGTTGAGAATGCCAGTATATTTAGTGCGGTTCAAGAATATATTAGGGAAACAATGAGATTCCAGTGAATGGGTTATTTTTCCAGTGGAAATGAATCCTGACAATGACCTTTGTTGTATTGGGCGAGAGAGATTTTAGTGGGCCTATCATATAAATGAAAGCAGATTGCCTCCACACCCAATAGATAGGTAAATGATTTAAAGGAGATGATGGGATATAGTATGGTACTTTCTCTTTCTTTCCAATTCATTGGATCAGTTTCTGTTTTATATACAGTTGCACTTGCACCATTGTATTGTATGATATTTCTCTGTAGGGTACGGCATTAATATAGGCATTGCCTGTTCGCCAAACCCCATTTCATTGAGGAAATAAAAATATTGTTTAAAAAAAAAGGGTTGAAGACATGCACACCATTGACGCACAGTACGCCTTAGTACACAGCATCATCATGCCCCCATGTAGGCAATCAGGGTTAAGTGCCTTGCCCAAAGACACAATGTGGGAGCACGAATCAGTCCCTGAAATGGTCACCCATCCAACTACTAACACTCCAAAAAACAGTCTGGTACCAATGTCAGGCACCATTCAGATACAACATACTCTTAGCAGTTGAAGCATTTCAGTGGCATTTTCAATTCCTGAACTTAAGCATTCAAATGGGATTGAAAAGGGTGGGTGGTGGTGGTGGGGTGTTAAATCATGTGAGTTCATGGTTTGGGACAGAGAGAACAATGTGCAAGTGCTTTTTGTGACTAATTTGGACAGATTCATTATGTGGATAGTTTATCCTCTGCACATGGAAATATCAGATTTCAAGCTACAAATTTTTCCCATAATGTAACCATGAATTTAACACTTTACCTAACATAGCGGCCAGAAAATTAACCAGAGTACGCCTACTACAGCTCAAAATATCTTTCAAGTTTCTCAATAAAACTATACAAATATGGATATCATTAGAACCAGCTCGTTGAGCTGGTTCTAATGATATCCGTATTTGTATGGTTTATTGAAAAGTGCTGAAATTTGTTAGCGGAAAATATGAAATTTAATATATTTTTTAGAAATACTGTGTTAGGTAAATTCAGTCTTGTCTGACATAAATTCATTATGGGAAAAATTTGCAACTTTAAATTTTGTTATTTTGACATCAGTGTCGGCATTTTGAACAAAAAAATGAACACAAATGCAGACTAACACAGTTTAACTCATTACATGGTGTGTCAGATATTCCTGCCCAGGACACAAAATCTCTTGCCACTGAAATAAGTATAATTTGGACACAATTAACCAAATTTTCCCACTGTAAATTGCATGAACTCTTAGACCAATGATTTCTTGAGATAAGAAATTTTAGAGCAGCCATGACTAGATTTGATGAAAAATAATTTGAAAATACCCAGTTAAGAGTTAAACTCCTCTGCATATCCATTCAGCATGGACTTGAATTATTCAATTTCCTGCTGCCATTCAATAAAATTATTTCCATGGACAGAAAACAACAATGCAAAATGCTCTTAGGGACATGCATGGACGAGACCTGCAATATGTGGACATCCTTTCCTCCATACTGGTCCATCAACATACCAAAGGGCATCAAAACATGACAGTTCTCTAAGTATAACAAGGTACATAACTCTGGTACATATGGGTGGTCAAAACTCGCTTTATATGGATATTGCTTCTCCCATGCTGGTCTCTCATCATAAAGGACATCAAAATTTATCAACTGAGTTATAATGCAAAATATGCATATGGAAAATTTTCTAAGTGTAACAAGAGCCATAACTCTGCTACATATTGATGGACAACACCCATAATATTTGTATATCCTTTCCACCACTCTGGTCTTCCACCATACCAAAAGACATCAAAATTTTATAACTGATGCTTTTGTTATAATGTAAATGTTAGTACATAATGTTTTCAAAGTCTAACAAGGACCATAACTCTGGTATGTATGTGTGGATGAAATCTACAGTATTTGAATTTCTTTGCTCCCATACTTTCTCACCATACCAAAGGACATCAAAATATAACCTATACTTGAGTTATGATGCAAAAAAACTTCTCGTACGGAAAGTGTAACAAGAGCCATAACTCTGGTATGTATGAGTATACAAAACCCACAACAACTGAATAGAATTTGAACAATGCTGCAGTCACCATACCCAAAGACCTCAAAATTTAACAACTGAGGCTCAAGTTATAATCAGAAATGTTTTTTTGGAAGTACGGATGGATGGATGGAGCCCTTGTCTGTGTGCCCACTGAAATCTCCTCTGGATATTGGATGTATAAGCCTCCTTGTTTGTATCACCCATAACAAAGGTCATCAAAATCTGACAACTGATGATTGAGTTATAATGGAAAACGTTTATATGGCAGTATGCAAGTCTGGGCAGATGGAGGCCTTGACTATGCATGCAACAAAACCCCTTCTGTTGGTCAGGCATAAAAAAAACTGCTATTGCAGTAATAAGTTCAATTTATAAATTTGAAACACTTCTGGTTAATTTTGGTGTAGTATGTTTTTAGCACCAGTAAGAGAGAAAAGTTTGCTCTGAAGCAGACAAGTGACCTGGGGACAACAATATTTGAACAATAATAAATCACAAATCAAGAAGCCAAATTTTCTCACATTTTTATTCTATGTAAAATGACTTGCTGATTAAAGTGCAGTGAGATGATGACAATGAAATTCTGACATTTGCATACACAGCTTGTGCTGATACAATACGTTTCACTTCTTGGTTAGCAAAAACAGACAAGTAAAAAATATTTAACTTAATATTTTCATTATAAAGGAAAGGGCTGTCTTGATTAGTCGATTAAATGACTGACCGTCAAAGAAAGCAGTCATCCTCAGTTATTTTTACTTTTGGAGATGTTGGTGAATTTTTATGAGTGTATGCATCATTATCCTTAGGGCGGAACACAGTTAATGTTATAGAACACAAGAAAACAATATAGGGGTTGACTACCGTGACACAAATATGCATTAAATAGATATAACGGATACAACACTGACAACAGACAACAGTGTTGAGTGACGTTTGACAGCCAGATGATGCCATGTTCTGACCTCTTTGACTTTTGTTGAATGATGATAGTCCAGAACTGGAAATGTTTGCCTGTCCATGACAGTTGGAAATTGAGCAGTGACAGGTCAAAATAAACATACATGCAGCATACAATAGATAGGTTAGTGAATGATTTCATTCTAAAATCAAAGCATCAATATAAGTTATCTCCGCCAACATGTATGGCACATGGAGATTTAATACCTGGATGTCGGTTTTTAAACACCGAGCCACAGACGAGGTGTTTAAATGAGACATCCAGGTATTAAATCTCCATATACCATACATGTTGGCGGAGATAACGTTTTTGTCCCCTTTGAAACACAATACAAAAATAGTGGAAATAAATTTGTGGATGCTTCTCAGTTCTACAATCACTTGGACCAAATTCGTGTTAATTATTTTCTTTTTATAATTGCAGAAGATAACAGATAGAGTTACATCCCTTGGGTCATTAAGGAAACGAGTAAACAGTATTTTGTTGACATATCGTCCCCTGAGTTCCAATGTGTTCTATGTGCCGACTGGCACATAGATCACATTGGTACTCAGGGGACAAATTATTTGTTCTTATTTTATTTTAATGATTGAATTGTCGGAAATCTGATGATATTTGTAACTATTTTCAGGTTGTTTGGTTTGATTTTTATGTCGCGGCTAGCTAATGCGGAAAGCTTTCGTTTAAACCATATACCCCGATGTTTTGAGTGCGCTTATACCCTGGATGTTGCACGCTCTCATATACCTTGGATGTTGGGTGCACCCTTTGTCATGGCTATTTGTTCAAGACATTTTGACCAATCAAAAGACAGAATTTATGGGGATATAGGGACAAGATCATTTAAACATTTATTCTAATCCTTGATTAGGAATAATTAAAACTGGCATAACGATAAAAATACCACACCCACCCATTTCTGTTTCAACTTGATAAAAATCAAGCATATCAAGGGAGCGATCTATAAGGCTATTAAAAAAAAAATATTGTTTCTCAGGCACCTCCCTTGTCATAGAAAATCTGCCTCTTCACCTTTTCTTTTACCTGGAAATCTCTTCTATGACACTATTTTGCACCTGTTGGACAAATATTTAACCAACTATACCTTGTCTGACAGAACTCATAGACCTCTGCCAAACAAGATATGTAGATTAAATTTTCAACGACATTATGGGAAATTTTCACTGCTGAAAACATTGGTTTGCCTTCTAATAGTGTAAGTAGTTAAGTTTCTGATTCCTACCACTTTCAGAAATGTTTTGTGAATAAACAAAAAAAAAGCCTTCTGCCCTCATCAAAAAAGTGTGGAAACATGTCCTGGAAAACAAGATTTTTTTTTTTACAGGCCTTACTATGCAGGTGAGCATCTACAAATTCACTAAAACAATTCTTCGTAATTGTCAGCGGTACTCACTAGTTATTTCTGCTGATCATGGTGAGTAAAATATGACAATCCTCCCATGAAAAAACAATACAATGTCAAGTTGTTAATGTTATTTTCCTACATCATTGTGTATTCATATGTTAAAACTGGCAATTTTGGGGTGCGTTTTCTCTTGATGTGAACATGTTTCCCATACCATTCAAAGTGGTGAGGCTCTTAAGTATTTCAATTTTTGATCTTTATGTTATATTGGCCATTATTTGGTGCTTATTTATTAGATATGATTTTCTTGGCCAAAATTGCCCATTATCAAGCTCGGATGGTATGACTTCAAACTCAGGTGATATGACGCTGATCTCAACCGATGTGAACCAAGCTAGAGTTGGCCTTCTTGATCATTACTAGGCACAGCCATTTTATTAACAGCGAAATCATTCACCCCTATTCATTGAAAAAAATCAATCATTAAAATTGGCATTACCATGCAAAAGGAAGGGCCCGCTATTATTTTATATATGGTTTAACCCTTTACCCAACGTAACAGCCAAAACTGGCCAGGGCTATTCTCAAAAATCGCCAATTAATTTTCATTATATTTTCATTTTTGGTCTCAAAAACAAAGGTAATGACCCATCTCTGGAACGAGCTCGTCGAGCTTGATGCAATGAGGGGTCATAACCTATGTTTTTGAGACAAAAAATGAAAATTATTCAAGAATTTTGTTTGCAAGTGTCGTCTGCTTTTCATGTTAGGTAAAGGGATAACACTTTAAAATAACAACCACATCTTTTAACTAACATAACAACCACATCTGGCACGTGCTTTTCACAAAAACCACCATGTAAATTATAAGTTGTTCTTTTATGTGTGCCTCAAAAACACAGAATTACCTATAAATAGATGGTCTGACTGACAGAGCGATGAACCGATAGACAGACTGACCAACATTGTCACATATAGAGCTGATTGTCATAGCTAAAAAAAATATGTCATTGTCACGTCATTTTTTTAGAATTATTTTTAAACATTCATCCTTAACTGGTAGAGTGCTGGAAGCCCATCTCTGGGATTTACTTTGAAGTGCATATACCGCAACTCTGGCCTAAAGATTGGCCCCGATCGACAAAAATCAGTTTTGATTTGTGCAAACTCCTGCTGCAAGGATCAATTTTCAGTTCTCTGTACATAATCCATAGTAAAAGACAAACTGATATTTATATATTTACCAGATATTAACCCCTTGGGGCCAAGTTCCAATTTTGGTTTGAGTTTCTGGTCTTGAATTTACAAGTAATGATTGATGTTCCATTATACATTGTACAGGCTTTTGTGAACTTGCTGATGGAAGTTATAGTACCTTGGCAGTGGTTTCTATTGAAGACTTGGCTGCCTATACAGGCACCAAGACTTCACTAGATATCACTGCCAAGTCCAAGTGTTACTTTATTATGAGGGAACAACAAACAAGAAACATTCTGCAGGCTCTTAAGGACATTTTTAGAGTCTGGGACGAGAATCAAATGAACATTTTGTGAGAATCAAAATTGATTCTCATTTTTGTACCTTTGCGAGAATCATTTGCAAGGATCAATTCTGATTCTCAGATAAATTTTAAGCCTTGTAACTCCTACCCAATGCACCCGACGCACACGATATTAAAATTTATCTTAATTATTAAAAAAAAAAGATTTCAAAATATTTCAACAAAACCATATCATGTGACCCCTCATTGGAATGAGCTTCACAAATCCATTCCAGTGACAGGGTCTCATGATACAACAGTTTTGTGGAAATTTTAGTTACACACGTGGTGTCGTTAATTCATTAGGTAAAGGGTTAAAGGTTTTATATGTGGATGTGCTTCGTATTATCTGTGAAGAGAAATTATTCAGTCCATTTTGCCATATCACAATTTAAGCACTTTCCCATAAATTGTAATAAGGCAAAGATATGTGAACAAATTTTGATGAACTAAAATATTTCAGCTATCTACCAGTTAATGCAACGATTATATCCTATCCTCGCTTTTCGCCCTTCCATCACTGCCATTTCTGCTGAAATTTCGGTCATTACTATTTTTGATGATACTATTTGTCTCTAAGATCATTACTTCCACCCATATAACTTCTGATTCCATAGTCATAAAACTGGAGAACATTTGTACTGATCAGTAGACCTGGAAATAGCCCGCGAACGATCGTTTGGGTAATGTGTGGCTTATATAAATTGTAAAATATGGAAACGAACTGGGTTACGACAAAGTAATTCAACGTAACTTTATTAGATTACTTATTTTGTTTGTTTTACTAGAAAGACTTGACAATCTTTCAGAACTATCTCGATTCCAAGGTTCAGTAATGCAAGCATATATGACTAGAATGGCATGCTGTTTCCATCTTAAAAGAATTTCCTCCAAAATAAATAGCTACAACTAATGTGCAATCTCGCTCCAGCAAGATCACACATTAGTTGTTATTTTTTCAGGTTGAAATCCTGTTAAGACATAAAACAGCATCCTTTTTCCTACAGGTTAGGACCATGCTAAAAAGCATAACCTGCCAATGGGTTATAAGATAAGCCCTTTATTTCAAGGCCTGACTGTTGTGAGTGAATGTTTTTTGTGTGAAAGCTATCTGTATTTAACAGGGTTATTCAATTTTAAAATATCCAGGGAAGTGGGGTCCGCCGTATTTGGTTCATATAGAATAGTTCTCTTACAGTTAGTTTAAGAGTACCCATTCACACTCTCGAATAACCAGACCTCATTGGTCAACAAAAAGTTAAAAAATACAGGACCGAATGTCAGGTAACCGGAAGTGCCTTCATGGACTTAAAGATGTGTGAAAAGAAGGTTGAACAAAAATAAAAATTCACCTAGTTTAGAGCTCAACTACTGCTTCAGTTGATTTTTTTTTTTGACTGGTAAAGTCTCTCCCTGCCTGGTACTATTTCCATATTTATCAGCCCGAATGTCCTGTGAAAGCTGAGTCATCCATACAAGGCCCAGAGTTACCTTTAAATGAGCAATTATCTATCAACAATCTCTGATAACTGTGATCATTCCAGCACACAAATAAATCGATCTCCAATGAAAGAGACAGCCATAACCAACAACACACAGCAACCCTAGAGTGTTTCAGCACCATGGTAGATATCACTGCCCAGGAGTATCATATGCTTATTAGTGTTTCTTTCGCCAAATAACTGTTTATGGGTTCGAACCTTTTACCTCGGGGTGCCACTTCACAAGATTTTTTGTGCGAAGTCCAAGATGCACAAGCTTTTATCGTCAATGTAAAACAATTTGTAGAGGAGGAAATCTTAACAATAGGCAACCTCTGGGCAATGGCAAGAAACTACCCAACTTCCAACCTGAATGGATAACACTTGAACCTGGGTAACACTGGATAGAAGCATTGTACCTTTATGACGCCAGGAATTTGTCAGTAAAAGGATTAAATAGAAAATGACGACCAATCCCATTCAAATATTGCTACATGTCAAAATATGACAAATGTCATTGATGGAAAAATGAAATTTGATGAAACCAAAGAACGCTGCATTCTTTAATCTCCTTTTACTGATTCCTCTCCAGCAACTGAGGCTTCATCATCTCTGTCACGTTTAGATCTTTTACTTTTCTTGTGCTTAGATTTATGGGCATCAGAATCCTCATCATCTTTATGTTTCCTGCAAACAAAAAATACTTATTGAGCTAAGATGTCCGATACATCTTCATTATTTACCAAACCTGGAGTTTAGGAATATTGTTAACCTGCAAACACTATAACATTAATTCTCTGATTTGATTTAATTTAATCTTATTTGTTTTACAAGGATTGGCGAACAAGTTATGCACTATATTAATGCCTCTTTTTGGCCCAATGGCGCAGGTGTGTGGGATGACCTTCGTAGCGGCAACTTCTGGGCTTCGCTCTTCTTGAATACTATGAAGGGAGCTTTAGCCTGCACACAGTGTGTCTCTCTCTGCAAAGAGGAATGCCATTTTATGTCCCCACACGATAGGACGGTACGCTGTGACAGCATCAACCCCACAATTTATGCTGACAGAGAGTGTTCAAACATCTCAAGAACTTTCCACAACCAGGGATCGATCCCGGGACCTCTGGCATGAGAGACCAGAGCATTTGATTTGACAACATAGCTTCGGCCTAAAAAAGGATGAAATTCTGTTTCTCAGGCCATTCAGAATGGTCATTTCGGCTGCCACATACTTCCTTTTTATTACTAAAGTAAACTTTAAAAATAAATTAATTGGTTTATATCAGATAAATTATACAAGTTAACTGGTTGAGAGTTGGACGCCCATATTTGGGCTTCATTCTGGAGGGTTACCTCTCATTCTGCCTACAGCTTATTCTGCCTATACTTTCCTAAAACCAGTTAACACCTTTCTAGGGGATTAACAAAACACATACATACCCAGAGATGAAATGGATTGGACCACAAATCAAGACACTGACCACTGATGGAAAGTCAGTTAATCAAAACACTAATTACTGTAATGATTGCACATGAGTTTATTTGCTTATTGTACTATTATTTCATTGTTTTTTTCATTTTGTTTGTAGTGTTTTCTTTTGATATGTAGTATAAATAAACAGATTTTTAGGACTGAAGAATGAATTAATTGTTTCAGTGTTTGAATAAATAACTGATTGCAAACAAAGTAATACTGAATGCATGTTTTTAGAAAAATGCAAAATTACTAAAAACTGGCTTCATATTCTTAGCATATAAAAAAGATTCATAGACAAGGTTCATCAGTAATCTTTGCACTATGGCAGGAATACACAGAGTAGAATTTATAGCCTCTCAAGCTGGTGGTCAACAGGTTCTTTTTGATAGGTTTAGGTATCGTTTAAATGTACAGCGAAAGTCAACAACTCACTGGAAATGTGTATTTGATCATTGCAAAGGTCGACTTAGTACAGTTGATGATTTTGTGAAAAATGTAACAGAGCATATACATCCTCGAATGGAAATGCCTCATGTTTTGAGACTCATGAGTAACACTGATGAGAAACCGTGCCTGTGAAGAGGTAACACCAATGCAACAAATCTACAGAGAGGAATTGGACAGCATGACAGAAGACGAAGCTGCTATTACACCTTCTTTCACAAGTATAGACTCTGGTCTTTATAGACATCGCCAAAAAAAGGTACCAAAACTTCCAGCAGCTCTGGCAGAAGTGGACCGACAAGATGAATGTATTTCTCAAACAATGGAAGATTTCTTACTATTGATAATGGGTCTGGTGACAAAATTCTGGTTTGTGCTACAAATGAGATGTTGTGTACGATACAGGAAGCTTCAGTTTTAATCCTTGCTCTTTTATGTTAAAATACCGAAATTTCAGAAAGCAAATTTTCCCTACAGGGTAATTTATACTAAATCAACTTAGGAAAAATTAGCTGACTGAAATCTGGGTATTATGACAAAAGAGAACAAAAGTGGTTATGAAAATAGGAGCAGTCTATTTATTACAAGGGAGATTAGCTTTTATCAGTGTAGCAGTAATTAGATTATTTATTGAAAATTGTAGGCAGATTGAGTGTAGGCAGAATGAGCTGTAGGCAGAATGAGGAGTGCAAGCAACCCAATTTGAAGGCTTCACAGTCAGTTGATGTGCTTCCTGTTATCTTTTACCATGAAGTTATTTACTCTGTATGGATTTGCCTTGTTACAATTTATGGGAGAGTGCCTAATAGGCACTCTCCCATAAATTGTAACAAGGCAAAGACATGTGAATAAATTTTGATGTCGGAGAATAATTTAGTGCTCTACTAGTTAACAAAACAGATTAAAATACACCACTGCCAATGTTATTCTGTAGATTACAAGGCCTAAAACATAAAACAAAACACGTATATCAACCTCTGAAGGTAAAGAAACAATAATTACAAAAACAAAAAATAAAATTAACAAGCCAAGACCAATACCGGGTCTGGACCTGCGTCGCTGCATGCAACAGATCTGAAAATTAGATACACAATACAACTCATCATTATGAAGCAGCAGTCCAAATATAAAATCATTCCCT
The DNA here is from genome assembly GCA_031216915.1 of Pictodentalium vernedei. NCBI lineage: Eukaryota > Metazoa > Mollusca > Scaphopoda > Dentaliida > Dentaliidae > Pictodentalium > Pictodentalium vernedei. The sequence continues at coordinate 342,346,592 of CM062297.1, forward strand.
TTCATAGAAGCCAAGAAAACTTTGACGGAAAAAGTGTTTTGGATGGACTGACGGACAGACGGAGTCGAGCAGTTACTAGACCTGCTCTGCCACTGGCGACGCAGGTAAAAATTCACCCACTCTTATGCATTTTTTATAAGAAAAAAAAAAATGGCCTGCGAAACAGAAGATCTACTTTGTGACGACTTAAGACTTCTCATTGGAATGCGTTCAGTGACCTATGAAGATAAAGAAAGAATAATTACAAAAATAAATAATAAAATGAAAAAGCCGCCCACTCGTATGCATTTTTTATAACAACAACAAAAAAAAAAAAAAATGGCCTGAGAAAAAGAAGTTCTACTTTGTGTCACCTTAAGACTTCTCATCTCTCGCACTCACTGAGCGCATTCCAATTAGGAGTCATGAGTCATGTTTTGGAAGCAAAAATTGAAAAAGAAAGAAATTGAATGGAGATTTCTGGAAAGATCTAATAGATTTGTTAGAGAAGAGGTAACTGTTCCAAAGATATGATCTACACTGTATTAATGAATGTTCAGAAGGTCCAGATAATATGTGTATAGGTGTTCAAATGTATTTGCTTGTTTTATTGGGGTTTAATGACACTTTCACAAGCCAGGGTAACAGAGGAAACCTGAGTTCTTAGAGAGAGCCATTGAGCAGCAGTAAGCAACTGTTAAGACTCCCCAACATACTAGCTCTCCACAAGCAGGGTTAGAAGTAATTGAAGGCAAGTGCACCATCAATAGCACCACTGTGCCTCCACATGGGCAAATGAGATTATTTATTTATTTTGAGGGGTTTAATGACACTTTCGACAGCCAGGGTCACCTTGTGTCGGACAGTTTTATGGGTGGAGGTAGGACTGCACGGTATTCAAAAAATACCGCGATATACCGGTATATCGTAGACTAGTAGAGTGAAAAACTTGGGCAATGTTCTGGGGAACTGAGTTCGTAAACAATTGACAACAGTTTTATTTTGGGTTGTTAACAATTGAATAAAATTTACTGTACTCTATACCTTATGTTCAGCTGAACCCAATATCTTTAAGAAAGCATTTTTTTTTACAAACGTGCACAGCGGGAGGAGGAGAGCTTCCCGGAGTCCGCGGAGGCATTCTTCGGGGAGGAGATCGAGGACGACAACATCCGAGCCAAAGCCCAAGAGGAATATAGCTTCTATGTATCCAGAAAGTTCCCAGCACAATCAGTCAGGACAACCCTCACAATATATTTAAAAAACTCCAAGAAATCTCAAGAAACAGCTGCTAGGATCAGGCCATTCACTACCAAGGAACCTACTAATCCTCCAGATCCAACAACGCCACCAACATCTATCTCTCCAACACATCCTCCTCCCATCAAGAAAAACCGCAGGAGACACAGACGCCGCTGAACACCTTTACCCTTTCCCTCCTCTACCACGCTCTGGCATGACAAAATTATACAGCCAACGAGGGTCGAAAGGGGTTTGTTCCCCATACCGTCCCTGCGCGCCTTTGGCGCCTTAAACCATTCCATTTGGGATCATTACACTCATTAATTTCTGGGATAACATCTGTAAAAAAAAATATTTGAAGTTCAGGGGTCAGCCTGGCAGCTGATTTTAGGGAGAAGTGACTTCTCCCTCCAGAGATTTTGGGGAGAAGTCAGGGGCCAGGAGGGAGAAGTCAGTGGACATGAGGGAGAAGCCAGAAAAAAACAAAATGTATATGACATCGTGACAAAATAAATGTACACAGAGGACACAATTGTGGAGAAAAAAAAAAAAAAAAGTTATACAAACATACATAAACATACATACACACACAAAACTAAGTCATGTAGGTTACAAACGCTCCACCCTCCCCTTCAAAAAATTGTGTCGTCCATGGTTTCTGAATACCCTAACTCTTTCCCTAACAGTGATGACAAGAGTTATCATGCAGTTGATTTTGTATTTGCCTCAATGCAGTGGATTTGAAATTTAGCATTACCCATGGCGAGAGTGTTCTTCTCTGTAATAGAAGGTATACTCTTTTAAAAAAGATATTTAAAGTATTTAAAATAAATTTCAAGTTCACATAAGAAGCTGGGTCATTCATGGTTTCTGAATGTCCTAATTGAATTGAAAAGTGTAGTTAAAAAAGTTTTCAACATCCTTCGTAAATTAAGCGTCATAAACAATTTGAGTTAATTTATTTCTGAGGTAAATGACAAAATATTTCAGTGGTCTCCCTTACCTGCTGCGCTGGGTGATAATACTCTGTTCAGAAAAATGACAATTTCTGACATCCATCTCACATTGACACGTGCGATTGGTGCTATAAGGCCTGCCATTCTTATCCATCCTAATATGTGTGATTTCTATCGTAGCCTTATTATATTTAGCCCCTTCCAACATAGGTTTTCAAAGAAAAACTTTCAATGCAAATTGCGCGGTGAATTTCAATGCAACCAATTTTTCAGTGGAACAGAGCGTAACCGTAAGCAATTTCGAAGTTTTTATGGATGAACTGTCCACTGCACATTTTTGGGGGTTTTGAAACAGTGGTTAACTTTAATAAATTCTAATAAACTCGATGCGTGTCTTGTGTGATTCGTTCTTTTTGCTGACACTTTTGGTTTTAAATTGCATTTTGTGCTGGTTGCTATCAGTTGGGGCGTATTGTTTGAACGACTACGCCATTACAACTCTTTTCAGAAATATAAAATTGGGCTAGTTTAGGCTATTTTCAGAGCCGAATGATGGAGTTTAACAGCAGCCGTGTTTACTTTTTTGTGAATGCAGAAGCGTTGTTTTTTTGGAAATAAAAAAAAAGAAAATACAGTAAACTGCCATGTCTCTCAAGGAAGTTTTGGAGGGCTACTTGAATTTCGCCCCCAATGTAAGCCAAGGCGACTTCAGGAATGACAAGGCGACTTCTTCGCCCTAGTCGCCCACTCGGCTGACCCCTGTTGAAGTTACAAAAAAATAGTTAAGTTTTAGATTGCTGGTTGTCGTTTTAAAACTGGGACAAAAAGTGACAGGAACGTCCAACCCACACCTTCATTGCCATTAAACAGCTTATTATTATTCATAAGTTCAAAGTTCACAATGACAGTGTTGATGGAAATGTTGATCAACATGGTTTCAGGTTTTATCTGGTTTTGAGAGGAATAGAATAAATAAAATAAACAATCCCTATAATGATTTTGTGAGTAATTTTATTATCCATACGGGAAAACGTGAGATTACATACACAAATGTTTCAAAGTATTCATTCCCTGAACGTACTCCCAAAATATTTAACTTTCAGTTTCAAATTGTTGGTACGTGTATACTTACTTGTAACTTACGCAGCTCAAGTGCACTGCAAACTCTTTTCATTGGATGAATGAAAGTTAAAAAATTTATAGTAATTTATATATTTTTTATACTTACCAATGACCCAGACATAGCTGGTGCTAACTCTTAAAATATAGGGCCAAACACAAATTTTGCCCCCCAATCCCCAAAATTTGCATCTAAAACCAAAGAAAACATGTCCTGAATGGCCCTCCACACTTCACCTCTACTGCGCATGCGCAGTGTCAAGGACGTTCCGAAATTGGCGCCATTAATCATTCTTATAACCAGTGCCTGGTAAGCGCTATGTACTCAGCGGGGTGGTATGAGTTCCCAACTCCTGGGAGGGCCATCCCCGTCTGGGTCATTGGTAAGTGTAAAAAAGATATAAATTACTATAAATTTTTTAACATTTTTATACTGTACCAATGACCCAGACATAGCTGAATAGTAAAAAAGACTGGAGGGCCTAGGACATAGAGCAAGTTGGAATACGCTCAATTATATAAAATAGAGTCATCCCCTCTAGGGAAAAAGAAGTATTAGGCCTTACATGTATCTTTCTTATTTATGATAAATTAGAAAGATACAACACCTTCCAAAATTGAGCATCATACATCCATGTACTCTATTAATATCTAGTATAATCCTTATACTAATAATTTTTAAAGTAAGCCAATAAATAAAGTAAGTCTAGAGAATAGAGACTCTTTATACTCCTTAAAAGTGTCTGAGGATTGTATAATAACGTCCATTTGACACGTGCTATATTCAAAAGCTATACTTTAAAAACTAAGACCTGAATGAATTTTTAAAACATAAACTTCTCACTAAAAAATCATCCCAATAACAGCTCAGAATTACTAACTCCAGAGGAGGTATCCCCTTGTTTTCATAGTAAAACAGGTGACCCAAGGGAACACCCTCCCCCCCCCCCCCCCCCCTTTTTTCTTGCCCTGGGTCAAATAGCCCAGAGCGAAGAGGGCAGCAGAACGGAGTCACTGCCGAAACAGACAGCCTACCTAGCTATAGTAGCAACTGTTAAGTGAATGACATTCTGAGCAGTAGATAATAGACCTAACAATAGAGGCCTCCAGAAATGGACTCGATATTACTGAGATAAAAATTCATGAATGTGGATGGCTTAGCGCAATGAGCAGCCTTCAAAATCTATAATAGCGACACCATTAAAGTAAGCCCAAGATGTAAAAGAACTCTTACTTCATGAGCCGAAATCTCAAGCACAACTGCTGAGTCAATGATATACCATAAGCAGTATCGATAGTTAAATGAATCCATTAGCAATAGAATGGAGCGTAACGTCCTTCTATTAGGCATCAAAGACAGAAGAAGCTTACGCCCGTAGTAATAAACAGATATCTGTTTATAAATACGTAAACTCTAACCGGACAGAGTAAAGGCCTATGCCCGTACGAAGACGGAAGGATCTTAATAACAATAGGTTCCGGATATTTATTAGGAGCCTGATTCTTATGCAAAAATCCAACCTAAATAGTAAAGGAAGTAGTGATTCCGAAACTACGAAAGTGAGAATCATCCACCGATAGTGCATGAAGCTCACTGACTCTTCAGTAAAAGAGAAGCCAACAGAATTACTGTCTAAAAGGTCAGAATTTGAAAACTACTGTTTCCAGAGGCTCAAATGATTACTTAGCTAATTAAGAACCGAAGTTAAATTCCGTATAGAAATTTAATCTAAAGATTCTAAGTCTATTTATCGAAAAGTTACTAACTGACTTAGATAAAGAGACATAAGACTCAATTGTAAACTATCATAGAGTGCATAGGTATGAGATAACATAAACCTATAACCTTAATAGTAACAGGCTGCAGTAGATCTTGTCAAACAAGTATACTAGAAAGTTGCAATGACTAGTATGGAGGGATCAACAATATCAACATAGTGATCCCTACACCAACGACGGAAGAGCCTCCACTTTAGCCGCATAGTATAGCGAAGAAGAGGTTCTCCTACAGTAATAAATCGCGTCCAAAGCTCGTCCAGTACAATGCTTACAATGCAATAAGGACCACACAACGGAATATGTGCAGGTTGAGACCTTGCGGGTTGTGATGAAGATGACACGATTTTCCCCAGCGAAAGAAGATCCTCTCATGGAGGAAGTTTTCGCGTTAAGTCCCACAGTAGACATCTGAGTAAATTTACCCACGGTCTCTGTGAAGACAGAGATGCTATCAACAGAAATGTATTGTGGTTGTTTATCTTAGCAATACTTGCTGAAACAACAGCGCAGGAGGATACGCATATCCTATCATTCCGTCCTATTAGATCAATAGAGCGTTAACAACATAAGCTCAGAGATCTGGACATGTAAACACATACGTCTGCAATTGATTAGCAAGTTGTGTCGTAAATAAATTATCATTGGGCGCTCCCATTGATAGCAAATCTGATTGAATACTTGTTTGTTGAGAGTCCATTCTGACGGCAACAAGCGACCCATAAGTGAAAGGGAGTCCGGTAATACAATCAGACGACCCGGAATATGACGGACCGAAGCAGAACTTGGTGTACTATAACAAACAGAAGGATTCTTTCCATTAAATTGAATAACGGAAACGAATGAGTGCCTCTCTGGTTCCGGAGATACGCCACTACTGTCGTATTATCAGACAGGATTTGGACATGCGTTTCTGAATAATGTTCATCCAATGACATAAAGCAAGCCTAAAAAACATTATTCCGTGGAAGATAAGTGCTTGCCTAGAGACTGCGGAACCTAAAGACCCTGGCACTTCGAATCCGTTGGGATCAATATTGTATCCCAACCTGTTTGACTGGCAACCGTCATAATTATAAAAACTCGGATCCGGCAACTGCAGTGGCAATCTCTGAGTCAACCACCGAATGTTTGCCCCAGTCTGAATCTCTTGCTACACTAGATAGACAAGAGAACGTGTAAATCGAGCAATTCATGGATTGCTGAAAAGTTGCCGACGAAGAGAAGCTTCTCCGAGGCCGAAGCGACTCTGAGAGAGTTCTTCACCTTACTATCCACGCGCATGGATGTAGCTAGGGCTGCGTCACGTCTAACCAACTCCAGGTAGCAACTGAAGGGCGGAGTTATACGTGGACAAACTACTGCCCTCAAAAGAAATCACTTTGAGGAACATATCCCGGAATTCTTTCTCTTGAAGACGTAATGATAACGCCTCAGTAAGTTGGATTACGTATGATAAAGCGTCTAAGTTAAGTCTATAAGACATCATTGTCGTTTCCAACATTGTGGTTGGAAAAGACATAGACAGCGAAAAAGATAATTTCCAGTCTTTAACCACGCCGTCTAGACGCATATGAACCCTCGGTATGCCCTGTTCTGCCAAAATAAATTATTCCTAGAAATGATAAAAGGCAGAATTGAGCACTGTGGACAAGAAACTAAACTATCATGCTTGGTAGCAGGCTTATATATATATATAGCGTCGATAAATAATACACATGTTCCAGTGACATTATTGGACTGTGTCGGTAAGTCAGGGACAATGTCCCTGAACCGATCCAAAATTCCGTGTCCAATGACGCTATAAGTCTCTTATCCAACATCGCAGCAATGTAGTCCGAAGGAACAACCACTGGAAGATAACGCCGGAAGAAATGTATGGCAGCTTCCGATGTTCCGAAAGGGAAAACTCGAAATCGTCCGAATCCCTTTCGCCATCCTGTCGGACCCTATAAAGCGTTCGGTCGACCGAACCTGATGCAACAGCGGAGCGCACCGACCCAGCGCCGTCGGATAATTCCTGATCCGACCGAGAAACTGTCGATTGCTGGGATGCTGCAAAAAACTGTGCTAACTTGGATAGCACGTCCGTCACTGAGGCCTGTGGAGAAGCGGTCTTACGATGCATTGCCGCTGGAAGCTCCGTGATCGTTACCCCGTGCATACTTCTATTATGCGAGCGAACGGAGTGTATAGGCCTCGTGTCCCTTGGCTACCGGATGGCGTGACCTGTTTGCCGTGGAATCACTGAATGGCGAAACTGGTCGGATACTCGAGGGCACGTAGCCAATGTGCGGTCGTGTGTGCTGCTGTGCGGATGAGGAAGCATTATCGACAGTCTCTCGGACTGTCAATATAACGGAGCGTCCCAAGCAGCGGACATATGCTCCGAATGCAAAATATCTGAACCACAACATGTGGTCCGCTATGTTGTTGGACGAGAGAGGGACCTCTCTCGCTCACAGCCCGGACGGACCTGGACGAGCCAGGAACCGGACTAACAGGCTTCCTCCGATCTGTCCTCAATCCATCGTCACTGGGTGAGTACTAAAGTTATTATAGTGCTCGCATCACCCAAATCTCCTTCCTAGACCGCAACGGACGAACCCGGCAGCCGAACCATTCGATGAATGTACGCTACACCGGGTGAGCTAGCGAATGTCACTCCGTCGATCCTACAAGGGACCTCTTAGGCGATAGACATATTCCATGAGCACTTATTGCCGCTAGCTCTTCATTAACTATGACGACAGAGGCACACTTTGAAAGACATCTCCGTAACTTTGCGAACAAGAAACCAGAAATGCTTGGTAATAGCAAGCATATAATAATATATATAGCGTCGTTCAATAATTCAAAAGTTTGTGTGACATTATTGGACTATGTCGGAACTGAGGGACGATGTCCCTGAACCGAACCAAAAATTTCTAAGTCCACCGACGCTATCAGTTTCTTATCCGGCATCGCAGCATTCTGGTCCGACGAAAGAACCTGTAGAAGATCAAGTCAGATGACATACACAGCAGCATATGTTGTTCCGAAAGGGAAAGCTCGAAATCCTCCGAATCCCTTTCGGTATCCCGTCGGACCGGATGAAATTTTCGGACGTCCGTACCTGCTTCCGCGGAGCATCCCAACCCAGCATCGTCGGATAATACATTATGCGACAGATTCAGTTGTTGCTGGGATGCTGCGATAAGCTGTGCTATTTGGGATAGCACGTCCGTCCCCGAGGCCTGTACAGTAGCGGTCTTACGATGCATTGCCGCCGGAAGCTCCGTGTACGTTGACTCCTGCACACTTTCTTATGCAAACGTCCGGAGTCTGCAGGCCTCGTGTCCCTGGCTACCGGATGGTGAGACCTGGTCGCCGATGATTCTCTGATTGGCAAAGCTGACTGGATATCCGAGGTCACGAAGCCAAGAACGGTCGTGTGCGCTACCATGAGAATGAGGAAGCCTTATTGACAGTCTCTCCGGACTGACTATATGTCGGAGCGTCCCGAGCGGCGGACATATGCTCCGAATGCGAAACATTTTGTACCACAACACCTGGGGCCAGATGTTGTTGTACGAGAGAGGGGCCTCTCTCGCTCGCCGTCCGGATGGACCTGGACGAGCTAGGAACCGGACTAAAAGGATTCCTCCGTTCTCCCTCCGATCCGCCGTCACTGGGTGTGCATTTGGTTGATTTATAGTGCTTGCATCACCCCAAAACTCCTTCTAGACCGCAACGGACGAACCCGGCTGCCGAACCATTCGATGAATGGACGCTACACCGGGCGAGCTAGCGGACGTCAAAGGCCGTCGAACCTACTAGGGTCCTCTTAGGCAATTGGCGTATTTACATGAGCACTTTTCCGCTAGCCCTTCATTAATTGTGACGACGGAGGCACACTTTTGGAAGACATCACGGATACATCACCCTAATCTTGATCGTCTGAAATAGAAATTGATAAAGTAGAGTGACCCTGCGGGGAAAGGACCGGAATGTCCAATTCCCCACTAACATACCGTGACACATGCTTCCCATGTTGTCATCGAAATCATCACATACAGAACAGGAGTTAGCGCGAGTACACTGACTACATATAGAATGATTATAAAAGTCAGAGGAAGATTTCCTCTTATTACAATTGACCAAAATCCTTTCAATGTGAAAAGAAAACAAAGTCCTAGTACTCGCACCAACCCCTGACAATCAAAATACATAATAATATGATCCATTAACATAGAAAAAATAATTGAAATCAAAATATTTTGAAAAAATATTTTTTCAGAACAGCCCAAGTTTCTGAAAGTAATGTTGAGCCCCAATGGATCCCAAGCCTAAGTGTGGACAAAAATTTTAAAAATATTTTAAACAATTTATGCAACACTTACGAACAATAATAATGTATCTAGTTATGATTAAATTAACATCAAGATATTATTTTCAAGAAATCCCCCCTCACACAGAGGGCTGTTGTAAATGTAAACAATGAATGTAAAAACACTAAAATAAGACTCCAGGCACCCAGGCCCGAAATCAGTTACCAATAATACACTATCTGATGCAAAACAAGAGACTTCCAGAGAAGAAACTGCAGAACATCAGATGGTAGATGCAGAACACAACGCCTAACCACCCACAGGTGAAGACGTAAACATGGGGAAAAGAACAGAATTCATTCTGTTATTTAGCTAAAACTCCCAAGAAATTTTAGTAATAAAATTACAGAAAATATGCCAAAAGCATGGGAGAATAGCAAGAGGGGACTTAAAGGAAAGGGAGAGAGGAAAACACTGAACAATCAGTGTAACTTGATAACAAGAATGACAACAAAATGGCTGCTGCCTCGAAAATAGGTAACTTAACATAATTTCATTAAAAAATTTTAAGTTACAGCCCTGATAATTTTCTGTCACACATTTTTCCTCTCCTCCTTCTATATCCTCCTTAGAATCACCATTTCACTAATATTTATGTGTCTGGCATCATTTAAACTGAGATTTACAAGCACAAAGATCAGTCAGATGTTAACTGATGAAGGGCCAAACTAAGAATGATTAATGGCGCCAATTTCGGAACGTCCTTGACACTGCGCATGTTTTCTTTGGTTTTAGATGCAAATTTTGGGGATTGGGGGGCAAAATTTGTGTTTGGCCCTATATTTTAAGAGTTAGCACCAGCTATGTCTGGGTCATTGGTACAGTATAAAAATATTGATTGACGTGTAATTTATCACAGAAGTTGACAGACATGATAGAATACATTGACTGTTTTTTCCCTAATAATATATCGGCTTCAACTTCGATAATTTGATCCAATACCGTTTCTTACGATATACAGTTACCTTTAAAAAAATACCGGTATTCATCCAGTATCATTCTCAATACCGGTAATTACCGGTTTAACGGTATACTGTGCAGCTCTAGGTGAAGGAAGCTGGAGTACCCGGAGAGAACCACCAAGCATCGAATTGGGATTAACTCCTTGCATGCTGCTGGTAGAAGATAATCCTGCAAAGACAGGATTTCCCTTGCCACTAAAATAAGTATAATTTGAGTACATTTCCTCACATTTTCCCCTGTAAATTGAATGGATTTTTTCACCAAGGATTCCTAGAGTTAAATTTAGATGAATTTTTGACCAAATCTAGCCATGGCTGCTTCACATCAGTCATGGCTAAATTTGACAAAAAAAATCTTAAAAATACTTAACAGGTTAAGAGTCAAATGTCTTGCACAAGGACACAACATAGTTACCATTGGCGAGGAACAAGCCCTCAACCCTGCTCGACCTTTTTGTTTGAAGTTCAATGCTCTAACCACTGAGTGCACATGCTCCTGTTAACCCTTTACTTAACGAATCGGCCGCAACTGCTTGCGTAATTTAAAAATTAAGCAGTTGAAAAAAATACATTTTTCAAAAGATTTCAACAAAACCATATCATGTGACCCCTCACTGGAACAAGCTCGTTCCAATGAGGAGTCGCATGATTCTGAAAAATTTGAAGAAACAAAAATTAATAAATTTTGATATGGTATGCATTGGGTAAAGGATTAAAATGTATTAATATTGAGTAGAAATGTACTGCCAAAAATAAAATACATGTATATTTCATATATTCACTTCTCAAGTTTTTGGAAATGTGTCCTCAAATGCAGAGTACTGTGATCACAAAAGCAGGCATAAAGTTTTGATCAAATTAAGATTGGGTACAAATTTTCTGTCCAGTTTTCTTCTGACAACACAATATGATTTTACCTGCTCAAAAATAAATGAGACCATTGAACTTCCGATGATCTTTTCCAATCTTTTTTCTTCAGTCACTCTTCATTTTGCAGTATTTTGTCATGAAATCTTGACCATCTGGTGTAAGTATGGTGCGACCAGATCTCAATCTGATTGAGAAAGAGACAAGTTTTGTGATCAGAGGATTGCAGGAGGTGAGCTGGCAAACCCTTGTAATGGGTGGAAGAAAAGATGTAAATACAGATGGATTGGTAATGTACATATGTCATCAACATGTAACTCTCAGACTTTTTCAGTAGGGGATAGAAATTAATTATAAAAATCACATGTATTATAAGCAATTTAGGGGGAAAAAATTTTGAGAAATAATTTTTTTGGAAATTTTCTAAACCATTACACACCTCCTTGATCTGTGCTTGTCATCCTTGTGTCTTCTTTCTTTCTCTCTTTCAGCTGACCTTGACCTATCTTTATATGACTCCCTATCTCTTTCTCTGTATCTGTTATATTCTCTGTAAAGGTAAAATGATAAATTTATACCAATTTGTATATTTTTATACTTACTAATGGCCCAGACATCACTGGCGTTAACTCTAAAATATCTAGGGCCAAACACAAATTTTTCCCCCAATCCCCAAAATTTGCATGCAAAACCGAAAATTACAAGTCCTAACTGGTCCTCCATACATTTACCCTCTGCGCATGTGCAGACGTCAGGAAGTGACCAGAATTGGCGCCAACACCATTCTTTGTAAAAGAGAATATTACATAATAATTCAGCGGGGAGGAATGAGTGCCCACTCATGGGAGGGCCCTTCCCGTCTGGGCCATTGGTAAGTACAAAAATATACAAATTGATATAAATTTATCATATTTTTACACAGTATACCAATGGTCCAGACATAGCTGAATCGTAAATAGGTGGAGGGCTCAAGACTTCTGAAATAATTCCAATCCTGCAATCCACAATGAAGGAACTTACATGTAAAACAGTTAGGAATTACATGTATGTCTCTCTATACAGTAATAGAGGAGACATATTCTAAACAAGGAGACCAATGAAGTAATTCCTTAATGTAAGTATGAAGACAAGTTCCTAATTTTCCAAGGCTAGCCCAGACTAAGCCCCAAAAATTAGTATGGCGTATCTGAGAATAAGAGAAAATCTCCCATAAACATACGCCTTACAATAACATTTCAGCTGTATGCAGGATATAAATACAGATAAAAACAGCATCCTTCAGAGATACATACATTTTAAGCCAGATTATGGATAAAAACACACCGCCCACCCACCCTTTTTTGAAGAAACCTTCAAAATAAAAAAAGGGGGAGAGCTCTGGAAACAATAAGAGCGGTACCAAACAACAATATAATTAATCGTTGAACATGCACTCAGGTATTAATTCAAGATTAATAAATGGTGCTTAATGTTACATCAGAAATTACGGCTATAGCGGCGATCCTGGAAATTAATATTGCACAGTAAATAGCATACACCGCAGACAACGTACACAGATACGTCGAAAACCGGTGATATAAAATATAACATGCACATATCTAATCAAACCACACTGAACATTTCCTGAAGAGAAAGCACACTTCCTACATGATCCATAGGCGGCCACTGTACAATAAATTCCAGTAACAACACTCTCCAATGTGAATAATCCAATATCTATGATCGTAAAAGCACGTGTAATATGAGTACCAAACAAAATAGAAACTTGGATCTAGAGATGTACAAAGGTATGATTAACAGGCTCCTACACGGACTGCCCCCAAAATAAATTATTATTCCAAGGTCCACCAAACACAATAATGTGTTAGCCTAATAATAACAAGTGTTTGACCACCGAGGTTTTATTAGTCCCCTTTTGTGACATAAGGTGTTTTTGTCACAGAAGACACTAGAGTATATAAGCATCTTGGATTTTGAAAAAAAAATATTGAGCGTGCATAATCCCCTCACAACCCTTTATCCATGTAACATATATGAAAGGCGTAGCTTGAACCATGTTGGAGGGAGGGGTGGTAACATAAAATAGAGAAAAAAGCTTAAAAACAGAAGAAAAATGGCCGCCATTCTGCCATCTTGGATTTTGAAAAATAAATATTGACTGTGCATCATCCCCTCAGAACCATTTATCCATGTACCAAATATGAAAGAATATTAGAGGGAGAGGTGGTAACATAAAAACAGACAGACAGACAGACAGACAGACAGACAGACAGACAGACAGACAGACAGACGTTAGATTTTGAAAGAAAAATATTGAGCATGCATAATCCCCTCACAACCCCTTTATCCATGTACCATATATGAAAAGCGCAGCTTGAACCATGTTGGAGGGAGCAGTGGTAACATAAAATAGAGAAAAAAGCTTAAAAAACACAACAGAAATGGTTGCCATGCCGCCATCTTGAATTTTGGAAAAAAAATATTGAACGTGCAACATCCCATTACAGCCCTCTATCCATGTGCCAGATATAAAAAGTGTAGCTTGAACCATGTTGGAGTGAGGGAAAAAAAGAGAGAAAAAAAGCTTAAAAAAACACAACAAAAATGGCCGGCATTCCACCATCTTGGATTTTGAAAAAAAAAATTTTGAGCGTGCATCATCCCCTCAGAATCATTTATCCATGTACCAAATATGAAAGGTGTAGCTTAAAGCGTGTTGGAGGGAGAGGTGGTAACATAAAAAACAGACAGACAGACAGACAGACAGACAGACAGACAGACAGACAGACAGACAGACAGACAGACAGACAGATGACAGACAGACAGACAGACAGACAGATGGACGGAGTGCAATCCTATAGTCCCCTTATGGTTCCCGTAGGGGACTAATAATACGCATTCGCATATATATTAGCATGTAATCATCTGAATACCAATTCACTGGTTATGCAGCCTGCAAGGTACTCAAGAGTAGCAATTTAATTGTGATGATTTATAAATAAATGCTTGTATATTAAAATCATCCAAAATAATAGGGCATTAATTCAGCTAAAAAGCGGATGAGCCCATGAGGTCGCCGCAGAACACAACATAAATGCATAAAATGCATGTATTACAATAATAAAGCTTGCGGGAAGAGAACTACTTCTTGCCCGGTAATTGCTTATAACACATAAGGAAGTGTCTGAGTGTGGGTGGGGGGGCTCCATATGCCACTATGGACGGAGAGGAACGTGAAGAATAAAACATCCCCTCTGGAAGAAAGCTTCTGGGGAGCGTCACAAAACCCGACACTTGAGAATATTGATCCAAGATTGGTGTGACAACAGAGGCGCTACCAGTAGGATTCACTGTTTAACTTAAACATAAGCTATTGAATCAAATGAATAGGAGGATACGCATATCCTATTATTCCTCCCCATGAATAATTTGCAGAGCGTCTACTGCCTGCGCTCAACAATCTGGGCATGGAGACACAAATGACGGTGACAATTGTTCCGGTGTGTCGCAAACTGAATAATCATGGGGTGATCCCACTGATAGCAAAACTGTACAAATAAACGCATGTTGAGCGTCCAAACATATGAAACAGGCGACCTTTCCGAGGAGCGAGTCTGCTAGTATGTTCAGACGACCCGGTATATGACGGATAGAGAGACATGAAAATGATTCTCCATTAGGTATTATAACAAAAGTGAATGGGTGCTGCCCTGGTTCCTGATGTACGCTACCACTATTGAGTTGTTCAACAAACTCTGAACAAGTGTGAACGCATTGATATAGCGCTAACAATATTGACATCATTCTTGATGATTATGTGTTTCTACAGGAACCGAGGGTCTCAGACCCCTGCAATTATAGTCTGTAGGACTCAGGGCCGTGCTCCAAACTACTGACTCATACCCGTCATAATCGTGAAAGCCGGATCTGGCAGTTGCAGCGGAACTAATGAGTTAACAACTGAAAATCTGCTTCAATATGGACCTTTTTGTTTACTATATCCGTTAAAACAATACTGGTCCTGAGCAAATGCGTTGTCACACTCCAGTTCTGTGTAAGAATAACTGGAGGGTAAGTGACCCATCTAAACAAGATGCGTAGCCGCTCAGGACATCTCCATCTGTCGCAAAAAACTAATTCGTTCTGGATAATGGCAGACGAACCAGATTGTTATGAGACGTTACTAAGTTAATATCCGAGTGACAGCGCAGGGCGCTATCTCCAGACCAGAGCTATCCTTAGATCTATGCTTATAGCATAGTCAATCACCCGAACACTCATTTTAACCAACTAAATGATAACCATAAATAAACTTTTAGAGCTTTGATAAACTTGTTAACAAGCTCCAGTCTATTATCTGTCGGAACGAGCTCTTAGGCTTCGGTACAAGTAACAGGTGGCTACAGAATTCCAGAGAATCTTGATCCTCGACGACCTATATTAACATCATTGTCAAGAGAACCTTGACCTCCGATTGGAGAGACTCTTATGCAAGGATTAGACAGAAGCATTGTTCATCAGACATTAAATTAGTTGTGGTTCTCTCGGAAAGATAGCCGCGGGCCTTCCGAAACCACACTTCTGAACTACTAGTCTCTGTAACAATTATCCAGATTGATGCTCATCTTGATAACCATCCGTCAACTGCAAAACAACAGAGGTCCTAACTCACACCTGTAGCACCTGCGAGGCCTACAGAAGGACGAACTGCGTCTCATGCGCGTAGAGCCTCGACCAAGCAGTTTAGGGGCGCCTGACCGAAAGTCTCGATCAGACGTAAGCCCCGTATTCGAGTCGCTATATGGCGATCCCTAGAGTAATTATAGGAGAGTAAACTATACCCTCACGAGGAGTCCTTATAGGTGACATTCTGTCTAGGATGTCCTCCCTTACTCTCTTCTGCTAATGCGTGTCGAATATTCGTCGACATAAGGAGCAGAGTATTGATGCTTTCTTTGTAGCTTGTTCATAAACCAATGAAAGCTTATCGTCAAAAACTCAGTTTTTCACCTTGTCATCTATTAAGGATGACGACGCAAGGGCTCTGTCACATCTGTTTAACTCCGAATTAGCAACTTGTTAAGACAGAGTTATACATGATAAATAAATAGCCCTGGAAAGGACTCTAAATGAGGTACAAACGTCCTCCAATTTCTTTCCGTAGAGACGTAGCGTCACAGTTCTTAAAGGTGATCTGCGTAATACAGTGATTCTAAATTCGCTCTGAATGAATAAATGTTGTCTCCATTGTGACCAAGCGAATAATGAATGACCAAGGTAAGGCCATAGCTAGGTCCTTAGCCTACTCATTCAAACGCAGAGGAACTCTCAATAAATCTTCACTGTTTTCCCACCAGCGGAACTACTACAGAAGATGACAAGAAACCGCCTTTCTTCTTTCCACTGGAAAGTTGAATGTGGAGTCATCTAAAAGGCCAAAAGCCTGCGACACCTGTCTATACTTAAACGGAAAAGACATTCCTTCTCTTTTTCCGGATAATTTAGCGTGCAACAACGCTAGCGGTTTCTTGTAAATAGATGCAGCATTCTGATTCGTTGGAACACATTCAGGGTAGTGTTGATGGAATAAATCCTCTCAACCCTGTTTTGTTGCGAATGTTGAGGGTAAATCCCCTCCATATCCCTTCATCATTCGTCCGAATCAGTTGAAATCATGGTCAACAGCATCTGAATGCGCAGATAACTGGACCGATCCAGCACCATGCGATAGCTCAGATTTTGAGACTGCCGACGATTGCTACTGCACTTGCTGGGATGCTGCAAGGAGCTGCGCATCTGCGTTAGCAAAACCGTAACGGAGGCCTAAGGAGCAGCGGTCTTCTGGCCGCCGGCTGCTCCCGGGACAGTATGTCCGAGATGGCACTTTCTCCGGATGTCCCGATATATGAGGCCTCATCTAAGCTATTGAATAGTGCTACTTTCGAGCTGTCGCAGCATTCTGATTCTCAGGAACAAAGTCAGGGAAGTATAGATGCATAAGCACTATCGCCACCCTGTTGTTCCGAAAGGGAAGGGTAATTCTCCTCCAAATCCCTTTCATCCACCAACTGAATCAGATTATACTCACGGTCATCGGCATCTGAACACACAGATGACTGGACCAACACAGCACCTTCCGACAGCTCAAGTTCTGAGACTGCCATCGTCTGCTTCTGCATTTGCTGGGATGCTGTGATGAGCTGCGAAATCTGCGACAGCAAGTCTGTTACGGAAGCCTAAGGAGCAGTGGTGTTCTGTTGCATGGCCGCTGGCTGCTCCTGGGACAGTGTGTCCGAGTTGGCTCTTTTCTGCAGACGTCCCTATAAATGCGGCCTCGTCTCCTTGGCTACTGTATGGTGTGACTTCACTGATGAAGAGTGACTTTCTAGGCGATGCAGGCTGGATATCAGAAGTCACGTAGCCAAGGTACGGTCGTGTGTGCTTGGTAGATGTTGAAAAAGCCATAATTATAGCTGACCCCGGCTGTAAACTGAACGGAGCATCCCGGACGGGAGGACGTATGTTCCGACTGACCAGTGCCTGAAATGAGGCTTTTTAATTTGGTTGGACAACTTTATTGATGTGCAGCATCTGCCTTGGCGCGTGGTGCCAAGACAGGGAGGCTAGGAGGAGGGGTGTCCCCTCCGGATGTTGAGAAAATTTTTGAAACTTACGTTGTAAATGGTGTTCTCTGGTGCATTCTCACACACTTGAAACAGTTGATACTCCTTTGAAATTTCCAGGGTTATTAGATAAATGTATGATAAATGTTGGTGCGACTTATATATAAGTAAAGTACAATTGGTACGAAAATGTTTTGTTCATAATTTACATATAGTTTTTTGACAGTGAGGGTCGTTTCGAAATTTCCATGGTTATTAGATAAATGTATGATGAATGTTGGTGCGACTTATATATAAGTAAAGTACAATTGGTACGAAAATGTTTTGTTCATAATTTACATATAGTTTTTTGACAGTGAGGGTCGTTTCGAAATTTCCATGGTTATTAGATAAATGTATGATGAATGTTGGTGCGACTTATATATAAGTAAAGTACAATTGGTACGAAAATGTTTTGTTCATAATTTACGTATAGTTTTTTGACAGTGAGGGTCGTTTCCCATGGGAATATCAATTGGAGAGTTTTTTCTGTGTGAATTTGTCTGGTTTACATTTTCATTTTATTTATCAATTATCAAATCGTGGAAATAGATTCATTTTTACTCATTACTTGCTATTTTCAGTTAAAAGATTAAAAAAAAACATCCCGGCGTGGTCAACATGGATAAAATCCATACTGTTATATCCTCGCATTTCCATTCGATATCCTCGAAATAAAACATTGACATCGGTTCGAGATTATTTCATTTTCGACAATGAGGTTATCAAACCTGTGATCTCGACCTGTGCGCATGTTGTCTATGGACAGATTAGATGATTTTCAAACTGTCTTCCCAGTTATCATCTTGTTAATAACCCAATCAAATCACACAGTGTCTTCGATGTGGCCCGGGAAATAATGTTTATTGTCACCTAACTTCACATTAATTCCTGTCTATGGTGGTGACTCATGCACAAATAAATATGATACACGCACACCCCTACTGGTTTACAATGCTTGTATAACTTCGAATGTCTATTTATCTGCACTTAAAAACTTTTTACCGTCATAAAATTACAGGGCATCAGCATTTGCGACAGCATTGCTGGTGATTTAATTTTTTTTTGCCAACCGTAAATTTGACCGGACATGTCCGATGTCCGACCGTTATTTCAGGCACTGCGACTGATGCAAGTTCCGATCCATAACATCTGGCCCCAGTTATAATAAAAGAGAGAGGGGGGGGGCCTCTCTCGCTCGCGGTCCTTCAGACCTCACCGTGCTTCTTGCTGAACTTGCCGGCTTCTTCCTTTCCGTTGTCGCAGGGTGAGCCTTATATTGTTTTTATATTATAGCGCTCGCTCTACCCTTTCCATTCTCCTTGATCGCAATGGACACACCCCGCGTCACGGTACCCTCAGGCGGTGTAGCGCTTCACTGGTCGAGCTAGCTGGCGACAGGGATTTGAAACCACACTTTTGCCGCTAGCTCTGATTGACTAATTAATGTGACGACGAAGCACACTATCTGACGGCGTCACGTAAACATTACCATGTTCTCGTTCCTCTGTAAATATAAACTAATAAACTAGAGCGCCTAGGGCGAGAGGACCGGTGGCAGCCTCTCATTATGAGAGGTCCGGCAGTGGTCCCGTGCTAACAACGTACCGTGACACCCGTCAGCAACGTTTGTCATCCCATGCGATACATATGAGCAAGAATTAGTAGAAGTACATTACAAGCAAGGCAACCCACAAAAAAATAAGTGGAAAGACTTCCAAAACCTTGCTTAAAGAGCAATATGCTTACATAATGAAGCAGACTGTCGATTGTACTCCCACCAATTCCACATTAAATACAAATAAAAAGATACATAACAAAAATATTCAAAATATAAATCGAACAAGCCATGCAAAGGCTGCATGCAATTGAATCGGCAAACAGGAAGTGGCTGCATGGCAGATCTGAAAATTGCATACACGATACAGCTGATCATTATCAGGCTCCAGATGAAATATGAAAGTGTCATTGACACTGTAGCTTAACTTGAGTGTTGTGTTTGATGAAAAGGATAATGTTCAATGTTTATGAAAGGATTACGAAATAAGACAAGAATTGTGATAATTGGGAATATGTTCATTTCTGTTCCCTGTATGCTATGTTTATGATAAAAATAATATGAGGTGTACACTGTTCTAAAGATCTGAGAGGTGGGTTAATATGACCTCACAGTTAATATACGTGGCCCTCACAGTTAACGTATATCAACAAAAGTTACCAAATTACAGTGAAATTATTCCAAAATGAGTCATCCTATCAAGTTACATTAAAATCCCTTCATAAATATGCACTGTAGACTGTGCTAAAGGTTTTCGTGCTTTGGGCCCCTGTAGCCGTCAGTTTCCCAATTGCGTCCAAAGGGGACATTCTCATCTAGACATTATATGAAGTCAATCTACTAAGTTACAATGAAATCCCTCCATAAATACGACCTGTAGACTGTGCTAAAGGTTTTTGGGCTTTGGGTTCTGGCAGCCATCATGGTTGAATGATCGCAACCAAAAGGGGACAATCTCATCTGGGCATCATCTGGAGAGATCCTACAAAGTTACAATGAAATCCCTTCATAAATATGACCTGTAGACTGTGCTCAAGGTTTTTGGGCTTCGGGCCCCTGAAGCCATCACAGTTGACCAATCATGACCAAAAGGGGATGTCATCATCTAGGCATTATATGGAGTCAAACTTACGGGTTACAGTGAAGTCCTTCCATAAATATGACCAATATTTAGACTATGCTAAAGGTTTTGGGGTTTTGGGTTCGGGCAGCCATCAAAGCTGAATGATCGCGACCAAAAGGGGACGTTCTCATCTAGACATTATTTAGAGTCATCCTACCAAGGTACAATGAAATCCCTTCATAAATATCACCTGTAGACTGTGCTAAAGATTTTAGGGCTTTGGGCCCCTGTAGCCAACACAGTTGCCTAATGGTGTCCAAAATGGGCTGTTCTCATCTAGACATTACATGAAGTCAACCTACCAAGTTACAATGAAATCCCTTCATAAATATGATCTGAAGACTGTGCTAAAGGTTTTTGGGCTTTAGGCTTGGGCAGCCATCATAGTTGAATGATCGCAACCAAAAGGGAACATTCTCATCTGGACATCATCTGGAGTGATCCTATGAAGTTACAATGAAATCCCTTTATAAATATGACCTGTAGACTGTGCTCAAGATTTTCGGGCTTCAGGCACCTGTTGACATCACAGTTGACCAACCACGAGCAAAAGGGGATGTCATCATCTAGGCATTATATGGAGTCAACCTAACAAGTTACAATGAAATCCTTCCATAAATATGACCTACAGACATGCTGAAGGTTTTTGGGCTCGGGCAGCCATCAAGGCTGAATGATCGTGACCAAAAGGGGACCTTCTCATCTGGACACTATCTGGAGTCATCCTACCAAGCTACAATAAAATCCCTTCATAATTATGACCTGTAGACTGTTCTAAATGTTTTCGGGCTTTGGGCCCCTGAAGCCGTCACAGTTGCCCAATCGTGTCCAAAAGGGGACGTTCTCATCTAGACATTATATTATGTCAACCTACCAAGTTACAATGAAATCCCTTCATAAATATGACCTTAGACTGTGCTAAAGGTTTTCGGGCTTCGGGCTCGGGCAGCCATCATGGTTGGATGATCGCAACCAAAGGGGACAATCTCATCTGGGCATCATCTGGAGTGATCCTGCGAAGTTACAATGAAATCCCTTCATAAATATGACCTGCAGACTGTGTTCAAGGTTTTCGGGCTTCGGGCACTTGTAGCCATCACAGTTGACCAATCACGACCAAAAGGGGATGTCATCATCTAGGCATTAAATGGAGTCAACCTAATAGGTTACAATGAAATCCTTCCATAAATATGACATTTTATCTATGCTAAAGGTTTTTGGGCTCGGGCACCCATCAAGGCTGAATGATCGCGATCAAAAGGGGACGTTCTCATCCAGACATTATTTGGAGTCATCCTACCAAGTTACAATGAAATCCCCTCATAAATATGACCTGTAGACTGTGCTAAAGGTTTTTGGGCTTCGGGCACCTTTAGCTGTCACAGTTGCCCAATCATGTCCAAAAGGGGACATTCTCATCTAGACATTATATGAAGTTAACCTACCAGGTTACAATGAAATCCCTTCATAAATATGACCTGTATAATGTGCTTAAGGTTTTCGGGCTTCGGGCTCGGGCAGCCATCATGGGTGAATGATCGTGCGTTCTCATCTAGACATTATATGAAGTTAACCTACCAAGTTACAATGAAATCCCTTCATAAATATGACCTGTAGACTGTGCTAAAGGTTTTCGGGCTTCGGGCTCGGGCAGCCATCATGGGTGAATGATTGCAACCATAGGGGACAATCTCATCTGAGCATCATCTGGAGTGATCCTAAGAAGTTACGATGAAATCCCTTCATAAATATGACCTGTAGACTGTGCTCAAGGTTTTCGGGCTTCGGGCACTTGTAGCCATCACAACTGACCAATCACGACCAAAAGGGGATGCCATCATCTAGGCATTATATGGAGTCAACCTAACAGGTTACAATAAAATCCTTCCATAAATATGACCTTTTGCCTATGCTAAAGGTTTTTGGGCTCGGGCACCCATCAAGGCTGCATGACCGCGATCAAAATGGGACGTTCTCATCTAGACATTATTTGGAGTCATCCTGCCAAGTTACAATGAAATCCCTTCATAAATATGACCTCTAGACTGTGCTAAAGGTTTTCGGGCTTCGGGCTCAGGCAGCCATAATGGCTGAATGATCGCAACCAAAAGGGGACATTCTCATCTGGGCATCATCTGGAGTGATCCTTCGAAGTTACAATGAAATCCCTTTAAATATGACCTGTAGACTGTGCTCAAGATTTTCGGGCTTCGGCACCTGTAGCCATCACAGATGACCAATCACAACCAAAAGGGGATTTCATCATCTTGGCATTATATGGAGTCAAACTAACAGGTTACAATGAAATCCTTCCATAAAGGTCTTTGGGCTCGGGCAGCCATAAAGGCTGAATGATCACAACCAAAAGGGGATGTTCTCATCTAGACATTATTTGGAGTCATTCTACCAAGCTACAATGGAATCCATTCATAATTATGACCTGTAGACAGTTCTGAAGGTTTTCGGGCTTCGGGCCCCTGTAGCTGTCACAGTTGCCCAATCGTGCCCAAAACGGGACGTTCTCATCTAGACATTATATGAAGTCAACCTACCAAGTTACAATGAAATCCCTTCATAAATATGACCTGTAGACTGTGATAAAGGTTTTCAGGCTTCGGGCCCTTGTAGCCGTCACAGTTGCCCAATCACGTCCAAAGGGGGACTTTCTCATCTAGACATTGTATGAAGTCAACCCACCAAGTTACAATGAAATTCCTCAATAAATATGACCTGTAGACTGTGCTAAAGGTTTTCGGGTTTTAGGCTCGGGCAGTCGTCACGGTTGGCAGATCATGCCCAAATGGGGAAATTCTCATCTAGACATCATAAGGAGTCATCCTACCAAGTTACAATGAAATCCCTCCACATTAAACATGACCTGCAGACTGTGCTAAAAGTTTTTGGGTTTCGGGCTTGGGCAGCCATCACGGTTGATAGATCATGCCCAAAAGGGGACGTTCTCATCTAGGCACTATACAGAGGCATCCTACCAAGTTACAATGAAATCCCTTCATAAATACGACCTGTAGACTGTGCTAATGGTTTTCGGGTTTTGGGCTCGGGCAGCCATACCGGTTGCCCGATCGCGACCAAAAGGGGACGTTCTCATCTAGACATGACCCCAAACCTGCATATGAAATTTCGTGATGATCAGACAAGAACTGCGGGGTGTAGCCCGTGCTAAAGGAAAATGTGAACAGACGTCACAGACTCACAGACTAACAGACTCACAGACTAACAGACTAACACACTCACAGACTTCCGCATGCGTGATGGCAATAGCTTATCTTGACTATGTCAAGTTAAGCTAATAAAATCAATCCCTTGCATAGAAGCCGAGAAAAGTTTGATGAAAAATTTCAATGTTCAGTGGGTACAGTAAAATTTCAAAGTATCGGCAAACAGGAAGTGGCTGCACGGCAGATCTGAAAATTGCTTACACGATACAATTCATCATTATGAAAGAGCAGACCTAATATAAAATCATTCCCTATCATAGAAGCCAAGAAAGCTTTGACGGAAAAAGTGTTTCGGACGGACGGGCGGGCAGACTGACGGATGGACGGACTGACTGACGGACGGATGGACGGAGTCGAGCGGTTACTAGACCTGCTCTGCCGCTGGCGACGCAGGTAAAAATAGTTTACACCAAAAATGTTTTCGAAAAATTTTGACAAGAGCCCAAGTTCCCAAAGGGAACGAAGTGCCCAAATGTATCCCGAAAGAGCCCAAGTGTGGACAAAATTAATTTTTTCCTCCCAAAAATTAACTGCCACACTACGGGACTGTATAATGTATCATACAACAGACCTACCATATCAGAAATAGGAACCTACACATAAATAACAAACGTTGCTAATGTAAACAACGTCAAACTGGAAACAAGACCCCAGGCAACATGGCCCGAAGTCAGTAACAGATTTTTGAACTATCCGAAGTAAGGCAAGATCTTCATCAGAAGAAAAAACAATACATTGGAAGTATGATGCATGACTAAAAACACCTAAACACCCTAAGGGTGAGGACATAACCCTGGGGAAATACAGAAAAAACTTTTTGTACAACACGTTAAACTCCCAAGAAATTTTATACAAAAAATTTAAAAAAACAAGCCAAAAAGCGTGAGAGTTTAACAGGGGGGATCAAGGGAGGTTAGAGAAGGAATACTTAACCAACAGTGGAAATATCATTATCAACAATGATGACGTCAGGCTCATGACACAGAATTAGGGAACGTGAACTAATTTATATAAATATTATAAAATTACAGCCCTGAACGTTTTCAAACCACCGTTTCTTCCTTCCTTCATCCAATTGTGTCCTTGGATCCACCAATTTAACCATTGATTTGTGTCTGGCATCATTTTTAATTGAGATTTAAAAAGCACAAAAGTCAGTTTGTTGTTATCTGACAAGGGCCAAAAAAGAATAGTGTTGGCGCCAATTCCGGTCACTTCCTGACGTCTGCGCATGCGCAGTGGGTAAATGTATGGAGGACCAGTTAGGACGTCTAATTTTCGGTTTTGCATGCAAATTTGGGGATTGGGGGGCAAAATTTGTGTCTGGCCCTAGATATTTTAGAGTTAGCACCAGCTATGTCTGGGCCAATGGTATACTGTGTAAAAATATGCAATTGAAATGCAAATTAGATATCATGTTTGTTATTTACTGGTGTTTAAAGTCATATATTTCTGCACAATTGCTAATATTGACCACAACATGGAGATAAAGTCATCATTTATACCCATGTTGCCCATTTAGTCCTTCAGCCAGCTCACTTCGCCACTACCAAACAAATGGACAAATTGCTACATACCCCACCACAAAGCATTGGTAAAACCCATTGTAGAAATATATGATAGCAATTGGGGGGTGGCAGCTTTATATGCATAAAATGCTTTTTAAAATGCGAAATTAATATTTACCAGAAACGTTCTCCGTAGAAAAGCCGACAGTCAAGGTCGAATGTTATTTATGTATTGTGCGTCTGTTACTGAATTGGACCTTATAAACATATTTGCAATTAATTGCAATTAAAAGACTTTTCAAAGCGGAAAATACTAGCCTGTTATCAATTTCCATACACAGAATACAGATGTGTTTTAATTTGCATGAAAAACTGTATACTCTCAATATAAATAACTTTTAGAATGACGCTGTAATAACTTACACTCGCAGTTCACTTCAAACCTACGGAAATGCACAAGGGCAATATTTGGCATGAAAGATGGAAGTGCATGATAACTCCGAACCTGCATCGTAAACATGTGGGCCTGAATTAATGTGCGAAAGTGACTTTCCCCCAAATAAGAAGACTAAAAAAGATGAGCTCTGTATTATCCACTCTCCGGTTTACGATGATACAGACATGCAGTTAGTGCAACCCCGAGATTTGAACTCTTGGCAAGCCCTGAAATTGGCTGCTAAAGTGCGCCGACATAACCCAATTTTGGACATTGCAACCATTACGCCAGATGAATCCCTACCGTTGAATGTTTTTTACCACAGGCAGTGCCGGGCCAGATTTACTCTAAAGAGAGAGCTTGATGCCCTCCGAGTTGATAATTCACAAGAAACGGATGGCAAATGAGTTAACAATGGTATAGGTTCTCAAAAGAGAGTTTCAACACGAAAAACCTACGTCGGCAGAGATTACGAAAAATGTATTTCTTGCGGAAAGGAAAAGTATATGAAGTGCCAAAATATGCGCAAGGGACTAGTGCTATGCTCTGACCTTCCGGCAGAAGAAAAACTGAGAAGCATAGCCTGCCAGTCTCGACGAGAAAATATTAACCATCACAGCACGGGACATAGTTGTGGCTGAAGCTCACTACCATTGATCGTGCTACAAAGCTTATACAAGACCAATTCAGGCTAACCAATGACAGTCATCTAACGACAGTGCTGTTGATGATAATGAGACATATGCTAAAGTAGAAAAAACAGCTTATGTTAAACTGTTCCGATTCGTTCGATGCAACTTCGAGAAACCTGGGGTTGCCCGAATGACTGAACTTTCTGATATGCTAATCACATACATGAAGGAATCTGTTGTGGCTGATATAAAATCACAAACGAGGAATCATATTCAAAGAAACTTGGAAAGTGAGTTTGGTGCTATGCTGCATGTATTTCCTGATGAGAATGGCAAGCTTCTAGTCATTCCTGAGAAGTTGACAGTTTTTGACCTCGCACGAGAAAATCAGCGTCTGTTGCGAACAATTCAATCCCACGAATACAAGTCCAACTCTGTAAAAATCATCGACAACGCTGCAACAATTTTAAGGTCGGCGATACGAAATCAAGAGTACGAACAGCTTTGGCCGTTATATCCAGAATCCTTGGACGAATTACAAGATCCCCCTGAAGAACTACGGCTGTTTTTCTCTCGTTTACTTACTGGTGAACTGAACCCTAAGGTGGTTTCAGTGAGAATCAAGAGACTAACTGACTCATTTTCCCAAGATATAGGGTATGCGGTCACTAATGGCGAATGTAAAACGAGAAAACATGTCCTGCTTCCAATTGTTGTAAAATCATTGACTGGGAGCACAGAGGTCTTGCGAGCACTCAACAGATTAGGGCATGCCATGTCCTGTGATCAAGTAGAGGAGAATGAAACAGCTATCTGTTTGAATAAATTAGAAGCATCATCAGATGAAATGTCTGTAATCCCTGACACCATTGTGCCACACATACCCACAACACATGCATAGGATAACATTGATATTCTCGAAGTAACACTGATGGGTGCAGGAACTAGTCATTGAGTAAATGGAATCGTCGTACAGCCCAGAGTGTTCGGTCCCGACCCACCAAAGAATATGGAATATGTTGAGAAAGACAAGAGAAGAAGCATTGAACCTCAGTCTCACAAACTGCCTATCTACAACAGTGGTCAGAGATGTGGTCCTGAGAAAAAATCTACCATTGACCTTGATGTAACACCAATCCCGATATCAGCTTTTACAAGGAACATGCTCTGGATTATGTGCAAATACTAGCCAAGAAGGGCGTTGTACCAAGTTGGACTGGCTTCAACATTTCTATCCGAGAAGGAGTCGCTGTTCTCAAGGATAAGATTGCCTATCTTCCAACAATAGCTGCTCCAGCTACTGATATGTCAACATGTGCTGAGATCTTGAGACTATCTGAAACAGTTCGGAGAGGTCTGCAGTTAGAAAGTGTGATCGTTGTGTTCAACCAAGCGTTGTTCGCGAAAGTGGCTGAAATACTGTGGAAAAAGAAGTCAGACTATCCTGGAATTGTGTTGAGATTGGGAACATTTCATACAATATGCAATTTCCTCAGTATAATTGGAAAACGGTTTCAAGATGCCGGTTTGAAGGATCTTTGCATTGAAGCCGGGATATTGGCCGAGGACTCTGTGTCAGCTGTAATGGAAGAAAAACAATATAATCGCGCTGTGCGCATACATAAGTACGTCTACGAAGCACTGATGAGGCTGGTTTGGGAAAAATACCTTGCGTGGCTACAGTCTACACATCCATGCAAATTAGAAGAGATTGAGGACTTCAGTTGCCATCTAGAATCGTGGGAAGAAGATGAGGGGAGTTGGGAGGATATGAGCTTGTTTGCTGTTTGTGGTGCATTGGAAAGAATAGTCTGTCAATTTCTAGCTTACCTGCGGCAGTCCAACGGTCCAATGTCAGCATTTTGGATGTCATACATTGATATGGTCAGAGATATTTTGATGGGTTTGCTCTGTTCATCTTGCAAGGGGAATTGGAAGCTCCACCTTGTGGCAATAAGGAGAATGATACCATGGTGCTTTGCGTACGACAGAACCAATTATGCCCGATACCTTCCAGTGTACTATGCTGAGATGGTTGCCCTTCCGGCAACACACCCAGAGGTATATGACCATTTTATGAGCGGCGGGTTCTTTGTTCAGTTGGGAGGAAGCAATATGTTCGATCGTATCCCTGTTGATCAAACTACAGAGGAAACCATGAACAAAGATACAAAATCCTGAGGCGGAGTTCGCAGATTCAGTTTGAAAGAAGGTGCTGTCTCTCGTTACTATCTGACATCTGAGTATCGATGTTCCTACATTTGTCAGTTTCGGGATATTCTTGACCTCAGTAAGGCAGAATTCAATCACGCGGATTTGAGTGCTCTGAGAATCAAGAAAGATGAAGCCGCTGTCATCTCAGTTATGGAAATTCTGAAAAATTGGGTTAATCCATTTGATGGTCTTGATGAAATTGTCAGCTTATCGACGGCAACCACAACTATATCTGAAGTGTCAGTAGATCTTGGGCATGCGAATGATGTAGGAGAGCAGGATTATCAAAAGTTCCAGACTGACAGAATGGAGGAGGAGACGACAAAAACATTTTTTGATAGACTTCTTGAGAACAAACTGATGAACTTCTCCTCAATGAAGAGTAAGAAGATCAACTCATCCAAAGGAAAAGAAATTATTCTTCGAACCGATCGGAATCTTTTTACGCATATGATATTGGCTGCCAAAGCACGAAAAGATCTCAACTTGAAAGATATATTTCGCCACCCACTTGGTCCACTCCCCTGGGCTCTAGCAACAGCGGATGGCATAATGCAAAAAACAAACAAATCTACTCCGGCAAAGGACCTCCAGAAGAATGTTGCATTCGCAGAGCAAATTCCTTCACAGTCTGCAACATTAATTGATGGAATGGCACTTGTGCAGAAAACAAATTGTGACCAGGAAACCTTCGGCCAAATTGCTGATATGTTACTGGCTGCTGCCCTTCGAGAAGCGGGAGACAGTCGCCGGGTCGACATTGTGTTTGATGTTTATAAACCATGCAGCATTAAAGATCTCGAACGGCAGAAGAGAGGGACAGGGGACTGCGTAACTTACAAAGACATATCTTCCTGTCAAATTGTCAGACAATGGCGCAAATTTTTGCAAGGCAACAACAACAAAACAGCTCTTGTGGACTTTTTGGTTAACTATTGGAGCACAAAGACGCGAGAAATGCAGTTAGCTGGTCGTAGTCTCTTTGTGACGCTCGGTAATCTCTGCTATAGACTCTCATGCGGTGAAAAAATAAAAGTTCCTGAATTGACGAGCTCTCAAGAGGAGGCCGACACCAGATTACTACTTCATGCAGCCCATGCCGCAAAAGCAGATGTTATGTCCGTAGTAATATCTTCCGAGGACACTGACATATTCGTGTTGAGCTTAACACTTGCAAGCCAGATAAATTTTCCATTGTTTCAAAAATTGGGTACCAGCGGTCGCATTCAGTATGTTGACATAAA
Organism: Pictodentalium vernedei; assembly: GCA_031216915.1. Taxonomy (NCBI): domain Eukaryota; kingdom Metazoa; phylum Mollusca; class Scaphopoda; order Dentaliida; family Dentaliidae; genus Pictodentalium; species Pictodentalium vernedei. The sequence continues at coordinate 342,376,479 of CM062297.1, forward strand.
TCGAGTCATAGCTTGTCATGGAACTGATGTGTGCGAGGCTCTTCTTGGACTGCATGCATTCACAGGATGTGATACAGTGAGCACATTTGCTGGACGTGGTAAGGTTGTTGCGATAAATCTTCTGAAGAAGGACGTGGCTGTACGGGAGACATTCACTGAGCTTGGAAAAGGGTGGACGCTATCAAACTCCCTCCAACAGAAACTCAATACTTTCACATGTGTGCTTTATGGCTCAAAAGGGACATGCCAGGAAGTGAATAGTCTGCGTTACAACATTTTCTGTGCGAAGAAGGGAAAGGTAGAGTCATACCAATTGCCTCCCTGTCAAGACTGTTTGCAGAAACACGCAAGGAGGTCAAATTATTAAGCAGCCATATGGAAGCGCTCTCTGAAACCTTCTCCAGAGACTCCGCCCCCAGAGGGACATGGGTGGGTCACAGTGAAGCACGGATCCACTGAAAGCATAGCATTAGATTGGATGGATGGAAGTCCCGCCCCAGATGAGGTACTTGAGTTGTTGTCACGTGATTGTCCGCGAACATGTCAAGCCCAATCGTGCCCATGCATCCAGAATGGGTTACCGTATATGGAAATGTGCAAGCTGAAGGTGTGTGAAAACCAATTTTCCTCCGATGACGAGTATGACACCGATTCAGAAGAGAATGGAGTGGATGATGACGACGACGATGGACTGTAGCACATGACTATTGTAGTAGTGATTTAAAAGTAAACACATGGAGTGTGGATGGTTCTTTCACTCGCGCTTTTAAAACTACTCATTAGCACCGCTGCTCATTTTGCGGTGTGTTTGATCATGAATGAATGCTGTCCATGGAGCCAATTGAAGTAGCATAGGGGATGCTACGTAGTCCAAATTCTGAATATTAGGTATCGTAATATAGCGTTGAGTCGGGACAGAGAGCAAATTCGGCTAATGGGATGAGTTGGTGAATGAATTTATAACCGGCACCCCCTTGTCCCAGTGTACCTAAGTAATTCGCCCAACTGTGCGAAGCGGACAGTGGGTCGATTTAGGTAGGTACGCCGGAATGCTGATTTGATGTAAGTAATTCTCCTACCAGTACTACCAAATTTGCACCAACCCCCCTCCTCTAGTCCGACGTCACCCCCATTTTATGGTACATGTAAACCCCATCCCATCCCCACCAACCCAAAGTGAAGCATAACCACCCATCTTTCATGGGTCAATCCAGACCCGTCGAGAGAGGTGGGGGGGGGGGGGGGGGTATGGTGTAGTAACATCGGGGCCCCGGCGTTTTTTGGAGCTCGCCAATTGTACATAATTTCCTAAGCGCATGCAGGACAAGTATCTGAGACACAAGAAACAGAAAATGATGGCAGTTTTGGACACAATTCTTTAGTTATTTTACCTAACACATCAAAGCAATTTGCCCAGTACTCTACAAAAATTGCCATTTGAAGGTCACTATTCTTTTTCCTGATACTGTTTCCAAAAGGATACCTTATGATCCCTTAACAAAATAACTTGTCAAACTCATTCCAATGAGAGGACATAAGCTATGTTTTGGAAGCCCAAAAAAAGGAAACTGTTACTTATTTTGGAAAACATAGTAGGTCAATAATGTAATGTTAGGTAAAGGCTTAACATAATACATAAAAGTTAAAATATAATATACCTTTCTCTGTCATATCTTCCTCTTCGATCTCTGTATCTATAATCAAGTTCACTGCCAGAACTGAAAAGAAATAAGGATAACTTAAAAAGTGAGATCTAGAAGATCTTCATCCATCATTTTTCATCCTTTAAATACCATGACAATTTTCCACTATTTTGCCACACTTTGCAAGCTTAGTCCTGATGTTTAGCAGTGAATCCCAGTAAAGTTTTGGCAGCCAAAACTTTACTAGAAACCACCAGCATGTTGCACTGAATTACATCTATACATTTACCCAAAGGCCACTCTGAGGCACCTATTCTGAGGTAGTAAATTCAATCAAATTCACAAACCTTTAGGCTTAGGTAAACATGATTTCTTTGCCACATTCTTTACCCCAATACACTTGTCAAGTCAGTATTTTTAGATGGGTGATCGCAGTACCCTCTTTGTTCAAGATGGAGAGGGAAGGAAAAATGTCCAACTGAAAATATCTGATAAACAAATGAATTCTGAAATCTGTGTTCAGGGAATAAATCTACAGGAAACACACCCCATCTCTTCTTACCCTCCCTCAGGATCGACAAGTTTCCACTATACTTCAGCCTGCTAGTCTAGTGTCGAGCACTGATTTCTTATCAGTGGAATACTATTACAGCACCACAGCAAATCAGTGAACAATTCATTAAAACAATTTTTCTGATATGGTGTAGCCCCCTTAATTGCATATCTCTTAATTATATAACCCTGCTGAACTAAAATAACTTCCATACATAAAGCCATTTATCATACCTTTATTACAAACTTCATCTGTTGATTGAAAAACGGTTCTAGAGTGAACTCACATTAACTGAATAAAAAATCTTGTAATATGTCAAGAAATTACCCTGACAGTAACTAAATTTCAATTGTTTATAGACCTATTTGTACTTGGTACATCCAATTCGGCAGTTTAATCTATTATATCTTATTTGACAGATCTCTGTCTGCTCAAGCTGCAATAGAATATATGCTCAGTTTATCTCTCGAATACAGAAAGGTGACCAAAGCTCTATTGATTAAATGCTCCTTTTAACTGGTCAAGTGCTGGAAGCCCATATTTGTGCTTCATTCTGAAGTGCAGGTACAGCAACGTAAAGGCTTCATATTCAGTAGTGGTGCTTCATATTATCTCTGAACTGAAATATTTTAACTGTATGGATTTGCCTTGTCACAATTTATGGGAGATATCCCATGAATTGCAACAAGAGGCCCCAAGAGGCCTGAGGGAGCTCACCTGACATGGTAGCCTAAATATCAACCCAGAGAATTGATTTCAACAAGTTGCATCTGCTCCTCTTAAGAAAAGCTTATACCAAATATCCAAAGATTCTGACCAGTGGATCTAAAAAAAAAAGAAGATTTTTAAAGAATATTCCTCATATTGAACTAAGTTATAATTTGGGCTCCCACAGGGAGCCCATATATGAACCCAGGGACATGGCTTTAACAAACTTGAATCTCACTCCCCTAAGGATGCTGCACACCAAATATCAAAACATTCTGACTGCTGGATCTGAGGAAGATTTTTAAAGAAAATTCCTCATTTTGAACTAAGTTACAATTCAAGCTCCCAAAGTGAGTCCAAATATGGACCTAGGGACATGGCTTGAACAAACTTGAATCTCACCCCCCTAAGGATGCTGCATATCAAATATCAAAACATTCCAACTGCTGGATCTGAAGAAGATTTTTAAAGAAAATTCCTCATTTTGAACTAAGTTATAATTCGGGCTACCACAGTGAGCCCAAATATGAATCCAGGGACTTGGCTTGAACAAACTTGAATCCCCCGCCACCCCCTAAGCATGGTGCATACCCAATATCAAAAGATTCTGCCTGCTGGATCTTGAGAAGAAGATTTTCAAAGAAATTTACCTGAAATGCACTAAGTTTGAATTCGAGCTTCTATAGTGAGCCCAAATATGAATCTAGGGAGCTGATTTGAACAAACTTGAATCAAATACACCTCACAATGTTGCATACCAAATATCAAAAGATTCTGCCTCCTGGATCTGGAGAAGAAGATTTTTGAAGAAATTTGCCTGAAATGTACTAAGTTCGAATTCAAGCTTCTATACTGAGCCCAAATATAAACCCAGGGGGCTGATTTGAACAAACTTGAATCAGATCCACCCCACAATGTTGCATACCAAATATCAAAAGATTCTGCCTGCTAGATCTGGAGAAGATTTTTGAAGAAATTTGCCTGAAATGCACTAAGTTTGAATTCAAGCTTCTATACTGAGCCCAAATATAAACCCAGGGGGGTGATTTGAACAAACTTGAATCAGATCCACCCCACAATGTTGCATACCAAATATCAAAAGATTCTGCCTGCTGGATCTGAAGAAGAAGATTTTTTAAGAAATTTGCCTGAAATGCACTAAGTTCGAAATCAAGCTCCTATACTGAGCCCAAATATGAACCCAGGGGGCCGATTTGAACAAACTTGAATCAGATCCACCCTACAATGCTGCATACCAAATATCGAAAGATTCTGCCCGCTGGATCTGTAGAAGAAGATTTTTAAAACTTTTTCCCATTGCCTACAGTGTTAAAAAGTGCTGACTCAGCACTTTTCTGAAAAAAGTATCTTGTGATCAAACCGATAGGGATTTTTTTTTTAACCATTCTATTCTACTGGATAAAAGTAAGCTTAAAACAAAATAAGAATTCTCTGTGCCGTGTAGTTTTGGAGATATGGCAGTTTTAAGGTTTTTCTTATTTTTAGCTCCCAAGGTTCCCATGGGGCAATGAGAAAAATTTTTTTTGCATCAATCAACTACTTATGACCCATTATCATCTCATATCAAATTTGGTTCAAATCGACCCCACGGTTCTGAAAATAGAAATTTTAGGCGTGGCCAAAATTTTTGCCCCTCCCATAACAAAGGCAAACAATGCCCGACAAACTTCTCTTGAACAAACTTGATTCTAAACCTCAAAAGGACTCTGTATACCACATATCAAGTCTCTGCTGCTGGTGGTTCATTAGAAGAAGATTTTCAAAAAATTTGGCCATTTTTTCCCCACACCTCTGCTCAATATGGGCCGAAACCTATTTTGGATAAAAATCAAAATGCCCCTATATAACCACTACTTACATGAAATTTAATTAAAATGTGGCAGGTGGTTTAGGAGAAAGAGGCTCAAACACCACCTTCACTCAGGACGATGGATGACAGATGACGGACGACGTACGAAGAGTGATAAGAAAAGCTCACCCTGACTTTCAGTCAGGTGAGCTAGCAAGGAAAAGACAGGTGAAAAAATGTTGACAACCAAAAATAATTTAGCACTCTACCAGTTAACTGAATAATTTTCAATGGCAAAATGGCTATTTAATTGACAGGGTTCCGCCATATTCCATTATTGCAGCAATATTCCATATTCCACTGTTTATCTCCCAAGTGTCAATCAACTCCAACAAATGATTGATAAAAATTCAAAGTGACCTCAAGGAGTTTAAGTAACTACCTCAGCATTCAAGGAGTTTCAAGTGCCTTGAAATTGATTTTTTTTAAATTTAAGGAGTTTCCAGGAATTCCATGAGACGTGGGAACCCTACACCATGTAGTGAATCTCTGCTTCAGTGATTTGGTGTGGAGTGACATACTATAGGAAAGGGCTCACTGAGGCGTCCTCAACCAGAGGCTGAAGCGAGCCTAAAATGCTCACCTGGATCAAGTTGTCTACAAGAAAGATGGTTATTAGTGTTGAGGAATCAGAAAAATGGAGTCAAAAAGGATCTGTCGCCATGGATATGTGTGCATACTGCAATGACTTGTCATCACAAAAGCTCTGAAAAAATATGTCTGCTTTTCAACCCTCCACTCCCAGCACACAACCTACATTAGGCAAGAGATTATGTTGAAAAATGACAAAAGGGCTTCCCTCTAAAAAAAACACCTTGGTTAGTTAAAATTTTGGGATGAAATTCAGTGAAATATTCCTGGAAGCCATCAGTTGTGTGAAATAGCAGTCAACAAGAACATCATTGAGATAGTTTTTTTTGACAAATTAGGGCTTTCTGGTTGTATGTTCGTATACACTCGCAAACAGATAAAATCATTAATGAAAAGAGAACACTCAATTGAAAAAAAATTTGTGTTCTTCCCAAGTATCAAAAGATTCTGTCTGGTGGATCTGAAGAAGATCTTTGACAAATCCAGAAAGTTTAATCTGGCCCGCTATGAAGATGCTGTATACCAAATATCAGAAGATTCTGACTGGTGGATCTGAAGAAGATTTTAAAGAATATTCAACATATTGCCCTAAGTTATAATTTTGGCGCACAGAAGAACAAATTTGAACTCATGGACTTGATAAGGACAAACTTGAATCAGACCCCCTAAGGATGTTGCATACCAAATACGAAAAGATTCTGACATTGTGGATCTGAAGAAGACAAATTTCAAATTAGAATTCCCATGTGGAGCCCAAATATAAACGACATAATTTGAACAAACCTGAATCTGACCTCAATACGGATGATGTGTATCTAATATCAAAAGATTCTGAAACGCAGATCTTGAGAAGACTTTCAAAGAACATTTCTCATACTGGACTAAGTTAAAATTTGGGCACAATAGGGAGCCCGAACATGAACCCAGAGACTTGGTCTGAACAAATTTGAATCTGACTCCACAAAGAATGTTGAATACAAAATATGAAAACTTTCTGCCATGTGGATCTGACGAAGAAGATTTTCAAATAATTTTTCTGATATTGCACTAAGTAAAAAACTGGATTCCAATGAGGAACCAAATTATTAACCCACATAATTGATTTGAACAGAATTTTAATTGGGCCCCTATAAGGATCAAGTAAACTAAGTATCAAAGGATTCTGAGTGTTGGGTCTGAAGAAGATATTTAAAATATATTCCTCATATTGCACAAAGTGAAATTCAGACTCTTTAAAATATATTCCTCATATTGCACAAAGTGAAATTCAGACTTGAATGCTGAAAACAATATATGAAAAGACTCTGACAGTGGATCTGAAGAAGAATATTTTTACAAAAAATATTACTCATATTTCATTAAGTTAAAATTTGAGCTCCAATAGGGAACACACATATGAATCCATACATCTTATTTGAACAAACATAACCCTCTACCTACCCCCCCCCCCCCCCCCCCCCCGCCTCCCCCAATTTATGAAGATTCTGACTCTTGGATCTGAAGAAGAATCAGAATATTGCACTAAAAATTTGGGTTTGATTTGCACAGAACTTGAATCGGATGTCCCTTGGGATGTTGTATACCAAATATCTAAAGATTCTGATTGGTAGATCTGGAGAAAGAATTTTTTTTCATTTTTGGAAAGTGCTGACTCTGTATTTTTCCATTCCTCCTACCAACCACCCCCCCCCACCCACCCCCCACCCTCCCATATGGCTCAACCGAATGACATTTTTGGTGCCAAATCACTTCTACCGGTCCCAAGAATGCTGTATACCAAATAAAAATTCTTTGTTCCTTGCAGTTTGGGAAATATGGGCATTTGAATTTTTTTCTATTTTTGCTCCTGGAGTTCCCACAGGCATATGAAAAAGATTTTAGGGGCATAAATCAAGTACATATCCCCTAACACAACTGCATATCAAATTTGATCCAAGCTGGCCCACCAGTTCGGAAAATAGAAGTTTTGGGCAGGGCCCAAAATATTGTCCTTACCAGCACAATCCCAAATGCTGCTTGAGAATGTTTCTTTAAATGAGCTGAATCTTGAGCATATAATATAAGGAAGCTGCACACCAAATTTCAAAGCATTGTGACCACTGGTTTATTGGAAGAAAATTTTTGAAGAATTTTGTGTTTTTTCGAGCATCTCCCCCAGTCCTTTAGGCTAAGCTACTTCTATTGAACAAATTTGGAAGGATATCCCACAAAATAATTCATGCTAAGTTTGTTTGAACTTGCTCAAGCGATTCGGAAGTAGAAGACTGATATACAAAGTTAACAGGTGAGCTGATAATCTGTTCAATAACAGTGTATGATCAGCTTGTCAATTCAAACTCTACTAATATGAGGTATTTTGGGCCACTCAGCACTGCTTTGGGATTAAAAAATTGCAAGTTTACACCTAAGCTGCGACAGATGGTAAAAATGAAACAAATTCCAAATAACAAAGGGGTAATAAATCTTGACAAAAACATCCCAAATAACACCTGCACTGAACAAGGGGCTAGACATCAATGAGATCCACTTGCATATCAAACAGAGAGTCATTCCACCAAGTATTTTACCCTTAAAGGGCCTAATTCCGACAATGAGAACTTTTTAATGCAGCAGAGCAGGTGTTCAACAAGCACTCCCTTAGGTTAACTCACAAGTTACATTCCAAGTACCTTGGCAATTGTTTTTAGGCAAGTCTTGGCTGCCTAAATAGGCAGCCAAGACTTGCCTAAAAACAACAGCCAAGATACAGGATGTAGACTGTCAAAGTGCGGCAAAAATGTGCAAAAATCTCCAGGCCCTTAAGAGTTAAAAGTTATTGAGTTTGATGGTAAAAACTGAATAAATTCTAGGTCCATAAAGGGCACTAACTCTGACAAAAATACTCCAAATAACATCTGACTTGAACTTGAGGCTAGACATTAACGAGATACACTTGCATACCATATATGATGTCATTCCACCCAGCATTTTAAAAGTTAATGAGTTTAAAATTTGTTAGTCACACACCAACAGACTGACTGATAAATGGACACAGACAGACAGACGGACTAACATTGTCATATATAGAACTGCATGTCACAGCTAAAAAGATAAACCCCTCTTGCAGTTGTGGGTAAAACCAGAATGATAAAGCAAAGTACAGAACTGTGATCGCAAAAGCAGCATTTTTTCTTGACCAGATCATGATCTGATTGCAAATACATTTATATCAGTGGGATAAGATTTCTTACATAAAATATTGCAAAATCAAGATTGAACCAAAAAAAGCAAAAAAAACTGCATCTGAGATTCATCATTTTCCCATTTCTTAAGATTCTACAGTGTTGGGGAGAGGAAAGTGGACAGACAATTTTGACCAAATCACTGGCCGGTGGTCAGGTAACAATTCTCTATCTGCTTTTGTAATTACCTTACTGTACATAAATATATCAATGAAGCCAGCTATTCAAGCCATCAAAAAGTTACACGACAACTTCATGTTATCCAAAGATTACCTGCTAAAATCGGAATCGGAATCCATTTGACTCATTCCTCCATATTCCCATCCACCACGATAATCACCAGGTCTGAAATATTGAGAAAAAAATGCTTCACACATTTAGCAAATTAAACATCTTCAAACAATGTAAACAGTTAATGCACATACTTGTATATATGCAAAAAATATCTCTTGAAAGAATGTGGATCAAATGTTTTGTAAATCACACAAGTCAAAACAATTTCAAGATAAAACTGTCACTTCTAATGTGCAGAACTTCAAACAAAGTTTGTATAGGCAATGAAATGAAATCATGGGTAAAATCACATAAAATATATTTTAGAAGCATATTTTGAAGCTTTGCATTATATGCAAGGCTGTGAACTGTCAAAAAAACATTTAAGTGAAAAACTTGATATTGCCAAAGTGGGAGATTGGGAAAATCAGCCTCATGGCAGCATGACACTTGGCATCAAAACACCACATCAAATTATTGTTGGTGTTAGGAGTCTTCGAAGCTTTGATTCTATTTTGAATCTTAAGTTAATATCCAGTTTGATTTGAAATCAGCTGTCTGATTCATTTCCTTTCCAATTTTTTTCAGGAAAAAAGCGTGGTATCAATCATCAACTTCATCTCACAAAGCATATAGCCCAGAAGGAAACTGTACACAAACATGAGTCACCATGGAGTCTGAAGTGCTAACCTGACCATAGTTGTTTAAAGAAGGATTTAATTAGCATCTATGGCTAGTTAAAACTACAGAGGAATGAAGTTATTTACAGCTCTTTCGTCCATGCCAGATGATTTCTTTCTAGTATTGGGATGCTACCACAGAAATAATGCCAAGATTTTCAGTAATGCAAAACTAGGGAGTTCAAATATCAACCTTGGGACTTAAGTTGAACAAACTTGAAGGATGCTGTATACCAAATATCAGAAGACTCTAAATGGTTGTTCTGGAGAAGAAGATTTTGAGAAAATTACCAATTTTGCAGTATGTTAAAATTTGCACTCTCCTCCCCCCACCCCCCCCCCCCCCCCCCCCCCAAATAGGGAACACAAATATCAATCCAGGGACTTTATTTGAACAAATTGAATCTGAACCTTCTAAGGATACTGAATACCAAATATCAAAAGATATCTCAAGAAGCAGATTTTTAAAGATTATTCCTCATATTGGACCAAGTTAAAATTGCGCTCCAACAGGGAGCCAATATTAACCCAAGACTTCATTTGAACAAACTTAGATCTGACTTCCCTGGTTCTCATATCGAACAAATGTTAAAATTTGGGAGCCCAAATATTGCCATAAGGACTTGGTTTGAACATACTAAGATCTGAACTCCTTGAGAATGCTGTATACCAAATATCAAAAGATTCTCACAGGTGGGTCTGAAGAAGAAGATTTTTAAAGATTATTTCTCATATTGCACAAAGTTAAATTCTGGCTCCCTCAGATAGCCCAATTATTAACCGATGCGCTTGCTTTGAACAAATTTGATACTGACTTCTGTAAGGATTCTGTACACCATATATCAAAAGATTCTGAACAGTGGATCTGGAGAAGATTATTCGTCATATTGGACTAAGTAATAATTCGGGCACTAATAAGGAGCCCAAATATTAACGCAAGGATTTGGTTTGAACAAACTTAGATCTGACGTCCTAAGAATGCTGTATACAAAATATAAAAAAGATTCTAAAAGATTATCCCCTATATTGCACTAGGTTAAAAGTCGGGCCCGCACAGGAAACCCAAATATTATCTGAGGGACTTGATTTGAACCATCTTGAATCTGACCCTCATTACAATGATGTATACTAAACATTAAAAGATTCTGACCGGTGGTTCTGAAGAAGGTTTTTAAAGATTATTCCCCATATTGCCCCAAGTTAAAATTCGGGGTTCTGTATTGAGCCCAAACCAAGAGGCTTAATTTTAACAAACTTATTTCTGCCCCCCCCCCCCCTTCCCCCCACACCCCCCTGACTCAGCATTTTTTTATGCCCTCTGCAGAACACCCTGACACAACTGATGGCAATTATTTTTTTACCTTTCCATACTACTGGTCCTAAGGATGCATCATACCAAATAACAGTTTTCTGTTGTATGTGGTTTAAAAAATATGGGCATTTGAAAACATTTCTATTTTTAGCTCCTGCTGTTCCCACAGGGACACAGAAAGTTTTTTTGCATGAATCAAGTACTTATGACTCAATAATACCAAATTAAAAATTTGGTTCATCAGACCATAGGTTAAAAAAAACAGAAGTTTTGGGTGGAGCCAAAAATCTTGCCTCTCCCATTACAAAGGCAAATATTGCTACACTAACTTTGTTTGAACAAATTTGATTCTACACCTTAAAACAAAGCTCCATACCAAATATCAAGTCATTGTACCCACTGGTTCATGAGAAGATTTAAACAAAAAATTGGGAGCAATTTCCTCATCCCCCTCCCTATGGGGCTGGGCAAGTTGATTTGAACAAAATCAAAATGTTATGTCAGGATAAGCAAGTACCTCAAATTTAACTGAAATTGGTTCAGTGGTTATGGAGGAGAAGGTGCAAACACCAGGTTCACAGATACAGGACAGTGAACGATCACTATAGCTCATCCTTTGACTTTTAGTCAGGTGAGCTAACAAGGGAAATTTGTTGATTTTCAGGAGAATTTCTTAACATAATGCAAAACTATTTTTTCAATTAACAGGAGTTTATAACCAAAATGCAATTAACAGGTCAAAATTGCAATGAAGGTATGATAAATGGTTTTGTGTTTGAAAATTATATTCATTTAACAGTTATTCAATTAAGCAATATCCAATACACTGTATGTACAACTAAGGGAAGGAATATCTCAGATGGATGATTCTACTGCAGTCCACAAGAACTTGAGTGGGAAAAGCAACAAAATATCAAACAATAGGAAAACAAAACACATAAAGAAATGTTACCGAGAATTCCAGTTGGGAGGTCCACTCGCTGAACTGTAAATTGGGGCACCACCATATTGTGGTCCTCCACCATAGGAATACCCTGATCTACTATCATAACTTGATCGACTGAAATATACAATAGAACAATATAGTACAATAACTTTAGTGAACACTAAACTGCTTCTTCTGTATATTTTACTTATTCTCTCTCTACCACATCTTAACCAATGAATGGGTCAAGCTACTGGAAGTTACTATCAGGCATTTGGATTGGCCTTTTTTTGACCAGGCTTAGCTATTCGAAAATTTCAAAAAAAATTGCTCTCCTGGGAGCTACTTAAGCAAGCAAATCCTGAACTATTTTTCATTGTTTTGCTTCACAAACATCCTCTAAATACCTGAATGATGTGTATTCTCCATGGATTGTATTCAAGCCAATTAATGTCAATAAACTACCGTGTTCGTTTTTTACAAACCCCGACTGAGCAAGAAGTTATGCAAGAGGAGTTTACAAAAATTCAAACAATTGTCCTTATGAGAACAGAAAAACGGAAATAATTTTATTCTGGATAATACAACAATAGATAAATATGATTTTAGAGGGTACTGCTGTTTATTGATGCCCCAACAGGAATAATAAACAGCATGATGAACCCCAGACTGATCATACATAGTAAATTTAAATTTTTGACGGTTCAAGATCAAAAGCAGGCTCAATGCCAATTCTGTTTTACCATTCAAGAACTGAATGGTTGGAGTATATGAGATACCGGCGATGTCAAAAAGAACATAAACTAAGCATTTCAAACAACCGGAGATGTCAAAAAGAACATAAACTAAGCATGCAAACAAATGCTTATGTGGGTTTCAAATGTGGGACCGGTAGGCAGGCAAAAAAATTTGCTGCATCAAATTTCCATGATTGTTTGGCAAGATTCAATTTAGCAAGTTTCACTCTGCAGTTTAAACACATAATTAGATATCTGTGAACCAATATATAAAATTGATAAGCAAAGTGTGATGTGAAATGCAATCTGTTCCTGTCTGTATTAGTTAATTGGTTGAGGGCTACATTATTTTCAGTGGACTGAATATGTCCATCAACATTTGTTTTATTACAAATTCTTGAAGAGTGCTCACAGGCACTCTTCAATAATTTGTGATAAAACAAATTCACATAAACAAAATATTATTTGCGTTTGACTGAATATGAAACATGAGCAAGGAAAATGTTGGCCTTTGCTCTGGTACCCTAATTTTTTTGAAAGCCCTAATAGTGGCTTCCAGCACTCAACCAGTTAATGAAAATGTGATTTAGAAGATAATTGCTGCACTTGAGTGTGCAGAATAAACAGCGAGACAACACTCTCTCAATACTATTTTCCCTTAATTTATTTATTTATTGGGGTTTTAAGGTCACATATTTCTGCACAATGGCTAACCATGACCTTGACAGTCTTACGGGTGGAGGAAGCCGGAGTTCCTGGAGAGAACCACCAAGCAACGGTGAGCAACTGTCAGCTCTCCAACATACCAACTCCACACAAGTAGGGTTAGCATTGGTTGAAGACAGGTGCACCATCGACGTGCAGTACGCCTTAGTACACAGCGTCACCGTTCCCCCATGTGGGCAATGGGGGTGAAGCGTCTTGCCCAAGGACACAACGTGGTTGCCGCAGGTGGGATTCGAACCGATTCCCTTAATTTAACATGTGGTGACTGATAAAAATGAATCAGTTTCATTCCTGTTTTTGAGTGGCTTGCATTGACGTTTGTGTCATTTTTAAATATCCAGCAAGTTTATGTTTAACCCTTTACCTAACATGAAAGGCAGACAACATATGCAAATAAAATTCTTGAATAACTAAATATTTTCATTTTTTGTCTCAAAAACATAGCTTCTGACCACTCATTGGAATGAGCTCACTGAGCTCATTCCAATGAGGGGTCATAAGCTATGTTTTTGAGACAAAAAATGAAAAATATAATGAATGAAAGTGTCAATGACACTGTAGCTCAACTTGTCAAGACAAAGACATGTACATGTATAGTATGTGACACAGCAATGACAAACATCTAGGTAATGACCTGATAACGAAGGTACATATAAAGTATTGTAACGGTCTGTACATAAATACTGACCGTTGCCTGTAACAAATGTATAGGTAAAGTATTGTAAAGGTGGGTGACAGTCAGATGCTGAACTAGAAAAAATCTTTGAGTCCCAGAGTGGGTCTGACTGAACCCCAAAATATTTGTTCTCATAGCACAGTGATAACAAAGGCACCCCAAAACACACTCGTTCCTGTCCCAAGGTGAAAACAAAAGTACTCAAGAAGTTTTGTGAAGATCAGTTCATAAATACGAGCTGTATAGAACTTGTGACAAAAAACTGATTGGACCTAATTTCGGTACAAAATGGCCACTGGCAGCCATCTTGAATTTTGGACCGTACTCAGAAACACTCATTCTCATCCCAAGGAGATAACAAAGGTACCCAAGAAGTTTTGTGAAGATCGGTTCATAAATACAGCCTCTACCCTGAGCCGTATTGACATGTGTGCTTACATTGTGTAAGTTGCACTGAATAAATCAAAGTTCATCTAATTTGCATAATTTCTGCACGAAAAAAAACCCCTTACAATTTGTGATGTATTCCATGTTACTAAACATTCATACAAAGATTTATTAAAATCAGAACTTTCATACAGAAGTTCTATACAAAAGACTGATTGCACTAATTTTGGTACAAAATGGCTGCTGGTGGCCATCTTGAATTTCGGACCACACCCAAAAACACTCGCTCTCATCCCACGGTGATAACAAAGGTACCCAAGAAATTTCGTAAAGATTGGTTCATAAATATGGCCTCTAGTCTGAGCTGTATAGAAGTTGTGTACAGAAAACTGATTAGACCTAATTTCGGTACAAAATGGCCACTGGCAGCCATCTTGAATTTTAGACCGCACCCAGAAACACTCGTTCTCGTCCCAAGGTGATAACAAAGGTACCCAAGACATTTCAAGACTCTAGTCTGAGCCGTATTGACATGTGTACTTACTGTGTGTAAGTCGCACTGAAAAAATCAAAGTTCATCTAATTTGCATAATTTCTGCACGAGAAAAAAACCCGTATTATATGTGATGCATCCCATGGTACTAAACATTCACACACAAAAAGTATTCAAATCAGGGCTTTCATATGGAAGTTCTGTGCAAAAATCTGATTGCACCTAATTTTGTACAAAATGGCTGCCAT
The DNA here is from genome assembly GCA_031216915.1 of Pictodentalium vernedei. NCBI lineage: Eukaryota > Metazoa > Mollusca > Scaphopoda > Dentaliida > Dentaliidae > Pictodentalium > Pictodentalium vernedei. The sequence continues at coordinate 342,391,522 of CM062297.1, forward strand.
CGGCCATCTTGAATTTCGGACCGGACCCAAAAACACTCGTTCTCGTCCCACGGTGATAGCAAAGGTACCCAAGAAGTTTCGTAAAGATCGGTTCATAAATACGGCCTCTAGCCCGAGCCGTATTGGCATTTGCACTTACAGTGCTGAAAGTAACCCCAAAAAACATCAAAATTAGTCTAATTTGCACAATTTACGTACGAGAAAAAAAACGGTATTATATGTGATGTATCCCATGGTACTAAACATTCATACAAAAAATTATTCAAATCAGAGCTTTCATATGAAAGTTCTGTACAAAAAACAGATTTCTGCATCGTCGGTACAAAATGGCAGCTGGCAGCCATCTTGAATTTCGGACCGCACCCAAAAACACTCGTTCTCGTCCCACGGTCATAACAAAGGTACCCAAGAAGTTTCGTAAAGATCAGTTCATAAATACGGCCTCTAGCCCGAGCCATAGCAGCTTGGCACTTACAGCTCTGAAAGTAACACTAAATAAATCAAAGTCAGTCTAATTTGCATAATTTACGCACGAGAAAAAAACCCGTATTATATGTGATGTATCCCATGGTACTAAACATTTATACAAAACTTTATTCAAATCAGAACTTTCATACAGAAGTTCTGTACAAAAAACTGATTTTTGCATCATCGGTACAAAATGGCCACTGGCAGCCATCTTGAATTTCGGACCACACCTAAAAACACTCGTTCCCGTCCCAGGGTCATAACAAAGGTACACAAGAAGTTTCGTAAAGATCGGTTCATAAATACGACCTCTAGCCCGAGCCATAGCCAATTGTTGACGTACGGACAGACGGCCAGACGGCCAGACGGACGGACGGACAGACGGACGACGGGCCATGACAATAGCTCAAATTTGACTTCGTCAAAGTTGAGCTAAAAATGAATTAGGATTTTTGTATCTAGTGCAGGCCGGTTGTGGCCATTACGTTGGGTAAAGGGTTAAATCATTACTATACTCGCACAAAAAAGAAAGTGTACATTGCAGACATTGATCAAACTCCAAAAAAATAATTTCGTAGGTGTAAAGAGTGTTAACCTGTTCATGAATAAGTTATATTGAACACAAAAACAGCTTTCCCCGTTAAAATTGCATTAACGTTAAATGACGTGCTGCACGTTTGTGAAAAGGCATGTTTTGCACATGGAGAGTCTGAAAATTCATGCAGCAGTGTGAATTCTTGGGTACTTAAACACTAAAGTAAGGCCTTCCTATCGTTCACATTCAAACTTGCGCAGCTGTTAAAACGACTCCACATTAGCATGCTAAGATTGACAATGAATCAACGTCTCATCCGATTTTGACGTTACATCATCGTCGTGCTCGACTGCAGTGGTGTAGACAACATCTCAGGCATCCCTTACACTGGTGGCGACGTGTTTTATTCACAGATGAATGTCGTTTCCATCTTTCACCATCAGATGGCTGCCAGAGAGTGTACAGACGTCGAAACGAACTCTACGCAGATCCATGTGTCGTGGAGCGAAACCGTTATGGGGGAAGGTCTCTCATGGTGTGGGGTGGCATCACTGCCCATAACAGAACTGAGCTGGTCATTATTGATGGCAATCTCAATGCAGCCAGATATCGTGATGAAGTGCTTATACCTGTTGTTGTCCCATTTCTGCAACGTCACGGCCCCGGCGTCATTCTACAGCAGGACAACGCCCGGCCCCACGCAGCTCGTGTTGTTCCAACAGTATCTGCAGCAACAACAAGTGGATGTTCTTTCCTGGCCCGCAAATTCACCCGATATCTCATCCATTGAGCACGTATGAGACGAAATGAAATGTCAGCTACGCCGGCTTCCCCATGCACCATCAACACTTGTGGAACTCCAAAGACAGCTTATCAGAATATGGAACAACATCCCACAACACTTCCATGCTAACTTGTTCGCTTCCATGAGGCGTAGATGCACAGCAGTAGTCGATGCAGACGGAGGTCATACCAGATATTAAGTGTGTGACTTTTGTGTTTGACCCTTAGTGTCTTTGACTCTCCATGGCACCAAGAGTATTCGTCGTAGCGTAATGAAATTTCTCGTGTTGATCACAAATTGATTCATCTGTGATTGAATAAAATTTCCATGAATGAAAATGATATATATCTTTTTTTAGTGTTATTTTTTAGCATGCACACTTTCTTTTTTGGGAGAGTATATAATAATAAAAGACTGTTTTCATTGGTGGTAATAATAAAATTTCTGTGCCCAAATGCGATACAGTATTCCTCCTTTAAGTTCATAAAGCACATATAAAATGTGAAGTGGGTTTTTCAAAAATATCTTGCACTCGCAAGCAGTTTCTGGAAAAGTCATCCCAAAGTTTCCATTGAATCTATTCACACAGATTACATTTGTTGCTGAATTCATTTGATTTTTATCAAAGAAACAGACATGTTAACCTCCAGAGTAAGTTTTCAGGGAACCTGAGGGTAACTTTCAGGGAAATGGGATGGATTTCAGGGAAAAGTTCGTGCGGAGACAACACAAAAGAAAAAACTTGCTCCCCCCCCCCCCCCCCCAAGAAAAAACTTGCTCCCCCCCCCCCCCAATCCTCTTCTTCATGACCCCCCACCCACAGAGCACCATCTCCTATGGTTTGCTTTTATCAAAGTCTACTAAGCTAATAATTTCCCAAGTCTGGAAATGTCAACAGGAAAAGATGTCCGAATGTTGTTACTTCAAGAAGATTAGTACTTGGAAAGTATCTTTATCAAAATCCTTCATGAATGTGTGGACATTTGTGCCCTGCACAAAACTTTTCTTTTCATCACTGAAGAATTTTTTTTTTTTTTTTTTTAATTCCATTCAAAATTTTCTGGGCACAGATGTCCAACAGTCAACAGTTCTGTAGTCAGCACAACAGAACAAATGTAGTGTTAGAAAATGAAAAATTTTAAGTAATTTGTATATTTTTTATACTTACCAATGACCCAGACTAGCTGGTGCTAACTCAAAAATTAATCCAAGGCTAAACACAAATTTTGCCTCCCAATCCCCCAAATTTGCATGCAAAACCAAAAAAATCAAGTCCTGTTTGGTTCTCCATACTTTTTAGATCTGCACATGCGCAGTATCCAGTATGCGCTGTTCAAAAGGAGCTTCTTTGAGCTTCAACAGAACCCAAGCCCAATTCCAGTTAGGAATTAATCTGAGGATTCTAGGTCTATTGATAGAGAAATTTCTAACTAGCTTGGAAAATGAAGTATTTGGTCCAATTGCCAAGTTATCATGATGAACATAAGTGTCTGATAACATAGACACATAGCCCTTAATAGTGACGGGCTGCAGGTTTGAGATCGTCAAACAAGTAGACCAAGAAATCGGCAATATTTGGTATGGACGGATTGTCTACATTTATCGACTGATCCCTACACCAACGGAAGAAAAACCTCCACTTGGCTGCGTTGTTCAACGAAGAGGAGGACCTCCTGCAGTTAGAAATTGCGTCCACTGCGCGTCCTGTAAACTGTTTTCCGTGCAAGAAGGACTGCAAAAGGGAAATACATGAAGGTTGAGACCTTCCAGGTTGTGATGCAGTGTGCATGATTTCCCTGATAAAGACGGTCCTCTTGTGGAGGAAGCTTCCGGGGAATGTCCCATAACGGACACCTGAGAAGACTGATCCAAGGTTCCTGTGACGACCGAGGTGCTACTAGTAGGATTTTGCAATAAGACTGTTTGATCTGTAACAGAATCTGCTGAATCAACGGCTGAAGGATATGCATATCCTATCATTCCGTCCCATGAGATCGACAGAGCGTCTACTGCAAATGCTCAATGATCTGGGCATGGCGACACAAATGTCGGTAACTGATTGTTCAGGTGTGTCGCCAAAGATCTATCATGGGATGATCCCACTGGTAGCAAATCTCTCTGAATATTCGCTTGTTGAGAGTCTATTCCGATGGTAGCAGGCGGCCTTTCCGAGAGAGTGAGTCTGCTAATATGTTCAGACGACCCGGTATATGATGGACAGAGAGATGAACGCCATGATTCATGATGTATAGGAGAATCATCTCCGTTAATTCGCATACTGGAATCGAATGAGTGCCGCCCTGGTTCCTGAGGTAAGCAACTACTGTCTAATTGTCCAATAGAATTTGAACATGGACCTTCGCCATTAGGCAAATCCAATGTTGAAGTTCTAGCCATATTGACATCATCTCTTTGATGTTTATGTGCTTCTCTAGGAACCGAGTCCCAAAGACCCTGACACTTCAAGTCTGCGGGACTTAGGGTTGTGCCCCAGCCCGCCTGACTTGCATCCATCATAATGGTGAAAGCCGGATCCGGCAGTTGCAGCAAAACTCCCTGAGTTAACCACAGAAGATCTGCCCAAATCTGAACCTTTTGTTTTACTAGGTCTGTTAAAACAATACTGGTTTCGAGCGAATGCGTCTTCACACTCTAGTTCTGAGTAAAGAATATTTGGAGGGGACGCGTGCGCAGGCAGCCCATTGGAATAAGATCGGCAAATGCTCCACACAGCCCCATCAGTTGCATGAATTCCCACGTTGTTAATGCGTCTGAGTGTAGACAAAAAGCGAGCATAACAACTGACTAATTTCACTCTGGGTAACTGCAGATGAACCAGATTGTTGTGAGTCTTGAAGCTCATTCCCAAGTGAGTGAACGACTTGGACGGAGCTAGATCCGACTTCTTCTCGCTTATGATGAAACCGAGACTCTGAACATCGTTCTGAAGTATAATTCTGTTGCCGTATCTCTGCAGAATGTCGTCAATGTAAGCTGACGTTACTGCAGACGAATGAGCTCGGAAGTATGACATTACCGAGTTCATTATTCGAGTGAATGCCCAGGGAGTCTCGTTCAGACCAAAGCACATTGCTCTGAACTGATAAGCCTTCCCTTGTATGGCGAACTGCAGGTACTTTCTGAATGCCGGATGTACCAGGACATGAAAGTAAGAGTCCTTTTCCAACATGGACATCTCGTTAGTGGGGGTTTCGCTCGGAATGACAGCTGTAAGCCGTCCAAGACTACACTTCTCATTCACTGAGGTCTTGGAACATCACCTGTAGGACTTGCGAGGCTTACAGGAGGAGAAACTACGTCCTCCCAGCAAATATCCTCGCCTCATCGGCTTAGGGGCATCTGACCGTTAGTCCCGAGCAAACTTACGTCCCTTTCTCCAGTCGCTATATTGACAACCTCTGGAGTGATTGTATGAGGGTTTCTTGTACCCTCGCAAGGAGTTCCCTTTTGATGATTTGAAACATCCTTGCTTACTCCGGACTGCTGAAGTGGGTTGTTGAGATGCCGACTTCAATAGGAGAGCACTGGACGCACTCTTAGTAGCTTGTTCGAATACTAACAAGAGCTTGTCGTCAAAGATAGTATGTATGGAGACCGGAGCGACCCGGAGAGAGCTTTTCACCTTGTCATCTAGAAGTGATGACGATGCAAGGGAAGCATCACATTTAATTAACTCCAGATTAGCCACTGTCAGGGCTGAGTTACACATGGCATACATGACTGCCCTGGAAAGAACTCTAAGCGAGGTACACATGTCCTCAAATTCCTTTCCGTTGAGATGTTGTGTCATAGCTCTGGTAAGGTGATCTGCGTAGGACACTGCATCCAAATTCGCTCTATTCGATGAAATTGCAGTTTCCATTACATCTGAGCGAATACTGAATGATGCAGGTAAGGATATATCTAAATCCCTGGCCTGTTCATCCAAATGCAGTGGAGCTCTCTGAAATCTTCTCCAACCGTTTTAAATGAACGTGGTCCAAGGAACGGTATATTTATGGAAGATGTGGACAAGAAACCGCCTTTTCTCCTCACACTTGAGAAGATAAATATGGCATCGTCTACATGGTCAAAAGCTTACAACACCTGCCTAGACTGAACTGGGAAAGGAAGAACTTCTTCCTTCCTCCGTATAAAGTCTGCATCTAGAGACGCCAGTGGTTTCTCTCGTTGTCGCAGCTTGTCGATTCGTGGAACAAAGTCAGGGTAGTAATGATGGATAAAATCCATCACAACGATGTGTTGCTCCGAAAGCAAAGGGTAATCTTCTTCTTTATCCCTTTCACCATCCGAGTGAATCAGTTGCGAATCTCGGTCCATTACACCTGCATGAAGAGATAGATAGATAGATAGATAGATAAATTTATTTAACAATACACAAAGTTAAACAGTAATACAAAAGTGATTTTTTTTTACATGATACAAATATATTCAGTGCATTGTTAGGCAATGGCATAGCCGGTATGGCTGTCTTCCTGCCATCGCCTGGGATATCAAAAAAATATATTGAAAAGGGTTAAACAGGTAGACGTAGGCCGACGTGTATTTTAGTCATATCTTCAGGTAGAATCAACTTGAGATGTTTAGAATATTGGCCTTGGTGTAAGTTTTATATTATTTTCGGTCTTAAGAAAAAGCGTGTCTAAAAACTTTTTCCAAGGCCAATAATTTGGGATGAGACGCCAGGAGTATTATGCAAAGACATATAAGTAACTTGCATATATATTTATGTATACCGATGCACTCTTTAAACGGTGAAAAAAGTAACGACCCATATCTATACACTCATATACATATACATACATACATTTACATACATACATATATAAATATATAGGATATATACTCTGGGTTTATTGTTCGTGGCAGTCAGGGCATCTATTGTACCTGCAAGAAACAGCATTCTTATATTCGTTGAATATCGAATCTCTAATGGATTTGATAAAACATTTTCGCGTTGTTGTTATTTGGAAGTTCCCTGTTGTTTCGTTCCAGATTTTGGGGAAATTATGCTTCGGGAGCTCAGCCGAAAATTTTGTCCTGGGCTTGCCGACTTGAAGCCGACCTGCTTCTGCTTGCCTGGTCAACATGTTAGCTGATGGTGTATAAGCAAAAAAGTTGTTAAACGAACCGGGAAGATTATGAGCATGCCAATCAAACATAAACTCATTTACATGCAGTTTATAAATATCTGTAAATTCAAGAATTTTGTTTTCTTTAAATAATGGGTCCGTGTGACTGTTATACTTTTTATTATTTATTATACGGATTGCTCGTTTTTGTAATTGATTTATTTTTTCAGCTGATGGGACATGACCCCATATGGGCACAGCATAAAGTAGGTGACTGTGTACAAGAGTATAGTAGAGACTTTTTAAGGCATTAAAAGGAAGCATATGCTTAACTTTGCCAATGCAATATGTGGCATTAGCAATTTTAGAGCATACGCTTTCTACGTGGTATTTAAATTTGAGATTTTCGTCTATGTATACTCCTAGAAATTTAACGAATTTCTCCTGCCTGTCATTACCAATTCTTGTTAGTTCAGTATTATTGATCTTTACTTTTAAATTTGGAAATTTATTTTCATTATTTTGTGGGTGGAGAAGAATAGCTTTGCTTTTGCTGGCATTTATGGCAAGTTTATTGCATCGGCACCAGTCGCACACATTCGATAATTCGTTATTCATTGTTTGTTCCAGAATGTGTTCGTCGTGACCTGACGTATAAACCGTGGTGTCGTCAGCAAAAGAAAGCAAGTCTAAAGATGTTGAGGTGCTCAGGTCATTCACGTATATAAGAAAAAGTAGAGGTCCTAAAACAGAACCTTGTGGAACACCGCAAACAGTGGTCTTTAGTTCTGAACAATAGCTATTGTATTCCACGTATTGACATCTCCCAGTGAGATAACTTTCAAACCAAGAGTGAGCAACCCCTCTAATTCCATAGTATTCCAGTTTTTTTAATAATATATCATGGCGTATAGTGTCAAATGCTTTCGAGAAGTCAATAAATACCGATAAAGTAGAGTCCTTTGTCAGTTTGTCATTATTTTCCGCCACATACTGGAGAAGATGCAAAATTGGATGTAAGGTTGAGTGTTTTTTACGAAAACCATACTGATGTTTGTAAAAAATATCGAAACGATTTAGATAACTTGTTAGTCTGGTACACATGATCTTTTCCAGTATTTTTGAGAACGCGGGTAGAATACTAATTGGTCTATAGTTGCCAAACTCTTGCTCATTGCCACATTTGTAGATTGGTATGACCTTTGCTAATTTCATTTTGTCGGGGACCATGCCTTGCATTAGGGAATGGTTAAAAATATGCGTAAGAGGTGTGGCAATTTCATTCACTGTCAGCTTTAAAAGGTGACTTGAAATATTATTGCAATCTTTACTGTATTTGATCGGTTGTTTGTTAATCATGAGAATGATTTCCTGCTCTGTGGTGGGGTTTACAAAGAAATTGTTAGAAAAATTTTGTGTTAAGTAGTCTGAGTAATGTTTTGTGCTACAATTCGGAATTTCATTACTAATTGATTCACCTATATCTACAAAAAAATTATTAAAATTATTGGCTATGTCAGCTGGACAAGTTATTTCCTTGTTATTGTGCTTAAATTTAGTTGGTAGAACCGGAGGATTGAGAGATTTATTTATGGCACTTCTTAAGATATTCCACGTTTTTCTGAGATTTTGTTTATTTTCTAATAATATTTTACTATAGTAAAGTTTTTTACTTTTCCGTATGACTTGGTTAAAGATACGACAATAGTTTTTGTATTTGCTGATATTTTCAACACTGGGAAATTTAAGTTTGTTGACATACAGACTATTTTTATTAATCGATGATTGGAGGAGGCCGGCGGTCAGCCATGGTTCGCGTTTTATAAATTTCTTTGGTGTAGTGTATGATTTTATGGGAAATGCTGTTTCAAACGCAGTCAGATAGATATTCAGGAAATTGTCGTACGCAGTGTTGGGACAGTTGCAATTTACAACACTAGTAAAATCACTTTGTTGCAGTATACCTTTGAATACAGAAATATTTTCCCTCTTGAAACTCCTTTTCTGTTGTTTGGTTCGAGGAGAATGCCGAAGGGCCTCTTCAAGAATGTAAAATGTGGCAAAATGGTCAGATATATCTGTAATTATGATACCGGAGTGATAATTTTTTTCAATTCGATTGGTTATAATATGATCAATGAGGGTAGCCGAATACTCTGTTACACGTGTAGGTTTGGTTATCACAGGCATGAATCCATCACCAAATAAGTTAGCAATAAATACATTTGTCTTTAGATGCTTCCCATAGTTTAAAAAATCAATGTTGAAGTCCCCCATCAAGTAACATTTCTTGTGCTCGGAATTCACTGTTTCCAATACTTTGGTTATAGTATAAGTAAATGTGTCAATATCTGCCAATGGTGCTGTGTTGGGTCTATATATACACCCAACAATGAAATGATTTTTTTGACCTGGGTTTACCTCGATAAATAGGGATTCAATCACATGGGGAATAAAAACGGTTAAGTCTGGCCTAAGTTTGTAGGAGATGATTGGACCGACCCAGCACCGTCTGACAGCTCAGGTTCTGAGTCTGAGGGAGGCTGTTCCCACAATTGCTGGGATGCTACGATCAGCTGCGCAATCTGCAACAGCAATTCCGTCATCAAGGCCTGAGGAGCAGCGGTTTTCTGTTTCTTAGCTGCTTGCTGCTCCTGGGATGGCATTCTGGAGATGGATCTTTTCTCCGAACGTCCTGATGATTGAGGCCTCGGCTCCTTAGCTATTGGATGGTCTGACTTCACAGGTGAAGAGTGGCTCCTTCTTCGCACAGCGGGCTGGATATCCGAAGTTGGGAGCTAGGATGCGGTCTTGTGTGCGTAATGATCGTAGCGGAAGAAGCCGTGACTGTAGCCAAGGCAGACTGCAGTCTAGACGGAGCCTCCCGAGTGGCAGGTGTGGATGTATGCTCCGGCCCGCGCAAGTTTTTCATAACAACATCTGGCCCCAGATGTTGCTTGGTTAGAGAGGGACCTCTCCTGCCTGCGGCCTTTTCCGACCTCGCTGAGCCTCCCGACAAAAAACTTGCTGGCTTCCTCCCTAGTTCCGTCGTCGCTGGGTGAGCTTGTTTTGTTTTTAAGGTGCTCGCTCTACCCACTACACTTCTATCGACCGCAACAGACATATCCAGAGTCACGGCTCCCAGGGACAGAGTAACCGCTTCACCGGTCGAGCTAGCTGCTGGCAAAGGATTAAAACCACCGCCCAGTGGCCTTATCCCTTGCCTAATATTCAAGAGCACCTTAGCAGCTAGCTCTGTTTGCTCATCAGAGTGCAACGATGGTAGCACACTTCTGGTAGGTGTCACATTACCATCACCATATTCTTGTTCCTCTGAAAAAGAAACTGAAAAACTTGAATGACCTTGCGGCGAGAGCACCGGCATTGGCATCTCACTGCTAACAATGTGCCGTGACACCCGCGACCAATGTTTGTCATCCCAATCAACACATGTAGGACAAGAATTTGTAGGAGTACATCGACTACAGGCAAGGCAACATGCATGTAAAAATCTGAGGAAGACTCCCTCGCCTTGCATTTTGAGCATTAAGCTTTCATGATAATCAAAATAAAGTCAATTTAGCTCCCACAAACTCCACAATAAATATATGATAAAGATACATAATAATCAACAATCAAAATCGAAATCGAAAAATTAAATTCCAAAAATTTTTTTAAAAAATTTTGCCAAAAGCCCAAGTTCCCAAAGGGAACATGAAGAGCCCAAAGGTATCCCGTTAGAGCCTAAGTGTGGACAAAATTCCAAAAATTATTGCTACATTACCAGAACATTAATTAACTCTCTTCACTCTGATGTCAAAATATCTAAATTTCAAGGAGCCATTTTTTCCCATAATGCAACTGGGAATTTAACCAATTCAATATTGTTTGACAGAGCTCAATGAGCTCTGTCAAACAAGATTGAATTGGTTAAATTTCTAGTTGCATTATGGGAAAAATTTGCACCCATAACTTTAGATTTTTCGACATCAGTGTGCAGGGGGTTAATGTATCTTACAACAATCCTACAGTAATAATAGCGAAATACAACATATATTTATGGATGTTGCCAATGTAAACAACGTTAAGAAAAAAACGGAAACAAGTTTTCAGGCACAGAACAAAAAGGCCCAAAGTCAGTAACAGATTTTAAAGCTACCAGATGTAAAGCAAGATCTTCAAACGAAGAAAAACGATACAGCGGATAGAAGATGCATGACCCAAACGACCCAACACCCTTAGGGTGAGGACGTAACCATGGGGATATGCAGAATAAACATTCTGTAATACATGTTAAACACCCAAGAAATTTAATAAAAAATAAGCCAAAAAGCTTGGGAGTTTAACAGGAGGGCTTCGAGGAAGGATAGGGAAGGAACACTTAACAGTGGATGAATCATTAGCAAGAATGATGACGTCAGGCACATGTCCCGAAATTGGGAAACATGAAATAACTTTGACAAAAATTATAACGTTACAGCCTTGAACATTCCTAGCCACCGTTGCTCACTTCTATCATCCATTTATGTCCTTGGATCCACCAATTTTACCATTGCTTTGAGTCTGGCATCCTCAAAACGGAGATTTAAAAGCACAGATGACAGTTGAATGTTCCTGACTTTAGGGCCAAACAAAGAATGATGGTTGGCGCCAATTTCAGTACCTTCCAGGATACTGCGCATGTGCAGATTCAAAAAGTATGGTGGATTAGACAGGACTTGATTTTTTTCGGTTTTGCATGCAAATTTTGGGGATTGGGGGGCAAAATTTGTGTTTGGCCCTGGATTAAATTTTGAGTTGGCACCAGCTAGTCTGGGCCATTGGTTGTTGTATAAAAATTTAAGTCCATTGTTTTAATATGCAGTCATAATTTTTTGGCATCCTAAGAGACTTTAACCTATTTTTAAGCTGTGTTAAATAGTTGAGGTCAAGGTGTTGTTTACATTTTGATTTGGAAAAGGGATGAGAATTAAAGTTATTCTATGAATAAATAAATATACATTATTTAATTCCTTTTCATATATACTACTCAAAGTTTGCTGAGCACCACATATTTGACACATCATTGTGAAATTTTCTTGTGACACATTTGCGATATTTTTGGTGGATATGATAGAGGAATGTATTGAGATGGTCCCCAGTGTTTACATTAGCTCTCTTGACAGGCATTCTTTTCATGACAGTCATGGAAAGCATGTACCCCTTGATTTCCATGATGTTATTCGTGTACTGTCTACATGTACATGAGATGTGCAGGGTATCCAGTCTTCATTTCAACACAAAGCCTTGTGATTTAATGATTGAATATGGTGAATGCAAATTTAAGAAGACATTTGGTGGGCTGTAGGGATGGTGAAACTAGGGGCTACCCATCGTCAGGTTGGTGAAGCCCTTGGTGTGCACCATACGGTGATCACCAGAGCATGGGCAAGATTTCAGCAGTTTGGCACACCAGTCAGACGACATGGTGGTGGCAGAGACAGGGCAACATCTGCAGCTGAAGACCGGTTTTTGATCATTCAGGCTTGTATGAAACGCTTTGACACAGCAACCCAGCTTCGAAGTGACCATCAGAATGCATCCGGGGTAAATGTTTCGACGCAGACTATCCGAGCAAGGTTGCACGAAGGTGGCCTCTGTTCGAGAAGACCATGTATTCGCATTCAGCTGTTCCAGAACCACCACCAGGCACGATATGAAAGGGCCATGGATCACGTTGGATGGACTAGAGAAGATCGACAACCTGTGCTTTTTACAGATGTGTCAAGGTACTGCCTAGACAACAAAGATAGGCATTCTAGGGTATGGAGAAGACCAGGAGAGCGATTCCATGCAGCCAACATTGCTGAGCATGACCGCTATGGTGGAGGGTCAATAAAGGTCTGTGGAGACATCAGCTGGGATGGACGTACAGAGCTCTGTGTCCTTGACCGTGGTACATTGACTGAACAGCGGTATATTGATGGGATCCTGGATGCCCAAGTCAGATTGTATGCAGGTGCAGTGGGTGATAGATTCATTCTGATGGATGATAATGCCGTCCTCATGTTGCCCATGCTGTCCGGGAGTATCGACAGAGGGAGGGGATTGAGTGTATGGACTGGCCAGCAAGATCCCCTGACCTAAATCCAATCGAACATGTCTGGAATGAGTTGCAGCTTGCAATTTCAGTCCGTCTAGTCCAACGAAGAAGTGTCCAGGAACTTGGTGCCATGCTGGTCCAAGAAAAGAACAACATCCCACAAAAGACCATCTGGAACCTGATTGGGAGCATGAGAAGGCGTCATCAAGCTGTAATTAACAATAATGGGTCTCACACTCGATATTGAACCTCTATCAGTTCGCTCTGTCAACTTTTTGGCAAATTTGAAAAATTTCCTCTTTTACCAATAATATCCATTTTCCATGGTGATCGTATTCAGAAGTTAAAAAATTAGGTCAAACACAAACAAAATCCCAATTTCTGTGCTTAAACCATTAAAGATATAATTAAATATAAAATATATACACTTTTCATAACAATATTTCAACTAAAACATAAAACAGGTAGTTGGATATACTTGGTGCTTTGCAAACTTTGAGTAGTATATTTTATTTACCAAAAAAATGCATTTAAATGAAGGTGGAGTTTTCAATTTTTTGAAAGTAAGTCACCTATTTTCACTTCAACACATTGATCACGAATCTCCAATTACGAAGATAAAAACAGAAATAAACATGAACACAGTTGAAACATATATCATGAAATACCCTTTTCTTAAATAAATTTAACTTAAATCCATATTTTACTGCTCCGTGAGTTTTTACCGGAGTTTGAAATGCATATGATTTGACTCCAAATGTTTTACGTAAGTTACAACGGGAAAGAAATATTCGACTGTTGTTTTCCGTGATTTTTGGTCCAAAACTGATTCCCGTCTGGGAGGCCGGGAAGTACACTGAAATTTCGGGATTTTCCCGGGCATTCTGTGAGAGTTAACACAGCTACAAAGAAGTGTTTATAAAATTGCTTCTTTGATAGGAAGATTTATTTTATCATGTGGGAATAATTTCATCTCTTTTGTATTTAAACTATTATTGTGTAGGGACTTGAAATACTGAACTTCACTGCTACTGGATTTTTTCATTTTTGTTTTTTTGGGGGTGGTGCTGGTTGGGAGAGACTGAAAACTTTTTGGTTTTGGTTTCATATTCTTTTCATCTTATTTTTGTACTTGATTTCACATTTGTGTAATTAAAATATTTTATCCCCTCTTCATTTCACCTTGTTCTGGATTAACCCTTTACCCAACACAGACAATATCAAAATTTATTATTTTAAATATCATTTTTTTCAATTTTTCAAAAAATTTCAACAAAACCATATCATGTGACCCCTCATAGGAACGAGCTCAATGAGCTCGTTCCAATGAGGGGTCACATGATGTGGTTTTGTTAAAATATTTTGAAAAATTTAATTTTTTCAGCTGCTCAATTTGCATATTACGCGGGTAGATGTGGGCGATTCGTTAGGTAAAGGGTTAAGAATCTGCAAAATAAAATACAGTCATAAACTCATTAATTATTAATTGGAATAAAACAAAATCATTGAATCAATGTTAAGAAATGTGAACTCAATAGAATATGTTGTAAAACTAAATCTTAAACTCTGAGGACAATTGTTTGATTTGTTTTATTGGGTTTAAGAACACTTTCAACAGCAAGGGTCAACCCGTGTTGGACAGTTTTACAGGTAGAGGAAGCCAGAGTACCTGGAGAGAACAACTTCACAGTGGCAAGCAACTGTTGGAGAACAATTATGGTGTAGTTGTATTGCTATAGACTTGTCCTCGCTGATGAGCTTCTTTTTTCTGAGCTCATTGGTTCATTATTTTTATGCCACTACTTGTTTAGTAGGTCATTGCAAAAAAAAAATATTCAACATGTTCTGGTTTATTTTATTACTATTCAAGTGCATATTTTCCAATGGTGAAGTGGTCATTGGATTTACGATGTTTTCACTTTATTTGGAGAGTATTTCACCATATTTTGAGAGTATAGAAATTTCAAAATGCTCCAGTAATATATGTGAAGAGTCAGTTTTATCATTCATTTCTTCTCGTAACTGAAACAATAATTAATGGCAATCACTTACCCATCTTGAGGAGGTCCTGTAGTTGGAGGAGGATGGTAATAAGCTGAAACATAACAGACTGAGTAGTTAAGTTCAACACACAAATTAAAATGATAATATACATTTTCTATTTGTATCTCTTTAACTTCAAATTTGCTTTCACCATAAAACAATAGCATCCATAATGAGAACACTATTTCTTGACCACACAGCAGTAAAGGAACACAGGCAGTCAAGAGGGTTAGTATCAAGCCTGAATATAAGCAACCTGTCATTTGCAAAATGGGGTCCCCCGAGTGTGAATTTGCTGATGCTATCCCATACAGTGGGCAAATTTATCCTCTAGGTACATCTTTCTGTTTTGGCTTGAGACCTTGATTCAGACTGAGGTTCACAGAGGGTAAATTTCGTGATGCTACCCTGCTGTGCAGGGTAGCATCACCAAATTCACCCTCTGGGGAACTGATATTGCAGATGACAGTCTGCTTATTTTCAGGCTTGGTTAGGATCAATTAATTAAATGTTAAAAAATTTATAGTAATTTATATATTTTTTATACTTACCAATGACCCAGACTTAGCTGGTGCTAACTCTAACAAAACCAGGGCCAAACACAAATTTTGCCCCCCAATCCCCAAAATTTGCATCCAAAACCAAAAGAAATCATGTCCTATAGGACCTCCATACTACGCCCCCACTGCACATGCGCAGTGTCAAGGACGTCCCGAAATTGGCGCCAATTATCATTCTTACTGGCAGTGCCTGGTCAGCGCTATGTACTCAGCGGGGAGGCAAGAGTTCCCAACTCCTGGGAGGGCCATCCCCGTCTGGGTCATTGGTAAGTATAAAAATTATATAAATTACTATAAATTTTTTAACATTTTTATTCTGTACCAATGACCCAGACTTAGCTGAATAGTAAACAGGCTGGAGGGCCTAGGACATAGAGGAAAATCCAATAAGCTCAACTATATAATAAAGAGGTAACCCCTTAAGGAGAAAAGGAGTATTAGGCTTTACATGTATCTTTCTTATTTAATATTAAATTAGAAAGATACAATACCCTTAATAATTGAGCACAATAATATTCATGTTCTCTATTTACATCCAGTATAAGCCTTATACTAATTATTTTTAAAGTAAGCCAATAAATAAAGTAGTCCAGAGAATTGAGACTCTTTATAATCTTTTAAAAGTGTCCGAGTATTGTATATTAAAGCCCGTTTGACACTTGACATATACAAATGCTTCACACCGAGCTACACTTTAAAAATAAGACACGAATGAATTTTAACATTAATATTACACTTTAAAACCATCCCGGAAGCGACTCAGAAATACTGACTTTGGAGGAGGCATTCCCTTGCTTTTCACTATAAAGCAGGTGACCTAAGGGAACACCCCCCCCCCCCCCCCCCCCCTTCCCCTTGCCCTGGGTCAAATAGCCCAGAGCGAAGAGGGCAGCCGGACGGAGTCACTGCCGGAACAGAAAGCCTGCATAACTATAGTTGCAACTGTTTAGTGGACGACATTCTGAGCAACAGATAACGGACCTAAACAATGCAGGTCTCCAGAAATGGACTCAATATTTCTGAGATAAAAATTTGTGGATGGCTGAGACCAATAAGCAGCCTTCATTAAATCTGTAATAGCAACACTATTAGCATAAGCCCAAGAAGTAGCAAGAGCTCTTACTTCATGAGCGGAAATCTTAAGCACTGACTGCTGAGAAGAAGATAAACTCTCATAAGCAGTACGGATAGTTAATTGAATCCATCTAGCAATAGAATGGACCGAAATGTCCCTTCTATTAGGCATCAAAGACAGAAAGAAACGTTTCTGTCCCTTTCTGATAAACTGAGATCTCTGTTTATAGATACGTAACGCTCTAACAGGACAGAGTAAAGGCCTACGCCCGTCTGAAGACGGAAGAGCCTTAATAACAATAGGTTCCGGATATTTATTAGGAGCCTGATTCTTAGCTAAAAAACCCACATTAGTAGTGAAGGTGATAGTGTTCCCGACACTACGATAGTGAGAATCATCCACCGACAGTGCATGAAGCTCACTGACTCTTCTAGCAGAAGAGAAAGCTAAGAGAAAAGCTGTCTTATAAGATAAGAATTTGAAATCTACTGTCCCAAGAGGTTCAAATGGCTTTTCCTTCAATTTAAGAAGAACCCAAGCTAAATTCCATTTAGGAATTAATCTAAGAGTTCTGGGTCTATTTATCGAGAAGTTTCTAACCAACTTAGATAAAGAGACATTAGATCCAATTTGTAAACTATCATGATGTGCATAGGTATCAGATAACATAGACCTATAACCCTTAATAGTAACAGGCTGCAGTTTGATTTCGTCAAACAAGTATACTAGAAAGTTTGCAATGTCTGGTATAGAGGGATCAAAAATATCTACAGAATGATCCCTACACCAACGACGAAAAACCTTCCACTTAGCCGCATAGTTTACCGAAGAGGAGGTCCTCCTACAGTTAGAAATCGCGTCCACTGCTCGTCCTGTAAAGTGCTTGCCATGCAAGAAGGACCGCACAACGGAAAAACGTGAAGGCTGAGACCTTGCGGGTTGTGATGGAGTTGGCGCGATTTCCCCTGCGAAAGAAGATCCTCCCGTGGAGGAAGCTTTCGCGGTAGGTCCCACAACAGACACCTGAGTAGATTTATCCACGGTCTCTGTGGCGACAGAGATGCTACCAACAGAATCTGGCATTGAGAATGTTTTATCTTTAGCAATACTTGTTTAATTAACGGCGCTGGAGGATACGCATATCCTATCATTCCGTCCCAAGGGATCGACAGAGCATCTACTGCAAATGCTCTTGGATCCGGACACGGAGACACATACGTCTGCAACTGATTGTTGAGATGTGTCGCAAATAAGTCTATCATTGGCCGTTCCCATTGGTAGCAAATCTGATTGAATACTTGTTTGTTGAGAGTCCACTCCGACGGCAACAAGCGACCCTTTCGTGAAAGGGAGTCTGCTAGCACATTCAGATGACCCGGTATGTGACGGACCGAAAGAAGAACCTGATGTTCTAGCGCAAACAGAAGAATTCTTTCCGTTAGATTGAAGAACGGAACTGAATGAGTGCCTCCCTGATTCCGTATATACGCCACTACTGTCGTATTGTCGGATAGGATTTGGACATGGGCATTGTGAATAATGTCCATCCAATGACGTAACGCAAGCCAAATTGACATCATTTCCTTGATGTTTATGTGCTTGCACAGGAATTGCGGATCCCAAAGACCCTGGCATCTCGAATCCATTGGGATCAATGATGCACCCCAACCTGTTTGACTGGCATCCGTCATAATGGTAAAACTCGGATCCGGCAACTGCAGCGGAACTCCCTGAGTTAACCACTGAATGTTTGCCCAAGTCTGAATCTCTTGTTTCACTTGATCTGACAAGAGAACGTCTACGTCGAGCGAATGAATTTTCACACTCCAATTCTGAGTCAAGAAAATTTGGAGAGGACGCGTGCGTAACCGCCCCATCGGAATGAGATCCGCAGCGGCTCCGCACAGACCTATCAGTCTCATAAATTCTCTCGCTGTGACTTTACCGCAGACGAATGAGCTCGGAAATAGATCATTACCGAGTTCATTACCCGAGTGAAAGCCCAGGGTGCTAGATTCAATCCGAAGCACATCGCCCGGAATTGACACACCACTCCTAGGACTGCGAAGCGTAGATACTTTCTGAATGTCGGATGTACCATGACGTGAAAGTACGCATCTTTGAGATCTATGCTTGTTGCATAATCGTTCACCCGAATACTCGCTCTGACCGACCGAATCGCCTCCATATAAAATTTCGGAGCGACGATCAGCTTGTTTATCCAGCTCAAATCTATGACTGGACGGAACGAGCCGTCTGGTTTCGGAACCAGAAACAGATGGCTGTAGAATCCCGGAGTCTCCTGGTTTTCTACGACCTCTACCGCGTTCTTCATTAAAAGAGACTGCACCTCTGATAACAGAGCACCTCTTTTCTGCGGATTTGACGGAAGTTGAGTCCACTTTGGACTTCGAGTTAATGGAGGCTTTCGTTTGAAGGATATCTTTAGACCTTCCGAAGTCACTCCTCTCACCCAAGGGTCGTCCGTAATCGACGCCCATTCTTGTGAAAAGCTTGACAACCTTCCGCCAACCGGTACGCGATAGAGGTGTAAGCCATCACCTCCTGAACCTGCGAGGCCTGCGGTAGGAGAAACCACGTCCTCCACGACCCGCACCTCGTCCCATCGACCTCGGGGCGTCCGACCGGTTGTCCCGGCCCGAAGGACGTCCCGAACGAGAGTCGCTACCCTGACGGTCTCTCGAATAAGACCAAGAGGACGCACCGGAACCTCTATAGGAACCTCTCTTGGGCGCAATAGACCCAGAAGTGCCTGTCTTATTCTTGTCTGCTGTATCCGACTTCTTAGAAGCAGATTTGAACAACAGAGAATCCGAAGCTTTCTTTGTAATTTTATCATAAATAGCAGAAAGCTTGCCGTCAAAGAGAAGTTCTCCGGAGACCGAAGCGACTCTAAGAGAGTTCTTCACCTTAGTATCCACGAGTGTGGATGTAGCTAGGGCTGCATCACGTCTAACCAACTCCAGGTTTGCCACAGAAAGGGCGGAGTTACACGTGGAATAAGCTACTGCCCTTGAAAGAAGTCTTAAAGAGGATTGTATATCCTGAAACTCTTTCCCTTGAAGGCGCAGTGATAACGCCTTAGTAAGGTGATCTGCGTAAGATAAGGCATCTAAATTGGCTCTGTTAGACGAAATAGCTGTTTCCAACACCGCGGTTGGAATAGAAGCCGACGACGGTAATGATAGCTCTAAGTCTTCCGCCTCGTCGTCCATACGCAGAGGAACTCTCGGGATACCCTGTCCTGCCGTGTCGAATTTATTCCTTGCATTAATGAAAGGCAGGTTGAGAGTATTGGCGGACAAGAAACCTGCTTTCCCCGTCCTGGAAGCAAGTTTAAATATAGCGTCGTTCAATAATTCAAATGTTCTTGCAACATTATTGGACTGCGACGGAAACTCGGGAGCGATGTCCCTGAACCACTCAAAAAATTCAGAGTCCAATGACGCTATAATCCTCTTGCCCGGAACCGCAGCAGTCTGGCCCGACGGAACAACTTGAGGGAGAAAGTGCCGGATGAAGTCCACGGCAGCTTTATGTTGTTCCGAAAGGGATAGCTCCAAATCATCCGTATCCCTTTCACCATCCGGTCGGACCTCATGATGCTCCCGGTCGTCCGCCCCCGATGCTTCGGCGGAGCATACCGACCCAGCGCCGTCGGATAATTCTCGATCCGACACCGTTTCTGTCGGCTGCTGGGATGCTGCGATAAGCTGTGCTATCTGCACAAGAATGTCCGGCGTCGAGACCTGCGGAGGCGCAGTCTTCCGCTGCTTCACCGAGGGCAGCTCCGCATCAGATGGCTCCCGCATACTTTTTCTTTGCGAACGTCTGTAGTCCATCGGTCTCGAGTCCCTGGCTGCCGGATGGTGTGACCTGGTCGCCGAAGAATCCTTGATCGGCGAAGCTGGTAAGATATCGGCGGTCACGCAGCCAAGGTGCGGTCGTGTGCGCTGACGAGAAGAGGAAACCTTAGCAGTCTCCGTGGACTGCCTATACAACGGAGCGTCCCGAGCGACGGACGTATGCTCCGCTTGCGACACATTTTGTACCACAACATCTGGTCCCAGATGTTGTTGTACGAGAGAGGGGCCTCTCTCGCTTGCGGTCCGGCTGGACCTGGACGAGCTAGGAACCGGACTCAAAGGCTTCCTCCGATCTCGCTTACTATCCGCCGTCACTGGGTGTGCACATTGAATGTTTATAGTGCTCGCATCACCCAACATTTCCTCCTGGACCGCATCGGACGAACCTGGCTGCCGAACCATTCGGTGAATGGACGCTACACCGGGCGAGCTAGCAGACGACATTTGTCTAATCTCCATGAGTACTTTTGCCGCTAGCTCTGAATTCATTTGTGACGACATCACCCTGTTCTTGTTCCTCTGAAAAAGAAACTGAGAGTGTAGAGTGACCTTGCGGAGAAAGAGCCGGCATAGCCCTTTCTCCAGAAACAACATACCGTGACACACGTTTCCAATGTTTGTCATCCCAAAATTGACATATAGAACAGGGATTAGTGCGAGAACACTGACTACAATTAATACAATGATCATGAAAGTCAGAGGAAGATTTCTTCCCATTACAATTTGAACAATATCCTTTCATTGTGAAAAGTCAACAACAAGTCCTAGTTACTCGCACAAACCCCTGACACAAAGATACATAATAACATGATCCATTAATAAATGAAAAAACAATTGCAAATCAAAATAATTTTGAAAAAATATTTTTTCAGCGAAGCCCAAGTTGCTGAAAAGTAACGTTGAGCCCCGATGGATCCGATGGCAAAGTGTGGTCAAAAATTTTAAATTTATATTTAATAATTAATGAGACACTTACGGATAATATAAATGTATCTTATAGTGAGATAAACTACACCAAAGGCAAACAGCCCCCCTCAAAAAGGCTGTTGCCAATGTAAACAAACAGTGTAAAACACCAGAAAACATGACTCCAGGCACTGAAAAAACTGGCCCGGAATCAGTCATCAAAATTACACTCTATCTGATGCAAGACAGAGACTCCCAGGGGAGAATCTGCAGAACATCAGATGGAAGATGCAGAACACAACGTTATACACCCATGGGTGAAAACGTAACTATGGGGGAAATAACAGAAAACATTCTGTATCCAAGCAACTCTCCCAGGAAAATTTTAGAAATGAACTTTCTCAAAAATATGCCAAAAGCATGGGAGAATTGCAAGGGGGGACTTTAGAAGGCTAGGGGAGAGGAAACACTGAATAAGCAGTGCAACATTTAGCAAGAATGACAACAAGAGGCCCATGCCTCAAAAATAGGCAACTTAACATAATTTCATCAAAAAATTTTAAGTACAGCCCTGATTATTTTTTGTCACTTCTTTTTCCTCTCCTCCTTCTTTCTCCTCCTTAGAATCACCATTTCTCCAAAAATTACGTGTCTGGCATCCTTTAAACTGAGATTTACAAGCACAAAGATCAGTGAGATGTTGACTGATGAAGGGCCAAACAGAGAATGATAATTGGCGCCAATTTCGGGACGTCCTTGACACTGCGCATGCGCAGTGGGGGCGTAGTATGGAGGTCCTAAAGGACATGATTTCTTTTGGTTTTGGATGCAAATTTTGGGGATTGGGGGGCAAAATTTGTGTTTGGCCCTGGTTTTGTTAGAGTTAGCACCAGCTAAGTCTGGGTCATTGGTACAGTATAAAAATACACAGATTTTGACTACTTATTTAACCTGACACACACGAATATGAAAATACTGAAATTTCAAACAGAATTTTTTTCCATAATACAAGTAGGAATATAGCCAATTCAATCATATTTGACAGAGCTCAATGAGCTCTGTCAAACAAAATTGAATTGGCTAAATACATAGTTGTATTATGCGAAAAAGTTGCAGCTTCAAATTTTGTTATTTCAACATCCGTGTTCAGAGCAGTAATCTTTCCCAACATCAGTAAATGAAATGTCCATCCAACCACTATATTTTTAAAATAATTTTAAACAAAATGGAAAATGAAATTCTAAAAGTTGCCAAATATAAAAAGCTCAATTCAAAAATTTTATTCTGGAGCATTGCTCAATGCAACAAGTTCTTTTGATGCAAGGAAATGCTTGTGTATCCCCTTATCATACATTATGACTGGTTGACAGGGCAAAGAGAGACCAATGTACACATTACAAAAAATATTAAATTGCTCAACTGTTTTTGAGTGAAGGCCAATGTGACCATAAGGTTGTGGTATATTGTGATTTCTTGAAAACTGTCAAAGTGTTAAAAGGTTAAAGTTCATTGCACAATTGGGAGTTAAAGTCAGTGAATGGGGGAAAAAAATAGAGAAAATCATATTGGAAAAGGGTCCCATATTCAGGCCCTGTAGATTACAGGGCAAATCCTTGAAAGAAAAGATACCAAAGATTTTCTTTTCTTTCCATTGTAGAACTATTCACAGATCTGAACCAGTTAATATGAATGTTACTTATGATTAACCCTTTACCCAACGAATCGGCCGCATCCGCCCACGTAATATGCAAATTCAGCAGTTGAAAAAATATTATTCCAAAAATTTCAACAAAACCATATCATGTGACCCCTCGTTGGAATGAGCCCGTCGAGCTTGTTCCAATGAGGGGTCACATGATATGGTTTTGTTTAAATTTTTCGAAAAATTTCAAAAAATGATATTTAAAATAATAAATTTTGATATCGTCTGCGTTAGGTAAAGGGTTAACAAAACATACTGGTCCCTTTTGTTCCTATTGGGAGATCACATCATGACCCAAGAATGATGTTTTACCAACATAGCTGAATTCCTCAGATGGGAAGTTCTGTTCCATTTCCTTGGCCCCCATGTTGGAACATTGGTGCAAAACATTCATCAACTTAACTTGTATGCTAAATATCAAAACTTTTTATGTTTACAGCCTTCCCCTGATTCTGTAAATACTGAACTCTGGCACAAAAGGTGTGCATTTTTCAACTTCAATCAAAACAAGAGGCCCCAAAGGGCCATAATCACTCACCTGAGAAAGTTCTTTAAAGAAAAATTTAAGGTCACATTCAGCATCTACAGAAGAGTCTATACGGTGAATTGAAGAGTCTATACGGTGAATTGGGGCTTTTTTTTTGATGAAAAATCACTCAAACCATTCAAAACTCATTTTAAAGCAAAAAAAAAATCACCCAATGGACCCTCACCCACTCTCCACACAAGACGAACAGGGTGAAATCTTTTTTCATGAAATCATTCAAATTCCTCCAAGACTTGTTTTAAAGCAAAAAAGTTAAAAAATTTATAGTAATTTATATATTTTTTATACTTACCAATGACCCAGACTTAGCTGGTGCTAACTCTAACAAAACCAGGGCCAAACACAAATTTTGCCCCCCAATCCCCAAAATTTGCATCCAAAACAAAAAGAAATCATGTCCTAAAGGACCTCCATACTACGCCTCTACTGCGCATGCGCAGTGACGCAGACGTCCTGAAATTGGCGCCAATTATCATTCTTACTGGCAGTGCCTGGTCAGCGCTATGTACTCAGCGGGGAGGCAAGAGTTCCCAACTCCAGGGAGGGCCATCCCCGTCTGGGTCATTGGTAAGTATAAAAAATATATAAATTACTATAAATTTTTTAACATTTTTATACTGTACCAATGACCCAGACTTAGCTGAATAGTAAACAGGCTGGAGGGCCTAGGACATAGAGGAAAATCCAATAAGCTCAACTATATAGTAAAGAGGTAACCCCTTAAGGAGAAAAGGAGTATTAGGCTTTACATGTATCTTTCTTATTTAATATTAAATTAGAAAGATACACTACCCTTAATAATTGAGCACAATAACATTCATGTTCTCTATTAACATCCAGTATAACCCTTATACTAATTATTTTTAAAGCAAGCCAATAAATAAAGTAGTCCAGAGAATTGAGACTCTTTATAGTCATTTAAAAGTGTCCGAGGATTGTATATTAAAGCCCGTTTGACACCTGACATATACAAATGCTTCACACCGAGCTACACATTAAAAATAAGACATGAATGAATTTAAGTATTAATATTACACTTTAAAACCATCCCGGAAGCGACTCAGAAATACTGACTTGGAAGAGGCATTCCCTTGCTTTTCACTATAAAGCAGGTGACCTAAGGGAACACCCGCCCCCCCCACCCCCCTTCCCCTTGCCCTGGGTCAAATAGCCCAGAGCGAAGAGGGCAGCCGGACGGAGTCACTACCGGAACAGAAAGCCTACATAACTATAGTTGCAACTGTTTAGTGGACGACATTCTGAGCAACAGATAACGGACCTAAACAATGCAGGTCTCCAGAAATGGACTCAATATTTCTGAGATAAAAATTCATAAATGTGGATGGCTGAGACCAATAAGCAGCCTTCATTAAATCTGTAATAGCAACACTATTAGCATAAGCCCAGGAAGTAGAAAGAGCTCTTACTTCATGAGCAGAAATCTTAAGCACAGACTGCTGAGAAGAAGATAAATCTTCATAAGCAGTACGGATAGTTAACTGAATCCATCTAGCAATAGAATGGACTGAAATATCCTTTCTATTAGGCATCAAAGACAGAAAGAAACGTTTCCGTCCCTTTCTGATAAACTGAGATCTCTGTTTATAGATACGTAATGCTCTAACAGGACAGAGTAAAGGCCTACGCCCGTCTGAAGACGGAAGAGCCTTAATAACAATAGGTTCCGGATATTTATTAGGAGCCTGATTCTTAGCTAAAAAACCCACATTAGTAGTGAAGGTGATAGTGTTCCCAACACTACGATAATGAGAATCATCCACCGATAGTGCATGAAGCTCACAGACTCTTCTAGCAGAAGAGAAAGCTAAGAGAAAAGCTGTCTTATAAGATAAGAATTTGAAATCTACTGTCCCAAGAGGTTCAAATGGCTTTTCCTTCAATTTAAGAAGAACCCAAGCTAAATTCCACTTAGGAATTAATCTAAGAGTTCTGGGTCTATTTATCGAAAAGTTTCTAACCAACTTCGATAAAGAGACATTAGATCCAATTTGTAAACTATCATGATGTGCATAGGTATCAGATAACATAGATCTATAACCCTTTATAGTAACAGGCTGCAGTTTGATTTCGTCAAACAAGTATACTAGAAAGTTTGCAATGTCTGGTATAGGGGGATCGAATATATCTACAGAATGATCCCTACACCAACGACGAAAAACCTTCCACTTAGCCGCATAGTTTAGCGAAGAGGAGGTCCTCCTACAGTTAGAAATCGCGTCCACTGCTCGTCCTGTAAAGTGCTTGCCATGCAAGAAGGACCGCACAACGGAAAAACGTGAAGGTTGAGACCTTGCGGGTTGTGATGGAGTTGGCACGATTTCCCCTGCGAAAGAAGATCCTCCCGTGGAGGAAGCTTCCGCGGTAGGTCCCACAACAGACACCTGAGTAGATTTATCCACGGTCTCTGTGGCGACAGAGATGCTACCAACAGAATCTTGCACTGAGATTGTTTTATCTTTAGCAATACTTGTTGAATTAACGGCGCTGGAGGATACGCATATCCTATCATTCCGTCCCAAGGGATCGACAGAGCGTCTACTGCAAATGCTCTTGGATCCGGACACGGAGACACATACGTCTGCAACTGATTGTTGAGATGTGTCGCAAATAAGTCTATCATTGGCCGTTCCCATTGGTAGCAAATCTGATTGAATACTTGTTTGTTGAGAGTCCACTCCGACGGCAACAAGCGACCCTTTCGTGAAAGGGAGTCTGCTAGCACATTCAGACGACCCGGTATGTGACGGACCGAAAGAAGAACGTGATGTTCTAACGCAAACAGAAGGATTCTTTCCGTTAGATTGAACAACGGAACTGAATGAGTGCCTCCCTGATTCTGTATATACGCCACTACTGTCGTATTGTCGAATAGGATTTGGACATGAGCATCGTGAATAATGTCCATCCAGTGACGTAACGCAAGCCAAATTGACATCATTTCCTTGATGTTTATGTGCTTGCACAGGAATTGCGGATCCCAAAGACCCTGGCATCTCGAATCCGTTGGGATTAATGATGCACCCCAACCTGTTTGACTGGCATCCGTCATAACGGTAAAACTCGGATCCGGCAACTGCAGCGGAACTCCTTGAGTTAACCACTGAATGTTTGCCCAAGTCTGAATCTCTTGTTTCACTTGATCTGACAAGAGAACGTCTACATCGAGCGAATGAATTTTCACACTCCAATTCTGAGTCAGGAAAATTTGAAGAGGACGTGTGCGTAACCGCCCCATCGGAATGAGATCCGCGGCGGCTCCGCACAGACCTATCAGTCTCATAAATTCTCTCGCCGTGACTTTGTCTGCGTGCAGACAATAGCGAGCGTAACAACTGACTAATTTCGCTCTGGTTAACGGCAGACGAACGAGATTGTTGTGCGTCTCGAAGCTCATTCCCAGATGAGTGAATGACTTGGACGGCACCAGATCCGACTTCTCCTCGTTTACTATAAAACAGAGACGTCGGAGCAATAGAAGAAGATTCTGAACATCGTTCTGAAGCGTTAACTCGTTGCCGTACCTCTGAAGAATGTCGTCCAGGTAGGCCGACGTTACCACAGACGAATGAGCTCGGAAGTAGATCATTACCGAGTTCATTACCCGAGTGAAAGCCCAGGGTGCTAGATTCAATCCGAAGCACATCGCCCGGAATTGATACACCACTCCTAGGACTGCGAAGCGTAGATACTTTCGGAATGTCGGATGTACCATGACGTGAAAGTACGCATCTTTGAGATCTATGCTCGTTGCATAATCGTTCACCCGAATACTCGCTCTGACCGATCGAATCGTCTCCATATAAAACTTCGGAGCGACGATCAGCTTGTTTATCCAGCTCAAATCTATGACTGGACGGAACGAGCCGTCTGGTTTCGGAACCAGAAACAGATGGCTGTAGAATCCCGGAGATTCCTGGTTTTCTACGACCTCTACCGCGTTCTTCATTAAAAGAGACTGCACCTCTGATAACAGAGCGTCTCTTTTCTGCGGATTTGACGGAAGATGAGTCCACTTTGGACTTCGAGTTAATGGAGGCTTTCGTTTGAAGGATATCTTTAGACCTTCCGAAGTCACTCCTCTCACCCAAGGGTCGTCCGTAATCGACGCCCATTCTTGTGAAAAGCTCGACAACCTTCCGCCAACCGGAACGCGATAGAGGTTTAAGCCATCACCTCCTGGACCTGCGAGGCCTGCGGTAGGAGAAACCACGTCTTCCACGACCCGCACCTCGCCCCGTCGACCTCGGGGCGTCCGACCGATTGTCCCGGCCTGAAGGACGTCCCAAACGAGAGTCGCTATCCTGCCGGTCTCTCGAATAAGACCAAGAGGACGCACCGGAACTTCTATAGGAACCTCTCTTGGGCGCATTAGACCCAGAAGTGCCTGTCTTATTCGTGTCTGCTGTATCCGACTTCTTAGGAGCAGATTTGAACAACAGAGAATCCTTAGCTTTCTTTGTAATTTTATCATAAATAGCGGAAAGCTTGCCGTCAAAGAGAAGTTCTCCTGAGACCGAAGCGACTCTAAGAGAGTTCTTCACCTTAGAATCCACTACTGTGGATGTAGCTAGGGCTGCGTCACGTCTAACCAACTCCAGATTTGCCACTGAAAGGGCGGAGTTACACGTGGAATAAGCTACTGCCCTTGAAAGAAGTCTTAAAGAGGATTGTATATCCTGAAACTCTTTCCCCTGAAGGCGCAGTGATAACGCCTTAGTAAGGTGATCTGCGTAAGATAAGGCATCTAAATTGGCTCTGTTAGACGCAATAGCTGTTTCCAACACTGCGGTTGGAATAGAAGCTGACGACGGTAATGATAGCTCTAAGTCTTCCGCCTCGTCGTCCATACGCAGAGGAACTCTCGGTATACCCTGTCCTGCCATATCGAATTTATTCCTTGCATTAATGAAAGGCAGGTTGAGAGTATTAGCGGACAAGAAACCTGCTTTCCCCGTCCTGGAAGCAAGTTTAAATATAGCGTCGTTCAATAATTCAAATGTTCTTGCAACATTATTGGACTGCGACGGAAACTCGGGAGCGATGTCCCTGAACCGCTCAAAAAATTCAGAGTCCAATGACGCTATAATTCTCTTGTCCGGAAGCGCAGTAGTCTGACCCGACGGAACAACTTGAGGGAGAAAGTGCCGGATGAAGTCCACGGCAGCTTTATGTTGTTCCGAAAGGGATAGCTCCAAGTCATTCGTATCCCTTTCACCATCCGGTCGGACCTCATGATGTTCCCGGTCGTCCGCCCCCGATGCTTCGGCGGAGCGTACCGACCCAGCGCCGTCGGATAATTCTCGATCCGACACCGTTTCTGTCGGCTGCTGGGATGCTGCGATAAGCTGTGCTATCTGCACAAGAATGTCCGGCGTCGTGACCTGCGGAGGCGCAGTCTTTCGCTGCTTCGCCGAGGGCAGCTCCGCATCAGATGGCTCCCGCATACTTTTCCTATGCGAACGTCCGGAGTCCATCGGTCTCGAATCCCTGGCTGCCGGATGGTGTGACCTGGTCGCCGAAGAATCCTTGATCGGCGAAGCTGGTAATATATCGGCGGTCACGCAGCCAAGGTGCGGTCCTGTGCACTGACGAGAAGAGGAAGCCTTAACAGTCTCTGCGGACTGATTATACAACGGAGCGTCCCGAGCGACGGACGTATGCTCCGCTAAAGACACATTTTGTACCACAACATCTGGTCCCAGATGTTGTTGTACGAGAGAGGGGCCTCTCTCACGGCCCGGCTGGACCTGGACGAGCTAGGAACCGGACTCAAAGGCTTCCTCCGTTCTCGCTTACTATCCGCCATCACTGGGTGTGCATCTATTATGTGTATAGTGCTCGCATCACCCAAAATTTCCTCTTGGACCGCATCGGACGAACCCGGCTGCCGAACCATTCGGTGAATGGATGCTACACCGGGCGAGCTAGCGGACGACATTTGTCTAATCTCCATGAGCACTTTTGCCGCTAGCTCTGAATTCATTTGTGACGACGGACGCACACTTGAAGAAGATAACATGGAAACATCACCCTGTTCTGGTTCCTCTGAAATAGAAACTGAGAGAGTAGAGTGACCTTGCGGAGAAAGAGCCGGCATAGCCCTTTCTCCAGAAACAACATATCGTGACACACGTTTCCAATGTTTCTCATCCCAATGTTCACATATAGGACAGGGATTAATGCGAGAACACTGACTACAATTAATACAATGATCATGAAAGTCAGAGGAACATTTCTTCCTATTACAATTTGAACAACGTCCCTTCATTGTGAAAGAACAACAATAAGTCCTAGTTACTCGCACAAACCCCTGACACAAAGATACATAATAACATGATCCATTAATAAATGAAAAAACAATTGCAAAACAAAATAATTTTGAAAAAATATTTTTTCAGTGAAGCCCAAGTTGCTGAAAAGTAACGTTGAGCCCCAATGGATCTGATGGCAAAGTGTGGTCAAAAATTTTAAATTTATATTAAATAATTAATGAGACACTTTCGGATAATATAAATGTATCTTATAGTGAGATAAACTACAGCAAAGGCAAACAGCCCCCCTCAAAAAAGGCTGTTTGTTGCCAATGAAAACAAACAGTGTAAAAACACCAGAAAACATGACTCCAGGCACTGAAAAAACTGGCCCGGAATCAGTCATCAATTACACTCTATCTGATGCAAAACAGAGACTCCCAGGGGAGAATCTGTAGAACATCAGATGGAAGATGCAGAACACAAATGTTATACACCCATGGGTGAAAACGTAACTATGGGGAAAATAACAGAAAACATTCTGTAACCAAGCAACTCTCCCAGGAAATTTTAGAAATGAAATTTCTCAAAAATATGCCAAAAGCATGGGAGAATTGCAAGGGGGGACTTTAGAAGGCTAGGGGAGAGGAAACACTGAATAAGCAGTGCAACAATTAGCAAGAATGACAACAAGAGGCCCATGCCTCGAAAATAGGCAACTTAACATAATTTCATCAAAAAATTTTAAGTGCAGCCCTGATTATTTTTTGTCACTTCTTTTTCCTCTCCTCCTTCTATCCTCCTTAGAATCACATTTTCTCCAAAAATTACGTGTCTGGCATCCTTTAAACTGAGATTTACAAGCACAAAGATCAGTGAGATGTTGACTGATGAAGGGCCAAACAGAGAATGATAATTGGCGCCAATTTCGGGACGTCTGCATCACTGCGCATGCGCAGTAGAGGCGTAGTATGGAGGTCCTTTAGGACATGATTTCTTTTTGTTTTGGATGCAAATTTGGGGGATTGGGGGGCAAAATTTGTGTTTGGCCCTGGTTTTGTTAGAGTTAGCACCAGCTAAGTCTGGGTCATTGGTACAGTATAAAAATGCCAAATTTTGCCGCCCACCCATTCAAGGCCCCGAGTGGCCTTGTGAGCCCATTTGAACAATCAATTAATCTTATCCACGCACATTTAAATCTTACTAAAGTTGACCACAACCGGCACTGTCACACATGGTCAAAATTCATTTAAACAAATAGTAAATTCTTCATTGGGTTCTGTGTTAAATTTCAAACCCTGTCTGATGCCCAACAAAATCAGTCAAGCGAAACACTTTACTAAACTTCAATCTAGAAGTCATAATAATAATATACACCAAATATCAAAAGATTCTGCCAAGTGGATCTGAAGAAGATCTATGAAGAATATTTCACATACTGTACCAAGTTAAAACTCAGACTCCCAGGGGGCCAAAATATAAATCTAGGGAATTATTTGTACAAACTTGAATCTCACACCCCTAAGGATGCCGAATACCATATACCAAATGACTGGTGTATCTGAAGAAGATATTTTTAAAAAATTCCACATATTGGATCAAGTTCAAACTCAGGCTTCCCAACTTCATGTGAACAAAACTTGAATCTGAACCACATAAGTATGCTGCATATCAAATACAAGAGGACTGTCACGCCTAGAGCTCCGCTGAGGGCCACTGATCGCATGGGCATGTTTTCTAATACTAATATTGTTACAAACTTTATCCGAAAAATTTTCAGTTGTCACGAAAATTATGGCTTGGATCGATTACACACCGCCTATTGACATTACATGACGTTATAAAGTTTGGTCCAAAAATATTCAGTAGTTTAGAAATTATGGCTCGGACAAACAAAATATTTTTTTCTTGCTCATGTGGCCTGTGACCTTGACCCTGTGGGGTTACAGACTTTATAATGGTTGATGACACACCATCCATTGATAATACATATTGTTATGAAGTTTGGTGGAAAAATATTCAGCGGTTTAGAAATTATGGCTCGGACAAATAAAATGTTGACGACGGACAGACGGAATTTCGGACAAATAAAATGTTGACGACGGACGGACGGACGGACGGACGGACGGACGGACGGACAGACGATGACACACCATCTATTGATAATACATATTGTTATGAAGTTTGGTGGAAAAATATTCAGTGGTTTAGAAATTATGGCTCGGACAAATAAAATGTTGACGACGGACGGATGGACAGATGGACGACAGACGACGGACCACAGACGACGGACAAATCAGTATAAGAAAAGCTCTGCTGACTTTGTCAGCGGAGCTAATAAAAAATTCTTACTGGTGGATCTGGAGAAGGAGATTTTAAAAGAAATCTCCTCATATTGAACGCAGTTGAAGTTCGAGTTCCCTTAGGGAACCCATATACAAATCCAGGGACTTGATTTAAACAAACTTGAATCAGACCCCCTAAAGATGCAGCATACTAAATATCAAAAGATTCTGACTGGTGGATTTGAAGAAGATTTTTTTAAAGATTAGTCCTCATCTTACACTTTGGACTCCCACAAAATGCCCAAACATGACACATAAACAAGAATTTGATCCTCCTAAAGATGCTACATATCAAATTTAAAAAAATTCTGACTGATAGTTCTCCAGAAGATTTTTTTTAATTTCTGAAAAGTGCTGAAAGTCCAGAGACTTGTTTTGAACAAATTTTAATCTGTATTTAGTTATTGACGTTTTAGGTCACATACTTCTGCAAAATGACTAATCGTGACTGCAACATGAAGATAAAGTCAAGTCCAGCCAATTGTTTATACCCATGTTGCCCATTTCTGAGGACTTCCACCGCAGGCATTAGTGACCTATTTTACAAGAAAAACAGAGCTTTACCACAGTAAACTAGCATTGCTTCACTTCCTGGAGTTCCCACGTGGGAATTTGAATCAGACCTCACTAAGGATACAGCAAACTAAATATCAAAAGGTTCTTACTGGTGGATTTGGAGAAGAAGATTTCAAAAGAATTTTCCTCATATCGCACTAAGTTAAAGTTCAGGTCCCATAGGGTTCACAAATATGAATTCACAGACTTGCTTTGACCAAATGTGAATCTGAACCTCATAAGGATGCTGCATATCAAATGAAAGTGTCAATGACACTGTAGCTCAACTTGTTTAAGACATGTACATGTATAGTATGTGACGCAGCAATGACAGCAATGACAAACATCTAGATAATGACCTGATAACAAAGGTACATGTAAAGTATTGTAACGGTCTGTACATAAATACTGACCGTAGCCTGTAACAAATGTGTAGGTAAAGTATTGTAAAGGTGGGCGACAGTTAGATGCTAAACTAGAAAAGAAATCTTTGAGTCCCAGAGTGGGTCTGACTGAACCCAAAAATATTTGTTCTCATAGCACAGTGATAACAAAGGCACCCCAAAACACTCATTCCTGTCACAAGGTGATAACAAAGGTACCCCAAGAAGTTTTGTGAAGATCAGTTCATATATACTGACTCTTGCCAGAGCCGTATTGACATGTGCACTTACTGTGTATAAGTAGAACTGAACAAATCGAAGTTCATCTAATTTGCATAATTTCTGCACGAGAAAGAAACCTGTATCATATGTGATGTATTCCATGTTACTAAACATTCCTACAAAAATTTATTCAAATCAGAACTTTCATACAGAAGTTCTGTACAAAAAACTGATTGCACTAAGTTTGGTACAAAAAGGTTGCTGGTGGCCATCTTCAATTTTGGACCACACCCAAAAACACTCGTTCGCGTCCCACGGTGATAACAAAGGTACCCAAGACGTTTTGTAAAGATGGGTTCATAAATATGGCCTCTAGCCTGAGCCATATAGAAGTTGTGTTCAAAAAACTGATTGGACCTAATTTCGGTACAAAATGGCCAATGGCAGCCATCTTGAATTTTGGACCGCACCCAGAAACACTCATTCTCATCCCAAGACAAAATTTGGCTCGGACGGACACAATTTCTAAGTGAACAAGTAAAAAAAAAAAATAAAAAATAAAAAAAAAAAAATAACTAGTGTGGGTATACCTCTGACCAACAAATATTATAAAAAATAATAATTTACTTAAGTTATGAATACTTTCGGATGGACTCACACACAGACGGATGGATGGACGGACAGACAGACGGACGGATGCACGCACAGACGCATTGTAATCCAGTATACCCCCATTTTCTTCGAAAGTGGGGGTATAACTACATATAAAAGTTAAAAAATTTATAGTAATTTATATATTTTTTATACTTACCAATGACCCAGACATAGCTGGTGCTAACTCTTAAAATCTAGGGCCAAACACAAATTTTGCCCCCCAATCCCCAAAATTTGCATCTAAAACCAAAAGAAATCATGTCCTGAAAGACCTCCATACTTTGCCCCCACTGTGCATGCGCAGTGTCAAGGACGTTCCGAAATTGGCGCCAATCACCATTCTTGCAAGCAGTGCCTGGTCAGCGCTATGTACTCAGCGGGGAGGTATGAGTTTCCAACTCATGGGAGGGCCATCCCCGTCTGGGTCATTGGTAAGTATAAAAAATATATAAATTACTATAAATTTTTTAACATTTTTATACTGTACCAATGGCCCAGACATAGCTGAATAGTAAAAAGGCTGGAGGGCCTAGGACATAGAGGAAAATCCAATAAGCTCAACTATATAATATAGAGTCAACCCCTTAAGGAGAAAAGGGGTATTAGGCTTTACATGTATCTTTCTTATTTATGATAAATTAGAAAGATACAATACCCTTCGTAATTGAGCACAAGAACATTCATGTTCTCTATTAACATCCAGTATAACCCTTTATACTAATTATTTTTAAAGTAAGCCAATAAATAAAGTTAGTCCAGAGAATTGAGACTCTTTATATTCTTTAAAAGTGTCCGAGGATTGTATATTCACGCCCGTTTGACACTTGACATATACAAATGCTTCACACCGAGCTACACTTTAAAAACATGACATGAATGAATTTTTAACATTAATATTACACTTTAAAACCATCCCGGAAACAACTCAGAAATACTGACTTCGGAGGAGGAATTCCCTTGCTTTTCACTATAAAGCAGGTGACCTAAGGGAACACCCTCCCCCCCCCCCCCCCCTTCCCCTTGCCCTGGGTCAAATAGCCCAGAGTGAAGAGGGCAGCCGGACGGAGTCACTGCCGGAACAGAAAGCCTGCATAACTATAGTTGCAACTGTTTAGTGGACGACATTCTGAGCAACAGATAACGGACCTAAACAATGCAGGTCTCCAGAAATGGACTCAATATTTCTGAGATAAAAATTCGTGAATGTGGATGGCTGTGACCAATAAGCAGCCTTCATTAAATCTGTAATAGCAATACTATTTGCGTAAGCCCAAGATGTAGAAAGAGCTCTTACTTAATGGGCCGAAATCTTAAGCACAGACTGCTGAGAAGAAGATAAATTTTCATAAGCAGTACGGATAGTTAATTGAATCCATCTAGCAATAGAATGGACCGAAATATCCTTTCTATTAGGCATCAGAGACAGAAAGAAACGTTTTCGTCCCTTTCTGATAAACTGAGATCTCTGTTTATAAATACGTAACGCTCTAACAGGACAGAAGGGCCTTAATAACAATAGGTTCCGGATATTTATTAGGAGCCTGATTCTTAGCTAAAAAACCCACATTAGTAGTGAAGGTGATAGTGTTCCCGACACTACGATAGTGAGAATCATCCACCGACAGTGCATGAAGCTCACTGACTCTTCTAGCAGAAGAGAAAGCTAAGAGAAAAGCTGTCTTATAAGATAAGAATTTGAAATCTACTGTCCCAAGAGGTTCAAATGGCTTTTCCTTCAGTTTAAGAAGAACCCAAGCTAAATTCCACTTAGGAATTAACCTAAGAGTTCTGGGTCTATTTATCGAGAAGTTTCTTACTAACTTAGATAAAGAGACATTAGATCCAATTTGTAAACTATCATGATGTGCATAGGTATCAGATAACATAGACCTATAACCCTTAATAGTAACAGGCTGCAGTTTGATTTCGTCAAACAAGTATACTAGAAAGTTTGCAATGTCTGGTATGGAGGGATCGAAAATATCAACAGAATGATCCCTACACCAACGACAAAAGACCTTCCACTTAGCCGCATAATTTAGCGAAGAGGAGGTCCTCCTACAGTTAGAAATCGCGTCCACTGCTCGTCCTGTAAAGTGCTTGCCATGCAAGAAGGACCGCACAACGGAAAAACGTGAAGGTTGAGACCTTGCGGGTTGTGATGAAATTGACGCGGTTTCCCCTGCGAAAGAAGATCCTCCCGTGGAGGAAGCTTTCGTGGTAGGTCCCACAACAGACACCTGAGTAGATTTATCCACGGTCTCTGTGGAGACAGAGATGCTACCAATAGAATCTTGCATTGAGATTGTTTTATTTTTAGCAATATTTGCTGAATCAACGGCGTTGGAGGATACGCATATCCTATCATTCCGTCCCAAGGGATCGACAGAGCGTCTACTGCAAATGCTCTTGGATCCGGACACGGAGACACATACGTCTGCAACTGATTGTTGAGATGTGTCGCAAATAAGTCTATCATTGGCCGTTCCCATTGGTAGCAAATCTGATTGAATACTTGTTTGTTGAGAGTCCACTCCGACGGCAACAAGCGACCCTTTCGTGAAAGGGAGTCTGCTAGTACATTCAGACGACCCGGTATATGATGGACTGAAAGTAGAACTTGATGTTCTAGAGCAAACAGAAGGATTCTTTCCGTTAGATTGAATAACGGAACTGAATGAGTGCCTCCCTGGTTCCGTATATACGCCACTACTGTCGTATTGTCGGACAGGATTTGGACATGAGCATTGTGAATAATGTCCATCCAAATTGACATCATTTCCTTGATGTTTATGTGCTTGCGTAGGAATTGCGGATCCCAAAGACCCTGGCATCTCGAATCCGTTGGGATCAATGATGCACTCCAACCTGTTTGACTGGCGTCCGTCATAATCGTAAAACTCGGATCCGGCAACTGCAGCGGAACTCCCTGAGTTAACCACTGAATGTTGGCCCAAGTCTGAATCTCTCGTTTCACTTGATCTGACAATAGAATGTCTATGTCGAGTGAATGAATTTTCACACTCCAATTCTGAGTCAAGAAAATTTGGAGAGGACGAGTGCGTAACCGCCCCATCGGAATGAGATCCGCAGCGGCTCCGCACAGACCTATCAGTCTCATGAACTCCCTCGCTGTGACTTTGTCCGCGTGAAGACAATAGCGAGCGTAACAACTGACTAATTTCGCTCTGGTTAACGGCAGACGAACGAGATTGTTGTGCGTCTCGAAGCTCATTCCCAGATGTGTGAATGACTTGGATGGCACCAGATCCGACTTCTCCTCGTTTATTATAAAACCGAGACGTCGGAGCAATAGAAGCAGATTCTGCACATCGTTCTGAAGCGTTAACTCGTTGCCGTACCTCTGAAGAATGTCGTCCAGGTAGGCCGACGTTACCGCAGACGAATGAGCTCGGAAATACATCATTACCGAGTTCATTACCCGAGTGAAAGCCCAGGGTGCTAGGTTCAATCCGAAGCACATCGCCCGGAATTGATACACCACTCCTAGGACTGTGAAGCGTAGATACTTTCTGAATGTCGGATGTACCATGACGTGAAAGTATGCATCTTTGAGATCTATGCTTGTAGCATAATCGTTCACCCGAATACTCGCTCTGACCGATCGAATCGTCTCCATATAAAACTTCGGAGCGACGATCAGCTTGTTTATCCAGCTCAAATCTATGACTGGACGGAACGAGCCGTCTGTTTCGGAACCAGAAACAGATTGCTGTAGAATCCCGGTGTTTCCTGGTTTTCTACGACCTCTACCACATTCTTCATTAAAAGAGACTGCACCTCTGATAACAGAGCGTCTCTTTTCTGCAGATTTGACGGAAGTTGAGTCCATTTTGGACTTCGAGTTAATGGAGGCTTTCGTTTGAAGGATATTCTTAGACCTTCCGAAATCACCCCTCTCACCCAAGGGTCGTCCGTAATCGACGCCCACTCTTCTGAAAAACTCGACAACCTTCCGCCAACCGGAACGCGATAGAGGTTGAAGCCATCACCTCCTGGACCTGCGAGGCCTGCGGGAGGAGAAACCACGTCCTCCACGACCCGCACCTCGTCCCGTCGACCTCGGGGCGTCCGACCGATTGTCCCGGCCCGAAGGACGTCCCGCACGTGAGTCGCTGCCTTGACGGTCTCTTGAATAAGACCAAGAGGACGCACCGGAACCTCTATAGGAACCTCTCTTGGGCGCATTAGACCCAGAAGTGCCTGTCTTACTCTTATCTGCCGTGTCCGTCTTCTTGGAAGCGGATTTAAAGAGCAGAGAATCCGAAGCTTTCTTAGTAATTTTATCGTAAATTGCAGAAAGCTTGCCGTCGAAGAGAAGTTCTCCGGAGACCGAAGCGACTCTGAGAGAGTTCTTCACCTTACTATCCATGAGTGTGGAGGTAGCTAGGGCTGCGTCACGTCTAACCAACTCCAGATTTGCCACTGAAAGGGCGGAGTTACACGTGGAATAAGCTACTGCCCTTGAAAGAAGTCTTAAAGAGGATTGAACATCCTGGAATTCTTTCCCTTGAAGACGCAGTGATAACGCCTTTGTAAGGTGGTCTGCGTAAGATAAAGCATCTAAACTGGCTCTGTTAGACGAAATAGTCGTATCCAACACCGCGGTTGGGATAGACGTAGACGACGGTAATGATAATTCTAAGTCTTCTGCCTCGTCGTCCAAACGCAGAGGAACTCTCGGGATACCCTGTCCTGCCGTATCGAATTTATTCCTTGCATTAATGAAAGGCAGGTTAAGAGCATTGGCGGACAAGAAACCCGCTTTTCCAGTTTTGGAAGCAAGCTTGAATATAGCGTCGTTCAATAATTCAAATGTCCTTTTGACATTATTGGACTGAGACGGAAACTCAGGAGCAATGTCCTTGAACCACTCGAAGAAATCAGTGTCCAATGACGCTATAATTATCTTGTCCGGTACCGCAGCAGTCTGGCCCGACGGAACAACCTGAGGAAGAAAGTGCCGGATGAAGTCCACGGCAGCTTTATGTTGTTCCGAAAGGGATAACTCCAAGTCATCCGTATCCCTTTCACCATCCGGTCGGACCTCATGATGCTCCCGGTCGTCCGCACCCGATGCTTCAGCGGAGCGTACCGACCCAGCGCCGTCGGATAATTCCCGATCCGACACCGTTTCTGTCGGTTGCTGGGATGCTGCGATAAGCTGTGCTATTTGAGCAAGCACGTCCGACATCGAGGCCTGTGGAGGCGCAGTCTTTCGCTGCTTCGCCGAGGGCAGCTCCGCATCTAGTGACTCCCGCATACTCTTCCTATGCGAACGTCCGGAGTTAACTGGCCTCGTGTCCCTGGCTACCGGATGGCGTGACCTGGTCGCCGAAGAATCCCTGATCGGCGAAGCTGGAAGAATATCGGCGGTCACGTAGCCAAGGTGCGGTCATGTGCGCTGGTGAGAGGAAGGAGAAGCCTGAGCAGTCTCAGCGGACCGCCTATACAACGGAGCGCCCCGAGCGACGGACGTGTGCTCCGCTAACGACACATTTTGTACCACAACATCTGGTCCCAGATGTTGTTGTACGAGAGAGGGGCCTCTCTCGCTCGCAGTCCGGATGGACCTGGACGAGCTAGGAACCGGACTAGAAGGCTTCCTCCGATCTCTCCTACTATCCGTCGTCACTGGGTGTGCACGTTGAATGTTTATAGTGCTCGCATCACCCAACATTTCCTCCTGGACCGCATTGGACGAACCCGGCTGCCGAACCATTCGGTGAATGGATGCTACACCGGGCGAGCTAGCGGATGACAGTGCCGTCAATCCTACTAGGGACCTCTTAGGCAACTGTCGAATCTCCATGAGCACTTTTGCCGCTAGCTCTGCATTCAATTGTGACGATGGAAGCGCACTTGCGGAAGATAACATGGAAACATCACCCTGTTCTGGTTCCTCTGAAATAGAAACTGATAGAGTAGAGTGACCCTGCGGAGAAAGGGCCGGCATAGCCCTCTCTCCACTAACAACATATCGTGACACACGTTTCCAATGTTTGTCATCCCAATATTGACATATTGAACAGGAGTTAGTGCGAGTACACTGACTACAATTAATACAATGATCATGAAAGTCAGAGGAAGATTTCTTCCTATTACAATTTGAACAATATCCTTTCATTGTGAAAAGTCAACAACAAGTCCTAGGACTCGCACAAACCCCTAAACACAAAGATACATAATAACATGATCCATTAATAATAAAAAAACAATTGAAAATCAAAATAATTTTTGAAAAATATTTTTTCAGCGAAGCCCAAGTTTCTGAAAAGTAATGTTGAGCCCCAATGGATCCCAAGGTTAAGTGTGGTCAAAAATTTTAAAATTAT
Organism: Pictodentalium vernedei; assembly: GCA_031216915.1. NCBI lineage: Eukaryota > Metazoa > Mollusca > Scaphopoda > Dentaliida > Dentaliidae > Pictodentalium > Pictodentalium vernedei. Next base: position 342,431,991 of record CM062297.1, read on the forward strand.
ATTAAATAATTAATGCAACACTTACGGATAATAATAATGTATCTTATAATGAGATAAACTACTCCAAAGGAAAACAGCCCCCCTCAAAAGAGACTGTTGCCAATGTAGACAAACAGTGTAAAAACACCAGAAAACATAACTCCAGGCACTGAGAAAACTGGCCCGAAATCAGTCCTCAAAATTACACACTATCTGATGCAAAACAGAGACTCCCAGGGGAGAATCTGCAGAACATCAGATGGTAGATGCCTAACACAACGTTTAAACACCCATGGGTGAAAACGTAAACATGGGGAAAATAACAGAATACATTCTGTAACCAAGCTAATTCTCCCAAGAGAATTTAGAAATGATCTTTCTCAAAAATATGCCAAAAGCATGGGAGAATAGCAAGGGGGGACTTAGAAGACCAGGGGAGAGGAAACACTGAATAAGCAGTGCAACTTTAAAGCAAGAATGACAACAACAGGCCCATGCCTCGAAAATAGGCAACTTAACATAATTTCATTAAAAAATTTTAAGTTACAGCCCTGATTATTTTCTGTCACTTCTTTTTCCTCTCCTCCTTCTATATCCTCCTTAGAACCACCATTTCTCCAATAATTATGTGTCTGGCATCCTTTAAACTGAGATTTACAAGCACAAAGATCAGTGAGATGTTGACTGATGAAGGGCCAAACAAAGAATGGTGATTGGCGCCAATTTCGGAACGTCCTTGACACTGCACATGTGCAGTGGGGGCAAAGTATGGAGGTCCTTGAGGACATGATTTTTTTTGGTTTTAGATGCAAATTTTGGGGATTGGGGGTCCAAATTTGTGTTTGGCCCTAGATTTTAAGAGTTAGCACCAGCTATGTCTGGGTCATTGGTACAGTATAAAAATATGTGATTTCCCATACTCTTTCCATGGTGACTATGAGCTGCAATTGCGGCCATGGTTTCAACATTACATCAACTGTACATGAGAATCCTCAATCATGTGAAGTTTCAAAACATTTGACTTTGTAGTTTCAGAGGGGAAGATTTTTGCAAAATCCATCAATCAGAATCAAAGAATGTCTCTGGTGGCCATATTTTCCAACCAATGGGAACAAAAAGAGAATAGTTTGTAGAGGGCCTCCTATAGACCATTCCGGCAAAGTTTGGCTCAGTTGTTCCAGAGAAGATGAAAATGTGTTTTCCCATAGAGTTCCTATAGTAAATATAAGCCACAATTGTGGCCATGGTTGCAACATGATCAACATTAAATGAGGATCGTTAGTAGAGGGTGTCACAGTAATCAACCATGCAAAGTTTCAAAACATTTGGCCCTGTGGTTTCAGAGGAGAAGATTTTTCAAAATCCATCAATCGGAATCAAAGAATGCCTCTGGCGGCCATGTTTTCAAACCCATTGGAACAAAATGAGGATAGTTTGTAGAGGACCTTGCATAAACTATCCCTGCCAGGTTCGTTTTCACATTGGCTCAGTAGCTCCAGAGAAGAAGATGAAAATGTGATTTTCCATAGGGTTTCTATGGGAACTATAAGCTGCAATTGTGGCCATGTTTGCAATCCGATCAACATTAAATGAGAATCATTGGTAGCAGGTGTCCCAATCATCAATCATGTGAAATTTCAAAACATTTGTCCTTGTGGTTCCAGAGGAGAAGATTTTTGAAAATCCCCCAACCTGAATCAAAGAATGGCTCCGGAGGCCATATTTTTTAACCGACCAGAGCAAAATGAGGATCGTTTGTAGAGGACCCCCCATAGACCATTCCTGCCAAGTTTGGTTCACATCGGCTCAGCAGTCCTAAAGAAAAAGATGAAAATGTAAAAAGTTTACGGACGCCGGATGAATGATGCCGACGGAAGCCAAGTGATGGCAATAGCTCACATGGCCTTTTGGTCCAGGTGAGCTAATAACGGAATTTTAGTGGAAATTTGTTGTCAAGTCATGTTAACTAAATTTGGCCAAGTTGTCAGATAAAGAGCATCTTCTATCCACAGGATGGATAAATGTTTGCATTATTTCTGAACTTGTTTTGTAAGATACTTGTGTTCTTGTTAATGGCCAGAATAATAAAATAAACATTGTGTTTTGGCAAGTGATGGCAGTTAAAATGGATATTACAATAATACAACTCTTCTGTACTTGTCACCTATCAAAACAGCAAAAGCCGCTTCACTTTCTGAGTGCCACAAGGAATCACTCAATTTCAAAGAACACTGTCAACCTGGAAGTAACGTTTCAGTTCCAGGATCCATCTGATCAAACAAGAACATCTCAGATGATTTCAGAATTTTTTCAATAAGATAATGAAATGTCGCCTGTAGTTTCATTCATTAAGAGAATGAAATGTTGTTAAAAGTTACACTGTTGGAAAGGGCTCCGAGAGCTGTTCTATAATACACTGGGAGCAAAGTGGCTCATTGATTAGAGCATTGGACTTTAAACTGAAATATTGATGGTTTCCTGACCCAAGACATCTGCACTGTGTAATGGCGCCGCTTACTATCGTGTGCTCCACATCTATTGTGCACTTGACTTCAACCACTGCTAACTCTGCTTGTGCCAGGTTAGTGAGCTGGAGAGTCTGACAGTTACTCACTATTGCTTAGTGGTTCTCTTTATGTACTCCAGCTTCCTCTACCAATAAAATGATCTAACATGATATGACCTTGTCTATTGAAAGTGTCCCAGTAAACAAACAAATAAACTACAAAGCATTGTTGGAAAGGGTTAATATTCAGTGGTAAAAAACATGGTAATTCAAGGTTAAATTAAAATTCTACTTACCATCATAAGCTTCTGGAGGTGGAAAACCAGGAGGAATAATTGGTAATCCAGGTGGTGGTATACCTGAAAAACGATTTAAAAAAACAGATTGACAAGACTGACATGTTATTGGGGAAAGTTATCTATTATCAATCAATATCTAGTTTACACCATGTCTTAACTCTACCAATGCACCCAAAAAGAAAAGGTCAGAAACCAGAAGCAAATTGGTGGTCGACAGCCATACTGGAAATACAAGGAAATCAAACAGCAAATTTTACAAAATGCACCATAACTTCTGAATGGTGCTATTCCAAAATTGAGTCCAATCATCAATGTAGTCCTTCACCTAACAGACAACACTTGCTCTAAAAATTCTTAAATAGCTAAGGCCATACAAAGTTGATTGTCTGTTTCTCAGGCCATTTTTCCCCAAAAAGGATACGGGTGGGCGGGCAGCTTTTTTAAAAATTTTTTATTTCTCACGAGATTGTTTGTGGTAATTCGCCCCCACCCAATATCCTGGTGGTCCACACAGGTACATCGGTGTTGGGTAATAAATGAAGGGTGTTTGGAATATTTTTTTTCTCAGTGAAATGTGAAAATTATTCCACGGCACAGGGTGAAACGTTACAGGGACAGAACTTCTCTGGGAAAAATGTCGAAGTGCTGTAAATTACCAACTTTCACAGATTTATTTTATCAAAATATGAAATTCCCTCACAACTTGCTTAAGAAAATCGTGAATCGGAATTTTTTCCCAATATATTCGTAATTATAACAACCTATTTGAACGAGCAGTTCAGCAACAAATAATATTTTTCTGAAAAATTAAATACAAAATGAATAAATGTTTGCGTGTTTTTTTTCCCAATTCGACTGCACACAGCCGATAATATACAATTTATTTTCAAATGCAAATGTTACTTTTATATCAATCAAAGGTTATTGTTTGATATATCATTAATTCAAACAATTATCCTGCTCCCAAAATTCACTTAATTCCATAACAGGTCAACTCGCCACACAGTTTCAAATAACACAATGACGGCCATTTACAAAAAAAACAAACAATGTCTGGAGAATGTGTTCTATTCAACACTGCGCCTGACTCTACAGAGTTTCTCAGGGATGGTGCGAAGCAACTTTGGTGAGAATCAACAATTCTCCTTTGTAATTGTTGTCGGTCTGAAAGACACTGCTGCTCTGTCTGTCGTTATACCGGTACTTACTTTTTACGGTATAAAACATTTTCTGACTTGAGTATTGCTAAAACCCACCCACATTATCAAAGTATGCTGTAGAATAAATGCAGAGTGTGTGGTATTTAAAATTCGCTAATGCAAGCATTGGTACTATCGATTTACCGAAATGAGCATAATAACTTGAATTTTAAAAGATTTTTGGAGGTGATAAAAAGGTTGCATGCGCAGCAAAAATGACCATGCACGTGGGCCTGAGAAACAGAGGTTCTTTTTTTTATGGCCTAAATATTTTTTTCATTTTTTGCCTAAACACCAAAAGCATGAAATGCTGTAAAAGTTATACAGTGGAGCCCACTTAATTGGATATCTCTTAACTGAATATAATTTCCAAACACAAAACCATTTTCTATACCTCCAGTACAAATTTGACCTGTAATTAAATAAGAAATCTTGCAACCTGTCGAGAAATTACCCGGACTCTCCCGTTTTCCTTTGTTTATAGACCTATTTGGCCTCAGTAGATCCAATACAGGCATTTAATCATATCTTGAATTACAGAGCTCACAGAGATATAATAGAATAAATGCTAAGTTTATCTTTAGAATACAGGAAAGTGACACAATTCCTGTTAATTGAATACTCCTGTTAATTGAATAATTTTCATTGGCAAACTGTCTATTCAATTAACAGGGTTCAACTGTTCTGTTGGAAAGGACCATGGGAATTGTTCTGTGATAAACCGTTGGAAAAGGCTTTGAATGCCTTTTCAAACAGTGTAACACATACCTGCATTCAAATACAGCCAATCATTTATTCCAATGTTGTCCATAGAGGATTTCCACTCCAGGAATTTGTTAACAGGTGCTATTTTACCAGTAAAACAGAGCTTGTTTGCCACAGTAAAGAAGCACTCCTTCACCTCCCAAGGGCTTCCACAGGGAAACCAACATACAGACATGACACTGACTTTTGTCCTCCAACAACAATGTGAGTCAAGATGTCTCCAAGTTTATTAAGAACATACACAATCTTCACGGCTCACAAACGTCACTGATCATTCCATGAAAAAGGCATGCACACTAAATGAACTCCAACAGACTTTCTAGATTGGGCTTAAAATTGATAAAAAAGTAAAATGCAGGGTGCCCAATTTAATAACATACTTGTTAAAGGAATAAACCTGTACAAGTGACTCAAAATACAGAGATAATCTAATACCTTTCTAAACTATGACAGTCCTTCATAGTAACATAACTTATAGAGTTGAACATGTTTATTAAAGGTACACAAATATTGTTACCCACTCTTGCTGAATTTGGGTTATTTAATGCATTTTATTCAGAATTCTCTGCACGAAGACATGACTTGTTTATAACTGGAAGTTTTGCTTGCATGTGTAGGCATGACAACATTCCATCAATTCTGACACTTCATGATAGACTCCCTCGGTCACAAAATCTGCTGACTGGCTGAGTTTGGAAAATGAATAGAAGTCTTGGTTGAGAGTACATATTCGCATAACCTTGGTCTCATTAAATGCATGAACTTCTTGCATGCTGCAGGTGGATATTCCTGCCCAGAACAGGAAATCTCTAGCTATTAAAATAAGTCAAATTTGAGAATATTTACTCAAATTTTCTTGTGTAAGTTGTAAATCTAGTCATGTCTTCTTCATAGCAGCCATGACTAGATTTGATGACAAATATTTTTAAATTACCCAGCAGATTAAGAGTTAATGATCACTGTATAACTTTGCAAATCATTTTAACATTATTTTTGTTGATTTCATAGATTTTAGCTTTAAATTCAAAACAGCTATGTTTGAGTGGTCACACAACCTCACCATCACTCCAATGAGGAATATTTATACTTTTAAAGAGCAGTGTTTTCAAAAATTCGACGGAGCTCTTGTGGTCAATTCCGGAGACCGATACAAATTTGCTCATTTTGCAAGCCTTCTCACATGTGACCGATATACATTAGTAAAAGTACAACTTGGAATTTGAGTAGCAGTCAGTAGGTAACACAAATGCTTTGTGTAAATAGAGTGTCTAATAATACTGTTCACAAATCTTTGATTAGAATTTTTGGCATAGTTTTCAAGTGACTATCATTGGCATTAACTTGGGTACAATCAGCAGAGAATTTTTTAAAGTAATCTATTCATCCTTCATATTCTGTTGGTGGTCAATTTAACTCATCTGACTCGATGGGTCCACTTGGAGTTACACAGGGGCCAAAAGTTGGCCCCTTTCCCAATGGGAAAAAGGTAAGTTGTTTCCCCAATTTGGTGTCCAAATTTCCCAATTGTATTGTCCGTTCTTAAACACCGGTTGTTATTCATATGTTCTCTTGTGAAGGTTGTGTTTATTCTGGTAAATAGTGTAAATATGGTTTCGTGTATGAATGCAATAGGCTCGGCTGTATTAACCAGAAATATACTGAGCACATATACTTCATGATGATTAATAACTTTGATTTAAAATGTGTGTTGTGAACTTGTGTCCGTGCATGGTCGACAGGTAGAAGGCACAGGACATATCGAATGTTATGTTTATTTTTCAATTTTTTACCTCCCTTGATGTGTTTTTCCCATGTTAATTGGAATGCAGTCAACATCTGAGAGATACATCAAAGAAGGTAGTAGAACTGAACGATGAACTTTTCATACTGAAGATGTGACCAAATGAATTGTTGCCATGGATTAGTTCTGTTAACAGAATAATTAAACATGTTAAGAAACCTATTTTATGAGCCTAATTTTTTCAAGAAAACTCTTCATAAAAGTACTTTACAAAATTTCCTAATGCTGGTCCTCATTTTTTTTATTTATTGGTGTTTAAGGTCACATATTTCTGCACAATGGCTAAGCATGACTGCAACATGGATATAAAGTCAAGTCCAGCCAATCGTTTATACCCACGTTGCCCATTTTAGAGGACTTCCATCCCAAGCATTGTGACGGAATCCTATTTTCCAGTAAAACAGAGCTTGTTTACTGCAGTAAACAAGCACTGCTTCACTTGTCGGGATTCCAACAAAGGAATTTTGGACCTCAGGTGAAAATTCCTAATTGGAAGAGACCCAGACCCTTTTCCAATCAGGGTGTGGGGACCACTGGACTCAAACTTGAATCTTCTCTATTAACAGGGCTTTCAAAATTTCATTGTATTAGGTAATTCAATTGGTAGTTAAAGGGAGATAATGACACAAGATTTTGGATTTTTCATATTTTTATCACTGGGACATCAAGGGAGATTACTCTGTCACTTGAGTCACACTTTAGTAGCTTGAAAATTGGAGACCCTGAATAATAAATAGTTTAACTGTTATCTTAATACAGAGTAATAATAAACACAAACTGAATAATGTACTTTTAATCCATAAATAGCCTGAAATAAAATAAAATAATAGAAAATTTATGTGCATCCAAATGTCTAAATTATTAATTTAAATAGTGATAGCCACTTTAAACTCTCAGACTCTATTATTCTCGGTCAGAGCCTTCAGTGTAATAATTGTAATGCAACAATTTTTCCTTTTATTTGATTGTTTGTTCACAAAACTGTTCTGAAAATAGTTGGAATCTGAAATTTAACTACTTACACTATTATGCAGCAAACGTTTTCAGCAGTGAAAATTTCCCATAATGTAGCTGAAAATTTAATCAATTATATCTTGTTTGACAGAGCTCTCTGAGCTCTGTCAAACAAGATATAGTTGGTTAAATATTTGTCCTACAAGTGGAAAATGATAAATTTTAGGTAATTTGTATATTTATTATACTTACCAATGGCCCAGACTAGCTGGTGCTAACTCAATTTAATTCAGGGCCAAACACAAATTTTGCCCCCCAATCCCAAAATTTGCATACAAAACCGAAAAAAATAAGTCCTATCTAGTCCTCCATACTTTTCAGAACTGCGCATGCGCAGTATCCAGGAAGGTACCGAAATGGGTGACAACCATTATTCTTTCTATAGTGCCTGCTAAATGTTATAATCAGTGGGGAGGTATGAGTGCACACTCATGGGAGGGCCATACCTATCTGGGCCATTGGTAAGTATAAAAAATATACAAATTACTTAAAATTTATATTTTTATACCACAACCAATGACCCAGACTAGCTGAATCGTAAAGGCTGGCAGGCCTAGGACTTAAAGGAAAATCCAGTCTCTCAATTACTTCGATAAAGGATAGCTCCTACAGGAGAATAGAAGATATAGGAATTACATATGTCCTTCTCTTTTACAAGAAAAGAGAATGGCATAACACCAACCATGTAATTGAGAATTACATAATTTCTCCATTTAATGCCAGCGTAACACGTTATGCTAATTCAGTGAAGGAAACCAATATATAAAGATAGTCCAGAGAATGTGACGCTTTATACTCATTTAAAAGTGTCCGAGGATTGTATATTAACGCTCGTAAGACATGTAACATATACAAATGCTTCACAGTGAGCTACACTTTAAAAACAGTACATAAATGAGACATAGTTATTGCTTCACACCCAGCTACACATTAAAACCACCCAGCACCGATGCTGGACTGCTGTCTCTGGAGTAGGTATTCTCTTGATTTTCACTATAAAGCCAGATAGCATAAGGGAAAAACCGTCCCCTCCCCCTCCTCCCCTTGTTCTGAGGTAAAATTCCTCAGAATGAAGAGGGCAGCGGAATGGCGTCAGTGCTCGAGTAGACTGCTTAAAGACCTATGTAATATTAATGGACGACATTCTGAGCAACAGAAAGAGGACCCAAAGGTCACCGGAGACGGAGTCTAAATTTCTATGGTTATTTATTTTATATTTATTTATTGGTGTTTAAGGTCACATATTTCTGCACAATGGCTAACCATGGCCGTGACAGTTTTACGGGTGGAGGAAGCCGGAGTACCCGGAGAGAACCACCGAGCAACTGTCAGCTCTCCAACATACCAACTCCACACAAGCAGGGTTAGCATTGGTTGAAGACAAGTACACCATCGACGTGCAGTACGCCTTAGTACACAACTTCACCGTGCCCCCACGTGGGCAATGGGGGTGAAGTGTCTTGCCCAAGGACAAAACGTGGTTGCCGCAGGTGGGATTCGAACCGAGGACCTCTCGGCTTAAATTTCTATGGTAAAACATGGTAAATGAATAGGGCTGTGTCCAGTATGCAGTCTTCATAAGATCGATAATAGCTATATTGTTAGAATAAGCCCAAGAAGAGGACAGAGCTCTAACCTCATGCGCTGAAATCTTTTTGACAGAAAGTTGATCCGAAGACAGACTTTCATTGGCAATACATATTGCCAACTGAATCCATCTAGCAATAGAATGAACAGATATATCTTTTCTGTTAGGAATCAGAGAAAGAAAGAATCTTTTTCTTCCCTTTCTAATAAAATCTGATCAATGTTTATAAATGCGCATTGCTCTAGCTGGACACAGCAAGGGCCTACGGTTATCCGAGGACAGTAAAGCCTTAATTACCATAGCCTCTGGACGCTTATCCGGAATCTGATTCTTAGCCAAGAATCCCACTTCTGTAGTGAGGGTAACAGTATTACCCAGACTACGGTAATGGGAATCATCAACAGATAATGCATGAAGTTCACTCACTCTTCTGGCAGATGCAAAGGCTAAGAGAAAGGCCATTTTATAGGTCATGAATTTGAAGTCTACATCGTCTAATGGCTCAAAAGGAGCTTCTTGAAGCTTCAACAGAACCCAAGCCAAATTCCACTTAGGAATTAGTCTAGAGGGTTCTAGGTCTATTAATAGAGGAATTTCTAACTAGCTTGGATAAAGAAGTATCTGATCCAATAGCCATGTTATCATGATGAGAGTAAGTGTCTGATAACATAGACCTACAGCCCTTAATAGTGACGGGCTGCAGTTTGAGATCGTCAAACAAGTAGACCAGGAAATTGACAATGTGTGGAACGGACGGATCATATATGTCTATCGACTGATCCATACACCTACGGAAGAAAACCCACCACTTCGCTTCATAATTCAAAGAAGAGGAGTCCCTCCTACAGTTAGAAATTACGTCCACTGCTCGTCCTGTAAAATCTTTTCCGTGCAAGAAGGACAGCACAACGGAAATACGTGAAGGTTAAGACTTTCCGGCTTGTGATGCAGTGTGCGTGACTTCCCCTGAAATACAAGATCCCTTTGAGGAGGAAGCTTCCTGGGAATGTCCCATAACAGACACCTGAGAAGACTGATCCAAGGTTTCTGTGATGACAGAGGTGCTACTAGCAGGATTTTGCAGTGAGACTGATCTATAACAGAATCTGTTGAATCAAAAGAGCAGGAGGATATGCATATCCTAATAGGAATCCCATGAGATCGATAGAGCGTCCACTGCGTACGCTCGATGATCTGGACATGGCGACACAAACATTGGTAACTGATTGTTTAGGTGTGTCGCAAAAAGATTTATCATGGGACGATCCCACTGGTAGCAGATCTGACTGAATATTTGCTTGTTGAGAGTCCACTCCGATGGTAACAGGCAACGAGAGAGCGAGTCTGCTAGTACGTTCAGACGACCCAGCAAATAATGGACTGAGAGATGAACGTGATGATTCAGAATGAATAGGAGAATCTTCTCCGTTAATTCGCATAATGGAATCGAACGAGTGCTACCTTGGTTCCTGAGGTAAGCTCCTACTGTCAAGTTGTCCGACGGAATTTGAACATGGATGTTCGCTATTTGACAAATCCAGTGTTGTAGTGCTAACCAGATTGACATCATCTCCTTGATGTTTATGTGCTTCTCTAGGAACCTAGAGTCCCAAAGACCCTGACATTTCAAGTCTGCGGGACTTAGAGATGTACCCCAGCCCGTCTGACTCGCATCCGTCATAATCGTGAAAGCCGGATCCGGCAGTTGAAGCAGAACTCCCTGAGTTAACCACTGAAGATCTGCCCAAATCTGAACCTTTTGTTTTACTAGGTCCGTTAAAACAATACAGGTTTCAAGCGATGTCGGAACAATTGAAGCAGACTCTGAACATCATTCTGAAGAATAATACTGTTGCCGTATCTCTGAAGAATGTCGTGGTTGTCGTCCAAGTAAGCCGGCGTCACCACAGATGAATGAGCTCGGAAGTTTGACATTACTGAGTTCATTATTCGAGTGAAAGTCGAAGGAGCCAGGTTCAGACCGAAGCACATTGCTCTGAACTGATGAACCTCTCCTTGCACGGCAAAATGCAGGTACTTTCTCAATGCCGGATGTACCAGGACATGAAAGCAGGCGTCCTTTAGATCTATGCTTGCCGCATAGTTGTCCATTCGAATGCGTGCTCTTATCGACCAAATGGTTTCCAAACAGAACTTTGGAGCCACGATCAACTTGTTTATCCAGCTTAAGTCTATTACCGGTCAGAACGAGCTGTCTGGCTTTGGTACGAGGAACAGGTGACTGTAAAAACCTTGAGAATTTTGATTCTCGACGACCTCTATTGCTTCCTTTAATAAGAGGGCCTGTACCTCCGCTAGGAGAGACTCTCTTTTGAAAGGATCCACCGGAAGATTTGTCTGCGTAGGACATCGCATCCAGATTCGCTCTATTGGATGAAATAGCACATTCCATCACTTCCGAGCGTATATTGAATGATGAAGTCTAAATCCCCGGCCTGCTTATCTAAACGCAGAGGAGCTCTGTGGAATCTTCTCCTACCATTTTAAATGAACGTGGTCCAAGGAACGCTATATTTATAGAAGATGTCGATAAGAAACAGCCTTTCCTCTTAGTATATTTATTTAATTATTGGTGTTTAAAGTCACATATTTCTGCACAATGGCTAATCATGACCACGGCAGTTTTACAGGTGGAGGAAGCCAGAGTACCTGGAGAGAACCACCGAGCAACTGTCAGCTCCCCAACATAATAACGCCACACAAACAGGGTTAGCATTGATTGAAGACAGGTGCACCATCGACGTGCTGTACGTCTGAGTACAGTGTCACCATGTCCCCATGTGGGCAATGGAAGTGAATTTTCTTCTTAGTACTAGAGAGGTTGAATATGGCATTATTAACATGGCTGAAGACCTGCAACTGTCTAGACTGATTCGGGAAGGAAAGAACATCCTCTTTCCTCCACACGAAATCTGCGTCCAGAGACAACAGCGGTTTCTCTCTAGTAGTCGCAGGTTGCTGATCAGGTGTAACAATTTCAGGATAGTATTGATGAATAAAATTCATCGCTACCATATGCTGTTCCAAAAGGGAAGGGTAATCGTCTTCCTTGTCCCTTTCACCATCTGACTGATTTAGCTGTGAGGTTCGGTCTATCGCATCTGCATGTGCAGATGACTGGACCAACCCAGCACTGTCCGACAGCTCAACCCAGGAGTTTGCGGAAGGCAGCTCTTGCACTTGCTAAGATGCTGCGATCAGCTGCACAATCTGCGACAGCAAGTCCGTTACTGAGGCTTGAGGAGCAGTGGTCTTCTGTTTTTTCACCTCTTGCTGCTCCTGGGATGAAGATCCGGAGATAGATCTTTTCTCTGTACGTCCCGATTAACAAAGCCTCAGATCGCTAGCTACCGGATGGTCCGACTTCACGGGTGAAGACTGGCTCTGTCTTTGTGCAGCTGGCTGGATATCCGAAGTTGGGTAGCTAGCATGCGGTTGTGGGTGTTTTTCTAACATAGCAGAGGAAGCCGTGACTGTAGCCGACCCTGGCTGCAGTCTAGACGACAGAGTGTCTATTTGGCCCCAAACGTTGTTGGGTTAGAGAGAGGGCTCTCCCGCTCATGTTCTTATCAGACCTTGCCGAGCCTCCCGAAAAGAAACTTGCAGACTTCCTCCCTATTTCCGTCGTCGCTGGGTGCGCTTTTGATTTTGAGGTGCTCGATCTACCCAAATCTACACTTCCTTCGACCGCAACAGACTTACACGGTGTTACAGCTCCCACGGACGGAGTAACTGCTTCACTGGTCGAGGTAGCTGCTTGCAAGGGATTAAGAACACTAACTAGAGGTCTTATCCCTTGCTTAACATTCATGAGCACCTTTGCAGTTAGCTCTGTATGCTCATCAGAGCACGACGGCAGTAGCACACTTTGGATGGGTGTCACAATACCATCACCATGTTCTTGTTCGTCTGAAAAAGAAACTGAAAAACTCGAATTATCTTGCAGTGAGAGCTCCGGCATAGGAAACTCACCGCCAACAACGTACCACGACACCCGTCTCCATTTGGTATCCCAATGTATACATGTAGGACAAGAATCTGTAGGTGCGTATCGACTACAGGGAAGGCAACTAGCATGTAAATCCGAAGTCGACTTCCTCGTCTTGCATTTGGAGCAGTAAGCTTTCATAATTACAATCAAAATACAAAGTTGATAGCACTCCTACAAACTCCACAATAAAATAATGATAAAGATACATGAATAATAGCAATCAAAAGTAAATTCGAAAAATGAAAAAAAAGGGAACATGATGAGCCCAAAGGCATCCCGATAGAGCCCAAAGGCATCCCAATAGAGCCCACCACACTACCAGAATCATAATCAATGTATCCTACAGTAATCCTACAGTAATATAATATTAAATACTACAAATATTTGAGGACGATGCCAATGCAAAAAAACGTCAGAGGAAACAAGCCAAGACCAATACCGGGTCTGGACTTGCGTCGCTGCATGCAATTGAATCGGCAAACAGGAAGTGGCTGCACGGCAGATCTGAAAATTGCATACACGATACAAATGATCATTATCAGGCTCCAGATGAAATATAAAATCAATCCCTTGCATAGAAGCCGAGAAAAGTTTGATGAAAAATTTCAATGTTCAGTGGGTACAGTAAAATTTCAAAGTATCAGCAAACAGGAAGTGGCTGCACGGCAGATCTGAAAATTGCTTACACGATACAACTCATCATTATGAAGCAGCAGACCAAATATAAAATCAATCCTTTGCATAGAAGCCAAGAAAACCTTGACAGAAAATTTCCATGTTCAGTGGGTACAGTAAAATTTCAAAGTATCGGCAAACAGGAAGTGGCTGCATGGCAGATCTGAAAATTGCTTACACGATACAACTCATCATTATGAAGCAGCAAACCAAATATAAAATCAATCCCTTGCATGGAAGCCAAGAAAACCTTGACAGAAAATTTCAAAGTTCAGTGGGTACAGTAAATTTATTTATTTATTGGTGTTTAAGGTCACAAATTTTTGCACAATGGCTAATCATGACCACAACATGAGTATCAACTCAAGACCAGGGGTGAGCATTAATAAGCCTTGTTGCCCATTTTAGAGAGGGTTTGCACCTCCCAAGCATTGGTGACTGGGTCCTATTTTACCAGTAAAACAGAGCCTGTTTACCGCAGGGGAGTGGGTACAGTAAAATTTCAAAGTATCGGCAAACAGGAAGTGGTTGCACGGCAGATCTGAAAATTGCTTACACGATACAACTCATCATTATGAAGCAGCAGACCAAATATAAAATCATTCCCTTTCATAGAAGCCAAGGAAACTTAGACGGAAAAAGTGTTTCGGATGGACTGACGGAATGACGGACTGACGGATGGAGTAGAGCGGTTACTAGACCTGCTCTGCCGCTGGCGACGCAGGTAAAAAAACGGAAACAAGACATCAGGCACACAAAAAGGCCCAAAGTCAGTAACGAATTTAAATGCTACCAGATGCAAAGCTAGATCTTCATAGAAAGAAAAAACAATACATCAGATTGAAGATGCAAGACCAAAACGACCTAACACCCCTAGGGTGAGGACGTAACCATGGGGATAAACAGAATAAACATTCTGTAATACACGTTAAACTCCCAAGACATTTAATAAAAAATTTCAATAAAAAATAGCCAAAAAACTTAGAAGTTTAACAGGAGGGCTTCACGGAAGAATAGGGAAGGAATACTTAACAAACAGTGGATTAATCATCAGCAAGAATGATGACGTCAGGCGTATGTCCCAAAATTGGGAAACATGAAATAATTTTTATAATTATTATAAAGTTACAGTCATAAACGTTTCCAACCACCGTTGTTCACTTCCATCATCCATTTACAGACTTGGATCCACCAATTCTTTCATTGATTTGTATCTGGCATCCTCAAAAAAGGAGATTTTAAAGCACAGATGTCAGATCATTGTTAGTGACTTTAGGGCCAAACAAAGAATGATGGTCGGCGCCAATTTCGGTACCTTCCTGGACATTGTACATGCGCAGATAACAAAAGTATGGAGGTCCAGATAGGACTTATTTTTTTTGGTTTTGTATGCAAATTTGGGGGATTGGAGGGCAAAAACTTGCGTTTGGCCCTGAATTAAATTGAGTTAGCACCAGCATGTCTGGCCCATTGGTTGTGGTATAAAAATATAACATCATGGAAGAGATTTCCAGGTGAAAAAGGCGATAAGGCAGATTTTCTATGACGAGGGTGGTGCATGAGAAATTAAAATGTTTTAGTAAATTTTGTTTCTTAACATACCTACCACAATTGTTTACAATTGGCTGTAACATAAGTGCAAGCCCTACTTCGGAACTAACTCAAGCTTTTAGAATCTTTTCCAAACGAGTTGGAAAAGTACTAGAGTGCAAAAGCACGAAAAAGATCGAAAAAAGGGTCGAGCGAGACCAGAGCTCGAAATTACAGGTACTCTCTCTGCACACCTCTTGCATTTACCGAGCGCATGCACAACAACCGTGACGTCAATTCCGTATTTCCGCCAATGAGAAGTTTGTGATTTAGCGGGGAGGCATCGATATCGAAGATATCCCCAAGGAGGGTGGGCCTCTGGTAAACAATTGTGGTAGGTATGTTAAGAAACAAAATTTAATAAAAAATTTTAATTTCTTTTCAACCTACTCACAATTGTTTACAATTGGCTGAATAAACAATAGGAGGAGGTGAATCACATAACCAATACCAACAAGAGTAGCAGAAAAGAAAGCAAGGATGGCAGAGAACAAAAACGAAAACCTGTAATGAAGATAGAGAGAAGGCACCTGAAAAGAACAAGGCTGAGTGAAGCGCAATCTCGACAAAAACAATTTTAACGAGGGTGCACAACAGCCTGAGCAGCAACGAGAGGGCCTAAAGAATAAAGGTCCTCAGATTGCTGCTGAAGGTGGTGGAGATAAAAGGAGGAGAAGGTAGAAGCATTCCTCCAGTAAGCTGCATTCATAACATCCCGGAGCGAAACAGAATTGGAGAACGCCCAGGATGTAGAAATGGCACGAACCTCATGAGCATTAAGCCGGTTCGAAACAAGATCCGACGCAGACAAGCGAGAATAAGCCAGCTTGATTGCAAGACAGATCCACCTGGAAATAGAATGGGAAGAGATAGACTGCCTCTTAGGAATGAGAGACAGAAAGAATCTCTTCCGACCCCTCCTAATGAACTGAGTGCGAGTAATGTAAGTCTTGATCGCACGAACAGGACAAAGAAGAGGCCTCCGGCCATCTACAGCAGGGAGAGCCCGAATGCAGATGGAAGGAGGTACCGAATCAGGAAGTTGATTCTTAGCCAGAAAAGAGCAATCAGTAGTGAAGGTGACACTGTTAGCCTCATTTCGGAAGAAGGCAGAATCAACAGATAGCGCATGAAGCTCACTGACTCGACGAGCAGAAGCAAACGCTAGAAGAAAAGCCGTCTTATAGGTGAGAATGCATGTCGGTCTCATATAAAGGCTCGAATGGCGCCCCCTCCAAACAGTGCAACACCCATGCCAAGTTCCACTTGGGTGTAAGATGCAAAACTCGAGGCCTCTTCAAAGAAAAGTGCCGAATAAGTTTGGAGAGAAAAAGATTACGACCGATGCACCGCTTTCCCACATAAGAGAAAGTATCAGACAGCATAGACCGATAGCCCTTAATCGTAATAGGCTGGAGGCCCTTGGAGTCAAAAAGAAAAACCAGAAAATCCGCAATTTGAGCGATTGACGGATCATGGTAATTCACATTGTGATCTGCACACCAGCGGCAGAAAACCTTCCACTTGGCGGCATAAGTCATGCCAGTGGAATGTCGCCGCGATGCAGAAATGCACTCCACTGATCGTCTTGAAAAACCTCTACGTCGGAGACTGGACCTGATAAAAGACAGGCGTGAAGGGACAGGCTCACCAGGTTGTTGTGATACTTCCTGGGACGACCCTGTGAAAGAAGATCGCGACGTAGAGGTAGACGAATCGGTCGATCGGCAAATAGAGGCCGCAGCAGATTGATCCACACCCTCTGTGGAGACAGGGGTGTGATCAGACTGATCCTGCAACTGCAAGCACGAATCTTCGCTAATACTTGAGGAAGAATCGGTGCAGGAGGAAAGGCATAGCCGATCCAACCTGTCCAGTCCAGAGACAGAGCGTCTACTGCAAAAGCCAGAGGATCTGGACAAGGGGAGACAAAGGTCTCTACCTGATGATTCCAGCGAGTAGCGAAAAGGTTGGCCCCACTGCTCGCAAATCGCCTGAAACACCGACCGATGTAGCATCCATTCGGTTGGAAGGACACTGTCGCGTCGGGACAGGGAGTCTGCTAGAACGTTGAGACGCCCGGGAATGTGTCGAATGGACACCCGAGCGTTCACATCCCGTGCCAACAGAAGAAGATCCTGAGACAGCCGATACATGGGAATCGAATGTGTGCCTCCTTGATTCCGTATGTAGGCCACTACTGTTGAATTGTCCGAAAGAAGTAGGACAACATGGTCCGACAGATGAGGGATCCAAAGCCGAAAACTCAACAGAAGAGCAAGGAGCTCCTTCTGGTTGATATGAAGGCCCACCTGCTCGCTGTCCCACTCTCCGTGAGTAGACAGACCGAGAGGATCCAACGTCGCACCCCAGCCCCGATCGCTGGCATCCACAGTAAGGATGCGAGCGGCCAAAGGAAGATCCAACGGAACACCCTGTGTCAGCCAGGGAATATCTGCCCAAGGGCAGAGGTGACAAAGCAGAGACTGAGGAATAGTGAGTTCCAGGTCCAGCAGATCTACATTCGGACGCCAATGATCCAACAGGAAGTGTTGGAGAGGTCGGACAAACAAGCGACCGAGCGGAATGAGATCTGTCACCGAACCGCAAAGGCCCAGCATCCGAAGGAAAGTCCTGGCCGAGACCGAGGAAGATTGAAGCAGGTCCCGAGTCAAGGCGGAAAGAATCGTCGCCCCAGCCTGGGGGACCGACACTACATTGTGAAGAGTGTCGAAATCCATCCCCAAATGACGGAATCGCTGAGAAGGAAGAAGATCCGACTTCTCGCGATTGACTCTGACACCCAGCGACGCTAGCAGCCAAAGAAACTGTCGGACATCGAACTTCAGAACAGCTGCATCGTGGTGCTGTTGGAGGATGTTGTCTAGGTGGGCTGACGAAGTCACTGCCGACTGAGTGTGGTGGAAAGCAAGCACATGTGACATCAGTCGGGTGAAGGCCCAAGGAACCAGGTTCAAACCGAACGGGAGAGCTCTGAATTGAAAAACTCGGTCCCGAAACAAGAACCGAAGGTATTTCCGTGACGCCAGATGAATGGGTACATGGAAGTAGGCATCCTTCAGGTCGATACTGGCCGCAAAATCGCCCTGATGAACTGAACGTCGAGCCGACCGGAAAGTCTCCATACTGAAACGAGGAGCTATTATGTACTCGTTCAGGGTACTCAAATCGATGACAGGACGATATTGGCCGTTTTTCTTCGGCACCAAGAAAAGTCTCGAGTAAAACCCCGGTGAAAGGGTGTTCCTGACCACCTCAATTGCCCCTTTGGTGAGGAGATTGTCGATCTCCTGCACCAGAAGGTCCCGACACAGAGAATCGGAAGGGACCTGAGTCGGAAGGGGCACCCGAGATAAACTGGGGTGCCGATGGAAAGACAGTCGCAGACCGGATTGAATGACGTCGAGGACCCAAGAGTCCGACGTTTCTCTCTGTCCAACGGTCATAAAACAGCGACAGCCTTCCCCCGACTGGAGGCAAATCGAGGTGAGAACCTTCACTTGCGGCCTCGACGAGGCCCCCGAGAGGAGAAACCACCTCGGGAAGTGACAGAGTAATGAGACTTTCCAGCCTGAGGCTGCCAGCGAGCCTGGCCACGTCGGCGCTTCTTATGAGTAGAAGGAGCAGACGGAGCCGAAGGCGTAGCCGATATCGCCGACGAGGCAGATGCAGCAGCATGCTTGGCGGGCCTGGAACGACCCCCACCCACAGCAGCAGGTTGGTCAAGCTGTCTCAGCAAAAGCTGGTCCTTCGAATGACGAAGAACTTCGCCACGAACAGCTTCCACGGAACCATGGAACAACTGAGGTCCCTCCAAAGAGGCAGACCTCATAACAGCACATTGCTCAGAAGGAAGGGATGGTAAAGAATCCAACACCGCATCCCGGCGTGCCAGCTCCAAATTAGCCGTGTTACAGGCGTGAGCGTGTGTCAAGTTCATAAGAGCCTGTGACAAAACGCGAAAAGGCACCTGAGCATCATCAAACTCCCCTGGTGTAAAATATTCAGCCAGAGCAGCGACGACATGGTCCGCGAGAGATAACATACCCAGCATCTCTCGGGACAGGTCCACCATAGACTCAACTACCGACATCGGGAGAACTGCCGACTTAGGCTTAGTCAACCCGAGGGAAGAAGAATCCTCATCCACAGTAGTCATCCCTTGGAAGACTGGTGGAGAGACGGAATCGTACACACGAAACCGCGATGGAGGCAGAAAGGCATCAGCTCTAGAAAAGAAGGAACCCTTGAGGGCCTTAGAACGCATTTTGGCATCTAAGCCCTGGAAGGACTCAACAACCTGAGCCGATTGCAGAGGACGCAAAGCCCCGGAGCTAGAAGGCTCAACAGGGTTACGGCGCTCCACAGTGGACTGCGGCCGGACGGTCACAGAAGGCTGGTCGGAAGGTTGAACGTCCGGCAATAAGCCAAAGACGAAATCCAATGCCTGCCCCAAGACTGACGAGGGGGGCCCCATCACCTTCAAGATACTCGTCATCCTCCGTAGCAGAGGAGACGTAGCCCAACTCGGGCTGACCAGCAGAAACCTCCTGTGAATACTGTGCAGTATCCAAGGGGCCAGGCGAGACATCTTGGCGACCGACCAAAGGAGGTTGTGCCTCAGGAGGCACAGGGAGGCCAACTTGAGAGTTGCCAGAAAGCAACCGGATGAGCGCCAAAACGGCCTGGCGCAGGTCACCCTCAGAATCCGTCGCAGCAGAATCGCCCGACGGAGTGTCCTCCCAATGGACCCTTCTGGTAGAAGAACCCAAATCCTCAGAAGAGACCGGCGTCGAACGTCGATCAGCAGACAGAATAGGGACACGGTGAGAAGACACCGGAGGATAGTCCCGATTGTGACGCCCAGGGGCCATCACTGACCTCTGCGAAACAGAAGGTCCTGCCAGCAAATCCTCTAAAGAGACTGACGGCGCACGTCGATCGGTAGCTGGACCTAGGACACGGTGAGAAGACACTGGAGGATTGTCCCAAGAATGACAGGAACCTGTCATTGGCCTCTGCGCAGCAGACAGTCCCAACTGCCTATCCTCTGAGACCGACGGCAAGCATCGATCAACACCCAGACTCGGAACACAGTGAGGAATCACCGGAGGAAGGTCCCGAGAGTGACAGCTAACAGGGGCTGTCACTGACCGCTGCCGAACAGCAGGCCCTGGATGCCAACGTCCCAACACCATCCCGCTAGGCGGCACACTAGCAGGGGAAGGTGGAACGATAAACGATTTACTCGAGGGACGAGGAATCGCTGCCGAAGCGACTGGCCGGCTCAACCGACTAGGAGCAAACCTAGCCAGATGAGACGGGGCAGACGGCAAATCCGCACAGCCCCGCCGCGAGGCTGGGGGAGGCTGAGAACACACAGACACACCAGCAGATACAGCCTCGGTCCCACGAGACTGTAGACCATCCCCAGAGGAGATGGAAGAGCCACCATCAGACAGAATAGGATCTGGAGTAGCAACTTCCTCAACAACGGTCGATGGTGTAGGAGGCAGATCGGAGAGGGTCACCGAGCTGACCTCGGAAAAGCTCTCAACGAAAACAGACGCCTCAATAGTGACATCAGAAGACAAAGAGACCACAGTCTCCTCGTCAGGTATCACTGAACTAACACCGCCAATAGTTGCAGAGGAACTCGCCACAGAAGGCAGATCCGAATCCTGTGTGACAGAGTCACCACGTGCACCAGCAGAAATTGTGAGTAGGGGGGGGGGGGGGGGGGTTGGATCGACGAGAGAGGCCGAATATCGGCCCCATTCCCAATTGAAAATAGTCACTTTTTTCCCCAATTTGCTCCCCAAAATTACCAATTCACTGTAGTTGGGAATTCATTTCTGTGTGACCAGTCGATTATTTTCAAGTGACAAGGACCGAATATTTGGCAGTGGGCTTCACAGTGTGAATTGTTTCAGTGCGAAGGGTATTCACGTGTGTTGTTTTGAAACCGTTTTAACAATGTCATGGTGCGTCCTTGACCGTGTTCTCCCAGATGTCGCTCTAAATTAGCTCCCTTGATGTGCAACAATGATAACTGATTGACTTGCAGTGACGTAAGTCAAAGTGACAAAATGCATCGCTACCAAGCATAACTGCTCACGAATGGTGCCTAAATTTCGTTACCGACGGATTCTGCGCTTCTTAAAGCATGTTACCGATTTTTAGGTAATTGTTTCAATTCATGGCGTCAGCAAAGTGCATTTTTTTCAAGTTTAATTCTCATCCATAGTCGTCTGTCTGCAACTGCACTTGACTCCGTTGGCGTTTGCTGTCAGTGGCCGACCACTGAGTTTACCGTATATATCCGTGTATAAGTCACACTTTTTTACCTGAAATGTTATGTCAAAATCAGGGGTGCGTCTTATAAATGGGTACGACTTGTTTCAGAGAATTTTCAGGGGACTGACTTCTTCGGACAAACGTTGTTCCTACCGTTTGTCAATTGTATTACAGACAGTACAATCATGTGGTTTTGACTGAGTGCAAATTCACCAAAATTATTTTCATTTTATTTCAGTTTAAATTCTTCAGAAAATAAATTGCCAATAAAATATTATGTGTGTTTTCTGTTACTTTTATCCATAAATAATAATAAAGAAGTATTCTATTTAGTCATTGTTGTTCAATCGGCCCATGTGTTTCAGTGCGTGTACCGGAAATCAACAGGTTTGTGGGGCCAATATGAAACCATAAAAAATACAAAATCATCAAAATAACAACGAAAAAATAAATAATAACACATTAAATGTATGCAAGCAATACCTGGTGAGAAGTATTTATTTATTCCATGAACCCCAATTCACTGATGTATAATGTCCGGTTATAAATTACGCGCACATGCACCAGGTAAAGTTAGTTTCAATAGCACCAACAATGCTTAAGTGGGACAACAATTTGAAAACAATTTGCGCTGTAACCTGCGCATTTGTTGTATTTTTATTGTTTTTTCCGGAACGTTCCGGAAAAACCAACTTAATCACAACAACTGCGCAGGTTACGGCACAAATGGTGCGCTGATTCTGAAGCTATGAAATTTCAGTCACAATCGAGTGTTGGATTTTCTTCACAGGGATGAAGACATTGGGGTGATAAACAAACAACGAAAAACAAATAAATGCGAGTATTTTTTAACTCTTTAATAATAATTTTCCTTTATTCTTTTATCTTATTCACCATGTGGTAACTCGTGAAAACTTACCTATTTCCGTTGCATCCCAAACTGCCCCAAATTGACAAAACGTAACTTGCAACTAATCCTTTTTCACTGCATATATTTAAAAATGGGGGTGCGACTTATACATGGGCTTTAGGCAAAAGGGAGGAATTCCAAGTGTGAGTTTGGGGTGCGACTTATACACGGACATATACGGTAATCTACAAAATATATGTATCTGTGGAAAACGGCGACTAGTCGACTAGGAAATTGCTAATCGATTATCGGCAGAACCCTAGTTGACGTCGACTAATTGTTTCAACACTAGATTAGAGATGACAGATGTAGATGTCAGAGATCCTTTCCCACCCAACCAAACCACTCCCACATATGAGTTTATGAGGGGTTATGGTTCTCATCCCTGCCTCCAGGTATTTTGGTGAGCCCTGGGTAGTTGATTTTGTTCTGGCATCTTAGTGGTAGGGTTGAGTTGGACAGCCTTTTTTTGGTTGTTTTATTTATGTTTATGTAAATCAGGCTACACGGTTGTCAGGGTTGTTGATGCCCCTCTAGTTCACCCCCAAGTAAATACTGGTTGTCCAGCAAGCTCCTTTGTGCTTGGCATTCTGATAGGAATGTTACAATATCCCTATTATCTGAATAGCTTTTACTGGCATAGCTGGCATTCAGTCAAAAGGATTCTATTACTTAAATTAAAAAATCCAACAAAACAACTGTTTTCTGTTTCTAAAGGTGGTAAATGCACAGAAAGGATAAATTATATCCTTACACAAAAGATGAGAAAATCAAATTTAACCCTTTACTTAACGAATCATCCGCATCGACCTGCCTAATTTACAAATTTGAGCAGTTGAAAAAACAATATTTTTCAAAAATTTTAGTGGAGATGGGCAGTATTGGAATTTTGAATTCGTTATCGGTTTGACTTTTGTTAATGGCTTATACCTCTGTAATGGTTCGATATTCGGTATCTGACGACTGAGGTTTGCTAATAGAACCAAAGGGGAATTTACATCAGGAAAATACAGAATAAGTTGTTCTTGTAATCATATCTACAGTAATTTTGTGACTTGTTCTAAATAGCTTAACCTTTAAATCGTTCTTTCAGGTATATGCAATTTCAAAGCATGTGCCCTGACCATGCCATCTTCAAGAGGTCCTGCTCACAATAGGCAAAGCACCTTGGCAGTGATTTCTAGACAAGTGTTGGCAAGAAATCACTGCTAAGCAGCTTGACATGTACAGCTTGTAGTCTAGCAAGAATTCTGGACAGTTGTCCAGGCCCCTGAGGTTTAACCCTTTACCCAACGTAACGGCCAAAACCGGCCAGCGCTATTCTCAAAAATCGTCGAGCTCGTTCCAACGAGGGGTCATAACCTATGTTTTTGAGACAAAAAATGAAAAAAATTAGTTATTCAAGAATTATTTTTGCAAGTGTCGTCTGCTTTTCATGTTAGGTAAAGGGTTAACAAAAATGAAAAGAAAATCAGCCACTTCTTTCATGAAAATGAACACTTCAACTGCTATCAAGTGTCATTAGGACCTTATAAATAGCGGAGTAGTAAAATCTGAAACTTCAGATGGTTTCGGTTTTCAACGTTTGGTTTGGTTCGGTCATTTGTTACCTCCATGATATTGGTATTGGTTTGGTTTTGTGGTATATTGCAATTGTCTAATTTCAAGAAACCATATCATGTGACTCCCTCATTGGAAGAGCTCATCAAGGTCATTCTAATGGGAGGGTTGCAGGATGTAGTTCTGTTGAAATTTTTTGAAAAACATGTACATTTGTAATTGAAATTAAAAATTTTGAAATCGTGTGCACTGGGTAAAGGGTTAAGCTGAAATCTTTTCAATAAATGTTATAGAAAGCAAGACTTAGTCAGCTTCACATTCTTCTTCCCATCTGACACTTTGCCTTTGAGAGTACAGTCATAAGATAGGTACAGTACAGCCACCATGAACTGTCCTAATCCACACATAGGCAATGATGTCCACACATGCATTTAGCAAGTAATAATAAACAGCTGTGCCATGAGCGCATGATACAACCGTTATTAATTACAAGAGGGAACCACACAATATGAGTATACATGTGTACTTGTCAGGTTACATATACTTGCCACCAAAAAATCATGAAAATTGCTCAAAGTCCAACATGTGGAAAATTGCCTATATTTTGATGAATAAAGTCCCATAACTCTGGAATGACAAATCGGACAGCGACACGAATCGAAAGGGCGATTCCTTCTATCAACATATACTTGCAACCAAAAAATCATGAAAATTGCTCTAAGCATTTTCAAGTTATTGTTCGACATGTGAAAAATAAAGTCCCATAACTCCGGAATGACTAATCGAATGTCGACACCAACCGAAAGGGAGCTTCCTTCCATCAACATAAACCACCTACCAAAAAATCGTGAGGCGTTCTCGAGTTATCGTACGACGTGTAAAAAAAAATCAACAATTTTCTAAGTAATAAAGTCCCATAACTCTGGAATGACTAATCGAATGGCGACACTAAACGAAAGGGAGCTTCCCTCCGTCGATATACACCACCTACCCAAAAATCATGAAAATCTCTCAAAGCGTTCTTGAGTTATCGTACAACATGTGACCAGATGAACAGATGGACGGACGGACTGACGGACAGACGGACAGCGGTATACCATAATACGACCCGTTTTTTCAAAACGGGCATATAAAAATCATCATCAGCAAAATTTTAATTGATGAAGCACCAGGTTGTACGTGGTGCTTTATTAATTAAATTTTTGATGATTATTCCTGTAAATAGTGTTTGGAATCAAACATTATTACATCCATGGAAATATTGCAGACTCATGGAAACTGACCAGTCCACGGCAGCACTACTGTATGTAACACATGCTCACAGCATAGATAAAGTCTGTGATTTCTATATAAAGTTTACAAACTGGGAACACGTGCAAGAAACTATTGAGAAACACCCCTAGATGATGCCATATTTCAATACATATATGTGAAGTTTTATTCGGTTGTTTTCAATGTCATAAGTTGTGGAGAAAGAGAGGGAGAAAAAAACATATTCCAATCTGGCTGTATAAAAACAGTACCTACCTGCTGGTACACCATGGGGAACTGTTGGGGGTGGTACAGCAAAATCTGGAGGTGGTACCATATGTGGTGGCATCGTTGGTGGTACAGTTGAAGTCAGAACTACAGGGCCACCAAAATTTGGTCCTCGACTTGGAAAAGATAAATAAAAAAAACCCTCATTAACTATGGTTGAATAAAGTATTTTTCAAGGTTTGTAAAGATCTCATGTTTTTCTAACTAAAGTTGCCACATTTCAAATCATACATCTCCCAAAAGAGTTTTTAGGGAACTTGCAGGTAATTTTCAGAGGAGTAGCATGGATTTTGGAGAAATGTTTGCCTAAGAATGTAAAAGAACTTGCAGATTTTCAGCTCATGAACCATTGGTTTGTATCTAATGGTGTATAAGCTCAAAGCTCGCAGGAACTTTTTGTGTCTTGTTTAGAGATCATGAATAAATGTGTGGGTGGCATTTCCCCCACCCATGGCCACCCCATCATGTTTGCAGATAACCCCTCCCACTATAGAAGAAACACAAGTACTGAGAAACAATTCCTGAGTAACAAGCATGCAGCTGCCAAACTTTTCAATTTCAGGTAAACAACACTTGAGCAAAAATATCGTGAAAACTAAAAATGTTTATTTTTTGCCTTAAAAACACAACTTTAGACTCCTCATTGGAACGAGCTCAACGGGTTTGTTCCAATCAGGGGCCACAAGCTTTGTTTTTAGGCAATAACTGAATGTACAATAAAATCTGAACCGCAATTTTTGTGAATACAGTGGAACCCTATTAACTGAATGGCCACCTCGCCAATGAAAATTATTCAATTAACAGGAGTATTCCATTAACAGGGATTGTGTCACTTTCCTATGTTCCAGAGATAAACTTAGTATTTATTCTATTATATCTTGTTTGGTAGAGCTCCATGAGCCCTGTCAAACAAGATATAATAGATTAAATGCCTGTATTGGATGTGCTGAGGCCAAATAGGTCTATAAACAAAGAAAAACTGTGCAGAGTCAGGGTATTTTCTCGACTGGTTACAAATTTTTTTATTCAATTAACAGGAGTTTACACTATAACCTATATTCAATTAACAGGTCAAATTTGTACTGTAGGTATGGTAAATGGTTTTGTATTGGGAAATTATATTCAATTAACAGGGTTATTCAGTTAAGAGATATCCAATTAAGTGGGCTCCACTGTACCACTTTCGTTCAGCCATGACCAGATTTGATGAAACTTCTTTTATATTTAATTCAAGAAATCATTGGTGCAAAATCAATTGAATTTACAGGAAGAAAATTGGACTAAATGTGCCCAAACATATACATATTTCAGTGGCAAGAGAAATTCTGCTCTGGACAGGAATATCTGCCAGCAGCATGCAAGCTCAAGAAAAGTGCACCACACTGATCTGGAAATAAATTGTCGGCCTCTCAATTAAAAGCCTAACTAGTCTTTAAATGGGGCACAAAAGCCTAACAAGTTTTTAAATTGGTCACATGTTTAAACTTCATGGTTAAATCCCATCCTCTTGAAAGCAAATACCAAAATGCACTTTATACTTAAGAAAAAATACTTATCAGAATCAGCGACTGGAATATGTTGAACTTGTACTTCAGTTTGTGGTTGATTTGGTCGTCTGGAATCTCGAGCTGTTGAGCCAATGACATCAATGGTGCCACCCATCTTCCTGTTTGGAGGTGGATGTGCCTTTCTTTGTTGTTGTAGTAATGTTTGAACTGCAAAATAAAAGACAAAATTGATCAAAATCATACAAGTACAAATGACTAATTGTGAAGTATCTGGGTATCACGACCAGACATGACCTTTTCCTAAAATGTAGGTCAGTGTAACCTACTTGTAGTCTGCTACTACCCCTGCACAAGAAGTACATGCATGATAACTCTTAGCCATATAACATAGGAATTATCAGCCCCAATTATGTTTGGGGAAGCCTGGAAATAAAAAGCTTACATCGTAACCCTTTTGCAGATTATGCAATGTAACATGGTGGTACTTGTAGGGAAAAAAGTGTTGTGATATTTTTTTTTCCTGTTTTTATGAAGCTAGCCATGCTGTTTAAGCCTGAACAGAATTTCTGCCAAAATAAGTAGCAACAAGATCACTGATGGACGGCGGCATCATTATACGGCTGCTTAACTGGTAGAGTGCTAAGTTTTTTGAGGTGTTAAAATTTTGTTCACATGTTATTGCTTTGCTACAATTTATGGGAGAGTGCCTGTAGGCACTCTCCCATAAATTGTAGCAGGGCAATTCCATCCAGACTAAATAATAACACATCAAGAATTATATGAAGCACATACACAGAATATCAAGCCTTTAAGCTGTGGTACATGCACTTCAGGATAAAGCCCAAAAATGGGCTTCCAGCACTCTACCAGTTAATGTAATTCAATCATTTTTCATTCCAATATATACCTCATACATTTCAAATGCATCTTAATGTACTACAAGAACTAGAACAAGAGCACTGCTGTGTGGAGGCATCATTATACAGCCGTTTAATGTAAATTCATTTTTAATTTCTGTTCCCTGTATGCTATGTTTTCAATAAGAATAATTTGAGTGTAGACTATACTAAAGTATTAAGACCTGGGTTGATGTGGCCCCAACAGTTAATGTATGTCAACCAAAGTTACCAAGTTACAGTAAAATCATTCCAAAACAAGTAATCCTACCAAATTACAATGAAATGCCTTCATAAATATAACTTGTGGACTTTGCTGAAGGAATCTAGGTCACATGACGGTTCGGTGGTCATGGCTGACCCATTGTGACCAAAATAGGAGAGTCTCATCCAGATATCATACCAACATATCCTATCAAGTTACAAAGAAATCCCTTCATAAAACAAGAGGCCCCAGGGGGCCTGAGGGCGCTCACCTGACATGGTAGCCTAAATATCAACCCAGAGAATTGATTTCCACAAGTTGCATCTGCTCCTCCTAAGAAAAGCTGAAACCAAATATCCAAATATTCTGACCAGTGGATCTAAAAAAAGATTTTTAAAGAATATTCCTCATACTGAACTAAGTCATAATTCGGGCTCCCACAGGGAGCCCATATATGAACCCAGGGACTTGGCTTTAACAAACCTGAATCTCACACCCCTAAGGATTCTGCACACCAAATATCAAAACATTCCGACTGCTGGATCTGAAGAAGAAGATTTTTAAAGAAAATTCCTCATTTTGAACCAAGTTACAATTCGAGCTCCCACAATCAGCCCAAATATGGAACTAGGGACATGGCTTGAACAAACTTGAATCTTACCCCCCTAAGGATGCTGCATAAAAAATATCAAAAGCATTCATCTGCTGGATCTAAAGATTTTTAAAGAAAATTCCTCATTTTGAACTAAGTTGTCATTCAGGCTCCCATAGTGAGCCCAAATATGAACCACTTGGCTTGAACAAACTTGAATCTCAGCCCCCAAGGTTGCTCCATGCCAAATATCAAAACATTCCAACTGCTGAATCTGAAGAAGAAGATTTTTAAAGAAAAATTCCTCATATTGACTAAGTTATAATTTGGGCTCCCACAGGGAGCCCACATATGGACCCATGGACTTGGCTTTAACACACTTGAATCCCCCCCTCCCCCCAAGGATGCTACTCACCACATATCAAACCATTCGGACTGCTGGATCTGAAGAAGAAGATTTTTTAAGAAAATTCCTCATTTCGAACAAAGTTACAATTCAAGCTCCCACAGTGAGCCCAAATATGGACCTAGGGACAGGGCTTGAACAAACTTGAATCTCACCCCCCTAAGGATGCTGCATACCACATATCACAAGATTCTGCCTGCTGGATCTTGAGAAGAAGATTTTCAAAGAAATTTGCCTGAAATGCACTAAGTTCGAATTTGGGCTTCTATCGTGAGCCCAAATATGAATCCAGGTGGCTGATTTGAACAAACTGGAATCAGATCCACCCCACAATGTTGCATACCAAATATCAAAAGATTCTGCCTGCAGGATCTGGAGAAGAAGATTTTTGAAGAAATTTGCCTGAAATGCACTAAGTTCAAATTCGAGCTTCTATAGTGAGCCCAAATATGAATCTAGGGAGCCGATTTGAACAAAATAGAATCAGATCCACCCCACAATGTTGCATACCAAATATCAAAAGATTCTGCCTGCTGGATCTGGAGAAGAAGATTTTTTAAGAAATTTGCCTGAAAAGCACTAAGTTCAAATTTGGGCTCCTATACTGAGCCCAAATATAAACCCAGGGAGCCGATTTGAACAAACTTGAATCAGATCCACCCCACAATGTTGCATACCCAATATCAAAAGATTCTGCCTGCTGGATCTTGAGAAGAAGATTTTCAAAGAAATTTGCCTGAAATGCACTAAGTTCAAATTTGGGCTCCTATACTGAGCCCAAATATAAACCCAAGGGGCCGATTTGAACAAACTTGAATCAGATCCACCCCACAATGTTGCATACCAAATATCAAAAGATTCTGCCTGCTGGATCTGGAGAAGAAGATTTTCAAAGAAATTTACCTGAAATGCAGTAAGTTCAAATTTGGGCTCCTATACTGAGCCCAAATATAAACCCAGGGGGCCAATTTGAACAAACTTGAATCAGATCCACCCCACAATGTTGCATACCAAATATCAAAAGATTCTGCCTGCTGCATCTGGAGAAGAAGATTTTTTAAGAAATTTGCCTGAAATGCACTAAGTTCGAAATCGGGCTCCTATACTGAGCCCAAATATGAACCCAGGGGGCCGATTTGAACAAACTTGAATCAGATCCACCCTCCAATGTTGCATACCAAATATCAAAAGATTCTGCCTGCTGGATCTGGAGAAGAAGATTTTTTAATGTTTTTCCCATTGCCTACAGTGTTAAAAAGTGCTGACAGCATTTTTTCAAAGTCCCGAAACTGTACCCTATGATAAAACCGATGGCAATTTTTTTTTACCAGTTCTTTCTGTTGGTCCTAAGGAAGCTTCACACCAAATAAAAATTCTCGGTGCCGTGCAGTTTTGGAGATATGGGCGTTTTAATTTTTTTCTATTTTTAGCTCCTGCGGTTCCCACGGGGCTACAGGAAAAAAAATTTCTGCATAAATTAGGTACTTATGACCCAATAAGCCCTCACATAAAATTTGGTTCAAATTGGCCTCTCGGTTTAAAAAATAGAAATTTGGGGTGGGGCCAAAATTTTTGCTCCTCCCATAACATCGCCAAGTATAGACCTACAAACTTCTCTTGAACAAACTTGAGTCTACACCTCAAAAGGAAGCTGCATACCAAATATCAAGTCTCTGCTATTGCTGGTTCTTGAGAAGAAGATTTTTTAAGAATTGGAGCATTTTTGCCCCACCCCTCTGCTCAATATGAGCCGAAACCTAATTTGCCCAAAAATCAAAATGCCGCTATATAACCCCTACTCACATGAAATTTCATTAACATGCGGCCAGTGGTTTGGAAGAAAAAGACCCAAACACCACCTTCACGCCGGACGACGGACGACGGACGAAAAGTGATCAGAAAAGCTCACCCTGACTTTCAGTCAGGTGAGCTAACAACCTGTAAGCAGTGCTAAAGGAATCTAGGTCAAGCGGTAACAGCTGACAAATCATGACCAAAATATGACAGTCTCATCTAGACATCATACCAAGTTATCTTCCAGGTTACAATGAAATTGCTTCATAAATATGAACTGTACACTGTGCTAAACAAATCTAGGTCACGTGCCTGTGCGGCTGTCATGGGTGACTGATCACATCCAAAATAGCATGTTCTCATCTAGACATTATACTGAATCATCCTACAAATTTGCAGTGAAATCCCTTTATAAATGCAAGCTGCAGACTGTGCTAAAGAAATCTAGGTAATGTTCCCCTGCGGTCATCATGGTTGACTGAAAGCGACCAAAAAGGACGTTCTCATCCAGACATTATGCATAGTCATCCTACGAAGTTACAATAAAATCCATTCATAAATATGCCCTGTAGACTCTGCTAAAGTTTTCGGGTTTTTGGCTCTCACAGCCATAACGGTTGATTGACCGCGACCAAAAGGGGACATTTTCATCTAGACATGACCTTGAACCTGCATATGAAATTTTGTGATGATCGGACAAGAACTATGGGGGGTAGCCTGTGCTAAAGAAAATATGAACAGACTCACAAACTTACAGTCTGACAGACTTCTGCACATGTGATGGCAATAGCTTATCTTAACTTTGTCAAGTTATGCTAAAAATCAAAGATTGGATTTGGCAGAAAACTGATTATCAAAAGAACCCTTCTTCTAGTCACCACTAAACCACTTGAAAAAATAGGGTCAATGGTGCATTTCATTTTCAAGTTATTGCGTGTAAAAGCAAATATTACAAAACATCAAAGATGGCTGCCATGGTGGTCATATTGGATGTGGCCGAAAATTATAAATTTAAAGTAATTTGTATATTTTTTATACTTACCAATGGCCCAGACTAGGTGGTGCAAACTCAAAGTTATCAAGGGCCAAACACAAATTTTGACCCCCCCCCCCCCCCCAATCCCCAAAATTTGCTTGCAAAACCGAAAATTAAAAGTCCTATCTGGTCCTCCATACTTTTACTCTCTTCTCTGTGCATGCGCAGCTGTCAGGAAGTGACCGAAATTGACACCAATATCATTCTTTGTAGAAAAGAGTACTACAAATAACACTGCGGGGAGGTATGAGTGCCCACTCATGGGAGGGCCATACCTGTCAGGGCCATTGGTAAGCATAAAAAATATACAAATTACTTTAAATTTATAATATTTTTATACTATAACCCAATGGCCCAGACTATCTAGACTGTAAAAAGGCGGAGGGCCTAGGACTTCAGAATTAGTATATCAACATAGTTCCAAGCCTGTAAACCAAGGTGAAAGGAAATTAAATTTGAAAGGAATTACATGCATGTCTCTCTATACAGTAATAGAGAAGTCTTATTATAAATAAGGGGCCAAATTCAAGTAATTCCGTATTCTTAGCATGAAGAATTTGCTAATTTGGATGTAACAAGTTCCCAATTTTTAAGGCTCGACAGGACTAAGCCCCAGAAATTAGGATGGCGTATTTGAGAATGAGAGGATATCTTCCACAAACATATGCCCTATACAATAAAACACAAGCTGTATCCAGGATATAATTACAGACAAAACAGCTTCACTCATAGTTACATACTTATCAAGCCAGAGGTAAACAAACCCAACCCCCCCCCCCCCCCCCCCCCCTTTTTTGAAGGTATCTTCTTCAAAAAGAAAAGGGAAGCGCTCTGGACTCAGTAAAAGCTGGTAATTAATATCGCCCGCTTGTAACGTATATCGGAGTCGGCATACGCAGATAGGTCGAAAACCAGTGATATAATATATAACATACACATGTCCAATAGATTCACAATGGACGATCTCAGGAGAGTAAACACACTTCCAAGGTAACGCACAGGTGACCACATTCAGGTGTACAATAAATTCCAGTAAATAACACTCCTAGACATGTTCTATCCGATATCTATGTTCCTAGAAACATGCGAATATACGAGAGTGCAAGACATGATGTATTCGATTGGGTACCGCAATTGATAGAAACTTGGATCTAGAAATGGATCGAGCTATGATTAACAGACTCGTCATGGACCGCCCCTGAAATAATTCATTGTTTCTTAGGTCCTTAACATACAATAATGCATCTGCCTAATAATGCAATTATTATGCGCGTGAGCACTGAAATCTCGCATGTAATCATCTGAATGCCAGTTAACTGACTAGACAGCCTCCCAGGTAACCAAAGGCTAGCAATTTTTTGATGATGAATCATATGCTCGTATATGACATATGGACGAACAACCACAGGAAACCAACCAACTAGAAAGTCGATGTGCCCATGAGGTCGCAATAGAACACGACCCAGCCGCCAATCAAGAAGTCATGAAATGCATGTATGTACTTAAATGCATACAAGGCTTACGGGAAGAAAACTACGTCTTGCCCAGTAATCGCCTCTTAAAACATTGATGGTGTGTGGGGCCTCGCCCGCATTACTTGAATTGTTCTTGTGTTAGTCATCAAATAGTACAGGAACCGCAAGGCTCCCTCACGTCTGACCGACTCCATAATGCCACTAAGGGCGGAGAAGAATGTGACGACCAAATACTTCCCCTGATAAAGAAGGTCCTCTCATGGAGGAAGCTTCCAAGGAACGTCCATAACAGACACATGAGAAGATTGATCCAAGGTTTCTGTGATGACAGAGGTGCAACTAACAGGATTTTGCAACGAGATTGTTTGATCTTAACAGAATCTGCTGAATCAACGGAGTTGGAGGATGCGCCTATCCTATCATTCCGTCCCATGAGATCAACAGAGCGTCTACCGAGTACGCTTGATGATCTGGGCATGGCAACACAAACGTCGGTAACTGATTGTTCCGGTGTGTCGCAAACAGATCTATCATGGGACGATCCCACTGGTAGCAAATCTGCTTGAATATTCGCTTGTTGAGAGTCCGGTCCGATGGCAACAGGCGACCTTTCCTAGAGAGCAAGTCTGTTAGTACATTCAGATGACCCGGTATATGACAGACAGAAAAATGAACATGATGATTTATGACTTATAGGAGAATCTTCTTCATTAATTCGCATAATGGCATTGAATGAGTGTTGCCTTGGTTCCTGATGTAAACTACTATTGTCGAATTGTCCGACAAAATCTGAACATGGATGTCCGCTATTATGTGAATCCAATGTTGTGGCGCTAGCCATATTGACATCATCTCTTTGATGTTTGCTTCTCTAGGAACCAAGGGTCCCAAATACCCTGACATCTCAAGTCTGCGGGACTTAGGGTCACGCCCCAACCCATCTGACTCGCTTCCATCATAATCGTGAAAACAGGATCCGGCAGTTGCAGCAGAACTCCCTGAGTTAACCACTGAATATCTGCCCAAATCTGAACCCTTCTTTTACAAGGTCCGTTAAAACAATACCGGTTTTGAGCGAATGCATCTTCACACTCCAGTTCTGAGTAAAGAATATCTGGAGGGGATGCATGTACAGGCAGCTCATCGGAATGAGATCTGCAGCCGCTTTGCACAGCCCCATCAGTTGCATGAATTCCCTCGCTGTTAATGCATCTGAGTGTAGACAAAAGCGAGCATAACAACTGACTAAGTTCGCTCTGAGTAATGGCAGACGAACCAGATTGTTGTGAGTCTGAAGCTCATTCCCAAGTGAGTGAATGACTTGGACGGAGCTAGATCCGACTTTTTCTCGTTTACAATGAAACCGAGACGTCGGAGCAAAAGAAGCAGACTCTTCTGAACATCGTTCTGAAGAATAATTCTGTCGCCGTATCTCTGTAGAATGTCGTCTAAGTAAGCCGACATTACTGCAGACGAATGAGCTCATAAGTATGACATTACCGAGTTCATTATTCCAGTGAAAGCCCAGGGAGCCAGGTTCAGACAAAAGCACATTGCTCTGAACTGATACACCTTCCCTTGTACGGCAAACCACAGGTACTTTCTGAATGCTGGATGTACAAGGACATGAAAGTACGCATCCTTTAGATCTATGCTTGCCGCATAGTAGTTCACTCGAACACTCGCTCTTACCGACCGAATGGTCTCCATATAGAATTTTGGAGCCACGATAAGCTTGTTTATCCAGCTCAAGTCTATTACTGGTCAGAACGAGCTGTCTGGCTTCGGTACTAGGAACAGGTGACTGTAAAAACCCTGAGAATCCTGATTCTCAATGACCTCTATTGCTTCCTTTAATAATAGAGCCTGTACCTCCGCTAGGAGAGACTCTCTTTTGAAAGGATCCGATGGAAGATCTGTTCAACAGACATCTTGTTAGTGGGGGTGCCGCTCGGAATGATAGCCATAGGTCGTCCGAGACTACACTTCTCACCCACTGATCTTCCATGACTGCTATCCAGTTTCTCACGAAGATGAAACTGGCAAGCAACAGAGGTCTTGAACAACACCTGTATGACTTGCGAGGCTTATGGGAGGAGAAACTACATCCTCCCTGCAAAAAACCTCGTCCCGTCAGCCTAGGGGCGCCTGACTCTCCTGAGTCGCTATATTGCCGACCTCCAGAGTAATTTTGAGAGGGTTTCTTGTACCCTCGTGGGGAGTTCCCTTTTGATGTTTAGATCTGGAACGTCCTCCTTTACTCTGGTCTGCTGAAGCGGGTTGATTTGATGAGACGCCGACTTCAACAGCAGATCACTTGATGCTTTCTTAGTAGCCTGATCATAGACTAACGAAAGCTTGTCGTCCAAAATAGTATGTCCGGAGCAACCTGGAGAGAGCTTTTCACCTTGTCATCTATAAGTGATGACGACGCAAGGGCAGCATCACATCTGATTAACTCTAGATTAACCACTGTAAGGGCGGAGTTATACGTGGTATACAAATTGCCCTGGAAAGAACTCTAACAGGGGTACAAACGTCCTCAAATTCCTTCCAGTTGAGACGTTACGCCATAGCTCTGATAAGGTGATCTGCGAAAGACAATGCTTCCAAACTAGATCTACTTGATAAAATTGCCATTGTAATTGTGTCTGAGCGAATACTGAATGATGCAGGCAAGGATACATCTAGATCCCCGGGCTGCTCATTCAAATGCAGAGGAGCTCTCTGAACATCTTATCCAACTGTTTTTACATGAACGTAGTCCATGAAACGGTACCTTTATGGAAGATGTAGTTAAGAAACCGCCCTTTCCTCGCACTTGAGAGGTGAATACGGTGTCGACTACATGGCCGAAGGCCTGCGACACCTACCTAGACTGAACCGGGGGAGAAAGAACTCCTTCCTTTGTCTGTATAATGTCTGCGTTCAACGACGCCAGTGGTTTCTCTCTTATCGTCGTAGCATTCTGATTCGTCGGAACAAATTCAGGGTAGTATTGATGGATGAAATCCATCGCAACCCTGTGCTGTTCCAAAAGGGAAGGGTAATCCTCTTCCTTATCCCTTTCACCATCCAAGAGAATCAGCTGTGAATCTCGGCTCATTGCATCTGCAAGAACAGACGACTAGACCGACCCAGCACCATCCGACAGGACAGGTTCGGAGTCTGAGGGAGGCTGCATCTGCACTTGCTGGGATGCTGCGATCAGCTGCGCAATCTGCGACAGCAAGTCCATCATCGAGGCCTGAGGAGCATCAGTCTTCTCTTTCCTAGCCCCTTACTGCTCCTGGGACAGTGTGCCGGAGATGGATCTCTTCTCCGAACGTCCCGATGATCGAGGCCTCGTCTTCCTAGCTACCGGATGGTCCGACTTCATGGGCGAAGAGTGGTCCCTTCTTCGCGCAGCAGGCTGAATATTCGAAGTTGGGTAGCTAGGATATGGTCGTGTGTGCTTTAATAACGTAGCGGAGGAAGCCGTAACTGAACCGGTCCCCGGCTGCAGACTAAACAGAGCATCCCGAGCAGTGTGCAGACGTATGATCTGTCTCATGCAAGTATCCAACAACAAAACTTCATTTCAGCTTGTGAAACGTAGCGGAGGAAGCCGTGACTGAAGCCGGCTGCAGACTAAACAGAGTGTCCCAAGTGGAGGGCGGACATATGCTCCAGCTCGTGTAAGTTTCTCATAACAACGTTTGGCCCCAAATGTTGTAGGTTAGAGAGGGGCCTCTCCCGTTCGTGGTCTATTAGACCTCGCCGAGTACAAGAAACTTGCTGACTTCCTCCCTATTTCCATCGTCGCTGGGTGAGTTTATTTATATTAAAGTGCTCGCTCTACCCACATCTACACTTCCTTCGACCGTAATGGACTTACCCGGCGTCACGGCACCCACGGACAGAGTACCGCTTCACCGGTCGAGCTAGCTGCTTGCAAGAGATTAAAACCCTTAACAAAAAGGCCGTAACTCTTGCAATCATGAGCACTGCAGCTACCTCTATATGCTCAACGGAGTGCGTCAACGGTAGCACACTTGGATGGGTGTCAGAATATCATCATCGTTCATGTTCCTCTGAAATAGAAACTGACAAAATGAATTATAACACGGTGAGAGGCCTGGCCTCAGCACCTCACTACCAATGTACCACGACACCTGTCTCCAACATTTGTCATCCCAGTGAACACAAGAATGACAAGACACCGCAGGAGTGCATCGACTAAAGTCGATATCTGTCCTACAAACTTCACAACAAAATATTAAGATACATGAATAATAGCAATCAAAATTAAATTCAAAATATTTTTTGGAAAAGGGAACATTAAGAGCCCAAAGGCATCCCGATAGAGCCTAAGTGTAGACAAAATCCAAATTTTTGGAGCTACACTACCAGAATAATAATCCATGTATCATGTATCCTGCAGAAATTCTACAGTGATAGAATATAAAAGACTAAAAGACTATATATGAGGATGTTGTCAATGTAAACAACTTCAATGTGAACAAGACATCAGGCACACAAAAAGGCCCAAAGTCAGAAACCAATTTAAATGCTACTTGATGCAAAGCTAGATCTTCATACGAAGAAAAAATGATACATCGGATAGAAGATACAAGACTAAACGACCTAACACCCCTAGGGTGAGGACGTAACCATGGGGAAAAACAGAATAATATTCTGTAATACATGTTAAACTCCCAAGAAATTTAATAAAAAATTTCAATAAAAAATAGCTAAAAAGCTTAAGAGTTTAACAGGAAGGGTTCATGGAAGGATAGGGAAGGAATACTTAACAAACAGTGGAATAATCATTAATAAAAATGAGGACGTCAGGCGTATGACCCGAAATTGGGAAACATAAAATAATTTTCTAATTATTATAAAGTTACAGCCCTGAATGTCTAAAACCACCATTGAACACTTTCATCATCCAATAACAGCCCTGGATCCACCAATTCTTGCATTGATTTATGTCTAGCATCCTCAAAAAGGAGATTTTAAAGCACAGATGTCAGTCCGTTGTTGCTGACTTTAGGGCCAAACAAAGAATCATGTTTGTGGCAATTCCAGTTACTTCCTAACAACTCCGCATGTGCGACGAGTAAAAGTATGGTGGACCAGATAGGACTTTTAATTTTCGGTTTTGCAAGCAAATTTTGGTGATTGGGAGTTCAAAATTTGTGTTTGGCCCTTGATAACTTTGAGTTTGCACCAGCTAGTCTGGTTCATTGGGCTCTAGTATAAAAATACAGATTATTGAAAGGTACTGTCCTCGTCATAAATAATCCACCACAAAAAATTAGGAGCCAAGGTGCATTTCATTTTCAAGTTATTGCACGGAAAAGCAAAAATTACAAAAAAATCCAAGATGGCTGCCATAATGGATATGGCAGTAAACTGATTATCGAAAGGAACCTAGTTACCACTAATCCACCACAAAAAAAATATGATTCATGGTGCATTTCACTTTTAAGTTATTGCACGGCCAAGAAAACACAACCAAACATCCAAGATGGCTACAATGGCAGCCATATTAGATATGGCAGAAAACTGATTATCGAAAGGAACATTCCTTCAGTCACAAATATTTCACCAGTAAAAAACAGGACCCATGGTACATTTCATTTTTTAAAGTTTTTGCACAGACAAGCAAAAATTACAAAAAATCAAAGAAGGCAGCCATGGCCACCACATTGTATACGGCAGAAGAAATGATTATCGAAAGGAACCTTCCTTGCCTCCATTAATTCACCACAAAAAATAGGATCCATGAGGCATTTCATTTTTAAACTAGAAACTGTTTTAGCACACTAGAACATATGTCTCCCCTTCCTTTCTATTTAATACACTGCAAACTAGAACTATCACTGAAGGTGATTAATACCCCCGCTTTGGATTTTTAGAGGAATGCACTTCTGATCATGTAGGCGAAGGCCATAAGGAAATGTATACATAAAGATCATTTTTTGTTGTTGAAATTTGTATTTGCATGTGGCCTTCCACAGAACAGCACTGAATACTTAAAGAGCCCACAGATATATGGGTTTACATTTGGAAAAACACATTTACAATGTGCAACATGTATTTAAAATCGGTTCATTAATGTAGGAGGAGTTGCGCACACAAGAATTTGTTCGAACAGAAAGACATAATAAATCTAAGTCAAAGGGAGATAACCTGGTTAAAATTGTCGCAGATCAAAAATCTTGGAATGTTAAAAAATTTATAGTAATTTATATATTTTTTATACTTACCAATGACCCAGACATAGCTGGTGCTAACTCTTAAAATATAGGGCCAAACACAAATTTTGCCCCCCAATCCCCAAAATTTGCATCTAAAACTAAAGAAAACATGTCCTGAAAGGCCCTCCACACTTCGCCCCTACTGCGCATGCGCAGTGTCAAGGACGTTCCGAAATTGGCGCCATTTATCATTCTAATAACCAGTGCCTGGTAAGCGCTATGTACTCAGCGGGGAGGCAAGAGTTCCCAACTCCTGGGAGGGCCATCCCCGTCTGGGTCATTGGTAAGTATAAAAAATATATAAATTACTATAAATTTTTTAACATTTTTATACTGTACCAATGACCCAGACATAGCTGAATAGTAAAAAGGCTGGAGGGCCAAGGACATAGAGCAAAATGGAATACGCTCAATAAAATAAAATAGAGTCATCCCCTGTAGGGAAAAGAAGTAATAGGCCTTACATGTATCTTTTTTATTTATGATAAATTAGAAAGATACAACACCTTCCAAAATTGAGCTTCATACATCCATGTACTCTATTAAAATCCAATATAATCCTTATACTAATAATTTTTAAAGTAAGCCAATAATAAAGTAAGTCTAGAGAATAGAGACTCTTATACTCCTAAAAGTGTCTGAGAATTGCATAATCATGTCCGTTGACATATGCAATATTCAAAAGCTATACTTTAAAAACTAAGACTTGAATGAATTTTATAAACTTAAACTTCTCACTAAACAACCATCCCAATAACAGCTCAGAATTACTAACTCCGGAGGAGGTATCCCCTTGTTTTCATAGTAAAACAGGTGACCCAAGGGAACACCCTCCCCCCCCCCCCCCTTTTTCTTGCCCTGGGTCAAATAGCCCAGAGCGAAGAGGGCAGCCGAACGGAGACACTGCCGAAACAGACAGCCTACCTAGCTATAGTAGCAACTGTTAAGAGAATGACATTCTGAGCAGTAGATAATAAAATTCATGAATGTGGATGGCTGAGCGCAATGAGCGGCCTTCAAAAATCTATAATAGCGACACTATTAAAGTAAGCCCAAGAAGTAGAAGAACTCTTACTTCATGAGCCGAAAACTTAAGCACAACTGCTAAGTCAATGATATACCATAAGCAGTACGCTAGTTAATAGAATCCATTAACAATAAAATGGAGCGTAACGTCCTTCTACTAGACATCAAAGACAGAAGAAGCTTACGCCCTTGTAATAAACAGATATCTGTTTATAAATACATAAACTGTACCCGGAAAGAGTAAAGGCCTATGCCCATACGAAGACGGAAGGACCTTAAAATAATAGGTTCCGGATAATAGGAGCCTAACTCTTATGCAACAATCCAACCTAAATAGTAACGGAAGTATTGATTCCGAAACTATGAAAGTGAAAATCATCCATCGATAGTGCATGAAACTCACTGACTCTACAGTAAAAGAGAAACCAACAGAATTACTGTCTAAAAGGTCAGAATTTGAAAACTACTGTTTCCAGAGGCTCAAATGATTACTTAGCTAAATAAGAACCGAAGTTAAAATCCGTATAGGAAATTAATCTAAAGATTCTAAGTCTATTTATCAAAAAGTTACTAACTGACTTAGATAAAGAGACAAAAGACTCAATTGTAAACTATCGTAGAGTGCATAGGTATGAGGTAACATAAACCTATAACCTAAATAATAACAGGCTGCAGTAGATCTTGTGAAACAAGTATACTAAAAAATAACAATGAGTAGTATGGAGGGATCAACAATATGAACATAATGATCCCTACACCACGACGGAAGAGCCTCCACTTTAGTCGCATAGAATAGCGAAGAAGAGGATCTCCTATAGTAAGAAATCGCGTCCAAAGCTCGTCCAGTACAGTGCTTACAATGCAATACGGACCACACAACGGAATACATGAAGGTTGCGACCTTGCTGGTTGTGATAAAGATGACACGATTTACCCAGTGAAAAAAGATCCTCACATAGAGGAAGATTTCACGTTAAGATCCACAGTAGACAAGAGAGTAAATTACTCATGATCTCTGTGAAGATAGAGATGCTATCAACAGAAATGTATTGTGGTTGTTTATCTTAGCAATACCTGCTAAAACAACAGCGCCGGAGGATACGCGTATCCTATCATTCCGTCCTATAGATCAATAGAGCGTAAACACTATTAGCTCAGAGATCTGGACAAGCCAACACATACGTCTGCAATTGATTAGCAAGCTGTGTCATAAATAAAACATCATTGGGCGCTCCCATAGATAGCAAATCTGATTGAATACTTGTTTGTTGAGAGTCCATTCTGACAGCAACAAGCGACCCGTAAGAGAACGGGAGTCCGATAAAACAATCAGACGACCCAGAATATGACGGACCAAAACTGAACTTGGTGTACTATAACCAACAGACGGATTCTTTCCATTAAATTGAATAACGGAAACGAAAGAGTGCCTCCCTGGTTCCGGAGATACGCCACTACTGTCGAATTAAAGGACAGGAATTTGGGCATGCGTTTCTGAATAATGTTCATGCAATGACATAAAGCAAGCCTAAAAAACATTATTCCGCGGAAGTTAAACTGATAGCTAAAAGACTGCGGAACCCAAAGACCCTGGCACTTCGAATCCGTAGGGATCAGTATATATCCCAATCTGTTTGACTGGCAACCGTCATAACAGCCACACTCGGGTCCGGCAACTGCGGCGGCACTCTCGGAGTCAACCACCGAATGTTTGCCCCAGTCTGAATCTCTTTTAACACTAGATAGACAAGAGAATGTGTAAATCGAGCAATTCATGGATTGCCGGAAAGTTGCCGTCGAAGAGAAGCTCCTCCGAGAACGAAGCGACTCTGAGAGAGTTCTTAACCTTACTATCCACGCGTGTGGATGTAGCTAGGGCTGCGTCACGTCTAACCAACTCCAATCAGCCACTGAAGGGCGGAGTTATACGTGAACAAACTACTGCCCTCAAAAGAAATTACATTGAGAATAATATCCCGTAAATCTTTTCTTGAAGACGTAATGATAACGCCTCAGTAAGGCGGATTACGTATAATAAAGCGTCTAAGTTAAGTCTACTATACATAATGTCGTTCCCAACATTGAAATTGGAAAAGACATAAACGGCGAAAAAGAATATATGCAGTCTTAAATCACACCGTCTAGACGCATATGAACTCTCGGTATGCCCTGCTCTGCCAAAATAAACTATTTGTAAAAATGATAAAATGGCAGAAATGAGCCATGCGGACAAGAAACTAAACTATCATGCTTAGTAGCAGGCTTGTATATATATATAAATATATAGCGTCGAAAAATAAAACACATGTTGTAATGACAATATTGGACTGCGTCGGTAAGTCAGGGACAATGTCCCTGTACCGATCGAAAAATCCGAGTCCAATGACGCTATAAGTCTCTTATCCAAGATCGCAGCAATGAAGTCCGAAAAATAATCACTGGAAGAAATGCCAGAAGATATGAAAGGCATCTTCCGATACTACTAAAGGGAAAACTCGAAATCTTTCGAATCCCTTTCGCCATCCTGTCGGACCCTATAAAGCGTTCGGTCGTCCGTACCTGATGCAACCGCGGACCGCACCGACCCAGCGCCGTCGGATAATTCCTGATTCGACCGAGAAACTGTCAATTGCTGGGATGCTGCGAAACAACTGTGCTAACTCGGATAGCACATCCGTCACTGAGGCCTGAGGAGAAGCGGTCTTACGATGCATTGCCGCTGGAAGCTCCGTGATCGTTACCCCGTGCATACTTCCAATATGCGAGCGAACGGAGTGTATAGGCCTAGTGTCCCTTGGCTACCGGATGGCGCGACCTATTCGCCGAGGAATCACTGAATGCCGAAACTGATCGGATACTCGAGGTCACGTAGCCAATGTGCGGTCGTGTGCCCTGCTGTGAGGATGAGGAAGCATTAAAGACAGTCTCTCGGACTGTCAATATAACGGAGCGTCCCGAGCAGCGGACATATGCTCCGAATGTAAAATATCTGAACCACAACATGCGGTCCCCTATGTTGTTGGCTTCCTCCGATCTGTCCTCAATCTGCCGTCACTGGGTGAGTACTAAAGTAATTAAAGTGCTCGCATCACCCAAATCTCCTTCCTAGACCGCAACGGACGAACCTGGCAGCCGAACCATTCGATGAATGTACGCTACACCAGGTGAGCTAGCGAATGTCACTCCGTAAGCGATAGACATATTCCATGAGCACTTATTGCCGCTAACTCTTCATTAACTATGAC
Source organism: Pictodentalium vernedei (assembly GCA_031216915.1). Taxonomy (NCBI): domain Eukaryota; kingdom Metazoa; phylum Mollusca; class Scaphopoda; order Dentaliida; family Dentaliidae; genus Pictodentalium; species Pictodentalium vernedei. Next base: position 342,476,174 of record CM062297.1, read on the forward strand.
GACAGAGGCACACTTTTGAAAGACATCTCCATAACTCTTCGAACAAGAAACCAGAAATGCTTGGATAGCAAGCATAAAATAATAATATATATAGCGTCGTTCAATAATTCGAAAGTTTGTGTGACATTATTGGACTATGTCGGAACTGAGGGACGATGTCCCTGAACCGAACCAAAAATTTCTAAGTCCACCGACGCTATCAGTTTCTTATCCGGCATCGCAGCATATGTTGTTCCGAAAGGGAAAGCTTGAAATCCTCCGAATCCCTTTCGGTATCCCGTCGGACCGGATGAAACTTTCGGACGTCCGTACCCGCTTCCGCGGAGCGTCCCGACCCAGCATCGTCGGATAAAATATATGCGACAGATTCAGTTGATGCTGGGATGCTGCGATAAACTGTGCTATTAAGGAAAGCACGTCCGTTCCCGAGGCCTGTGCAGTAGCGGACTTACGATGCATTGCCGCCGGAAGCTCCGTGTACGTTGACTCCCGCACACTTCCTATGCGAACGTCCGGAGTCTGCAGGCCTCGAGTCCCCGGCTACCGACCCAGCGCTGTCGGATAATTCTCGATCCGACACCGTTTCTGTCGGCTGCTGGGATGCTGCGATAAGCTGTGCTATGTGCACAAGAATGTCCGGCGTCGAGACCTGCAGAGGCGCAGTCTATCGCTGCTTCGCCGAGGGCAGCTCCGCATCAGATGGCTCCCGCATACTTTTCCTATGCGAACGTCCGGAGTCCATCGGTTGCCGGATGGTGTGACCTGGTCGCCGAAGAATCCTTGATCGGCGAAGCTGATAATATATCGGCGGTCACGCAGCCAAGGTGCGGTCGTGTGCGCTGACGAGAAGAGGAAGCCTTAGCAGTCTCAGCGGACTGCCTATACAACGGAGCGTCCCGAGCGACGGACGTATGCTCCGCTAGCGACACATTTTGTACCACAACATCTGGGGCCAGATGTTGTTGAACGAGAGAGGGGCCTCTCTCGCTTGCCGTCCGGATGGACCGGAACGAGCTATGAACCGGACTAAAAGGCTTCCTCCGTTCTCCCTCCGATCCGCCGTCACTGGGTGTGCATTAAGTTAATTTTATAGTGCTCGCATCACCCCAAAATTCCTTCTAGACCGCAACGGACGAACCCGGCTGCCGAACCATTCGGTGAATGGACGCTACACCGGGCGAGCTAGCGGACGTCAAAGGCCGTCGAACCTACTAGGGTCCTCTTAGGCAATTGGCGTATAACATGAGCACTTTTCCGCTAGCCCTTCATTAATAGTGACGACGGAGGCACACTGTTGGAAGACATCACAGATACATCAATCTAATCTTGATCGTCTGAAATAGAAATTGATAAAGTAGAGTGACCCTGCGGGGAAAGGACCGGAGTGTCCAAATCCCCAACAACATACCGTGACATACGCTTCCCATATTGTCATCGAAATCATACGATACAGAACAGGAGTTAATGCAAGTACACTGACCACATATAGAATGATAATAAAGTCAGAGGAAGACTTCCTCTAAAACAATTGATCAATATCCTTTCAATGTGAAAAGAAAACAAGTCCTGGTACTCGCACTAACCCCTGGCAATCAAAATACATAATAATAATATGATCCATTAATATAGAAAAAATAATTGAAATCAAAATATTTTGAAAAAATATTTTTTCAGAACAGCCCAAGTTTCTGAAAAGTAACGTTGAGCCCCAATGGATTCCAAGCCTAAGTGTGGACAAAAATTTTAAAAATATTTTAAACAATTTATTCAACACTTACGAACAATAATAATGTATCTAGTTATGATTAAAATAACATAAAGATATTATTTATTAGAAATCCCCCCCTCACACAGAGGGCTGTTGTAAATGTAAGCAATGAGTGTAAAAACACTAAAATAAGACTCCAGGCACCCAGGCCCGAAATCAGTTACCAAAAATACACTATCTGATGCAAAACAGAGACTTCCAGGGAAGAAACTGCAGAACATCAGATGGTAGATGCAGAACACAACGCCTAACCACCCGTAGGTGAAGACGTAAACATGGGGAAAGAACAGAATTCATTCTGTTATTCAGCTAAAACTCCCAAGAAATTTTAGTAATAATAATTACAGAAACTATGCCAAAAGCATGGGAGAATAGCAAGGGGGAACTTAAAGGACAGGGAGAGAGGAAAACACTTGTAAAAACAGTGTAACTAATAATCAGAATGACAACAAAATGGCTGCTGCCTTGAAAATAGGTAACTTAACATAATTTCATTAAAAAATTTTAAGTTACAGCCCTGATAATATTCTGTCACACATTCTTTTCCTCTCCTCCTTCTCTATCCTCCTTAGAATCACCATTTCACTAATATTTATGTGTCTGGCATCATTTAAACTGAGATTTAAAAGCACAAAGATCAGTCAGATGTTAACTGATGAAGGGCCAAACTTAGAATGATAAATGGCGCCAATTTCGGAACGTCCTTGACACTGCGCATGCGCTGTAGGGGCGAAGTGTGGAGGGCCTTTCAGGACATGTTTTCTTTAGTTTTAGATGCAAATTTTGGGGATTGGGGGGCAAAATTTGTGTTTGGCCCTATATTTTAAGAGTTAGCACCAGCTATGTCTGGGTCATTGGTACAGTATAAAAATATGCGCATGTTCACTTAGTAGTGATGATGTCTGAAAAGTTATGTCCAAATTGATTGATAAATGTAGGAGGAGTTGCACGCACAAGAATTTCATGTAGAAACCCATAATAAATCTAAGTTAAAGGGAGATAACCTAGTTAAAATTGCCACAGCTCAAAAATTTTGGAATATGTGCATGTTCACTTAGTAGTGATGATGTCTGTAAACTTTCGTCCAAATTGATTGATAAATGTGGGAGGAGTTGCGCACACAAGAATTTCATGCAGAAACCCATATTAAATCAAAGTTCAAGAGAGATAAACCTGGTTAAGATTGTCGCAGATCAAAAAGTTTGGAATATGCACATGTTCACTTAGTAGAGATGATGTTTGAAAGGTTTCATCAAAATCGTTTCATTAATGTAGGAGGAGTTGCGCACACAAGAATTTGTTCGAACGGAAAGACATAATAAATCTAAGTCAAAGGGAGATAACCTGGTTAAAATTGTCGCAGATCAAAAATCTTGGAATATGCGCATGTTCACTTAGTAGTGATGATGTCTGAAAAGTTTTGTCCAAATTGATTGATAAATGTAGGAGGAGTTGCGCACACAAGAATTTCATGTAGAAACCCATATTAAATCAAAGTTCAAGAGAGATAACCTGGTTAAAATTGTCGCAGATTAAAAAGTTTGGAATATGCACATGTTCACTTAGTAGAGATGATGTTTGAAAGGTTTCATCAAAATTGGTTCATTAATGTAGGAGGAGTTGCGCACACAAGAATTTGTTCGGATGGAAAGACACAATAAATCTAAGTCGAAGGGAGATAACCTGGTTAAAATTGTCGCAGATCAAAAATCTTGTAATATGCGCATGTTCACTTAGTAGTGATGATGTCTGAAAAGTTTTGTCCAAATTAATTGATAAATGTAGGAGGAGTTGCGCACACAAGAATTTCATGTCCGGAAAGACGTACGGACGGACGTACGGACGGTCGGACGGACAGACGGACGGACGGACGGACGGACGTACGGACGTACGGACGTACAGGGCGATTCCTATATAGCCCCCACTTCTTCGAAGCGGGGGTATAATTATATATACATGACTAATATTGACAATCATACCAAATATCTAAGGTCTAGCTCAAAAGAGAAACTAGGTCAAAAGACAAAAAAGTTCTGGTCCGGATGAAGTTTCCCTTAAAAAAGCACATAAATCTGACCTTCAGGTCAAAGGTCAAGGTCACATGAAGTTCACTATGGTACGCGACACACCGGCTCATGGTGATACATCCACAGGCCAAATATCTAAGGTCTAGGTCAAAGGACAAAAAAGTTATGCCCCAGACAAAGTTTCCCTTAAAAAGCACATAAATCTGACCTTCCGGTCAAAGGTCAAGGTCACATGAAGGTCACTATGTATGCGACACACTGGCTCATGGTGATACATCCACATGCCAAATATCTAAGATCTAGGTCAAAAGACAAAAAAGTTATGCCCCGGACAAAGTTTGTATGAGAAGAAGAAGAAGAAGAAGAAAGTAGAAGAAGAAGAAGAAGAAGGAGGAGAAGAAGAAGAAGAATATGCACTAAAACAATATGTCTCCCTTCTGGGAAGGGGAGACATAATTATTGAGCAGAGAAGCAAAAATGACAAAAAATCCAAGATGGCTGAAATGGCCGCCATATTGGATATGGCAGAAAACTGCTTATCGAAGAGAACCTTACTCTAGTCACCACTAATCCACCACAAAAAAATAATCCATTTTGCATTTCATTTTCAAGTTATTGCACAGACAAGCAAAGATTACAAAAAATAGGCCAATGAAATCGTCAGATGTGTACCCATACGCGCAACTAGTAGAAAGCTGTATGACGGAGGGCCACCACGGATGCCGACATTATGTACACCATCCACGGTATGGGTACATATAGAAATGGATTGGAGGAGTGTCTAATTTGATGGATAAAGGGTTAATACCTCAAGATCAAATTATCAGATTTAAATAAAAAACTACACAGCACAGCACATCAGTAACCTGAATAAATATATAAAGTAACATGACAATCGGATTGATATTTTTTGAGTTATCTCATGCCAGAGGGATTGGAGGAATTTTCAATTTGAAGGATAAAGGGTTAATATCTCGGGATCAAATTATCAGATTAACACCAAAATCTATACAGCTCAGCACATCAGTAACCTGAACACAATTATAAAGTAACTTAAAAATCCAAGCAATATTTTTCAAATTATCAAATGCCAAAGGGATTGGCAGAATTTTCAATTTGAAGGACAAAGGGTTAATATCTCAGGATTAAAATAACAGATTTACACCAAAAAACTATACAGCTCGGCACATCAGTAACCTGAACACAAATATAAAGTAACCTGACAATCCAAGCAATATTTTTCAAGTTATCGAATGCCAAAGAGATTGGAGAAATTTTCAATTTGAAGGATAAAGGGTTAATATCTCGGGATCAAATCATCAGATTTACACTAAAAACTATACAGCTCGGCACATCAGTAACCTGAATACAAATATAAAGTAACTAGACAGTCCAAGCAATATTTTTCAAATTATCGAATGCTAAAGGGATTGGAGGAATTTTCAATTTCAAGGATAAAGGGTTAATATCTCAGGATCAAATTATCCGATTTACACCAAAAACTATACAGCTTGGCACATTAGTAACCTGAACACAAATATAAAGTCACTTGACAATCCAAGCAATATTTTTCAAGTTATTGAATGCCAAAGGGATTGGAGGAATTTTCAATTTGAAGGATAAAGGGTTAATATCTCAGGATTAAAATAACAGATTTACACCAAAAACTATACAGCTCGGCACATCAGTAACCTGAACACAAATATAAAGTAACCAGACAATCCAAGCAATATTTTTCAAGTTATCGAATGCCAAAGGGATTGGAGGAATTTTCAATTTGAAGGATAAAGGGTTAATATCTCGGGATCAAATTATCCGATTTACACCAGAAACTATACAGTTCGGCACATCAGTAACCTGAACACAAATATAAAGTAACTAGACAATCCAAGCAATAATTTTCAAGTTATCGAATGCCAAAGGGATTGGAAGAATTTTCAATTTGAAGGATAAAGGGTTAATATCTCAGGATCAAATTATCCGATTTACACCAAAAACTATACAGCTCGGCACATCAGTAACCTGAACCCAAATATAAAATAACTTGACAATCCAAACAATATTTTTCAAATTATCGAATGCCAAAGAAACGGACGGATGGATGGACGGACAGACAGACAGATGGACGGACAGACGGATGGACAGACAGACAGACAGACGGACAAAGGATGGACGAACGACGGATGGTCACCGGATGCCGGCATTATGTGTACAATACACAGTATGGGTACACATAAAAACCCAAAATGGCTGCCATATGGGATATGGCAGAAAACTGATTCTCTAAAGGAACCTTCCTCTACTCACCACTAATCTACCACAAAAAATAGCTTTCATGGTGCATTTCATTTTCAAGTTATTGCACAGACAAGAAAAAATTAACAGACATACAGATGGACATGGCCATACCATAATGCAGCCAGCTCCAAAGAGCAGCCGTGTAAAAACTAACATGCGACCTGGTTTGACAAGATCGCACCTTAGTTGTTGCCATTTATTTAGGTGGAAATTTTGATAAGATGTAAACAGCATGCCAATCTTTTGATATGTGGATGCAATGTGCAACATTTGAGTCAATTTAATCAGAAAAGAGTGTAAAGTCTGACTGGTAAAACATGTGAGGTTAGGAATTCAATTTATGTTGTTTTATTTTGTACTGACCTGTAGTTCGTTTTTGTATTTTTTACAACTGAAGCAAGCCCATGAACCCAAAATGGTCATTCCCCAGATCCTTCCAGGCATGGGATAGACAAATGTCATGGATGGACACACAGAACCAGGTTCTGAATAGCTTCCTGACAAAGTAGCAGTGGGTGAAAAGTTAAAAAATTTATAGTAATTTATATATTTTTTATACTTACCAATGACCCAGACATAGCTGGTGCTAACTCTTAAAATATAGGGCCAAACACAAATTTTGCCCCCCAATCCCCAAAATTTGCATCTAAAACTAAAGAAAACATGTCCTGAAAGGCCCTCCACACCTCGCCCCCACTGCGCATGCGCAGTGTCAAGGACGTTCCGAAATTGGCGCCATTTATCATTCTAATAACCAGTGCCTGGTAAGCGCTATGTACTCAGCGGGGAGGCAAGAGTTCCCAACTCCTGGGAGGGCCATCCCCGTCTGGGTCATTGGTAAGTATAAAAAATATATAAATTACTATAAATTTTTCAACATTTTTATACTGTACCAATGACCCAGACATAGCTGAATAGTAAAAAGGCTGGAGGGCCAAGGACATAGAGCAAAATGGAATACGCTCAATAAAATAAAATAGAGTCATCCCCTGTAGGGAAAAGAAGTAATAGGCCTTACATGTATCTTTCTTATTTATGATAAATTAGAAAGATACAACACCATCCAAAAATTGAGCTTCATACATCCATGTACTCCATTAATATCCAATAATCCTTATACTAATAATTTTTAAAGTAAGCCAATAATAAAGTAAGTCTAGAGAATAGAGACTCTTATACTCCTAAAAGTGTGTGAGAATTGCATAATCATGTCCGTTGACATATGCAATATTCAAAAGCTATACTTTAAAAACTAAGACTTGAATGAATTTTATAAACTTAAACTTCTCACTAAACAACCATCCCAATAACAGCTCAGAATTACTAACTCCGGAGGAGGTATCCCCTTGTTTTCATAATAAAAACAGGTGACCCAAGGGAACACCCTCCCCCCCCCCCCCCCCCCCTTTTTCTTGCCCTGGGTCAAATAGCCCAGAGCGAAGAGGGCAGCCGAACGGAGACACTGCCGAAACAGACAGCCTACCTAGCTATAGTAGCAACTGTTAAGTGAATGACATTCTGAGCAGTAGATAATAGACCTAACAATAGAGGCCTCCAGAAATGGACTCGATATTTCTGAGATAAAATTCATGAATGGATGGCTAAGCGCAATAAGCAGCCTTCAAAAATCTATAATAGCAACACTATTAATGTAAGCCCAAGAAGTAGAAGAACTCTTACTTCATGAGCCGAAATCTTAAGCACAACTGCTAAGCCAATGATATACCATAAGCAGTACGCTAGTTAATAGAATCCATTAACAATAAAATGGAGCGTAACGTCCTTCTACTAGACATCAAAGACAGAAGAAGCTTACGCCCTTGTAATAAACAGATATCTGTTTATAAATACATAAACTGTACCCGGAAAGAGTAAAGGCCTATGCCCATACGAAGACGGAAGGACCTTAAAATAATAGGTTCCGGATAATAGGAGCCTAACTCTTATGCAACAATCCAACCTAAATAGTAACGGAAGTATTGATTCCGAAACTATGAAAGTGAAAATCATCCATCGATAGTGCATGAAACTCACTGACTCTACAGTAAAAGAGAAAGCAACAGAATTACTGTCTAAAAGGTCAGAATTTGAAAACTACTGTTTCCAGAGGCTCAAATGATTACTTAGCTAAATAAGAACCGAAGTTAAAATCCATATAGGAATTTAATCTAAGGATTCTAAGTCTATTTATCAAAAAGTTACTAACTGACTTAGATAAAGAGACAAAAGACTCAATTGTAAACTATCGTAGAGTGCATAGGTATGAGGTAACATAAACCTATAACCTAAATAACAACAGGCTGCAGTAGATCTTGTGAAACAAGTATACTAAAAACTAGCAATGCGTAGTATGGAGGGATCAACCATATGAACATAATGATCCCTACACCACGACGGAAGAGCCTCCACTTTAGTCGCCTAGAATAGCGAAGAAGAGGATCTCCTATAGTAAGAAATCGCGTCCAAAGCTCGTCCAGTACAGTGCTTACAATGTAATACGGACCACACAACGGAATACATGAAGGTTGCGACCTTGCTGGTTGTGATAAAGATGACACGATTTACCCAGTGAAAAAAGATCCTCACATAGAGGAAGATTTCACGTTAAGATCCACAGTAGACAAGAGAGTAAATTACTCATGATCTCTGTGAAGATAGAGATGCTATCAACAGAAATGTATTGTGGTTGTTTATCTTAGCAATACCTGCTAAAACAACAGCGCCGGAGGATACGCGTATCCTATCATTCCGTCCTATAGATCAATAGAGCGTTAACAGTATTAGCTCAGAGATCTGGACAAGCCAACACATACGTCTGCAATTGATTAGCAAGCTGTGTCATAAATAAAACATCATTGGGCGCTCCCATAGATAGCAAATCTGATTAAATACTTGTTTGTTGAGAGTCCATTCTGACAGCAACAAGCGACCCGTAAGAGAACGGGAGTGCGATAAAACAATCAGACGACCCAGAATATGACGGACCAAAACTGAACTTGGTGTACTATAACCAACAGACGGATTCTTTCCATTAAATTGAATAACGGAAACGAAAGAGTGCCTCCCTGGTTCCGGAGATACGCCACTACTGTCGAATTAAAGGACAGGAATTTGGGCATGCGTTTCTGAATAATGTTCATGCAATGACATAAAGCAAGCCTAAAAAACATTATTCCGCGGAAGTTAAACTGATAGCTAAAAGACTGCGGAACCCAAAGACCCTGGCACTTCGAATCCGTAGGGATCAGTATATATCCCAATCTGTTTGACTGGCAACCGTCATAACAGCCACACTAGGGTCCGGCAACTGCGGCGGCACTCTCTGAGTCAACCACCGAATGTTTACCCCAGTCTGAATCTCTTGTAACACTAGATAGACAAGAGAATGTATAAATCAAGCAATTCATGGGATTGCCGGAAAGTTGCCGTCGAAGAGAAGCTCCTCCGAGAACGAAGCGACTCTGAGAGAGTTCTTAACCTACTATCCACGCGTGGATGTAGCTAGGGCTGCATCACGTCTAACCAACTCCAATCAGCCACTGAAGGGCGGAGTTATACGTGAACAAACTACTACCCTCAAAAGAAATTACATTGAGAATAATATCCCGTAAATCTTTTCTTGAAGACGTAATGATAACGCCTCAGTAAGGCGGATTACGTATAATAAAGCATCTAAGTTAAGTCTACTATACATAATGTCGTTCCCAACATTGAAATTGGAAAAGACATAAACGGCGAAAAAGAATATATGCAGTCTTTAATCACACCGTCTAGACGCATATGAACTCTCGGTATGCCCTGCTCTGCCAAAATAAACTATATGTAAAAAAGATAAAATGGCAGAAATGAGCCACGCGGACAAGAAACTAAACTATCATGCTTAGTAGCAGGCTTGTATATATATATATATAATATATAGCGTCGAAAAATAAAACACATGTGTAATGACAATATTGGACTGCGTCGGTAAGTCAGGGACAAAGTCCCTGTACCGATCGAAAAATCCGAGTCCAATGACGCTATAAGTCTCTTATCCAAGATCGCAGCAATGAAGTCCGAAAAATAATCACTGGAAGAAATGCCAGAAGATATGAAAGGCATCTTCCGATACTACTAAAGGGAAAACTCGAAATCTTTCGAATCCCTTTCGCCATCCTGTCGGACCCTATAAAGCGTTCGGTCGTCCGTAGCTTGATGCAACCGCGGACCGCACCGACCCAGCGCCGTCGGATAATTCCTGATTCGACCGAGAAACCATCAATTGCTGGGATGCTGCGAAACAACTGTGCTAACTCGGATAGCACGTCCGTCACTGAGGCCTGAGGAGCTGCGGTCTTACGATGCATTGCCGCAGGAAGCTCCGAGATCGTTACCCCGTGCATACTTCCAATATGCGAGCGAACGGAGTGTATAGGCCTCGTGTCCCTTGGCTACCGGATGGCGCGACCTATTCGCTGTGGAATCACTGAATGCCGAAACTGATCGGATACTCGAGGTCACGTAGCCAATGTGCGGTCGTGTGCCCTGCTGTGAGGATGAGGAAGCATTAAAGACAGTCTCTCGGACTGTCAATATAACGGAGCGTCCCGAGCAACGGACATATGCTCCGAATGTAAAATATCTGAACCACAACATGTGGTCCCCTATGTTGTTGGCTTCCTCCGATCTGTCCTCAATCTGCCGTCACTGGGTGAGTACTAAAGTAATTAAAGTGCTCGCATCACCCAAATCTCCTTCCTAGACCGCAACGGACGAACCCGGCAGCCGAACCATTCGATGAATGTACGCTACACCGGGTGAGCTAGCGAATGTCACTCCGTAAGCGATAGACATATTCCATGAGCACTTATTGCCGCTAACTCTTCATTAACTATGACGACAGAGGCACACTTTTGAAAGACATCTCCATAACTCTTCGAACAAGAAACCAGAAATGCTTGGATAGCAAGCATAAAATAATAATATATATAGCGTCGTTCAATAATTCGAAAGTTTGTGAGACATTATTGGACTATGTCGGAACTGAGGGACGATGTCCCTGAACCGAACCAAAAATTTCTAAGTCCACCGACGCTATCAGTTTCTTATCCGGCATCGCAGCATATGTTGTTCCGAAAGGGAAAGCTTGAAATCCACCGAATCCCTTTCAGTAACCCGTCGGACCGGATGAAACTTTCGGACGTCCGTACCCGCTTCCGCGGAGCGTCCCGACCCAGCATCGTCGGATAAAATATATGCGACAGATTCAGTTGATGCTGGGATGCTGCGATAAACTGTGCTATTAAGGAAAGCACGTCCGTTCCCGAGGCCTGTGCAGTAGCGGACTTACGATGCATTGCCGCTGGAAGCTCCGTGAACGTTGACTCCCGCACACTTCCTATGCGAACGTCCGGAGTCTGCAGGCCTCGAGTCCCCGGCTACCGACCCAGCGCTGTCGGATAATTCTCGATCCGACACCGTTTCTGTCGGCTGCTGGGATGCTGCGATAAGCTGTGCTATGTGCACAAGAATGTCCGGCGTCGAGACCTGCGGAGGCGCAGTCTATCGGTGCTTCGCCGAGGGCAGCTCCGCATCAGATGGCTCCCGCATACTTCCTATGCGAACGTCCGGAGTCCATCGGTCTCGAATCCCTGGCTGCCGGATGGTGTGACCTGGTCGCCGAAGAATCCTTGATCGGCGAAGCTGGTAATATATCGGCGGTCACGCAGCCAAGGTGCGGTCGTGTGCGCTGACGAGAAGAGGAAGCCTTAGCAGTCTCAGCGGACTGCCTATACAACGGAGCGTCCCGAGCGACGGACGTATGCTCCGCTAACAACACATTTGTACCACAACATCTGGGGCCAGATGTTGTTGAACGAGAGAGGGGCCTCTCTCGCTTGCCGTCCGGATGGACCGGAACGAGCTATGAACCGGACTAAAAGGCTTCCTCCGTTCTCCCTCCGATCCGCCGTCACTGGGTGTGCATTAAGTTAATTTTATAGTGCTCGCATCACCCCAAAATTCCTTCTAGACCGCAACGGACGAACCCGGCTGCCGAACCATTCGGTGAATGGACGCTACACCGGGCGAGCTAGCGGACGTCAAAGGCCGTCGAACCTACTAGGGTCCTCTTAGGCAATTGGCGTATTAGATGAGCACTTTTCCGCTAGCCCTTCATTAATTGTGACGACGGAGGCACACTGTTGGAAGACATCACAGATACATCACCCTAATCTTGATCGTCTGAAATAGAAATTGATAAAGTAGAGTGACCCTGCGGGGAAAGGACCGGAGTGTCCAAATCCCCAACAACATACCGTGACATACGCTTCCCATATTGTCATCAAAATCATACGATACAGAACAGGAGTTAATGCGAGTACACTGACCACATATAGAATGATAATAAGGTCAGAGGAAGACTTCCTCTTAAAACAATTGATCAATATCCTTTCAATGTGAAAAGAAAACAAGTCCTGGTACTCGCACTAACCCCTGGCAATCAAAATACATAATAATAATATGATCCATTAATATAGAAAAAATAATTGAAATCAAAATATTTTGAAAAAATATTTTTTCAGAACAGCCCAAGTTTCTGAAAAGTAACGTTGAGCCCCAATGGATCCCAAGCCTAAGTGTGGACAAAAAATTTTAAAAATATTTTAAACAATTTATTCAACACTTACGAACAATAATAATGTATCTAGTTATGATTAAAATAACATAAAGATATTATTATTTAGAAATCCCCCCCTCACACAGAGGGCTGTTGTAAATGTAAACAATGAGTGTAAAAACACTAAAATAAGACTCCAGGCACCCAGGCCCGAAATCAGTTACCAAAAATACACCATCTGATGCAAAACAGAGACTTCCAGGGAAGAAACTGCAGAACATCAGATGGTAGATGCAGAACACAACGCCTAACCACCCGTAGGTGAAGACGTAAACATGGGGAAAGAACAGAATTCATTCTGTTATTAAGCTAAAACTCCCAAGAAATTTTAGTAATAATAATTACAGAAACTATGCCAAAAGCATGGGAGAATAGCAAGGGGGAACTTAAAGGACAGGGAGAGAGGAAAAACACTTGAAAAAACAGTGTAACTAAATAATCAGAATGACAACAAAATGGCTGCTGCCTTGAAAATAGGTAACTTAACAAAATTTCATTAAAAAATTTTAAGTTACAGCCCTGATAATATTCTGTCACACATTCTTTTCCTCTCCTCCTTTTCTATCCTCCTTAGAATCACCATTTCACTAATATTTATGTGTCTGGCATCATTTAAACTGAGATTTAAAAGCACAAAGATCAGTCAGATGTTAACTGATGAAGGGCCAAACTTAGAATGATAAATGGCGCCAATTTCGGAACGTCCTTGACACTGCGCATGCGCAGTGGGGGCGAGGTGTGGAGGGCCTTTCAGGACATGTTTTCTTTAGTTTTAGATGCAAATTTTGGGGATTGGGGGGCAAAATTTGTGTTTGGCCCTATATTTTAAGAGTTAGCACCAGCTATGTCTGGGTCATTGGTACAGTATAAAAATATAAGCCTATGTAAGGCAACAAAATCAATAATCAATATGGATATTGGGAAAAAGAGATGTCATAATCAACAAGAGGAATGATACATCCCAGCCACTCACCAAAATTCATGCTTGGTACAGTGGATTCCAATGTCAGGAAAGCATCCTGTGCTAAAATGCTTCAGCCATGTGGTGAACTGTCCAATCAGGTGCCATTGAATAACTAGGCCACTGCAAGGCATGGGCTATGTCCCTGAGAGCAAGTTCTTACACTGGACATATTACAGACTAAAACAAGAAATTTTCAAAGTCAAGAAATGGAAAAAGGGCCATAACTCAGCAAAAATTGGCCAGATTGAACCCAAATTTGAGCCTGGCATGCATATTTACGAGACAAACCTATCTACAAAATTTGGTGGTGATTCAATAACTCAAATTAAAGTTATCAGCTGGACATCCAATTTTCAAAGTAAAAAAAATGGAAAAAGGGCCATAACACATCCAAAAGTGGTCGGACCAAACCCAAATTCGAACTTGACCCGCATGTTCATGAGACAAACCCATGTACAAAATTTGATGTTGATTCAATAACTCAAACTGAAGTTATCAAAATTCCCTAGTTGCAAAATTTGGTGGAAAAGCATTGAAAAAGTGGCATAACTCCAACCGATATTTGGAATTCACCTAATTATTGCGGTAAGGGACTTCTACACCAAATGTTTCAATGACCCAAGCTTTAGTTATCACTCCAGATGGACGGATGCAGCAAGTACAATTGTCCTCAGACAAAATATTATGTTAGGGGACAATAACAGAACACAAAGAAGTGAATGTTTGAAAATTTTACCACTCTCTTAACACACAATATATTTATTACAAAAATAAGGCATGTAACCTATTTTATGGATGAATACATAACTGCAGTACTTGCACAACTGAGTTAGTACAAATGTAATCCTTTACAAAACATAATGGCCATAACTGACTTTAGGTATTCTCAAACTTGCCATTCAAATTTTATTATTTTTAACAATTTTTGCCTGACACATAGCTTATAGCCTCATCACTGGGTTAAAATCTATGATTTTGAGGCATAAAATGAAAATTTTTAATAATTAAAAAAAACATATTTGAAAGAGTCATCTTCTAGAAGTATTAGGCAAAGGGTTATGAAATTATCAATCCCTGAATATCATGTGGGCCACTGGAACTGTTAAACTAAATAGTCATGAAAAATACAGGCAAAATATGGAATGGTGCAAATAGTGAAATGGTTCAAATAGATACTTGATGAAAGTGTCAATGACACTGTGGCTTAACTTGACTGTGTGTTGTGTTTGATAAAAAGGATAATGTTCAATGTTTATGAAAAGATTATGAAATACGACAAGAATTGTGATAATTGAGAATATGTAAATTTCTGTTCCCTGTATGCTATGTTTTCAGTAAAAATAATTTGAGGTGTAGACTGTACTAAAGACTTGAGGGGTGGGTTAATGTGGCCCTCACAGTTAATGTATGTCAACCAAAGTTACCAAGTTACAGTGACATTATTCCAAAACGAGTCATCCTATCAAATTACAATGAAATCCTTTCATAAATACAGCCTTTGACTGTGCTAAAAGTCTTTTAGTTTCGGGCCTGTGTAGCCATCATGGTTGACCGATCGCAACCAAAAGGGGACATCCTCATCTAGACATTATACTGAGTCATCCTACCAAGTTACAATGAAATCCCTTCATAAATACATCCTGTAGTCTGTGCTAAAGGTTTTCGGATTTTGGGCTCGGGCAGCTGTCACAGCTGAACGATTGCAACCAAAAGGGGATGTTCTCAACTAGACATTATCTGGAGTCATCCTACCAAGTTACAATGAAATAAATACGACCTATAGACTGTGCTAAAGGTTTTCAGGCTTTAGGCCACTGTAGCCATCACAGTTGCCCGATTGCGACCAAAAGAAGACATTTTCGTCTTGATATTATATGGAGTCATCCTACCAAGTTACAATGAAATTCCCTCCATATTAAATACAACCTGCAGACTGTGCTAAACGTTTTTGGGTTTCGAGCTTGGGCAGCCATCACGGTTGACAGATCATGACCAAAAGGAGACGTTCTCGTCTAGACATTATACAGAGTCATCCTACCAAGTTAAAATGAAATCCCTTCATAAATACGATCTGTAGACTGAGCTAAAGTTTTTCGGGCTTTGGGCTCGGGCAGCCATCACCGTTTCACTGATCGTGACCAAAAGGGGAGGTTCTCATCTAGACATGACTTCAAACCCGCATACGAAATTTCGTGACAATTGGACAAGAACTACAGGGTGTAGAAGGTGCTAAAGGAAAATGTGAACAGACTCACAAACTAACAGATTTCTGCATGTGTGATGGAAATAGCTAATCTTGACTTCAGCAAGTTAAGCGAAAAATGTTAAAATACAAGATATAAAACAATACCAAACATAAGATCTATAAAAAAAATTTCTTGTTTCTCAAGCACCTCCCTCATCACAGAAAATCTGCCTCCTCACTTTTTTTCACCTGGAAATCTCTTCTATGGCACTATTTTGCACTTATTGTACCAACATTTAACCAACTATCCCTTGTTTGACAGAGCTCTGTCAAACAAGATATAATTTTCAACTACATTATGGGAAAATTTCACTGCTGAAAACATTGGTTTGCTACATAATAGTGTAAGTAGTTAGATTTCTGATTCCAACTATTTTCCAAAAGGTTTTGTGAATAAACAAAAGGAAAAAAAAGCCTCCCTTCCTCATCATAAAATTGAGGAAAAATTGCTCGAGAAACAAGGTTTTTTTATTGCCTAAATTTCATATCCTAGAGCACAATGACAAGAGGAGTTGGATGAAGCAAACAGAATTCAACATAAAAATGTCCGAAAAGGTACTGTTTCAGCTATTCTTACCTGATTGTGGAGATGATGATACATCTTTTTTGTCGGTGGATGATGTTGTCTTATTTGGTGTTATACTGTGTGGAATCTGAAAATACAGGAAAATTAAAATATCCCGAACACACTGCTTAAAATATCAGAAGAGTGGAACCTTGTTAATTGAATATGTTTGTTTGTTTATTGGGGTTTAATGACACATTCAACAGCCAAGGACACATTGTGTCAGTGTTAACTGAATACAGTGTAATCCTGTCAATCGAATAGCCACTTTGCCAATGAAAATTATTCAAATAGGAGTATTCAATTAACAGGAATTGTGTCACTTTCCTGCATTCTAGAGATAAACTTAGCATTTATTCTATTATATCCTGTTTGACAGAGCTCCATGAGCTCTGTCAAACAAGATATAATAGATTAAATGCCTGTATTGGCTGTACTGAGGCCAAATAGGTCTAAAAACAAAGGAGAACTGGGGAGAGTCGGGGTAATTTCTTGACAGGTTATAAGATTTTTTATTCAATTAACAGGAGTTTACTCTATAACCTATATTCAATTAATAGGTCAAATTTGTTCTGGAGTTATGGCAAATGGTTTTGTGTTGGGAAATTATATTCAACTAACAGGGTTATTCAGTTAAGAGATATTCAATTAAGTGGGCTCCACTGTACTCACTTTGCCAAAGAAAAATATTCAATTAACAGGAATTGGAACATTTTCCTATCTACTAGTTGTAAACAGAGCATTGAATAAGATATAACCAATCAATTTCCTATATGGGAAAAATTGAGGCCAAAGATAACAGATTACAAGATTTTTTTTTCAATTGACAGAAATTCACCCTGTAACTTATATGCGATAAAAGGTCAAATTTTTAGTGAAGGTTGAGTGAATGGTTTTGTCAAGACCTCTAACAATTAGATGAATGCTCATTTCATTCGTGTGTCGGTTATGCAAACTCTCTGTTGTATAACCTTTTACCCCTATAATTACAGCCAAAAATTGGTCAAAGACTCAGAACTGCATTTCTTCCATCTAGGTATACAACTCATACATCTCAAATACGACAGTGCATGCAAATAGCAACAACATATGGCAGTGTCAAGACGAAAGCGAACATAAAATTGTTTTGCATCATCAAAAAACTAATGACAGAAACATTCAGGATCGTGGTAAAATTGACAATGATTAGCACTGTTGTACATGCAACCAGGGTTCATACCTTTATTAACAGCTGGTAGGAATCATTTCCAACTTATCCTTCATTCATTCAGAATTGTTCGCAACAAAAATATGCCCAGTTTTCACCCCAATTTTTTGGATGAGAAAGAGATTTGAAAGAAATTAACTCTTAAACAACATGTGTGATATTATGAATTAGCTTTCACCTCTTCGTGATCACTTGACCACTAAAAGGCAGAGGCGAATGAATTGTATGTTGGTTTTAAGTATTAATAACCCATGAGCTGAAAACAGATAATCCATTTAATCAGAAACATATGTCTGTATTTCTGGAAGTTTTTAGATGCATGTGCCGCTTATGACAGAATAGGGGGATACCCAGTTTAAAAAATCACATGTTCAAGGAATATGTCCTCATTAGTAATTGCTTGTGTCTGGCCTATAATTGTTTGCATTCATGGCTGATCCATTCATTTGGACAGATGTGATGGGAAGTGATAGTGCATGTGAACAAATTCTTACAATTTAAATAGGAGATGATGAAAACATTGGAGTACACAATCTTATGAATCCATACAGACTCTGCCCTGAGCAAACATATTGTTTATATCTCAAGTTATCTCTGGAAACCCCAAAGTGACCAAATGGACAATGCTATACCATAATATGATAAATTTTAAGTAATTTGTATATTTTTTATACTTACCAATGGCCCAGACTAGCTGGTGCTAACTCAAAATAATCCAGGGCCAAACAAAAATTTTGCCCTCCAATCCCCCCAAAAAACGAAAAAATCAGGTACTAGATGGTCCTCCATACTTTTCAGATCTGAGCATGCGCAGTACCCAGGAAGGCACCGTAATTGGCGCCAACCATCATTCTTTCTACAGATTGCCTGTTAAATGTTATAATCAGCGGGGAGGTATGAGTGCCCACTCTTGGGAGGGCCATCCCCATCTGGGCCATTGGTAAGTATAAAAAATATACAAATAACTTAAAATTTATATTTTTATACGACAACCAATGGCCCAGACTAGCTGAATCGTAAAAAGGCTGGAGGGCCTAGGACTTGAAGGAAAATCCAATCTCTCGATTACTTCAGTAAAGGATAGCTCCTACAAGAGAATAGGAGAAGATAGGAATTATATATGTCTTTCTCTTTTACGAGAAAAGAGAAAGACATAACACCAACAATGTGATTGAGTATTACATAATATATAATTCTCCATTTAATCCCAGCGTAACCCGTTATGCTAATTCGGTGAAGGAAAACCAATATATAAGGATACCGTACTGATGCGGCAATAAGCCCAGGAGGTGCAGGCAGTGAAAAAGCAAAAAAGACATGGGTGGGCTTATTTTCGGGTAAGGCAGTTTGCAGAAGCAGGGAAAAGTTTGAGACGGCCATTTGCAGCATTGTTATTGGAGAGTACAGTTTCCAACTGTCCATTTTATCATACCACTTCATATTTTGTCTTATGTGTGTGAAATTGAAATGGTTTGTAAATTGTATTGAATAAAGAATGTGTTAACATACCAAAAACTATCCTACTTAATTTTTCCGTCTTGTTTTTATTGAAATGAGTTCGGAGAATTGTGAGCGTGAATTCCCATGTTGTTGATGGAAAAGTCATGGAAATCGAAAGTAGCATTTCGAAAACGAGTCTATTATAGTCTGTTTTTAAAGACGTTACTTTCATAAAGCCATGCTGGACTGGGACGTTTTGTCCCAATGTTTTTGAATTATGTTTATTAAAAAAATATGTGAACTGTGTTTTGTATTACTCACGTTAAAGAAGGTGCCCTCAGTATTCATACGGTAACTCCCATTGTGAAAAAAACAAACAATACATTCTGTTGCGTTCACTTTCTCCAAGTGCAAGATGAACAGGGGGCAGTTCACAGCCAACATTGTTAGCACTGGATAACTATCTAAAACACTGTTGGTTCAAAATGAAGACAAAATACACAGCTGGACATGTTCTGAATTTGTTCGTATTTAAGTCATGGGAGGTAACTTAATTCTTGTGATATGTCAACAGAATTTTATTAACTTTTCAACAAACTTTCAATTATATTTTTTTTTTACACAAAACGGATAAATTTTGTATGAACCATAACAATAGTATATATAATAGGTTAGCTGAAGTTAATTATACTTGAGAGGTCATGTTTTTATTTAATTTATATTTCGAGTTTATATAATTTTGATTTCACATAACAGTGACAGTATGAGAAAATATTTGGCATACACTGCATTTGATAAAAACACGTGGGCATGTTTCATAAATGATCTATTTTTAAACTGACTGCCCTGGTGCACATAATGTGTCCCCATTGTTGGAAACAATATGGCTTTCCCTTGTTTTGTTTTCAAAACAGACTTTCATGTAGCATGGATCAAACTGGATATTACAACTTGGGGGAATGAATTCATATTTATTTTTGAGCAGCTACATTTGCAGGGATCACATCAGGTAATTTCTCAACAAAATTGTCGGATTCCTGTTTTTTGTTTTTCAATGGCACATTAATTGAGACGGAATAAAAACAAAACGATATGTATTGTTAGGATTGAGTAATTTTTATTATACAATAAAACCTGTCAAAAGATAATAAGAATGAATATTTTCTCACTAAAACTGTACAGATTGAACAAAGAAAGTGGCAATAACAGAGAAAAATGACACGAAAAAAATGACATTCGATGCATTTTTCTTTATTATGGTAAGGGCATTTCTCTGATTTTCAGAAGTAGGGGAGTGGGCTTATTCATGAAGAGGCCACCTTGAAATAGGTTTTTCGAAAATAGGGGAGTGGGCTTAATCCCGAATATGGGCTTATTCCCGTGTCAGTACGGTAGTCCAGAGAATGAGACTCTTTATACTCATTTAAAAGTGTCCGAGGATTGTATATTAATGCCCGTTTGACACGTGACATATACAAATGCTTCACAGTGAGCTACACTTTAAAAACCATACATAAATGAGACATAGTTATTGCTTCACACTGAGCTACACATTAAAACCATCCCAGCACCGACTCAGGACTACTGACACCGGAGGAGGTCTTCCCTTGCTTTTCACTATAAAGCCAGATGATCATAAGGGAAAAATCCATCCCCCCCTTTTCCCCTTGTTCTGAGGTAAATATCCTCAGAACGAAGAGGGCAGCAGAACAGCGTCACTGCTGGAACGGACAGACTAAAGACCTATAGATGTAACCATTAATGGATGACATTCTGAGCAACAGAAAGAGGACTCAAAGATCAAAGGTCACCGGAGATGGACTCTAAATTTCTCAGGTAAAACTTGGTAAATGAAGAGGGCTGTGTCCAGTAAGCAGCTTTCATGAGATCAGTAATGGCTATACTGTTGGAATAAGCCCAAGAAGTGGACAGTGCTCTAACCTCATGCACTGATATCTTATTAACAAAACGTTGATCCGAAGATAGATTTTCATAGGCAATGCGTATTGCCAACTGAATCCATCTAGCGATGGCATGAATAGAAATATCCTTTCTGTTAGGAATCAATGAAAGAAAATGTTTTCTTCCTTTTCTAACAAAATCTGATCAATGTTTATAAATGCGCATAGCCCTGACTGGACACAGCAAAGGTCTACGGTTATCGGAGGACGGTAAAGCCTTAATGACAATAGGCTCTGGCCGCTTGTCTGGAATCTGATTCTTAGCCAAAAACCCCACTTCAGTAGTGAGGGTAATGGTATTACCCACACTACGGTAGTGAGATTCATCAACAGATAAAGCATGAAGTTCACTGACTCTTCAAGCAGATGCAAAGGCTAAGAGAAACGCCATTTTATAGGTCAAGAATTTAAACTCTATGACGTCCAACGGCTCAAAAGGACCTTCTTTGAGCTTCAACAGAACCCAAGCCAAATTCCACTTAGGAATTAATCTGAGGGTTCTAGGTCTATTGAGAGAGAAATTTTTAACTAGCTTGGATAATGAAGTATTTGATTCAATAGCCCAGTTATTAAGATGAGCTAAGTATCCGATAACATAGACCTATAGCCCTTAATAGTGACGGGCTGCAGTTTAAGATCGTCAAACAAGTAGACCAGGAAATTGGCAATATTTGGTATGGATGGATCATATATGTCTATCGACTGATACTTACACCAACGGAAGAAAACCCTCCACTTCGCTGCATAGTTCAACGAAGAAAACAACCTCTTGCAGTTAGAGACCAAAGCACATTGCTCTGAACTGATAAACCTTCCCTTGTATGGCGAACCACAGGTACTTTCTGAATGCCGGATGTACCAAGACATGAAAGTAAGCGTCCTTTAGATCTATGCTTGTCGCATAGTCGTCCACTCAAATGCTCGCTCTTACCGACCGACTTGTTTCCATATAGAATTTTGGAGCCAAGATAAGCTTGTTTACCCAGCTCAAGTCTATTACCGGTCGGAACGAGCTGACTGGCTTCGGTACGAGGAACAGGGGACTGTAAAAACCCTGAGAATTTTTATTCTCGACGACCTCTGTTGCTTCCTTTAATAAGAGAGCCTGTACCTCTGCTAGGAGAGACTCTTTAGAAAGGATCCGCCGGAATATTTGTCCAACGCGGACATGTCGTTAGTGGGGGTTTCGCTCGTAATGATAGCCGTAGGCCATCTGAGACTACACTTCTCACCCACTGATCTTCCGCGACTGCTATCCAGTTTTTCGCGAAGTTTGATAACCTTCCGCCAACTGGCAAACAATAGAGGTCTTGACCATCACCTGTTGGACCTGCGAGGCTTATGGGAGGAGAAACTACGTCCTCCCCGCGAAGATCCTCGCCCCGTCTGCTTAGGGGTGTCTGACCTATAGTCCCGATCAGACTTACGCCCCTTTCCCGAGTCACTGTATTGACAAACTCCGGAGTAATTGTATGAGGGTTTCTTGTACCCTCGCGATGAGTTCCTTTTTGATGATTTTGATTTGGAACGTCCTCGCTTACTCTGAAGCGGGTTGTTGAGATGTCAACTTCAAGAGCAGAGCACTTGACGCTTTCTTAGAAGCTTGTTCATATACTAACGAAAGCTTGTCGACAATGATAGTATGTCCGGAGACCGGAGCGACCCGGAAAGAGCTTTTCACCTTGTTATCTTTTAGTGATGACGACGCAAGGGCAGCGTCACGTTTGATTAACTCCAGATTAGCCACTGTCAGGGCGGAGCTATACATAGCATACATGATTGCCCTGGAAAGAACTTGAAGCGAGGTACACACGTCCTCAAATTCCTTCCCGTTGAGGCATTGCGCCATAGCTCTGGTAAGGTGATCTGCATAGGACATAGCGTCCAAATTCACTCTATTCGATGAAATTGCAGTTTTCATTACATCTGAGCGAATACTGAATGATGCAGGTAAGGATATATCTAAATCCCTGGCCTGTTCATCCAAATGCAGTGGAGCTCTCTGAAATCTTCTCCAACCGTTTTAAATGAACGTGGTCCAAGGAACGGTATATTTATGGAAGATGTTGACAAGAAACCGCCTTTTTTCCTCACACTCGAGAGGTTAAATATGGCATGGTCTACATAGCCGAAGGCCTGCGACACCTGCATAGACTGAACCTGGAAAGAAAGAACTTCTTCCTTCCTCCGTATAAAGTCTGCGTCTAGAGACCCTAACAGTTTTGCCCTTGAAATCGCAACTTGCTGATTCTGTGGAACAAACTCAGTATAGTACTGATGGATAAAATCCATCGCAACCATATGTTGTTCTGAAAGGGAAGGGTAATCCTCTTCCTTATCGCTTTCACCATCCGAATGAATCACTTGAGAATCTCGGTCCATTGCATCTGCATGAACAGACAACTGGACCGAACTGCACCGTCCGACAGCTCAGAGTCTGAGAGAGGCTGCTCCCGCACTTGCTGGGATGCTGCGATCAGCTGCGCAATCTGCGAAAGCAAGTCCGTCATCGAAGCTTGAGGAGCAGCGGTTTTCTGTTTCTTAGCCGCTTGCTGCTCCTGGTATGGCATTCCGGAGATGGATCTCTTCTCCGAAAGTTCTGATGATTGAAGCCTCGGTTTCCTAGCTACCAGATGGTCTGACTTCACGGGCGAAGAGTGGTTCCATCTTCACGCAGCTGGCTGGATATCCGAAGTCGGGTAGCTAGGATGCGGTCGTGTGTGTTTAGATATCGTAGCGGAAGAAGCCGTGATGGCAGCCAAGACCAACTGCAGTCTAAACGGAGAGTCCCAAGCGGCAGGTGTGGACGTATGCTCTGGCCCACGCAAGTTTCTCATAACAACATCTGGCCCCAGATATTGCTGGGTTAGAGAGGGACCTCTCCTGCTCACGGCCTTTTCAGACCTCGCTGAGCCTCCCGACAAAAATCTTGCTGGCTGAGCTTTTGTTTTTAAGGTGCTCGCTCTACCCACTACACTTCCTTTGACCGCAATGGACATACCCGGTGTTAAGGCTCCCACGGATGGAGTAACCGCTTCACCGGTCAAGTTAGCGCCGGCAAAGGATTAAGACCACCACCCAGTGGCCTTATCCCTTGCCTAATATTCAAGAGCATCTTAGCAGCTAGCTCTGTTTGCTCATCAGAGCACGACGACGGTAGCACACTTTTGGAGGTTGTCACATTACCATCATCATGTTCTTGTTCCTCTGAAAAAGAAACTGAAAAACTTGCGGTGAGAGAACCAGCATAGGCCTCTCGCCGCTAACAATGTACCGTTACACCCGCTTCCAACGTTTGTTATCCCAATCGACACATGTAGGACAAGAATCTGAAGGAGTACATCGACTACAGGCAAGGCAACACACATGTAAATCTGAGGAAGACTTCCTCGCCTTGCATTTTGAGCAAAAAGCTTCCACGATTAATCAAAACAAAGTCGATCGTACTCCCACAAACTCCCAATGAATATATGATAAAGATACATAATAAACAACAATCAAAATCGAAATCAAAAAATTAAATTCAACATATTTTTCAAAAATTTTTTGACAAAAGCTCAAGTTCCCAAAGGTAACACGAAGAGCCCAAGGGTATCCCGATAGAGCGTAAGTGTGGACAAAATTCCAAAAATTATTGCTACACTACTGGAATATTAATTAATGTATCTTACAACAATCCCTACAGTAATAATAACTAAATACTATATATATTTAAGGATGTTGCCAATGTAAATAACGTCAAGGAAAAAAACGGAAACAAGACATCAGGCTTACAGAAAAAAGGCCCAAAGTCAGTAACCGATTTTAATGCTACCAGATGTAAAGCAAGATCTTCAAATAAAGAAAAAACGATACATCGGATAGAAGATGCATGACCCTAATGACCCAACACCCCTAGGGTGAGGGAGTAACCATGGGGATAAACAGAATAAACATTCTGTAATACATGTTAAACTCCCAAGAAATTTAATAAAATATTTCAAGAAAAATAAGCCAAAAAGCTTGGGAGTTTAACAGGAGAGCTTCAAGGAGGGATAGGGAAGAAACACTTAACAAACAGTGGATAAATCATTAGCAAGAATGATGACGTCAGGCGCATGTATCGAAATTGGGAAACATGAAATAACTTTTATAATTATTATAAAGTTAAAGCCCTGAACATTCCTAACCACTGTTGTTCACTTCCATCACCCATTTATGTCCTTGGATCCACCAATTTTACCATTAATTGGTGTCTGGCATCCTCACAAAAATTAGATTTAAAAGCAGATCTGAAAAGTATGGAGGACCATCTTTGACTTGATTTCTTTGTTTTTGCATGCAAATTTTGGGGATTGGGGGGCAAAATTTGTGTTTGGCCCTGGATTATTCTGGGTTAGCACAAGCTAGTCGGAGCCATTGGTTGTTGTATAAAAATATGCCCTATTTGTATGGGGGCATAAAATTTTTTTAAAATTGGTGGTGTATTGTCTAAGATGTCTGAGATTCCAGTAAATTGCATATCAGGAAAGGAACAAAGGCCCCAGGGGGCCTGAGGGTGCTCACCTTACATGGTAGCCTAAATATCAACCAGAGAATTGATTTCAACAAGTTGCATCTGCTCCTCCTAAGAAAAGCTTATACCAAATATCCAAAGATTCTGACCAGTGGATCTAAAAAAAAAAGATTTTTAAAGAATATTCCTCATATTGAACTAAGTTATAATTCGGGCTCCCACAGGGAACCCATATATGAACCCAGGGACTTGGCTTTAACAAACTTGAATCTCTCCCTCCTAAGGATGCTGCACGCCAAATATCAAAACATTCTGACTGCTGGATCTGAAGAAGATTTTTAAAGAAAATTTCTCATTTTGAACTAAGTTACAATTCGAGGTCCCACAGTGAGTCCAAATATGGACCTAGGGACATGGCTTGAACAAACTTGAATCTCACCCCCCTAAGGATGCTGCATACCAAATATCAAAACTTTCCGACTGCTGGATAAATTCCTCATTTTGAACTACCATATTTACTCGATGAATTGATACAGTTTAAAATAAATATTTTTTCAACTGTTTCAATTCTTAGGAAATGTCTCAAACGATGTGTATCAATTCTTCGAAAATGATAAATACCTGTGAGTGGGCCACTTGAAAAGAATATTCCTAGTGAAAATGTAAAACACACATTTAAAAAACCCCAGCCGATTTCCAATTCACCAATTGAATGAAGGTCAAGTATCTCCAAGAGCGCACTTGATTGACAGTTTTGGCAAGGAATTTGGAACAATGGCCATTTCGAAGCTTATAATGATTACATATACAATGTAAGATGTTAATACTTCCCTTCAATTTGTTTTTGGTTGTAAAAACAACATTGATGAAGTTCAGTGGTGAGTATCGATTACGTTTAAAAACAACACAACTGAAAAGAAACAGGTGTTACCCCATCAATCGAAAAGCCGCCAGTGACTGGCCCAAATAAAACAATGCCGTAATCACCTGCGCAAGTGTTGTTTAAAAAAGTGATGGCTTGTGTGTGGAGACAAAAATAATAGTAAAGAAAGAAAAAAATTCAATAAAGCATCAAAGTGAGTACCGTGTTGTTTTTTTTAAATCCCAAAACTGTATAAAATATCTGGGTTTGAACCCAACGACATTCAGTTGTAAACAGTTGTAAACATGGATAAGTTTGTGATCAAGTACTGGACATCAGAGGAAGCGCAACCAAAAGTAAAATTGAGCCCACTGAAATCTGTAGTGAAATGTCCAGTGGGTAGACCAGCGAAGAGAAAAATAGACTTGGTAACAGACACAGAAAGCCCACCAAAAAAAATATGCAAAAACTCAGAAACAGAAACAGACAATTCCACATCAGTTATAAGAGGGAAGTACAGAAGTTTAAATGCAAAAGAGAAGAAAGTGGCAGTCGATTTAGCCAAACAGATTGGATTAAGGAAAGCTGATTCCAAACTCAAAATACATCCTGCATCATTGAGTAGGTGGTCTAAAATTAACTTTGATGACCCAACAGGACAGAGAAACAAGGCAGGACATCTTGCTAAAAGTGGGCGGCCTGTTTCGTATGGCACCGATATAGACGATAAAATTGCAGAGTGGGTGTTGGTACAGAGGGACCTGCAATTACCAGTTTCCACTGAATCTTTATGTTCGTATGCCAGAGAACTAGTTAGTCAAAATGCCCAAGGACTTTCAAGCCAGTTATGGTTGGGCTGTAAGATTTATGCAGCGTCATGATCTAACATTGCGTGCCAAAACATCTCTTGCACAAAGACTGCCAAAAGATTTGGAGGAAAAGACAGCAAAGTTTTTAGAGTTCATCAAGGAGAAAAGGTTGGAAGACGATTTTGACGATGAGTACATTATAAACATGGACGAGACACCTGTATATTTTGATCTTGTTCCAAATAAGACAATAGACAAAGTTGGTGCCAAGTCAGTTCGCATGCGCTCTACTGGTACCGAAAAGAGGCACCTGACTCTTGTTTTGGCTGTTTCCAGCAGTGGTGCCGTCTTGCCTCCAATGGTTATTTTTAAAGGCAAGCGGGAACTTAAATTTGATGTGCCAAGGACTGGATAGTGTGCGTTCAGGAGAAGGGGTGGATGGATGAACATTTGATGCAGGTTTGGGTTAAAGATGTACTTGTCTGTCACATGAAGAAAGAACGCTGTCTCCTTGTTATGGACAGTTTCAGGGGACATTTAACTGACAGTGTTAAGAAAGTGCTTCGCAGAAAAAACATTTACCATTTATACCAGTTGGATGCACATCAAAACTTCAGCTTCTTGATGTGAGTATTAATAAACCAGTCAAGTGTGATTTGAGATGAAAGTGGGCCGAGTTCATTAATGAATCAACAAGGGAATCATTGAGAAAAAGGAAGAGAGAATAAAGCCCGCTTCAAAGCCGAATGTAGTCAGTTGGATTGAATTCGCAGTGAATAATTTGAAAGAAAAGAAAGACATGGTGAAACGTTCTTTTAAAGTGTGTGGTATCAATGTACACCTTAACGGAGCTGAGGACAATTTAGTGGGGCAAGACCCATGGATACCTGTGGAGAGTCCATTTGAAACTTTAGGTGAATTGGATGATGCTTGTCACACATGTTATAATTTCGGTGAATTGATGTCAATGGAGGAAGCAGTGAACGATTTTTTTGATTCAGATGACGAGCTTCCTGATAGTAATTAATTTTATCAATGAAAATGTTAAGTGTGGTACTGGTAATAATGTATGGAAATAAAAAAAATAGGTCTCTATCACCTGTTCACAAATATTATTTTCTTATCATAAATTGAAAATCACACCCAGTGATTTCCAACTCATGATAAAACAAGAGCACCGCTGGGCATTGCATCATACGCCCGTGAACTGTTCAAATTGTACCATTTTAACACATTTGCAATTTTTTTTAGAGTGTGAGCAATTTATACTGGCATATATATATATGTTACAGTCAGATTTTTGAAATCAGTGATTTTGTGAAATGACTAAATTTTTCAGTCATTTGAGAAAAAGACTAAAAATTAAGGACAATAGCTTCACAAAAGGACTCAATAATTTAATAATTTCAAAAAAAAATTCTTGATTTCACAGTTTGACTGTAACATATTTATATAGATATATATATATTAGAAACACTGAAGCTTCCTATCTTTAGTTATTTATTTATTGGTGTTTAAGGTTAGAGGATTTCCAACTCAAGCATTGGTGAATGAATCCTATTTGGACTGTAAAATCTTATTTGTTTTCCAAAGAAAACAAGTACTGTTTCACTTCCTGTGGTTTACATAGAGGCTTGTGTACAGAAAAAGATATAAAGTTTAAATAAACACATCAAAACCATGAGATTTATTTGACTAGTCAGTTTGTTAATTGGGTAATTATTTGACCAATTAATTATTTGACGCAGTAAGTCACACAATATTGGTGTGTTTTCTTTGAACTTCATACATTTTTATTTGCATTTTCCAACGTTTCATGGTAGTTTTGCAATATATCTGAAGTGAGTATTAGATTTATATGGTTGAGACCCCATGATCACACTGTGAACCTGTTCAACCTCTCTAGCTTCACTTGACAGTGATTTGTCATGCTGCAAAATTATAAAGGAAGCCAAAGTGGTTTCACTATTATGTATCAGTGCGAGAGGTTTCAAGAATTACTTTACCTTATACATCATATAATGTCCAACAGGGGCCATAATTCAGGCAAAAATTGTTCAGACCGACCCCATATTCGAGCTTGACCTGCATTTTGTTGTGATTAAACCACATACCAAGTTTGGAGCCGATCGGAAAACCAATACTAAAGTTATCATCCGGAAACCAAATATTTGACGAATTCTAAGTCCAACAGGGGCCATAATTCAGGCAAAAATTGTTCAGACCAACCCCATATTCGAACTTGACCAGTATTTTGTTGTGATTAAACCACATACCAAATTTGGAGCCGATCGGAAAACAAATACTAAAGTTATCATCTGGAAACCAAATATTTGATGAATTCTAAGTCCAACAGGGGCCATAATTCAGGCGAAAAATGTTCGGACCGATCCCATATTCTAACTTGACCTGTATTTTGTTGTGATTAAACCACATACCAAATTTGGAGCCGATCGGAAAACAAATACTAAAGTTATTGTTTGGAAACCAAACGGACGGACGGACGGACAGACGGACGGACGGACAGACGGACAGACGGAGCCATACTATAATACGTCCTGTTTTTCAAACGGGCGTATAAAAATAATACTTGTAAACAGCCCCCATTAAATTTTAGTACCCCAGGATTTCGTTCTTGTTGTATGCCTCTTCATTTCTGTTGAAATTTCACTGCCGGCAATTTGTAACAATCTAAGAAGCAGCCCCTCACCTCTGATGCATGGAAATAAAAGAAAGTAGCTCCCTATCACCTGTTCACAAATATTATTTTCTTATCATAATTTGAAAATCATTCCCAGTGATTTCCAACTCATGATAAAAAATAATATCCGTAAACAGCCCCCATTAAATTTGTGGAGTACCCCAGGATTTCGTTCTTGGTGTATGCCTATTCACTTTTGTTGAAATTTCACTACCGGCAATTTGTAACAATCTAAGATGCAGCCCCTCCCCTCTGATGTATGAAAATAATACAATGTAGCTCCCCATTACCTGTTCAAAAATATTATTTTCCTATCGTGAATTGAAAATCATTGCTGGTGATTTCCAACTCATGATAAAAAAATATATTTTGTATACAGCACCCCCCACCCCCTTCCGATGTGATGAATGGAAATACCACCATATACTTGCCAACGTTTGTTAAGGCCTAACTCAGGTTCACCCATGGTGCTCCGAAAAGTCAACGGATAAATTTCACAGTAACCAGTGACCAGGTGGCTCCATGTAATCATACATCGTGTCTGAAATATTCACTTGTTTTGCTTTTATGAAATTATATTGTACTTTTATGGAAATATTGTTATTGTTGATTACACCGATGCAAATTATTGAAAGAATAAAAAAAAATATTTTAAGCTGTGTCCTGTTTTCTTTGTCATTGTGCTGCTTTCACACAGAGACCCAAATGATTTATTGGATTCGCCATGAATGGCGAAACATCTCTGTCTCAAATTACTGAAAGGTTCAAGACATAAAGGTAATAATAATAACTCTTTGGCCAGCCGCTGATTTGTCGCGGTCCTCATAAGAGAAGGCCATCATTCCCCCTGCACCCCACCCCCTCTTCCCCTCCTCTCCTCCCAGCATTCAGATATAAACTGCGAATAGTGTCCCTCACTTCCTCTTTTTCAATTTCTTCAATAAGCATTCCTACCCTCTCCCTCGTGTCCCCCTTCAGCCATCTATCCTTTGTTTCTTCACCCCACTTCTGCATTATTCTTCCAGTAAATTTTATTCTATGAGGTATATACTGTGGGCATTCCAAGAGAAAATGTTCCAGGGTCTCCACTACTCCAGAGTGGCACATTTGGCATCCCTTTTCCCCATCTCTCCCAATTTTTCCCCGAAGCTCCAGTGATCTTGATCTCAGTTTGAACAGCAGTGACCCTCCAAAGGTGCCATCTAGGTACTTCTCAAAAGCTGGCTTTTCTTTATATTGTAACCCCTGCAGTGATCTTTTCACGCTAACCCCTGCTCGCCAGTTTCGATTGCAATCTTCCATGACTCTCTCTTTGACAAACCTTTTGCCTTCTTTCATTCCTACTTCTATGTTTGTGACCTCTATAGAGTAATTGTCCATTAGTTCCCTCACATGTTTTGACCACCCCGTTTCTATATTATAATTCCAAATGGTATCGAGCATCAATTTGCACCACCGGTTGTCAGGCAGGTTTCTCAAGTAGTTAAAGTAACACAGTTTTCCCAAATCTACCCTGTCCTTGATTTTCATCCACCCAAGCTCCCCCCTTACTGCTTCCAAAGCTGCAGCATTACTCGACCCTGTTATCCATCTGCCGGCATCATTCTGTGTACTTTCCAACTTCTTAATAACGGTTTGGTTTAATGGAATCACGTCCGTGCCATACGTTATACTTGGTAAACCCACCCTCTCCAACAGTGTTTTCCCCACAAAGACCTTATTGAAACTATTTTTCCCTAAAAGTTTTAGTTGGTTCAGAATTCTTTTCCCCTTCAGAATCAGTTTGGCTGAGTAATTTCTGTACACCCCTCTTCCCGTTATATTTATGCTTGCCCCTAGATACTCATACTCTCCCGTTTATCCTACAGTGATTTGTTTGCTTTCCCCTTCGGGGATTCTGAACTCCCCCACTCTCCATCTCTTCGTCATATCTACCTTGCGTCCAACGGGTATTACCTTGCTTTTATTTCCATTTAGTTCGAGCTGCCAAGTGTTCCCATATCTACCAACAATTTCCAGCAGTTTCTCTAGTCCCTGTTCAGTTCTAGACATTAACATCATGTCGTCCGCAAAGAATAAGCCTGGTATCTTTATGTCTCCAACATTTACCCCCTCCGCACTCTGAATTAGTTCGTCCCCTAAATCTTTAACATAGAATGCAAACAAAATCGGTGAAAAGATACACCCCTGCTTGAGGCCTATATCCATAGGGACTCGTTTTGTAGTGATACTCCCTAGACTGAGTTGGCTTTGCACATCTGTATACAGTGCTTTCATGATTCCCACAAAGTCCCCCCCCCCCCCCCCCCCCCCCCCAGTCCGATGCCCTCGAGCTTTCGCCACATACCTTCCCTCCACACTCGGTCGTACGCTTTTTTCACATTTAGAAATGCCAGAAACGTTAAAAAATTTATAGTAATTTATATATTTTTTATACTTACCAATGACCCAGACTTAGCTGGTGCTAACTCTAACAAAACCAGGGCCAAACACAAATTTTGCCCCCCAATCCCCAAAATTTGCATCAAAAACAAAAAGAAATCATGTCCTAAAGGACCTCCATACTACGCCTCTACTGCGCATGCGCAGTGACGCAGACGTCCCGAAATTGGCGCCAATTATCATTCTTACTGGCAGTGCCTGGTCAGCGCTATGTACTCAGCGGGGAGGCAAGAGTTCCCAACTCCAGGGAGGGCCATCCCCGTCTGGGTCATTGGTAAGTATAAAAAATATATAAATTACTATAAATTTTTTAACATTTTTATACTGTACCAATGACCCAGACTTAGCTGAATAGTACACAGGCTGGAGGGCCTAGGACATAGAGGAAAATCCAATAAGCTCAACTATATAGTAAAGAGGTAACCCCTTAAGGAGAAAAGGAGTATTAGGCTTTACATGTATCTTTCTTATTTAATATTAAATTAGAAAGATACACTACCCTTAATAATTGAGCACAATAACATTCATGTTCTCTATTAACATCCAGTATAACCCTTATACTAATTATTTTTAAAGCAAGCCAATAAATAAAGTAGTCCAGAGAATTGAGACTCTTTATAGTCATTTAAAAGTGTCCGAGTATTGTATATTAAAGCCCGTTTGACACTTGACATATACAAATGCTTCACACCGAGCTACACTTTAAAAATAAGACATGAATGAATTTAAACATTAATATTACACTTTAAAACCATCCCGGAAGCGACTCAGAAATACTGACTTGGAGGAGGCATTCCCTTGCTTTTCACTATAAAGCAGGTGACCTAAGGGCCCCCCCCCCCCCCCTTCCCCTTGCCCTGGGTCAAATAGCCCAGAGCGAAGAGGGCAGCCGGATGGAGTCACTGCCGGAACAGAAAGCCTGCATAACTATAGTTGCAACTGTTTAGTGGACGACATTCTGAGCAACAGATAACGGACCTAAACAATGCAGGTCTCCAGAAATGGACTCAATATTTCTGAGATAAAAATTCGTAAATGTGGATGGCTGAGACCAATAAGCAGCTTTCATTAAATCTGTATTAGCAACACTATTAGCATAAGCCCAGGAAGTAGAAAGAGCTCTTACTTCATGAGCAGAAATCTTAAGCACAGACTGCTGAGAAGAAGATAAATCTTCATAAGCAGTACGGATAGTTAACTGAATCCATCTAGCAATAGAATGGACTGAAATATCCTTTCTATTAGGCATCAAAGACAGAAAGAAACGTTTCCGTCCCTTTCTGATAAACTGAGATCTCTGTTTATAGATACGTAATGCTCTAACAGGACAGAGTAAAGGCCTACGCCCGTATGAAGACGGAAGAGCCTTAATAACAATAGGTTCCGGATATTTATTAGGAGCCTGATTCTTAGCTAAAAAACCCACATTAGTAGTGAAGGTGATAGTATTCCCAACACTACGATAATGAGAATCATCCACCGACAGTGCATGAAGCTCACTGACTCTTCTAGCAGAAGAGAAAGCTAAGAGAAAAGCTGTCTTATAAGATAAGAATTTGAAATCTACTGTCCCAAGAGGTTCAAATGGCTTTTCCTTCAATTTAAGAAGAACCCAAGCTAAATTCCACTTAGGAATTAATCTAAGAGTTCTGGGTCTATTTATCGAAAAGTTTCTAACCAACTTCGATAAAGAGACATTAGATCCAATTTGTAAACTATCATGATGTGCATAGGTATCAGATAACATAGATCTATAACCCTTTATAGTAACAGGCTGCAGTTTGATTTCGTCAAACAAGTATACTAGAAAGTTTGCAATGTCTGGTATAGAGGGATCGAATATATCTACAGAATGATCCCTACACCAACGACGAAAAACCTTCCACTTAGCCGCATAGTTTAGCGAAGAGGAGGTCCTCCTACAGTTAGAAATCGCGTCCACTGCTCGTCCTGTAAAGTGCTTGCCATGCAAGAAGGACCGCACAACGGAAAAACGTGAAGGTTGAGACCTTGCGGGTTGTGATGGAGTTGGCGCGATTTCCCCTGCGAAAGAAGATCCTCCCGTGGAGGAAGCTTCCGCGGTAGGTCCCACAACAGACACCTGAGTAGATTTATCCACGGTCTCTGTGGCAACAGAGATGCTACCAACAAAATCTTGCATTGAGATTGTTTTATCTTTAGCAATACTTGTTGAATTAACGGCGCTGGAGGATACGCATATCCTATCATTCCGTCCCAAGGGATCGACAGAGCGTCTACTGCAAATGCTCTTGGATCCGGACACGGAGACACATACGTCTGCAACTGATTGTTGAGATGTGTCGCAAATAAGTCTATCATTGGCCGTTCCCATTGGTAGCAAATCTGATTGAATACTTGTTTGTTGAGAGTCCACTCCGACGGCAACAAGCGACCCTTTCGTGAAAGGGAGTCTGCTAGCACATTCAGACGACCCGGTATGTGACGGACCGAAAGAAGAACGTGATGTTCTAACGCAAACAGAAGGATTCTTTCCGTTAGATTGAACAACGGAACTGAATGAGTGCCTCCCTGATTCCGTATATACGCCACTACTGTCGTATTGTCGGATAGGATTTGGACATGAGCATCTTGAATAATGTCCATCCAGTGACGTAACGCAAGCCAAATTGACATCATTTCCTTGATGTTTATGTGCTTGCACAGGAATTGCGGATCCCAAAGACCCTGGCATCTCGAATCCGTTGGGATTAATGATGCACCCCAACCTGTTTGACTGGCATCCGTCATAACGGTAAAACTTGGATCCGGCAACTGCAGCGGAACTCCTTGAGTTAACCACTGAATGTTTGCCCAAGTCTGAATCTCTTGTTTCACTTGATCTGACAAGAGAACGTCTACATCGAGAGAATGAATTTTCACACTCCAATTCTGAGTCAGGAAAATTTGAAGAGGACGTGTGCGTAACCGCCCCATCGGAATGAGATCCGCGGCGGCTCCGCACAGACCTATCAGTCTCATAAATTCTCTCGCCGTGACTTTGTCTGCGTGCAGACAATAGCGAGCGTAACAACTGACTAATTTCGCTCTGGTTAACGGCAGACGAACGAGATTGTTGTGCGTCTCGAAGCTCATTCCCAGATGAGTGAATGACTTGGACGGCACCAGATCCGACTTCTCCTCGTTTACTATAAAACCGAGACGTCGGAGCAATAGAAGAAGATTCTGAACATCGTTCTGAAGCGTTAACTCGTTGCCGTACCTCTGAAGAATGTCGTCCAGGTAGGCCGACGTTACCGCAGACGAATGAGCTCGGAAGTAGATCATTACCGAGTTCATTACTCGAGTGAAAGCCCAGGGTGCTAGATTCAATCCGAAGCACATCGCCCGGAATTGATACACCACTCCTAGGACTGCGAAGCATAGATACTTTCGGAATGTCGGATGTACCATGACGTGAAAGTACGCATCTTTGAGATCTATGCTCGTTGCATAATCGTTCACCCGAATACTCGCTCTGACCGATCGAATCGTCTCCATATAAAACTTCGGAGCGACGATCAGCTTGTTTATCCAGCTCAAATCTATGACTGGACGGAACGAGCCGTCTGGTTTCGGAACCAGAAACAGATGGCTGTAGAATCCCGGAGATTCCTGGTTTTCTACGACCTCTACCGCGTTCTTCATTAAAAGAGACTGCACCTCTGATAACAGAGAGTCTCTTTTCTGCGGATTTGACGGAAGATGAGTCCACTTTGGACTTCGAGTTAATGGAGGCTTTCGTTTGAAGGATATCTTTAGACCTTCCGAAGTCACTCCTCTCACCCAAAGGTCGTCCGTAATCGACGCCCATTCTTGTGAAAAGCTCGACAACCTTCCGCCAACCGGAACGCGATAGAGGTTTAAGCCATCACCTCCTGGACCTGCGAGGCCTGCGGTAGGAGAAACCACGTCTTCCACGACCCGCACCTCGCCCCGTCGACCTCGGGGCGTCCGACCGATTGTCCCGGCCTGAAGGACGTCCCGAACGAGAGTCGCTATCCTGACAGTCTCTCGAATAAGACCAAGAGGACGCACCGGAACCTCTATAGGAACCTCTCTTGGGCGCATTAGACCCAGAAGTGCCTGTCTTATTCGTGTCTGCTGTATCCGACTTCTTAGGAGCAGATTTGAACAACAGAGAATCCTTAGCTTTCTTTGTAATTTTATCATAAATAGCGGAAAGCTTGCCGTCAAAGAGAAGTTCTCCTGAGACCGAAGCGACTCTAAGAGAGTTCTTCACCTTAGAATCCACTAGTGTGGATGTAGCTAGGGCTGCGTCACGTCTAACCAACTCCAGATTTGCCACTGAAAGGGCGGAGTTACACGTGGAATAAGCTACTGCCCTTGAAAGAAGTCTTAAAGAGGATTGTATATCCTGAAACTCTTTCCCCTGAAGGCGCAGTGATAACGCCTTAGTAAGGTGATCTGCGTAAGATAAGGCATCTAAATTGGCTCTGTTAGACGCAATAGCTGTTTCCAACACCGCGGTTGGAATAGAAGCTGACGACGGTAATGATAGCTCTAAGTCTTCCGCCTCGTCGTCCATACGCAGAGGAACTCTCGGTATTAGCGGACAAGAAACCTGCTTTCCCCGTCCTGGAAGCAAGTTTAAATATAGCGTCGTTCAATAATTCAAATGTTCTTTCAACATTATTGGACTGCGACGGAAACTCGGGAGCGATGTCCCTGAACCGCTCAAAAAATTCAGAGTCCAATGACGCTATAATTCTCTTGTCCGGAAGCGCAGCAGTCTGGCCCGACGGAACAACTTGAGGGAGAAAGTGCCGGATGAAGTCCACGGCAGCTTTATGTTGTTCCGAAAGGGATAGCTCCAAGTCATCCGTATCCCTTTCACCATCCGGTCGGACCTCATGATGTTCCCGGTCGTCCGCCCCCGATGCTTCGGCGGAGCGTACCGACCCAGCGCCGTCGGATAATTCTCGATCCGACACCGTTTCTGTCGGTTGCTGGGATGCTGCGATAAGCTGTGCTATCTGCACAAGAATGTCCGGCGTCGAGACCTGCGGAGGCGCAGTCTTTCGCTGCTTCGCCGAGGGCAGCTCCGCATCAGATGGCTCCCGCATACTTTTCCTATGCGAACGTCCGGAGTCCATCGGTCTCGAATCCCTGGCTGCCGGATGGTGTGACCTGGTCGCCGAAGAATCCTTGATCGGCGAAGCTGGTAATATATCGGTGGTCACGCAGCCAAGGTGCGGTCGTGTGCGCTGACGAGAAGAGGAAGCCTTAACAGTCTCTGCGGACTGCTTATACAACGGAGCGTCCCGAGCGACGGACGTATGCTCCGCTAAAGACACATTTTGTACCACAACATCTGGTCTGCGAGAACACTGACTACAATTAATACAATGATCATGAAAGTCAGAGGAAGATTTCTTCCTATTACAATTTGAACAACGTCCCTTCATTGTGAAAGAACAACAATAAGTCCTAGTTACTCGCAAAAACCCTGACACAAAGATACATAATAACATGATCCATTAATAAATGAAAAAACAATTGCAAAACAAAATAATTTTGAAAAATATTTTTTCAGCGAAGCCCAAGTTGCTGAAAAGTAACGTTGAGCCCCGAATGGATCCGATGGCAAAGTGTGGTCAAAAATTTTAAATTTATATTAAATAATTAATGAGACACTTTCGGATAATACAAATGTATCTTATAGTGAGATAAACTACAGCAAAGGCAAACAGCCCCCCTCAAAAAAGGCTGTTGCCAATGAAAACAAACAGTGTAAAAACACCAGAAAACATGACTCCAGGCACTGAAAAAACTGGCCCGGAATCAGTCAACAATTACACTCTATCTGATGCAAAACAGAGACTCCCAGGGGAGAATCTGTAGAACATCAGATGGAAGATGCAGAACACAAACGTTATACACCCATGGGTGAAAACGTAACTATGGGGAAAATAACAGAAAACATTCTGTAACCAAGCAACTCTCCCAGGAAATTTTAGAAATGAAATTTCTCAAAAATATGCCAAAAGCATGGGAGAATTGCAAGGGGGGACTTTAGAAGGCTAGGGGAGAGGAAACACTGAATAAGCAGTGCAACAATTAGCAAGAATGACAACAAGAGGCCCATGCCTCGAGAATAGGCAACTTAACATAATTTCATTAAAAAATTTTAAGTACAGCCCTGATTATTTTTTGTCACTTCTTTTTCCTCTCCTCCTTCTATCCTCCTTAGAATCACATTTTCTCCAAGAATTACGTGTCTGGCATCCTTTAAACTGAGATTTACAAGCACAAAGATCAGTGAGATGTTGACTGATGAAGGGCCAAACAGAGAATGATAATTGGCGCCAATTTCGGGACGTCTGCGTCACTGCGCATGCGCAGTAGAGGCGTAGTATGGAGGTCCTTTAGGACATGATTTCTTTTTGTTTTGGATGCAAATTTTGGGGATTGGGGGGCAAAATTTGTGTTTGGCCCTGGTTTTGTTAGAGTTAGCACCAGCTAAGTCTGGGTCATTGGTACAGTATAAAAATATCTTTTTCTTTTCAGCCTTTGTTGATTCTATCAGTTGGGTGAGTGTAAATAGGTGATCAGTGACTCTTCGTCCTTTCCTGAAACCATTTTGAATTTCTCCTAAAAAACCTTTCTCTTCAATAACTTCCTCTAGTCTACCGTATATGACCTTACAGAATACTTTTCCGATGTTACTACTAACTGATATCCCCCTATAGTTATCTAGAACTTCCTTATCCCCCTTTTTGTGTATGAACGACACCTTACTTTCCCTCCACTTTCTGGGGACCTCTTGCTTTCGCAGAGCCAGATTGAAAAGGTTTGTCAGGACTTCAATAAGTGCCTCCCCTCCATTTTTGAGGAATTCGTTCGGAATTTCATCAGTCCCTCCCGCTTTACCATTTTTTAATTTCGAGACCACGTTCCGCACTTCTTCTGCCGTTATTTCGGTACATACACGATTGGATAGGTTCTCCTCCACCAGTGTATTTCTTTTTGGTGGGGACCCACTGCCCCATCGCCTATCGTTTATCTTTTCCCAGTGCTTGACTAACTCTGAAGCGATACGGCCTTTATCTTCTGTACTTTCCCCATCCACTTTGATACTCTGCACACTACTTTTCCCCCGTTTATTTACCCAGTTCCAAAATACATTTGAGCTCGAACCCCCCCGTTTTCTTTATTGTTCTGGCAAGACTGCAATTGCGCTCCTTCCTATTATTATTCTTTATCTCATTCACCTTTCTCCGTGCCAGTTCATATTCTCCTTTCATTAGTCTCGTGTCATTGTTATCCACCCCTTTAAGCTTCCTACTTCTTCTGTAAGCAGCGCATTTTACCTTCCTTTCTTTTATAGTCTTTTTCAGTCCCTCGTTAACCCTGTATCCAAGCTCTCTCGTTGGGACCCTCACCCTTCCTATACAATCCTTCCCTGCCTCTGTTAGGCTATTTACTATGCCATCTGAAATACTCTGGACATTTGCATCCCTAGGTATACATTCAAGATTTGGTTTTAGTTTTTCCCAAAACTGCTTCCAGTCGGCTCCTTGTTTTAGTCTCCAAACTTCCTTGAAGGTATTTCTGTCTCTATTCGTCTTTTTGCCCATAATCTTAACTGTTATCAGGTTGTGATCACTACCCAAGTCATTTTTTCCCTCGTCATCTATTTCTACATCTATAACCTCCCTCCATATGCTAATGTCAGTGAGTATATAATCAATTATTGTTTTCTTATCGTTCCTCTCCCAGGTCCATTTACCCTTACATTTCGCATCCCTGTTCAGGATCTTTAAACCAAGCTCTTTCAATAGGTCCAACATCTTCCTCCCATTCGTGTTAATTTTCCTATCACCTCCCTGTATGCCCTCCTCCTTATCCCCGATGTGCCCATTGAAGTCCCCCATTAGGACAATACTAAACCCTCTGCTTCCAAGCTCTGTGATATTCGATCTGAGAGTTGTATATATTGAATCATTCCACTCGGGCTTACTTCCCTCCACTGCTAAGTATACAACACCAACGGCAACACTCCTGCTTCCTAACTTGATTTTTGCCCAGACTATTCCATTGGATACTGGAATCTGAGTCCTTGCTTCTGTGAGATCTGTAATCAGTGAGGGCTGTAATTCCTCTTTAGCGTAGATGCCAACACCCCCACCCCGTTTCTGACCCTCAGTTCGCCCAGCTCCTATCCACACGCAACCCTTCATCTGATCAACCCGCTCATCCCGTCGTATCCACGTCTCACTTAGACCCATTATATCGAAGTCTCCTTCGTCCATCATTGTTGATATTTCGCTTACTTTCTTGTGCAGACCCTGGATGTTGCAGTACCCAAACTTAATGAATCTTTGTTTTTTGTCATCACTGGCACATTATTATAACCCTGGTATGTCCCTGTATTGTGCATGTTTGTTGTTCTTCCTATGTTCCCAGCATTTGTGCCCCTCTGGGTTATCGGCTGTGGTCCCCTACCCCCCTTTTCTCCAAAAAAGGCCCAGCCACCTGCAAAATTTTTTGGCCCAACAGGTCTGTACCCATCCTACTTAAATGCAATCCGTCTCGCCCATACAACTCTCCTTGTCCCCAGAATGAATCCCAGTGGTCAATGAAATGTATTCCCAAGTCTTTGCAGTGCTCTTCAAGCTCCTTGTTTAGTGCCATAATCCGCGAGTTCCTCTCATTCCCACCACCCATAACGGGGAGCACCCCTGAAACGATGATCCGAGCATTCCTGCTAAGTAGCTTACTAATTAGGTCCTTGTATGTGTCCACCAAATGAACTGATTTCCTCTCCCTGATGTTATTGGACCCCACATGTAATACCACTACCGGATCAGGCCCCGACCCAGCTACAATACCGTCCACTCTATCCCTCAGGTCCTCCACTTTAGCCCCCGGAAAGCACAGAACTGTTCTATTTTTACTGTCCGGACCACAGACAACCTTGTCGATCCCCCGAACTATGCTACTTCCCGCAACCACCAACTTACTTTTGGCCCTCGCCCTATTTATCTCCTCTAGTCTCCTATTGTTTACAGCGTCCTCTTCCTCTCCAACAGCCCCACTCGGAATCAATATCGGTATCGGTATCTTTGACCTAGGATTACTCCTATCCTTGTCCCTCCGTCTCTTTCCAGGCCCTGAACTACCTGGACTACTCCCCTGGTCTTCATCCGGATCCCTCCTCCTTTTTCCTGGCCTAGACCCCAAGCTACTATCTGTTGCAACTACCTCCATCTCCTCCTCTGTCTCTTCCGAATCGAGCACATCAAATCTGTTTCTGGTGCTGCACTCCCCACTGCCTTTGGACTTTACACCCCTATCTACCTGCTTCTCTGGCCCCCCTTTCCTACCACTTTTGATTGTCCACGCCAAACGCTTTACAGCATTGCTCCGGCCTGGGCCCCCCCCTCATCTGTCCTACGTACTTTTCTAGCAGCCCCCACCTCATCACCTACCTCATTCACATCAAAGGTTCTACCCCCATGTTTCCTCTTGGAACCACCGACAATCTTCCATCCTTCTCGGAAAGCTACTTTCACAGGCGTAACTCCAGACAGCCCCGCCCTACCAAGCTTTCCCTTCAGCTCAGCAATCTCCCCCTCAAACTTAACAATTGTCTCAAGTAGGCGGAGGATTTCCTGACAGTTTGCACATACCTCTCCATATCCCATCGAGCGACAGTCCCCATACATCATAGAACACTGTTTACAAACTTCAAGCCCAATATCGCCATCGGTGGCCCCACCAACCCGGCTCTGACCGACACCCCCAGTGACCTCTGTCTGCACACCAATACTTACCCCATTGGCACCGTTGACCTGGACCGCGATATTACACGTATTTACCTCCATACTTACCTCCGTCTGAACAGACTTGCTCGCCATCATCAAGACAAAATTACGCGATCGGACAGGGAAAACTGTAAACACACGACAAAAGGCAACACGACGAACCGTTCGACAACTTAGCGCTCACAGTTTTATTTAAGACCTCCTAACTTTGTCCCAGTTACTATACTAAACTAACTCCCCACAAAGTTGAATAAAATAACCTGAAAATGAAATATATATGATTAGTAAACAATAAAAATACTTAATTTCGATTCGTAACCAAGGAGACTTCTTCTGTATACTTGCGGATCGATCAGTTGTGTTATTAACACCTTTTTGTATTGAACCGATAAGTAATTTGTGACAGACACATTGATTTCCCGGGTTAACCCACAAATACTACCGGTACTACATGAAGGCATTCTGTTTACCCAAACACTGAACTTATGGCAAAGGGCCGAGTTGTCCTGCCTGTTTTGTACAAAGCCCCATCGATAAGTAATTTGCGACAGACATATTGACTTCCCGGCTTAACCCACACATACTACTACATGAAATCATTCTGTTTACCCAAACATTGAACTTACGGCAAAGGGCCGAGTTGTCCTGCCCGTTTTGTACAAAGTCCCATCTTTTTCGTGCAGATATTCACATTCTCGGTAGTTCTCGCTGCATTTTCTAAACTGCGAGAGAGGAGGAACCGAAATCTACCTACCGGTAACTTGACCTACTTGATTTGATTCGCACGTGCAGTTTGCTTGAATAACAAGGAAATAAAGCCCTTTTCTTTTCTGGATTTACAAGGATTTACCATTCAAATTCAACTTACCTCGATCTTACCTTGAACGCATGCTTTGGATCTTTCTTTTACCAGCGTGAGTAATAAAAAAACATTTGACACATCTTTCAAGGACTAAATTCGGTACATCGAAAGTATCAACAAAGTACATACATGAACCTACCTGGCGATATTAAAAACAAACACGGTTGACATATATATTTTAATAAATCTGGTACATCGAAAGTATCAACAAAGTACAACTGTGCTCCACGAAATCTGCAAACAAATGTTCAGCCTGTATCAATACTTAAGATAAATTCGGAAAATAATTTTTACACTGTCTCAACTATTTGAGTAATTTTAAAAATTATTTTTTTTTTAAAATTTCAGGTGTATCAATACAAAGTGTGTTTCAATTCATTAAGTAAATATGGTTAGTTATAATTCGGGCTACCACAGCGAGCCCAAATATGAACCCAGGGACTTGGCTTGAACAAACTTGAATCTCACCCCCCTAAAGATGCTGCATACCAAATAGCAAAACATTCCGACTGCTGGATCTGAAGAAGATTTTTAAAGAAAATTCCTCATTTTGAACTAAGTTATAATTTGGGCTACCACAGTGAGCCCAAATATGAACCCAGGGACTTGGCTTGAACAAACTTGAATCTCACCTCCCTAAGTATGCTGCATACCCAATATCAAAAGATTCTGCCTGCTGGATCTGGAGAAGAAGATTTTCAAAGAAATTTGCCTGAAATGCACTAAGTTCAAATTTGGGCTCCTATACTGAGCCCAAATATAAACCCAGGGGGCCGATTTAAACAAACTTGTATCAGATCCACCCCACAATGTTGCATACCAAATATCAAAAGATTCTGCCTGTTGGATCTGGAGAAGAAGATTTTTTAAGAAATTTACCTGAAATGCACTAAGTTCGAATTCGAGCTTCTATAGTGAGCTCAAATATGAATCTAGGGAGTCGATTTGAACAAACTTGAATCAGATCCACCCCACAATATTGCATACCAAATATCAAAAGATTCTGCCAGCTGGATCTGGAGAAGAAGATTTTTTAAGAAATTTGCCTGAAATGCACTAAGTTCAAAATCGGGCTCCTATACTGAGCCCAAATATGAACCCAGGGGACCGATTTGAACAAACTTGAATCAGATCAACCCTACAATGTTGCATACCAAATATCAAAAGATTCTGCCTGCTGGATCTGGAGAAGAAGATTTTTTAATGTTTTTCCCATTGCCTACAGTGTTAAAAAGTGCTGACTCAGCACTTTTTCAAAGTCCTGAAAAAAGTACCTTGTGATCAAACCGATAGGGGTTTTTTTTAACCATTCTATTCTACTCAATAAAAGTAAGCTTTATACAAAATAAGAATTCTCTGTGCCTTGTAGTTTTGGAGATATGGCAGTTT
This sequence comes from Pictodentalium vernedei, assembly GCA_031216915.1. Taxonomy (NCBI): domain Eukaryota; kingdom Metazoa; phylum Mollusca; class Scaphopoda; order Dentaliida; family Dentaliidae; genus Pictodentalium; species Pictodentalium vernedei. The sequence continues at coordinate 342,520,676 of CM062297.1, forward strand.
TAAGGTTTTTCCTATTTTTAGCTCCCGAGGTTCCCACGGGGCAATGAGAAATTTGTTTTTTGCATCAATCAACTACTTATGACCCATTATCAACTCATATTAAATCTGGTTCAAATCGACCTCACGGTTCTGAAAATAGAAATTTTAGGCGTGGCCAAAAATTTTTGCCCCTCCCATAACGAAGGCAAATAATGCCCAACAAACTTCTCTTGAACAAACTTGATTCTAAACCTCAAAAGGACTCTGTATACCACATATCAAGTCTCTGCTACTGGTGGTTCATTAGAAGAAGATTTTCAAAAAATTTGGCCATTTTTTCCCCACCCCTATTCTCAATATGAGCCGAAATCTAATTTGCATAAAAATCAAAATGCCCCTACATAACCACTATTTATCAGAAATTTAATTAAAATGTGGCCAGTGGTTTAGGAGAAAGAGGCTCAAACACCACCTTCACGCAGGACGACGGACGACAGATGACGGACGACAGACAGACAACCGACGAAGAGTGATCAGAAAAGCTCACCCTGACTTTCAGTCAGGTGAGCTAAAAATCAAACTATTCCTCAAATGGAGAGAATGGGCTGAGAAATGAAATGATGTTTACCCTGATTCGGGGGTTGCCACCTGGCCTATTTTTGAAAAGGCGCATCCTTATTTCCATCAGGCCTGTCTTTTCTAAAAAGTTGGGTGAGCCATCGGTAGCTCTCCTTAAATTTGTTCCAGGTGGGCAGTGCTCGCCTCAATCGTAAACTACTCATTAATTTAATAGATAGTATTCAGTAGTAAGCTTAATATCTCATTATGTCAGTTTATGAACTAATATATGTCATTTTTTTGTGAATCCAGGTAGCTGATGCAGGTAAGTATGTATGATGCTGTTTGATAATATCGAGAACTGATCGCAGCTACGCTCCAATAAACACAACTGCACATTTGGTTTTAAAACTGAAAGTGCCACATGGTTTCTGACAGAAATAAAACTAATATTTAATTACCAAAATGACCACATAAATCACTTAAATACAATATCTACGCACCTTCTGGCCACTGTCAATAATTTCTATGAATACATTTGAATGTGATTAAAAAACAAAACTGTTGTACACTATACTTGCACCAATAATATTTTCAAGACAGTAAGCCAAGATTGGGTTTTTTTATGACCTGTCATTATTGTCAACACCAACACACCATGTAAAATTTTCATCAGTTTATCAAATGTGGTTTCCTTTGCTGAACCAGAACTTGTCACTTGCCCTTCATTTATACTGTCCGATATATATTTTTTTCTACATGTAATTTTGAAATCTTGAACTCCAAAACTGGTTTCAAATTCACAGTTGAAATCGGATGGTAATTAGGATTACAATGATGTAAATGAGCCACTTGACTTTTACTCGATAACATTTTTAGGATCGGTGGGTTACCCTAAACTATTTTTTTTGAGGGGGGTGGGGTGGTTGCATGAAATTTTACAACATTACTGGCACAGATGTGTTATAATTATTTATTCAACTGATACAGTCAACAGAAGATGTCTTGTTAGTTGTTAGTAGTTGTTGCAATATAGGGCAGATCTGATAGGTATATACGGATGGACAACCGACAACTGCAATTAAGGTTTTTTGCTTTCAAAAATCGAAAATGCAACCACAGTGTAAATCCCACAACCTCCCAGCTCTATTTGAAGTGTTGTTATTAGAGACGATGGTCACTTGTCGAGGCATGCGATCAAATGCGCACCTGGATGGAAAAACAGGTGAGCGATAGCGCTCTGGGGCGATCACCCACCTCAGAATGACAGGCCTGTTTCCATACTAGTCCAGAAGAAACTTCAAGCCCCAGTAAGTCAATTACAATTTATGGACCATTTGGTAGAATACTCAATGGACCACACATTGCATGTTTGTTTTTTGGCATCTCAAGTTTCTGATGAACAAGCATGTAGTAGTATAGCTCGATGGACACCTATTATCAGCTAAGTAATGAACCATCTTTTGCACACTGTTATACAATGAAAAGAGGAAATAGAGATGCTGTAATGTATACATACATATATCTTGGCTCCACTAGATCCCTGATTTTCAAGTCTAAGTTTTTTCTGTTTTTCACAATACTGTTTCCAAGTCTCTTCATTGAAACCATAATTAAAATAGTCTGTGATATCAGCACCTATTACAAATGATAATGAAAACTGTAGCATATATGAATGGTGGAAAGTATCAAAAACCACATGCAGGCTCTTAGATTGGTCCAATCTGGGGACATTGCAGACTTGCCAGCTTGAATTTCAACAAAATGATAAAAAGGGAAGACATGACTTGTGAGCAAATTATTACTTTTCCTTCAGAAAAATATTCTTTACTTACCCTTTAGTAACATAAGACAGCTGCAATCCACAGCTAAAACTTATTGGCACATGCGATACCAGTATTTTCCAAAGGAGTTGTACTGCTGATTTCAGATAGAAACATTCAACCATTCTTTGAGGACAGGAAGGGAGTGGGCATATCATGCTTGGAGAAAGAGGTGATAACCTTGTACACTGGTTTCAAAGTTGGAACCTGATATATAAGAAAGCAGCAAATATTAACCCTTTACCTAACATGAAAAGGCAGATAACACTTGCAAACAAAATTCTTGAATAACTATTTTTTTCATTAGTTGCATCAAAAACACAACTTATGTCCCCTCACTGGAATGAGATCAATGAGCTCATTTCAATGAGGGGTCATAAATTATGTTTCTGAGACAAAAATTGAAAAAAATAATGAAAACTGAATAATGATTTTTGTGAACAGAACTGGCCGGTTTCGGCCGTTACGTTGGGAAAAGGGTTACATCAGATTTAAATTTGGGTCTGTTCCTATTCCACCACCCTGTCTGCCCTTACAAACCTGGGAATGTTTTTTTCTTTTTAGACTGTTCAAGTGGTTTGTATTAACAGTCACCATTATAACAAGGGTGATTATTAAATACTGGCTGCATCGAAATTGAAAAACAAGTTGAAGGGAGAAGACACGTGTTTTCCAGTAAGCATGTGTACTTGGTCAAATTGGCAATTTTGATCAATCATATTTCTAAGATTTGCAACCTGGAAATTTTGCTTGGGATAGCCCATGATATTCCCTGTATTTATACTTGTACTTCAAAATGATTGGCTGTTTGTTTGCACACACTGATGTCATGACAGCATCTTGCTCTAAAAATAGTGTGCCCAAAATGTGTTTGATACAAGCCATATGCAAGGTACTTTATTTTTTTTAAAAAAGCAAGCTGTTTGTGCTTCCATTGCCAAGATAAAAACGATGATACTTAACCATTCCAATATCACTATCACAAAGAGGTGTTTATTTACAGTGCTGAGGCATGCTAATTTTAACACTTATGATATAGTGAGGTGTGAACACTTTTCATCACTTGTCCCTCCCTGCACATCTGTATTGTTCCAAGTGTCAGGAATTCCACCTGAAACGTCTGATATGTTAACCTAAATATCTGATAATTAGCTTAGTTGCTGTTTTGGCGGAAAATTCTAGCAAACGTTTTGGGCAAAGTTTGTTGCCGACATTTTGCCTCTATGCATTATTGGGCACATCACGCTCGATAATAATCAGTATAATGCAGTAGCATTTTCTGAATTAATTATTCTGATCCCTCCCCACCCTACCCCAGCACAAGTGGCTAATGTACCAGAAAAAAACTGTTACAGGGAAGGTAGTGTGAGAAAGTAGTACCGGTAGTAGTAGAAATATCTTTATCATTGTGACATGTACTTTACATTAATAAAGTACTTATAGATATAAAGTAGTACTCTGCCTGGTGGACATATATTAGGGTCTTGCAAATATCGCCTTCCCACTCAAATCAATATGCACCCAAAATTTCAAATCGATCAAATATGGACGCTCTCACATTTTTCTGTTTGTGACAAGAGGCATCACAAAGATGAGGTGGGGTGTAAATTCGTCCCAACTACGAATGACTCAAGGCTCAACTGTTAAATACTCATCGAAAGCATACACTGATAATGTAGTTGAAATATCACTCAGTCAGGATTCTAGTTAAAAAATTAAAGACTTTTTGCGCTGCCTTTGGGAATCATATTTAAAAATTCCTTATTTGGCTCTCCGATTACGACTCGAATTCAGTTTGAATATGCATTTCGAGTCGAATGGTTTTTCAAATATCAAATTTTTGCAGGACGCTAACCTATGTATTACCAAAGACAGTCAGATGTGTCAGATAAAGAGCACATTTGCAACTGAGATGAACAGTATTTTAGAAAATAGAGCCCTTGAAATTAGGGAAAAGTGCCACATCATTGAGTTGCCATGGACACTTGGTCACATTGGCAATGCCATGACATTTCCAGCAAGTTAAGAATCGTGGTGTTACAGCATAACCTCCTGTGCAGCCAAGTGGCCCAACTAATCATGAAAACTTGTTCAGAAGGTGAAATGAATGGCAGATTTTGGTATTTAAATGTAATATGCAAATGGTAATCAAAATATTTGCCAAACCAAAAGCACTGCTTGGTCAAGATAATTGTTGCCCTCCAAACTAAGAGTTTATTTATCAACACTTGCCATTTTGTAATAGCCACACTGGCCAGCATTTCTCTCCACACTTTCATGTGCTTATACTAAGTAAAACATATCCGAATAAAGAGACCCAACATTTTTAATGTATCCTTGAAAATAATTCCACAATAACAACAACCACACAAATATGCACCAGTGAAACAGTAAACATGTAAACTGCTTGATAGATGTCAAGGTTGTGCTTATTCACTAATTTGCTCAAGAGTGTGAATGTCTGACAATTCGAATTCAGTACCACTCAACATGAGCTACCAGACCTTGAGCAAGTTGGATAACGCTGGGGCTCTGTAAACTATATAATGATATCAGACATAAGTATCCAGACAAAAGGATTAACTCCTTGCATGCTGCTGGCAGATTTTCTTGCTCAGGACAGGATTCTCTTGCCACTGACTAAAATGGTCACATTTAATTAAATTATCTCCCTGTAAATTAAGAATATAGGACAAAACCCCCTTGGACAAAACACCCTCGAACAAAACCCCCTCAGGACAAAACACCCTCGGACAAAACCCCCTCACTTTTACTGACAAAATGGACAAAACCCCCTCACTTGAGAAAAAAATGATGATGAAAAAAATGAGGTGATAAATGTTGAAGTGAATAAATAAAAAGAATATTTAAACAAATATAGAGTTTTATTAAATTTGTTTGCAGGTAATTGTAATTAATATTTAATGACATATATATATATAATACTGACAACATGTAACAGCTAGCAATCTTTTTCACACAGAACTATAGAACATACAAATATTATATTAATTAGGATCATCTTGCCTTACAAATTACAACATCTATAAAGTAATTATCCAATGATAATAAATCTAATTGACACTCACAAAAATTCAATGTGGTTCAAGTCGCGTTTTTGAGTTACCCTGGATCATGTAATAAATAGAATCTACAACGGATCCCTATTTTGTAGCTCTATTTACAAAACTCGTCCAGTAAATTAGGTCTTGGCCTCGCTAAAGCTCGGCCAATACCTAATTTACTGAACTCGTTTTGTAAATAGAGCTATAAAATGGGAACCCGTTGTAGATCCTCTATTTATTACACAAATCTAACCTGTGATGTGGATACCATGTAATGTTTTTACCGTGTTGACGGACGGACGTATAGGTGAAGCACTATATTTTTAAAACTGTTTCATATATATGAGTGAAGTTTCTAAAACCGAATACAATAACCAACATATTTCAAGAAGTCTGCCACATTGAGTTTACCCTCACGCCTATCCTCACACAGTTTTACAAGTTTCTTCTGAAGTTTAACTGTGTGTTTTCTTTGACGTTTTGATGGAGGTTCACCTCGTTCATGTCTAAGGAGAGTTGTGGAGACCAATACCTGGTCTTTCTTGAGACTGTCTATTACTCTCCAGACTGTTGGATGTGCATGGCCTACAAGTTTCATAAACCCATTATTCCAACCTTCACAAATGTTATTTGTGCGAGCATTACCACAAACTGTTATGTCATGCACATTCCAAACTGGAGGTGGAAACGTAGGCGGTAAGCGCCTGACTTTAATTGGGGCAAGTGTTCCATCAGGTCGAGATGGTGGTTTGATAGTTCTATAAGACCCAGTCACATATGTATTGTTAAAATAGGCCAAGAGAGGTTCTAGTCCATCAGGGGTGACATCTCGCAGATGTGACATGCCTTCATGAATGTCATCTACTGGCAGAAAGGCTAGACTGTCCAACATTCCACAAAAATGCTTAACATTGTCATCCTCCCTGTAACAGGTTACCAAACCCAAACTCTGAATTTTGCGCCACGTACTTTGAGTCAAATGATAAAAACATCCATGTATAACAAGTTGTGGACCAAATATTTCTGTCGCTGCCTTCATTGCAGCTATTTCAAAGTCCATTGTAATGGTCGTTGGGTCTACTTGGAATCCTAAAGTTTCACAAAAGTCCTGAATTGCCCCAAACAGTTCTTAATATGTAGATTGTTTTTTGTCCACCAACAGAGCATACACACAAGCCACTGAACTTTCACCAAGGGCAGCATGGATTACATACAGCTGGTTAAAGAGTTTTGGTGCCACATTAAAAGTTCCATCCATAAACCAAGATGAGGAATTAGCGAGATGTCTTAACCCTTCATTGGTAGCAAACACCAACATACGGTTGGAACTGTCAACACCATTATCATATATTAGAAAAGAGTCTCCATCTGATGATAATGCCCACTCTCCCTCAACTATCAACTCTGATAAAGTCTTTGGGCTCTGTGGCAAATATTTAGCTCGTTCACGACGGAGAGAATGCTTCACGGAGTTGATATCCCCAATGGCAGCTCGTACGGAAACGGGAGCTGTTGAAATAGTGTCTGTCAGGAGCTGGCTGTTTGTACCTCTTGAACCTGGAGCCCGCTCTTTCATCTCTGCAAGTAGTTTTGTTGCCTCAACGCCGCCGTATTTAGGATCATGCGAATGTTCGGTGGAACTAAAAACAGAGTTCATTTCAACATTTGTAGTAACAGCTGCCTTACACAAAAATGCTGATCTGTTTGAGCACTCCCATCGGATTTTATTTTGACGCGTGTATTTCTTAGTATACATGTAGCCATCAAGCACAAGTTTCAGACCACCTTTGTGGTTTTTGATAATCTCCATAATATAGCACTAATTGACAATATTTTGAATACTGAGAAAGCGAATGAATGAATGAATGAATGAAAGGTTTTAGCGCGCCGAAGGCGCGCAGGGACGATGTGGGATTTACAAATCCCTTGCGACCCGGTTAACCTTATTTTTTTCCTTGGATCACACAGGCCTAGCTTTCCTATTGCCCAAAATGGAGTCTGAGGGGGTTATGCACGCGGTTAGAATACCCGGCAGTTTAAGCTGGAGTGTTAGATGGTCAATACTCAATCCCCCAACGCCTTTAAAACTATTAGAGAGCGAGCTCTGTTCGGTTCCAGTTCGGCGATGGTAGAGGTTTGAGTCCCACCATGGTGGCGAGCCAGAATGTAATGTTGTGCGATGGCAAGTTTAAGGGAAGAAGAGAAAAGAAAACCAAACAGCAACGCCGGTTTGGTAGCGGCCCCGGTATATGACCATAGCGGTTACAAAAAAGAAGTGGAGAAAGCTCCAACAGTTTAGTTTTAAGAAACCGGGAGTCATCCATCAAGCCTTCTGGGAGATAGGATGCCGTATGTGATTTTGAGGTATCTGGTTATCCTTCGGGAATCCCAACTGAGAAAGCATCACAAAACTGGCATATTTATAACATTATGACAGAGAATGTTGTTCTAAAACTTTGTCATGCCAGTGTAATAAAACAACATAAATGGTTATTGAAGTCAGCAAAATTAAAAAATTGAAAGTGCAGATAGCTTGCAAAATGGTATTACTAAAACAACAAAGCTATACCTCAAAGAAGTAATGGAACAGAAGACACAAGCTAGTATCCCAGCAATTTGAGCAAAATTGAAAAATTGAAAGTGCAGATAGCTTGCAAAATGGTATTACTAAAACAACAAAGCTATACATCAAAGAAATAATGGAACAGAAGACACAAGCTAGTATCCCAGTACTTTGGAGATTTGTTGTTATAACAACAACAGCAGCCATCTGTACTTTTAATGAATCACAAGACACAAGTTAGTAATATATAATATATATAATGTCTGGGGGAGGTTTTGTCCTGAGGGTTTTTTTCCCTGAGGGGTTTTTGTCCTACGATGCAAAAAATGAGGGGGTTTTGTCTGATGGGGTTTTGTCCTGAGGGGGTTTTGTCCTGTTACCGTAAATTAAATGGATATTTTCACTAATGATTCCTTGTATTAAATTTAGATGAATTTTTCATCAAATCTAGCTGTAAAGCAGCCATGACAAGATTTTCTGAAAAATATCTAAAAAAAAATACTCAGCGAGTTAAGAGTTAATATTCTCACTGCAGTCTGGGAATGGGGGATGGGGAGTGGAGGAGTGGGGGATATACCGGTACACGAAGATTGCTGTTCAAATTACCTTGTTTTTATTTTTGCATCCAATACATAGCTTGTGACACAACAACTTTATTTTGAAGGACAATAAACATTTGGAATATCCGGGAATGCATCCATATTCATTCTTAAATGCAATGTGGAGTTGAATATAAACTTGGTGTGTGATGTTACTGTACTGATGCACAACACTGATAACAATATGACGTGATGGCATTGATTGATAAACAACCTATTATATTCCATGGCCTTCTCTTGCCATGGTAAAACATAATCGTCATGGTTTTTACCATAGCATTGCCAAATGCCATGGCTAATTTTGCAGGCTGTAAATTCAATTTTATGTCTGCAACGTTGCTTTGAAAACTCGACATGTTCTTGTATAAAGAAACATATATTTTGTGTTAGTTAAGTTTTATGTCTGCATGTTTTAGGATTCACACATATGTGATAGAATAGTGAGACTTACCAGGCTTTCTCCATGGCTTGTCTTCTGTTTGTATACTGTCTAAATCAAATTCAAATATGGGAACTCCATCCTCTGTGGTTCCAACGGCATCAACATCAACACCCTTCTGTTTGCCTAAAACAGATTTATATAATTATCAGATATGATGTGTTACACTACTAATGCTGCATTAAATTTCCAAAAAAAACAAAAAATCAGGCCCTTAAAAATAAAAAAATTGCATAAGCCCCACAAAGTAGATCTTTTGTTTCTCAGGCCATTTATTGTAAAATTACATGTGGGAGGGCAGTTTTTATTTTATTTTTGTAAATATTTCTTTGACATCGAAAGTTCATGTTCTTCGTTTGTTCTATGCTTTAGGCCTCATAATTTTCAGAATAGCATGCATGGTAATGTGTTTTGCCCCTTGAGTGCAAGAAGGCATTGCAATGCTAAGCATTGCAAAGCCTTGTTGCACTCAAGGGACAAATTTGTCAATTTTGTTAACTTGGGTAAAATATCAGACACAAACCATTTCATTTGTTTTTTTTTAAGTTTGCATTGGTTATAAAAAGAGAGCATGCGGCAGCCAAAAAAAACATGCAAGAAAGCCTGAGAAACAGATTTTTAACATTTTTGGCCTAACCTAAAAAAGGATTAATGCAAAAATATTTAGCATAACCTATTTTTGTTGGCATAACCCATTTTCCCATTCTGTATGCTACTGTTCTTTGATGAATCAAGAGTATCTTGAATTTCCAAGAAATGCTTTTGTTCCAAATAAAAGTGTAGAATGATTAGATTTCTGCCCAAATGAAATTAATTGAAGGATTGTTATATTAATCCTTCACAGTATTCAATTTTTGATACTGAGTTTCGGTATTTTAAAAATACCGTGGTATGAATGAAGTAATGTAAAAGTATTTGACAACAGAATCGTTGAAACTTTGGTTAAATATTTTTACATTACGATAAACTGACATGAAAAACTGTTGAGAAAAAGTCATTATTCAGCATGGATGATGGATCGCATCGCTTACGAATGCTATTAATAGTCACTTACGACTCTGAAAACTCATGGGTGTATAAATAACATAAAAATTCTTAGCTCATAACAAATTCATATATTCTTAACAAATAAATCATTATTACACTAAAATCTTAAATAACTATATTGCAAGCTACACACGGGGACAGGATGCATGCTTATAGAGTCATATTGTATTTGCCAGATTGTTTTGCTCTCAGTTATGTAATTATCATTGAAACAGGATTCACGTTAATAAAAAGCCATCAGGGTTTATTTGCACATGTGCAGGAGCCAAGTTCAGCAAACCCATGATATGTCAGCAATGTCGGAGGATTAAAATTAAATAACTCAGAGTAGTCATCTTTTGTGTGCTATGTAATTACTCAATATAGTTGACTGGCTTTACACGTGTCATTTTTATTTGCATAATTGGCTAGCTGCTCTAACGTGTCGAATTTCGTAACTTCATTGTATGTTTGAGTAATATTTGAACACAAAGAAGAGAAAAATGTCCATTTTCTGAATTAGTTTGGGACTTTAATAAAATGTTAATGGATAACATCAAAAATGTTTGGTGTATCAAATGAGTGAACATTTTCTCAGTATACAATCGGTATTTAAAAAATGTTGTGTTTTGGTACAAATATCGAAATACCATGAAGGCCTATGTTATAGCATAAGTTATTATTTACTAGCACTACTACTGTTATGAAATGAAGGTCAGCCACACCAAGTTTTAGATATTTAATAATATTTGATACATTTGATATAGGCCTACAATCACTTCCAAAATGTATCCCAACTTCCCAAAACAATTTTTTTGATTATGATGGAAATATAGAAATGAAAATTTGAGGGCATGAGTCCAGAAGACATATGTGTGCAAGCACAAATTATCAGATTGGACATTTGGACCAATGGAGTTCTGGGATTTGCAACTTGGGAAATCTCTACCTGTGGATTCCCTGTATTATATGAATTATTTCAATATGACTGGCAACTTTTATTAGCTCACTGACATCATGCTGGCATGCTTCAGAAAAACTGTAGCAACTGAGATGTGTTATTATACAGTTTATTGATTTAATATTCAAAGAGTTGAGTGGGAAATAGTTTGAATATATTGCACAGTTGATAACCCTTATTGAGGAGCTGTTCATTACTCTTACATTGGCATGCTGCCCAGTCACATGAATAACAGTAGTAATAACTGTCCATTTAACAGACCATTCTGAATGTTTGAGTCGAGTTTAATGCTGCTGCAAAACAATATGTCAGTTTTCACCTCGGCACTGCCAAATATCGACACTAATCGAAAGAGCTGCTGTATGTCCAGTTTGCAATAATTGTAGTTGGTCAATTAATTCTGGCAATTCCAGCGCATGAGTTATATATGTAGATGAAAGATATGCAGTTCAATGTCTCCGACTGATTTTTGGTTGGAATTTTGCATGAATGGGAAAAAGGTTATGCCACGGAGAGTTTGCATAATCGATGGACAAATAAACAAGCATTCATCTATTTTTTAAAGGAAGGTAAATGAGTTGGCTATCTCATTTTTGGTTAGCCCAGTCTACACAGTATGTAAGTGTATCAACCATCATGACTGATGGCTTCTATGAGACAACAGTTTTACAACAAAAAAAACAAAACAACAAACTATTTTGCATTCTATTCGAGATATAATGTGGTGCATGTGGTGCGTGGACTCAACAAAGACCCCCAACAATTAACAAGACATAATACAGTTAATGATAGAATTTTTGCATAAACAAGTGAAGCAAATTAATAAAATAAAAGTTTGTTGAAATATCCCAAAATGGAGAAGCAAATTTGAAGTACAGTGGATTCCTGTTAATTGAATAGCAACTTTTCAGTAGAAAAATTATTCACTTAACAGTAGAATAGGATTAACATAAATTGTGTCATTTTCCTACTTCCTGGTCAGACTCCTAGTTATAAACTGATTGTTTATTCTACTACATTTTGTTTGACAGATCTCACTGAGCTCTGCCAAAAGAGAAATAGTAGATTAAATGTCTATACTGGATGTATAGTATAGTCACAGCCATATAAAGGTCGTAATCCACACATGGGCAGTAATGTCCATGCATGTGTTTACAAAGTGATAAAAATTCATCACCAGCAAATTTTTTAATTAATGAAGCACTAGGTTTTACCTGGTGCTTCATTAATTAAATTTTTGTTTATTATTCCTATAACTAGTGTTTGTAATCTAATATTATTGTGTCCATGGAATTATTGCCCACGCATGGAAAGTGACTACACCAAGGCGGCTGTGCTGTGCTGAGGACAGATTTATCTTTGACGTGGAATTATTTCACCTATACAGGTTTGCCTGGCTACAATTTGTGAGAGTGCCTACAGGTCAAAATTCTTTGTTCTGATGCTATTTTTGTTTATTTTTCTTAATTCAGTCCTCAGCTGGCAATATTTCTTTTATAAAATCTCGATCCACTGAAGTAAATGTATCTCAGCCAGAATGTGATCTTACTGAAAAGACCACTTTTGCGATCACATTACTTTAGTGTATCATGTGTGAAAATGTTACTATTTCCAAAGAGAACACATCTAAATCAGGTTTTTAAATTCCATCAAACTAAGAGTGGTAACCAGTGTCCCCAAATTACAGGAGTGTTCTCAAATTATATAGTATAACAGACAATTTGAGTTATACTAGATATCACGGAGATGGAATCCATCTCTGCGGGCCCCGCAGCAACTAACCGATGTTAGGTATAAACTGATGTAAACCGTAATACTAAAATATTTCAAGCAATAGGTAAAATCTGATTAAAATCCCTTCCCAGACACAAACTTGTCAGAAAACCCCCCAAATTCTGAATAATTTGACCTTGAGGTCAAACTTCAAGGTCAAAGCATGGCAACCTTGGTACGCGACACGTCGTTTTGAGATAATCTACCCACATACCAAATATCAAAACCCTATCTATTAAGGGAAAAAAGTTACAGCCCGGATATTAACATGGCAGAAAAAAAAAAAATCTGAATAATTTGACCTTGAGGTCAAACTTCAAGGTCAAAGCATGCAACCTTGGTATGCAACACATCGTCTTGAGATAATCTATCCACATACCAAATATCAAAACCCTATCTATTAAGGGAAAAAAGTTACAGCCCGGACGCGAACTTGTCAGAAAAAAAAAAAAAATCTGAATAATTTGACCTTGAGGTCAAACTTCAAGGTCAAAGCATGCAACCTTGATATGCGACACGTCGTCTTGAGATAATCTATCCACATACCAAATATCAAAACCCTATCTATTAAGGGAAAAAAGTTACAGCCCGGACACGAACTAGTCAGAAAAGAACCCCGAATTAGGAATAATTTGACCTTAAGGTCAAAGTTCAAGGTCAAAGCATGGCAACCTTGGTACGGGACACACCGCCTTGAGATAATCTACCCACATACCGAATATCAAAACCCTATCTATTAAGGGAAAAAAGTTACAGCCCGGACTCGAACTTGTCAGGAAAAAAAAAAATCTGAATAATTTGACCTTGAGGTCAAAGTTCAAGGTCAAAGCATGGCAACCTTGGTACGCGACACGTCATCTTGAGATGATCTATCCACATATCAAATATCAAAACCCTATCTATTAAGAGAAAAAAGTTACAGCCCGGACACGAACTTGTCAGAAAAGAACCCCAAATTCGGAATAATTTGACCTTGAGGTCAAAGTTCAAGGTCAAAGCATGGCAACCATGGTACGCGACACATCGTCTTGAGATAGTCTACCCACATACCAAATATCAAAACCCTATCTATTAAGGGAAAAAAGTTACAGCCCAGACACAAACTTATCAGAACAGAAAAGAACCCCAAATTCGGAATAATTTGACCTTGAGGTCAAACTTCAAGGTCAAAGCATGGCAACCTTGGTATGCGACACGTCGTCTTGAGATAATCTACCCACACACCAAATATCAAAACCCTATCTATTAAGGGAAAAAAGTTACAGCCCGGACACGAACTTGTCAGAAAAGAACCCCGAATTTGGAATAATTTGACCTTGAAGTCAAAGTTCAAGGTCAAAGCATGGCAACCGTGGTACGCGACACATCGTCTTGAGATAATATACCCACATATCAAATATCAAAACCGTATCTATTAAGAGAGAAAGATTACGGACGGACGGACGGACGCACGCACGGACAGAGCGATCACTATAGGGGCGTCCGCCTCTCGGCGGGGTCCTAATTCACCCTTTACCTATTATGAAAAGCAGTCAACACTAGCAAAAATAATTCTTGAATAACTAATTTTTTTCATTCTTTGTCTCAAAAACATAGGTTATGACCCCTCATTGGAACTAGCTTGACAAGTTCGTTCCAATGAAGGGTCATAACCTACGTTTTTGAGAAAAAAAATACTGAAAATTAATTGGCAATTTTTTTACAACAGTGCTGGCCAGTTTTGGCTGTCACGTTGGGTAAAGGGTTAATACTTTCTTTCCCAATTTCATAAGAAGTAATTTAACTATATTTTGCAATATATTTGACAGACTACATCATGTGGCTTTGCAGCTGTTTATGAATTACATCATATTTGGTATGCATGTATATCTATTGACTAGACATCAATAGATACACATGCATACTAATCATGATGTAATTCCACCAAGTACTTTAAAAGTTATGAAGTTTGATGACAGAAACAAAATCTTAGTCCATAAAGGGCAAGGGCTCAGAAAAAAATACTCCAAAAAGCACCCTTTGAACATACACATGCATACCAAATATGATGTTATTCCACCAGGAATAGTGAAATTTATTCAGTTTAAAAACTTGTTGTCACATATCGACAGACAGACAGACAGACCAACCAACCAACGGACCAACATTATAAGTTACAGGATGTTTACTTGGCAGAAACAGAGTTACATGAGGCAAAATGAGATCAATAGTAGACAAGGCTTTTGCTGAGCCTAATACAGTTCTCCCTGAGTCTCAAGTGACGCCATATCCCGTAACCAAATATCCCACAAATGTATTTATTTTGCCAACCTTTTTGCTGAATTTTCATCATAAGTTGTGTTTGCAAACCGTTTCATGTTTTCATTAAATTTTCCTTTTGACATTCATTTGTTTACAAAAGCAAATGAGGAGGGGGATGCAATATGCAAGGGGAGTAATTCAACATCTCATTGACAATTAAAATATGGCCAGTGTCGGTATAAGGAATTAATATGAGGTCACAGTTGAGCATTATTGAAAGTACATTCCTCAGGTCACTAGTTATGACCATTCTTTGACATAATAATTAGAGCTTATAACTTGTTTAGTTCCATATCGACCAAGATATCAGCTTGAGATTGAAGGTCGAAGGCTGATGTGAGGTAACTGAGGGTTGAAATCTCAGCCAATATGAAACTAACAATCAGGCTTGGCAATTTCAGGAGAACGATTTTTTAGCTCTCCTTACTGCCCTCCTGAAAGTATTAAGGAGAGCGAAAAATTGCCCTCCTAAATATTTTGGTCTGGGATGATTGAGATTACATGTATTATGCTCACATTAAATTTTTGTTGTAAAGCAAAAATGTAATTTAACTTCGAAGTCACATAACATCACGTAATTTCATTTTGAAAGTGGTTTAGTGGTAAAAGGTAATGGCTGCAACTGTGTTTGGGTATGTACTTTGTATACCCAAAACGCAGTTGCAATCATTTGAAGCAAAATGGGTCACAGCAATATTTTTTTTTCTGTCAGTTTCAAGTTCAACAACTGACATCACAGTTTGAGGGGTAATTATTCAAGGAATATTGACACTATAATATACTACCATTACTACTAACCTGTCACTTGAAGCACTTGCACCAGGATGTGACTGTAGATTCAAGCAGACCTGTTGTCCAAGAAAGTCATACGCCTACCACTACCACCTTCAACCCCCCTTGGGGGGTTGAAGGTGGTAGTGGTAGGCATATGACTTTCTTGGACAACAGGTCTGGTTACACACACAAGTCTTGTCAAGTGTGTGTTCGGTTGTTGAGTGAGACATATAGATGTCTAAGAGATTTCGCTTTACCTTAGTAAAGTTAATAAAATCACTGATGTAGTCTGTTGGTTTCAGTTTCAATGAGTTCGTTCAACTGGATACTTAAAATGCTGTGTAAAGCTAATTGCTCTCCTAAGCTGATTGAGGAGAGCGATTTTTTGCCCTCCTGCATTTTTCAGAATGCCAGGCCTGAACAATATGATAATATCTTTATTTATTAAACCCAAACTAATAATTACAAAATGTTTTCAGATCTGTTACAGTTTCTGACAGTGTTATTGTTTCTCATTCTTTTCACAAAGTCTGAACTTTCCTTTTCTCCGAGTTCAGCTATCTGAACATCTTGACTTTCCCAGTGGGAAAGGCACAACCTTCAGACAGATGAACTACCTCTTCTCTCACTTCAATAAATCTCTCCTTACAACTCTGAATCCTAGTTAGCATTGAATTTTCTGTACACCTCTCTTCTTTCTTATTTTCATCCACCTAAACCTTACGGACTGCCAACATTAATTCCTCAACACACAAAACCTCTGCTTCAGGTTTATACATATACTGCATTATGCCTGGTAACACCCATTTTCCTGATAGCATTCAATGAATAATGGTGAAAGATTTCAATGTAAACAAATCGGTTGTGCCTAGTAATGCATCAAGGGGGACAACGCTAGCTTGGTCATATACAACGAGATCAGCATCATATCAGTCGAGTTTGAAGCCATATCTACCGAGTTTGATAATGGGCAATTCTGGTAAAGAAAATCATATCTAATAAATAATGTCATGTATAGAGCTGCTCGTTACAGCTAACAATTATACATGACAACAGCTCTTGATCCATTCTCAACAGAATCATCTGAAAATGTTATAAAACATCATTTTCTGTTTTTTCAATTTAAACTTCACTCAAGAACTTATTCTGGAAGCAACTGAACTGGCATGAAGTATCTGCACTATTACTGGTAAAACCCTTTAGAGAATTTAGAAATATATTTGCAAAGGCTGAAATATGCATCATAAAAAAATCGAGAGATACATACCCTTAAAATTCGAATATTAACCATAATGCAGTTCAGAGAAAATGAAGTGTGGAAAATGATAAATTTTAAGTAATTTGTATATTTTTTATACTTACCAATGGCCCCGACTAGCTGGTGCTAACTCAAATTAATCTAGGGCCAAACACAAATTCCCCCCCCCCCCCCCCACAAACTTGCATGCAAAACCGAAAAAATTAAGTCCTAGATGGTCCTCCATACTTTTCAGATCTGTGCAGGCGCAGTATCCAGGAAGGTACCGAAATTGGTGCCAACCTTCATTCTTTCTACAGATGTCTGTTAAATGTTATAAACAGCGGGGAGGTATGAGTGCCCACTCATGGGAGGGCCATAATAGTCTGGACCATTGGTAAGTATAAAAAATATACAAATTACTTAAAATTTATCATATTTTTATACAACAACTAATGGTCCAGACTAGCTGAATCGTAAAAAGGCTGGAGGGCCTAGGACTTAAAAGGAAAATCCAATCTCTCAATTACTTCAGTAAAGGATACCTCCTACAGAAAAGGAGAAGATAGTAATTATATATGTCTTCCTCCTTTACGAGAAAAGAGAAATGCATAACACCAACAATCTAATTGAGTATTACATAATATATAATTCTCCATTTAATGCCAGCATAACCCGTTATGCTAATTCAGTGAAGGAAAACCAATATATAAGGATAGTCCAGAGAATGAGACTCTTTATACTCATTTAAAAGTGTCTGAGGATTGTATATTAATGCTCGTTTGACCTGTAACATATACAAGTACTTCACAGTGAGCTACATTTTAAAAAAACAGTACATAAATAGTTATTGCTTCACTCCGATCTACACATTAAAACCACCCCAGCACTGACGCAGGACTACTGTGACCGGAAGAGGTATTCTCTTGCTTTTCACTATAAAGCCAGATAATCATAAGGGAAAAGCCGCCCCCCCCCCCCCCCCCTCATATTGTTCCAAGATAAAATTCCACAGAACAAAGAGGGCAGCGGAACAGCGTCAGTGTTGGAGCAGTCTGTCTAAAGACCTTATAGATGTAACATTAATGGATGACATTCTGAGCAACAGAAAGAGGACCCAAAGATCTAAGGTCACCGGAGATGGACTCTAAATTTCTCAGGTAAAACTAGGTAAATGAAGAGGGCTGTGTCCAGTAAGTAGCCTTCATGAGATCAGTAATGGCTATACTGGACAGTGCTCTAACCTCGTGCGCTGAAATCTTATTGACAGAACATTGATCCGAAGATAGATTTTTGTAGGCAATGCGTATTGCCAACTGAATCCATCTAGCAACAGAATGAACAGAAATATCTTTTCTATTAGGAATCAAAGAAAGAAACGTTTTCTCCCCTTTCTAATAAAATCTGATCGGCGTTTATAAATGCGCATTGCTCTGACTGGACACAGCAAAGGTCTACGGTTATCAGATGACGGTAAAGCCAACGTAATGACAATAGGCTTCAGCCGCTTATCCGGAATCTGATTCTTAGCCAAAAATCCCACTTTCGTAGTGAGGGTAATGGTATTACCCACGCTACAGTAATGAGATTCATCAGAAGATAATGCATGAAGTTCACAGACTCTTCTCACAGATGCAAAGGCTAAGAGAAAGGCTGTTTTACAGGTCAAGAATTTGAACTCTATGATGTCGAACGGCTCAAAAGGAGCTTCTTGAAGCTTCAACAGAACCCAAGCCAAATTCCACTTAGGAATTAATCTGTGGGTTCTAGGTCTATTGATAGAGAAATTTCTAACTAGCTTGGATAA
Organism: Pictodentalium vernedei; assembly: GCA_031216915.1. NCBI lineage: Eukaryota > Metazoa > Mollusca > Scaphopoda > Dentaliida > Dentaliidae > Pictodentalium > Pictodentalium vernedei. Next base: position 342,539,581 of record CM062297.1, read on the forward strand.
CAAAGTATCTGATCCAATCGCCAAGTTATCATGATGAGCATAAGTATCTGATAACATAGACCTATAGCCCTTAATAGTGACGGGCTGCAGTTTGAGATCGTCAAACAAATAGACCAGGAAATTGGCAATACGTGGTATGGACGGATCGTATACGTCCATCGACTGATGCCTACACCAATGTTAGAAAACCCTCCACTTCGCTGCATAATTCAACGAAGAGGAAGCCCTCCGACAGTTAGAAATTGTGTCCACTGCTTGTCATGTAAAATGTTTTCCGTGCAAGAAGAACCACACAACAGAATACTTGAAGGTTGAGACCTTCCGGGTTGTGATGCAGTGCACGTGACTTCCCCTGATAAAGAAGATCCTCTCGTGGAGAAAGTTTCTGGGGAACGTCCAGTAACAGACACCTGAGAAGATTGATCCAAGGTTTTTGTGATGAAAGAGGTGCTATTAGCAGGATTTTGCAATGAGACTGTTTGATCTTTAACAGAATCTGCTGCATCAACGGAGCTGGAGGATATGCATATCCTATCATCCTGTCCCATGAAATCGATGATCTGGACATAGCGTCACGAACGTCGGTAACTGATTGTTCAGATGTGTCGCAAAACGATCTATCATGGGACAATCCCACTGGTAGCAAATCTGATGGCAACAGGCGACCTTTCCGAGAGAGAGAGTCTGCTAGTATGTTTAGACAACCTGGTATATGACGGACAGAAAGATGAAAGTGATGATTGAGAACGAATAGGAGAATCCTCTCCGTTAATTCGCATAATGGAATCAAGTGAGTGCCGCCTTGGTTCCTGAGGTAAGCAACTACTGTCGAATTGTCTGACAGAATTTGAATGTTGACGTTCGCTATTTGGCGAATCCAATATTGTAGTGCTAGCCATATTGACATCATCTCTTTGATGTTTATGTGCTTCTCTAGGAACCGAGAGACCCAAAGACCCTGGTACTTCAAGTCTGCGGGACTTAAGGTCGCGCTCCAGCCTGTCTGACTCGCATCTGTCATAATCATGAAAGCCGGATCCGGCAGTTGAAGCGGAACTCCTTGAGTTAACCACTTAAGATTTGCCCAAATCTGAACCTTTTGTTTCACTAGGTCCGTTAAAACAATTCTGGTTTCGAGCGAATGCGTCTTCACACTCCAGTTCTGGGTAAAGTGTACCTGGAGGGGACGCGTGCGAAGGTGGCCCATCGGAATAAGATCCGCAGCCGCTCTGCACAGCCTCATCAGTCGCATGAACTCCCTCGCTGTTATTGCGTCTGAGTTTAGACAAAAGCGAGCATAACAACTGACTAATTTTGCTCTGGGTAACGGCAGATGAACCAGATTGTTGTGAGTCTCGAAGCTCATTCCCAAGTCAGTGAACGACTTGGACGGAGCTAGAAATGAGCTACTATGAAACTGAGACATCAGAGCAATTGTAGCAGACTCTGAACATCGTTCTGAAGAATAATTCTGTTGCCGTATCTCTGTAGAATGTCGTCCAAGTAAGCCGACGTTACCGCAGACGAACGAGCTCGGAAGTATGACATTACCGAGTTCAATATTCGAGTGAAAGCGCAAGGAGCCAGGTTCAGACCAAAGCACATTGCTCTGAACTGATAAACCCTTCCTTGCACGGCGAACTGCAGGTACTTTCTAAATGCCGGATGTACCATGACATGAAAGTAAGCATCATTTAGATCTATGCTTGCCGCATAGTCGTTCACTTGAATGCTCGCTATTACCGACCGAATGGTTTCCATATAGAACTTTGGAGCCACGATTAACTTGTTTATCCAGCTCAAGTCTATTATCAGTCGAAAAGAGCCGTCTGGCTTCGGTACGAGGAACAGGTGACTGTAAAAGCCTTGAGAATTTTGATTCTCAACGACCTTTATTGCTTTCTTTAATAAGAGAGCCTGTATGTCCGCTAGGACAGACTCTCTTTTGAAAGGATCCGCCGAAAGATTTGTCCAACGCGGACATCTTGTTAGTGGGGGTTTCACTCGGAATGATAACCGTAGGCCTTCCAAGACTACACTTCTCTCCCACTGATCTTTCATGACTGCTATCCAGTTTCTCACGAAGTTTGATAACCTTCCGCCAACTGGCAAGCAATAGAGGTCTTGACCATCACCTGTAGGACTTGCGAGGCTACCGGGAGGAGAAACTATGTCCTCCTTGCAAAGATCCTCATCCCGTCGGCTTAGGGGCATCTGACCGATAATCCTGATCAGTCTTACACCCCTTTCCCGAGTCGTTGTATTGACGATCTCCGGAGTAATTATATGAAGGTTTCTTGAACCCTCGCGAGGAGTTCCCTTTTGATGATTTTGATTTAAAATGTCCTCGCTTACCCCGGTCTGCTGAAGCGTGTTGTTGAGACGCCGACTTCAAAAGCAGAGCACTGGAAGCTTTCTTAGTAGCCTGTTCATAGACTAATGAAAGCTTGTCGTCAAACAAAGTATGTCCGGAGACCGGAGCGACCCGGAGAGAGCTTTTCACCTTGTCACCTATAAGTGATGACGACGCAAGGGCAGCATCACATCTGATTAACTCCAGATTTGCCACTGTCAGGGCAGAGTTATATGTGGCATACACATGATTGCCCTGGAAAGAACTCTAAGCGAGGTACACAGATCCTCAAATTCCTTCCCATTGAGACGTTGCGCCATAGCCCTGGTAAGGTGATCTGCGTAGGACATGGCATCCAAATTCACTCTATTCAATGAAATAACACATTCCATCACATCCCAGCGAATATTGAATGAAGCAGGTAGGGATATATCTAAATCCCTGGCACAGAACACAGAGGAGCTCTCTGAAATCTTCTCCAACCGTTTTAGATGAACGTGGTCCAAGGAACGGTATATTTATGGAAGATGTTGATAAGAAATCACCTTTTTTCCTCACACTAGAGAGGTTAAATATGGCGTCATCAACATGGCCAAAGGCCTGCGGCCCCTGTCTGGACTGTACGGGGAAATAAAGAACTTCTTCCTTCCTCCGTATAAAGTCTGCGTCTAAAGACGCCAGTGGTTTCACCCTTATTGTCGCAGCTTGCCGATTCGGCAGAACAAATTCAGGATAGTATTGATGGATAAATTCCATCGCTACCATATGTTATTCTGAAAGGGAAGGGTAATCCTCTTCCTTATCCCTTTCACCATCCGACTGAATCAGCTGTGAATCTCGGTCCATTGCATCTGCGTGAACAGATGACTGGAGCGACCCAGCACCATCCAACAGCTCACTTCCGAAGTCTGCCCATGTACTTGCTGCGATCAGCTGCGCAATCTGCGACAGCAAGTCCGTCACCGAGGCTTGAGGAGCAGCAGTTTTCTGTTTTTTAGCCGCTTGCTGCTCCCTGGATCTCTTCTCCGAACGTCCCGATGATCGAAGCCTCGGTTCCCTATCTACCGGATGGTCCGACTTCAGAATGGCTCCTTCTTCGTGCCGATGGTTGAATATCCAAAGTCGGGTAGCTAGCATGCGGTCATGGGTTCTTATGAATCCTAGCGGAGGAAGCCATTACTGTAGCCGAGGCTGGCTGCAGTCTAGACGGAGCGTCCTAAGCGGCACGTGTGGACATATGCTCTGGCCCATGCAAGTTTCTCATAACAACATCTGGCCCCAGATGTTGTTGGGTTGTAGAGGGACCTCTCCCGCTCGCGGCTTTTTCAGACCTCGCCGAGCATCCCGACAAGAAACTTCTGACTTTCTCCCTATTTCCGTCGGGTGAGCTTTTGTTTTTAAGGGGCTCGCTCTACCCAAATCTACACTTTCTTCGACGCCACGGAAATATCCAGTGCTACGGCTCCCACAGACTGAGTAACCGCTTCACCAGTCCAGCTAGCTGCTTGCAAAGGATTAAGAACATTAACTAGAGGCCTTATCCCTTGCTTAATATTCATGAGCACATTTGCAGCTAGCTCTGTTTGCTCATCAGAGCGCGGCGACGGTAGCACACTTTTGGTGGGTGTCACAATACCATCACCATGTTCTCAAAATACCATCACTTGTTCCTCTGAAAAAGAAACTGAAAAACTTGAATTATCTTGTGGTGAGAGCACTGGCATAGGCATCCCACTGCCAACAACATACCGTGACACCCGTTTCCAACATTTGTCATCCCAATTTACACATGTAGGACAAGAATCTGCAGGAGTACATCGACTGCAGGCAAGGCAACAAGCTTGAAAATCTGAGGAAGACTTCCACGACTTGCATTTAGAGCTGTAAGCCTTCATGAATCAATCAAAAGTTAAAAAATTTATAGTAATTTATATATTTTTTATACTTACCAATGACCCAGACTTAGCTGGTGCTAACTCTAACAAAACCAGGGCCAAACACAAATTTTGCCCCCAATCCTCAAAATTTGCATCCAAAATAAAAAGAAATCATGTCCTAAAGGACCTCCATACTACGCCTCTACTGCGCATGCGCAGTGACGCAGACGTCCCGAAATTGGCGACAATTATCATTCTTACTGGCAGTGCCTGGTCAGCGCTATGTACTCAGCGGGGAGGCAAGAGTTCCCAACTCCAGGGAGGGCCATCCCCGTCTGAGTCATTGGTAAGTATAAAAAATATATAAATTACTATAAATTTTTTAACATTTTTATACTGTACCAATGACCCAGACTTAGCTGAATAGTAAACAGGCTGGAGGGCCTAGGACATAGAGGAAAATCCAATAAGCTCAACTATATAGTAAAGAGGTAACCCCTTAAGGAGAAAAGGAGTATTAGGCTTTACATGTATCTTTCTTATTTAATATTAAATTAGAAAGATACACTACCCTTAATAATTGAGCACAATAACATTCATGTTCTCTATTAACATCCAGTATAATCCTTATACTAATTATTTTTAAAGCAAGCCAATAAATAAAGTAGTCCAGAGAATTGAGACTCTTTATAGTCATTTAAAAGTGTCCGAGTATTGTATATTAAAGCCTGTTTGACACTTGACATATACAAATGCTTCACACCGAGCTACACTTTAAAAATAAGACATGAATGAATTTAAACATTAATATTACACTTTAAAACCATCCCGGAAGCGACTCAGAAATACTGACTTGGAGGAGGCATTCCCTTGCTTTTCACTATAAAGCAGGTGACCTAAGGGAACACCCGCCCCCCCCCCCCCCCCCCCTTCCCCTTGCCCTTGGTCAAATAGCCCAGAGCGAAGAGGGCAGCCGGACGGAGTCACTGCCGGAACAGAAAGTCTGCATAACTATAGTTGCAACTGTTTAGTGGACGACATTCTGAGCAACAGATAACGGACCTAAATAATGCAGGTCTCCAGAAATGGACTCAATATTTCTGAGATAAAAATTCGTAAATGTGGATGGCTGAGACCAATAAGCAGCCTTCATTAAATCTGTAATAGCAACACTATTAGTTTAAACAATATTTATTCAGAACTGAACATGATATAATACATACAAAAGACTGATAATGTTACATTAACTGTAAAGAATTTATAATAAAATGTATGCAGTACAGCAAGACATGTAGAAGTAGATGACAATATCAAGTGAGAGGATTCGGCAGAAAGCTCTTAGCTTATATAAGCCGTCTCCTAGAACATTTCTAAATTACAAAGTATATAGGTGGTTGCTAAAACTGAGTAAAATATTGTTTGAACTCATTGTCGTTGTTGGATAGAAAGAGAAACGTGTCAGAACTAGGGAAAAAAGAGGGAAAAAATGAAGAAACAAGAAGAAAAGCACAAGAGAAGAAGAAAAAAATTAAACGAACAAAAAAGAAAAAAAAAAGTCAAGAAAGGAAAAACAAATAGACTAATGGAAACAAAGACGCAGAATAATCTGCAGATGAAACCAACTTGAAAGCAGTATTAATACCAGAAGCGATCACATGAGTGTAGTCTATGATTCTATTGATGAACAGTACCATCGTCGCAAACAGACAAGAGACGAGTCAAGAGTCCGTGCCTGGACTGTTCTCACCACTCTTCCAGCTCAGAGGAGTTAAAAATTAATTTCAACAGGATACTGTTGGTACGGAGAGACAGTGCAGGGGCGGACTCCGGGCAGTCCGCGGTATACTTCCCCAGGAAGGTTAGTGTCAAAAATGTTATTGTGATGTATTTACTGGTGCATATACACCTGTCGATATACCATAATGAAACAAGTCTACATATATACTGCAACTCAGTGAAAGCGCCCACTTTGTATGATATATTCTTGCACGACTCTGAACACAAGATAGTTGTCAGTGATGCTCAAATGCTCAGACCCATACAGGAGCATAGAAAGATCAAAGGTAAACGGCAATGTATTAATTGTTAGATTACGTACATCTGTATAGTTTGTACAGTACAGAAGAAAGTGTTCAGTCGTTTCTATGCCACCACACAGACACAGAGGTGAAGACGAGAGGTGATTATCATACAGATGGGCGTTAACACCGCTACAGTGCAGACGCAACCTACAATGATAAATTTGAGCTGCTCGAGATTTGGCCCCGGCATAGAATGTGGGCGGACGTTGATTCCCGCCATTTAGGAACCTTCTGAAATTTATGATGGAACAGTTTTCCCTAACCGAGACGGGCAACATATTCCATTGTTTGGTAACATCTGGAAGAAACGAAGACTGGTACAAACTAGTATGACAAAACGGAACTCGGTGGGTTTTATTTGATCGAGTATTGTGGTGAAGACTGATGGACGAAGTAACTGGCGGTACTTTGTTTGAAAGGTATGGAGGAACAAGTTTATGATACATCTTGAAGAATTGAAGTAGCTTGTGCTTTCGGCGCCTTTCCTGCAGTGAATCCCATCGAGTTTCCGCGTAGAGTAAACTTTTACTGGCACTAGTTGTAGCACCAGTAACAATTCTCGCTGCAGCTACTTGAATTTTTTCTAGATTCGCAGCCTGTGTACTTGAACAGTTGTCCCAAACACAGTCTGCATATTCCAGGAGGGGCCTAATAAATGCGAAGTATATCTTTTCTAAGACCTTGCGATCAAGAGTGAACTTGTGAGCTCTCAACATGTCTATACGAGTCCAAGCCTTGGCGCAGATATGATCAAAATGCTCGTTCCAAGTACAGGATTTATTTAGGGTCACACCCAAATGCTTGTGAGTAGTTACTTCGGTAATTCGAGTTCCACTTAGATATAAAGGTGGGTGCGTAGGAGCAATGATCTTACGCAAAATTAACATAGTCTCTGTTTTTTGAGGATTAAACTCAATCAACCATGATTTGGCCCAATGTTCTATCTTGGCCAAATCATGGTTGATTAATGCTGCAGCTTGGCCGGGGTTCTCTACAATGAGATAAAGAGATGTATCATCAGCAAATAGCCGTATACTACTCTGTAAGTTTTCGGTAATGTCGTTGATGTATATTAAAAATAACAGCGGACCTAGAATGGATCCTTGTGGAACTCCAGAAGTTACTGGTCTCCAAGGAGATGCCTCGGAGGCTATCAAAACCCGTTGAGACCTATTCGAAAGGTAAGACTTTAGGAAGGAAAGCAAGTCGCCTGTTATTCCTATCTTTTCTAGCTTGTGGATAAGACCAGTGTGCCAAACCTTATCAAATGCCTTACTCACGTCACAAAAAACAACCCTAACTTCTTTCCCTTCATCAAGAGCATGACAGAATTCATCATAGATGTCTGTCAGTTGTAAAACCGTTGAATCACCAGGGGTAAAACCAGATTGGAACTGACTAAGGATATTATTATCGCAAATGAAACGCCATAACCGCTTGAACACACATTTTTCGAATAGTTTCCCAACACAACTAATCAGCGATATCGGGCGATAATTGGTAACTAAGTTAGAAGGATTCTTTTTTAAAACTGGCGTCACGTTGGCTTTTTTCCATAAGGCTGGGAAATAGTTGTTACTCAGAAGTATGTTAAAAATGACTGTAAGTGGTTCGCACAGAGAGCGACGACATTCCTTTAGTAGTCGGGGACTTACAAGGTCAGGACCGGATGCTTTCGATGCCTTGATACTCTTGATTGCTTCAAAGACCTCACTACTGTGTAATATTATTCCGTCGAGGGACTGGTGCGCATGGAAGGGATAATTTGGCAAAGAAGTATTAGTGTCATCCAAGGAAGAAATAGAACAAAAGTATTCGTTGAGGATTTCTGCCTTTTCATGGTCAGTGGAGTATAATTTATTCAAATGGGTGATAGTAGGGATTCCCGATGTATTATTAAAAATAAATGTTTTCAGGGTTTTCCACCACTCAGAAGAGGGTGTCTCAGGGCAACCTAATTTTGCTTGAACTTTTGATGTGTAGGTTGCTTTTGCCTTCCTGACCGATGCGACAACTTCATTTCGTTTACATTTGTATTTCGCCCAGTCACGAAGTAGGCCTGTGCGCTTTGCTGTCCGGTACAATCGTTTTCTTTGTCTTAGTAACAGCCGTATTTGATTATGCATCCATTTGGGCTGATTGGTCCTAGAAGTTATGATTTTGTTGGGAATGAAAGTAGATGCAGTGTCGAGTAGTTGATCGGTGAATTTAGAAACTAGGGTATCAGGGCATAAAATATCAAGTAGGTTTTCCCAATTTAAATTTTTGTACGCTGTGTTAAGCTCCTCATAATTCCCTTCTGCATACAACCATATGCGTCTCTTAAATTTATGAGATCGGGGTTTTGTGAACTGGACATCGATAGAGATCGGACAGTGATAGCGAGTCATGTCAGGTATAATTGGCTCAAGAACTTCGCATCCTACAACGTGGACAGTACTACTGACAGCAAAAAGATCGAGGAGTGTAGCAGATGATTCGGTGAGGCACGTTGGTCCAATCACTAGCTGTCTAAGATTACAGTAGTTACAAACTTCATGGAAATGACCCCTTGGGGAGCCCATTTGATTCTCGTTGAAGTCACCAGTAATAACTAGGTCAGGGATCAAGGTATCTTTCGCTCTATCAATTGATTCTGTAATATAATCCCAAGCATCTTGGGAACTATTGGGCGGGCGGTAAAATACCCCGAGCAATAGGGACTTGTGGTGTTTCGTGAACACTTCGACCCATAGACATTCGATGCCATTCACCTCAAGATCGCTTCTCCGCCGAAAGCACAAGCCATTCTTCACATAGACAGCAACGCCACCTCCTCTTGTCATGCGGTCAAACCGCAGGGGTTCCTGGAATCCGTGAATCATAATGTCAGACATCAAATCAGTGCTTTGTAGCCAGGTCTCCGTGAGAGCTAGTACATCATAGGATAGTGATTCATATTGCATAACGTCTAATTTGGGCTTTAGGCTTTGGATATTCAAATGGAAAATTTTTAATGTATTTAGGGTATTTTCAGTGGACAAAGAGTCTGGTCCTGGGTTTGATTCTATGTCTCCTGACATGAGCAGAATCATCTCTCTGACCAAGGTTAAAAAGGCTGCAGAATACCAAGTAGGGAAAGCAGTCAAAGCGTATCCTATGCCAGTTTGAAGTGGCGGTGTCAGTAGGATCGTATCATTTTTGTGAACAAATTGAGGTTTTTGGACTTTCGCACAATTATCAGGTTTTTTCTGACAATCTGAGATAACTTGTTTTGACAAGAGATGAAACAATGCTGTCATGACAGTAAAGCTTTTCAGTAAGTCAATACCGATATACCTCATATATACATATGTCAGGACGCACAGGGACTGTTGCTTTTGTAATTTATGTTTTAGTCCACAAACATAAACTACGGTATTGAATGTACCAATTCGGGCACGGTACGAGTCAAGGCTACACATCATGTGATCGGTGGATGGTAAAATAAGCAGGGAGCCCGAGCGTTAGTAGCATTCAATAGCAGAAATGTTCTGTACTGGTAAGAGCTGAAATCAAGTTGGTCTTTGTGGGAAAATGGTTTCATAGTTAGGGAAATAGAAAAACAAAAATCAAGCGAACAAAAGGAAAATATGATACAATGTAATATCATAATGGAGTTTTTATCAAGTTATGATGGAGCGAGTTGCTTATTAAAAGTCGAACGCCATGGATTGTTAGGTGGATCTTACAGTTAAGTGAGTTTGATTACTGGGCCTTCATTAAATTCCGGACGTGAGTCGGTCAGAAGATGATAAGTGAAGGAACATGATATTCAAATGGGACATTGTGCAACGTCGAGCACATCTTGACCCTCTCCGATGTTGAGCAACGTTATTGGGACGCAGAACATCAATTAAGGGCTACTCTTGGCTGTACAAAATTCAAATTGAGGGTCACACTCGACTGAACCAAATTCATCAGGTTAATGTATCACTTGCAAACTCAATGGAACATTAAAAGTTGAGAGAGAAGAAACAGCGAGGAAGCTCTTCAGTCACGAAAAATGGCGAAAATAAACGGAAGGACTGCCTGAAAGGTTGAAGTGATACAAGACAAGTGGGATCAACCCCGTATCGTACCATAAGATTAATCCGTCTTGCAACAGATGAGATTTCACGTGAAGAAAAAGAAGAAAAAAAGAAGAAATTAACAATAATAATAATAATAATAATAATAATAATAATAATAATAATAATAATAATAATAATAATAATAATAATTATTATTATTATTATTATTATCATTACCACTACCATCATCATCATCATCACTACCATCATCACCATTACCCTTATTACAATAATAATAACAACAATAATAGCAATTACACGCAGGGATAGCAGTTTTGTCGCTTGCAAGAAGAAATTAACAATAATAATAATAATAATAATAATAATAATAATAATAATAATAATAATAATCATTATTATTATTATTATTATTATTACCATCATCATCATCATCACTACCACCACTACCATCATCACCATTACCCCTATTACAACAATAATAACAACAATAATAGCAATTACACGCAGGGATAGCAGTTTTGTCGCTTGCAAGAAGGAGAGGTGATAAGGGTGACCCAGTTGTTTCTGTTCAGTGATGAATTAGGCGCAAGATTCGAAGAAGTGATTGGCCAAGGGTCACTAACTGAAAACGACAGAGGGTAATGTCGAATCAGGATTCTTAGCATTCCAATCACTCAATACGAGCAGTCCGCAGCTACCTACTAAAGAACTGTTATTTGGTACCCGCACTTTCAAGATGAAAAGTTAACGAAAATGTCAGATTGCCAGGCTTCGAAAGTAATTTGTGGGCTGCTGTCGCCTTGCCACAGCTAAACAAACATTCATTAATAATATATATACAAACACATCTATATGTACAAATCATATAATCGGGGGTCAATAAGAGTGTTAGATTATTCGGTAACTCATCATGATAGATACACACTGATGTAGCTTGAAATGGGCTTGGTCACCCCCCCCCCCCCCCTCCCCCCCCCCCCCCCCCCCACACACACACACACACACTCGCAGGCCGGCCGGTAGGCAGACAGACAGACAGTCGAGTTTGGTCGGAAGCTCAAGTTTCAAGTACAGATACAGGGGAACTACTATTTGTCAATTTCAAGTTGTTCTGTTACAAATGTTCGGAGAATGCCCCTTGCCAATCTCCAATAACTTGTATCAAAACAATTCGATAATGAAATTATTATATCTGATAGTTTCGATATGCTCTATTACAATTGTCCGGAGATTCCCGTTGACAATCTCCAATAATCTTCAAACAAATCCAAACAAAAAAAAAACAAAGTGATAGTCAAAACCGAATGTTGGGAGGAGAGGAGAAGCGTGGGAATAGGGAGGCAGTGGGAGTTCAGGGGTAACCAAGGCCTTCTCGTCCGAGAACCGCGACAAATCAGCGGCTGGCCAAAGTGTTATTATTATTATTAGTCAAATTATATGTACTGAAAATTGTCCGACAGACAATCACATTCGAACAAAAGGTAATTACTAATTTGATAATGTGAACTAACTTGTAGCATATGATTCTAAGAGTCTATTTATCCTATAAAAGTCCTGAATTTTGTGACTCAGGTTTCACTAATTACTAATTTCAATTTCGTCTGCTATAACTGATTGGAGACCGCCCATTGACCCCCTCCAATAATTTGCAGCAAAGCAATTTGATAGTTATATTATAGGTACTGAAAATGATGTGACACTCAACCAGGTTCGGACATTAAGTGGCTGTTATTCAATATGAGTTTTTGCACTAAAAGGCCATTAAGTTTGTCACTCAGGTTTCAAATACAAAGCCATCAGTAAGCCACTGTTTGTTTATTTAAATTGCTCTGCTACAAATGGTCGGAGATTGTCCATTGCCAATCTCGAATAATCTGCAAAAAAAACAAAAAAACACAAAGGAAGATAGCTTGGGAATATTGAAAATGGTCCGACCCTCAACCAAGTTCAGAACAGGGTAAACACAATTTAGTTAATCTGAATTTGTTCTGTTGTTACAAATGACTGCCTATTAATACTGCCTATTAACCCTGCAAAATTCACCAATATTATAGATCAAGTTCAAAGACAGACATTGGTAACAACTATTTGTTCATTTCTATTTGCTTAGCTGCAAATGATTGAAGATTGCCTATTGTCAAGTTTCAATAATTTATAACAAAACAGTTATGTAAAAAGGTAGAGAATATTGGAAATGATCCGACACTGAGGCAAGTTCATAATTACGTGAACGCATTGTTCAAAGAAAACCTTGCTCAGTTCGTTAGAACTCGCAGTTATATTATCCAAAAGGTTGGAGATTTTCAACTTTTACGTGTGGAGGGTAGGACACACACGCCCCGTTCCAGACACTACTGGGACAACCCATCACCCAACGCAGACGATATAGAAAATCATTAATTTAAAGAACATTTTTTTTTTTTTTTTTCAATTTTTCAAAAATATTTCAATAAAACCACACCATGCGACCCTCGCTGAAACGAGCTCGTTTCAACGAAGGGTCACATGATATGGTTCCGTCGAAAATCCTTGAAAAATAATATTTTTTCAATTTCTATTTGCTTTGTTGTAGGTGGATGGAGATTGCATATTGTCGAGTTTCAATAATTTATAACAAAACAGTTATGTAGATAGGTTGAGAATGTTGGAACTGATCCGACACTCAGGCTAGAAAATATTTTTTCAATTTCTATTTGCTTTGTTGTTGGTGGATGGAGATTGCATATTGTCGAGTTTCAATAATTTATAACAAAACAGTTATGTAAATAGGTTGAGAATATTGGAACAGATCCGACACTCAGGCTAAATAATTTTTCTTCCAATTTCTATTTGCTTTGTTGTTGGTGAATGGAGATTGCATATTGTCGAGTTTCAATAATTTATAACAAAACAGTAATGTAAATAGGTTGACAATATTGGAACTGATCCGACACTCAGGCAATTAGCAAGGTCACTACTGGGACAACCCCCCCCCCCCCCCCTCAACGCAGACGATATAGAAAATCATTAATTTAAATAAAAAAAATTTTTTTTTAATTTTTCAAAAATATTTCAACAATATTTCAACAAAACCACACCATGCGACCCTCGCTGAAACGATCTCGCTTCAACGAAGGGTCACATGACATGGTTCCGTCGAAAATCCTTGAAAGATAATATTTTTTCAATTTCTATTTGCTTTGTTGTAGGTAGATGGAGATTGCATATTGTCGAGTTTCAATAATTTATAACAAAACAGTTATGTAAATAGGTTGGGAGTATTGGAACAGATCCGACACTCAGGCTAAATAATTTTTCATCCAATTTCTATTTGCTTTGTTGTTGGTGAATGGAGATTGCATATTGTCGAGTTTCAATAATTTATAACAAAACAGTAATGTAAATAAGTTGACAATATTGGAACTGATCCGACACTCAGGCAATTAGCAAGGTCACTACTGGGACAACCCCCCCCCCCCCCCCCCCCCCAACGCAGACGATATAGAAAATCATTAATTTAAATAAAAAAAAATTTTTTTTTTTTAATTTTTCAAAAATATTTCAACAATATTTCAACAAAACCACACCATGCGACCCTCGCTGAAACAATCTCGCTTGAACGAAGGGTCACATGACAGGGCTCCGTCGAAAATCCTTGAAAGATAATATTTTTTCAATTTCTATTTGCTTTGTTGTAGGTAGATGGAGATTGCATATTGTCGAGTTTCAATAATTTATAACAAAACAGTTATTTAAATAGGTTGAGAATATTGGAACTGATCCGACACTCAGACTAGAAAATATTTTTTCAATTTCTATTTGCTTTGTTGTTGGTGGATGGCGATTGCATATTGTCGAGTTTCAATAATTTATAACAAAACAGTTATGTAAATAGGTTGAGAATATTGGAACAGATCCGACACTCAGGCAAGTTTATAATTAGGTGAACACATTGTTCAAAGAAAACTTTGCTCAGTTCTATCGAACTCACAATTATATTATCCAAAATGTTGGAGATTTTCAACTTTTCGGCGTTGAGGGTACGACACACAGGCCCCGTTCCAGACACTACTGGGACAACCCCTCACCCAACGCAGACGATATAAAAAAACATTATTTTAAATAACAATTTTTTGTTACTTTTTCAAAAATATTTCAACAAAACCCCACCATGCGACCCTCGCTGAAACGCGCTCGCTCCAACGATGGGTCACATGACATGGTTCCGTCGAAAATCCTTGAAAGATAATATTTTTTCAACTGCCGAATTTGCATACCACGCGAGCGGACGGGGGAGATTCGTTGGGTAAAGGGTCAATAATCCACAAGTGTCAGAGACAGGTCGTTTATGTTCTACAGCGACAGACATGAAATTCTTGATGTTGGGAATTATCAACAGACAGAAGGAAGTTGTGGCAGGTAAGCCTATTGAATACATACGAAAGCAGGAATTACACTATAGTGGACTGAGATGTGTTAAGATTAATTTTTTGTACAATGCGATATTTTTTTTCCAGATCATTCATCTGGCAAGGGCTTGTGATCCTTTCGATGGAGCCATCCTTGTGTTTGACAAAAATGACTCCATCAAAAGTCCACGTATCATGCAGCTTCTGATCACGAACCATGATCCGAGCTCTTCGAGCCATAGTAGCGCGAGCCCTTGTAAGGTCTTCATTTATGAAGATACCAGAATGGTTTGGTTTTTGGTGACCAGAATTTTGCGAAAATTTAACAGATTTCAGATTAGCTCGAGAGCGAAAGAGTTTATTGCGCAATCTGTAACTATTGAGCCTAAAAATAATTGGCCGGTCCTCCACAGGTTTTCCATTACGCACTTTCGGACCCACACGGTGGCTCCGAGAAATTTCATCGATTGACATTTTGATACCAATTTTGCTTGCAACGTCCAAAACAATGCTGTCCGTATCCTCACCAGGCTTCTCAATAACACCCGTAAGTCGCAGGTTTGTCCGCCGACCGTACTGCTCCAGGTCGTCGACCTTGTCAGCGAGTTCCTGAATTTGCCTGTCTTTTGTACGCAGCTCATCTGTCAGTGTACGGACTGATTGTTCCAACTCGTCGATACGTTCGCTGGCTGCCTCGCGGAAAACGGTTTCACGGATTTCAGGGACTCCCTCACAGACGGATTTTGGAGCACTTTCATGAAGGCAACGGTCATACGGTCGTCACCACTCAGCTGGGTAAGACGTTCACTTTGAATACCAGAACTCCAAAAATCTGAAAGATCAAGCTCTTCATCCGAGCTTGCGTAGTCACGGGCCTTTTTATTCTCGGCTGGAGAGGGGGTCGAGCTAACAGCAGACCTGTTTCTTTTATTGTTTTCATTTGCATTGTCTTGTGGAATAGTAGCAATATCAGTAACAGTATTTAATTCGTCCATGACGACAGCTGTGTGTAAGTGTTTTTGTAAATGTTTTTTCTCGGTGTCTTCCCTTGCCTTGACCCGAATAACAAAATCGTGTAACCAACACTACACTCAGGAGACCACGATGAGTAAAAGTCTTGACACCGGCATCAGAGCGGAACAGTATACATCACAGATACAGATGTGCACAAAAATAATAGCGAACAAGTCTCGAGAATCGGTATTTACCTCATCAAGATTTCAGCATAGCCTCACGATTAATCAAGATTAATCACAGAGAAATGATATAAAGTTGCTCAAGTTACACAATCAATTGAATCCTCTTGTGAAGCACAAACTTGAGGCAATAGTTAACAAGGAAGTACATTACTCAGTGAGATATTTCTCATCATTGAAAGTGAAGCGTCGTTACCAACGTAAACAATGATAAAAAATGGTGGATTCAACATCAAGCTTCGACAAAACGTAAATCAGTTTTCCTCAGCCATCAGAACACCTTGATCAGAAATTCTCGCTTGAATATCACATTAAGTGTGTCCTTATCAGCATGCTCTATAAAATCCAGACCCACAAAACAAATGAAAATCCATCATAAAAGGCTTTGAAGCAAGAGCAATTTTTTCAGTGTGCAACCACCATTGGTCACGTGATAGGTTGGTATAGAGGGATCGAATATATCTACAGAATGATCCCTACACCAACGACGAAAAACCTCCCACTTAGCCGCATAGTTTAGCGAAGAGGAGGTCCTCCTACAGTTAGAAATCGCGTCCACTGCTCGTCCTGTAAAGTGCTTGCCATGCAAGAAGGACCGCACAACGGAAAAACGTGAAGGTTGAGACCTTGCGGGTTGTGATGGAGTTGGCGCGATTTCCCCTGCGAAAGAAGATCCTCCCGTGGAGGAAGCTTCCGCGGTAGGTCCCACAACAGACACCTGAGTAGATTTATCCACGGTCTCTGTGGCGACAGAGATGCTACCAACAGAATCTTGCATTGAGATTGTTTTATCTTTAGCAATACTTGTTGAATTAACGGCGCTGGAGGATACGCATATCCTATCATTCCGTCCCAAGGGATCGACAGAGCGTCTACTGCAAAAGCTCTTGGATCCGGACACGGAGACACATACGTCTGCAACTGATTGTTGAGATGTGTCGCAAATAAGTCTATCATTGGCCGTTCCCATTGGTAGCAAATCTGATTGAATACTTGTTTGTTGAGAGTCCACTCCGACGGCAACAAGCGACCCTTTCGTGAAAGGGAGTCTGCTAGCACATTCAGACGACCCGGTATGTGACGGACCGAAAGAAGAACGTGATGTTCTAACGCAAACAGAAGGATTCTTTCCGTTAGATTGAACAACGGAACTGAATGAGTGCCTCCCTGATTCTGTATATACGCCACTACTGTCGTATTGTCGGATAGGATTTGGACATGAGCATCGTGAATAATGTCCATCCAGTGACGTAACGCAAGCCAAATTGACATCATTTCCTTGATGTTTATGTGCTTGCACAGGAATTGCGGATCCCAAAGACCCTGGCATCTCGAATCCGTTGGGATTAATGATGCAACCCAACCTGTTTGACTGGCATCCGTCATAACGGTAAAACTCGGATCCGGCAACTGCAGCGGAACTCCTTGAGTTAACCACTGAATGTTTGCCCAAGTCTGTATCTCTTGTTTCACTTGATCTGACAAGAGAACGTCTACATCGAGCGAATGAATTTTCACACTCCAATTCTGAGTCAGGAAAATTTGAAGAGGACATGTGCGTAACCGCCCCATCGGAATGAGATCCGCGGCGGCTCCGCACAGACCTATCAGTCTCATAAATTCTCTCGCCGTGACTTTGTCTGTGTGCAGACAATAGCGAGCGTAACAACTGACTAATTTTGCTCTGGTTAACGGCAGACGAACGAGATTGTTGTGCGTCTCGAAGCTCATTCCCAGATGAGTGAATGACTTGGACGGCACCAGATCCGACTTCTCCTCGTTTACTATAAAACCGAGACGTCGGAGCAATAGAAGAAGATTCTGAACATCGTTCTGAAGCGTTAACTCATTGCCGTACCTCTGAAGAATGTCGTCCAGGTAGGCCGACGTTACCGCAGACGAATGAGCTCGGAAGTAGATCATTACCGAGTTCATTACCCGAGTGAAAGCCCAGGGTGCTAGATTCAATCCGAAGCACATCGCCGGAATTGATACACCACTCCTAGGACTGCGAAGCGTAGATACTTTCGGAATGTCGGATGTACCATGACGTGAAAGTACGCATCTTTGAGATCTATGCTCGTTGCATAATCGTTCACCCGAATACTCGCTCTGACCGATCGAATCGTCTCCATATAAAACTTCGGAGCGACGATCAGCTTGTTTATCCAGCTCAAATCTATGACTGGACGGAACGAGCCGTCTGGTTTCGGAACCAGAAACAGATGGCTGTAGAATCCCGGAGATTCCTGGTTTTCTACGACCTCTACCGCGTTCTTCATTAAAAGAGACTGCACCTCCGATCAGGGACCAGCCGTGAGGGCGAATAGGGCGATTAAGTCACCCTTCTAAGCCCAAAGTCGCCTAGAAAAATAGTCGGGGCGATTACAAGTCGCCCTCTAAAAATTGGCCAAAATGAGAAAAGGCTGAACTGAGTGATGCGAGGTTTACATGAAAACGAGTATTTTCAAAAATCGAGTGTGATAAATGGGCATTTTAATTCGTCAAATAAACGTCCATTTATTTGAAATCACGCGACAAGCAATTGTCCATTGTCGCTTTCGGCGGATTTTTTTTATTTCTATTTTGTTGCGTTCCAGTCGGAGCTTCAAGTGTCGAAACGAAAATAAGTGACTTACGCGACTCAACAAAACAACCCAGTTTGAAAGTAGGTTACGTCGCTTAGGATGCCGAAAATGTATACACAACGGACGTATTTTATAACACATTATTTTCATTTCGATTTGCTGACGACTGTTAACTGTTGGGCTGTCTATTCCCAGAAAAACACGAATGGAATTGAAACACATGAAAAAAAGCTTTAGTGATGTCAAGAAAAGCTTTGTACAGGACACAAGTGTGCATGTGGACGATCTTGAAAAAGGGTCCTCCTAAACATCGGAATGACATGAAATGACGCGGAATGACACCGGAATGCCATAAAAATGATGCGGAATGACATTTCTTTTACAAAATACTCGACCCCAGAATGTATTTTGTTTATTAACTAACAAAGTACCTCCCAAACAACCTTCTTACATCTGGTCCTGTTCACACTTTCAGACTTAGGAAATTATTAGCTTAGTAGACTTTGTTGAAAGGCAACCACAGGAGGATGATGGGGGATTGGCACGAAGAAGAGGTGAGGGGTCATGAAGGAGAAGGTAGCAGTGGGGGATTTTCAGTCAATAATTACATTGTGATTTTTTAACCTGGCACAGATGCATCATAGACAACTTGACCTGGATTATTTGTACGTTAATGGAGGACCATAAATTGAAAATATGAAGGGGCGGCGGGGGTGGTACATGAATATTCTTAATTTTCCCCACTTGCCTATGAAGTCTCCCTACATGACTCTGCAGTCTCCCTATTTTTCTGGAGGGAGACTTGAAGTCTCCCTAAAATTCCCCCCTAGGCTGGTCCCTGCCTCCGATAACAGAGCGTCTCTTTTCTGTGGATCTGACGGAAGATGAGTCCACTTTGGACTTCGAGTTAATGGAGGCTTTCGTTTGAAGGATATCTTTAGACCTTCCGAAGTCACTCCTCTCACCCAAGGGTCGTCCGTAATCGACGCCCACTCTTGTGAAAAGCTCGACAACCTTCCGCCAACCGGAACGCGATAGAGGTTTAAGCCATCACCTCCTGGACCTGCGAGGCCTGCGGTAGGAGAAACCACGTCTTCCACGACCCGCACCTCGCCTCGTCGACCTCGGGGCGTCCGACCGATTGTCCCGGCCTGAAGGACGTCCCGAACGAGAGTCGCTATCCTGACGGTCTCTCAAATAAGACCAAGAGGACGCACCGGAACCTCTATAGGAACCTCTCTTGGGCGCATTAGACCCAGAAGTGCCTGTCTTATTCGTGTCTGCTGTATCCGACTTCTTAGGAGCAGATCTGAACAACAGAGAATCATTAGCTTTCTTTTTAATTTTATCATAAATAGCGGAAAGCTTGCCGTCAAAGAGAAGTTCTCCTGAGACCGAAGCGACTCTAAGAGAGTTCTTCACCTTAGAATCCACTAGTGTGGATGTAGCTAGGGCTGCGTCACGTCTAACCAACTCCAGATTTGCCACTGAAAGGGCGGAGTTACATGTGGAATAAGCTACTGCCCTTGAAAGAAGTCTTAAAGAGGATTGTATATCCTGAAACTCTTTCCCCTAAAGGTGCAGTGATAACGCCTTAGTAAGGTGATCTGCGTAAGATAAGGCATCTAAATTGGCTCTGTTAGACGCAATAGCTGTTTTCAACACCGCGGTTGGAATAGAAGCTGACGACGGTAATGATAGCTCTAAGTCTTCCGCCTCGTCGTCCATACGCAGAGGAACTCTCGGTATACCCTGTCCTGCCGTATCGAATTTATTCCTTGCATTAATAAAAGGCAGGTTGAGAGTATTAGCGGACAAGAAACCTGCTTTCCCCGTCCTGGAAGCAAGTTTAAATATAGCGTCGTTCAATAATTCAAATGTTCTTGCAACATTATTGGACTGCGACGGAAACTCGGGAGCGATGTCCCTGAACCGCTCCAAAAATTCAGAGTCCAATGACGCTATAATTCTCTTGTCCGGAAGCGCAGCAGTCTGGCCCGATGGAACAACTTGAGGGAGAAAGTGCCGGATGAAGTCCACGGCAGCTTTATGTTGTTCCGAAAGGGATAGCTCCAAGTCATCCGTATCCCTTTCACCATCCGGTCGGACCTCATGATGTTCCCGGTCGTCCGCCCCCGATGCTTCGGCGGAGCGTACCGACCCAGCGCCGTCAGATAATTCTCGATCCGACACCGTTTCTGTCGGCTGCTGGGATGCTGCGATAAGCTGTGCTATCTGCACAAGAATGTCCAGCGTCGAGACCTGCGGAGGCGCAGTCTTTCGCTGCTTCGCCGAGGGCAGCTCCGCATCAGATGGCTCCCGCATACTTTTCCTATGCGAACGTCCAGAGTCCATCGGTCTCGAATCCCTGGCTGCCGGATGGTGTGACCTGGTCGCCGAAGAATCCTTCATCGGCGAAGCTGGTAATATATCGGCGGTCACGCAGCCAAGGTGCGGTCGTGTGCGCGGACGAGAAGAGGAAGCCTTAGCAGTCTCTGCAGACTGCTTATACAACGGAGCGTCCCGAGCGACGGACGTATGCTCCGCTAAAGACACATTTTGTACCACAACATCTGGTCCCAGATGTTGTTGTACGAGAGAGGGGCCTCTCTCGCTCGCAGCCCGGCTGGACCTGGACGAGCTAGGAACCGGACTCAAAGGCTTCCTCCGTTCTCGCTTACTATCCGCCGTCACGGGGTGTGCATCTATTATGTTTATAGTGCTCGCATCACCCAAAATTTCCTCTTGGACCGCATCGGACGAACCCGGCTGCCGAACCATTCGGTGAATGGACGCTACACCGGGCGAGCTAGCGGACGACATTTGTCTAATCTCCATGAGCACTTTTGCCGCTAGCTCTGAATTCATTTGTGACGACGGACACACACTTGAAGAAGATAACATGGAAACATCACCCTGTTCTGGTTCCTCTGAAATAGAAACTGAGAGAGTAGAGTGACCTTGCGGAGAAAGAGCCGGAATCGCTCTTTCTCCAGAAACAACATATCGTGACACACGTTTCCAATGTTTCTCATCCCAATGTTCACATATAGGACAGGGATTAACGAGAACACTGACTACAATTAATACAATGATCATGAAAGTCAGAGGAAGATTTCTTCCTATTACAATTTGAACAATGTCCCTTCATTGTGAAAGAACAATAAGTCCTAGTTACTCGCAAAAACCCCTGACACAAAGATACATAATAACATGATCCATTAATAAATGAAAAAACAATTGCAAAACAAAATAATTTTGAAAAAATATTTTTTCAGTGAAGCCCAAGTTGCTGAAAAGTAACGATGAGCCCCGATGGATCCGATGGCAAAGTGTGGTCAAAAATTTTAAATTTATATTAAATAATTAATGAGACACTTTCGGATAATATAAATGTATCTTATAGAGAGATAAACTACAGCAAAGGCAAACAGCTCCCCTCAAAAAAGGCTGTTGCCAATGAAAACAAATAGTGTAAAAACACCAGAAAACATGACTCCAGGCACTGAAAAAACTGGCCCGGAATCAGTCATCAATTACACTCTATCTGATGCAAAACAGAGACTCCCAGGGGAGAATCTGTAGAACATCAGATGGAAGATGCAGAACACAAACGTTATACACCCATGGGTGAAAACGTAACTATGGGGAAAATAACAGAAAACATTCTGTAACCAGGCAACTCTCCCAGGAAATTTTAGAAATGAAATTTCTCAAAAATATGCCAAAAGCATGGGAGAATTGCAAGGGGGGACTTTAGAAGGCTAGGGGAGAGGAAACACTGAATAAGCAGTGCAACAATTAGCAAGAATGACAACAAGAGGCCCATGCCTCGAAAATAGGCAACTTAACATAATTTCATCAAAAAATTTTAAGTACAGCCCTGATTATTTTTTGTCACTTCTTTTTCCTCTCCTCCTTCTATCCTCCTTAGAATCACATTTTCTCCAGAAATTACGTGTCTGGCATCCTTTAAACTGAGATTTACAAGCACAAAGATCAGTGAGATGTTGACTGATGAAGGGCCAACAGAGAAATGATAATTGGCGCCAATTTCGGGACGTCTGCGTCACTGCGCATGCGCAGTAGAGGCGTAGTATGGAGGTCCTTTAGGACATGATTTCTTTTTGTTTTGGATGCAAATTTTGGGGATTGGGGGCAAAATTTGTGTTTGGCCCTGGTTTTGTTAGAGTTAGCACCAGCTAAGTCTGGGTCATTGGTACAGTATAAAAATATTAAGTCGATAGTACTCCTACAAACTCCAAACTAAATATAGATAAAGATACATAAATAATTGCAATCAAAATCAAAATCGAAAAATGAAATTCAAAAAATTTTTCAAAAAAATTTTGAAAAAGCCTAAGTTCCCAAAGGGAACATGAAGAGCCCAAGGGCATCCTGATAGAGCCTAAGTGTGGACAACATCCATTTTTTTTTTTAGGTACACTACCGGAATCATAATCAATGTATCTTACAATAATCCTACAGTAATATAATATCTAAATACTACATATATTTAAAGACGTTGCCAATGTAAACAGCGTCAAAGGAAAAAACTGGAAACAAGACATCAGTCACAGAAAAAAGGCCCAAAGTCAGTAACAGATTTTAATGCTACCAGATGTGAAGCAAGATCTTCAAACGAAGAAAAAATGATACATTGGATAGAAGATGCAAGACCAAAATGACCTAACACCCCTAGGGTGAGGACGTAACCATGGGATAAACAGAATAAACATTCCGTTACACCACGTTAAACTCCCAAGAAATTTAATAAAAAAATAGCCAAAAAGCTTAGGAGTTTAACAGGAGGCTTCAAGGAGGGACAGGGAAGGAACACTTAACAAACAGGGGATAAATCATTAGCAAGAATGATGATGTCAGGCGTATGTTCCGCAATTGGGAAACATGAAATAATTTTTATAATTATTATAAAGTTACAGTCCTGAACGTTTCTAACCACCATTGTTCACTTCCATCATCCATTTCCAGCCATCAATCCACCAACTTTACCACTGATTTGTATCTGGCATCCTCAAAAAAGGAAATTTAAAAGCACAGATGTCAGTTCATTGTTGCTGACTTTAGGGCCAAACAAAGAATGATGGTTTGCGCCAATTTCGGTACCTTCCTGGATACTGCACATGTGCAGATCTCAAAAGTATGGAGGACCATCTAGGACTTAATTTTTTCGGTTTTGCAAGCAAGTTTTGGGGAGTAGGGCGCAAAATTTGTGTTTGGCCCTGGATGAATTTGAGTTTGCACCAGCTAGTCTGGGCCAATCGTTGTCGTATAAAAATATTACATGCTGAAGAACCTGAAAAAACTTGCTTGATTTTGGGGAACCACCAAGTAATATTCTTTTTTATTTCATTGTTCAATCAAATATAATCAATTCTACTTCTACATACCTGTTGCTGCTTTCTGATATGCACCAGCACCCTTGAACAAATTTCTGGGTTGGCTGAAATAAAAATTAACTTAGATATAAAGTACAGAGTATTAATTTTCTTGGAGTAGGAAAAATAAAAAAAAATAAGAAAAAATGCTTCTGATGAGCAGTTTGCTGGGCTGCATGACATACAGACTATAAAAAGTAATCCCACTCAGCATCATAGACCTAGAATGTAAAAGATCTTTCTTAAGTTTGCTTCTTTCCAACTCAGCCTTCTGACTTTGTATCTTCATGTTACAACAAGAAGCACTCTTCTGATTACGCCAGGGTTAAATCTAGACCTTAAAAATGATAAATTTCTGTCACAAAACATGATAAATTTTAAGTAATTTGTTTATTTTTTATACTTACCAATGGCCCAGACTAGCTGGTGCAAACTCAATATTATCAAGGGCCAAACACAAATTTTGAACCCCCAATCCCCAAAATTTGCATACAAAACCGAAAATTAAAAGTCCTATCTGGCCCTCCATACTTTTACCATCTGTGCATGCGCAGTGGTCAGGAAGAGACTGGAGTTGGCGCCAACATCATTCTTTGTAGATGAGTGTACTAATAATAACTCAGCGGGGAGGTATGAGTGCCCACTCATGGGAGGGCCATCCCCATCAGGGCCATTGGTAAGTATAAAAAATATACAAATTACTTAAAATTTATCATATTTTTATACTAATAACCAATGGCCCAGACTAGCTGAATCGTAAAAAGACAGAGGGCCTAGGACTTAAGAATTAGCAAACCAAATATAGCTCCTAAGCCTACATTCCAAGGTGAAAGGAAATTAAATTTAAAAGGAATTTCATGTATTTCTCTCTATACAATAATAGAGAAGACATATCATAAATAAGGAGCCAAATCAAAGTAATTCCGTAATCTTAACATGAAAGATTATGCTAAATGGGTGTAACAAGCCTCCAATTTAAGGCTAGTCCGGACTAAGTTCCTTAAATTATGATGGTGCATTTGAGAGTGAGAGACTAACCCCCCTTTAAATATATGCCATATATAATTAATAAACAAGCTGTATCAAGGATCAGTAATATCTACAGACAAAACAGCTTCACTCATAGTTACACACTTATCAAGCTGGAGGAGATGAAGAAAAGTTAAAAAATTTATAGTAATTTCTATATTTTTTATACTTACCAATGACCCAGACATAGCTGGTGCTAACTCTTAAAATATAGGGCCAAACACAAATTTTGCCCCCCAATCCCCAAAATTTGCATCTAAAACCAAAGAAAACATGTCCTGAAAGGCCCTCCACACTTCACCTCTACTGCGCATGCGCAGAGTCAAGGACGTTCCGAAATTGGCGCCATTAATCATTCTAATAACCAGTGCCTGGTAAGCGCTATGTACTCAGCGGGGAGGCAAGAGTTCCCAACTCCTGGGAGGGCCATCCCCGTCTGGGTCATTGGTAAGTATAAAAAATATAGAAATTACTATAAATTTTTTAACATTTTTATACTGTACCAATGACCCAGACATAGCTGAATAGTAAAAAGGCTGGAGGGCCAAGGACATAGAGCAAAATGGAATACGCTCAATAATATAAAATAGAGTCATCCCCTGTAGGGAAAAAGAAGTAATAGGCCTTACATGTATCTTTCTTATTTATGATAAATTAGAAAGATACAACACCTTCCAAAATTGAGCTTCATACATCCATGTACTCTATTAATATCCAATATAATCCTTATACTAATAATTTTTAAAGTAAGCCAATAAATAAAGTAAGTCTAGAGAATAGAGACTCTTATACTCCTTAAAAGTGTCTGAGGATTGCATAATCATGTCCGTTGACATATGCAATATTCAAAAGCTATACTTTGAAAACTAAGACTTGAATGAATTTTTAAAACATAAACTTCTCACTAAACAACCATCCCAATAACAGCTCAGAATTACTAACTCCGGAGGAGGTATCCCCTTGTTTTCATAGTAAAACAGGTGACCCAAGGGAACACCCTCCCCCCCCCCCCCCTTTTCTTGCTTTGGGTCAAATAGCCCAGAGCGAAGAGGGCAGCAGAACGGAGACACTGCCGAAACAGACAGCCTACCTAGCTATAGTAGCAACTGTTAAGTGAATGACATTCTGAGCAGTAGATAATAGACCTAACAATAGAGGCCTCCAGAAATGGACTCGATATTTCTGAGATAAAAATTCATGAATGTGGATGGCTGAGCGCAATGAGCAGCCTTCAAAAATCTATAATAGCGACACTATTAATGTAAGCCCAAGATGTAGAAGAACTCTTACTTCATGAGCCGAAATCTTAAGCACAACTGCTGAGTCAATGATATACCATAAGCAGTACCGATAGTTAATAGAATCCATTAACAATAGAATGGAGCGTAACGTCCTTCTACTAGGCATCAAAGACAGAAGAAGCTTACGCCCATAGTAATAAACAGATATCTGTTTATAAATACATAAACTCTAACCGGAAAGAGCAAAGGCCTATGCCCGTACGAAGACGGAAGGACCTTAATAACAATAGGTTCTGGATATTAGGAGCCTAACTCTTATGCAAAAATCCAACCTAAATAGTAAAAGAAGTAGTGATTCCGAAACTACGAAAGTGAAAATCATCCATCGATAGTGCATGAAACTCACTGACTCTTCAGTAAAAGAGAAACCAACAGAATTACTGTCTAAAAGGTCAGAATTTGAAAACTACTGTTTCCAGAGGCTCAAATAATAATAATAACTCTTTGGCCAGCTGCTGATTTGTCGCGGTCCTCATAAGAGAAGGCCATCATTCCCCCTGCACCCCACCCCCTCTTCCCCTCCTCTCCTCCCAGCATTCAGATATAAACTGCTTAATAGTGTCCCTCACTTCCTCTTTTTCAATTTCTTCAATAAGCATTCCTACCCTCTCCCTCGTGTCCGCCTTCAGCCATCTATCCTTTGTTTCTTCACCCCACTTCTGCATTATTCTTCCAGTAAATTTTATTCTATGAGGTATATACTGTGGGCATTCCAAGAGAAAATGTTCCAGGGTCTCCACTACTCCAGAGTGGCACATTTGGCATCC
The DNA here is from genome assembly GCA_031216915.1 of Pictodentalium vernedei. Lineage (NCBI taxonomy): Eukaryota > Metazoa > Mollusca > Scaphopoda > Dentaliida > Dentaliidae > Pictodentalium > Pictodentalium vernedei. Next base: position 342,566,612 of record CM062297.1, read on the forward strand.
CTTTTCCCCATCTCTCCCAATTTTTCCCCGAAGCTCCAGTGATCTTGATCTCAGTTTGAACAGCAGTGACCCTCCAAAGGTGCCATCTAGGTACTTCTCAAAAGCTGGCTTTTCTTTATATTGTAACCCTTGCAGTGATCTTTTCACGCTAACCCCTGCTCGCCAGTTTCGATTGCAATCTTCCATGACTCTCTCTTTGACAAACCTTTTGCCTTCTTTCATTCCTACTTCTATGTTTGTGACCTCTATAGAGTAATTGTCCATTAGTTCCCTCACATGTTTTGACCACCCCGTTTCTATATTAGAATTCCAAATGGTATCGAGCATCAATTTGCACCACCGGTTGTCAGGCAGGTTTCTCAAGTAGTTAAAGTAACACAGTTTTCCCAAATCTACCCTGTCCTTGATTTTCATCCACCCAAGCTCCCCCCTTACTGCTTCCAAAGCTGCAGCATTACTCGACCCTGTTATCCATCTGCCAGCATCATTCTGAGTACTTTCCAACTTCTTAATAACGGTTTGGTTTAATGGAATCACGTCCGTGCCATACGTTATACTTGGTAAACCCACCCTCTCCCACAGTGTTTTCCCCACAAAGACCTTGTTGAAACTATTTTTCCCTAAAAGTTTTAGTTGGTTCAGAATTCTTTTCCCCTTCAGAATCAGTTTGGCTGAGTAATTTCTGTACACCCCTCTTCCCGTTATATTTATGCTTACCCCTAGATACTCATACTCTCCCTTTTCTCCTACAGTGATTTGTTTGCTTTCCCCTTCGGGGATTGAGAACTCCCCCACTCTCCATCTCTTCGTCATATCTACCTTGCGTCCAACGGGTATTACCTTGCTTTTATTTTCATTTAGTTCGAGCCGCCAAGTGTTCCCATAACTACCAACAATTTCCAGCAATTTCTCTAGCCCCTGTTCAGTTCTAGACATTAACACCATGTCGTCCGCAAAGAATAAGCCTGGTATCTTTATGTCTCCAACATTTACCCCCTCCGCACTCTGAATTAGTTCGTTCCCTAAATCTTTAACATACAATGCAAACAAAATCGGTGAAAAGATACACCCCTGCTTGAGGCCTATATCCATAGGGACTCGTTTTGTAGTGATACTCCCTAGACTGAGTTGGCTTTGCACATCTGTATACAGTGCTTTCATGATTCCCACAAAGTCACCCCCCAGTCCGATGCCCTCGAGCTTTCGCCACATACCTTCCCTCCACACTCGGTCGTACGCTTTTTTCACATCTAGAAATGCCAGAAACATCTTTTTCTTTTCAGCCTTTGTTGATTCTATCAGTTGGGTGAGTGTAAATAGGTGATCAGTGACTCTTCGTCCTTTCCTGAAACCATTTTGAATTTCTCCTAGAAAACCTTTCTCTTCAATAACTTCCTCTAGTCTACTGTATATGACCTTACAGAATACTTTTCCGATGTTACTACTAACTGATATCCCCCTATAGTTATCTAGAACTTCCTTATCCCCCTTTTTGTGTATGAACGACACCTTACTTTCCCTCCACTCTCTGGGGACCTCTTGCTTTCGCAGAGCCAGATTGAAAAGGTTTGTCAGGACTTCAATAAGTGCCTCCCCTCCATTTTTGAGGAATTCGTTCGGAATTTCATCAGTCCCTCCCGCTTTACCATTTTTTAATTTCGAGACCACGTTCCGCACTTCTTTTGCCATTAATTCGCTACATACACGATTGGATAGGTTCTCCTCCACCAGTGTATTTCTTTTTGGTGGGGACCCACTGCCCCATCGCCTATCGTTTATCTTTTCCCAGTGCTTGACTAACTCTGAAGCGATACGGCCTTTATCTTCTGTACTTTCCCCATCCACTTTGATACTCTGCACACTACTTTTCCCCCGTTTATTTACCCAGTTCCAAGATACGTTTGAGCTCGAACCCCCCGTTTTCTTTATTGTTCTGGCAAGACTGCAATTGCGCTCCTTCTTATTATTATTCTTTATCTCATTCACCTTTTTCCGTGCCAGTTCATATTCTCCTTTCATTAGTCTCATGTCATTGTTATCCACCCCTTTAAACTTCCTACTTCTTCTGTAAGCAGCGCATTTTACCTTCCTTTCTTTTATAGCCTTTTTCAGTCCCTCGTTAACCCTGTATCCAAGCTCTCTCGTTGGGACCCTCACCCTTCCTATACAATCCTTCCCTGCCTCAGTTAGGCTATTTACTATGCCATCTGAAATACTCTGGACATTTGCATCCCTAGGTATACATTCAAGACTTGGTTTTAGTTTTTCCCGAAACAGTAGTATGGAGTGATCAACAATATGAACAAAATGATCCCTACACCAACGACGGAAGAGCCTCCACTTTAGCCGCATAGAATAGCGAAGAAGAGGATCTTCTATAGTAAGAAATTGCGTCCAAAGCTCGTCCAGTACAATGCTTACAATGCAATACGGACCACACAACAGAATACATGAAGGTTGCGACCTTGCGGGTTGTGATAAAGATGACACGATTTACCCAGTGAAAAAAGATCCTCACATTGAGGAAGATTTCACGTTAAGTCCCACAGTAGACAACAGAGTAAATTACCCATGGTCTCTGTGAAGATAGAGATGCTATCAACAGAAATGTATTGTGGTTGTTTATCTTAGCAATACCTGCTGAAACAACAGCGCCGGAGGATACGCGTATCCTATCATTCCGTCCTATAGATCAATAGAGCGTTAACAACATTAGCTCAGAGATCCGGACAAGCCAACACATACGTCTGCAATTGATTAGCAAGCTGTGTCGTAAATAAATCATCATTGGGCGCTCCCATAGATAGCAAATCTGATTGAATACTTGTTTGTTGAGAGTCCATTCTGACGGCAACAAGCGACCCCTAAGTGAACGGGAGTCCGGTAAAACAATCAGACGACCCGGAATATGACGGACCAAAACAGAACTTGGTGTACTATAACCAACAGACGGATTCTTTCCATTAAATTGAATAACGGAAACGAAAGAGTGCCTCCCTGGTTCCGGAGATACGCCACTACTGTCGAATTAACGGACAGGATTTCGGCATGCATTTCTGAATAATGTTCATGCAATGACATAAAGCAAGCCTAAAGAACATTATTCCGTGGAAGATAATTGGTTGCTAAGAGACTGCGGAACCCAAAGACCCTGGCACTTCGAATCCGTTGGGATCAATATTATATCCCAATCTGTTTGACTGGCAACCGTCATAACAGCAACACTCGGGTCCGGCAACTGCAGTGGCACTCTCTGAGTCAACCACCGAATGTTTGCCCCAGTCTGAATCTCTTGTAACACTAGATAGACAAGAGAACGTGTAAATCGAGCAATTCATGGATTGCTGAAAAGTTGCCGTCAAAGAGAAGCTTCTCCGAGAACGAAGCGACTCTGAGTTCTTAACCTTACTATCCACGCACGTGGATGTAGCTAGGGCTGCGTCACGTCTAACCAACTCCAATCAGCCACTGAAGGGCGGAGTTATACGTGAACAAACTACTGCCCTCAAAAGAAATTACATTGAGAATAATATCCCGTAAATCTTTTCTTGAAGACGTAATGATAACGCCTCACGTATGATAAAGCGTCTAAGTTAAGTCTACTAGACATCATTGTCATTTCCAACATTGAAGTTGGAAAAGACATAGACGGTGAAAAAGAATATTTCCAGTCTTTAACCACACCGTCTAGACGCATATGAACTCTCGGTATGCCCTGCACTGCCAAAATAAACGCAGACAAGAAACTAAACTATCATGCTTGGTAGCAGGCTTGTATGCATATATAGCGTCGAAAAATAAAACACATGTTGTAATGAAATTATTGGACTGCGTCGGTAAGTCAGGGACAATGTCCCTGAACCGATCAAAAATTCCGAGTCCAATGACGCTATAAGTCTCTTATCCAACATCGCAGCAATGTAGTCCGAAATAACAATCACTGGAAGATAATGCCAGAAGATATGAATGGCAGCTTCCGATACTACGAAAGGGAAAACTCGAAATCTTTCGAATCCCTTTCGCCATCCTGTCGGACCCTATAAAGCGTTCGGTCGTCCGTACATGATGCAACCGCGGACCGCACCGACCCAGCGCCGTCGGATAATTCCTGATTCGACCAAGAAACTGTTAATTGCTGGGATGCTGCGAAACAACTGTGCTAACTCGGATAGCACGTCCGTCACTGAGGCCTGAGGAGAAGCGGTCCTACAATGCATTGCCGCTGGAAGCTCCGTGATCGTTACCCCTTGCATACTACCAATATGCGAGCGAATGGAGTGTATAGGCCTCGTGTCCCTTGGCTACCGGATGGCGCGACCTATTCGCCGTGGAATCACTGAATGACGAAACTGATCGGATACTCGAGGTCACGTAGCCAATGTGCGGTCGTGTGCCCTGCTGTGAGAATGAGGAAGCATTATGGACAGTCTCTCGGACTGTCAATATAACGGAGCGTCCCGACCGACAGACATATGCTCCGAATGTAAAATATCAGAACCACAACATGCGGTCCCCTATGTTGTTGGACGAGAGAGGGACCTCTCTCGCTCACAGCCCGGACGGACCTGGACAAGCTAGGAACCGGACTAACAGGCTTCCTCCGATCTGTCCTCAATCTGCCATCACTGGGTGAGTACTGAAGTAATTATAGTGCTCGCATCACCCAAATCTCCTTCCTAGACCGCAACGGACGAACCCGGCAGCCGAACCATTCGATGAATGCACGCTACACCGGGTGAGCTAGCGAATGTCACTCCGTAGGCGATAGACATATTCCATGAGCACTTATTGCCGCTAGCTCTTCATTAACTATGACGACAGAGGCACACTTTTGAAAGACATCTCCGTAACTTTGCGAACAAGAAACCAGAAATGCTTGGTTATAGCAAGCATATAATAATATATATATAGCGTCGTTCAATAATTCGAAAGTTTGTGTGACATTATTGGACTATTTCGGAACTGAGGGACGATGTCCCTGAACCGAACCAAAAATTTCTAAGTCCACCGACGCTATCAGTTTCTTATCCGGCATCGCAGCAATCTGGTCCGACGAAAGAAGCTGTAGAAGACCAAGTCAGATGACATACACGATAGCATTTGTTGTTCCGAAAGGGAAAGCTCGAAATCCTCCAAATCCCTTTCGGTATCCCGTCGGACCGGATGAAATTTTCGGACGTCCGTACCCGCTTCCGCGGAGCGTCCCGACCCAGCATCGTCGGATAAAAAATATGCGACAGATTCAGTTGATGCTGGGATGCTGCGATAAACTGTGCTATTTAGGAAAGCACGTCCGTTCCCGAGGCCTGTGCAGTAGCGGTCTTACGATGCATTGCCGCCGGAAGCTCCGTGTACGTTGACTCCCACACACTTCCTATGCGAACGTCCGGAGTCTGCAGGCCTCGTGTCCCTGGCTACCGGATGGTGTGACCTGGTCGCCGATGATTCTCTGACTGGCAAAGCTGACTGGATATCCGTGGTCACGTAGCCAAGAGCGGTCGTGTGCGCTACCATGACAATGAGGAAGCCTTATTGACAGTCTACTCCGGACTGACTATATGTCGGAGCGTCCCGAGCGACGGACGTATGCTCCGAATGCGAAACATTTTGTACCACAACATCTGGGGCCAGATGTTGTTGTACGAGAGAGGGGCCTCTCTCGCTCGCTGTCCGGATGGACCAGAACGAGCTATGAACCGGACTAAAAGGCTTCCTCCGTTCTCCCTCCGATCCGCCGTCACTGGGTGTGCATTTGGTTGATTTATAGTGCTCGCATCACCCCCAAAATTCCTTCTAGACCGCAACGGACGAACCCGGCTGACGAACCATTCGGTGAATGGACGCTACACCGGGCGAGCTAGCGGACGTCAAAGGCCGTCGAACCTACTAGGGTCCTCTTAGGCAATTGGCGTATTTACATGAGCACTTTTCCGCTAGCCCTTCATTAATTGTGACGACGGAGGCACAATGTTGGAAGACATCACAGATACATCACCCTAATCTTGATCGTCTGAAATAGAAATTGATAAAGTAGAGTGACCCTGCAGGGAAAGGACCGGAGTGTCCAATTCCCCAATAACATACCGTGACATACGCTTCCCATATTGTCATCGAAATCCTACGAAACAGAACAGGAGTTAATGCGAGTACACTGACCACATATAGAATGATTATAAAAGTCAGAGGAAGACTTCCTCTTATTACAATTGATCAATATCCTTTCAATGTGAAAAGAAAACAAGTCCTGGTACTCGCACTAACCCCTGGCAATCAAAATACATAATAATAATATGATCCATTAATATAGAAAAAAATAATTGAAATCAAAATATTTTGAAAAAATATTTTTTCAGAACAGCCCAAGTTTCTGAAAAGTAACGTTGAGCCCCAATGGATCCCAAGCCTAAGTGTGGACAAAAAATTTTAAAAATATTTTAAACAATTTATTCAACACTTACGAACAATAATAATGTATCTAGTTATGATTAAAAAAACATCAAGATATTATTTTCCAGAAATCCCCCCCTCACACAGAGGGCTGTTGTAAATGTAAACAATGAATGTAAAAACACTAAAATAAGACTCCAGGCACCCAGGCCCGGAATCAATTACCAAAAATACACTATCTGATGCAAAACAGAGACTTCCAAGGAAGAAACTGCAGAACATCAGACGGTAGATGCAGAACACAATGCCTAACCACCATAGGTGAAGACGTAAACATGGGGAAAAGAACAGAATTCATTCTGTTATTCAGCTAAAACTCCCAAGAAAATTTAGTAATAATAATTACAAAAACTATGCCAAAAGCATGGGAGAATAGCAAGGGGGGACTTAAAGGACAGGGAGAGAGGAAAAACACTGAAAAATCAGTGTAACTAAATAATCAGAATGACAACAAAATGGCTGCTGCCTCGAAAATAGGTAACTTAACATAATTTCATTAAAAAATTTTAAGTTACAGCCCTGATAATATTCTGTCACACATTTTTCCTCTCCTCCTTCTCTATCCTCCTTAGAATCACCATTTCACTAATATTTATGTGTCTGGCATCATTTAAACTGAGATTTACAAGCACAAAGATCAGTCAGATGTTAACTGATGAAGGGCCAAACTTAGAATGATTAATGGCGCCAATTTCGGAACGTCCTTGACACTGCGCATGCGCAGTAGAGGTGAAGTGTGGAGGGCCTTTCAGGACATGTTTTCTTTGGTTTTAGATGCAAATTTTGGGGATTGGGGGGCAAAATTTGTGTTTGGCCCTATATTTTAAGAGTTAGCACCAGCTATGTCTGGGTCATTGGTACAGTATAAAAATATCCTTCCCCCCTTTTTTGAAGAAATATTCTTCAAAACAAAGAGGGGAGCACTCTGGAATCAGTGAAAAGTGATACTAAATAATCAAAATATATTCGCCCAATAAGCACCCAGTTATTAATTATTATTAATTAATGGTGCTTAATGCCACTTCAGAAGCTAAGGCTATTGTGGCAATACCGGTAATTAACAACACACACTTCTAACATATGTTGGAGTTGGAATACGTAGACAGGATGAAAACCGATGATATAAAGTGTATGACCATACACTTGTGCAATTGAATATCAATGGAAAGTATCTGAAGAGCAAACACACGCTTCTAAGGCAACCTACAGGTGACCCTGTTCATGTGTACAATTGATTCCAATAATAACACTCTAATGAAATGAACCGTTTGAATATAAGAGAAACCTGGATATAGAATATGGAACGAGCTATGATTAACAGATTCGTCACAGACCGTCCCCCAAATAATTCATTGTTTCCTAGCTCCATAACAACCATTGATTGTTAGGAGAAAGAATATACTACTCCGAATAAAGATGCCAAAAATGGAGAGCAAATGCATAGACGGCCTGTTGGCAGTTCCATAACTGATCCAAATAGCCCCAAAATTCTCATGAGCTCTATAAGCAGAGCAAGAATTTATATAATGTGTACAATAATGCGTCTGCCTAATAAATATACATATTATGCACGCAATGAAATCCCGCATGTACTCATCTGAATACAGCCTGTATCCACGGTATGATCAAGCGATACAAGTGTAACCAGGAAACTGCATGAATAATACGACGTTAATATGCAGTTAACTGAGTAATAAACTCATACGTCTTAAGAAAAGGCCACACCGCTCTGCAGAGGTCAGCCGAGTGGGCGACTTGGGCGAAGAAGTCGCCTTGTCATTCCTCAAGTCGCCTTGGCTTACATTGGGGGCGAAATTCAATTCGCCCTCCAAAACTTCCTTGGGAGACAAGGCAGTTTACTGTATTTTCTTATGTTTTATTATTTAAAAACACCCGCTTCCGCATTCGCAAAAAAAAGTAAACATGGCTGCTGTTAAAGTCCGTCACACGGCTATGAAAATAGCCTAAACTAGCCCAATTTTATATTTCTGAAAAGAATTGTAATGGTGTAGTCGTTCGAACAATTCGCCCCAACTGATAACAACCAGCACAAAATGGCTATTTAAAAACAAAGTGTCAGCCAAAACAACGAATCACACAAGACACGCATCGAGTTAATTAGAATTGATTAAAGTTAACGGGGGCGCGGTGGCTCAGTTGGTAGAGGTGCAGGCTGCAAGCCGAGAGGTCCTCGGTTCGAATCCCACCTGCGGCAACCGCGTTGTGTCCTTGGGCAAGACACTTCACCCCGATTGCCTACATGGGGGCACGATGATGCTGTGTACTGAAGCGTACTGCACGTCGACGGTGCGCATGTCTTCAACCAATCTAACCCTGCCTGTGCTGCGGTGCAGAGTTCAGAGTTACGATGTTGGGGAGCTGACAGCTGCTCGTCGTTGCTCAGTGGTTCTCTCCGGGTACTCCGGCTTCCTCCACCCGTAAAACTGTCACGGTCACGATTAGCCATTGTGCATAAGTATGTGACCTTAAACACCAATAAATAAATAATAATTAAAGTTAACCACCGTTTCAAAACAAAAAAAAATGTATTGGAGACAGTTCATCCATATCGTAATTGCTTGCGGTTATGCTCTGTTCAACTGAAGAATTGGCTGCATTTAAATTCGCTCCGCAATTTGCATTGAATGTTTTTCTTCGAAAACTTGTGAAGTTGTGATGGAAGGGGGTTAAATGTAATAATAAGGCTACAATAGAAATCACAGGTATTTGGATGGATAAGAATGGCAGACCTTCAAAGCACCAATCGCACGTGTCAGTGTAAGAAGGTTGGCAGAAATTGTCAGTTTTCTGAACAGTGTATTATTACCCAGCGCAGGGAGACAAACCTAAATATTTTGTCATTTACCTAAGAAATAAATTAACTCAAATTGTTCATAACGCTTCATTTACGAAGGATATCGAAAACGTTTTTAACTACGCTTTTCAACTCAGTTAGAGCATTCAGAAACCATGAATGACCCAGCTTCTTATATGAACTTGAAATTTATTTTAAACACTTTAAATATTTTTTTTTAAAAAGAACATACCTTCTATTACAGAGAAGAACACTCTCACCATGGGTCATACTAAATTTCAAATCCACTGCGTTGAGGCAAATACAAAATCAACTGCATGGCAACCTTAGTCATCACTGTTAGGCAAAGAGTTAGGGGGTATTCAGAAACCATGAACGACACAGTTTTTTGTGGGGGGGGGGGGGGGGGGGGCGGAGGCGGGGGGGGGGGGGGGAGATGAGATTTTAACCTACATTCTGTTATATACCATCTGTCTTAGTTTTGTGTGTGTATGTATGTTTGTATAACTTTTATTTATTTTTTTCTCCACAATTGTGTCCTCTATGTTCATTTATTTTGTCACAATGTCATATACGTTTTATGTTTTTTTTCTGATTTCTCCTTCATGTCCACTGACTTCTCCCTCCTGGATCCTGACTTCTCCCTAAAGTCTCTGGAGGGAGAAGTCACTTCTCCCTAAAATCAGCTGCCAGGCTGACCCCTGCCACTCTGAGCGAAACTTTTCAGAGTGGATTAATTACCACATAGAAGAATGTCGCCCAGATAACCGACATGTCAGCCACACATGTACACGAAGACTAGCAATTATATTGATAAGGAATCATATGCTCGTAAATGACTTATAAATGAACAACCACACGAAACAAACCAACTAAATAGTGGATGTGCCCATGAGGTCGCCGTTAGAACACGACCCAGCTGCCAATCTAGGAGCCATGAAAGGCATGCATATACTTGAATGCATACAAGGCTTACGGGAAAAAACCTACATCCTGCCTTGTAATCGTCTCTTAACACATTGGCGGGGGGTTCGACGAATAATTCTATCGAACCCCCCTCACCCACACTGAATTGCTCTTGTGTTAGTTATCAAATAGTATAGGAACCGCAGGGCTCCCTCACGTCTGATCGACTCCATAATGCCACTAAGGATGGAGAGGGACGTGATGAACAAAAATACACCATATCGACATAATATCCAGTCTCTAAAGTGGAAGTATAATCCACAGCAATAGATTGGATAGAAATGAAAAGGGAGACAAAAACAATGTTCCGACACCTGATCATAAAAATGTAGATGAACACCTTACGTTCGGACTGAAATCAGGAAATACATTCCTGAGAAGGAGTTAAGTATAGGCATTTGAAGAAACGCTCATTATCACACTAGGTAAATATGGCGTCAACAAAAGGGTTTATCGCCTCATATAACTAACACCAAACCACACCGGTAGGAAGAGAATAACTTCCTCTAACATATGGTATCATGTCCGATAGGACAACAAACTCAGCCTAGCTGAAGCAGCTAATGGTCTTCCTATACGTAAAGACAATAAAAAGGCTGATAACTGAGACTTAGAAGCTCACTAAGGAGACTTACAACGCTAGCCGTAGCTTATAAGTCTTCATCTCAGTGAAGACAGATATATCGGTGTAAGTTGTGACCTTGAAGGCTCACTGAACGGAGACTTACAACTATCGTCACGCAAGGTAGGGAATGAAGAGCAGCTATTTTAACAGCCGAAATTCCCAAAGAGACAGTAGTCCCAAGAGACAATAAATTCAGTTATGTCACTGCATAAATACTGAAAAAACATCGCTCATGATTCTGGCTAGGCTACTATGGGGTAAACAATAAGACTCAAGTCTATGAAACCTAGGAAAACAACACGAAAGGGACTCCACCCTTATCGGTTTTATTCCCAAAAGACAGCAGTCAGAGCCCAGCTAACGCAGTTTTAGAAGTCTTCCTCTCTGTGAAGACAGATATTTCGGTGCAACTAGCGACCTTGAAAGATCACTAAACGGAGACTTACAACCATCGTCGCGCAAGGTAGGAATGACGAGTCGCTATTCTAACAGCTGTAATTCCCAAAGAGACAGTAATCTTAAGGTAGCTACGCAGTTATGAGTCTTCGTCTACGTGAAGACATCACTGTGTGACTTGCGGGCTTTGAAAGGTCACTAAATGGAGACTTACAACACTAGCGCTAATAAAACTGCTGTAACAGTACATAAGACTACTATGGCGCTCACAATGGCATTAAATGTCTTGACGCCGAGGAATACAACACCGGGAGGGAAAAGCCATACTTATTCCCTCTAACGGCTCTATTCCACACAAGACAGCTGTTTCAGCCTATGTATACACTATCCGCCTGGCTTCGGGATGAGAAACAGGTGACTTGCTTTCTTCAATAGGAGTGCCTATATCTCCACAAGGAGAAACTCTCTTGGAAGGAGTAAATGTAAGAGGGTTTCCAAGACCCTCACCCTCGTGAGGAGCTCCCTTTATGATAGTGAACTGGAATGACCTCGCTTACTCCGGCCAGCTGATGCATGTTGTTGAGACGCTGATCTCAGTATCAGTGTGCTGGAAGCTTTCTTTGTAGCCTGCTCATTGACTAACGAAAGCTTGTCATCAAACAAAGTATGTCCAGAGACCGGAACGACTCGGAGAGAGCTTTTCACCTTGTCATCTATTAGTGATGACGACACAAGGGCAGCATCACGTCTGATCAACTCCAAAATGCCACTGTCAGGGCGGAGTTGTGCGTGGCATACATCTTAGCGAGGAACAAACGTCCTCAAATTCCTTCCCATTAAGACGTTGCGCCATAGCTCTGGTGAGGTGATCTGCATAGGACATCGCGTCCAGATTCACTCTATTGGATGAAATAGCACATTCCATCACTTCAGAGCATATACTGATTGATGCAGGTAGGGACATATCTAAATCACCGGCCTGCTCATCTAAACGCAGAGTAACTCTCTGGACATCTTCTCCAAGTCCAAGGAACGGTATATTTATTGAAGATGTCGATAAGAAACCGCCTTTCTCTTAGCACTAGAGAGGCTGAATATGGCGTCGTCAACATGGCCAAAGGCCTGCGACACCTGTCTAGACTGTATCGGGAAGGAAAGAATGTCCTCTTTCTTCCGCACGAAATCTGCATCCAAAGGCGACAGCAGTTTCTCTCTAGTAGTTGCAGCTTGCTGATCAGGTGGAACAAATTCAGGATAGTATTGATGAATAAAATCCACCGCTACCATATGCTGTTCCGAAAGGGAAGGGTAATCCTCTTCCTTGTCCCTTTCACCATCCGACTGAATGAGCTGTGACGTTCAGTCCATCACATCTGCGTGTGGACCAACCCAGCACCATCCAACAGCTCACAACCTGAGTCTGCTCTTGCGCAATCTGCGACAACAAGTCCATTACTGAGGATTGAGGAGCAGCGGTCTTCTGTATTTTCACCGCTTACTGTTCTTGAGACGAAGATCCGGAGAAGGGTCTCTTCTCCAAATGTCCCGATGATCGAAGCCTCGGATCATTAGCTACCAGATGGTGCGACTTCTCGGGCGAAGACTGGCTCCATCTTCGTGCCGCTGGCTGGATATCCGAAGTCGGGTAGCTAGCATGCGGTTGTGAGTGCTTTTGTAATGTAGCGGAGGAAGCCGTGACTGTAGCCGAGTCTGGCTGCAGTCTAGACAGAGTGTCCCGAGTGATGGGTGTGGATGTATACTCCGGCTGGTGCAAGTTTCTCAAAACAACATCTGGCCCCAAATGTTGTTGGGTTAGAGAGGGACCTCTCTCGCTCGCAGCCTTGTTAGACCTCGCCGAGCCTCCCTAAAAGAAACTTTCCGACTTCCTCCCTATTTCCGTCGTCGCTGGGTGAACTTTTGATTTTGAGGTGCTTGCTGTACCCAAATCTACATTTCCTTCAACCGCAACAGACATACCCGGAGTCACGGCTCCCACGGATGGAGTAACCACTTCAACGGTCGAGCTAGCTGCTTGCAAGGGATTAAGAACACTAACTCGAGGCCTTATCCCTGGCTTATATTCATGAGCACCTTGCAGCTAGCTCTATTTGTTCATCAGAGCGTGACGACGGTAGCACACTTTTTGGTGGGTGTCACAATACCATTACCATGTTCTTGTTCCTCTGAAAGAGAAACTGAAAAACTTGAATTATCTTGCAGTGAGAGCACTGGCATAGGCATCTCACCGCCAACAACATACTGTGACACCCGTTTCCAACATTTGTCATCCCAATTCACACATGTAGGACAAGAATCTGCAGGAGTACATCGATTACAGGCAAGGCAACAAGCTTGAAAATCTGAGGAAGACTTTCACGACTTGCATTTAAAGCAGTAAGCTTTCATGAATCAATCAAAAATTAAGTCTATAGTACTCCTACAAACTCCAAAATAAATATATGATAAAGATACATAAATAATTGCAATCAAAATCAAAATCGAAAAATTAAATTCCAAAAATTTTTTGAAATTTTTTTGAAAAAGCCTAAGTTCCCAAAGGGAACATAAAGAGCCCAAGGGCATCCTGATAGAACCTACCAACAACGTACTGCGACACCCGTCTCCAACGTCTGTCATCCCAAGTACACAAGTAGGACAAGAATCTGTAGGAGTGCAAGCATTACGAGGATACACCAGAGGTGGTTTTGTACTAAAACGGAAGAAGAAGAAGCATGCAAATCTGAGGTCGATTTACTCGGCTTGCATTAAGAGCAGTAAGCTTCATAATTCAATCAAAATACAAAGTCGATAGCACGCCCACTAACTCCACAATAAAATATATGATAAAGATACATGGATAATAGCAATCAAAACTAAATTTGAAAAATTAAACCAAAAATTTTTTGAAATTTTTTTAGAAAAAAGCCTAAGTTCCCAAAGGGAACATGATAAGCCCAAGGGCATCCCGATAGAGCCTAAGTGTGGACAAATCCAAATTTTATGAGCTACACTACCGGAATCATAATCAATGTATCCTACAGTAATCCTACAGTAATATAATACTAAGTACCACATATATTAAGGGGTCGTCCAACCTAACTTTGGTCAATTTTTTTACATTTTTCCCAATGCCTCAGAAACAGATAAGAGAAGTAAGGAAAGGCAAATTATATATCAAAATAATGAGTAAAGTGCATAGAAAAGGTACATATAATTTTTTTTAGGAAAAAAAGTGAATTTTATGATTTTGAAGAAGATTAATTTACAAATGGCATAAGTAACGAACCGGTAAAACCACAAAATAATTGGCAATTCGAAAGCCTTCTCCTCAATATAATGATAACGTACTACAGACTCGGAGAAAGCATTTTTTTGACACACACTCTGGTGGGTTTTGACATTTGAATGTAATAACACCAACACAAATTTTTGATGTTCCGGATGTGGCCATGTTTCAATGATGTTTATTCCGGTCATGTGATTACGATGTGGTTCTTGCAGAAATACTCAATTTGGGAAATCGTAAGAATGCAAAGACGTGATCATGCCCTTTATTTGTTCGAGACAATGTATGAGCGGATTTGCAAACAGGTGACAGCAAATACTTGAGCTGTTAATGTCATAACTGCAAAATATGGTTCGAAATTCCCTCTCGTGTTTACAGGCCGTCTGAACTTTTTTGTTGACAAAAAATCTGAATTATTGCGCACTAGAAAGACAACATGAAACACTTGTAAAAAAAATAACCGAGTGTATAAAATCGGGACGATAAACATAAAATACGGCAATATTCATAACAAAGTAAGCAGAATGCTTCAGAAATCACTTTTTCATGAAGTATATTCCAAGTGTACTGCGTTCTTGAAAAAAAATATGTGAGACCCTCTGGATGTGCCCTTCTGATCTCAATAAGCCTCCTTGGGGAAAGTACATGCAATAATGGTTATGTAAGGTTGATTTGATGTGTTTTGAATAACAATGTACTTTTCAGTGCATTAGATGGTTTATTGCTGTGACAGGTTGAAGTTACCCTTATTTCTTCTCCAACAGATATCATGAGTATATTGGTGTCCAAGAGTAAACAGAGCTATTATACTTATTGATAAACCAGACAAATTTAACAATTTAATCACTATCAAATTGATGCATGGGATAAAAGGGGTTACAGTGCAAGGGGGTTGTAAATATATTTATTCAACTACAATGTATGACTTTGCAGTGCATTCTACATAGGGGAATATCATTGTTTCTTTCCAAACCACCACAGTGGTACATAATCTTTATATTGGGAGACACTCTTTTGTCCTTCCATACTTCTTCTGGTGGACCCCTTCAAGTTGACCTTTGTTGAACTCCCCAAATCAAAACATAAACAAAAGAAAATGTCTGCCTTCAATCAGTGAGCACACCACTTATAACATTTGGTCTCAATCTTTATTACTTTCATGAATTAGGAAAAGATTTCTTCGAGTATGTACTTCAATGTTTATAGAATACAGCTGTAATTTTATTTTGAGGTATTTTATTGAAAAAATTTTGTTCTCTTACTTATGCCATAGCAGACTGTCAGGTGGTGCTATTTACACATGGCAGCAGTTCCATGGCAAATTTCAGTTTCCACATGTTCTATGTTTCATTCCAAGCATTTTAGTATATAATTTATTGGGGTTATTCATTTTGGGCCTTTTTTAGACTTGAAAGAAAATTGCATGAAATTTGACCAAAGTTAGGTTGGACGTTCCCTTAAAGGACGTTGCCAATGCAAACAATGACAAAGGAAAAAAACGGAAACAAGACATCAGACAGACAAAAAGGCCCAAAGTCAGTAACTGATCTAAATGCTACCAGATGTAAAGCTAGATCTTCATACGAAGAAAAAATGATACATCGGATAGAAGATGCAAGACCAAAATGACCTAACACCCCTAGGGTGAGGACGTAACCATGGGGATAAACAGAATAAATATTCTGTAATGAACGATAAACTCCCAAGAAATTTAATAAAAGATTTCAATAAAAAATAGCCAAAAAGCTTAGGAGTTTAACAGGAAGGGTTCATGGAAAGAGAGGGAAGGAACTCTTTAACAAACAGTGGAACAATCATTACCAAGAATGATTACGTCAGGCGTATGTCCTGAAAATGGGAAACATGAAATAATTTTTATAATTATTATAAAGTTACAGCCCTGAACATTTGAAACCACTGTTTTTCACTTCCATCATCAATTAACAGCCTTGGATACACCAATTCTTGCATTGATTTGTGTCTGGCATCTTCAAAAAAGGAGATTTTAAAGCACAGATGTCAGTTCATTGTTACTGACTTTCGGGCCAAACACAAAATGATGTTAGCGCCAATTCCCATCTCTTCCTGACCACTGATAATGCGCAGATGGTAAAAGTATGGAGGGCCAGATAGGACTTTTAATTTTCGGTTTTGTATGCAAATTTTGGGGATTGAGGGTTCAAAATTTGTGTTTGGCCCTTGATAATATCGAGTTTGCACCAGCTAGTCTGGGCCATTGGTTATTAGTATAAAAATGCCGATAGGATCACCGATCCAATGTCGAACTGTGACAGCACAAAAGTGGGTTTAATCATTATCAACTTATCGTCCGGAAACCAACTGTTTACAATTTACTGTGTGAGGTGTCACTGAGACCTTGACCTTTGACCTAGTGATTCCGAAATAAATAAGGCTCTTTCTTGCACCAATGCCAACCTACCTTTGAAAAGTCATGAACGTAGGTGGAACCATTGTCAAATTATCATCTGGAAACCAATTGTTTACGATTATTATGTTCAAGGTCACTGTGACCTTGGCCTTTGACCTAGAGAGTCCAAAAGAAATTTAACCCAGGCTCTTCATTTGAAAAAACAAGGCCAACACGCCTGTAAAGTTTCATGACTCTAGGTTGAACCACTATCAAGTTATCATCCGGAAACCAATTGTCGCGATATACTATGTTCAAGGTCACTGTGACGTTGACCTTTGACCTGGTGAGTCCAAGATCAATAGGATTCTTCCTCTCACCAAGGCCAACACACCTATGAAGTTTCATGACTCTAGGTTGAAACACTATCAAGTTATCATCCGGAAACCAATTGTTGCGATATACTATGTTAAAGGTCACTGTGACCTTGACCTTTGATCTGGTGAGTCCAAGATCAATAGAGTTCTTCCTCGCACCAAGGCCAATCCACCTATGAAGTTTCATGAATGTAGGTTGAACTACTATCAAGTTATCATCCGGAAAGGAATTGTTGCGATTTACTATGTTCAAGGTCACGTTGACCTTGACCTTTGACGTAGCGAGTCCAAAATCAATAGGGTTCTTCCCCTCACCAAGGCCAATCTACCTATGAAGTTTCATGAATGTGAGTTGAACCATTATCAAGTTATCATCCGGAAACCAATTGTTTAAGATTTACTACGTTCAAGGTCACTGTGACCTTGACCTTCGACGTAGCATGTCCAAAATCAATAGGGTTCTTCCTCCCACCAAGACCAACCTACGTATGAAGTTTAATGAATGTGAGTTGAACCACTATCAAGTTATCATCTGGAAACCAATTGTTTACGCCCAAATGAAAGCCCGCCCAAGCGCCCGCCCACCCGCCCGCCCGCCATTCACCAAACTATAAGTCGAGTTTGACTTCGTCACAACTCGACTAAAAATGTTATTATCCCCAAACTTATACAGCATAATCAGGTTACATAGCCATTGTGCTTTTCTGGTGGTTAATTCTAATACAGTGATACACACTTTAACCTGTATATTCTCTGGAAAAGTGCTTCCAGGTGTATTTATGTTTAGATGACCAACTGAATAATTTTCCAAAGACCAAGAAAAAGGCCTCTTTCACAACTACTTGGATCAAACCCTGATTATGCATGAGTCTCAAAATGAGATGACCCAGCCTCAACAATAAGGAGAGAAAGACAATGGCTCTCAAAAAGGTCTCTGCTTTTCATATATTTTTTACTCCTTTAATATATATTTAACAAAAATTTTATAGAACAGGAAAAAAAAACTACACATTGCTGTTCCACATGGGAAGAATTTTTTGGAGAACCTTCCTACACACATGCACGTTAGCTTGTGTGAAACTTCTAGATGTTATTGCAGGATGGTATAAGTTAGAGTAACACTCACATTGATACAAAAATAATGTTTTATAAAAAGTTTCCATGGAAATAATTTTCAATTTCTTCAACATTCCAATGTAAAACCTCATCTTGAATAACAATCTATCTTCCCTTGAGTGCATTGAGTGCCATTTGAAATGCTAAAGCATTGTATATGGCACCTTGTTGCACTCAAGTGAGAATATGAACAAGTTATAATATAATACCCAATGAACATTATTGAAAACAAAGTGCTAACCCTTAACCTAACGCATCTGTAGCATTTGCATACATAATTTACAAATTGGGCGATTGAAGAAAAATTATGTTTAACCCAACATAATGGCAAAAAACGGCCAGCACAATTGACAAAACTCACGATTCAATTTTCAGTATTTTTTTTCATTTTTTGTGTCAAGAACATAGCATATGACCCCTCATTGGAATGGGCTCATTGAGCTCATTCCAAAGAGAGGTCATAAGCTATGTTTTTGATGCAAAAAAAAAAGTGAAAAAAAATTAGTTATTCAAGAATTTTGTTTGCAGGTGTCGTCTGCCTTTCATGTTTGGTAAAGGGTTAAAAAAAAAAACAAAAAAACCTGCAACAAAACCCATCATCTGGCCCATCGATGGAACAAGCTTGTTCCAATGAATGGTCACATGATATGGGTTTGTTTATACTGTGTAAAAATTTGGAAAAAAAATCAGTTAAAATAACAAATGTTAATATTGTGTGTTGGTTCAAGGGTGAGATCAAACACCTATTATCACTAATGGTTCATTTAAAATTAATCAAACTTGACCTTTCAGTAAGCACCATTTACCAAATAAGAACTCTCAAGGTCAATGCCGACATCTGATGGGGAGTCATTTAAAAATTCCGGCAGTATCCAGACTCAAATTCCTTTTATTAATGAGCGATTTTAATAACACATTATTTCTTGTTTATTCAGTTACAAATGCATGCCAAAATCTTTTTCATTTTTATCAGCCCAGATAATATTTGAACGGAAATCAAAATTTCTTAATGATGCAGATTTTGAAGACATACAGTAGTAGGGGGTGGGATAACTACCAATGCTGTGTGACTTGCAGTAAAGCCATCAAAATTAAAAGGTTTTTTGAATAATTTAAATGCAAATTAATGTGATTTAACACTTGAGTCTCCACAAAGCAACAAACTGCCCCTTTCACATGTATATGGCTCTTGAAAAATGATTCCAAGTGTATTCTCCCTTGAGAACTCGAACGGTAGGATGCATTTATTTTGACAGTGTTTTTACGTCATTGTTGGCTGCCTGTACAGCTATGTTAACTCTTAGAAGCTGGGGAATCAGAATGAATTTATTGAACATGACACACCACGAAAAACTAAACAGTAAAGCAGGTGCTTCTAGTCAAGTGTTGTCTGCCTGTTCAGGCAGACGACACTTGACTAGAAGCACCTGCTCAGTGTTTAATTCTCCCCCAGCACAAAGATAGCCAAACCGTCACTGCCAGATTACCTGCAGTATTACATCACAGGCAGGAAAACTTGACTCCCGACTTCTAAGAGTTAATGTATATATGGTTGTTATTGATGTAAAATTAGTCAGAGGACATATGGGTAAAATAGTTATGACATGGCACTTTTACAAGATAAAATTGGTAATGTACCTCTTCTGAAGATACTGGACAGGGGTGGGAAGGGGTGAGTGGAATTGGAAACCAGGTCCAAAGCTAGGAGGATCTCACAATTTTTCGACCTAGTGAGGTGAGATTTAAAGTTTCCAATGGTGTTCCAGGGTCATTGACCATTGATGTGAACTTAAACCTAACTCAATATACTTCTTCAGAACAATAATACTGGTAAACGAAACAGTGTCCGAAACATTTGAGTATTATTATTATTTTAAAGAATCGCTTTTGTTAAAAACGCAGTTCTCCAAGATAATAATATATGCAATTTTTCGTGTGCAAGCCTACTCAACTGTCATATATTTATAATGAATGTTTCATGCAAAGAATGTATGAAAAGAAGGGTATTTCTGCATAATGAAAATTGTGTTTCTGTCAAATGATCAACTTTTTTTTCAAATTAGCATCAGACGACTAACAATGTTTCCTATGGACAAACCAAAATTGCTAACAGACAGGACCTTGGGAGGCAAACCATCTCCCCACTCCTCCACTAGTTTGGGCAAGTTAGAAATCGAAATTGGTCTTAACCCTTAGACGCCTAATTCTGACTTGGATCACTTTATTCTGTAACAAAACAGTTGCCCCAACATGCAGACATGGGGTAATTTGTAAGTTACAGTCTGTGTAGCTTGGAAGTTGTCACTGGGCAGTCAAAATGTGCCTATAAACAACTGCAAAGCCACAAAATACAGACTGTCAAACAGTAGTAAAACTCTACAAAAATCTTCAGGCCTTTAAGGGTCAGATAAGGTAAACTTTGCCCACCAATCCCAATATCCCTGGTGGTGCTCTTTCCTAACTAGGCACATCCTTGATGGAGAGTTCGAATTTGCAAATGAAAACACATCAAACTTCCAAGATATTATTTTCTCACAAACACCACAGTAACAAGAAAAGTTGAAGATGACTCCAATTTCAGCAAATCAGCCTCAAAAGCAAGATGCCTAAATTTTTTAAGTTGTGAAAACTGAACCACTACCCAGAGAATGGCCTGGATTAATCACAGAAGAAAGATCTATAAACTTCAGGGCACTGAATTGAAAATTGGTGAAAATTAAATTCAACAGGGATGCACAAATTGGACGAACGTCCATTACATGGGTATAGCGATTATCTAAAAAATATTTAGATAACCATTTCTTGCTCTTCTAAATTGTTAATGCATTCTGAGTTAGCTCCTCAAAGAAATTCAACATATAACTTCATAATTTCAAAGAACGTGCCAACAAACAATGTGCACGCAATGGAAAAGTGAAGATAGCAAAATAAAGCAAGTCGCTATAATCCATTTCTACTAATGTGCAAGCAGCGCTATAGGCATTAGCTACATGACGTCAAGTGCTGAAATAAATAGACTATAGGGAATAATGTGCATGAATCCTGTGATTCCTTTCCAACAAAGCAATGCACATGTTCTCTGAAATGAACAGACAGGTTGACAACGTCATAGGTTTCATAACTCTTTGAAGTTGATCGACAAAACAGTATTCTATGATGTGGGACAGGTACAAAGCTAATGTTTAATGACATTGTGTCTACAGTGCATCGGTTTTCTGTGAGTACTGTCAATCCTACCCCCTATGTATGCCGGTATGGAGATGAATTTGTTGGTAGTTCAATGTGGGTTGTTCCAGACTTCAGTAGTAATCAATACCTCATATTATCATACGTAATATCGGAGGCAAGGTTATCCAGTTGATAGCTTTTCTAACCGGTTGAGATTCTTTGTAACCAGATATCCGGCTAACAGTGGCAGCTCTATATATTACTAGTGTTCAACAGATGATCGGAATCGGCCACCACAATCGTCCGATTGGGGGCAATCGGATGACAACGGAAAGGCCTCCTGGAAAATCGGTTCAACCGATTGTTTCCAAGCATTTTGTGATGATTCATTAACCACATTTATTATCTTCTGCAACTGTTCAATTGTGAATGTAAAATGATGTCAATGATACCACGTTTACCACCCAAGTGTACGCAACTGGTAATTTTACTGCGACCCCAGTCAGCAAAGTTTAATACTGTGAAAAATGTTCAGTTTAATGTAATTCTTTTGAGCCACAACTTGTCTAGTAGTGCACGGTATTACAATTGGAAACGACATCAGAATCGGTTGATTGTGAACTCAAATAAAATGGTAATCGGTCAGCGACCATTTTTGGTAAGCGTTGAACACTTTTTATTAAACATGAACAAAAAAGCGAATATATATGTGAATGGTTCTCTAAATTTGAAGGGTTATCCAAATTGTTTTGGCATAAACATTTTGGGGTTGTCTAAATTTTCAATTTGCGCATCCCTGATTCAAACAAGATATATTCTGCAAAGTGAGGCCTATTAAAAAAAAATTCTTGTTTCTCAGGAAGTTTTCCCACAATTTGTTGATGGAAGAAGGCTTTTTCTGTTTTTATGTTAATCTGAAACACAGTCCTCAAAAGTGTTGAAATTAATTTAACTGCTTGCACCATTCTGCAGAAACAAATGTTTTCAACAGTGAAAATCTCCTATACTGCAGTTGCCAATTTAACTGCCGGTAAATGTATTTCATTTAGCAAAGCTCAGTGAGCTCTCTCTAACAAGAAATAGGTGGTTACATTTTTATTCCTAGAAATGTAAAATGGTATCCTTGAAGAGATTGTTGGATGAAAAAAAAATTGTGATGATGTAGGTTTTCAATGGTGATGGAGGTGCCCAAGAAACAAGGATATTTTCTAACAGCCTTAAATGGAATTTGCTAAAATGAAATTCAGTGGGACTCACTTATGGATCCGATAATTGCTCATTGGTCAATTTCTACCAACTTAAAAAATAACAATTAATATGTCACTTACTCTGTCCACTGCTTGATATCTCCAATGGTAACCTGAACATTATCATCATCAGAATCTTCATCATCATCTTTGTCTTGATTTTCTTGATTTTCAGCCTGCTGTTCTTCTTCACCACTCTGAAATTCAACGATTGCCACTAGTGAAAATTTCAACCAATAGCTTAGTAATATTATATGAAAAATCCTTCTAAACCCAATCCAATCTGGTAATCCTATGATGATTCAAGTGTTAATTTTTCAAAACTTCAGTTATTGGCAATAAAAGTCAGTGTGTTTATCTACTATCTTGATGGATCAAAGGTTTAACAACACTGTTATAAAATTAAAATGTGCATAGTTCTGGAAATTTATCTACCCATGCTGGTAAATAAGCAGTCTGTTAGGGTCACTGACTGGCTCAACCTGCATATTTGGCAGGCAGCACTTCACTTGTAACTCCTGACATAATCAGGGAATATTTTAATCTGTATCACATCACATTATGTGATACACAGTACAGTCAAAGAGATATAAAATCCTGTTATTCATCAAAAATTGTGATACATGTACAGTTGGTCATCATTGACAAAAAACAGCTCGACATATACTGTGTTTACTTTCAGTTTACAATTTTACAAGACAATACATTTAACAAACTGCCTTTATAATGCCATCTCTGATTGGCCACCACTTTAACACAACAATACTCAGACCTCAAATTTTAGAATCCAAAATACAAGTTCTGTTTAGCAAACATATTTTAAAACTTGAGCGAGCATTTTTGGGATACCGTATTTCAACCCAACAATACTCAGACCTCAGATTTTAGAATCCAAAATACAAGCCTTGTTTAGCAAACATATTTTAAAACTTGAGCGAGCATTTTTGGGATACCGTATTTCAACTTCTGTGGTTAAGACTATGAAATTTTTTTTTTTGTTTCTCAGGTAATTTTGCTTCCGTTTTATGATGAGGGAGGGAGTTTTTTTTCTTTTTTTATTTGTTAATGCACAACAGACCTGCAACTAGTTGGAACTGAAAATTTACGAATTGCACTATTATGTGAAAAAACCCCAATGTTTTCAGGAGCGGAAATTTTCAAGAATGCTGTTGAAAATTTAACCAAATACATCTTCTTGTTTGACAGAGCTCCCTGATTATTTATTTATTATAGTTTATTGATACTTTAACAGCCAAGGTCATATTGTGTCGGTTAAAGTTTTACGGGTGGAGGAAGCCTGTCTGAGTACCCGGAGAGAACCACCAAGCAGCTGCCAGCTTCCCAACAGTAGGGTTAGAGTGGTTGAAGACATGCGCACCATCGACGTGCAGTAGACCTTAGTGCACAGCATCATTGTGCCCCCATGTGGACAATCAGGGTTAAGTGCCTTGCCCAAGGACACAACGCAGGAGTCCGAATCGATCGCTCCGATGGTCACCCATCCAAGGACTAACCGGGCTCGACGTTGCTTAATTTTTGTAATCTGACAAGAACTGGTTGAGCTCTATGATAAACATACAAGTGCAAAACAGTATCATCAAAGTGATTTCCAGGTAAAAAATGAAGTTTTTTTTAATTGCCTTAGTTTGTCATTCTAAAGATTACGAGTGAGGATACATACTGACTTGTGTTGTTTGTATCTAAATCCATTCATGTTACCATTTGCAGTCCTAACTTTTTGTTTCCAAAACATAGCTTATGACCCCTTATTGGAACAAGCTCATTGAGCTTGTTCCAATTACGGTGCATAAGCGTCATGTTTTTGATGCAAAAAATTAGATATTCAAGAATTTTGATCGTAGGTGTTGTTTGTGTAATGAAAAATGAAAAGTTCAGACCAGGTATTTTTAAAATAAATAGCAAGAGTCCCCTATTCTTAGGCTTTACCTTAATAAGCTATGTTTTTTTAGGCAAAAAATAATTTTTTTTAGTTTTTGGCAAGCGATGTCAGTTATTTGGGTTAGGTAATGGATTAACACATTACCCAATGTAATAACTATATCTGACCAGCACCAAATCAAAAACTTGCTCTTCAAATTTCAACATTTTTTTCTTTTTATGGGAACTCTCAATATTGCTGCAGGTGCCACTATAAGAGAATCCCATGAGAACAAATACAAATATGAGACAATCCAACCACACTTCGAAGTATTTCAAGAGTTGATTACCATCAGAGAATACTGATATTATCCCCAAAAGTTAAAGGGTGAAGTCAGGAATTACAACCAAAACTATTGGCATACCTTTCTCCACACTCGTAGAGAAAAAAAATATACTCATGAGCACCAATTAACTTCACTTACTAATTCTCCGGCCTCACGGTCATCTTTCTTCTTTCCTTCAGATTCTTTGTCAGTTGTGACAGTAGGCTCATCTACGGAAGCAGATTCCTGATTTTCCTGGCTGAAATGTGAGAGGAAATACAATGAGGGAAAAACTAAGAGGCTGAGGTGCTCAGTTATTTATTTTTTTTATTTATTGGGGTTTTAACAACATATTCGACAGCCAAGGCCACCTGTCAGACAGTTTTACAGGGGAAGGAAGCTGGAGGACCTGGCGAGAACCACCGAGCAACAGCAAGCAACTGTCAGACTCCCCAACATACTAACTCCTCACAAGCAGGGTTAGCACTGGTTGAATACAAATGCACCATTGACATGCAGTACGCCTTAGTACACAACAACACCGTACCCCCACATGGGCAATCGGGATGAAGTGTCTTGCGCAAGGACACAGTTACCACTGGTGGGGATCAAACTGCAGATATTCGGTTTGAAGTCCAATGCCATAACCAATGGGGGGGGGGGGGGGGGGGAGGGGGAAGGAGGGGGGCAGGGAAATACCTGGGGCATACCCCCACAGTGCATACCACAAAACAATGACAAGAGAAGAAATTAACCATGATACTGTTTAAGATATTGCCATAAACAATCTTCATTCCAAATTTACTAATCCCAAATCAGAGATACGAGGCAAACAGACAAAAACTGGCTATTTTACAAGGCAAACAGCAAAATTATAGTCTTTGTTTTACAGCAAGGTAATTGTGAAGGTCATAAACACCTGTAACTGAAGTCTAGTGACAATCGGACCATCCATATAAGAGATGTAGAACAAAGACATAATACCACATGTGGGGAGGCGATTTGCATGTAATTTCTTTGTGTTACTGCAGGGACATGACTCATTTGAAAGCCTTTCCCGTAAACAATCTTCATTCCAAATTTCCCTGAAATACGATAAGCCAAACCTTATAGAACAAAGACATGACAACACATATGGGGAGGTGATTTGCATGTATTTTCTTTGTTTTACTGCAGGGTCATGACTCATTTGAAAGCCTTTCCCCATAAACAATCTTCATTCCAAATTTCATTGAAATATGATAACCCAAACCTAAAAGAACAAAGACATAATGCCAGATAAACAATCTTCATCCCAAATTTCATTGATATCTGATAACCCAAACCTTAAATATGAGGCGAACAGACAAAAAAATGGCTATTTTACAAGGCAAACAGTGAATTTTCAAAGTTAAAAAGGGGGAAAAGTCGAAAAAGTGAAAAGTAAGAAATATTATTAGACTCATTTCAAAGCCCTTTCCCATAATCTTCATTCCATATTTCATTGAGATCTAATAAGCCAAACCTGAGATACGTGGCGAACAGACAAAAAATAGCCTATTTTTGTGTTCAAAGGACCATAACTCACAGAAAATATATTCCAACAGGAAAACGGCTGATGCTACTTAACCCTTTACCTAACATGAAAAGCAGACGACACTTGCAAACACAATTATTGAATAACTATTTTTTTTTTCATTTTTTGTCTCAAAAACATAGGTTATCGACGAGCTCATTCCAAAGAGGGGGTCATAACCTATGTTTTTGGGACAAAAAATGAAAATTAATTGGCGAGTTTTTAAAATAACGCTGGCCGGTATTGGCTGTTACGTTGGATAAACGGTTAAAGACCTCATGATAGTGAACATCTGTATGAAATTTTATCAAAATCTGAGCAGGAATGTTGAAGTTATAAAACGAACAGAATCTGAGTGTGGACGGACAGATATATGGACAGACGGATGCACAGACCCATGGACAGGCACAATCCAGTATACCCCACTTTTTGAAATGAAAGTGTCAATGACACTGTAGCTCAACTTGTCAAGACAAACACATGCACATGTATAGTATGTGACACAGCAATGACAAACATCTAGGTAATGACCTGATAACAAAGGTATATAAAAAGTATTTTAACGGTCTGTACATAAATACTGACCGTTGCCTGTAACAAATGTATAGGTAAAGTATTGTAAAGGTGGGTGACAGTCAGATGCTAAACTAGAAAAGAAAACTTTGAGTCCCAGAGTGGGTCTGACTGAACCCCAAAATATTTGTTCTCATAGCACAGTGATAACAAAGGCACCCCAAAACACACTCGTTCCTGTCCCAAGGTGAAAACAAAGGTACCCAAGAAGTTTTGTGAAGATCAGTTCATAAATACGAGCTGTATAGAACTTGTGACAAAAAACTGATTGGACCTAATTTTGGTACAAAATGGCCACTGGCAGCTATCTTGAATTTTGGACCGTACCCAGAAACACTCATTCTCGTCGCAAGGTGATAACAAAGGTACCCAAGAAGTTTTGTGAAGATCGGTTCATAAATACAGCCTCTACCCTGAGCCGTATTGACATGTGTGCTCACATTGTGTAAGTAGCACTGAATAAATCAAAGTTCATCTAATTTGCATGATTTCAGCACGAAAAAAACCCCTTACAATATGTGATGTATTCCATGTTACTAAACATTCATACACAAATTTATTCAAATCAGAACTTTCATACAGAAGTTCTGTACAAAAGACTGACTGCACTAATTTTGGTACAAAATGGCTGCTGGTGGCCATCTTGAATTTCGGACCACACCCAAAAACACTCGCTCTCATCCCATGGTGATAACAAAGGTACCCAAGAAGTTTCGTAAAGATCAGTTCATAAATACAGACTCTAGTCTGAGCCGTATTGACATGTGTACTTACTGTGTGTAAGTCGCACTGAAAAAATCAAAGTTCATCTAATTTGCATAATTTCTGCACGAGAAAAAAACCTGTATTATATGTGATGAATCCCATGGTACAAAACATTCACACAAAAAATTATTCAAATCAGCGCTATCATATGGAAGTTCTGTGCAAAAATCTGATTGCACCTAATTTTGTACAAAATGGCTGCCATCGGCCATCTTGAATTTTGGACCGGACCCCAAAACACTCGTTCTCGTCCCACAGTGATACCAAAGGTACCCAAGAAGTTTCGTAAAGATCGGTTCATAAATGCGGCCTCTAGCCCGAGCCGTATTGGCATTTGCACTTACAGTGCTGAAAGTAACACCAAAAAACATCAAAATTAGTCTAATTTGCACAATTTACACACGAGAGAAAAACCCGTATTATATGTGATGTATCCCATGGTACTAAACATTCAGACAAAAAATTATTCAAATCAGAGCTTTCATATGGAAGTTCTGTACAAAAAACAGATTTCTGTATTATCGGTACAAAATGGCGGCTGGCAGCCATCTTGAATTTCGGACCGCACCCAAAAACACTCGTTCTCGTCCCACGGTCATAACAAAGGTACCCAAGAAGTTTCGTAATGATCGGTTCATAAATACGGCCTCTAGCCCGAGCCATAGCAGCTTGGCACTTACAGCTCTGAAAGTAACACTAAATAAATCAAAGTCAGTCTAATTTGCATAATTTACGCACGAGAAAAAAACCCGTATTATATGTGATGTATCCCATGGTACTAAACATTTATACAAAACTTTATTCAAATCAGAACTTTCATACAGAAGTTCTGTACAAAAAACTGATTTTTGCATCATCGGTACAAAATGGCCACTGGCAGCCATCTTGAATTTCGGACCACACCTAAAAACACTCGTTCCCGTCCCAGGGTCATAACAAAGGTACACAAGAGGTTTCGCAAAGATTGGTTCATAAATACGACCTCTAGCCCGAGCCATAGCCAATTGTTGACGTACGGACAGATGGACGGACGGACAGACGGACGACAGACGGCGGGCCATGACAATAGCTCAAATTTGACTTCGTCAAAGTTGAGCTAAAAATGTGGATGCATAATGAGCCACCATGCTCCTGAGGTGCTCAACTGTACATGCAGGTAAGAGTATTTACTGATATCAAACTGAAGTGTTTGACAGAAAACTGGTTTACCATGATATTGTTTTCAGTACAGTCACCAGTACTCAAATTAATTTTTGTTGCAAAAATTGGTTAACATGTCTTAGCCTTGTTACAATTCATGGGAGAGTGCCTAAAGGCACTCTCCCATAACCTGTAACAAGCAAACTCCCAAACAACTCAATAATTTCAATACAACGACAGTATGAAGCACATCATCAGAAAATCAAACCTTACAGTTGTGCTACCTGCACTTCCGAATAAAGGCCAGATATGGGCTTCCAGTACGCTACCAGTTAAATAGGGGGCAACCCCATAAAGGCTAATCCTATACCTGACGAAATGGCCACATCCACAAATTGTGCAATTGAAAAAAAATTAGTTTTCAGAAAATTTCAATAAAACCATATCAGGTGATCCCTCATTTTAGTGAGGGCATACAATATATGGTTTTGTTGCAAATGTTTTTTTTAAATTTGAAGAAAAAAATAATTTTAGTGACCCTGAGCAATGTAATATAGGAATTATTGAATCTGAACAGTTATTAAGACAGATGGATGTGACTTAATTTTAAATAAACACGACAAGAGCACTGTCTAGTGGGGTATCATATGCCCATAAGCTATCACTTGGTGGGGCACTGGATGTGTTGATGTGCTTAATTATTTATTTACTTATTTATTTTTTGGTGTTTAAGGTCACATACATATGCACAATGGCTAATCGTGACCGTGACAGTTTTACGGGTGGAGGAAGCCAGAGTACCTGGAGGGAACCACCGAGCAACTGTCAGCTCCTCAACATTCTAACTCTGTTCAAGCTCCGCTCAAGCAGGGTTACAGCGGTTGAAGACATGTGCATCATTGACGTGCAGTATGCCTTAGTACACGTCTTCATCGTGCTCCCATGTAGGCAACTGGGATAAAGTGCCTTGCCCAAGGAAACAACGTGGATTGTTCTGCACGGGGATCGAACTCGGGACCTCTAGCATAGAAGTTCAACAGTCTACCACTGAGCCACCGTGATCCCATTGATGTACTTGTTGATGCAATGTGCTGACCTCTATCAGTGATTCTTGCTGGGTCCGTTGTGAATTTTGTACACAACATACTGTCTAGTGGTGGTACATATGTTGCGTACAGTATAGCCACCATGGACTGGTCACTTTTCATGGGTGAGCAAATCATGTATGTCCATGGACACAATAATATTAGATTATAAGCACTAATTATAGGAAAAATCATCAAACATTTAACCAATGAGGCACCGGGTACAACCCGGTGCTCCATTAATTACAATTTTGCTAATTTTTATTACCTGGTAAATGCATGTGCGCACATCATTGCCCACACATGGATTACGACGACCAGTTCATGGTGACTATACTGTAAGTTTTATTGTTTCTCTTTCAATTAAAAAACTATGGACGTGAAAAAGTAGATATGATTCCATGGGCTGACTTCAAAGATTATGAAGTTTGGACACAACAGATCATCTTATGGTGGTACTAATGCCATGTAAGTTTCAATGCTACATCTCCTTCTACTGAATAAGTTAGGGGCCAGACATAAAAAAGTTGATGTGCATCCTTCCTTTAAACTGTAATGGCTTAACCACAAAAAAGGTGACGTGCATTCTGATTCCATGAGTTGCCCTCCATCTGTAACCTTGAACTTGATGGGTCAGTAGTGAATTTTGTATGTACATGTAACACACAGTCTAGTGGTGGTACATGTACAGACATTGGCGAAGTTTAAAAATGATATTTTTTCCACTGAAAAGTAATGGGGTGGACACAAAAAATCGCGACATCGACGCCGTAGCTGCGACGGGTGGTGCAACAAAATTCTAAGTTCATCAAGGGCCATAACTCCAAGAAAAATATTTGGAACAACACATGCATTGAACAGTGGCTAGACATCAATAAGATACACTTACATGCCAAATATAAAGTCATTCCATCAAGTATTTCAAAAGTTATTGAGTTTTGAAACTAGTTGGTCACAGACAGACTGACCGACAGACCGACATTGCCACTTATAGAGCTGCTAGTCGCAGCTAAAAAGATGATGTGCATGACGATTCCATATGCTGACCTCTAGCTGTGGCCTTGATCTTGGTGTGTCAGTCATGAGTTTGCACCTCACACACAATATAGTTGTGGCACATATGTTGTGTAAGCTTCATTGTGATATCTTTTTCCATTTAAAAAGTTATGGCCCAGACATTAAAAAGCAAACAGACAGACACCTGGACAACACCATAACGTAAGGCCATACAAAATAAATGAATTGATTCACAGACATTTTTTTTCAAATCAGTCAGGAAGGGAGGGTTATATTTTTCATTTTTATTTTTTTCATGCATATGAGTACGAATTGAGAGGCTTTCTGCTGTCTTTTCACACACCAATAATACAGCAAGTGCATAATTATACAAATAATTGCATTTAATTTTAACCCTCAAGGGCTGTATTCTGACTTTGCTCACTTTTAATGCAACAAAACAGGTACCCCAACATGAGTCTCTGGCAAACTTTTAAGTTACATTCTAAGTGCCTAGTCAGTCGTTTCTAGGCAAGTCTTGGCTACCTAGGCAGTCAAGAATTGCCTACAGACAACCAGGCCTGAAAATAAGCAGTCTGACATTTGCAGAATGAGGTTCCCAGAGGGTGAATTTGATGATGCTGACCCCAAACAGTGGGCCAATTTATCCTCTGGGTACTTCTTTCTGTTTAGTTTTGAGACTCTTGATTCAGATTGAGGTTCACAGAGGGTAAATTTAGTGATGTTACCCTGCTGTGCAGGGTAGCATCACTAAATTCACCCTCTGGGGACCTCATTTTGCAGATGTCAGTCTGCTTATTTTCTGGGTTGCAAACAACTATAAAGCCACAGAATGTAGACTCATTTCACTGATTTCAGTTACATACATCAATCAAAATACATCAAGAGGTTTCGAGTTTCCCATTTCAGAGTAATATTGGAAAACACCAAAAGGCAATACAAATGTCCAATTAGGGGATTCAATTTCAGTGAGGGATTCCCTGAGAATCATGCCTGAGAATCAAAACCTGTTCTTTTTTTTTGCCTGATGGGTTTGTTTCAAAAAAACCCAACCCCCCCCCCCCCCCCCCAAAAAAAAAAAACACGTATAAAAAAGTAAGTCAGTATGACCTACTTGTGATAAAAGTGGATAGACAATTTCAATCGGATTTTGATTATAGGCCCCTGTGAAAAGGAAATTTCACTGAATTGATTCTCGAATCAAATGGGGCAACTGATTCATGAATCTTTTTAAGAATCAAATCAACTGAATAATAACATTTGCGACTTCCTGTTTTCACCACATTATGCAGTGGATGTGATGGCATGTTCAGAAATGGACAAGAATGCAGAAACTTCTTCAAACAATATTCACTCTTTCTCATGCTCTGGGAATTGTCGTGGAAAATTGCACGTTGTCCCTTGAGTGCAACAAGGCAATATCTGCAATCCTTTAGCTTTGCAGATGGATGTTGCAGTGAAGGGGCAATATATATTCCATTAGAAAACAATCTGCGAATAACTGAGAAATTATAAATTATAAGTAATTTGTATATTTTTTATACTAACCAATGGCCCAGACTAGCTGGTGCTAACTCAAAAAATAATCCAGGGCCAAACACAAATTTTGCCCCCCAATCCCCCAAATTTGCATGCAAAACCAAAAAAATTATGTCCTATCTTGTCCTCCATACTTTTCAGATCTGCGCATGTGCAGTATCAAGGAAGACACCGAAATTGGTGCCAACCATCATTCTTTCTATAATTGCCTGTTAAATGTTGTAAGCAGCGGGGAGGTATAAGTGCCCACTTATGGGAGGGCCATACCCGTCTGGGCCATTGGTAAGTATAAAAAATATACAAATTACTTAAAATTTATAATATTTTTATACAACAACCAATGGCCCAGACTAGCTGAATCTTAAAAAGGCTTCAGGGCCTAGGACATAAAGGAAAATCCAATCTCTCAATCACTTCAGTAAAGGATATCTACTACAGGAGAATAGGAGAAGATAGGAATTATATATGTCTTTCTCCTTTACGAGAAACGAAAAAGACATAACACCAACAACGTAATTGAGTATTACATAATATATAATTCTCCATTTAATGCTAGCATAACCCGTTATGCTAATTCGGTGAAGGAAAGCCAATATATAAAGATAGTTTAGAGAATGAGACTCTTTCTACTCATTTAGTCCGAGGATTGTATAGCAACGCCCATTTGACATGTGACATATACAAATGCTTCACAGTGAGCTACACTTTAAAAACAGTACATAAATGAGTCTTTCCTTGCTTCTCACTATAAAGCCAGATGATCATAAGGGAAAAAACCTTCCCCCACCCCTTCTCCTTGTTCTAAGGTTCATGTCCTCATAATGAAGAGGGCAGCAGAACATTGTCACTGCTGGAACGGGCTGCTTAAATAACTATAGATGTAACCATTAAAGGACAACATTCTGAGCAACAGAAAGAGGACCTAAAGATCTAAGATCACCGGAGATGGACTCTAAATTTCTCAGGTAAAACTTGGTAAATGTAGAGGGCTGTGGACAGTACGCAGCCATCATGAGATCAGTAATGGCTATACTGTTAGAATAAGCCCAAGAAGTGGACAGCGCTCTAACCTCATGCGCTGATATCTTATTAACAGAACGTTGATCCGAAGATAGATTTTCATAGGCAATGTGTATTGCCAACTGAATCCTTCTAGCAACTGAATGAACAGAAATATCTTTCCTGTTAGGAATCGATGAAAGAAAGAAACGTTTTCTTCCTTTTCTAATAAAATCTGATTGATGTTTATATATGCACATAGCCCTGACTGGACATAGCAAAGGTCTACGGTTATCCGCGGACGGCAGAGCCTTGATGATAATAGGCTCAGGCCACTTGTCTGGAGTCTGATTCTTAGCCAGAAATCCCACTTCCGTAGTCAGGGTGATGGTATTACCCACACTCCGGTAGTGAGATTCATTAACAGATAAAGCATGAAGTTCACTAACTCTTCTAGCAGATGCAAAGGCTAAGAGAAATGCTGTTTTGTAGGTCAAGAATTTGAACTCTACAATGTCCAACAGCTCAAATGGAGTTTCTTGAGCTTCAACAGAACCCAAGCCAAATTCCACTTAGGAATTAATCTGAGGGTTCTAGGTCTATTAATAGAGAAATTTCTAACCAGCTTGGACAATGAAGCATTTGATCCAATAGCCAAGTTATCATGATGAGTATACATGTCTGATAAAATAGACCTATAGCCCTTAATAGTGACTGGCTACAGTTTGGGATCATCAAACAAGTAGACCAGGAAATTGGCAATATTTGGTATGGATGGACAAAAATGTCTATCGACTGATCCTGACACCAACGGAAGAAAACCCTCCACTTCGCTTGTAGTTCAACGAAGAGGAGGACCTCCTGCAGTTAGAAATTGCGTCCACTGCTCGTCCTGTAAATTGTTTTCCGTGAAAGGACTGCACAATGGAAATACAGGGAGCAAATTGTTTTGAAAATTTTGCATTGCAGTTTTTTCTTGATGGTCACAGCAGATGACGCAAAGTCGGAACCGCGAAGCGCTTTGCTGGGGGCGAGCACGAGATGGGGTGTCCCCCCCCCCCCCCCTCATTGGTGGGGAGTCCGAGATGCCTCCCCTGGGAAAATTTGAAATTTCAGAGGGCAGGAGATGCATTCTGGTTGATTCTGAGAGCATAAAATGTTATGTGATGAGAGAGAAATGAATCAACTTTCTTAGGGATTCAGGCTTATGTGGGAAAGGCACGCCATTGTGCTCGCGCCCCTAAACGTGCCTGCATTTAAAATGGGGCAAGCAATTTTATGCACACCTCGATAATCATTTGCAATGAGCACAACTCAGATTGCGAACACATCAGAGATGCCACAAATTAGGAACTTCCAAAGTTGATACTATTCTTTAAAGTTTTAACATTCAAATTACCTCGATTTTCGGATAAATAATCCCTTGAATCAAAAGAGTAGTTGCTCCATCAATTTAGCTGTACACATGCGCCGTTGTGTCTGTTACCAAATATTGACAGAGATTTCCCAAAACGTGCGTGCGTTTTGGAAAATCCTGGTCAATATTTGGTAACAGGTGCAACTGTGCATGTGTACAGCACAATTGCCTTTTAGAGGGGGTCTGAACAAATGAATGACATGGAGACTCTTCTGGGTTCCCCACTGGTGAATGCAACAGCGTACAAAGTTAAAAAGATTTTTCGAAATAAATTAATCCGGCCTCGTAATTTGCATTGGTGCGTTTGCGATTCACAGACCTAAATTTGTATCGCTATGTGTGGATATTGCATCGCATTTTGCGATGCGATCCCGGTCATTTTGCTCCCTGAAATACGTGAAGGTTGAGACCATCCGGGTTGTGATGCAGTGCGCGTGACTTCCCCTGATAAAGAAGGTCTTCTCGTGGAGGAAGCTTCCGGGGAACGTCCCATAACAGATACCTGAGAAGATTTATCCAAAGTTTCTGTGACGACAAAGGTGCTATTAGCAGGATTTTGCAATGAGACTGTTTGATCTTTAACAGAATCTGCTGAATCAACGGAGTTGGAGGATACGCATATCCTATCATTCCGACCCATGAGATTGACAAAGCGTCTACTGCGTACGCTCGATAGTCTGGACATGGCGACACGAACATCGGTAACCGATTGTTCAGATGCGTTGCAAACAGATCTCTCATGGGGCGATCCCACCTTTCCGAGTGAGTGAGTATGCTAGTACATTCAGATGACCTATGACGGACAGAAAGATGAACATCTTCTCCGTTAGTTCGCATAATGGAATTGAATGAGTGCCGCTCTGGTTCCTGATGTACGCTACTACTGTCGAGTTGTCTGACAAAATCTGAACATGGACGTCCACGATTATGTGAATCCAATGTTGAAGCGCTAGCCATATTGACATCAACTTTTTTTTGTTTATGTGCTTCTCTAAACCGAGGTTCCCAAAGACCCTGACACTTCAAGTCTGCAGGACTTAGGGTCGCACCTCAACCCATCTGACTCGCATCCGTCAAAATCGTGAAAGCTGGATCCGGTAGTTGCAGCGGAACTCCCCGAGTTAACCACTGAATATCTGCCCAAATCTGAACCCTTTGTTTTACTAGGTCCGTTAAAACTAAAGCAATACTGGTTTCGAGCATCTTTTAGATCTATGCTTGCCACATAGTTGTTCACTCGAATGCTCGCCCTTACTGACCGAATAGTCTCCATATAGAATTTTGGAGCCATGATAAGTTTGTTTATCCAGCTTAAGTCTATTACTGGTTGGAACAAGCCGTCTGGCTTCGG
This sequence comes from Pictodentalium vernedei, assembly GCA_031216915.1. Lineage (NCBI taxonomy): Eukaryota > Metazoa > Mollusca > Scaphopoda > Dentaliida > Dentaliidae > Pictodentalium > Pictodentalium vernedei. The sequence continues at coordinate 342,603,068 of CM062297.1, forward strand.
TACGAGGAACAGGTGACTGTAAAAACCCTGAGAATCCTGATTCTCGATGACCTCTATTGCTTCCTTTAATAAGAGAGCCTGTAACTCCGCTAGGAGAGACTCCCTTTTGCAAGGATCCGACAGAAGATTTGTCCAACGTGGACATCTTGTTAGTGGGTGGTTTTGCTCAGAATGATAACCTTCCGCCAACTGGCCAGCAATAGAGGTCTTGACCATCACCTGTATGACCTGCTAGGCTTACGGGAGGAGAAACTAAGTCCTCCCCGCGAAGAACCTCGTTCCGTCGGCCTTGGGGCGTCTGACCAATAGTCCCGATCAGACCTATGCCCCTTTTCCGAGTCGCTATACTGACGACCTCCAGAGTAATTGTAAGAGGGTTTCTTGTACCCTCGTGAGGAGTTCCCTTTTGACGATTTTTGTCCGGAATGCTCTCCTTTACTTTTGTCTGCTTTCTTAGTAGCCTGTTCATAGACTAATGACAGCTTGTCATCGAAAATGGTATGTCCGGAGACCAGAGCGACTCGGAGAGAGGTTTCCACCTTGTCATCTAATCTATCAGTGATGACAACGCAAGGGCAGCATCACGTCTGATTAACTCCAGATTAACAACTGTTAGGGCGGAGTTATACATGGTATACATAATTGCCCTGGAAAGAACTCTAAGAGAGGTACGAACATCCTCAAATTTCTTTCCGTTGAAACGTTGCACCATAGCTCTTGTAAGGTGATCTGCATAAGACATAGCGTCCAAATTCGCTCTATTTGAAGAAATTGCTGTCTCAATTGTATCTGAGTGAACAGAGAATGATGCAGGTAAGGATACCTCTAGATCTCTGGCCAGCTCATCCAAATGCAGAGGAACTCTCTGAACATCTACCCCAACCATTTTAAATGAACGTGGTCCAAGAAACGGTATGTTTACGGAAGATGAAGTTAAGAAACCGCCTTTTTTCCTCGCACTCGAGAGGTTAAATACGACAACATCTATATGGCCGAAGGCCTGCGACACCTGCCTAGACCGAACAGGAAAAGAAAGGACTTCCTCCTTTGTCCAAATAATGTCTGTGGTTTCTCCCTTATCGTCGCAGCATTCTGATTCGTTGGAACAAATTCAGGGTAGTAAGGATGGATGAAATCCATCGCAACCATGTGCTGTTCCAAAAGGGAAGGGTAATCCTCTTCCTTATCCCTTTCACCACCGAGAGAATCAGTTGTGAATCTTGGTCCATTGCATCTGCGTGAACAGACGACTGGACTGACCCAGGCCATCCGACAGCTCAGGTTCTGAGTCTGAGGGAGGTTGCACCTGCACTTGCTGGGATGCTGCGATCAGCTGCATAATCTGCAACAGCAAGTCCATCACCGAGGCCTGAGGAGCAGTGGTCTTGTTTCTTAGCCGCTTGCTGCTCCTGGGACGGTGTGTCGGAGATGGCTCTCTTCTCCGCACGTCCTGATGTTCGAGGCCTCGTCTCCCTAGCTACCAGATGGTCTGACTTCACGGGAAAAGAGTGGTCCCTTCTTCGTGCAGCAGGCTGGATATCCAAAGTAGGGTAGTTGGGATGCGGTTGTGTGTGTTTTGTATTCGAAGCGGAAGAAGCCGTGACTGTAGCAGAGGCCGGCTGCAATCTATACGGAGCGTCCCGAACGGCAGGTGTGGACATATGCTCCGGCCCGTGCAAGTTCTTCAACACAACATCTGGCTCCAGGTGTTGTTGGGATAGAGAGGGACCTCTCGCGGTCCTTTCAGACCTCGCCAAGCTTCCCAAAACACTTGCTGGCTTCTTCCCCAGTTCCGTCGTCGCTGGGTGAGCATGTTTAGATTTTAAGGTGCTCGCTCTACCCAATACACTTCCTTTGACCGCAACGGACATACCCGGCGTCACGGTACCCACGGACGGAGTAACCGCTTCACCGGTCGAGCTAGCTGCTGACAAGGGATTAAAACAACCGGTTAGTGGCTTTATCCCCTGCCTAATATTCAGGAGAACCTTGGCAGCTAGCTCTGTTTGCTCGTCAGAGCGTGATGACGGTAGCAGACTTTTGGTAGGTGTCACATAACCATCACCATGTTCTTGTTCCTCTGAAAAAGAAACTGAGAAACTTGAATGACTTTGCGGCGAGAGGACCGGCATTGGCCTCTCACTGCTAACATACCGTGACACCCGTGTCCAACGCTTGTCATCCCCAATCAACACTTGTAGGACAAGAATTCATGGAAGTACATCGACTACAAGCAAGGCAACAATCTGAGGAAGACTTCCACGCCTTGCATTTTGAGCAATAAGCTTTCATGATTAATCAAACAAAGTCGATTGAACTCCCACCAACTCCACAATAAATATATGATAAAGATACATAATAATCAACATTCAAAATACAAATCGAAAAATTCATTTAAAAAAATTTTCGAAAAATTTTGACAAAAGCCCAAGTTCCCAAAGGGAACATGAAGAGCCCAAGGGTATCCAGATAGAGCCAAAGTGTGGACAAAATTCCAAAAATTATTGCTACACTACCGGAATATTATAACATGTATCTTACAACAATCCTACAGTAATAATAAGTTGAAACTACATATATTTATAGGACGTTGGCAATGTAAACAACGTCAAAGAAAACAAGACCAATACCGGGTCTGGACCTGCGTCGCTGCATGCAATTGATTACAGAGATGAACAGACTTCTATTAAAAATTTCAAAGTTCAGTGGGTACAGTAAGATTTCAAAGTATCGGAAAAGAGGAAGTGGCTGCACGGCCGATCTGAAAATTGCATACACGATACAACTCACATTATCAAGCTCCAGGTGAAATATTGAATGAATCCGTCGCATAGAAGCCGAGAAAAGTGTGCCGAAAAATTTCAATGTTCAGTGTGTACAGCCAAATTTCAAAGAATCGGCAAACAGGAAGTGGCTGCACGGCAGATCTGAAAATTAGATACACGATACAACTCATCATTAAGAAGCAGCAGACTAAATATAAAATCATTCACTTTCATAGAAGCCAAGAAAACTTTGACGGAAGAAGTGTTTCAGATGGACGGACTGACGGACGGACTGATGGATGGTGGCAAGCGGTTACTAGACCTGCTCTGCCACTGGCGACACAGGTAATAAAAATGGAAACAAGACCTCAGGCACTGAATAAAAAAGGCCCGAAGTCAGTAACAGATTTTAAAGCTACCCGATGTAAAGCAAGATCTTCAGATGAAGAAAAAACAATACATCGGATAGAAGATGCATAACCCAAATGCCCAAACACCCCTAGGGTGAGGACATAACCATGGGGATATACAGAATAAACATTCTGTAATACACATTAAGCTTCGAAGAAATTTAATAAAAGATTTCAATAAAAATAAGCCAAAAAGCTTGGGAGTTTAACAGGAGGGCTTCAAGGAAGGATAGGGAAGGAACACTTAACAAACAGTGGATAAATCATTAGCAAGAATGATGACGTCAGGCCCATGTCCCGAAATTGGGAAACATGAATTAATTTTGATAAAAATGATAAAGTTACAGCCCTGAACGTTTCAAACCACCGTTGTTCACTTCCATCATCCAATTATGTCCTTGGATCCACGAATTTTACCATTGGTTTGTGTTTGTCATCCTCAATGAAAGTGTCAATGACACTGTAGCTTAACTTATCTGTGTGTTGTGTTTGATGAAAAGGATAATGTTCAATGTTTATGAAAGGATTATGAAATAAGACAAGAAATGTGATAATTGGGAATATGTTAATTTCTGTTCCCTGTATGCTATGTTTTTAATAAAAATAATATGAGGTGTACACTGTACAAAAGGGAGGAGGGGTGAGTTAATATGACCTCACAGTTAATGTATGTGGCCCTCACAGTTAACATATGTCAACAAAAGTTACCAAGTTACAGTGAAGTTATTCCAAAATGAGTCATCCTATCAAGTTACATTGAAATCCCTTCATAAATATGGCCTGTAGACTGTGCTCAAGGTTTTCGGGCTTCAGGCCTGTGTAGCCATGACGGTTGACCGATTACTACTAAAAGGGGACGTCCTCATCTCGACATTATACTGAGTCATTCTACTAAGTTACAATGAAATCCCTTCACAAATACGACCTGTAGTCTGTACTAAATTTTTTCGGGTTTTGGGCTCGGAAAGCCATCATGGTCAAATGATCGTGACCAAAAGGGGACGTTGTCATCTGGGTATCATCTGGAGTGATCCTACGAAGTTACAATGAAATCCCCTCATAAATATGACTGTAGACTGTGCTCAAGGTTTTCGGGCTTCGGGCCCCTGTAGCTGTCACAGTTGCCCAATTGTGTCCAAAAGGGGACGTTCTCATCTAGACATTATATGAAGTCAACCCACCAAGTTACAATGAAATCCCTTCATAAATATGACATGTAGACTGTGCTAAAGGTTTTCGGGCTTCAGGCTTGGGCAGCAATCATGGTTGAATGATCGCAACCAAAAGGGAAATTCTCATCTGGGCATCATCTGGAGTGATCCTACGAAGTTACAATGAAATCCCTTCATAAATATGACCGGTAGACTGTGCTCAAGGTTTTCGGGCTTCGGGCACCTGTAGCCGTCACAGCTGACCAATCATGACTAAAAGGGGATGTCATCATCTAGGCATTATATGGAGTCAACCTAACAAGTTACAATGTAATCCTTACATAAATACAACCTATAGACTACGCTAAAGGTTTTTGGGCTCTGGCAGCCATCAAGGCTGAATGATCGCGACCAAAAGGGGATGTTCTCATCTAAACATTATTTGGAGTCATCCTACCAAGTTACAATGAAATCCCTTCATAAATATGACCTGTAGACTGTGCTAAAGGTTTTTGGGCTTTGGCCCCTGTAGCCATCACAGTTGCCCGATCACGTCCAAAAGGGGACGTTCTCATGTAGACATTATATGAAGTCAACCTACCAAGTTACAATGAAATCCCTCCATAAATATGACCTGTAGACTGTGCTAAAGGTTTTCAGGTTTTGGGTATGGGCAGTCGTTACGGTTGACAGATTGCGACCAAATGGGGAATTTCTCATCTAGACATTATCAGGAGTCATCCTACTAAGTTACAATGAAATCCCTCCATATTAAATATGACCTGCAGATTGTGCTAAAAGTTTTGGGGTTTCGGGCTTGGGCAGCCATCACGGTTGACAGATCCTGACCAAAAGGGGACGTTCTCACCTAGGCATTACACAGAGGCATCCTACCAAGTTACAATGAAATCCTTTCATAAATACAACCTGTAGACTGTGCTAATGGTTTTTTGGGTTTTGGGCTCGGGCAGCCATACCGGTTGACCGATTGCGACCAAAAGGGGTGTTCTCATCTAGACAAGACCCCAAACCTGCATATGAAATTTCATGATGATCAGACAAGAACTACGGGGTGTAGTCTGTGCTAAAGGAAAATGTGAAGAGACTCACAGACTAACAGACTTATGCACACGTGATGGCAATAGCTTATCTTGACTTTGTCAAGTTAAGCTAAAAATGAGATTTAAAAGCACAGATGTCAGTTCATTGTTGCTGACATCAGGGCCAAACAAAGAATGATGGTTGGCACCAATTTCGGTGCCTTTCTGGATACTGTGCATGCGCAGATCAGAAAAATATGGAGGACCAGATAGGACATTATTTTTTCGGTTTTGCATGCAAATTTTCGGGATTGGGGGGCAAAATTTGTGTTTGACCCTGGATTATTTTTTGAGTTAGCACCAGCTAGTCTGGGCCATTGGTTGTTGTATAAAAATATTGGAAATTCATAGCCTGTTTTCAAGCCAAGTTTGCATCATGCATATGACAACTTCAGGGATATTCAGTATTTTCAATGTTATTGAAATGATAAATATACAGAAAAAGATAATGATGTCATGACTACAGTGGAGTTTTTGAGAGCTTTGCAAAAATCAGATGGAAGTGGACCATTGTGACCGTTGTCACGTCATGTCGGTATTCGTGCTTCATGCAGGATGAAGATGAGTCATTCACCCCAAAAAAGATAAAAAATTTATAGTAATTTATATATTTTTTATACTTACCAATGACCCAGACTTAGCTGGTGCTAACTCTTAAAATTCTAGGGCCAAACACAAATTTTGCCCCCCAATCCCCAAAATTTGCATCTAAAACCAAAAGAAATCATGTCCTGAAGGACCTCCATACTTTGCCCTTACTGCGGTTGCGCAGTGTCAAGGACGTCCCGAAATTGCCGCCAATTACCATTCTTGCAGGCAGTGCCTGGTCAGCGCTATGTACTCAGCGGGGAGGTATGAGTTCCCAACTCCTGGGAGGGCCATCCCCGTCTGGGTCATTGGTAAGTATAAAAAATATATAAATTACTATAAATTTTTTAACATTTTTATACTGTACCAATGACCCAGACTTAGCTGAATAGTAAAAAGGCTGGAGGGCCTAGGACATAGAGGAAAATCCAATAAGCTCAACTATATAATATAGAGTCAACCCCTCAAGGAGAAAAGGAGTATTAGGTTTTACATGTATCTTTTTATATTAAATTACAAAGATACAATACCCTTCATAATTGAGCATAATAACATTCATGTTCTCTATTAACATCCAGTATAACCCCTTATACTAATTATTTTTAAAGTAAGCCAATAAATAAAGTTAGTCCAGAGAAATGAGACTCTTTATATCTTTCTAAAAGTGTCCGAGGATTGTATATTAACGCCCGTTTGACACTTGACATATACAAATGCTTCACACCGAGCTACACTTTAAAAATAAGACATGAATGAATTTTTAATATTAATATTACACTTTAAAACCATCCCGGTAACGACTCAGAATTACTGACTCCGGAGGAGGAATCCCCTTGCTTTTCACTATAAAGCATGGTGACCTAAGGGAACACCCTCCCCCCCCCCACACTTCCCCTTGCCCTGGGTCAAATAGCCCAGAGCGAAGAGGGCAGCAGGACGGAGTCACAGCCGGAACTGAAAGCCTGCATAACTATAGTTGCAACTGTTTAGTGGACGACATTCTGAGCAACAGATAACGGACCTAAACAATGCAGGTCTCCAGAAATGGACTCAATATTTCTGAGATAAAAATTTGTGAATGTGGATGGCTGAGACCAATAAGCAGCCTTCATTAAATCTGTAATAGCAACACTATTTGCGTAAGCCCAAGATGTAGAAAGAGCTCTTACTTCATGAGCCGAAATCTTAAGCACAGACTGCTGAGTGGAAGATATATTATCATAAGCAGTACGGATAGTTAATTGAATCCATCTAGCAATAGAATGGACCGAAATGTCCTTTCTATTAGGCATCAGAGACAGAAAGAAGCGTTTCCGTCCCTTTCTGATAAACTGAGATCTTTGTTTATAAATTCATAAAGCTCTAACAGGACAGAGTAAAGGCCTACGCCCGTCCGAAGACGGAAGAGCCTTAATAACAATAGGTTCCGGGTATTTATTAGGAGCCTGATTCTTAGCTAAAAATCCAACATTAGCAGTAAAGGTAATAGTGTTCTCGACACTACGATAGTGAGAATCATCCACCGAAAGTGCATGAAGCTCACTGACTCTTCTAGCAGAGGAGAAAGCTAAGAGAAAAGCTGTCTTATAAGACAGGAATTTGAAATCTACTGTCCCAAGAGGCTCAAATGGGTTTTCTTTCAGTTTAAGAAGAACCCAAGCTAAATTCCATTTAGGAATTAATCTAAAAGTTCTAGGTCTATTTATCGAAAAGTTTCTAACTAACTTAGGTAAAGAGACATTAGATCCAATTTGTAAACTATCATGGTGTGCATAGGTATCAGATAACATAGACCTATAACCTTTAATAGTAACAGGCTGCAGTTTGATCTCGGCAAACAAGTATACTAGAAAGTTTGCAATGTCTGGTATGGAGGGATCAAAAATATCAACAGAATGATCCCTACACCAACGACAAAAGACTTCCACTTAGCCGCATAATTTAGCGAAGAGGAGGTCGTCCTACAGTTAGAAATCGCGTCCACTGCTCGTCCTGTAAAATGCTTGCCATGCAAGAAGGACCGCACAACGGAAAAACGTGAAGGTTGAGACCTTGCAGGTTGTGATGAAGTTGACGTGATTTCCCCTGCGAAAGAAGATCCTCCCGTGGAGAAAGCTTTCGCGGTAAGTCCCACAGCAGACATCTGAGTAGATTTATCCACGGTCTCTGTGGAGACAGGGATGCTACCAACAGAATCCTGCACTGAGATTGTTTTATCTTTAGCAATACTTGCTGTATTAACGGCGCTGGAGGATACGCATATTCTATCATTCCGTCCCACGAGATCGATAGAGCGTCCACTGCATATGCTCGTGGATCCGGACATGGTGACACATACGTCTGCAACTGATTGTTGAGATGTGTCGCAAATAAGTCTATCATTGGCCGTTCCCATTGGTAGCAAATCTGATTGAATACCTGTTTGTTGAGAGTCCACTCTGACGGCAACAAGCGACCCTTCCGTGAAAGGGAGTCTGCTATTACATTCAGACGACCCGGTATATGACGGACCGAAAGCAGAACTTGGTGTTCTAGAGGAAACAGAAGGATTCTTTCCGTTAAATTGAATAACGGAACGGAATGAGTGCCTCCCTGGTTCCGGATATACGCCACTACTGTCGTATTGTCGGACAGGAGCTTTGTGAATAATGTCCATCCAATGGCGTAACGCAAGCCAAATTGACATCATTTCCTTGATGTTTATGTGCTTGCTTAGAAACTGTGGATCCCAAAGACCTGGCACTTCGAATCCGTTGGGATCAATGTTGCACCCCAACCTGTTTGACTGGCATCCGTCATAATCGTAAAACTCGGATCCGGCAACTGCAGCGGAACTCCCTGAGTCAACCACTGAATGTTTGCCCAAGTCTGAATTTCTTGTTTCACTTGATCTGACAAGAGAACGTCTATATCGAGTGAATGAATCTTCACACTCCAATTCTGAGTCAAGAAAATTTGGAGGGGACGAGTGCGCAACCGCCCCATCGGAATGAGATCCGCAGTGGCTCCGCACAGACCTATCAGTCTCATGAACTCCCTCGCTGTGACTTTGTCTGCATGAAGACAATAGCGAGCGTAACAACTGATTAACTTCGCTCTGGTTAACGGCAGACGAACGAGATTGTTGTGCGTCTCGAAGCTCATTCCCAGATGAGTGAATGACTTGGACGGCACCAGATCCGACTTCTCCTCGTTTATAACAAAACCGAGACGTCGGAGCAATAGCAGGAGATTCTGCACATCGTTCTGAAGCGTTAACTCGTTGCCGTACCTCTGGAGAATGTCGTCCAGGTAGGCTGACGTTACCGCAGACGAATGAGCTCGGAAATACATCATTACCGAGTTCATTACTCGAGTGAAAGCCCAGGGCACTAGGTTCAATCCGAAGCACATCGCCCGGAATTGATATACAACTCCTAGGACTGCGAAGCGTAGATACTTTCTGAATGTCGGATGTACCATGACGTGAAAGTACGCATCTTTGAGATCTATGCTTGTAGCATAATCGTTCACCCGAATACTCGCTCTGACCGATCGAATCGTCTCCATATAGAACTTCGGAGCGACGATCAGCTTGTTTATCCAGCTCAAATCTATGACTGGACGGAACGAGCCGTCTGGTTTCGGAACCAGAAATAGATGGCTGTAGAACCCCGGTGATTCCTGGTCTTCTACGACCTCTACCGCGTTCTTCATCAAAAGAGACTGTACCTCCGATAAAAGAGCGTCTCTTTTCAGTGGATTTGACGGAAGTTGAGTCCATTTTGGACTTCAAGTTAATGGAGGCTTTCGTTTGAAGGATATTCTTAGTCCTTCCGAAATCACCCCTCTCATCCAAGGGTCGTCCGTAATCGACGCCCACTCTTCTGTAAAACTCGACAACCTTCCGCCAACCGGAACACGATAGAGGTTCCAACCATCACCTCCTGGACCTGCGAGGCCTGCAGGAGGAGAAACCACGTCCTCCACGACCCGCACCTCGTCCCGTCGACCTCGGGACGTCAGACCGGTTGTCTCGGCCCGAAGAACGTCCCGCACGTGAGTCGCTGCCTTGACGGTCTCTAGAATAAGACCAAGAGGACGCAAAGAAACCTCTATAGGAACCTCTCTTGGGCGTATTTGTCCCAGAAGTGCCTGTCTTACTCTTATCTGCTGAATCCGACTTTTTGGAAGCGGATTTAAAAAGCAGAGAATCCGAAGCTTTCTTAGTTATTTTATCATAGATAGCAGAAAGCTTGCCATCGAAGAGAAGCTCTCCGGAGACCGAAGCGACTCTGAGAGAGTTCTTCACCTTACTATCCACGTGTGTGGATGTAGCTAGGGCTGCGTCACGTCTAACCAACTCCAGGTTTGCCGCTGAAAGGGCAGAGTTATACGTGGAATAAGCCACTGCCCTTGAAAGAAGTCTTAATGAGGATTGTATATCCTGGAATTCTTTCCCTTGAAGACGCAGTGATAACGCCTTTGTAAGGTGGTCTGCGTATGATAAAGCATCTAAGCTGGCTCTGTTAGACGTAATTGTCGTTTCCAACACCGCGGTTGGAACGGACATAGACAACGGTAATGACAATTCCAAATCTTCTGCCTCGTCGTCCAGACGCAGAGGAACTCTCGGTACGCCCTGTCCTGCCGTATCGAATTTATTCCTTGAATTGATGAAAGGCAGGTTAAGAGCACTGGCAGACAAGAAACCAGCTTTGCCTGTTTTGGAAGCAAGCTTGAAGATAGCGTCGTTCAATAATTCGAATGTTCTTGTGACATTATTGGATTGTGACGGAAACTCAGGGACGATTTCTCTGAACCGCTCAAAAAATTCAGTGTCCAATGACGCTATCAGTCTCTTGTCGGGCATCGCAGCAGTCTGGCCCGACGGAACAACTTGAGGAAGGAACTGCCGGATGAAATCTACGGCAGCTTTATGTTGTTCCGAAAGGGATAGCTCCAAGTCCTCCGTATCCTTTTCGCCATCCGGTCGGACCTCATGATGCTCCCGGTCGTCCGCACCCGATGCTTCGGCGGAGCGTACTGACCCAGCGCCGTCGGATAATTCCTGATCCGACAACGATTCTGTCGTTTGCTGGGATGCTGCGATAATTTGTGCTATCTGAGCAAGCACGTCCGTCATCGAGGCCTGTGGAGTAGCGGTCTTTCGCTGCTTAGCCGACGGAAGCTCCGCATCAACTGACTCCCGCATACTTCTCTTATGCGAACGTCCGGAGTCTACCGGCCTCTTGTCCTGGCTACCGGATGGCGTGACCTGGTCGCCATTGAATCCCTCTCCGGCGAAGCTGACTGAATATCCGCGGTCACGTAGCCAAGGTGCGGTTGTGTGTGCTGCTGAGAGGATGAGGAAGCCTGTACAGTCTCTCCGGACTGCCTATATAACGGAGCATCCCGAGCGGCGGATGTATGCTCCGCTTGCGAAACATTTTGTACCACAACATCTCGTCCCAGATGTTGTTGTACGAGAGAGGGGCCTCTCTCGTTCGCGGCCCGGCTGGACCTGGACGAGCTAGGAACCGGACTACAAGGCTTCCTCCGATCTCTCCTCTTATCCGCCGTCACTGGGTGTGCACCTTGTATGTTTATAGTGCTCGCATCACCCAAAACTCTTTCCTGGACCGCAACGGACGAACCCGGCTGCCGAACCATTCGGTGAATGGACGCTACACCGGGCGAGCTTGCGGACGACAGCTCCGTCGTTCCCACTAGGGACCTCTTAGGCAACTGGCGTATCTCCATGAGCACTTTTGCTGCTAGCTCCTCATTTGATTGTGACGACGGAAGCGCACCTTTGGAAGATAACATGGAAACATCACCCTGTTCTTGTTCCTCTGAAATAGAAACTGATAAACTAGAGTGACCCTGCGGAGAAAGGACCGGCATAGCCCTTTCCCCGCTAACAACATATCGTGACACACGTTTCCAATGTTTGTCATCCCAAAATTCACATACTGAACAGGAGTTAGAGCGAGTACACCGACTACAATTAATACAATGATCATGAAAGTCAGAGGAAGATTTCCTCTCATTACAATTTGAACAATATCCTTTCATTGTGAAAAGACAACAATAAGTCCTAGTACTCGCACGAACCCCTGAACACAAAAATACTGAACCCCTGAACACAAAGATACATAATAACATGATCCATTAACATTGAAAAAACAATAGGAATCAAAAATAAATTTTGAAAAATATTTTTTCAGCAAGGCCCAAGTTTCTGAAAAGTAACGTTGAGCCCCAATGGATCCCAAGCCTAAGTGTGGACAAAAATTTTAAAATTATTTTAAATAATTAATGCAACACTTACGAATAATAATAATGTATCTTGTAATCAGATAACTAGTACAAAAGCAAAAAGCCCCCCTCAAAAGAGACTGTTGCCAATGTAAACAAGAAGTGTAAAAACACCAGAAAACATGACTCCAGGCACTGACAATCCTGGCTCGAAATCAGTTACCAAAATACACAATATCTGATGCAAAACAGAGACTTCCAAGGAAGAATCTGCAGAACATCAGATGGTAGATGCAGAACACTACGTCTAAACATCCATGGGTGAGAACGTAAACATGGGGAAAATAACAGAATTCATTCTGTTACCAAGCTAAATCTCCCAAGAAATTTTAGTAGTAATCTACTCAAAAATATGCCAAAAGCATGGGAGAATAGCCAGGGGGAACTTAATGGACAAGGGGAGAGGAAACACTGAATAAGCAGTGCAACTTCATAGCAAGAATGACAACAACAGGCCCATGCCTCGAAAATAGGCAACTTAACATAATTTCATACAAAATTTTAAGTTACAGCCCTGAATATTTTCTGTCACTCCTTTTTCCTCTCCTCCTTCTATATCCTCCTTAGAATCACCATTTCTCCAATATTTATGTGTCTGGCATCATTTAAACTGAGATTTACAAGCACAAAGATCAGTGAGATGTTAACTGATGAAGGGCCAAACAAAGAATGGTAATTGGCGCCAATTTCGGGACGTCCTTGACACTGCGCATGCGCAGTAAGGGCAAAGTATGGAGGTCCTTCAGGACATGATTTCTTTTGGTTTTAGATGCAAATTTTGGGGATTGGGGGGCAAAATTTGTGTTTGGCCCTAGAATTTTGAGAGTTAGCACCAGCTATGTCTGGGTCATTGGTAAGTATAAAAAATATATAAATTACTGTCTGGGTCATTGGTAAGTATAAAAAATATATAAATTACTATAGCTAAGTCTGGGTCATTGGTACAGTATAAAAATGTAAGTAGTGTGAGAGCACTATTATCATCTTCATTAATTATTTATATAAAAAAGTTTGAATAGCTCCTATATTACGTGTATGTGAAATGTTTCCGCTCGTTTACCAGATTCATCTGATCTGTAAAACTTGAAACACTTGACATAATTGTTCCTCATCATGGCTGATTCAATTCGATCATGTTTGAAGATTGATAATGAAATGAATAGAATCAGGATAGCAATTCGAGAATCAATTCAAATAGTTGCAGGGCCCTATGTGACTGGGTCATGAGTGATCCAGATGAAATTACCTTTTTTCTCCAAGGCAGTACTGTAGAACCTCACCCATCAGAAAAGGGATGCAAAAACAGTGAACAGTCTTGGCCCACTGGTGTACAAGTGTGTGACATATTTATTTGTTGGTGTTTAAAGTCACATATTTCTGCACAGTGGATAATCGTGACTGCAACATGGATAAAAGCAAAAGTCCAGGCAATTGTTTATTCCCAAGTTGCCCAGTTTAGAGGACTTCAACTCCAGGAATTATTTATCAGGTCCTATTTTATCAGTGAAACAGAGCTTGTTTGTCACAATAAACAAGCACGGTTTCTCTTCCCAGGGTTCCGATTGAGAAAGTGTGCAATATCCCTATCGCCAATTCAGTCCATGACTTGAGACAAGTGAGTGTGACTGAATTCACAGCACTCGCAAATGTAATTTTAAAGGCCAAAAAAGCAAACTCTCCAAAAATCATTACCGATATTCATACATGTATGGTGATATTTTGCACAGTACAAGCCTGTTTCTATCAATTACGAAGGTTTATGGCCTGATACAATCCGATAAAAAAATAAACCATTTTTTTCTGAATTGTCTTTTCACACTGTGCAAAAATTACACAAGTGGAAAGATAATTTTGATCAGATCACAACAGTCACAATCTGGCCAAAATTGTAATACTTTGCCTGTTAAAAAGAAATGCAAAAAACAAAGAATCCCGGAGGCTACTTTTGTTTTCTTGATCTGATCTTGATTTTGCTGTACGCATATTATACAGCAAATCTTGTGACCAATTTGGCGATCACAGTCCTGCAAATTTACAGGGTTCTTACAGTCAAGGACCAAAAAAAATCAAGGACTTTTCAAGGACATATCTGCATTTTCTAAGGATGTTTTTTTTAAAATGTACATTTGGAATATAACCATTTTTAGAAGCCTTACCTACTATAACCCTTTACCTTACATAAAAAGCAGACGACACTTGCAAAAAAATTCTTGAATAACTAATTTTTTGTCTCAAAAACCTAGGTAATGACCCCTCACTGGAATGAGCCCGATGAGCTTGTTCCAACGAGGGGTCATAACCAATGTTTTTGAGACAAAAATGAAAAAAATAATTGAAATTAATTGGACATTTTTGAGAATAGCGGTGGCCGGTTTTGGCCGTTACACTGTGTAAAGGGTTAAAAATATCTTCTACCTCATCCTTGTAAATTCCAGGAAAATGGAGCTTCTAAAATGCTCTGCAACAAAATTATGGTACTTACAGAATGACACGCAGTTAAATAATGCCTGAACTTTAATTCCTCATTTATCGATTATCCATTATTTACACTACGCTGCAAGCGACGATTACATGAATCGCCCAGGTCCGAGTTAAGAGAAAAGATTTAAACCTGTCTGATATTACGCCGGCTGAGTTAGCAATAATTAAATCCAGTGAGGCATTTCAAGAGAAAGGGATTAGCTCATGTCACGTAATCTCGGAGATAATTGTGTAAAGGATTAGTGGTAATTAACTTCTGTCACAGGAGACTGAAATTCTATCAGTATAGCTATAATTCACTTTCAACATGATATTTACGTTCCCAACGTAATCCCTTTCTGAAGAAGAAACACAGTGTGTTTTTTCTTCAGAAGGGGATTACGTTGGGAACGTAAATATCACGTTGAAAGTGAATTATAGCTATACTGATAGAATTTCAGACTCCTGTGCTTCTGTACATCAACTCCACCTCATGAAAACAAAGCAGTCTTATAGACACGTGCACATTTTATTCTGGCAACCTTGAAAATAACATTAATGAGCAATACATTACACCGACAATTCTTCTTGAATTTTTCAATCACCTCACGCTGAATTAACATACAGTTTTAAAATGTTGAGAACAAAATACGTCATCATAATATTATACGTCAAGTTAATGTCATAGCGAACTCAGTCTCAATTGTTTCTATTCAAACTTCGTTGTGACGGTGTTGTTCATTTTAAATAGTTTAGGCTACACGTTGGCCTTCAGTTCTCATTTTTCTGCGTGTGTACGTGTGTGCATTGGAAAACAGTGGTTAGAGTCAGCTTCTGATTTTCGCTTTTTTCACCCCGTATTTAATCTTCTAATTATCGATGATATCACCATCACGATGAATGCCAAAACAAACACAGGTACTCAACACAAGCTTAGAAATCGAAAAAAAAGGATATCTGATAGTATTTTTGGATCGATGCTGTCGTGCCCTTATTAATTATGGGTTATGGAAGCGCGGCAGCATCAAGCACATAGTGATAACAAATTTATCCAACTGTCCCGTTACAGCCCATTGCCTTCATTTCTCAGTTTAAATTAGGTTAAATGGGCGTAATAAGAGCCTCCATTGTAAGTAAGTACAAGAAAATGAACGAGTTCAATGTTGTTTCACAGAGCTCAGTGAACTCTTGGCATGGTTAAATTTCCTGTGGATTAGGCCTACTACTGGAACAATTTGCACCTTTAGATTTTTGGATCCTAAAAAGTTAAACAGAATTTGTCAATTCGTCCTCAGTTTTCCGAATATTACAGAACTTATCCAGTAAATTAGCCCACACCTGATTTACTGAACTCGTTTTGTATATTCCGGAAGCCATCTATTTATCAACTCGGTTTGTGTGTGTGTGTGTGTGGGGGGGGGGGGGGGGGGGAGGAGGGTAGGGATACGCCACCCAGGGCCTACCTAGGAACTTAGTAATGAGTACAGTACCATTAAATCTGTTGGAACATTTTGGCAGGGCCATGAAGACCGTACGTTCTTCGAAACTCGCCACATGTGCTGGTGGATGGATGACAGGCTCTGCACCGGGCTTGCAGCTGAAACCAAGTTCCATTTAAAATAACCATTCCAAGAGAAACCTTAGAGGATTACATACACACACCATGATTTAAATAAATGCACATCATTGCCGGGAAACCTTGGAAGCAAAGAGTGCTGATCTACAGATGTAGACATTTATTTACTGCACCAAAGAAATTGCGGAGTAGGGGTGGGCAGACTCCCCCATTTCAGTTGTGCCCCCACCCCGGTGATGTGGCCTAATTATTGATGCCTTCCACAACTTATAAATTATGGACACAAGTAGATTCAGTCAAGGAAATTGAGGGTTTTTTTTGTCTCGAATTTCACATTTGTTTCAGGGGCATACCTCTTGTGTTCGCCCCCATCTCGCCACTACATGAATTGGGTAAAAGGCTCAAACACGTTATTCTTGCCGATGGGCTCCCCTTCCCTCACCACGCTCTCGCAAAATCCTTAGACTCAAAATGATAAGCATTCGTATTAAGATGTAATGGAATTTCAATATTCAAATGCGTCATGAATTCAGAAAAAGGTAAGGCTGCTATTGAATGTGATGAGAATAAAATCATGTCACTGTGAGTACACTGAACTGAAGGAATGCAGAGTGTCGGGAAACAATACACAAGTCGGGAATGAATTAATTGACGTCATTCTCAAAATATTGAATTAAATTTTAAGAATACTTAATTACTTTTCGGGGTGCATTGTGAGATCAGAGCATTGTTTTTGTAAACAATAACTTCAGAAGGCCTGCACAATAAAAGGAAGCTGACTGATTTGTATGCCCGGCACTTAATCCAATTTCGGTGAATGTCCAATTGTCACCAGTTTAATTACAAAACAAACTACTGTAATTAAGCACTTGTGAAAACATGAAAGGGGGACGGTTACTGCTAGTCTACGAGTGCCTTTTTTCCATGTTTTTTTTTTTTTCTTTTTATCTGAACTACCCACTATTTGAATGGCAGAACTACCCACTATTTGAATGGCAAAAGGAGATTTGCTGCATGAGTGAGAACATTTTTTTTTTATTTTGAAATGCCACGTGTATATTATCACTGTATGTGAGCGAATATAAGTTCAAAACGTTTATTTCTTTCATTTTGTTGTGTTGAAGAAGTATAAATAAATTAGTATTTGAATCTTTGTTCTGCTCTTTTTAATTATACCGGCAGTACTCCTTGATTGAAAGCTTTTCCCAAGAATGAAAATTATCAATTTACCCCAAACAGCATGTAGCGGTCGGTCGATTGAGACTGAGAAAGAATGGCGACTATTGTTTGGAAACTCGCATTCAGTGGCATAATTGGCCCAAAATGGATTTGTTGGGGGTGGGGGGTGGGGGGGTGGGTGGGGGTGGGGGTGGGGGGAGCATTGAGGAATCTTTGCACGGCGATGAGTGATGGCCACTGCAAAACACGTTACGTGGGAAATTTATGCACTTAGGCCTAGTGTAATGCGAGGAGGGGGGGGGGGGGGGTTGCTGGATTGGCAGTCATTCAACATAAATAGGCATATTTATAGGGTGGCGGAGGTAAGGGTGGAACAGTATCATGTCTAATTTCAAAGGGCTCTGAGCCACTAACGTTGATTTTATTTTCTCGGTTATTGTTTCTCAGCCTATCCAATTCATTTTTTTTTAAAAATGCAATCTCCGAACAGAATTGATTACGCACTCTGCGAAAAACGCCTACAGAAATATATAAATTTATATTAAATAAGGTTGTGCTTATTTAATATTAATTTACATGTATACATGTAATCTTGTTTTCACAATTATGGGGAAATCGAGTGTTTATTTTGAAATTGCTGTTTAGATGGGGAATAATAAATTGTGAAGCATTTCGCAACGAGTTAAAAATGGTCGGCGTAACTTGATTTAGTTTTAATATTTTCATAATTTCTTTTTGCAACTTGAGGGAAAAGTTGTTCAAATCTGCTGTCAATAATTGTGAAGCTTAATCTTTTTCACAGTACGGTCCGAGAAACCAATCAAGTCGATAATCCATTTGTCTCGTACTGTCCAAGTTTTTAATCAAATGTCGGACACCGATCACAGACATACTCTCCGACAATCGTCGGCAATTTGTGAGTGATCTTGAGACACAGTTCCTCGGACCTGGGAGATTCATGTAATCGTCGCTTGCAGTGTAGTGTATGTTCGTTTTTCAACTAAAACAAGTGTAAAAGAGATGTTTCAATTGTCCACTATTACACAGGTAAAAATGATAGAGGGCAAAATTCAAGGACTTTCAAAGAGTCTGATGGATTTTCAAGTACTATTCAAGTACATTTTCTGAATTTTCAAAATTCAAGGAGTAAGATTGAAATTCAAGGATGTGCACACCCTGATTTATAATGTCCTCACTAGAATCATCTCAAGGGGCTGGATATAGCTGATATTGACAACTGCCAACTCTGTCTTAACTGGAATATATATGTACTGTACCTTTCTGGTGTTGGTGATATCTTTTCGACCTTTATTTTCACATCTGGAAAAACATAAAAAGACAATACAGTACAGTCACTGAAGACTGGTCATAATCCAAGGATGGGCAGTGATGACAACACATGCATTTACTGGGTAACAAAAATCATCATCAGCAAAATTTTAATTAATGAAGCACCGGGTTATTAATTAAATTTTTGATGGTTATTCCTACGGTACGGTTGCCGTGGACTGGTCATTTTCCTCAGGTAGGCAATATATCCACGGACGTAATATTAGTTTCCAAACACAAATAATAGGATTAATCATCAAAAATTTAATTCATTAATTAAAGTTTTGCTGATAATGATTTTTATTACCTGGTAAACACATGCGTGGACATCACTGCCCACCCGTGGATTATGACCAGTCCATGGTGACTGTACTCTATAAATAGTGTTTGGAATTTAATATTTTTGCATCCGTGGAAATATTTCCCATCCATGGAAAGTGACAAGTCCATGGTGGCCGTACTATGACAGAAAACAGTTGTAATAAAAAACAAATGAGCCAATCAATCTCATAAATGTATGTGTATCAATACTAGCTACAAGTACAGTGCCATCTGAAATGAGTGGTGGGAACTTGTGGAAAGTTTGGGTCTCATTTTTCCTCTACTGATTTTTCAACACTTGACATTATTTCTTGGGAAGTCCTTTCTGAGAGCTTCCCAAGAAATGATGTCAAGGATTGGAATTATCAACAAAGGCAAATTCCAGGCCTGCATAAATTAAAATCCAAGGCATCCCATTTATGTATTTCCTTAATTCTTTTAGGTAACCTTTTAGTTGCGGTAATGCATTTTCACGATGAAATTAATATCATGACAATCATGGACAACTGTTGCCGAATCCTGTTGGGGACATTCTGACCAACTCTTATGGATATTTTAACTAACTCTTTGAGATGTTTTTACCAAAATGCCCAGGGGATGTTTTGGTTTGGGGATGTTTTGATTAGCACAAATGCCATGTCAGGAGGAAACAGGGGAGGCTCACAGACTGCAGCAAAATGAAGCCTTCCCGTGAATCCCTCTGAGATTCATTCCATTTTTGGCTGCATGTACATGTATATCAAACCCTCGAGATTACTCAATTTTCCATTTTCATCAACTACGTTTAAAAAATTGCTGATGTTTGGTCATTTTCTGAATGTTTAAACACCAACAGACTCTGTGCCTTGCTTCAGTTTTAATTTACTGAAAACAGAAAATTGTAGATCTTGAATTTAAAAGAAATTTTCCTCATCCGTTTTTTTTCAAATCAACTGTTTTGATTTGATTTTTGTACACACTGGAGTGCAACTGTATCATTGGATATCTCTATAATGTGGCAATTACACTAAGACTACAATGGGTGGAACTTGATCATTATTTGTCCTGTAATTGTTCTTAAAATTCATTTTTATTCAACATGGTTTCAATTGCAGAAAATTTCAGCAATTGCATTTTTTTATAAACAGTAAATGTGTGATCATTGATGAGTTCTACTAAATGTCAAACACAACTGAGCATAACTGAACACAAATAAAATAATTGGACAAGTATCAAATAAAGTTGATAAATAAGTAGATTAGGTCATAAATAAGATTTATTTTTCAAGTTTCAAGTAGATACATGTATGTTCACTTTATTTCAACTGTTTGGCTTATACAGTTCGGCAAGATTCTTGTGTTCGGCATTTAGTACCTTTCAGCCTTTTCTACTTTTCATTAACCGATTCACCGTTCGTGTGTTTTTTTGTTTTAGATAAATGATAGGTGAACGGTACGATTGTTGGTCTGAAATTTTTAGTCCTGTGACGATCGTCATGGAACCCATCTTCAATAAAAAATGCAGACAGTGTTGTTCTTTCCCCAAATGTTGTCCTGTCACTGCATCGTCAAGTGTTTTGAATGCCAAGCTTTGTTCATGGATATCTGAAGCACATTTGGACATGAGTTGTTATCCTGAAATATTTTATTATCAGTTCTGGTAAGAATATGGTAGCAGACTTCCAGGAACCACTGAAAACATGCTGTCAACTCTGTGAGTTGACTGCATATATTTTTTATGTTCCATACATCACAACCTTCATTTTGATGTACAATTTGTGTATATTTATATAAACGGGACATTTTTAAAAAAATTTCAACAATACCCTAAATATGAATCAAAGTGGTGAATAGCGACATATCATGTAGTATAGTACCAAAATAATGGCAAAAGTGCACAAAACCAGAATTTATCCACCTTTTCAAATTAAAAATTTTTTTTTATTGCTTTTGACGACAAAGAAATTGCCAGCCACATAAGTAACCAACAAGAATAACAAGGAATAGATCAGCAATTCTAATGTCTGAGTTGTAAATAAACGACTCCATACACGGAGAAAGCATATTCATCATTTCATCACTGACGTGTTGAAAACTCTCAGAGGAAAATGAATGACCACGAAATTATAGATTGTGTTGGGATGACATGCTTGTTTAGAACACATGATTCTTGGGACAAGTTGGGAAACGATTTGATTTTGTGAGATCTGAAATCTGCAAACACTTCATTGCTGTTTTCGAATCTGCGAGGTGATGTAATATATAAAGCATGATACAATCAGAGGAAAATATTCAACTGACAATGTGATAATTGCGAGATACAGTCCCTAGTAGCAATGTTGAATTCGGAAACTGAAGGAAGTTATGAAAGTTTCAGAAAGGGATTAATATGCCACCGATTCAAACTCCTATTATTTGGTTGTTGTCGATGAGCAAAACATAAACCTGGAAAATTATATTTGAAAACAAAAATATGTTCACATCAACATACATTACAGTCCTTACAATTGTATATTTATGAAACAATAATTTGAATGTGGCCAAACTATATTTGTGACATAAAGAAGGCTTGATGAAGTCTGCTAATTGAAAAATTGTCAAGAGGAAATTTCAGAAAGTTCTTTTACTACTCACCAAGTATAGAGAAATTTAGTACCATCGTCAATTTAAATTTCTTCCTCGCACAACCACATTGTCATTTGTGTGTAAGATGGATCAATAGTGTTGAAATGATTAATGCTATTTGGATTTTTACTAATCGACTAATTGCCGGGTAGTAGTCGACGATTACTCGACTAGCCAGTTATGCAATATCAGATGCTAAACTAAGCAATAAATTCTACAAAACTGTGGTTTTAACTGAATTCATTGGCTGGAGTGGCTTCCAAATTACTATACAATTAATGGGTCTAACTGGGTAACTGTGCGACATTACAGAAGCCGATGTCTCCATGTCCTTACGACCAAACAACCGGTTCCACAAAAAATAAATTGGTCTAATAATAAATCTTTAGCATTCCAATATTCGGTTCTGTAAAGTATTTTTAAGCGAAATTGAACTTTTCCCCCCAAATTCCCTTGTATATTGTGGTCTAATAAGAAATTTCTGCACTTTGTTATTGTGCTAAAAAACTTTGAAAGCAGAAAACAGGTCACTGAAGAAGTGTACACTGATGATGTGATTGTTCCATGACCTGCATAACATAATCAACCCCCCAATGGAAAGCTAAACAAACTATAAACAATAGCCTCATTGAATATTAAATACATCGCATGACCAAACAGTGCAATTTGTTTGGTCCTTATATGTGCACTACGTAATGCGAGTTGTAAAACTTCATTCAATAGTAAATATCATTATGTGACGTTTTGTTTTCTGACCAATCTTATTACAGCAACATTTACCCAAAACAAGAACATGCTGAAAAAGCATGAACATCTGTAGAGAGCTCTTGTTTCCAATGTAGAAGCATGAGTGCAATAGCGCATCTCAAATCGAAAGCACTGAATTAATTTTAATAAAGTTGAATTAAATTTCTTAGAAGTTAAAAAAACTTGAAACTTCAAGGCTTTAGAGAATACACTCAGGCGACAAATCGACGAGTGATTCACTAATCGGTTAATAAATTTGTTTAGTACTAATCGTGTTGGTGTCAACTAGTCGAAAAATCGTTTCAACACTATGGATCAATGTCAATTTTGATCGCTATTGCCACCAAAAAGGTTGAAAAAATGTTTATTTACAATCTGTTGACAAAAATAGCATGAAGCCACCTGGTGGACAAAATCACAAGAATTACTGAAATGAGACCACAACGTCTCAAAAAAGTTTTCAGATAAATGAATTTAAAAACCAACATAATTGCGATATTGTTCATGCTGGTAATTCACTGCCTATGAAATTAATATTGGGAAGCAGATCAGTTATTAATGTTCTCAAATCTCACAATTAAGCAACAGTCAAGCCTCCCCAAAAGGTTTTATTGCAGAAGGGCAATAGTTTCAAAACAAATGAAGCATACAAAACCTTGTACACAAATGAATTAGAAGCCATGCTTTCCAACTTTAAGAAGCTGATTGATTAAGTATTCTGCATGTAGGGCAGGTAATTTTTGTTGTTTTGGCCATACTTGAGCATTCACATGGCATTCACATGGCACTCTTGGCAGCTGTCATTGCTCATGCAAGACCAGAAATGAACACAGATAATATTAAATGAGGAAGTTTGGTAGTTTTCCCATTTTTAGTGTATCAATCTCATCTTTTTTTACCAATTTGACACAGATCTCATGCAAAATGGCACAGAGGTGGTGGTGGAGGGGGAGTTGGGGGGGGGGGGGGAGGGGGTATGATCACAGTAGTCTGACAAAAGTCACTGAGACATTCTTCATTTTACATTGATGCACTCTCTTATGACTTCATACCTGTTCTTGTGAACAGTGTGGATTTAACTCTTCATAACTGCATAAGAGGTAAACAAACACAAGAAAAATGGCAACCCTTGTGAAATTTAGACATCCTAAATTACAATCAGTCTTGCTGTCCGTTCCTTGCAAGAATGAGAAAAAGATTTCTCTGAGTCTGTACTAGAAGGATTGCAGTATTTAACCCTTTACCTAACATGAAAAGCAGACGACACTTGCAAAAAAAAATTCTTGAATAACTCATTTTTTTTCATTTTTTGTCTCAAAAACATAGGTTATGACCCCTCATTGGAACGAGCTCGACGAACTCGTTCCAATGAGGGGTCATAACCTATGTTTTTGAGACAAAAAATGAAAAAAATAATGAAAATTAATTGGCGATTTTTGAGAATAGCGCTGGCCGGTTTTGGTCGTTATGTTGGGTAAAGGGTTAACTCTTCAGTAAATTTAAGGCATTTTATTTATATCAGAGTAAATTTTTTTTCGCATGAACCGGTAGTCTCTCTAAATCCTTCAGAATGCATTTTGGAGCAAAGAAAAAAAACTGCCTAATTGGCGGGGGGAGGGGGGGAATAACACTGACAATTTCCATTCGATAATGGTAGTCATCGAACTTGATTTGGACATTGTTCCCAAAGAGTTACATACCAAAATAATTGATATTTAAGTTATTCCATAAACAAGCATTACACGGTATTTTTTAACAAAGGGCAGTAACTCTCATAATTTTCAGGGATTATCGCTGGTCATAGAACTTGACGTAGACATTGTTGCTGTAGAGACATGTACCGAAAAGAAATGAAATTTGGTTTTTATTGTTAAAGTTATGCCAAAAACAAGCATTACAGTATATTTTTATTAAACAATGGGCAATAACTCCAATAATTTTCATCGATATTGCTGGTCATCGAACTTGATGTAGACATTGTTGCTATAGAGACATTTACCAAAGAGAATTGAAATTTGTTAAGGCCTAAAAAAAATGTATGTTTGTTTCCGCTAACCCGATCGACCCCAATTTCAAACAGCCGAGTCTAAGTATTTTAGTGAAATCGGAAAAAAAAAATGGAAAAAAACTGTGGCATTTTTGCCACTTTCTAAATCGCTCCACATATATTGATCGTCAAAATATTAAAAAAAGAAACCCTATTTTATATAAAAGCCTCTCGAGCAACAGAGAACTTCTTCATAACATAATATTCAGCAGTCCTCTTATTCTGAATTGTCATTGGCATGCCTCACTTTATGATTATCACAAGATCACAAGGTCAAGAAGTGTTAAAATTAGTACACCTCAGCACTTGAAATAAATTGCCTTTTTAAGTGATTGTGATCATGTCCTGGTTAAGTAACATCGTATTTGTCTTGACTAAGAAAGCACAAATGACTTGCTTTTGTTTATTTGAAGTCCATAAGGCCTAAAAAAATAAAAAATCTGTTTCTCAGACCCTCCCGTATGGTCCTTTTGGCTGCCGCATGCTCTCTTTTTATAACCAATTTAAACTTAAAAAATTTAAAATTAAATGGTTTATATCTAATATTTTACCCAAGTTAAAAAAATTGCTGAATTTGTCCCTCGAGTGCAAGAAGGCTTTGCAATGCTAAAGCATTGCAAAGCCTTCTTGCACTCAAGGGATGAAATACACCACCACACATGCTATTCTGTAGATTATGAGGCCTAAAACTTGAACCAAGAACTTGAACTTTTGATGGCAAAGAAGTAATTACTGAAATAAAAAATAAAATAAAAAACACTCGCCCGCATGCAATTTCACAAATAATGGCCTGAGAAACAGAAGATCTACTTTATGTGGCCTAAAGTTCCCTGCGCTGGTCTTGTATTAAACACTTTTGAGCACACTGTTTTGAAGGCATGATCTTATCTTGTCATCAGCGTGTGCAAACAGCCAATCACTTTAAAGTACAAGTGTCAATTCACAGGGAATCTTTTGGCATTTCCCAAGGAAAATTTCCAGGTTTTAAATGGCAGGCATGCCACTGGTCGAAATATACAATGTGATTTACTATGCATGCTGACTGGAATACAGTCCATGTGTCTTGTTTCAAATTCGAGATAAACAATATGCAATTACTTGCATAATAATGGTCACTGTTGAGACAAAACACTTGAAAAGTTGATGAAGAAAAGTAATACAGAAACAGTTCATGGTCTGCGAGGGCAGTCAGGGCGGTAAAAAGCGAAAAGACCCAAATTTAAACCAACATTAATCCACACCAGTGAAGTAAAATCACTTCTTGTAAACAGTAATATTAAAGCATGTTGAAATTTATATACCGATTATGATTTAATTCGCCAGTATTGGTGAAGGTATTGACAATTTTATCGATTTTAGTTGGTATACCTTAAAACCACATGGCACTACAAAAAGGCCTATTTTATGTTGAAAAAGTTATAAACCGAGTTACGGGAACTGCATTCTGGAAAAAAAAAATAAGTAAAAATAAAAAGGTTTTCCGACCTGCCGACTATTTTTTTCCATCCCGTTAGTGGAAACAAACATATATATCTTTTAGGCCTAACTATTTTTCAAATTATACCATAAACAAGCATTACACAAAATTTTTTATTAAACAAAGGGCAATAACTCCCATAATTTTCAAGAGATATCGGTGGTCTTTGAACTTGATATACCGGGAGACATTGTTGCTCCAGAGACATATGCCATAAAGAATTGAAATTTGTTAACTATTGTTAAAGTTATGCCATAAACAAAGTTTGGATGGACGGACAGACAGACAGACAAACAGAGCTGTACGCTATATATATCCCTCCTTTGCGGCAGGATAAAAAGTAACAAAGTATGTGGTAGAAGCCCAATTTCAAATTTAAAGAAACTAAGTTCGAAAACCGTTTAAAAAATGGTTAAATTAATGTCAATATTATTTAATACCACTGTATGTATACAGGTTCAGTAGACCTTGCCCCAAATGAAAAACAATGACATTGTAACACAGTGTTTGAAAAATGAAAGGTTCAATCAACCTTGAAAAGCAAAACTTTAAACTGAAACTTTAAGCTGGGAATACAGTGCAGCCCACTTAATTGAATAACCCTGTTAATTGAATATAGTTTCCCAACACAAAACAATTTACAATACCCTCAGTATAAATTTGACTTAATAATTGAATACAGGTTATAGAGTAAACTCCTGTTAATTGAATAAAAAAATTTGTAACCTGTCGAGAAATTACTATGACTCGCCCCAGTTTTCCTTTGTTTACAGACCCATTTTGGCTCAGTACATCCAATACAGGCATTTAATCTATTATATCTTGTTTGACAGAGCTCATGGAGAAAGCTTCATTAGACATTGTCCCAAATGAGAAACAGTGACATTCCACTAAACTAAACATGGCTGAGCAATGAGCTTTTGGAAAACAGTGAAAGGAGCAAAACCAAAT
Organism: Pictodentalium vernedei; assembly: GCA_031216915.1. NCBI lineage: Eukaryota > Metazoa > Mollusca > Scaphopoda > Dentaliida > Dentaliidae > Pictodentalium > Pictodentalium vernedei. The sequence goes on from CM062297.1 coordinate 342,630,072, forward strand.
CTGACACTGCCTCTGAATCCCAGACACAAAGTTCATTTGAGAGTGCCAATGACACAGAAAAAGATAAATCCAAAGTGTGTGCCACCAGTGTGTCAGCCGAGTCTGGACCTACTCGGAAAAAATGAACATTATCACCACTGGAATTGATCTTTGGGGTATTACCCAAAAAACATGAATTAACCAATAAAGCGGACATTGGGGGTGAAATTGCTTAGTTTCGCAAAGAATTACCCTTAGAATTTCATGAATCACCTCTGAAATGGTGGCGTTCCAGTGACCACTGCTATCCAAAGATAGCACCCATTGCAAGGAAGTATCTGTCTATTTGTGCCACGTCAACCCCATCTGAGAGAGTGTTCTCATGTTCCAGGAACATATTATCCCCTAAACGTAGTGCATTGAAACATGGCATTGTGGACATGTTGGTGTTCTTGAGTAAGGATATGGATAAACTAATTAAATAAACTGTGATCAGTAATCCCACTTTACTCAATTAGTTTATCCATATTTTATAGGATGTTTTATTTTCCCGATTCTCTTGTTTTCTTACTGAGCTCTGCTCAGACTGGCCAGACTGGCTTTGATTTTGTTATGTTGTTTACGCTCATCTCTAGAAGAACATTTGTGTTGTATGGAGTCAAATTGTTTATCCTGTGAAGTGATTCTGTAATTTTAAATGACTTGACTTGGAAACGACTATTAATTGTGACGTCTGATTTCTTGGAAGTTAAAATCAATATCTTCATACATTTGCGTTAACTTTTTGTGATCCAGGCCCCAAATTGAAAACACCTTACTTGGAACTTCATTCCCCAGACAATGGATTTTACACTGTGATTTGGGCAAATTGATACTGGAACAAACTGACCGTGGGTCGGGGACAGCGGGGCAACAGTGCCTTGCTACGATTTTTGATATTATGGCAAGTTCTTCGTGCCATGAAACCAGAAAAGGAGCATACCATACCAGTACACATTTTTGCGACGTCGCCGTAATTCCAAAGATAAAGTTTGCAACAGTCACCAATCATCAGCAGAAATGTATGTGAATAAATTGTTACGTATATATTTCTGTTGTTGATTAAAGAAAATTGCACTGTTTTGAGATAGTTGAAGACCCCAAAACGTTGCCATTAAATGCGAGGGTAATCGGTTATTGAAATGAAGAAGATCGACTGGCATAACAGCAAGGCATTTCTTTGAGGTTAGTTGGTACGATTAGCCGATAATTGTCGATTATTTCTGGCCAATAATCGATTATTAAAATTAATAATCGTCGTAGCCCTAGACAAATAATAACCAAATACAGAAAAAAAATCTTTGACCACTGTGTTTATCACACTCCTCATTGCTGGCAATGTATACATATAAAATAAACTTTATACACTTTATTGAAAGGTTTGCCAACAAAGACAGTGACAATAAGCCAGTTGTGTGATGCTTATGACCAATGGCTTGTTGATGCAGTGAACCAATGAATTCTGACACCACAAATCAGTTCATTGTTGGATGAATGATAAGGAGAATGGCAACATAGAACATCTCTGATTACTTTATGAGAACAGAACAGTTTTCAAAACTCTGTGATTAAATAAAATATTTAAAATATAGGCAAAGAGTGAAAAATAACAGGTAATTCTGGGTAAATCTGGTGTTTAGGAAGACCGACTAAAAGGGTCTTCCTAAACACTGGAATTACTTCAAATAAGGCGATTTTGATTATGAGATTGGTATGATGAGTATAATTATGAGTTTACTAGAGCCTCAATAAAAAAAATTCCAAGGTACAGGACATGGAACTGGAAAGGTTCTTGGACAACTCCTACCCTGGATGATTCGTACCTTGGACAATTCGTACCAAACTTATGGGGTTCAAATTGTCTCAGAAAAAGGTATGAATTGTCTCAACAAAGGGTATGAATTGTCTTAAAAGGTACGAATAACATCTGTAAATACATGTTTAAACTTATCAAAAAAAGTGAAGCAGTTTCAGATTGCTGGTTCACATTTTTTTTAAAAACTGACGAAACATGACAGGGATGTTGTACCAGTCCTGGTAATTCATCCTTGTTTCCTCAACAAAAAAATTGCTGTGGAAAACTGGTGCTTCTATGGCAATTGCTGTGAAGCCTGTTCGAGTGTGTATAAATCATCAGGGGACAGGGCATAGTCTCAATTGGCATGCACATGTAGCATGCGGTGAAGTGAAAACTTTCAAGTAACTTTAACGTGTGAAAGTAGTTTGAGATACATGTGTACAGTTATAAAATAACAATCAATGTGCAGAATCTTTCACTCAATTGGATCATGCCAATATCATGAACCATTTGAATTCTGAGAAAAAATCTTAGAAATAAGCAGGCGACTTGCTCACTATGTATAGTATGAGTGAAAATAAGATGCAGCATAACCACAAACTAAGTATCTCACTGCTTCTATGTTGATACACTAGAATCTGACATCAGTTTCTGGAAAGCTCTGTAAGATTCTGGTGTTATCAACATAGAAGAAGCAGAATATGTAGTTTCTAGTGGTTATCCTGCAATTTGTACTGTAAATTGTAAGATTAGCAATACAGCATAGTGCATGGTTTGATTCCTTGTGTAACCTGGAAGTTGTGCAATTTCTGCTCCTTTCACTGTTTTCCAAAAGCTCATTGCTCAGCCATGTAGCAGTTGACACAAAAGAAGACTCACATTTAGAACTGTGACCTGATAGAAAGCCTACAGTTAAAACTAGAAGTCCTGTCATGAAATGCACACAAATAGCATATCGATCTGTGCATTAATCTATGCATTATGACCATAGTAAGGCTATCAAATTCTGTACATATGGCCTGTGCACAAGCAATGTTTCAGCCAATGGACCTCTGGGTAACCCGGAGGTCCATTGGCAGAAACATTGCCTGTGCTTGCTATAAGTAACCAGGAGAATCTGCCGTGCTTTGGATGCCATTCGATATGGCAATTGCGTGCAATTCCTACACGCAATTAAGCCCAGATAAGCGCACAGTTCGTGACAGGACTTCTTGTTTTAACTTTAAGTCATTAAGTCTGGGGTCTACTGCACATGACATTAAATAGATTCTGTTAGGAAATGCATTCCGTGTCAACCCAAAACGTTGAGCAATATCCAATCTGATACTGTCTTTAACTTTTCCAATATCAGTGGAATCATTTTCATCACATTCCAGTCTACCAATTAACCCATACATCATTGGCAGAACATTACACACACTGACTTCCATTTCAGAAGATAGGAGCATTGTTGCTGCTTCCAATGGCTTCAATACTTGTATCAAGTCCATAATTAATGTCCACTGGTCATTGGTCATGTCAAATGTATGGGCATCACTTCTATCTGTCACCGTGTCATCAGATAGGACTGCCACAATTGGCCATCCCTCTTCAATGAGTATTTCTATGATATGGAGGCTAGAGTTCCATCCAGTTTTCACCTCTTGTATCAGTTGATGTTTGGGTTTTCCCATCATTTCCTGCCTTCTGTACAACTCTTGAGTGGCATGTGTGCTATAGTTAAAATGCATCACAAGCCTTCTGCACGCTGCCAGTGCCGTAGATACGATTTTCCAACCCTGCCTTCACAGACAATTGCAGAGTATGGGCAGCACAAGGTACACTGACTATCTCCCTGTGATCAGGTTCACCATGCTCTTTAGCTTTCTCAGACAATAACTCATTCAGGACATGAATACTAGCGACAGCATTGGAAGCATTGTCATGCACTACTGAGGAGATGGATCGGGTATTGATTCCAAAGCGTTACAGTGTGTTAATGAGTCTTTCTGAAATATGATAGGCTGTATGTTGCTCTGGCATGAGTTCTGTAGACAGTGCATAACTTTCAATTTCCCAACAGTCTGAGGGCACAAAATGCACAGTGGTTGTGATGTATGAATCATTTGTCCTACTGGTCCATATATCAGTGGTTAAGGAAAACCAGTCAGATTTATTTTTATCCTGCACCTGCTTCACTTTTGTAACCAAGTACTCCTTGCATTCACCATACATCTTCAATAACAGATCTCGAATATGTGTTCGACCTGGTACTTTGTACCCAGGTTGCATACAGTTAAGCAGCCCTCTGAAGCCTTTACCCTCCACTACACTGAGGGTCATATCACGGGCAACAAATTTTGCTATTCCTGCATCAAATTTCACTCGCTGGGAATCACTGACTTTTTCTGATCGTGAGGTAGATGCGATTGCAGAATCAATTTGAGGCTATTGAGCTACACTTGATTCTTTGATGTTTGAACTATGGAAAGCCATCATCATTGTTGTAGATCCATGATATGCAAACACTTTATCACAAAACTTGCATGAAAAAGTTTTCTCTGACTTTACAAAATACTTCCGATTGCTTTCGCGACATTTTGATTATTGAATTTTTAAAAACTAGCACCTGTACTTGAAAGTCGTGATTACCATACCCTTCTCTACCATCTCCTTGAATTTGTCAATCAGTTTTCAATTCATCTGCCCTTGCCTGTTCTAGTTCATTAACAACCTACTCAGAAGCCACAGTTGAAGTGCTTCAAAGGTTTGAGTCATTTGAGTTCCTTGTGAAATCTACAGCAGTTAACTTGAGCAAAGCTTAATAGAGAATGTTCACTCTGATCAACCAGATTTTGTCAGCTAAGAAATAGGAATATTGAGGGATGTACTTTCAATAAAGGGGCGAGATGTCTTTAATTTATAATATAATAATTCTATGATGAAGGTCATTGTTAACCCTTTGATTGTAGTCCAAATCTGATAGAGACCATCTGAGAGCAATACGACTGCTACTTGTAGTGTAAGAGTCGTAGTGAACGAACCGGTAAAAGTGTATTGAGAATGTTCGGACTGACCAACTGTCACTCAAAGTGATTGCAAAAGAGTGATCTCCCTTACTGCGTGAAAACAATATGGTGATTTTGTTGATATTTACGATCCGTTTATCAAACCAGCCGTATGTGGGAGGTACCTTACCGGGCATCTTGCAGTGATGAATGGGAGGAAAATGGAGGCGAGTGGAAAATCGCTCACCTCAAATAAAGTTTACGAGAGTGAAAAATGTTTAGGAGAGTGACTTTGATTCAATATTTATCTTCAATTTTTTAATACTTTTGAATTGTACATTCAAAGTGTATTTTTTCTAAATTAAGTTAAGTTAATGTTATTGTTTACCTGTGGTTCAGAATAAAATTGCAAGCTTGAAATCTAGTGTTTGTTTATTCCGTAAACCGGGGTGACTTTGGCCCTGTGGGGTGACATTGGCCCAAAATCAATATTTTGTTTTCATTTTATTTCTTTGGGTGTCTTTGACAGATCGATTCATCATTTCGATACTAACAAAAACTACTCAACACACACTGAAATTAAATACAAGTATAAGGATATCAAATGGAGTTTAAAATTATATAATCATCAGTTGGCGTCGACAAAAAGAGTGATTTTTTTCAGTGGAATTACGTTAACTGAAAAAATTATAACAAAAGTGCCTCATCCAAAAGTAGTAATGACCTATTTGTATTGAATTTTAGATTGAATAATAATGAAATTTTGCCTTCTTGTAAAGTTTTGGCACCCTGAAAGCTATTTCTTACAATTTTTTATTGGTGTGTGAAATGAAAGTGTCAATGACACTGTAGCTCAACTTGTCAAGACATGTACATGTATAGTAAGTGACACAGCAATGACAAACATCTAGGTAATGACCTGATAACAAAGGTACATATAAAGTATTGTAAGGGTCTGTACATAAATACTGACCGTTGCCTGTAACAAATGTATAGGTAAAGTATTGTAAAGGTGGGTGACAGTCAGATGCTAAACTAGAAAAAAATCTTTGAGTCCCAGAGTAGGTCTGACTGAACCCCAAAATATTTGTTCTCATAGCACAGTGATAACAAAGGCACCCCAAAACACACTCGTTCCTGTCCCAAGGTGAAGACAAAAGTACCCAAGAAGTTTTGTGAAGATCAGTTCATAAATACGAGCTGTATAGAACTTGTGACAAAAAACTGATTGGACCTAATTTCGGTACAAAATGGCCACTGGCAGCCATCTTGAATTTTGGACCGTACCCAGAAACACTCATTCTCATCCCAAGGTGATAACAAAGGTACCCAAGAAGTTTTGTGAAGATCGGTTCATAAATACAGCCTCTACCCTGAGCCGTATTGACATGAGTGCTTACATTGTGTAAGTAGCACTGAACAAATCAAAGTTCATCTAATTTGCATAATTTCTGCACGAAAAAAAAACCCTTAGAATATGTGATGTATTCCATGTTACTAAACATTCATTCAAATCAGAACTGTCATACAGAAGTTCTGTACAAAAGACTGATTGCACTAATTTTGGTACAAAATGGCTGCTGGTGGCCATCTTGAATTTCGGACCACACCCCAAAACACTCGTTCTCATCCCACGGTGATAACAAAGGTACCCAAGAAGTTTCGTAAAGATTGGTTCATAAATATGGCCTCTAGTCTGAGCTGTATAGAAGTTGTGTACAAAAAACTGATTAGTCCTAATTTCGGTACAAAATGGCCACTGGCAGCCATCTTGAATTTTAGACCGCACCCAGAAACACTCGTTCTCGTCCCAAGGTGATAACAAAGGTACCCAAGACATTTCGTGAAGATCAGTTCATAAATACAGACTCTAGTCTGAGCCGTATTGACATGTGTACTTACTGTGTGTAAGTCGCACTGAAAAAATCAAAGTTCATCTAATTTGCATAATTTCTGCACGAGAAAAAACCCCGTATTATATGTGATGTATCCCATGGTACTAAACATTCACACAAAAAATTATTCAAATCTGCGCTTTCATATGGAAGTTCTGTGCAAAAATCTGATTGCACCTAATTTTGTACAAAATGGCTGCCATTGGCCATCTTGAATTTCGAACCGGACCCAAAAACACTCGTTCTCGTCTCACGGTCATAACAAAGGTACCCAAGAAGTTTCGTAAAGATCGGTTCATAAATACGGCCTCTAGCCCGAGCCGTATTGGCATTTGCACTTACAGTGCTGAAAGTAACCCCAAAAAACATCAAAATTAGTCTAATTTGCACAATTTACGCACGAGAAAAAAACCTGTATAATATGTGATGTATCCCATGGTACTAAACATTCATACAAAAAATTATTCAAATCAGAGCTTTCATATGGAAGTTCTGTACAAAAAACAGATTTCTGCATCGTCGGTACAAAATGGCGGCTGGCAGCCATCTTGAATTTCGGACCGCACCCAAAAACACTCGTTCTCGTCCCACGGTCATAACAAAGGTACCCAAGAAGTTTCGTAAAGATCAGTTCATAAATACGGCCTCTAGCCCGAGCCGTATCCAATTGTTGACGTACGGACAGACGGCCAGATGGACAGACGGATGACGGGCCATGACAAAAGCTCAAATTTGGCTTCGCCAAAGTTGAGCTAAAAATCTAATTCAGCAAGTTGATGGGGGGTGACTTTGGCCCACTGATAACAACACTTACATGTGTTCAATTTATGTCACTTGCAACACCAAAGACCAATAGGGGTTATCTTGTGCTAGCAAAAGTTCTTATGAGACAGTAGATAACATGTATTAATCACTGCTTACTGTATCCTAGTAAGAAGTGTCACTGTGACAGTGTAGCAACATGGCTGCGAATTGGCATGTGACATCATACATCTATGGCATCATTTTGTAAGAAAACCTGGTAAGTCTGCTGTTGTATCTGTTCTATTTGCTGCCCTACAAGAAACATCTCAATTTATTGTAAAGAAATGCCTTGTGTGTACAAAAGAAAACCTGGAAATAGAAGGTACAGAGACTATATAGATGACAAGTTAAAGCAGGCAGTCGAGACTTTGAAAAGTGGAGCAATGTCGCAAAGGGAAGCAAGTGCACACTTCAAAATTCCAAGAAGTACATTGAAAAATAAGCTGAAGGGTGAACACAAGGAATGACATTGGTGGGCAGAAGTGCTTGAATAACATAATGGAAGAATCCATCACACAACACTGCACAGCACTCAGTGACTTTGGGTTTCCCATTGATCTGTTTGACTTGAGATGTATTGTTAAAGCATTTCTGGATAAGCAACATATTCGGATTTTGAAGTTCAAAAACAACTTCCCAGACCCAGAATGGGCAACAAATTTTTTGAAGAGAAACAAAGCTTTAACTGTGAGAATAGTCAGCAACATAAAGAAGAAAAGGGCAGCTGTCAGTAGAACTACAATAGAAGAATACTTTGAGAACTTGAGTAAAGAGGTAAAAGATGTGCCACCTTCCAACATTTGGAATTATGATGAAACTAATGTAACTGATGACCCTGGCTCAAAAAAGGTTATTACTAAGAGAGGATGTGAATATCCAGAACGCATCTTCAACACATTAAAAGCTTCCATTTCCTTAATGTACATTGGCAATGCAGCTGGGAAACTTCTTCCACCATACATTGTATATAAAAGTGACCATATGTGGAAGACATGGGCAGAAGATGGGCCTGTAGGTGCCCGATACAACAGATCAAAATCTGGTTGGTTTGATGTGACAACAAATGAAGACTGGTTTTTTTAAAATAGTTTTGCCCAGACTCAAGTGCCAGAATGGAAAGAAAGTTCTTACTGGAGACAACCTGTCTTCGCATCTGAACCCAGAAGTGATAGTTGCATGCAATGATAATAATATTTCCTTAATATGCCTCCTTCCAAATTCTACACTTTTGACTCAACCACTAGACATTGCTTTTTATCGTCCCATGAAAATAAAATGGTGGCAGTTTCTTTTTGAATGGAAGAGCAAATGTGGACAAGGTACTTTACCAAAGGATAAATTCCAAAGACAATTGGCAAACTTTCATAATGCTTTTATGAATACTGGAAATGGAGCTGAAAACTTAAAATCAGGATTTCGTAAATCAGGGATTCATCCACTAAATGTAGAAGAAGTTTTGAATAGACTTCCAGAAATTCGACCTCAACACCAGTTATTGAGCAACAGTTTTATAGAACATCTTAAGAGTTTAAGAATAGACACCGCAAAACAGCCACAGAAGAGGAGGAAAAGGGTCAATATAGAACCAGGGAAAAATGTTTCTTCCAAAGACATCAAAGGTAAGGTTTGGAGAAAAAACAGAAAGTGAACAGTGATAACAAAGAAAAGGAAACGGGAGAGGATGCAGGGATTGACAGTGACACTAATGAAGAAAATATGTCAGGTGCTGAAAACACCAATGTTCAAGAGATCAATCTGGATTTACAGGTTGGAAAGTATGTTGTGGTTATGTATGAAGGAGATCAGTACCCAGGCAGGGTTGAAATAGTAGAAGGCGGTGCAGAGGTCAATGTGATGCAAAGAGTCGGCAAGTTTTGGAAGTGGCCCGAGAGAATTGACCAGTTAGTCTATGAGACTGATAATATCACCAAACTTATCCCTGACCCAGATCTTGTTAATAGCAGAGGCATGTACAGGGTTCCTGAACTGTATGCATAGATCTGAGAAGCAAAACTGACAATTTACAATGAACTTGCATTTGGACTCCAGATTTTTTAAAAATACTTGGGTGGGCCAAAGTCACCCCACCTTATCAGATGACTTTTCCCAGCATTCGGATGTGTAAAAGATGCACGCATTTTCGAAATAAAATCCATAATAATTTGTGAGAATGTTTATGTGTGAATGTAAAAATCAATATAATTCAAGCCTGGAAAATTTTTGAAGTGGCCACACTGAATCAACCAAATTTTCGACAAAACCAAAAATTTCACAATATTCTCAGCTCACCCAGATCTTGTGAATAGCAGAGGCCTGTACAGGGTTCATGAATTGTATTACTAAATTTCATATCAATCAAATGAACTAGAAATTGAGAATGAATATTGCATTCCGACACTGCATTTTAAAATAAATATTTAGGTGGGCCAAAGTCACACTGCCCAGGTGGTGACATTGGCCCAGCATTCAGATATAAAAAAGGAGCACTCATATTCGAAATTAATGAAGAAAAATTCACAAAAACGTTCAGGTTCCAATGTAAATATCAATATAATTATAAAAAAGGTTTGGTGCAATTGTGAAGAAGAAAAAAATTAAATTATATGTGAAAAGTGGGCCAAAGTCACCCCGGTACCAGAATTCCTGAAATGAACTTTTATCTTGTAAGATCTAGATAATCTGAAGTGAACTATATATTGTGGCAGGTACAAAAATTTATTTAGCAATTTCCATTGACAAGAATCCTTCGAAATGAATGTATGAATACAACTGAACAAGGATGGAAATTTTGACGGTGAAAATATATGTAACCTACTAAAATTAGTTCTGGATTTTAAATGGCAGATTATTAAAATCATGGAAAATGGATGCGTAAATTCCAAATCAGGCACATTAATTTGTGTCACTGGTGAATTGGAGCGACAGGTGTCACGTGTATCAATGAAAATAAGGAATGGGGCAACATTCCATATGTCTTTGATAAAAAAAAATATGGAAGTATTAAAACGTTTCTCTGATCTCAGAATGACCACCGTTTTTTATATCTAAACATGCATGTTCGTTTTCTGGCAGGAGTAAGGTCTGGGCGAGTTGTCAATGTACAACCCTCTTACTGTTAGCGTGTTGTGTGTGGATGTATAAGAGAACTACTGTGTGTCATATTCATAACAACAAAAAGGAAATTGTTTGGAAATGTACTTTAAACGCATCAAATTGTGAGTGTTTAAAAATTTCCCAACATCAAAAATTAATTTAATGCTTCTGTTGACACAACTCAAATGGATAAAAAACACCCAAGAATAGAGGCGAGCGATTATTCGCGCACCTTGAACAATTTTTGCGTGAATGATGGTGCGCCAGAGCGATCGTGTGCCTTTCCCATGCGTCACTGATCTTGGCTGCCAATTTGAAGCTTTCTCTACTGGCCCAACGTGACAAAGATTGCTGTTTATCACAGCAAAATTACTGACAAGCATCAAATATGAAGAAATATAAACCTGAACATGATGGAAAAACAAGTGGTGAAACCTGCCCTTCAGTGACCGATAATCGACGACCAAAAATAATAATCGCTTACCCACCTTGTCAACAGTTAATCGACTATCCGATTAATCGTGACACCCCTATATTTGTCGCCTTGCACTCACCACTCACGTTGCATTCAGTAGGCACAACAATCTATTCCATTTTGTGTGCCGTCATTCCTAAGAGTAAGAATGGGCCGGTGCTACTAAATAACGAAAACAAACGAACATAAACGAACACAAACAAAAACAAGTAAAAAATGTGAAAATATAGGCTACTAAAAGTTTAAAAGGGGTAGAGGGTGCGTGTACAGGTATGTTTTACTCATGTGTGAAATTTTATCCACTTTTGATGAGTATTTTGGTCATTAAGAGCAGGGTTGGTCAGTAAATACCAGGTGGTTTTTACCGCATGGTAAAGACCAGTAAAAACCTGGTAAAAACCGGGAGCTTTTCCCACTTCATTCCGGTCAAAACTGGGAAAAACATTTTTTGTCAAAAAGATTAACTCAAACAATTAACAATTATCCGAATTCAGGAAAGTATCCCCAGAAACAGTGCCAGAGAGGTTAAAAATAGCAAAAATGATAAAAATTATCACTGAAACACAGTTTTACTTCATTTCATACATGAATATGTTAACGCAAACGAAAATGTTATCCATTTTCTAGGTACCGTAAGAAATAACATCACTTAATCAAATGAAATAATAAAAGTGTCAAGTTTGCCTTCTTGGCTGTAGATTGTAAAAACCTTTGTTCATGACGAGACGATCGTTTGTTAGTGGACAAAATTTTATCATGATACTCATCAGTGCTGATATAGCTAAGTCTACCAGTCAAGCTCTTCTTTCTTCCTAAGGAACCTGTAACACATAACTAACTTGGCTGCTTTTGCTATACCAAGTCTGTTCCGTAGTTTGCTTTGAATTAAACTGAAATTTGAAAATTATAAATTTACAGTAATTTGTATATTTTTATACTTACCAATGGCCCAGACTAGCTGGTGCTTAACTCAAAGTTATTAAGGGCCAAACACAAATTTTGCCCCCCCTCCCCCCCAATCCCCAAAATTTGCTTGCAAAACCGAAAATTAAAAGTCCTATCTGGCCCTCCATACATTTACTCTCAGCGCATGTGCAGACGTCAGGAAGTGACCAGAATTGGCACCAACATCATTCTTTGTAAAAGAGAGTACTACATAAAAATTCAGCTTGGCGGTATGAGTGCCCACTGATGGGGTGCCATCTCCGTCTGGGCCATTGGTAAGTATAAAAATATACAAATTACTGTAAATTTATAATATTTTTACACTGTAAACAAAAGGCCCAGACTAGCTAAATCGTAAAAAGGTGGAGGGCCTAGGACTTCAGAATTAGTAGATCAACATAGTTCCAATCCTGTAATCCACGGTGAAAGGAAATTAAAATTATTAGGAATTTAATACATGTATTTCTCTCTATACAGTAAAAATAGAGAAGACATATCATACAAAAGGAGCCCAGTTCAAGACTTCAAGTAATTCCGTATACTTAGCATGAAGACTATGCTAATTGATTGTAACAAGTTCCCAATTTTTAAGGTTAGCCCGGACTAAGCCCCAAAAATTAGGATGGCGTATTTGAGAGAGAGAATATCCCCCACAAACATACGCCATACACAATAAAGCTCCAGCTGTATGCAGGATATAATTACGGACAAAACAGCTTCCTTCATAGTTACATACCTATCAAGCCAGAGGAGAGGTAAAAAATCACCCCCTCCCCCTTTTCTTTTGAAGGAATCTTCAAAAAGAAAGAGGGGAGCACTCTAGTCTGGAATCAGTAAAAGTGGTACCAAAAAACAATATAAATATTCGTCGAACAGGCAATCAGGTATTAATTTAATATTAATAAATGGTGCTTAACATCACTTCAGAAGTTAAGGCTATAGCGATGATGCCGGTAATTAATATTGCTCGCTATATAACATACACTGCAGACGGCATACACAGATATGTCGAAAACAGGTGATATAATATATAACATACACATGTCCAATTGAACCACAATGAACGATCTCTGGAGAGTAAACACACTTCCGAGGTAACCCAGCAGCGACCCCATTCAGGTGTACAATAAATTCCAGTAACAACACTCCCCGACGTGTACTATCCAATAGCTATACCACTATAAGCGTGGGAATATACAAGATGAGTATGGATATTAATAGAAACCTGGATGTAGAAATGGAAGTAGGTATGATTAACAGGCTCCGACATGGACCACCCCCGAAATAATTCATAATTTCAAAGGTCCATAATATACAATAAAGCATCAGCCTAATAATTATTATGCATGTGAGCATTAAAATCCCGCATGTAATCATCTGAATACCAGTTGACTGGTTATGCAGCCTCCGAGGTACCCAAAGACTAGCAATCTAATTATGATGAAATATGCGCTCGTATATGGCATATAGACGAATAATCACAGGAAACCAATCAAACTAAAAAGTGGATGTGCCCATGAGATCGCCATAGAACACGACCCAGCCGCCAATCGAAAAGTTAAGAAATGCATGTATGTAATTAAACTTATACGAGGCTTGCGGGAAGAAAACTTTGTCTTGCCCGGTAATCGCCTCTAAACACATTGGAGATGTGTGTGTGGGGGAGGGGGTAGGGTGGCAGGGATTTTTCTACCCTTTTTGGGAAAGGGTCCAGGGGCCTTTCCAGTTGGGAAAATTAGCGTCGCGGGGGTCAAAATTGGGAATTTATGTGAGTGACTGGCGACAAAAATAAATGAACTTACCAGCATGTTATCCTGGTGAGAAATCAATGTTTTAGTGAGTGATTATACGCACCCCGACTTACCTGGTTGGTGGTGACGGTCGGTGGGAGCACTACCCCCTCTTTTGCCAGGGATTCACCTGTCTAATGATTATGTCCTCACACATGACTTCCTATAAGAAAACTTGTACTTTATCTTAAACTACTCAACAGAATAACAGAACTTGAAACTGGTTTTTGATTTCAAATAATGTAATCAGTGTCTATTATTTAAATAAAATTTAAATGAACAAAAAACACAACACTTGTGATGTTGTCTGTTAATCTGCAGGTCCCAACTCAATGTCATTGCTACTTACTTAGTAACAGTGAGTGTGTGTTACTGTAGGAAATGTTGGATTAGTAATTTACACAACTGTTCCGAATTCAGGTGAAAGGTAAGTTGCATTGTGAACTTCACAATGTAACTTTCCTATCACCTGAATTCTTGAACTCATCTATCATCCAATCTATGTCTGTCTGGTTTAGTGTGGGTGGCCCTGAGCATATTCGCATGAGACTATCAAGTCTGTCTTGTCCCAGTCTGTTGTGCAGTGGAGTGCACAATAGATTCATCAAAGAAAATGACCTCTCTACAGAAGCTGCAGATGCTGGTATAATTAAACTGTATCTCAACAGTTTCATCATGATTGGAAACATATTTTGCAGAACTGAGTCATTTTTCAATTCATTGTAGAGTTTTTTTGGAATATCGATTTTTTTTTTATTTTTCAATGAGAACATTTGTGACTTGAACATTGTGTATTCCGTAATGGCACTTTGCTTCAAAAATTCAGGGTCAGCCTTCATTGAGTGTCCCCCAAACACATCAGTGGCGCAAGAGCCATAAAATGTTGCAAGCACATCCATTTCTTTAGACATGTGGTCAGGTAGGTCTACTGCATTTAGGGGCAGCTGTCTAGGGTCAAGTGCAGAGAAAGCATCCAGCTCTGGGGAAACTTTGAAAGCCACTTTCACCTCCTCAATAAGAGCATGAACAAATGGAATTCCGATTTTCTCAAGAAACGTTTCTGGAGTTGTATTTCCGCTGTCTGATCGCCTTCGCTGGGCTAGGTCTGTTCGATCATTTATTTCCTCAAACATAACAGTACATTTAGAAAAATACAGTGACACCTTCACCTTATCCATTTCAAGGTCATGTATCAATTCATGAAGTTCATCTGTACATTTTTCAACATGGTGTGCCACTCTTTTGAAGTCCACATATTGTCCTTGGAGATAGGAACTTAAAACCTGCAATGGTTTCAAAACATCGCACAACATTAAAATCATGGCCAGTACTGGCTTCTTCATGAGTACTTGGCAAATTCCAAAAACTTCTGGCTCAGACTTGTTTGCATAAATCTGATCAAGTGCGTCAATGATTACAGCATATCTGTTCACCACTCTTACACAAGCACCATGGTGTGAGAGCCAGCTAGTGGGCACTGCACGAATCATAGTGTGGGTTTTCTCACCATGAAGTTCTTTGAGAACATGAAATCGCTGTGGAGAATACTCAAACAACTTCCATAATGACATGAGGGCATTGTCTAGTTCAGTCATTATTTTAAACTCAGGTTTGACAATCAAGTGCTTGATGCACAAAGCTAGTCTATGGTTCCTACAGTTAATGTAGATCGAATGTGGTGCAACATGTCTTATACGTTTCTGCAAACCCGACTTCTCCCCAGACACAGTGTTGGTTCCATCCAAAGCCACAAATTTAACTTTCTTAATATCAACACCTTTAGCAATAAAAAATTGCAGAATGTCGTCCAGTAAACTTTTAGCATCAGTCCGACCCACCTCCACTAATCCAACATACTTCTCAGTGAAGTCTCCATCACACTCCCACTTGCACAGAATTGACAGTTGAGTTCTGTTACTTTCATCTGTTGATTCGTCTGTTAAGAGGGAGAACTCAGTTGCATTTCTGAGTGAATTCAATGTTTGATGTTCAAGCCTGGCGCTAATACAGATAAGTAGTTCAGTAGCTGTACTGGATGACAGGTAAGTTACCTCTGGATTTTCATTTTGAAATTCTTCTATACCAGGAACACCAACTTGTTTCAGAAACATAACTAAGTCCTCGAGATTCTCACTCACAGCCCATTTCTTCCTAACTAGAAAGTACTCAGCTTGAATTATTTTAGAAATGTAATTATGATTTGCCAATCTTTTCTGTTCATCCTTTTCTACATTTGCTTTTACAACTTTATCCCATAACTTGAGTAAAGCCCTTGGTTTTTCACTGCTGCCTTGTTTTCGTGTTTGAAATATATGCAGAGCCTTTTGGTGGCGTTCACTACAGTCATGTTTGTCCAACTTTCTGCTAGGGTGGGAGCCCAGAAGAACACCTTGTTCTACGAATGCACGTGACAATCCTGGCATTAGTATTGGTGCGAACAGTTCACAATACTTGCAGATATAGCCTTGTTTTGTCATATTGTAATACAACCATTTATACCCGGATTCGTATTTCATGCTGGCAAAGAGTCTCTTGTCCAATCTGTGGGCTATTTCATTATCGTAGTCCGAGTCAGATTCACTATTATCGCAATCGGCTGAATCAGTTTGTATGCCGCCAGTACTTTCAGTTTTTGAACTTTCTGCTGTTGGAACGTCATCGCGATTGATACATGTACCTTCGTTTAATGCACGGCATGAATCACTAGAAGACGTGCTCTGTGCATTTAAATTGCACGATTCCGATGTATTATTAACATCTTTGGAACATTCTGACCACCCCTTGCGTAAAAACTTCTTGATCGATTGGCAATTAGCTTCTGTTTCCTTCATAACCCTTTTTCGGTAGTATTTTGAATTGTGTGACATCATGAATGTTAAAAAATTTATAGTAATTTATATATTTTTTATACTTACCAATGACCCAGACTTAGCTGGTGCTAACTCTAAAAAATCCAGGGCCAAACACAAATTTTGCCCCCCAATCCCCAAAATTTACATCTAAAACCAAAAGAAATCATGTCCTAAAGGACCTCCATACTTTGCCCTTACTGCGCATGCGCAGTGTCAAGGACGTTCCGAAATTGGCGCCAATTATCATTCTTACTGGCAGTGCCTGGTCAGCGCTATGTACTCAGCGGGGAGGTAAGAGTTCCCAACTCCTGGGTCATTGGTAAGTATAAAAAATATATAAATTACTATAAATTTTTTAACATTTTTATACTGTACCAATGACCCAGACTTAGCTGAATAGTAAAAAGGCTGGAGGGCCTAGGACATAGAGGAAAATCCAATAAGCTCAACTATATAATATAGAGGCAACCCCTCAAGGAGAAAAGGAGTATTAGGCTTTACATGTATCTTTCTTATTTTATGTTAAATTAGAAAGATACAATACCCTTCATAATTGAGCACAATAACATTCATGTTCTCTATTAACATCCAGTATAACCCTTTATACTAATTATTTTTAAAGTAAGCCAATAAATAAAGTTAGTCCAGAGAATTGAGACTCTTTATATTCTTTAAAAGTGTCCGAGGATTGTATATTAACGCCCGTTTGACACTTGACATATACAAATGCTTCACACCGAGCTACACTTTAAAAATATGACATGAATGAATTTTAACATTAATATTACACTTTAAAACCATCCCGGAAACGACTCAGAAATACTGACTTCGGAGGAGGCATTCCCTTGCTTTTCACTATAAAGCAGGTGACCTAAGGGAACACCCTCCCCCCCCCCCCCCCCTTCCCCTTGCCCTGGGTCAAATAGCCCAGAGCGAAGAGGGCAGCCGGACGGAGTCACTGCCGGAACAGAAAGGCTGCATAACTATAGTTGCAACTGTTTAGTGGACGACATTCTGAGCAACAGATAATGGACCTAAACAATGCAGGTCTCCAGAAATGGACTCAATATTTCTGAGATAAAAATTCGTGAATGTGGATGGCTGAGACCAATAAGCAGCCTTCATTAAATCTGTAATAGCAATACTACTAGCGTAAGCCCAAGAAGTATCAAGAGCTCTTACTTCATGAGCCGAAATCTTAAGCACAGACTGCTGAGAAGAAGATAAATTTTCATAAGCAGTACGGATAGTTAATTGAATCCATCTAGCAATAAAATGGACTGAAATGTCCTTTCTATTAGGCATCAGAGACAGAAAGAAACGTTTTCGTCCCTTTCTAATAAACTGAGATCTCTGTTTATAGATACGTAACACTCTAACAGGACAGAGTAAAGGCCTACGCCTGTCTGAAGACGGAAGAGCCTTAATAACAATAGGTTCCGGATATTTATTAGGAGCCTGATTCTTAGCTAAAAATCCCACATTAGTAGTGAAGGTGATAGTGTTCCCGACACTACGATAGTGAGAATCATCCACCGACAGTGCATGAAGCTCACTGACTCTTCTAGCAGAAGAGAAAGCTAAGAGAAAAGCTGTCTTATAAGATAAGAATTTGAAATCTACTGTCCCAAGAGGTTCAAATGGCTTTTCTTTCAGTTTAAGAAGAACCCAAGCTAAATTCCACTTAGGAATTAACCTAAGAGTTCTGGGTCTATTTATCGAGAAGTTTCTTACTAACTTAGATAAAGAGACATTAGATCCAATTTGTAAACTATCATGATGTGCATAGGTATCAGATAACATAGACCTATAACCCTTAATAGTAACAGGCTGCAGTTTGATTTCGTCAAACAAGTATACTAGAAAGTTTGCAATGTCTGGTATGGAGGGATCAAAAATATCAACAGAATGATCCCTACACCAACGACGAAAAACCTTCCACTTAGCCGCATAGTTTAGCGAAGAGGAGGTCCTCCTACAGTTAGAAATCGCGTCCACTGCTCATCCTGTAAAGTGCTTGCCATGCAAGAAGGACCGCACAACGGAAAAACGTGAAGGTTGAGACCTTGCGGGTTGTGATGGAGTTGACGCGATTTCCCCTGCGAAAGAAGATCCTCCCGTGGAGGAAGCTTTCGCGGTAGGTCCCACAACAGACACCTGAGTAGATTTATCCACGGTCTCTGTGGAGACAGAGATGCTACCAACAGAATCTTGCATTGAGATTGTTTTATCTTTAGCAATACTTGCTGAATTAACGGCGCTGGAGGATACGCATATCCTATCATTCCGTCCCAAGGGATCGACAGAGCGTCTACTGCAAATGCTCTCGGATCCGGGCACGGAGACACATACGTCTGCAACTGATTGTTGAGATGTGTCGCAAATAAGTCTATCATTGGCCGTTCCCATTGGTAGCAAATCTGATTGAACACTTGTTTGTTGAGAGTCCACTCCGACGGCAACAATCAATAATCTTCTTGGTTTGAGTGTGCACACAGACAGAGAGGTACTGGGGTCAGTCCCCCCCCCCCCCCCCCCCGATAATCTCGAACTAGAAGGTGACTTGGAATTGTGCATAACTACAAGATACTACTCTGTATTTTACTTATTAACGTGGGCATATTTATATGGATGGTAATACTGAAACCGCACGATGGTTGTCTTAGAAAAAAAGAAAATAAAAAGAAAAAATTATACCAATATGTTTTATTGAAAGATGGGAGTCACCCATCAGCCTATAAGGTAGAGTGGGCGCTGAGTCCTGGCCATCTGGTCTGCCTTCATGGGAACCGATGACAGGGAGATGGTAGCCCCCCCCCCCCCCCCCCACACACACACACAACGACAAAAAATCCCCACTCATAGACATACACTTAAAAACGCTTAAAGGGTTGTTATATCTTTATTCACATGTTAATTTTTTTTTTAAATGTACACTGGTCCCAGCCAGGCAAGTTTGTTTCAATCCTTTCTTGGTGCATGGTTTCCAGCATGGCGAGGCAATCATCACTGACTCCACGCACTTTAATTCTATTGTATAATTTTAATTTTCTGTGACTTTTATTAGATTCCCAAAATTTGTCCACATGCGTTTCTCGTCTGAGAACTGCGATAATTTAAAATATCAACTGTTTTTGTTACCGTAAGCCGTTGTTACTTTAAACCCTTTGGTTACTTCCACTGTAACTAATATTCATACAAACTACGATGTGTTTCCACCATGCCAGAATTATCCCACAATTATTCTGAATTAACAAATGACAAATTTGGACAGAATAAATAAAGTAAGACGCCACTCCCACTTACAATATCGGTGACATAAACCAATGATATTTTTTCGTCCTTTTGCAATAAATTTCATCCAGGGAAAAATTCAAATAAATATTTCTACAAGCTGGAAAAATCAGTTGACGTTTTCATAATAGTATTACCAGATAACGCTGCATAAAATGCACAAACAAACCAGAAAAAAGTATCGATACACCTATTTGTCATAACTTTTAGTCAATAATTGAATAAAATGTTTCATCGTGTTGATTTTCGATTGGCTATTCCACGAGCCATGTGATTGTCATATAACAGTAGTCTATTGTTCCATGCCTTCTTTGATCCCTATACAATTATTTCATTGGTTCATGTCAAAAATAGTGTTAAAAACTGGACTGGTCAAATTAATGCATGTTTATTAATCATTCTCTCAAATGTAAAACGTGTAACACTTTACACTATGGAGTGGTTGCTTAGTAAAACATACATTATTAAAGAGTAAAACACCCACAAACTTCAGTTCGCCATACTCCCTTCGCGTTTTACCACTGGTTTCTCCATAGACAATACTGGACCCCTCTGACATAATTTGCAAGATTTTATTATAAACTTGTTTTTTAGGATATCTTGTTTTTATTTCTCTGCTTTTTTTAGTAATAATAATAGTAATAATAATACCTACCTGGCTATATTTTGTGTATCTTGTGTGTGATGTCTGTACTGTTGTGCAAAATGTTATTGTCTTATACGTGATACATTATTATACTACACCCACTCATGTATGTCATTTTAACGAAGCCCATAAAGTAATTTGAACAGAATAAATAAAATAACAGGCCACTCCCACTTCCAATCAATATCAGTGACATAAACCAATAATATTTTTTAGTTTTTTTGCAATAAATTACATCCAGGGAAAAATTTATCTACATATTCCTAGTATTTCCTACAAGCTGTAAAAATCAGCTTACCTTTTCATAATAGTATTACTGGATAACGCTGCATAAAATTCACAAACCAGAAAAAAGTATCGATACGCCTATTTGTCATAACTTTTTCTCAATAATTGAATAAAACGTTTCATCGTGTTGATTTTCGATTGG
The DNA here is from genome assembly GCA_031216915.1 of Pictodentalium vernedei. NCBI lineage: Eukaryota > Metazoa > Mollusca > Scaphopoda > Dentaliida > Dentaliidae > Pictodentalium > Pictodentalium vernedei. The sequence goes on from CM062297.1 coordinate 342,651,099, forward strand.
CAATTCCATGCACCATGTGATTGTCATATAATAGTAGTCCAGGGTTGGGGTATTCATATTCGTATTCAGTCGTATTCAATACATTTTTTCAAGTATTCAAATGTATTCAGTATTCATGCAATTTTTAAAGTATTCGTATTTGTATTCGTATTTGAATACAGTCAAATTTGAGGTGTATTCATGAATACTTTTTGAATACTTTTCTTGTTTTTAATACACATGTATACAGTATTCGTAAAAAAGATATTGTGATTATCTCTATTAGAAAGTAGTAAAGAATTAAACTAATACTTTTGAAGAGCACATATCAGGTTCATCAAATAGTACATCAAACTTCATACTACACATGAAGGTAAGTTCAATTATTTATCTGCCTTTTGATAGCAAACTCTTCATTGTTCAAAATTTGTTTCATTGTAAACTGAACATTGTAATTGTACAGATTATTCTTTGGACAAAGGATATCAGTCTGGCCAAAGAATTGATTTTTAATCCCTTAACAACTCCATTATCCAATTAATACGGTGCGCGGACATTTCCCCATCCGGACATTTCACCATCTGGACATTTCCCCATCGAGGGCGGACATTTCCCCATCAGCATTCCCCCATCAGAGACGGACATTTCCCCATCGGAGGTGGACATTTCCCCGTCGAATATTAAGCCTTTACCTAACGTAACGGCCAAAACCGGCCAGCGCTATTCTCAAAATTCGCCAATTAATTTTCATTATTTTTTAAATTTTTTGTCTCAAAACATAGGTTATGGCACCTCGTTGGAGCGAGCTAGACGAGCTCGTTCCAATGAGGGGTCATAACCTATGTTTTTGAGACAAAAAATGAAAACAAATTTGTTATTCAAGAATTTTTTTGCAAGTGTCGTCTGCTTTTCATGTTACATGTAAGTAAAGGGTTAACGCCTTTCCCCATCGAGGGTGGAAGTTTTCATTTTTTATTCTTTTATAACTCGAAAAACAACATCTCGGCATATGGTATAGGCATTAGCACATTTTAGCACAATCTGATTTTCACAACAATGAAAACACAACATCACTAATAAAAAACAAGAATTTTTATCTGGTTACAAGTGTATGTATATAAATATGTTTGCTTATAAATCTCTTGCACATGCTTCTTGTTGAGCTGTTTGATAAACACGGATGCATTCATTGACATTTACTTCAATGAAGACGCGACTGTTTATCAATCAACTTAACAATATTTTTGAACGAAAGTAGCTTGACAGAAAGAACAAATATTAAAATTGCAATGAAAACATCCATATTGTTCAATCCACTTGTGTGATAAAAAGTGATGTATTCATTGAATTTCACATCAGTGAAGACATGACCGTTTATCAATCATCTCAACAAAAAGTTAACTCTAAATTGCTACGAAAACAGAACACAAATGTCTTATTAACACGAACAATTCAAACAATATTACCCATGTCGGCTTAATAAAAAGGGAACGATACACAACAAATCAATAGGAAAATTTCAAACAAACAGACCCACAAAAAATTAAGAAATGGATGGTGAAAAGACTGCATGGGGAATTGTCCATTTTTCTATTAAGCAGAATGGGGTAATGTCCGATGGGGAAATGTCCGGCCTAAATGGGATGGGGTAATGTCTGGATGGGGAAATGTCCGGCGACCATTAATACTAATCTAATATTTTTCTACAGTAATAGTAGAAATAAGATGTAGACTGATAGATCTGTAAAATTATTGTGCTTGAATTACAACATTTTTCCAATATTGCAGTAATTGCTTAATTGATTTTTGTGAATAGCACTGGCCAGTATTTTTTTATTCTCACCAGCAATGTATGTTTAAATATTAATAAAAGACATGAAGCAAAGAATCCACAATTAGCCACAATTAATAGGCATTATTGAGGGTCATAAAATGCAGTTTAGAAGAAAAAAACTTTAAAAAATACCCCCAAAATTGTGTAAATTTCTCACAGTTCTCTATTTAATGATTACTGTGTATGCACTAAACAACAAAACATTGGATGAGTACTTGTTGCACTCGTTGTGCTTGAATTACAACATTTTTCCAATAGTGCAGAACATTTTTCCAATAGTGCAGTAATTGCTTAATTGATTTTTAGCTCACCTACTGTACTTCTATTAGGGTGAGCTATTGTCATGACCTCGGGCTTCAGCGTCCGGCGTGTCCAATATTGTAAGATTTAATGTTAAGGTTAATTTCTCAAAGATCAGTGGGCTCAGGCCTTTGATATTGCATATGTAGGTTGTAGGGGACTATCAGAACAGTATTTAACCCTGATACGACTTTTTTTCAAATTTCACCTAAAATTTTCTGCCAAAACTTGTTGTAAGAATTTGCGTTTAGGTGTTGTAAGAATTTGCGTTAAAGTCAGCTTTTGTGCAGATTGTGCTGCTTTAACTTCTCATTACTGCTGATTTCATATTTCAATAACAACTGTAGGTATTAACCCTACTGTATGCAGAAATTGAACGGAAATTTTCTTTTTTTTCAGTCAAAATTTTCATGTTTTTCTCGGACTTAGTAAATTTTAAGTTGTAAAACTTTGTAAACTTTGTGTTTAGGTGAGTTGTGTTTCTATGTGTCTTTCCAGGCGATTAATATTCTACACTTGGGTTACTGAACTCCACTGCAGTAATATTTAACACTCATTACATGCATATTTGAGGAATTTGAGGCTGATTTTCTGTCAAAACTTGTTGTAAGAATTAGCGTTTAGGTGTTGTAAGAATTTGCGTTAAAGTCAGCTTTTGTGCAGATTGTGGTGCCTTCACCTCTCATTACTGTTTCTTTTCTCATTTCAATAACTACTTTAGGTATTAACCCTACTGTATACAGAAATTTAACTGATTTCTTCTCTTTTTTTCACTCTCAATGTTCACGTTTTTCTCAGACTTACTCAATTTTAAGTTCTAAAAGTTTGTGTTAAGGTGAGTTCTGTTTCTATGTGTCTCAGTGCTCCAGATAATTTTTTTTTCAGAGGAGTAATTAATCCCCCATTTTGACCCGAGGGAGTACCTGGACTAAATCCAGAAGTATCGTGTACTCCTTGGCAACTTATTGGAGGAGTACAAGAGTTTTATGTTGCAACCATTTATAATTCAGTATCATTTTGTAATAAAGACTTACACAGAATGCCAGGTGTATTATTTACCTTCCAATTTCATTCAATAAAAGATACAATTCTAAATTAGGTAAAAAGTTTTTTTTTATTTTATTCAAAAGGAATCATTAAAAAAAACTGCGTGCTAGTGGGACACAGAACATTCTGGTACTCCGGCAACAAACTGATGAAACAGGACTATAGTTCTGACTGAATCCATCTTCTCCAACAAGTTTCAAAACTGGCGAAACTAAATTAGGACCTGAAAATGAAATCCTATCATCACCCCCCCCCCCTCCCCCCCCCCCCCCAAATCAGTAAAAATAATAATATCAGTACCTCTTGTTGTTCTAACTTGCGTCGCAAACGTTTAGCAGAAGCTGCCTGGTGCTCATACGTTGCGTCGTGTTTTTTTATAGTCGAAATCTGAATATTTGTGAGTCCGACTGTACCCATAGCATTTTGTTTTTTCTCTTCCCGGCACGTTGTACAAAACAAGCGTGTTTCCTGGTTTCTTTCTGGAAGTTGTTGTACTTCCACCCATGGATACTGCACAGGAGTCTGAAATTCTATCAGTATAGCTATAATTCACTCTCTACGTGATATTTACGTTCCCAACGTAATCCCCTTCTGTTTTTTCTTCAGAAGGGGATTACGTTGGGAATGTAAATATCACGTAGAGAGTGAATTATAGCTATACTGATAGAATTTCAGACTCCTGTGGATATAGTCTTTGTAAGACTGTGATCCGGGGCCCTCCTGGCCCTCACAGTCTTTGAGAAAACAGTTCAAATTTCATCTGACTAAAACTAAAAGAAACTGGCCGCATTCTGGGTCGACTCAGTTCACGCTTCATATCGAAGACAAAAATCGTATAATCAACATACTACTTGTCGTACTCAGCCCAAATATCATTTATTTACGTGTCTGCATCATTATTTAACACAAACACAACATCAAATTCAAGAAATGTTGAAAAATATCTGACTTCACCACGTTAAAAAACATCCATTTCAAAGATAAATAATTGTACTACGCATGCGGACAGATATGTAGTACAATTTGTTTATCTTTGAAATGGGTTTCTCAAAGACTGTGAGGGCCAGGAGGGCCCCAGTCTTACAAAGACTACTGTGGATACTGCTTGATCCAAAGTTTTTTTGTTGAGCTTTGAGGTGCGTCCGTATGTCTCTTAACCTTTTTGAACACATTATCCAATATACATTTTAAAATGTGTTGTGCGACTGTAGCCGAATTGTCGACCGATTCGGGGAATTTTGAAAAAAATCCGGTAATTTTACTCTGGTTCATGTCTGATGATGTGATCCAGTTACTTTCTCTGCTGCAGCGCATGTGAAAATTCTGACTCTGGCTGCGTGATAAGAGCGCCTTTAGGCATATGTTGTCACTGATTGGTTGATTTTCTGGGAGGCTTCACGTGGAATTGATCGAAACATAAACATACGTAATTTCGAACACTGAGTGGCAAGGGATTCGTCGTCATAATAGTTTATTTCTGTAGTAGAGAATTCGAAATCTGTCTTTTTACACTGTATTTTGACTAACGATATTACGCAACTTTTAAAACAAGATCGACGAATACGACAACAGAAATGATTGAAGGCGTAAAACCGAAAACATAGGCGTAATCTGTACTCCTTTAATTTCTATTTGGGTCGTATTCGGCAATTTTCGATGCGTAAAATACGCCTGTACGCCCGTTATCTGGAGCACTGTGTCTTTCCAGGCAATTGATATTGTACACATGGGTTACTAAACTACATTGCGGTAACCTTGCGCCCTCATTACATGCATATTTCAGGAATTTGAGGGGGATTTTTGGGACTTATATTCACTTTCTTTAAAAAAAAATTTTTTTAACTTTTTTTTTTTTAATACTTTCTCATACTTGTTACTAGTAACATTAAGGCTTATTTTAGTTGTTGATGTGATGTATTTTTGTTGAGACTTATAGTCACTTTCTTGAACGAATGTTTTTCCGCCACTCCTCTTTAACCAATGAATGAACTTCAATTACAATTTCAGTGATTCTTCATTACATAATGCCATTTTGCACCTCCTATTTTATTTTTTTTCATCTGATGTATTTTTATTTTGTAAAAAATAAATTTAGGAAAGCCTTTCCTAATTCTTATTTATGATTTAATATCTGGCCTCACGATTCATATTCTTAATCATAAACATTTCTAAAAGAAAAAAAGGCTTTTATATCCAATGATTCTATGTTGAATTGATGTATAATAAATGCAGAAATATAGACTTTCCAAAGCCATCACATAAGCCACATTAATTGTTTGATGCCTAGTTAATGATTTATATTAACTAAATATTAGGTATGTTACATTGGAACGACATTATCAAGCGCAAATGTAGGTGAGCATTGGGATGTAACATCCCTCTTGTTGTGAATAGCACTGGCCAGTTTTTTTTATTCTCACCAGCAATGTATGTTTAAATATTAATAAAAGACATGAAGCAATGAATCCACAATTAGCCACAATTAATAGACATTATTGGGGGTCATAAAATGCAGTTTAGAAGAAAAAAACTTTCAAAAATACCCCCAAAATTGTGTAAATTTCTCACAGTTCTCTATTTAATGATTACTGTGTACGCACTAAACAATAAAACATTGGATGAGTACTGTGCACATTTTGCTAATTGTTTTCTAAATAAATTGATATTCTAAATTTTTTTTTTATTTCTTTTGTTTGTCATGAATACCAACTTATGTCTGTTGATTGGATTCTAAAGGATTAAGAGATCCACCCTCTGAAAAACTAATTCTTCACCTATAATCCCTTATACCTTTAATCCCAATAAGAATGATCAAATTATCATCCATTTACAAGAAATAATTTTGAAAAGTATTCAAGTATTCATATTTGTATTCATGAATACATTGTAAAGTATTCGTATTCAATGATAATAATAACTCTTTGGCCAGCCGCTGATTTGTCGCGGTCCTCATAAGAGAAGGCCATCATTCCCCCTGCACCCCACCCCCTCTTCCCCTCCTCTCCTCCCAGCATTCAGATATAAACTGCTTAATAGTGTCCCTCACTTCCTCTTTTTCAATTTCTTCAATAAGCATTCCTACCCTCTCCCTCGTGTCCCCCTTCAGCCATCTATCCTTTGTTTCTTCACCCCACTTCTGCATTATTCTTCCAGTAAATTTTATTCTATGAGGTATATACTGTGGGCATTCCAAGAGAAAATGTTCCAGGGTCTCCACTACTCCAGAGTGGCACATTTGGCATCCCTTTTCCCCATCTCTCCCAATTTTTCCCCGAAGCTCCAGTGATCTTGATCTCAGTTTGAACAGCAGTGACCCTCCAAAGGTGCCATCTAGGTACTTCTCAAAAGCTGGCTTTTCTTTATATTGTAACCCCTGCAGTGATCTTTTCACGCTAACCCCTGCTCGCCAGTTTCGATTGCAATCTTCCATGACTCTCTCTTTGACAAACCTTTTGCCTTCTTTCATTCCTACTTCTATGTTTGTGACCTCTATAGACCGAAATTTTTGAAAGGAGATCAGTGTCAGAATTAACCCTGGGGTCCAAATTTCCATTTCCCGGGCACTGGTATTAATAAGTGTTTTCTATTCATAAGGCACGCACGAAATTAGGGGAGGCACGCATAAATACCGGCCTGCCAGAAGCGGTGATATTTATAATTAATGTTTTGTAAAACAATAAATTTGTTTTGAAATAGCATCGCAAGTTTTTTCAATGGACTCAGCGAAGAAACAACAAAGGGACGTTTTGACCAACTATTGGGGACGTTTTGACCAACTGTTGGGGACGTTTTGACCAACTATTTGGGGACGTTTTGACCAAAATATTTGGGGACGTTTTGGTTTGGGGACGTTTTGACTAGGATTCGAGCGCAATCAAATTCAAGGGTTGATTGCTGCGCGAAAATAGGCGAGCTCTGAGGAACAAATACGGTTTCACAAAACTGACAAAAACTGTGAATGAGTAATATACGGCATGATATATGTCATTTCATATCAGGGGTGGGAAACATTTAAAAACATCGAAGATAAAACGAGTCAGATTTATACCAGTGTAGAGCCATGCCTCATCATCTTCAGTAGCCGCGGCCATTTCAAATCGTCGCACTGTTTCGTATGAAGAAGTTGTTGCGCAAAAATATTCATGACAACACACATCTAAACTAAAAATTCAAGTAACCAAAGGCTGTATAAATGACCTGTTGAACGAGGGTACCGAAATGAAATTTAAATGTCAATCCGCATAAAATTTATACGAAACGCTTCAGAATTATAATCGGTCACAAATAAGAACTGTCACTTTTTGAGTTTGAGATCAACATTTGAACTTCAAAAGCCCGTCTTGTTTCATAAAGTCAGCATTAATTTTTTGTCAGTTTACCCATATTCTCGACGTTTATTGATTCAGTTTAAATACTGCATTCGCAAGTGTCCGCTCCTTGTTCTAAGAACGTCAGATAACTCCATAACTGGCAAAAGATTACCAGTCGTTTGTTCGCTGCCGGGTCGTTTCGCCCCAATTGAATTCCCGTTCGGCTCCGGGTTTTTTCGTCCCACAGGTGGAGGTTGGGCTGTTTCGATTAATCGACTAACCGTCGACTGTTGCAGTAGTCAACGGTTTTTATTTTTAGTCGATCGTCATTCATTTTTACAGTGGTACAAGTTGGATTAAAATTGTGCTGTGTACTTGTAAAATGTAATAAGAATTGAGATAAATTAACAGATTGTTAACCTTTGAGTTTGAAATGTCTCGCCATAGTTACTTGTAATGTCCCATGGCCTTTGTTTTCTGCATTATTGTGCAACAACGTAATTTTGAAAACACAGAGATTTGCGATTTAATCAATCCCTGTTCTCTAGTATTAACCAGCACCCATTGGCATTGATCAGTACTAAAGAGTATCGTTAAAATGGTGTATCTTTTAATAATTGCAGTTCGGGAAGTCACTGCAGAGTAAATAGAATCTTCAAAGTCTTGTACACTTGAGCAATCTTCTTTGGAATAATTGAAACCGCAAGAAAGTGAGAAAATTGGGGGGGGGGGGAGGATTATATTAAAAATTTCTGAATATTAGTTACAGAATAGAAACATTTGCACAAATGTTCTTCTGTTTAAATTCTTCAAATGTGCCGGAGATATTCCGGTGTTTCTATTTTATCTCGATGCAGAAAGTTACACATTCAAACATCGTCAGTTTTAAATTTATTTTGTATGTATATTGGAGATTGTTGAATTCACTGAAAATGACTATTAGTCGACTAACGATCGACTAATGCTAGCGATTAGTCGACTATGAAAATTGATAGTCGCGACAGCCCTAGGTGGAGGTGGATGGTTTTGCCTCCCAAATTTTATTTTGGGAATGAAATGTACATGTAATTGTTTCCTCTGTACTTTTCCCCAAAGGATTTACAGAAGTAAACAATTTCCATTACAATTATCTAATTGTTACTAAATTGAGAATATATTGGTTTCTTATTCATAAGCACAATTAAAATTTGAATATAATTTGTACATTTATATAACATCTGTAAAAACACATTACAATTATCAATCAGCCTGTGCCATTGGTTGGAGATATGTGGTGTGTTGGCTTGTTCTTTAAATGCAGCAAAGGCTTGGACAATATGACTGTGTGGCAGAAATGGCAATGCTAATGACTCTGATGTATGTGTGTATCCCTTGATTTTCCCTGTAGGATCTTGATAAACCTAGGTCTTGTGTGTGCCTCCACACTGCCAGCGTCCAGTGGAAAATGCAGATGTTGACTTTAACATTTGGAAAACGAGGCCTGACTGCCTGCCATTAATTTTCTGCCTTTGTGAAATTATTTTTTCAAGAATGTAAATGTGTTGTGTCCGTATTAGGTATTTATGCATTTTAATGTTGATTGAGGAAAACCAATAAAAAAATTAAATAAAATCATCGTTGTTTCACCCCTCACACCCGGGTGGGTCGTTTCTCCCCCAGTATAGGAAACGACCCAGGGCGAATGGGAATTGGGGGCGAAATGACCTGATAGCATTTCATCAGTGCCCCCCCCCCCCACCCACCCACACACCCAGTCATTGTTTGGTCCAATTCGTTTTGTTCCCGAACAATACGTTTTTGAGCGGTACCTGAAAATCTACCCTCAGTAATTTCGCCCCAGTTGAATTCGACCTAAAAAGGCGAATTTGATGGATTGGACACAAAATGAATTTGATGCAAAAAAGTGATTTTGATCCACTTTTGGTGAATTTGACCCAGTCAACATAAATTTCATAAAAGTAACTGAACAGGTGAAAAATTTCAATGACCTTTATTTTTTGACAGATATAATGTATGAAATATCATTTCGTATTATTTCACATGGAGTGACAAAATCATAAAACATACAGGTGGGTGGGTAAACAAAGCAGACATATATAAACACTTAAATTAATTTATCATTCTGTTGGAGCATTAATATCTGAACATTTTTTTAACATTGCCATGTTGAAATTTCCTTATTTTTCTGTCCTCACTAATTTGGCAAAGGGACATGAAGTGTTACCCTTGTCCATCCCTTTGTCCAACCATATGTACCTACATCCGTTCTGAATATGGTTTTGAGATGATAACTTTTGTTTGACCAAACAAAATGAAACAAAATTTTATATATAGATTTATAACCACACAATACAAGTTGAGATTGATAGGTTTGGTCCGATATTTTTGGCAGAGTTATGGCTCTTTTCCAACTTAGAAGATCATAAAGCATGGGCATTAGTGTCCCATGGATGCATTTGTTGGCCTGTTGTATTGGCACTATGGTTTAAAGATAAGATATTTATTAATTCAGTATCAACAAAGATAATTAAATGACTAGAAACACATGCTTGGGAGTGTGGGGTGGGGCCATAGCCACCCTTGGCATTGCACTTGTTTATATATTCTCAAAGACAGAAAATCTTTTGCTGCAAATCTCTGTACTTAGCTTTTTGCTCACGTTTCAGTTTGTTTTCGACCTTTACATGTACATAGAGACTCTCCTTGGAGAGCAAGTCAATTAAAACATAAAACTGACTGTTTACACTGGCATTTATGTTTTGTGGACACTTTGGTTGAAAATTAACCACTTATCCACTTCCCAAATATCACTGTCATCTACATATTTCTCACATAGTTTTTGGTGTCCACAATGGTGCTTTCAGCTATCAGGGTTACTGAATCTAACAAAGAATTGACAACCGTAAAATTGGGCTGTTCAATGTTGTCTGACATATCGATGTCATGCACAATGTGAGATCTACTGTCGGTGTGTTGGCAATTGTTGCATAACCATTCAATGGATTCACTTTGACAAATGGCCTCTCTGTAGGTCTCATAAGTAATGCCTGTATTGCATAGACTATGTTGCCATCACTTGCAGTTCTCACATTATAAACCTTCTTGTCTGGGCCGCACTGGATTCCCACAGTCAAGACATTCGTCCTACAATATTTTTTCAATTTTTGTTGAGACTGAAATATTTTTATACTGTACCAATGACCCAGACATAGCTGGTGCTAACTCTTAAAATATAGGGCCAAACACAAATTTTGCCCCCCAATCCCCAAAATTTGCATCTAAAACTAAAGAAAACATGTCCTGAAAGGCCCTCCACACCTCGCCCCCACTGCGCATGCGCAGTGTCCAGGACGTTCCGAAATTGGCGCCATTTATCATTCTAAGTTTGGCCCTTCATCAGTTAACATCTGACTGATCTTTGTGCTTTTAAATCTCAGTTTAAATGATGCCAGACACATAAATATTAGTGAAATGGTGATTCTAAGGAGGATAGAAAAGGAGGAGAGGAAAAGAATGTGTGACAGAATATTATCAGGGCTGTAACTTAAAATTTTTTAATGAAATTATGTTAAGTTACCTATTTTCAAGGCAGCAGCCATTTTGTTGTCATTCTGATTATTTAGTTACACTGTTTTTTCAAGTGTTTTTCCTCTCTCCCTGTCCTTTAAGTTCCCCCTTGCTATTCTCCCATGCTTTTGGCATAGTTTCTGTAATTATTATTACTAAAATTTCTTGGGAGTTTTAGCTTAATAACAGAATGAATTCTGTTCTTTCCCCATGTTTACGTCTTCACCTACGGGTGGTTAGGCGTTGTGTTCTGCATCTACCATCTGATGTTCTGCAGTTTCTTCCCTGGAAGTCTCTGTTTTGCATCAGATGGTGTATTTTTGGTAACTGATTTCGGGCCTGGGTGCCTGGAGTCTTATTTTAGTGTTTTTACACTCATTGTTTACATTTACAACAGCCCTCTGTGTGAGGGGGGGATTTCTAAATAATAATATCTTTATGTTATTTTAATCATAACTAGATACATTATTATTGTTCGTAAGTGTTGAATAAATTGTTTAAAATATTTTTAAAATTTTTGTCCACACTTAGGCTTGGGATCCATTGGGGCTCAACGTTACTTTTCAGAAACTTGGGCTGTTCTGAAAAAATATTTTTTCAAAATATTTTGATTTCAATTATTTTTTCTATATTAATGGATCATATTATTATTATGTATTTGATTGCCAGGGGTTAGTGCGAGTACCAGGACTTGTTTTCTTTTCTCATTGAAAGGATATTGATCAATTGTTTTAGGAGGAAGTCTTCCTCTGACCTTATTATCATTCTATATGTGGTCAGTGTACTCGCATTAACTCCTGTTCTGTATCGTATGATTTCGATGACAATATGGGAAGCGTATGTCACGGTATGTTGTTGGGGATTTGGACACTCCGGTCCTTTCCCCGCAGGGTCACTCTACTTTATCAATTTCTATTTCAGACGATCAAGATTAGGGTGATGTATCTGTGATGTCTTCCAACAGTGTGCCTCCGTCGTCACAATTAATGAAGGGCTAGCGGAAAAGTGCTCATGTAATACGCCAATTGCCTAAGAGGACCCTAGTAGGTTCGACGGCCTTTGACGTCCGCTAGCTCGCCCGGTGTAGCGTCCATTCACCGAATGGTTCGGCAGCCGGGTTCGTCCGTTGCGGTCTAGAAGGAATTTTGGGGTGATGCGAGCACTATAAAATTAACTTAATGCACACCCAGTGACGGCGGATCGGAGGGAGAACGGAGGAAGCCTTTTAGTCCGGTTCATAGCTCGTTCCGGTCCATCCGGACGGCAAGCGAGAGAGGCCCCTCTCTCGTTCAACAACATCTGGCCCCAGATGTTGTGGTACAAATGTGTTGTTAGCGGAGCATACGTCCGTCGCTCGGGACGCTCCGTTGTATAGGCAGTCCGCTGAGACTGCTAAGGCTTCCTCTTCTCATCAGCGCACACGACCGCACCTTGGCTGCGTGACCGCCGATATATTACCAGCTTCGCCGATCAAGGATTCTTCGGCGACCAGGTCACACCATCCGGCAGCCAGGGATTCGAGACCGATGGACTCCGGACGTTCGCATAGGAAGTATGCGGGAGCCATCTGATGCGGAGCTGCCCTCGGCGAAGCACCGATAGACTGCGCCTCCGCAGGTCTCGACGCCGGACATTCTTGTGCACATAGCACAGCTTATCGCAGCATCCCAGCAGCCGACAGAAACGGTGTCGGATCGAGAATTATCCGACAGCGCTGGGTCGGTAGCCGGGGACTCGAGGCCTGCAGACTCCGGACGTTCGCATAGGAAGTGTGCGGGAGTCAACGTACACGGAGCTTCCAGCGGCAATGCATCGTAAGTCCGCTACGGCACAGGCCTCGGGAACGGACGTGCTTTCCTTAATAGCACAGTTTATCGCAGCATCCCAGCATCAACTGAATCTGTCGCATATATTTTATCCGACGATGCTGGGTCGGGACGCTCCGCGGAAGCGGGTACGGACGTCCGAAAGTTTCATCCGGTCCGACGGGATACCGAAAGGGATTCGGTGGATTTCAAGCTTTCCCTTTCGGAACAACATATGCTGCGATGCCGGATAAGAAACTGATAGCGTCGGTGGACTTAGAAATTTTTGGTTCGGTTCAGGGACATCGTCCCTCAGTTCCGACATAATCCAATAATGTCACACAAACTTTCGAATTATTGAACGACGCTATATATATTATTATTTTATGCTTGCTATCCAAGCATTTCTGGTTTCTTGTTCGAAGAGTTATGGAGATGTCTTTCAAAAGTGTGCCTCTGTCGTCATAGTTAATGAAGAGTTAGCGGCAATAAGTGCTCATGGAATATGTCTATCGCTTACGGAATGACATTCGCTAGCTCACCCGGTGTAGCATACATTCATCGAATGGTTCGGCTGCCGGGTTCGTCCGTTGCGGTCTAGGAAGGAGATTTGGGTGATGCGAGCACTTTAATTACTTTAGTACTCACCCAGTGACGGCAGATTGAGGACAGATCGGAGGAAGCCAACAACATAGGGGACCGCATGTTGTGGTTCAGATATTTTACATTCGGAGCATATGTCCGTTGCTCGGGACGCTCCGTTATATTGACAGTCCGAGAGACTGTCTTTAATGCTTCCTCATCCTCACAGCAGGGCACACGACCGCACATTGGCTACGTGACCTCGAGTATCCGATCAGTTTCGGCATTCAGTGATTCCACAGCGAATAGGTCGCGCCATCCGGTAGCCAAGGGACACGAGGCCTATACACTCCGTTCGCTCGCATATTGGAAGTATGCACGGGGTAACGATCTCGGAGCTTCCTGCGGCAATGCATCGTAAGACCGCTGCTCCTCAGGCCTCGGTGACGGACGTGCTATCCGAGTTAGCACAGTTGTTTCGCAGCATCCCAGCAATTGACGGTTTCTCGGTCGAATCAGGAATTATCCGACGGCGCTGGGTCGGTGCGGTCCGCGGTTGCATCAAGCTACGGACGACCGAACGCTTTATAGGGTCCGACAGGATGGCGAAAGGGATTCGAAAGATTTCGAGTTTTCCCTTTAGTAGTATCGGAAGATGCCTTTCATATCTTCTGGCATTTCTTCCAGTGATTATTTTTCGGACTTCATTGCTGCGATCTTGGATAAGAGACTTATAGCGTCATTGGACTCGGATTTTTCGATCGGTACAGGGACTTTGTCCCTGACTTACCGACGCAGTCCAATATTGTCATTACAACATGTGTTTTATTTTTCGACGCTATATATTATATATATATATACAAGCCTGCTACTAAGCATGATAGTTTAGTTTCTTGTCCGCGTGGCTCATTTCTGCCATTTTATCTTTTTTACATATAGTTTATTTTGGCAGAGCAGGGCAAACCGAGAGTTCATATGCGTCTAGACGGTGTGATTAAAGACTGCATATATTCTTTTTCGCCGTTTATGTCTTTTCCAATTTCAATATTGGGAACGACATTATGTATAGTAGACTTAACTTAGACGCTTTATTATACGTAATCCGCCTTACTGAGGCGTTATCATTACGTCTTCAAGAAAAGATTTACGGGATATTATTCTCAATGTAATTTCTTTTGAGGGCAGTATTTTGTTCACGTATAACTCCGCCCTTCAGTGGCTGATTGGAGTGTTTAGACGTGATGCAGCCCTAGCTACATCCACGCGTGGATAGTAGGTTAAGAACTCTCTCAGAGTCGCTTCGTTCTCGGAGGAGCTTCTCTTCGACGGCAACTTTCCGGCAATCCATGAATTGCTTGGTTTATACATTCTCTTGTCTATCTACTGTTACAAGAGATTCAGACTGGGGCAAACATTCGGTGGTTGACTCAGAGAGTGCCGCCGCAGTTGCCGGACCCTAGTGTGGCTGTTATGACGGTTGCCAGTCAAACAGATTGGGATATATACTGATCCCTACGGATTCGAAGTGCCAGGGTCTTTGGGTTCCGCAGTCTTTTAGCTATCAGTTTAACTTCCGCGGAATAATGTTTTTTAGGCTTGCTTTATGTCATTGCATGAACATTATTCAGAAATGCATGCCCAAATTCCTGTCCTTTAATTCGACAGTAGTGGCGTATCTCCGGAACCAGGGAGGCACTCTTTCGTTTCCGTTATTCAATTTAATGGAAAGAATCCGTCTGTTGGTTATAGTACACCAAGTTCAGTTTTGGTCCGTCATATTCGGGGTCGTCTGATTGTTTTATCGCACTCCCGTTCTCTTACGGGTCGCTTGTTGCTGTCAGAATGGACTCAACAAACAAGTATTTAATCAGATTTGCTATCTATGGGAGCGCCCAATGATGTTTTATTATGACACAGCTTGCTAATCAATTGCAGACGTATGTGTTGGCTTGTCCAGATCTCTGAGCTAATACTGTTAACGCTCTATTGATCTATAGGACGCAATGATAGGATACGCGTATCCTCCGGCGCTGTTGTTTTAGCAGGTATTGCTAAGATAAACAACCACAATACATTTCTGTTGATAGCATCTCTATCTTCACAGAGATCATGAGTAATTTACTCTCTTGTCTACTGTGGATCTTAACGTGAAATCTTCCTCTATGTGAGGATCTTTTTTCACTGGGTAAATCGTGTCATCTTTATCACAACCAGCAAGGTCGCAACCTTCATGTATTCCGTTGTGTGGTCCGTATTGCATTGTAAGCACTGTACTGGACGAGCTTTGGACGCGATTTCTTACTATAGGAGATCCTCTTCTTCGCTATTCTATGCGACTAAAGTGGAGGCTCTTCCGTCGTGGTGTAGGGATCATTATGTTCATATGGTTGATCCCTCCATACTACGCATTGCTAGTTTTTAGTATACTTGTTTCACAAGATCTACTGCAGCCTGTTGTTATTTAGGTTATAGGTTCATGTTACCTCATACCTATGCACTCTACGATAGTTTACAATTGAGTCTTTTGTCTCTTTATCTAAGTCAGTTAGTAACTTTTTGATAAATAGACTTAGAATCTTTAGATTAAATTCCTATACGGATTTTAACTTCGGTTCTTATTTAGCTAAGTAATCATTTGAGCCTCTGGAAACAGTAGTTTTCAAATTCTGACCTTTTAGACAGTAATTCTGTTGGTTTCTCTTTTACTGTAGAGTCAGTGAGTTTCATGCACTATCGATGGATGATTTTCACTTTCATAGTTTCGGAATCAATACTTCCGTTACTATTTAGGTTGGATTGTTGCATAAGAGTTAGGCTCCTATTATCCGGAACCTATTATTTTAAGGTCCTTCCGTCTTCGTATGGGCATAGGCCTTTACTCTTTCCGGGTACAGTTTATGTATTTATAAACAGATATCTGTTTATTACAAGGGCGTAAGCTTCTTCTGTCTTTGATGTCTAGTAGAAGGACGTTACGCTCCATTTTATTGTTAATCGATTCTATTAACTAGCGTACTGCTTATGGTATATCATTGGCTTAGCAGTTGTGCTTAAGATTTCGGCTCTTGAAGTAAGAGTTCTTCTACTTCTTGGGCTTACATTAATAGTGTTGCTATTATAGATTTTTGAAGGCTGCTCATTGCGCTCAGCCATCCATTCATGAATTTTATCTCAGAAATATCGAGTCCATTTCTGGAGGCCTCTATTGTTAGGTCTATTATCTACTGCTCAGAATGTCATTCACTTAACAGTTGCTACTATAGCTAGGTAGGCTGTCTGTTTCGGCAGTGTCTCCGTTCGGCTGCCCTCTTCGCTCTGGGCTATTTGACCCAGGGCAAGAAAAAGGGGGGGGGGAGGGTGTTCCCTTGGGTCACCTGTTTTTACTATGAAAACAAGGGGATACCTCCTCCGGAGTTAGTAATTCTGAGCTGTTATTGGGATGGTTGTTTAGTGAGAAGTTTAAGTTTATAAAATTCATTCAAGTCTTAGTTTTTAAAGTATAGCTTTTGAATATTGCATATGTCAACGGACATGATTATGCAATTCTCACACACTTTTAGGAGTATAAGAGTCTCTATTCTCTAGACTTACTTTATTATTGGCTTACTTTAAAAATTATTAGTATAAGGATTATTGGATATTAATAGAGTACATGGATGTATGAAGCTCAATTTTTGGAAGGTGTTGTATCTTTCTAATTTATCATAAATAAGAAAGATACATGTAAGGCCTATTACTTCTTTTCCCTACAGGGGATGACTCTATTTTATTTTATTGAGCGTATTCCATTTTGCTCTATGTCCTTGGCCCTCCAGCCTTTTTACTATTCAGCTATGTCTGGGTCATTGGTACAGTATAAAAATGTTAAAAAATTTATAGTAATTTATATATTTTTTATACTTACCAATGACCCAGACGGGGATGGCCCTCCCAGGAGTTGGGAACTCTTGCCTCCCCGCTGAGTACATAGCGCTTACCAGGCACTGGTTATTAGAATGATAAATGGCGCCAATTTCGGAACGTCCTGGACACTGCGCATGCGCAGTGGGGGCGAGGTGTGGAGGGCCTTTCAGGACATGTTTTCTTTAGTTTTAGATGCAAATTTTGGGGATTGGGGGGCAAAATTTGTGTTTGGCCCTATATTTTAAGAGTTAGCACCAGCTATGTCTGGGTCATTGGTAAGTATAAAAAATATATAAATTACTATAAATTTTTTAACTTTCAGATTTTTATATCCATTTCAAACAGCTGTTAATAGTGATATATAGCTCTCTGAAAGAATCTGCACTTGGGGATGCGATGTGCATCCCATAAGTAGATGAATGTGGTATTTTATTGCTGGTACGTGTACTGCCTGTACTGGACTGGTGGCTGCTTGGCTGGTCTTGCTTCTTACATCTTTTGTTTCTTCCGTTTCTTCTTTGGCAGAGGAGGTGGAGATTTCTTGACTTTTGGCGGTGGAGGCTCGGGTTCCGTCGTGTTTTGAGCTAGTCTTGTTGCCAAACGATGTTGGATTGCACTGCAGCCTTTGCCTTTCTGAGTTCTGCCAGCTGGTTTTCCATGTCATTCATGTACTCATTTCGGAGAGTGTCATCTCTCTTGGCTTCTTCCATGAGCTCCATTGTTTGTTTTAGCTCTTTAGCAGGAGATCTGTGTGTTGACTCTTCTGTTCCCACGATCTGTGATTCCAGTTCGTGGGCAAGCTTGCTTATTTCTTCATTATCTTCCTCTTTAGCGTGGGGGTCCAGGCTGGAGATGGAACTGGAGATAGACATTTAATGTATGGGTGGTGTTGAGGATGGGCTTTTCTTCTTCTTGCACTTGGTCCTCTCAGCATTCTCCAGGTGTGGACCAGGGCCCGACTGGGCAAAGATGCTACCACTCCCCAGAGAGGCTGATAGTCTGGCTGCTGGTTTCTTTGGTCACTTTGTTGGAGCCATTCCAGGTAGTATTGGAAAGTGCAAAATCACCTGGCAAGTATCACCAGAAACATGGATGGTCCAGTTTCTGGTGTTATTCACATTCAGACATTTTAACATGTCCAGTAGCTTCTGTGGAAAGCTTAAGGTCATTTTTGCTGTGGTTAGTGGTGCTCACAGAGAATACAGTGGGGCGTCCGAACTGATCGACAGATGACAGCTGAATGGAATGAAAAAATGGTGATAGCTAATCAAAAGATTCTATTATATCACACCATTTTAATACTTTACACAAACAAACACACAGATATTGAGTAATATTTAGCACCTAATGCATGCTGATGCAAGCTTATTCATTGAACTGAGGGTTTTGTCATTGAGCACTAATTATAATTTTTAAGTAAACATGTTCAATTACTAATTTCTTGTCAACCTACCTCACAATTGTTTACAACAGGCTTGTATTACAGTGGAAGTCCCTAACTTGGAAGTAAACTGTCTATTTTGTTCTTTCCCAAGCGATTTGGGAAAGAAAAGTGGTGCAAAAGCACCAAGAAAAATATGCCAAAACTGGGTCAAGTGCGACCAATGCACATCCAGTAGGGGACACGATTCTCCTTGTACATATCCACATCTTGCGGTACCAGTGCACAGACGTATAACCAACGCGTCATTCTTTTTTCTTCTGCCATCTTAGGAAGATGCGTTTTCATTTGCTCTGATACATTGATAATTCAACTCATTTACACTCTGTTCCTGTGCTGAATCATGGATCTGCTGACCATTGAATAAACAGGGCTGTGTTTTTTGTATATTCTCGATTATATTCAATCACATTTTTAGCTGACCTGAGCAAAGCTCAAGGGGAGCTTTACTAATCACTTTCTGTCTGTCGTCGTCCTGTGTTAACTTTACATTATCAACTTCTTCTCACAAACTACTTGACCAAATTGAACCAAATCTGGTGTGCATGTTCTCTATCATATGTCAATTCAATTATGTTCAAATCAAGTTGACCCGCCCCTCAGTAGGGCCTCGCCCAAAAAGTGAGCCTAAATCTTAAAAAATCTTCTCATGAACCAGCAGTAGCAGAGGCTTCATATTTGGTGAGCAGCTTCCTTTTGAGGTGTAAACTCAGATTTGTTCACAAGAAGTTTGAAGGGCTATATTTGCCATCGTTCTGGGAGGGGCAAGAATTTTTGCCCCGCCCCAAATTTCTATATTCCAAACCCAGAGGCTGATTTGAACCAAATTTGATATGAGGGCTTATTGGGTCATAAGTAGTTAATTTATCCCCCCCCCCCCCAATTTTCCCATCGCCCCATGGAACCGCAGGAGCAAAAAATAGAAAAAATTTAAAACGCCCATATCTCCAAAACTACACAGCACTGAGAATTTTTATATGGTGTGAAGCTTCCTTAGGACCAACAGAATGGATGGTAAAAAAAAATTGCTATCGGTTTTATCATAGGGTACTTTTTCCAGGGCTCGCCTTGAGTAAAATGGTCGGGGCCTAAAAAAAGTCCCCCACATATTGAGGTCGGGGCCTTTTCGGGGTTGATTTTCCATTTTGTCCATTATTGTTAGTGCTTTTTTGTGAAAAATGTCGGGGCTTGAAAAAAAGCCCCCAGCAAGTGCTCCTCGGGGCTGATCTCGGGGCCTGGGCTGATCAGCCCCGACTCAAGGCAAGCCCTGTTTTTCAGGACTTTGAAAAAGTCCTGAGTCAGCATTTTTTAACACTGTGGGCAATGGGAAAAACATTAAAGAATCTTCTCCCAAACCACTGGTCCAAAAGCTTTCATATTTCACATATAACTTCATTGGAAGATTGATTCACATATTTGTTGAAATTAATTCCCTGGGTCCTTATTTGGGCTCTCTATGGGAGCCCAAATGTTCAAATTAGTGAAATATGAGGAATATTCTTTAAAAATCATCTTCTTCAGATCCTCTGATCAGAATCTTTTGATATTTGGTATGCATCATCCTTAGGGGGGTGAAATTCAAGTTTGTTCAAGCCAAGTCCCTGGGATCATATTTGGGCTCACTGTGGGAGCCCGAATTATAACTTAGTTCAAAATGAGGAATTTTCTTTAAAAATCTTCTTCTTCAGATCCTGCAGTCAGAATCTTTTGATATTTGGTATGCAGCATCCCTGGAGGGGGTGGGTGGGGGGGGGGGGGGATTCATGTTTGGTCAAGCCAAGTCCCTGGGTTCATATTTGGGCTCACTGTGGGAGCCCGAATTATAACTTAGTTCAATATGAGGAATATTCTTCAAAAATTTTCTTCTTCACATCCACCAGTCAAAATCTTTTGATATTTGGTATACAGTATTCTTAGGGAGGTGAGATATAAGTTTGTTAAAGCCAAGTCCCTAGGTTCATATTTGGGCTTCCTGTGGGAGCCCGAATTGTACCAAAATTTCTATTTTCCAAACTCAGAGGCTGTTTTGAATCAAATTTGATATGAGGGCTTATTGGGTCATAAGTACCTAATATTTATGCCCAAAACATTTTTCCCGTCACCCCATGGGAGCTGCAGGAGCAGAAAATAGAAAAAAATTAGAACGCCCATATCTCCAAAACTACACAGCACTGATTTATTTTGTGTGAAGCTTCCTTAGGAACAGCAGAAAGGAATGGTCCCCCCAAAAATTGCCATCGGTTTTATCATAGGGTACTTTTCCTGGACTTTTGAACAAATGCTGAGTCATCATATTTTAACACTGTGAGTAATGGGAAAACATTAAAGAATCTTCTTCTCCCATACCACTGCTGCAAAGGCTTTCATATTTCAAATATAACATCTTTGGAAGATTCTTTCACAGGTTTGTTGAAATCAAATCCCTGGGTCCATATTTGGGCTCTCTATGGGAGCCCAAATGTTCAGATTAGTGCAATATGAGGAATATTCTTTAAAAATCTTCTTCTTCCGATCCACCAACCAGAATCTTTTGATATTTGGTATGTAGCATCTTTAGGGAGGGGGGGGGAGGGGGAGGGGGGAGATTCAAGTTTGTTCAAATCAAGTCCCTATGAGAGCCCGAACTATAACTTTGTTCAATGTGAGGAATATTCTTTAAAAATCTTGTTTTTTCAGATCCACCGGTCAGAATCTTTTGATATTTGGTATAAGCTTTTCTTAGGAGGGGCAGATGCAACTTGTTCAAATCAATCCCCTGGGTTGATATTTAGGCCACCATGTCAGGTGAGCGCCCTCAGGCTACCTGCCCAAATTGTAACTTAGATAAATATGAGGAAATTTCTTTAAAAATCATCTCCAGAATCATCAATTAGAATTGTCTGATATTTGGTATACAACATCTCTAGAGGGGTCAGATTCAAGTTTGTTAAAATGGGATCCCTGGGTTGATATTTGGGCTCCCTGTGGGAGACCCAATTTTAACTTAGTGCAATATGAGGAAATTTATTTAAAAATCTTCCTCAGATCCACCCGTCAGAATCCTTTCATAGTTGGTATACAACATCTCTAGGAGGGTCAGATTCCAATTTGTTCAAATTGAGCCCCTGGGTTATTAATTTGGGCTACCAATGGGAGCCTGAATTTTAACTTAGTGCAATATGAGGGAATTTCTTCAAAAACCTTCTTATTCAGATCTGCTAGTCAGAATTCTTTCATATTTGGTATATAACATCTCAAGGGGGGATCAGATTAAAGTTTGTTCAATTTGAGTTGCTGGCTTAATATTTGAGCTCTCTATGGGCAGGGGTTGGGTGGAGGGTGGTGGGGAGGCCTGTTAGGTTCAGGTTTGTTCAAATCCATTCCTTAGTGTTTTTCCATAAAATTTGCCTTTCATGACTTCATTCCTTTGTAGTGTTGATGAACAATGTCTAACTGAATGTGACCACAAATACTTCTTATAACCACTTTGGTAGGTGAGCGATTAAGGCCCCTTGGGGCCTCTTGTTTGTAATTATCTTCTCCATGTTCGCGCGCAACTTTCGTGTACCATGCGGTTCGGTCTTTGTTTTTGGTAACATATGTATGCTATCCTTTTGGATATTGCTTATGGAGTTAGGTGTCAGGGGGTATTTTCTGGCAGCATCTCTCCCCTCTGTTTGGTAAACCAGTTTCGCTTTACTAGTAAAATAGGACCCAGTCACCAATGCTTGGGGTGAAAGTCCTCTAAAATGGGCAACATGTTGATCAACGATTGACTAAACTTGACTTCATCTCCATGTTGTGTCACGATTAGCCATAGTGCATAAATATGTGACGTTAACCACCAACAAACAAATAAACAAACAAACTCCCCTCTGTTGAGGGTCAAATTTCTGTCTTTTGATCCCTTTTGGCTGTTTGGGTTCTGTTGTGTTCCCACAGGACTTTTATTTCCTGCCACCTTCTTCTAGTAGTTGGGGGTGTTCTGCTTCTTATTTTGGTTGGGTTCACCATACCTTCTACTTCTCTCACCTCTGTTATGCCCAGGGCGGTTCCTTGTGAGCAATGCCTTTTGTCTAAGTATGTTGATGATTCTCATGCTTCATTCTCTGTATGTAATGGGTGTTTTTCTGATCGCCCCCATGGGTCTTGGTCGTCCACCTTTTGGGCTTCCGTGAACCATGTGGTGCATTCTGTTGGCCGTTCTTCCCGTGCCCTCTGGAAAGGGGAATGCTGTTGTTAGGGGCCTCCCAACACGACTACATCTGGTGAGAGTTCTATGCCTTCTGTGGGGGATTTGCAGCCTATTCTTGCAGTGGATACTGCAGGAGCTGTTGAAATGTCCAGTGAAGAGATGCCTGGTAAAGGCTCTGGTTCCGGGACTGTTATCCCTCTCCAGTCAACATCTGAGGCTGCCACTAGGATTGTGACTCCAGGGTTGTCATTTTGAAAATTGCAGGAGGGCCATTATGGTTCGCCTCAAATCACCTCAGGAGGGCCATTTTCGGTTTGCCTAAAATGACCCCAGGAGGGCCATTTATGGTTTGTGGGGGCCATTTTGTTTCAGCCTGCTGGATAGACAACTAATATCATTTTAAGGTGCATGGTTTATGTAATTATGATGCACGTCATCAAGTAATGTGTAGATGCAGGCTTGAATATTTGGATGCCAGATACCAGGTTACCCATGACACTCGCTAACAGTGAGTGTTATAGTTATCTTCCATCCAAATAACCAAGCCCATATCTGTACTTTACATGATGACTGTACAAGCCAGTGCACTGTGCTCACCACCAGATGCCAATAACTTGGGGCGAATTTATCAGATTTGGGGGACGAATCACCCCGGCTTTGATTTTGGGACAAAACATCCCAGGCGAATCGTCAGGGGTCGAACTGTCTTGGGGATGATATGTCCTGTAATTGCTCGTGACACGGGAGTTGTCACAGTCTGATGTACAATGTAATAACTAATTACAACTTTGGAATTAGCAGACCTCTCTCTAGTATTTGGAAAGTTACTTACAGTCTCTACGTCGACGACACTCTTCAAACTTCACAAATTGCGCTTTGTTACCTCCTTCAATCCCGAAATTACCGTTTTGAGATGGCCGATTTTCAGATGCATTCAACTGAATTAATGGGCCGCAGAAATCGATGTTAGGCGGACGTTTACCATCCGCAGAATTTTGAACTCAGATGGGCGACTGCGGCCCAGGCGATCGCCTGCCTCAAAATGACAAGCTTGTGACTCCTCCTCTGGAGCCGAGCTTGGTTGCTCTCCGCTTTTTCACCATTTTCAACAGCATCTTACATATATTCTGCTGCTGTTGCGTCTGCAACATCTACAGTCACCGTTTCAGTCAGCCTTGGCCTATCCCTGTAGGGATATCTGCTAATTTAGATGTGGGATATCGGCCTCAGCCATCCCTGGCTTCAACTCGGCAAAGGGGTTGCTGGCTGATTCCTCTGCTGTTGTCTCTCAGCCGTCGAACTCAGCACTCGGCAGGTTTTGCTTTGGATTCAGATGCACATGGTGCGCTTCTGCCCATGCACTCTGGTTCTTCGGCCAGTTTTGCGGGACCAACACATTTTGTCCAACCTGGACCTTCTGTCCCTCAGAGGTCCACAGCGACTCTCCTGAGTTCTTGCACTTCAGATCCTTGGGGTGTTTCATACTCCTATAAGCAACTGTATTCAAATGTTTCGGCTGCCGCCCGTCGTCCCACGATATGATCTGAGCAGATACGGGTCGTGAGCTTAGGGAGGCCCTCTCCTTGCTCACACAGGTTCTTTCCAAAAGCCTTCCTGTTGCCTCCAGTGAGGTAACTAGTGGCTTCCACGTGCCCTCCATGGCGCCTCCTCCCGGGTTTGGAAGCAGGCCACTTTCTGATCCCCCGGTGTTCCTATACCATGGGAGTCATCGGCTGGTATGCTCGAGATAGGCTATGTGTCTTCCAACTCAGGGGATGGGTCAGACACACCTGACGTCAAAAGCCGTAAGTCTTCTGACTTGGGGGCGGCTGTTGACTTTCTGTTTACGTTCCTTCTGGAACTCAAACCGTCAGACCAGTCGGAGGTTTTAGTCAGGCCGTGATCATCGGTCGCACACCTACAGCCTGTGGAGCAACCTGTTTCTGGGCGCCTTCGATCGTACCAGTCAGTATAAGTGGTCAAAGCTTTTGCAGCATTGGACTCTAAGCTGAGTTCCAAGGCTATGAAGACTTCGTTCTTCACTAGGGCTAATACCTTTTTGTCCCCTGTGTGTTACTGTGCCTACGATTCCGCCAATCAGTCGGTCTGCCAGACGTTGATGGCCTTGGATCAGGACTCCTCCTCTCTCGGGCTTTCCAAGCCCAAGTCGACCGTTATTCTAATGGCGACTTTGGAGTCCCTGTTGGGCTTATCCAGAGAGATGAAGGTTTGCTTCAAGTTTCTCTCTCTGATTACGCTGTCTCTGCCTTGGCTACTTATCTGCCACCAGATAAGTTTGACGACATACAGGCTCCTTTGCATGTGATCTCTAAGGCAATCATGCATCTTACTCACACGCATGCCAGTAACACAGCTAATTTGGAATTAGTTCGCGGGATGCTGTGTTGTGTTGGACATAAGCCATTCCCTTCCTGATGGGCAGTGCGCTGCTCTTCGATCCACTTCTTTGGTGGGTTCGCGTCTATTCCATGAGTCTGAGATGACGTCCTGCATCATTTCAAAGATCAGCTGCTGCTTTGCCAGCCGGGGCCATTCCAAGCCTAACAAACGCCCTTCCGCTTCCTCTGTGAAGCCAAGAGCTGATCCTCCTTCTGCTTCTTCCTCTTACTCATGCGGTAAGGGTAAGGATAAGCATCAACAGACCAGAGAGAGGTCTAAGGATCCTTCTACTAGCAGTGGAGGTGGTTTCTCCTCTCGCGGGCCTCGCTGGTGCTCTAAATGAAGGTCCTCACCTCCATTCATCCCACATTGGAGGAAAGATATCAGAGTTTTCAAACCGTTGGCCCACGATCACATCTGATCCTTGGGTGTTAGATGTTGTTCGGTCTGGTCTGCAGATTTCCTTTCGGAGGCACTCCACTCTGTCAAGAGTGCCACTTCCAACTCAAGTTCCTTCAGGCAGTTCATGTTGGGAACTTTTGATAACGGAGATAGACAATCTCCTGTCAAAGGAGGTGATCGAGGTCGTCAAGAACATCCATTCCGTGGGATTTTATTCCTGCCTGTTCTTGGTGCTGAAGAAGGATGGCCGACTCCGACTGGTTATCGATCTGAGTATCCTGAACCAGTCTATCATTGCTCCCAAGTTCAGCATGGAGACTTCCAAGTCAGTTCGCCACGCCACTCCAGTCATCAGGGAGATTTTGCTTTCACCATCCACCTGCGAGACGCTTACTTTCACATTCTGATTCAGTGGACATTGTGAAAGTATCTCAGGTTTTGCTTCTATGGGGCGAGTTTATCAGTTCAAGGCCATGCCTTGCGGCCTCAACCTGGCCCCTTGGACCTTCACCCGACTGATGTCGTATGTGATAACTTTCCATCACACAGGTGCACACAGTCCAGGGTGACTACCTCTGCATATCTGGACGATATCCTCCAGGGGCACTCCAATGCTGCTCTTCTGGAGTCTGATGTCGACACACTGTTCAGCCTGCTCTTGTCGCTAGGGTTCAGAGTCAACGAGGAGAAGTTGGACCTGGTCCCTTCTCAGTCGTTTTATTATCTGGGGATGGCCATCCATACTGAATACGGTGTGGTTCCCCGGGTGAGGGTAGTGATTCTCTAAGCTTTTGCCCTGACTCTGACCCAGTCCATGTCCGCGACAGCTTGGAGTATTCTCCGGTTGCTCTGTCTCTGCGATTCCGTGACAGATCTAATTCCTTTAGGTCAGCTCCATGTCAGACCTCTCCAACACTTTTTGCTCAGTCGTTGGAGACCGAATGTCAATCATCTAGATCTGGTGCTTCAGTTACCTTCTTCCCTGGATGGATATTCTGTGGATTATGCAGGGAGTTCTGTTGGACTTGCCCATGTCCGATTGTGTTCTGATGGCAGATGCCAGCGATCTTGGATGGGGTGCAATGTTGGATCCTTTAGATCTTTCCTATAACAGGGTTTAGAACCAGGATCAAGCAGCTCTTCACATCAACCAGAAAGAGCTTCGTGCTCTTCTTCTGAGTTTCCGGCAGTGGATCCCCCACCTTTCGAATCGTCAGGTCCTCCTGTTGTCAGAGAATTCGACAGTGGTCGCTTACATTCGGAACCAGGGCGGCACGCACTCAGTTCCCATGTACAAATTGGCTCAGGATCTTCTACTGCTCGCTCAGGGCGTCAACTCCAGGGTGGTGGTTCGTCACATTCCTGGTCGTCTGAACTTCCAGGCCGACTCCCTGTCCCTATGGAGCTGGATCATTTCCACCGAGTGAATGCTTCACAGAGCAGTGTTCCAGTCATGACCTTCTTTTGTCAAGGTCACCTGAGGAGGTTTCACATTGACCCGACTTCATTGTGCCTTCATGCATATCTTTTGTCCAGTCCTGTCTCCTCTGTAGAGGTTTTTTTTTAATTGAGCAGTGGAGTGCATTTCTTCTTCAAGGCAGCACTCCACTGGTTTAGCCTATGCGGCTAAGTGGAAGGTCTTCTGTTGATGGTGTGCTGATCACTATGTTGATTATGCCGATCCTTCGATCTCCAACCTGTTAACATCAAGGGGTACGGGTCCATGCTTTCGGAGACCTTTTCGTACGTGGGAAAGCGTCGTATCGGCACTAATCCGTTCCTCTCCAAGCTTCTTCGGCACTTTTCTTTGAAAAGGTCTAGGGTTTTGCAGCTGACCCCTAGATGGAATCTTTCTTGGGTGCTGCTTTGCTTTGGGTGTGGGGGGGGGGGGGGGGGTTACAGTTTGAGACATTATCCCAAGTGGATAATCATACATACAAGACAGCTTTTCTGATGGCTTCTGCCTCAGCCAGAAGGGTTAGTGAGCTTCAGGCTCTCGTGGTTGTTGATCCAGCCTTTTTCAGGAGCTCCGCCAACAGTGTTACTTTTACCACTGATTGCTCTTTTCTGGCCAAGAATCAGATGCCAGACTCTACTCCATCTTCTATCTGTATCAGGGGTTCTTCCTGTTGAGGGTAATCGCCCTTTGCTCTGTCCGATTCGTGCAATTCGCATTTACCTCAACCAGACGCAGTTCATTAGGAAAGGCAGTAAACGATTCTTTCTGTCTCTTATCCCTGGTCGACAGAAGATCTCTCCTCAGTCCAGTTCTGGATGCATTTGTCTTGCTATTTGCGAATCATACGCTCATCCAACAACTGCCAATTGTATTACCAATTGCATTTCTGCCCTCGAGGTGCATTCATTGTTTACCTCCTGGGCTTATGCTAACTCCGTCAAGTTGTTGGATGTTATGCAGGCAGCCTACTGGATACATGCTTCTACTTTCTCCACCCTCTACCTGTGTCAGTTGCAGGAGCAGTCTGAGGACCTTTTTTCTTTCGGCCCTCTTATGTGCTCAGGCTGTTATCAACCTTAGCCATTAGGCTTCTTCCAAGGTTAGTTCCAGCCCTGTGCTTGGGTACTGTCCTTTCTGTCTGTGTGTCACACAGGGCCATATGCCTGATCTCTCATTGTCATTTACTAATGTTTGTGATGCTATGGTTTTATAGACCTTGGGAACTCTTCTGCGGTCCACGGTTCCAGTGCAGTCGGGTTATGTGGGGGCTGGTTATGTTATTCCCTCCTCCTATTGTCTATTCAGCCTGTTGTAAACAATTGTGAGGTAGGCTGATAAGAAATTTAAATTTTATAGTAAATTTCCTTTCTTATTATACCTATCACAATTGTTTACCTGGAGGCCCTCCTGTCTTTTTATTCGGATAAGAATCCTTTCTCCTCTCTGATCACATAACTCCAATGTTGGCGGCTTCATATAAGAATGACACATTGGTTATACGTCTGTGCACTGGTACCGAAAGCCGTGGATTTTTACGAGAAGAGTGTTCCCAACTGGGTGTTCACCAGTCGCACTCGACCCAGTTTTGGCTTATTTTTTCTTGATGCTTTTGAGGCACTTTTCTTTCCCAAATCGCTTGTGGAAGAACAAAATAGAGAGTACACTTCCGAGTTAGGGACTTCCACTGTAATGCAAGCCTGTTGTAAACAATTGTGGTAGGTATAATAAGAAAGGAAATTTACTATAAAATTTAAATTTCCATACCTTCCATTCTTTCCTTCACCTAAGTATACAATTATTTGTCGAAAATAAAATCAAAATTTTAAAATTCAGTCTGCTTGCATGTCTTATCTGCAAAAATGGGTATATTATTATCAAGTACCGGTAATGATTTTCTTTTAGTAAGATCAAAGCTTATAAGTTGATTTTTGTAGTTGGTCGAAATCACTTTTTGTAGTGGGTCGAAACCACTTTGGGTCAAATTCACTTCAAGTCTAATTTGCAGTGGATCGAATTTACTGGTATTTGTAAAGTCAACAAGGGAAGATAATCTACAACAACACTACAACAACATCCACATTGTCTCCATATATTTTGTGACTTTGTCCAAAACGTTTTGCAGGTCATAAATTCTGTTTAGTTTTGCCAGAATTCAAATTTATAAGAATCCTGCTATACATCACTACTGGATATCAAACCGTCCTCTGGACAAACAATCCCCTAGCAATTTGACCCAAACCAGCCACTAATTTAACCCGGACTGTCCTCAACTGGCTCTATTAATTTCAATAATTCGACCTAAATCGTTCACAGAAAGAGTGTCTCCAAACTGTGTATTTTCATCATTTTACCAAGGAGTGTCTCTCAAAAGCTACAAGCTTACTGTTGAATCCCATTTTTTAAATTTGTACTATTCCTTTTTGTTTGTGTTAATTTTCAATAATAATAATTATACTTTGGTATTCCACTGATTTGCCGCAGTTCTTTGATGAGGAAGCCTACACCAACCCTGTGCCCTGACAGATACTTCCTCCCTCATCCGAAATTCCCCCTTTGGCACTTTCTCATTTACCACTTTCTCCATCTCCCCAACTTTTGAATGTTGACCCCAATATTTAAAAAAGGCAACACTAATTCACCATCAAACTATATACCAGTAAGTCTTAGAAGTATAGAGGGTAAACTATTGGAGAAATTAATACATCAAAGGATCTTAAATCACGAGGGCAAATGAACTACTGAGTAACAACCAATATGGCTTTACAAACAGCTGATCGGCAACTATACAACTAAAAATAACTATACAACTGAAAATAGATGACTGGACATCCATATCAGATGAAGGTGGCAGACTCGAAGTTGTTTATATGGATTCATGAAAGCCTTTGATAATGTCCACCAAAGGAGATTAGTCAAAAAATGAAGGCATATGGTATAAACAACAAAATATGTAATTGGGTAACAGATTTCCCAGCAAATCAAAGGCAAAATGGCAAGTTTTTGGATTGACATCCTGTAACAAGCAGAATACCACAAGGATCTGTCCTAGGACCATTTCAATTTATTATATTGATACCAATCTTATTATATTGATACCAATCAGATGTTGTTGCTTCTAACGTCTACATATTTGTGGATGACACAAGATATGCCGTTAAATAAAGACAGAGGAAGATAAAGAAATCATACAAAATGATCTGATGAGGCTGTTTGATTGGAGAAATAAATGGTTATTGAAATTCCATCCATATAAATGCAATGTGATCCACATAAATAATGAAAAAAGGAGAGAAACAAAAAATTTATAACATGCCTACATGCAGTTGGGAACAAATATCTCTTGGAGAATGTCAACAATGAAAAAGATAGAGGTCTAACAATAGACTTTGAATATACATACAGAATCAAATTACAAAAGCCAATTAAATGCTGGGAATAATCAGAAGAGCCTTCGGAGCCTGAACATGAAACATTTTGTCTATCTGTCGGTTAATCATATGTCAAACATTGTTGCATACTTATTTCCCTGCTCTGGTTTTTTCATTATTTTCTATTATTGTATGTTCTTCTCAGCTTATGTCAATTCTATTGATAATAGCAAACATCAGTCAAGAAAATGACTTCAAATCTACTTGAACAAAACAAGCAGACAAACAAAAAAATTGATTCCAAATTTATTCAACACATTCCAGTGACTATTATAGTAATGAAGTGAGAGAAAATGTTCACTTTCTACACACTTAGTTCAAAATGAGGAATTTTCTTTAAAAATCTTTTTCTTCAGATCCAGCAGTCGAAATGTTTTGATATTTGGTATGCAGCATCCTTAGGGGGGTGAGATTCAAGTTTGTTCAAGCCATGTCCTTAGGTCCATATTTGGACTCACCGTGGGAGCTCGAATTGTAACTTAGTTCAAAATGAGGAATTTTCTTTAAAAATCTTCTTCTTCAGATCCAGCAGTCGGAATGTTTTTATATTTGGTGTGCAGCATCCTTAGGGGGGTGAGATTCAAGTTTGCTAAAGCCAAGTCCGTGGGTTCATATATGGGCTCCCTGTAGGAGCCTGAATTATAACTTAGTTCAATATGAGAAATATTCTTTAAAAATCTTTTTTTTTTAGATCCACTGGTCAGAATCTTTGGATATTTGGTATAAGCTTTTCTTAAGAGGAGCAGATGCAACTTGTTGAAATCAATTCTCTGGGTTGATATTTAGGCTACCATGTCAGGTGAGCACCCTCAGGCCCCCTGGGGATTCTTGTTGTATTTGGTGCTGGCCCGGTTTGTCCATTACGTCGAGTAAAGTTTTAATTATATAAATCATCAATGGTATAGCAATTATTCATCTACCTATTAGGGCAAGTGATTAATTGGTTAAGCAAGGTTAATCTATGAGATTAATCGATCAAGAAAACCCTTTAATCGTTTCAGCTCTAAAATTAATCAAATTTTATGAAATTTTATCTGATGAAAAAATGCTTATATTTTTGCGGGAACGGTAAATGGGTCTCCTTAACAAGCATTTGTGAGAACGTCACGGGAATGAAACGACCGTTCTCGCCATTTGCAAATCCCTGTAATTGCCATGGACTGGTTGTAATCCCTGCATGAAGTGCACGCATATGTTTATCAGGTAATAAAAATCATCATCTAAAAAATTTTAATTAACGAAGCACCGGGTTGTACCTAGTGCTTCATTAATTAAATTTTTGATGATTATTCCTATTATTAGTGTTTGGAATCTAATATCATTGTGTCCGGGGAAATATTGCCCATCTGTTTAAAGTAACCAGTCCACGGTGGCTGTACTGTATTAAAAAAGTTGTTACTTCCAAATGCTCCACTGTCAGTTACATATTCATGTGTGCATGTATGCCTTGCAAATTATTTAACAGTTTAGCTTTCTAAAAGGAGTTGACGGGAGCTTGGTGGCTCTGTGCTTAGAGCATTGGACTTAAAACCAAAAGGTCCCCAGTCCAATCCTGACCTGCGGTAACTGCGTTGTGTCCTTGAGCAAGACACTTGATACAAAATGCCCATGCATGGGCATGGTGGCATTGTGTGCTAAGGCGTACTGCATGTTGATGGTGCTTTTTCCTTCAAATGCTGCCATCTCTGACAAAAAGATGGGAAGTCAGACAGTTACTCACTGCTACTCAGTGGTTCTCAAAGAGTATTCTGGATTCTGACTTCCTCCACCCATAAAATTGTCTGACACGATGTGACCCTTGATATTGAAAGTGTCATTAAACCCCAATAAACAAAAGATGTGGCCATCCACTTGGTGAAGATTGTGAAACGGTCACGCAAAAAGTGAAATTTGAATGTAGGGGACATACGCTGACACTCTCTATAGTGTATCTGAAAACTCCTGACAGATATCTCATGTTCAAGAGAACAAATGTCGATTCTCAGGACTATTTGTGGTGTTAGCAATTAAATGATAATATTTTCAGGTTTTTTTCAGGCTTGTTAATTGTTTTAGCCCTCCACATGTACCTTGCATGGTAGCAGATGACCCTTGAAAATTAAACTAAAATGTTTCATTTTTCCCCTCAAAACATAACTTATGACATCTCATTGGAACAAGCTTAACCAGCTCATTCCATTGAGGGGTCATAAGCTATGTTTTTGAGGCAGAGGCAGAGAATAATAAAACTTAAATGGGGATTTTTGTAAATAGTGCTTTCTGGTTAAGTGCATGTCTGCTAGAATAGATTAAGGGATTAATGATATTATGCTATTGCACTATCAGTCCTTTAATCCCGTATTAAATAATTATAAGTCCTGTTTTGCCTTTCAGCATGACTATGGTGCATAAGAATGCGAGAGCATTATGGCGACTGGTTCAGAATGTTTACAGAGGTCCTGTTTCATTTACAAGAAATACTCATCATATCCATAGACATATGATTTTCCCATACAAAACATATATTTGCAGAACAGTTGTAACTTCAAACACTCGGCAGAAGAAAGTTAAAAATGTGTCATTAAAAGAGGATGTGGATACATCTACCTGGAAAGTGAACCATGATGTTAAATTATTTGATTCTAATGATTTGTTCATTGGAATAATGCCAGCTGAAGATGCTGAAAATTATGCCAAACGACATTCATCCACACTTATGTTACTTGGAGAAGAAGTAGATGGTCTCAAATCTTATCGGATAAAGAAGCATGATGAAGAGAGTGGACAGACTTCAGATAAAGTCAGTCGACAGAAGTCAAATAAAACATTTCGTGTGAAGACAAAAACAGACCCACATGACCTTGACATAAAGATCAGTAAAATGAGAACTACTTTAGAGAAGGGCATTCGTGTTAGTGTGAATATTTATAGTATGCCTCACTCACAGGTAAAGGTGTAGTTCGATATTGGTGTTGACTGGTCCTTTTGAATGGGTTTCCTTTCATTATACCCCCACTTTCAAAGAAAATGGGGGTATACTGGATTACATGCATCCGTCCGTCTGTGCGTCCATGTGCGAGTCCGTCCGAGACGATTCATAACTTAAGTGAATTATTATTTTTTATAATATTTGTTGGTCATAGGTATGCCCACACTAGTTATTTTTTTTTTATTATTTTTTTTTATTATTACTTGTTCACTTAGAAATTGTGTCCGTCCGAGCCAAATTTTGTCTGTTCAGCCTGTATCTCGGATACCGAATATTCTATTGCAATGAAATTTGCCATGAACACTGCTTATGGTATAGGCTTTAAAAAATGGATTTAATGATATTTCTCACAGTCTCCTTTTTTAGAGTTATCCCCCTTTTTTGACTTAGAAATTGTAGGAAATAGACATTATTTGTCTGTTCAGCCTGTATCTCAGGTATGGATTATCGGATTTCATTGAAATATGGCATGCAGTTTGCGTATGACAAAGGCTTCTGCCTCATTGCATAAAACTTCCAAACACCAAACAATTTACCATACCTTTTGTCTTAGAAATTGTTGAAAACTTTCGAAGAGAATGGGGGAGGGGGGGATACTGGATTGGGGTTATCAGATTTCAGTGAAATATGGCTTGTAGTTTACCTATGACAAAGGCTTCTGCCTCATTGCATAAAACTTCCAAACACCAAACAATTTGCCATACCTTTTGACTTAGAAATTGTTGGAAATTGTTGAAAACTTTTGAAGAAAATGGAAGTGGGGGTGGGGTATACTGGATTGCGTCCAGCCATCTGTGCATCCATCCATCAGTCCACACGAGAGTATTCATAAATAATATTTGTTGGTCATAGGTATGTCCACACTAGGCAGTACCAGTACACCACGTGGGGGTATGCACCGGACGAAAGTCCAGCTCTTGTTTTGACTAGATTCTAGGAAGAATAGTAGTTCTAGAAAGTACAGTGCAGTGGAACCCACTCAATTGGATATTTCTTAATATAATAACCATGTTTAGGGGATATAATATTTTAACACCATGTTATTTACCATTACTTTAGTACAAATTTGCCCTGTTAATTGAGTATAGTTTAAAGAGTAATAATAATAATAATATTAATGATAATAATAATAATAATCCAATTTAAAGCCATGAATTCACATGGTGCTCTCAGGGTTTATAATAAAAGGCCCACTTTGTGTTTTTGCTCAATACTTCGAACAAATATGTTCATGGATGACTCATGGAACCCACCCCTTCCCCCCAAAAAACCCCAACAAAAACAAAACAAACAAAAAACAATCAGCACACTGAAATTACCAGTATCAAAAACTTGCCTGAAAAGATGGGTTTTCAGTGAGGTCTTAAAAGAGTCCAAGCTTTATGGCATTTTGAGATGATCAGGGGCTTTGTTCCACGGAAGTGGTTCAGCTGCAGGGAATACTCTGTTGCCTTCTGTTACCAGATTTCCAGGTCTGTGAATGAGATTGTTTCCAGTCACTGATCTAAGACATCTTGCTGGTGCATAATGTTTAACCAAACTTGATAAGTGTAAAGGATCAATGTTGTTGAGTGATTTGTAGGTTAGGAGAAGTTTAAATTCAATTCTCTTCCTTACAGGCAACCAGTGTATTTTTCAAAACTGGAGTGATGTGGCAGAATTTCTTATTGCGAGTAACAATTCTTGTGACACAGTTTTTTATGGCCTAAAGTCTGTTGAGCAAATTTTGCCTAGAGCCCAAAAGCAGTAATCCAAGTGACTTGTTGCAAATGCATGGACAAGCTGCTTTGCTGTTCCCTCATTGATTGCATCACACATCCTATGAATCAAATAAAAAATTGTGTCATGTGTGAAAGATTTTCTCTTACAAACACTGAATTCCACATGTTTATAGACCTATTCGACCTCATTACAACCAACATAAATATTTAATCTGTTATATCTTGTTTGACAGAGCTCTTCATCATTTATCACTAAAATATTATGCATTTATTCTATTATATATTGTCTCATATAGCGCTGTCGAACAAGATATAACAGATTAAATATTTATGTTGGTTGCACCAGTTATTACTAAAATATTGGAGGGTGGTTTCTCTGGTTATGGAATTGGACGTCAAACCAAAATGTGTACAGTGCAATCCTCGCTAGGGGTAACTGCATTGTGTGCTTGAGCAAGGCACTTAATCCTGATTGCCCACATGGGAGCATGGTGGTGATGTGTACTAAATCCTACTGCATGTCAATGGTGCAATTGTCTTCAATCAATGCTAACCCTGTTTGTGTTGAGTTAGTACAATGGCGAGTCTGGCAGTTGCTCACCATTGCTCAGTGGTTCTCTCTGGGTACTCCACCCATAAAACTGTCCGATACGAGGCAATCCTGGCTGTTGAAAGCGTTGTTAAACCACAATAAATAAATAATCACTAAAATATAGGAAAATTACTGTTAATTGTATACTTTTTAATAGTAAAGTGGCTATTCAGTCTAGAGGGTTGTACTGTACTGTGATTTCTGTATTAATCAGATCATGATCTGATCACAACACAGTGACACTGTGGGTCAAGATTTCAAAGGGTTTAAAATTTCCGTGAGAATCAGGATCGATTCTCACAAATGATTCTTGCTTGGAAGACAATGAGACTCAACTTTGATTCTTGCAAAATGGTCATTGATTTTGAAAGTATTTACAAAAGAATGAAGAATTCTTCTTATTTTTTGCTCCCTCATAATAAGATTTTTGACTTAGCTTTGGCTTTTAGTGAAATTTTGGCTTTCTGCACAGAACCACTGCTTGTTCACTAGAACCACTGCCATGATACTGACTTCCATCAGCAAGACTATCAAAATCATGAATGTTTGAACACATGTTCTACATGAACATGCAAGAAAGAAACTCACCCAAATTGGATCCATGCCCTTATTAATAGTGATGAAGCGATTGTCAAAACTTGCTTGAACCGATTACTGATTATTTTTCTGCCGATTTTGATGTCGATTCATCATTCTGATAGTTGAAATAGGACCCAGAAGAAAATCTGTTAGTGCCTGTTATACTGCAGAATTTCATTGATAAATCACCAATTACGAAAGCTTGATACCACATAAGTTCTCAGAGTATGTATGCATAATGCTAGGCAATCTTAGCCAAAATAATATTTTCATTTTTTGGAGTTGGGGTGGATGAAGATTGTTATAAACGATACAATCACACGATATTGTTCTCTTGTGATGATTGTGTGTTATTCTGGTAAATAGTGTTAATACAGTTTTGTGTAAGAATACAATACACTTGGCTGTATTAACCAGGAAGATACTGAGCACACATACTTTGTGTTGAATAAGAACTTTGATGTTAATGTGTGTTGTGAAGTTGTATGGCACATTGTTTACAGACACACACGCGACATCAGAATGTATCAACATTGGAGAGAAACATCAAGGGAGGTAACTGAATTAAAAAATGAACTTGACAAACTGAAAATGTGCTTTTGACAGTCATTTCACTTACATGTTGTGTAACAAGCATCTACCATCGAAAAAAGAGTGTTTTTATTTTTTTCAATTTTAATTTCTTATTGTATTGTGATGCTTGCATTGTGAAGTACTACAGACTACCGGCTGAACACATTTTATTTATACATGTACCCAATGCAACGTTGTATATCACCACGATTGAAGACCATTGACTTCGATCAGCTGGGAATAGTGGCCTTCTCGTACTGATTGCAGATGGTAAATTCCATAATATCTCGGCTCTTCAAAACTGTAAATATTCTGATATGCACTACACACGTTTTTAATGGGGAAACTTTATTGAAATGGTCAGATATCATATATTAAATAGTCAGTAAAATATTAAATATATTATATATTTATGTTAAATATAGAATAACCAGAAACTGCCGGTTTTTAACTGCCGGTTTTCATAATCGGCAGACGCCTCATACCCGATCGGTTCTGATTGCCGATTCCGATTATCGATTCATCACTACTTATTACGGTTAAACTTTAGCTATATAAATATGAGGTTTGCTTTTTACTATGGAATATGAACTGGTTGCAGTTGCAAGATTATATAGTGCAGCGGCAGAGACCGAAAAAAATGAGTCAACCCCTACCAGTGGTATAACAAGCTGAAACCGGTCTCAAATGAACCGTGTGGATGCCTAGTTTTTTAAAACTGAGGTTGTAGTTGTTAACATTCTGCACAACATAGTGATTTAACCCCTTGAGTGCGGGAACATGAGAAAAAAATGCAATTTTTGATAATTCCTTATTTAATTCAATAGACATAAAGTACTTGGAGAATTGTAAATATTTTGGGATATTTCTATGTATTGGGCATGTATTAAGATATATCAGGTGGTTTTAAGATCCCAAAGGGGTTAAGAACCCCCAAAAATCCCCAAATTTAGCATATTTTTATACTGTACCAATGACCCAGACTTAGCTGGTGCTAACTCTAACAAAACCAGGGCCAAACACAAATTTTGCCCCCCAATCCCCAAAATTTGCATCCAAAACAAAAGGAAATCATGTCCTAAAGGACCTCCATACTACGCCTCTACTGCGCATGCGCAGTGACGCAGACGTCCCAAAATTGGCGCCAATTATCATTCTCTGTTTGGCCCTTCATCAGTCAACATCTCACTGATCTTTGTGCTTGTAAATCTCAGTTTAAAGGATGCCAGACACGTAATTTTTGGAGAAAATGTGATTCTAAGGAGGATAGAAGGAGGAGAGGAAAAAGAAGTGACAAAAAATAATCAGGGCTGTACTTAAAATTTTTTGATGAAATTATGTTAAGTTGCCTATTTTCGAGGCATGGGCCTCTTGTTGTCATTCTTGCTAATTGTTGCACTGCTTATTCCGTGTTTCCTCTCCCCTAGCCTTCTAAAGTCCCCCCTTGCAATTCTCCCATGCTTTTGGCATATTTTTGAGAAATTTCATTTCTAAAATTTCCTGGGAGAGTTGCTTGGTTACAGAATGTTTTCTGTTATTTTCCCCATAGTTACGTTTTCACCCATGGGTGTATAACGTTTGTGTTCTGCATCTTCCATCTGATGTTCTGCAGATTCTCCCCTGGGAGTCTCTGTTTTGCATCAGACAGAGTGTAATTTGATGACTGATACCGGGCCAGTTTTTTCAGTGCCTGGAGTCATGTTTTCTGGTGTTTTTACACTGTTTGTTTACATTGGCAACAGCCTTTTTTGAGGGGGGCTGTTTGCTTTTGCTGTAGTTTATCTCACTATAAGATACATTTATATTATCCGTAAGTGTCTCATTAATTATTTAATATAAATTTAAAATTTTTGACCACACTTTGCCATCAGATCCATCGGGGCTCAACGTTACTTTTCAGCAACTTGGGCTTCGCTGAAAAAATATTTTTTCAAAATTATTTTGATTTGCAATTGTTTTTTCATTTATTAATGGATCATGTTATTATGTATCTTTGTGTCAGGGGTTTTTGCGAGTAACTAGGACTTATTGTTGTTCTTTCACAATGAAGGGACATTGTTCAAATTGTAATAGGAAGAAATCTTCCTCTGACTTTCATGATCATTGTATTAATTGTAGTCAGTGTTCTCGCATTAATCCCTGTCCTATATGTGAATATTGGAATGAGAAACATTGGAAACGTGTGTCACGATATGTTGTTTCTGGAGAAAGGGCGATGCCGGCTCTTTCTCCGCAAGGTCACTCTACTCTCTCAGTTTCTATTTCAGAGGAACCAGAACAGGGTGATGTTTCCATGTTATCTTCTACAAGTGTGCGTCCATCGTCACAAATGAATTCAGAGCTAGCGGCAAAAGTGCTCATGGAGATTAGACAAATGTCGTCCGCTAGCTCTCCCGGTGTAGCGTCCATTCACCAAATGGTTCAGCAGCCGGGTTCGTCCGATGCGGTCCAAGAGGAAGTTTTGGGTGATGCGAGCACTATAAACATAATAGATGCACACCCAGTGACGGCGGATAGTAAGCGAGAATGGAGGAAGCCTTTGAGTCTGGTTCCTAGCTCGTCCAGGTCCAGCCGGGCCGCGAGCGAGAGAGGCCCCTCTCTCGTACAACAACATCTGGGACCAGATGTTGTGGTACAAAATGTGTTTTTAGCGGAGCATACGTCCGTCGCTCGGGACGCTCCGTTGTATAAGCAGTCCGCAGAGACTGTTAAGGCTTCCTCTTCTCATCAGCGCACACGACCGCACCTTGGCTGCGTGACCGCCGATATATTACCAGCTTCGCCGATCAAGGATTCTTCGGCGACCAGGTCACACCATCCGGCAGCCAGTGATTCGAGACCGATGGACTCCGGACGTTCGCATAGGAAAAGTATGCGGGAGCCATCTGATGCGGAGCTGCCCTCGGCGAAGCAGCGAAAGACTGCGCCTCCGCAGGTCTCGACGCCGGACATTCTTGTGCAGATAGCACAGCTTATCGCAGCATCCCAGCAGCCGACAGAAACGGTGTCGGATCGAGAATTATCCGACGGCGCTGGGTCGGTACGCTCCGCCGAAGCATCGGGGGCGGACGACCGGGAACATCATGAGGTCCGACCGGATGGTGAAAGGGATACGGATGACTTGGAGCTATCCCTTTCGGAACAACATAAAGCTGCCATGGACTTTATCCGGCACTTTCTCCCTCAAGTTGTTCCGTCGGGCCAGACTGCTGCGGTTCCGGACAAGAGAATTATAGCGTCATTGGACTCTGATTTTTTTGAGCGGTTCAGGGACATCGCTCCCGAGTTTCCGTCGCAGTCCAATAATGTTGCAAGAACATTTGAATTATTGAACGACGCTATATTTAAACTTGCTTCCAGGACGGGGAAAGCAGGTTTCTTGTCCGCTAATACTCTCAACCTGCCTTTCATTAATGCAAGGAATAAATTCGATACGGCAGGACAGGGTATACCGAGAGTTCCTCTGCGTATGGACGACGAGGCGGAAGACTTAGAGCTATCATTACCGTCGTCAGCTTCTATTCCAACCGCGGTGTTGGAAACGGCTATTGCGTCTAACAGAGCCAATTTAGATGCTTTATCTTACGCAGATCACCTTACTAAGGCGTTATCTCTGCGCCTTCAGGGGAAAGAGTTTCAGGATATACAATCCTCTTTAAGACTTCTTTCAAGGGCAGTAGCTTATTCCACGTGTAACTCCGCCCTTTCAGTGGCAAATCTGGAGTTGGTTAGACGTGACGCAGCCCTTGCTACATCCACACTAGTGGATTCTAAGGTGAAGAACTCTCTTAGAGTCGCTTTGGTCTCAGGAGAACTTCTCTTTGACGGCAAGCTTTCCGCTATTTATGATAAAATTACAAAGAAAGCTAAGGATTCTCTGTTGTTCAAATCTGCTCCTAATAAGACAGGCACTTCTGGGTCTAATGCGCCCAAGAGAGGTTCCTATAGAGGTTCCGGTGCGTCCTCTTGGTCTTATTCGAGAGACCGTCAGGATAGCGACTCTCGTTCGGGACGTCCTTCAGGCCGGGACAATCAGTCGGACGCCCCAAGGTCGACGGGGCGAGGTGCGGGCCGTGGAAGACGTGGTTTCTCCTACCGCAGGCTTCGCAGGTCCAGGAGGTGATGGCTTAAACCTCTATCGCGTTCCGGTTGGCGGAAGGTTGTCGAGCTTTTCACAAGAATGGGCGTCGATTACGGACGACCCTTGGGTGAGAGGAGTGACTTCGGAAGGTCTAAAGATATCCTTCAAACGAAAGCCTCCATTAACTCGAAGTCCAAAGTGGACTCATCTTCCGTCAAATCCGCAGAAAAGAGACGCTCTGTTATCAGAGGTGCAGTCTCTTTTAATGAAGAACGCGGTAGAGGTCGTAGAAAACCAGGAATCTCCGGGATTCTACAGCCATCTGTTTCTGGTTCCGAAACCAGACGGCTCGTTCCGTCCAGTCATAGATTTGAGCTGGATAAACAAGCTGATCGTCG
This sequence comes from Pictodentalium vernedei, assembly GCA_031216915.1. Lineage (NCBI taxonomy): Eukaryota > Metazoa > Mollusca > Scaphopoda > Dentaliida > Dentaliidae > Pictodentalium > Pictodentalium vernedei. The sequence continues at coordinate 342,692,642 of CM062297.1, forward strand.
CTCCGAAGTTTTATATGGAGACGATTCGATCGGTCAGAGCGAGTATTCGGGTGAACGATTATGCAACGAGCATAGATCTCAAAGATGCGTACTTTCACGTCATGGTACATCCGACATTCCGAAAGTATCTACGCTTCGCAGTCCTAGGAGTGGTGTATCAATTCCGGGCGATGTGCTTCGGATTGAATCTAGCACCCTGGGCTTTCACTCGGGTAATGAACTCGGTAATGATCTACTTCCGAGCTCATTCGTCTGCGGTAACGTCGGCCTACCTGGACGACATTCTTCAGAGGTACGGCAACGAGTTAACGCTCCAGAACGATGTTCAGAATCTTCTTCTATTGCTCCGACGTCTCGGTTGTATAGTAAACGAGGAGAAGTCGGATCTGGTGCCGTCCAAGTCATTCACTCATCTGGGAATGAGCTTCGAGACGCACAACAATCTCGTTCGTCTGCCGTTAACCAGAGCGAAATTAGTCAGTTGTTACGCTCGCTATTGTCTGCACGCAGACAAAGTCACGGCGAGAGAATTTATGAGATTGATAGGTCTGTGCGGAGCCGCCGCGGATCTCATTCCGATGGGGCGGTTACGCACACGTCCTCTTCAAATTTTCTTGACTCAGAATTGGAGTGTGAAAATTCATTCGCTCGATGTAGACGTTCTCTTGTCAGATCAAGTGAAACAAGAGATTCAGACTTGGGCAAACATTCAGTGGTTAACTCAGGGAGTTCCGCTGCAGTTGCCGGATCCGAGTTTTACCGTTATGACGGATGCCAGTCAAACAGGTTGGGGTGCATCATTAATCCCAACAGATTCGAGATGCCAGGGTCTTTGGGATCCGCAATTCCTGTGCAAGCACATAAACATCAAGGAAATGATGTCAATTTGGCTTGCGTTACGTCACTGGATGGACATTATTCACGATGCTCATGTCCAAATCCTATCCGACAATACGACAGTAGTGGCGTATATACGGAATCAGGGAGGCACTCATTCAGTTCCGTTGTTCAATCTAACGGAAAGAATCCTTCTGTTTGCACTAGAACATCACGTTCTTCTTTCGGTCCGTCACATACCGGGTCGTCTGAATGTGCTAGCAGACTCCCTTTCACGAAAGGGTCGCTTGTTGCCGTCGGAGTGGACTCTCAACAAACAAGTATTCAATCAGATTTGCTACCAATGGGAACGGCAAATGATAGACTTATTTGCGACACATCTCAACAATCAGTTGCAGACGTATGTGTCTCCGTGTCCGGATCCAAGAGCATTTGCAGTAGACGCTCTGTCGATCCCTTGGGACGGAATGATAGGATATGCGTATCCTCCAGCGCCGTTAATTCAACAAGTATTGCTAAAGATAAAACAATCTCAGTGCAAGATTCTGTTGGTAGCATCTCTGTCGCCACAGAGACCGTGGATAAATCTACTCAGGTGTCTGTTGTGGGACCTACCGCGAAAGCTTCTTCTTCTTTCGCAAGGGAAATCGCGCCAACTCCATCACAACCCGCAAGGTCTCAACCTTCACGTTTTTCCGTTGTGCGGTCCTTCTTGCATGGCAAGCACTTTACAGGACGAGCAGTGGATGCGATTTCTAACTGTAGGAGGACCTCCTCTTCGCTAAACTATGCGGCTAAGTGGAAGGTTTTTCGTCGTTGGTGTAGGGATCATTCTGTAGATATATTCGATCCCTCTATACCAGACATTGCAAACTTTCTAGTATACTTGTTTGACGAAATCAAACTGCAGCCTGTTACTATAAAGGGTTATAGATCTATGTTATCTGATACCTATGCACATCATGATAGTTTGCAAATTGGATCTAATGTCTCTTTATCTAAGTTGGTTAGAAACTTTTCGATAAATAGACCCAGAACTCTTAGATTAATTCCTAAGTGGAATTTAGCTTGGGTTCTTCTTAAATTGAAGGAAAAGCCATTTGAACCTCTTGGGACAGTAGATTTCAAATTCTTATCTTATAAGCCGGCTTTTCTCTTAGCTTTCTCTTCTGCTAGAAGAGTCAGTGAGCTTCATGCACTAGCGGTGGATGATTCTCATTATCGTAGTGTTGGGAACACTATCACCTTCACTACTAATGTGGGTTTTTTAGCTAAGAATCAGGCTCCTAATAAATATCTGGAACCTATTGTTATTAAGGCTCTTCCGTCTTCAGACGGGCGTAGGCCTTTACTCTGTCCTGTTAGAGCATTACGTATCTATAAACAGAGATCTCAGTTTATCAGAAAGGGACGGAAACGTTTCTTTCTGTCTTTGATGCCTAATAGAAAGGACATTTCGGTCCATTCTATTGCTAGATGGATTCAATTAACTATCCGTACTGCTAATGAAGATTTATCTTCTTCTCAGCAGTCTGTGCTTAAGATTTCTGCTCATGAAGTAAGAGCTCTTTCTACTTCCTGGGCTTATGCTAATAGTGTTGCTATTACAGATTTAATGAAGGCTGCTTATTGGTCTCAGCCATCCACATTTACGAATTTTTATCTCAGAAATATTGAGTTCATTTCTGAAGACCTGCATTGTTTAGGTCCATTATCTGTTGCTCAGAATGTCGTCCACTAAACAGTTGCAACTATAGTTATGCAGGCTTTCTGTTCCGGCAGTGACTCCGTCCGGCTGCCCTCTTCGCTCTGGGCTATTTGACCCAGGGCAAGGGGAAGGAGGGGGGGGGGGGGCGGGTGTTCCCTTAGGTCACCTGCTTTATAGTGAAAAGCAAGGGAATGCCTCCTCCAAGTCAGTATTTCTGAGTCGCTTCCGGGATGGTTTTAAGTGTAATATTAATGTTAAAATTCATTATGTCTTATTTTTAAAGTGTAGCTCGGTGTGAAGCATTTGTATATGTAAAGTGTCAAACGGGCTTTAATATACAATACTCGGACACTTTTAAATGACTATAAAGAGTCTCAATTCTCTGGACTACTTTATTTATTGGCTTGCTTTAAAAATAATTAGTATAAGGGTTATACTGGATGTTAATAGAGAACATGAATGTTATTGTGCTCAATTATTAAGGGTAGTGTATCTTTCTAATTTAATATTAAATAAGAAAGATACATGTAAAGCCTAATACTCCTTTTCTCCTTAAGGGGTTACCTCTTTACTATATAGTTGAGCTTATTGGATTTTCCTCTATGTCCTAGGCCCTCCAGCCTGTTTACTATTCAGCTAAGTCTGGGTCATTGGTACAGTATAAAAATGTTAAAAAATTTATAGTAATTTATATATTTTTTATACTTACCAATGACCCAGAAGGGGATGGCCCTCCCTGGAGTTGAGAACTCTTGCCTCCCCGCTGAGTACATAGCGCTGACCAGGCACTGCCAGTAAGAATGATAATTGGCGCCAATTTCGGGATGTCTGCGTCACTGCGCATGCGCAGTAGAGGCGTAGTATGGAGGTCCTTTAGGACATGATTTCTTTTTGTTTTGGTTGCAAATTTTGGGGATTGGGGGGCAAAATTTGTGTTTGGCCCTGGTTTTGTTAGAGTTAGCACCAGCTAAGTCTGGGTCATTGGTAAGTATAAAAAATAAATAAATTACTATAAATTTTTTAACTTTTTTGGCAATATTGGGAAAATAACTGTACATTTTCTCCTATTAAGTGCCCAATATATGTTATAAAAGTACCAAATTTGATTTACTTCCTCAGGTAGGGTCTCTCATTAAAGAATATGTCAGTTAAACTATGATAAAATGTTCACAACCCGGTGAATTAACCCCTTCTCCATTGTGTCTGTGGTTTGAGTGAAAATTTCAATTATTCAAAAATCGGCATCTTTTATGCAAAAATGAACTGTTAAGATTGAAATTGGTGTAAAATATCAAGTCTACTATTCGAAATTGAGATTATGCAAGATAATGTAATGCTGTCAAGGGGTAAAAGACAACCCAAATACCCCAGAATACCCCAACCGCAGCTATTACATGGAATTTGGGATATAATTAGGCCCCTAAGCCTAATTATATCCCAAATTCTGTGTAATAGCTGTGATGATTCAGCATGGCCTATCTATCTGAGATTTAATATAATACCCTTCTCTTGCAGGGAATCAAGATGGAACTAATTGAAGAAACCCTTGAGAAGAGAAGAAAACTTAGTGAAGTTTGTGTGATTTGTAATCAGACTTTAAATGAGAAATCAGTAGACAATCCATTCATAAGAAATCCCACACTTGATGGAGTGAAAGGTGTTCTTCAAGCTGCGGGAATACGTCAGGACACTGCACATGACAGGTTGTCCAAGATCAAAGATGGCATTTTAAACCAGACTGTTACCATCAGATATCATAAAAAGTGCAGGGCATCATATACAACCGCAAGTAATCTCAAGTATATATCAAGTGAACCTAGTGCTACTGTGACTGGTGACGTGGCTCAGAGTGGTCCATCTCGAATCAGGTGCACAGACACTTCCATGTTTAATATAAGAACTGATTGTTTCATCTGTGAGAAATCATACAAAAGAACAGAAAGGTTAACAGAAATCGCCACTGGCACTGGAGCTTCAACTCGTGACCGTGTCATTGCAGCATCTTTGGAAAGACTTGATGACAAGATTCACATGCGTATGTTGTCATATCCAGACTTATTTGCATATGATGCAAAATACCACAGGTCCTGTTACAGTCGTTATATCTCACCAAGAAATATCAAGGCTGACCGGTCAAAGGCTGATTTAGAGAAGGCTATGAATGTCCATGATAAGGCTGTTCTTATTTTAAGTGAGGAAATTGAACACACAATTTTTTCAAAGGTGAAGAAGGTTATGACACTGTCTTCGTTGCATGAACGATTCCTGGTTATACTTCAGAAACTAGGTGAGAATACAGCGGAGAAACTCAGTGAATACTCATCATGGAAACTCAAAGAGAAGATGAGGAAAAGATTTGGTGGTCGGCTGTCTTTCATTACCCAGGTTGGAAAGTCTGATCTTGTTTGTTCGAGTGAGATAACTGTTGGTGATGTCATGAAGAAGGTAGCTGCTCTGAACATTCAAATCAATGAATCGGGTGATTACGAATTTGGATCTGGTGATGAATCAGACCAATTCGACAATGTTGTCATCCTTCATCAAGCCGCTGGAATATTACGTGATTCAATTTCAGGAAAAACATTTCAATCAAATCATTATAATCCAAGCGGGCAGTTTGAGAAACAGCTGTGCAAAACATTTGTTTCGAAAACACTCTATGATTTTATTGCATGGTGTACATCAAAACAGCACTTTGACAATGCTAAGAGCTCATCAGAAGGTTGTGATGATAGTGAAGCGAATTTGAAGATACCTGGAATATGCCACAGTATCATTTCTCTGTCTTGTAAAATACAAACCCCGATTACATTTGGGCTAGGTGTTCAAATGCACCATGACCATGGCAGTAAAGAACTTATAGAAGTTTTAAGTTCAGTTCGATATTGTATAAACTACGACGAGGTGAGAAAGTTCATTACTTCAGTTGCTCTTGACCAACTTTCAGGCCCACCTCAAGTGCAAATCCCACATGGTATTGCAAAATTTGACCCTGAACAAACCGACACAATTGTTGATGCTGCAATCGACAATTTTGACCAAAATGAGGAAACAGTTGATGGAAAACATACTACACATGCCATGGCTATTGTGTTGTATCAGTGATCATCGGATTTGGACGAAATGACCTTAATTCTGCGCACAAAGAAGAAAACGCTCACCATGGAACAATGTGAGGAAGAACAAATCCAAAGGTACAGAAAGCCACCTAAGAAGCCCGAGCCCACTGTCTCATCTACATTCAATACAAATGACTCATCTTCAAAGGCTGTGACGAAAGATTTTGTATGGGAGCTGGCACGACACATCTGTGCAGACGAAAGGTTCTCCAGAATTCCAGCCTGGCGTGGTTTCAATGCCCTTGTGAGTACAAAGATAGTTCCAGCTGCGACCATTCGGTACCTTCCTCTTGTCAATTCTTCGCCGTCAGATTTTTCCACCATCTACACAACTTCGCTAAAGTTAGTGCACATATCCGAGGAGTTAGGACAGGAACACATTCTTGTGACAGCAGACCTTGCTATATACAGCAAGGCACAACAGATTTTATGGAGCAAGCCAGAGTCTCTTGTGGGCAAAGTAACAATGCGACTTGGGGTTATGCATCTGACGATGGCTTTCATTGCAAGCATCAGGAAGTTATTTGGAGATGGGGGGGGGGGGGGGGGGGGGGGGGCTTCAAAACATCCTCACATCATCAGGTGTATATGCATCAGCCACAGCCAACCAGATGCTACAAGGGAAGCAGTATGCCTGCGGAGTTACGAGGTATTTGTTTGGCCCATGAAGCATTGATGCATATGTATTTTGACATCCGCTGAAGCATTTTGCTAAGACATCCAGTTTGCCATGGTTGTCAAATGAAACCAAGGAGTTAATACAATGCCTAGAGAAATCCTTTGAAGGGAGGGATCCCAGTGTCTGCGCTGCCGCTTGTCAAGAGTTGGAAGAAGAAAATTCCGCAATCAATATTGGATACAATCAGCCCTTTTTCAGAAAACAGGACGAGAACAGTCGGCAAAGTTTGCCTATTGTGTAGCTTTTTAGAATCTGGCAGCATTTTGCTGCGATTGCTCAGAGCAGATAGAGAGGCGAACTTTACAATGCACTTAGAAACTGTGATAGAAACAGTGCCCTATTTGATTCATGCAGGGCGCATCAACTATGCTCGCCACACCCCAGCATATATTGCAGAGATGAAGCAGTTGGAGAACAAACTCAGCCAAGAATGTATGAACACATGATGTGAGGTGGTTTTGTGGTGTGAAGGTCCCCACATAGGAAATTTAATTGTGTGCCAACTGATCAAGCCCTTGAACAAAAGATAAATCGAGAAGCAAAGAGTAGAGGAGGCATCATCGGTGTCACCCTTCGTAAAGGGGCACTTTTGCGCTGGGTGATGACACAACATGTCACTGGAGCATACTCAGAATCATTCAAAGAACTTTGCCAATCTGGTTCAAAAGCAAACCTTCACGAGGAGCTTGGAAAGGCACGCATGAACAAGGACAAAAATGATCTGAAGAACATGAAAGAATACATTGTCAGCCAGTGTCAAAATCCGTTTGATCTAGATGAGGGTACCAACATCGCTTCTGAACATCACCACCGGTCAAATGGCATCTCAGGAAGTTGAGGATTCCCTGAAGTGTGTTCCAGAAAAGGGAAAAGCAGCTTATAAGGACTTTGTAAAAGAACGAATTGGAGCAGAACATTCTAAGAGTTTTTGGGACCCCATGAAGAAAGGAACTGTGTTGACATTTTCAGATATGAAAAAATCACTCACCAATGATAAGGACCGGAAGCTGATCATTGATACTGAGGTGTTGTTCAGGCGGCTACTGGCTGTGGCACCGAGTCGTAACATCGATTTGAGGAAGGTACTTTGTTATGAACTTGCCGCTGTGCCACCAGCACTCTTTCATGAAGATGGGTCGATGAGGAAAACAGCAAAAGCTGATCTTACTACGTGACTTGAAGCAAATTGTGAGGATGTTCTAGCAGAGCTGCCACAAACCTCGACAGCTGAACTCACATCATCCACATACATAATAGATGGAATGGCTATGATTCAGAGTTTAAATGAAAATCACTTTACAACATTCCACGATTTAGCTACAATGGTTCAGAAACGACTGTTAAGACTTTTCGGGAATCCTTCTTTGGATATCAGCAGCATTACAGTAATCTTTGATCGCTATGACGCCGAGACATCAATCAAATCCTCCGAAAGGCAGCGCAGGGGGTGCCAACAACATGGTACTAACATACCAGATTCAAGGAGGCAGACAGGTTCCAAACTACCGCCAGTTTCTGAAAAGTGGAGGCAACAAGTCCAGCCTAGCAAACTTCATCTCTCAACATACTAAACGAGAAATCAATTATTCTGGCTGGTGGTTTCAGTGATGGCAAGCTGGTGAAAGAAGTACGCCAATCAGGAGTCTCATCCATTGACTTTCTTCAGAGTACACAGGAGGAAGCAGATACTAGGATAATCCTCCATGCCGTCAGTCTCTCTTGTGACCATTCAAGGGTTATTGTTCGTTGTGAGGACACTTGTCCTGGTTCTGTTGATCTACTATTCTAGTAGAGAACAACTGGCCGACAAGATACACATGTATGCTGGGCATTCTGGAAAGGAGCAATACATTCCAGTCCATGAGATAGTTACACAGTGAGGACCGACTGTTTGTGAGTGCCTCCCTGCCGTACACGCCATCACTGGGTGCGACACCACATGCTCTTTCAACAGGATTGGTAAGCAAACTGCTTACTCTACACTAATCAAGAATGCACAAGCATTGTCAGATAAAAAAGGGTTCCATGAGGCTGATATTGACACTTGTGTTTCACTGTCACTTAAATTTGTGCTTCTTATGTATGGCAAGAAAGGCAAAGACTCGGATTCATTAAATGATCTATGTTACCAGTTGGCCACGACCACAGACAAGCCAGCATCTATGCTTCCACCAACAGAGTTTGCATTCAAGCAGCACATTCTTCGGGCCAAGTATCAAACCAAGATTTGGTGCAAAAGCCATATTGCACAGCAGCCAGGAGGATGTGCCCTTGTATCCTTGCAGGACTAGAGTGTATTGACACATGTAGCTGCACTGACTGTGAAAATCACAGCAATGTATTACAACAGGAAAATGAAAATGCGATGGAGATAGACACTGTCTTCGATAATTAGACGTATAGTATTGAGCTGATTTCATGTTTTTTTCTGTATATTGAAGGATACATGAGCATAGGCGTAAGGGCCGGGGGTCGGGCCCCCCCCCCCCCCCCCTCAGCTCTGCGATTTTTCAGGAAGCATTGAACATTCAGGCAGCAAGATGATCAGCATTAAAAAAAACAATTTGGTTGAAATATATGGACACCCCCGACGACGAAATGAAATGCCCAAATCCGATGAGTTTTGGGAATGAGTTTCCGGCATCGACCTCCAAAATCCAATTTGAGGTCATTTTCCAGCATTAATTCGAGTACAGCACTTGAATTAATGCCACTAAATGGTCTCAAATTGCTTTTCTTTTTTGAAGGTTGATTTTTCAAAAAATTCTTGGGGACTGCCCCCCCCCCCCCCCAAGAATGTTTTGAAAAATCGACCTTGAAAAACATACATGCGCTGGCAAAGCTTGCGCCCGGAATTGCAGGCGACCGTCGAGCGCCAAAGACACTGCAGGGGGGTGGGGGTGGGGGGGGATCTGGTTGTGGACCCAGAACCCCCCACCCCTCCCACAGCATTTTTTATCGCCTGACCGGGCGAATGGTCGTCTGCGGCTCCGGGCCCGGGCTTTGCCCGTGCACGTGTGCTTTTTCTGGCAACAATTCCTGCCACTCCCACCCTCCCCCCCCCCCCCCCCCCCCCCCCCCCCCCCACCAAAAATTTTCAGCCCGTACGCTTATGTTCGTGAGTGGGTCCTACTGAGCAAAAATAACATATTGCACAGATTTTCTCAAAGGTGTTTTTATCCTGATTCAACTGAAAGTTTATTCATGAGACAATCTAACTGGTCCAACAAATCAGGCTTGGGACCTGTTGGGACTACAATTGTGGCATAAAATCGTTAAAAATGCCAAATTCCGGTGGTATTGCGCGGGTCTTTTGCACCTTGACAGCATAAATTGCGCGGGTCTTTTGCACCTTGACAGCATAAAACTCTTCCATATACCTTGCATAATCTCAGTTTCCAATAGTAACCCTGATATTTTCCACAATTTTCCATGTTAACTGTTCATTTTTTGATGCCGATTTTAGAAATATGGTTGTTTTCACTCGACCCTCGGTCGCGCCAGAGAAGGGTTAATTTATCAGATTGTGAACATTTTATCATAGTTTAACTGACATACTCTTTAATGAGAGACCCTACCTGATGAAGTAAATAACATTTGGTACTTTTGTAGCTTATATTGGGCATTTTATAGCAGAAAATGTACAGATATTTTCCCAATATTGCCAAAAAACTCCAAATGTGGGGGCATTTTGGGGCTTCTTAACCCCCCTAGGAGCATAAAACCCCCTGAAATATTTTGAAACATGTGCGATACATAGAAATACCTTGAAATATTCAGCAATTCTACATGTACGTTCTGTTTTAGGAATCAAATAAGGAAATGTAGAAAATTGCCTTTTTTTCTTACGTTCCCGCACTCAGGTGGTTAATTCGCCATGTTGTGAGGAATTTTAACAACTACAACCTCAGTTTCCAAACACTAGGTATCCATACGGTCCATTTGAGACCGGTTTCAGCTTGTTATACCTCCGGTAGGGGTATCTCCTAAATTAGAGCCTTTTTTCAGCTCCAGTCACTGCACTAATAACAGTACACTCAAATTCTAAATTATTTAAGAACTGAAAATTGATTCTCGCAGCAGGGGTTTTTAGCTCACTTGACTGAAAGTCAGGGTGAGCTTTTCTTATCACTCTTCATCCGCCATCCGTCCGTCATCCTGCGTGAAGGTGGTGTTTGAGCCTCTTTCTCCTAAACCACTGGCCACATTTTAATTAAATTTCATGTAAGTAGTGGTTATATAGGAGCATTTGGGTTTTTCTTCAAATTGGATTTCTGCTCATATTGTGGAGTGGAGTGGGGCCAAAATGCACAAAATTATTAAAAATCTTCTCATGAACCAGCCATAGCAGAGACTTGATATTTGGTATGCAACTTCCATTTGAGGTGTAGACTCAAGTTTGTTCAAGAGAAGTTTGACGGGCAATATTTACCTTTGTTCTGAGAGGGGCAAGAATTTTTGCCCCCCAAATTTCTATTTTCTGAACCCAGAGGCCAATTTGAACCAAATTTAATATGAGGTATTAGTGGGTTATAAGTACTTGATTTATGCAAAAAAAAATTTCCTGCAGCCCCGTGGGAACCGCAGGAGCTAAAAATAGAAAAGAATTAAAACGCCCATATCTCCAAAACTCCACGGCACCAAGAATTTTTATTTGGTGTGAAGCTTCCTTAGGACCAACAGAAAGGATTGGTAAAAAAAAATTGCCATCGGTTTTATCATAGGGTACAGTTTCGGGACTTTTGAAAAAGTGCCGAGTCAGCACTTTTTAACACTGTTGGCAATGGGAAGAACATTAAAAAATCTTCTTCTCCAGATCCAGCAGGCAGAATCTTTTGATATTTGGTATGCAACATTGTTGGGTGGATCTGATTCAAGTTTGTTCAAATTGGTATGCAATATTGTTGGGTGGATCTGATTCAAGTTTGTTCAAATTGGCCCCCTGTGTTCATATTTGGGCTCACTATAGAAGCCCGAATTCGAACTTAGTGCATTTCGGGCAAAAAATCTTCTCCAAATTGCGCAGGCAGAATCTTTTGATATTTGGTATGCAACATTGTGGGGTGGATCTGATTCAAGTTTGTTCAAATCGGCCTCCTGGGTTTATATTTGGGCTCAGTATAGGAGCCCAAATTTGAACTTAATGCATTTCAGGCAAATTTCTTTGAAAATCTTCTTCTCAAGATCCATCAGGCAGAATCTTTTGATATTGGGTATGCACCATGCTTAGGGGGGTGAGATTCAATTCTGTTCAAGCCAAGTCCCTGGGTTCATATTTGAGCTCACTGTGGGAGCCCGAATTATAACTTAGTTCAAAATGAGGAATTTTCTTTAAAAATCTTCTTCAGATCCAGCAGTCGGAATGTTTTGATATTTGGTATGCAGCATCCTTAGGGGGGTGAGATTCAAGTTTGTTCAAGCCATGTCCCTAGGTCCATATTTGGGCTCACTGTGGGAGCCCGAATGATAACTTAGTTCAAAATGAGGAATTTTCTTTAAAAATCTTCTTCTCCAGATCCAGCAGTCGGAATGTTTTGATATTTGGTATGCAGCATCCTTGGGGGTGGGGGGTGGGGGTGGGGGAGGAGTGAGAGTCAAGTTTGTTAAACCATGTCCCTGGGTCCATATTTGGGCTCACTGTGGGAGCTTGAATTGTAACTTAGTTCGAAATGAGGAATTGTCTTAAAAAATCTTCTTCTTCAGATCCAGCAGTTGGAATGTTTTGATATGTGGTGTGTAGCATCCTGGGGGGGGGGGGGGATTCAAGTTTGTTAAAGCCACGTCCCTGGGTCCATATTTGGGCTAGCCCAAATTATAACTTAGACAATATGAGGAATTTTTCTTTGAAAATCTTCTTCTTCAGATTCAGCAGTCGGAATGTTTTGATATTTGGCATGCAGCAACCTTAAGGGGCTGAGATTCAAGTTTGTTCAAGCCACATACCTTGGCTCATATTTGGGCTCACTATGGGAACCCGAATGGCAACTTAGTTCAAAATGAGGAATTTTCTTTAAAAATCTTCTTCAGATCCAGCAGATGAATGCTTTTGATATTTTTTATGCAGCATCCTTAGGTGGGTAAGATTCAAGTTTGTTCAAGCCATGTCCCTAGTTCCATATTTGGGCTCATTGTGGGAGCTCGAATTGTAACTTAGTTCAAAATGAGGAATTTTCTTTAAAAATCTTTTTTTTTAGATCCACTGGTCAGAATATTTGGATATTTGGTATAAGCTTTTCTTAGGAGGAGCAGATGCAACTTGTTGAAATCAATTCTCTGGGTTGATACCATGTCAGGTGAGTGCCCTCAGGCCCCCTGGGGCCTCTTGTTAATAATCAGAACCGCTTCTTATGAATGAGGACAAATTTTAAGGCCTGTTTCTGAAACAAAATATTTAAAAATAGTGATCAAATGAAGAAAAAGAAATGAAAATAGCACCTGAGATTCAGTGTTCTCGCATTTCTTTTTACCTCACCTGACTCACCATCTGTCGGCCATCTTCTATGAACATTATGTTTGTATCTTCTCCTCCAGAACCGCTGAACCAATTTAAGTGAAATTTGAGATAATTGTTCATTATGACATCGCATTTTGATTTTGTTCAAATCAAGTTGCCGCACCCCTGGGTAGGACCACGCCCAAAAAGTGTGCTTAAATCTTAAAAAATCTTCTCATGAACCAGAAGTAGCAGTGACTTGATATTTGGTGTGCAGCTTCCTTTCGAGGTGTAGACTCAGATTTGTTTAAGAGAAGTTTGAAGGGCTATATTTGCCATCGTTATGGGAGGGGCAAGAATTTTTGCCCCTCCCAAAATTTCTATATTTTTATACTGTACCAATGACCCAGACATAGCTGGTGCTAACTCTTAAAATATAGGGCCAAACACAAATTTTGCCCCCCAATCCCCAAAATTTGCATCTAAAACTAAAGAAAACATGTCCTGAAAGGCCCTCCACACTTCGCCCCTACTGCGCATGCGCAGTGTCAAGGACGTTCCGAAATTGGCGCCATTTATCATTCTAAGTTTGGCCCTTCATCAGTTAACATCTGACTGATCTTTGTGCTTTTAAATCTCAGTTTAAATGATGCCAGACACATAAATATTAGTGAAATGGTGATTCTAAGGAGGATAGAAAAGGAGGAGAGGAAAAGAATGTGTGACAGAATATTATCAGGGCTGTAACTTAAAATTTTTTAATGAAATTATGTTAAGTTACCTATTTTCAAGGCAGCAGCCATTTTGTTGTCATTCTGATTATTTAGTTACACTGTTTTTTCAAGTGTTTTTCCTCTCTCCCTGTCCTTTAAGTTCCCCCTTGCTATTCTCCCATGCTTTTGGCATAGTTTCTGTAATTATTATTACTAAAATTTCTTGGGAGTTTTAGCTGAATAACAGAATGAATTCTGTTCTTTCCCCATGTTTACGTCTTCACCTACGGGTGGTTAGGCGTTGTGTTCTGCATCTACCATCTGATGTTCTGCAGTTTCTTCCCTGGAAGTCTCTGTTTTGCATCAGATGGTGTATTTTTGGTAACTGATTTCGGGCCTGGGTGCCTGGAGTCTTATTTTAGTGTTTTTACACTCATTGTTTACATTTACAACAGCCCTCTGTGTGAGGGGGGGATTTCTAAATAATAATATCTTTATGTTATTTTAATCATAACTAGATACATTATTATTGTTCGTAAGTGTTGAATAAATTGTTTAAAATATTTTTAAAATTTTTGTCCACACTTAGGCTTGGGATCCATTGGGGCTCAACGTTACTTTTCAGAAACTTGGGCTGTTCTGAAAAAATATTTTTTCAAAATATTTTGATTTCAATTATTTTTTCTATATTAATGGATCATATTATTATTATGTATTTTGATTGCCAGGGGTTAGTGCGAGTACCAGGACTTGTTTTCTTTTCACATTGAAATGATATTGATCAATTGTTTTAAGAGGAAGTCTTCCTCTGACCTTATTATCATTCTATATGTGGTCAGTGTACTCGCATTAACTCCTGTTCTGTATCGTATGATTTTGATGACAATATGGGAAGCGTATGTCACGGTATGTTGTTGGGGATTTGGACACTCCGGTCCTTTCCCCGCAGGGTCACTCTACTTTATCAATTTCTATTTCAGACGATCAAGATTAGGGTGATGTATCTGTGATGTCTTCCAACAGTGTGCCTCCGTCGTCACAATTAATGAAGGGCTAGCGGAAAAGTGCTCATGTAATACGCCAATTGCCTAAGAGGACCCTAGTAGGTTCGACGGCCTTTGACGTCCGCTAGCTCGCCCGGTGTAGCGTCCATTCACCGAATGGTTCGGCAGCCGGGTTCGTCCGTTGCGGTCTAGAAGGAATTTTGGGGTGATGCGAGCACTATAAAATTAACTTAATGCACACCCAGTGACGGCGGATCGGAGGGAGAACGGAGGAAGCCTTTTAGTCCGGTTCATAGCTCGTTCCGGTCCATCCGGACGGCAAGCGAGAGAGGCCCCTCTCTCGTTCAACAACATCTGGCCCCAGATGTTGTGGTACAAATGTGTCGTTAGCGGAGCATACGTCCGTCGCTCGGGACGCTCCGTTGTATAGGCAGTCCGCTGAGACTGCTAAGGCTTCCTCTTCTCGTCAGCGCACACGACCGCACCTTGGCTGCGTGACCGCCGATATATTACCAGCTTCGCCGATCAAGGATTCTTCGGCGTCCAGGTCACACCATCCGGCAGCCAGGGATTCGAGACCGATGGACTCCGGACGTTCGCATAGGAAAAGTATGCGGGAGCCATCTGATGCGGAGCTGCCCTCGGCGAAGCAGCGATAGACTGCGCCTCCGCAGGTCTCGACGCCGGACATTCTTGTGCACATAGCACAGCTTATCGCAGCATCCCAGCAGCCGACAGAAACGGTGTCGGATCGAGAATTATCCGACAGCGCTGGGTCGGTAGCCGGGGACTCGAGGCCTGCAGACTCCGGACGTTCGCATAGGAAATGTGCGGGAGTCAACGTACACGGAGCTTCCAGCGGCAATGCATCGTAAGTCCGCTACTGCACAGGCCTCGGGAACGGACGTGCTTTCCTTAATAGCACAGTTTATCGCAGCATCCCAGCATCAACTGAATCTGTCGCATATATTTTATCCGACGATGCTGGGTCGGGACGCTCCGCGGAAGCGGGTACGGACGTCCGAAGTTTCATCCGGTCCGACGGGATACCGAAAGGGATTCGGTGGATTTCAAGCTTTCCCTTTCGGAACAACATATGCTGCGATGCCGGATAAGAAACTGATAGCGTCGGTGGACTTAGAAAATTTTTGGTTCGGTTCAGGGACATCGTCCCTCAGTTCCGACATAGTCCAATAATGTCACACAAACTTTCGAATTATTGAACGACGCTATATATATTATTATTTTATGCTTGCTATCCAAGCATTTCTGGTTTCTTGTTCGAAGAGTTATGGAGATGTCTTTCAAAAGTGTGCCTCTGTCGTCATAGTTAATGAGGAGTTAGCGGCAATAAGTGCTCATGGAATATGTCTATCGCTTACGGAGTGACATTCGCTAGCTCACCCGGTGTAGCGTACATTCATCGAATGGTTCGGCTGCCGAGTTCGTCCGTTGCGGTCTAGGAAGGAGATTTGGGTGATGCGAGCACTTTAATTACTTTAGTACTCACCCAGTGACGGCAGATTGAGGACAGATCGGAGGAAGCCAACAACATAGGGGACCGCATGTTGTGGTTCAGATATTTTACATTCGGAGCATATGTCCGTTGCTCGGGACGCTCCGTTATATTGACAGTCCGAGAGACTGTCTTTAATGCTTCCTCATCCTCACAGCAGGGCACACGACCGCACATTGGCTACGTGACCTCGAGTATCCGATCAGTTTCGGCATTCAGTGATTCCACAGCGAATAGGTCGCGCCATCCGGTAGCCAAGGGACACGAGGCCTATACACTCCGTTCGCTCGCATATTGGAAGTATGCACGGGGTAACGATCTCGGAGCTTCCTGCGGCAATGCATCGTAAGACCGCTGCTCCTCAGGCCTCAGTGACGGACGTGCTATCCGAGTTAGCATAGTTGTTTCGCAGCATCCCAGCAATTGACGGTTTCTCGGTCGAATCAGGAATTATCCGACGGCGCTGGGTCGGTGCGGTCCGCGGTTGCATCAAGCTACGGACGACCGAACGCTTTATAGGGTCCGACAGGATGGCGAAAGGGATTCGGAAGATTTCGAGTTTTCCCTTTAGTAGTATCGGAAGATGCCTTTCATATCTTCTGGCATTTCTTCCAGTGATTATTTTTCGGACTTCATTGCTGCGATCTTGGATAAGAGACTTATAGCGTCATTGGACTCGGATTTTTCGATCGGTACAGGGACTTTGTCCCTGACTTACCGACGCAGTCCAATATTGTCATTACAACATGTGTTTTATTTTTCGACGCTATATATTTATATATATATACAAGCCTGCTACTAAGCATGATAGTTTAGTTTCTTGTCCGCGTGGCTCATTTCTGCCATTTTATCTTTTTTACATATAGTTTATTTTGGCAGAGCAGGGCATACCGAGAGTTCATATGCGTCTAGACGGTGTGATTAAAGACTGCATATATTCTTTTTCGCTGTTTATGTCTTTTCCAATTTCAATGTTGGGAACGACATTATGTATAGTAGACTTAACTTAGACGCTTTATTATACGTAATCCGCCTTACTGAGGCGTTATCATTACGTCTTCAAGAAAAGATTTACGGGATATTATTCTCAATGTAATTTCTTTTGAGGGCAGTAGTTTGTTCACGTATAACTCCGCCCTTCAGTGGCTGATTGGAGTTGGTTAGACGTGATGCAGCCCTAGCTACATCCACGCGTGGATAGTAGGTTAAGAACTCTCTCAGAGTCGCTTCGTTCTCGGAGGAGCTTCTCTTCGACGGCAACTTTCCGGCAATCCATGAATTGCTTGATTTTTACATTCTCTTGTCTATCTAGTGTTACAAGAGATTCAGACTGGGGCAAACATTCGGTGGTTGACTCAGAGAGTGCCGCCGCAGTTGCCGGACCCGAGTGTGGCTGTTATGACGGTTGCCAGTCAAACAGATTGGGATATATACTGATCCCTACGGATTCGAAGTGCCAGGGTCTTTGGGTTCCGCAGTCTTTTAGCTATCAGTTTAACTTCCGCGGAATAATGTTTTTTAGGCTTGCTTTATGTCATTGCATGAACATTATTCAGAAACGCATGCCCAAATTCCTGTCCTTTAATTCGGCAGTAGTGGCGTATCTCCGGAACCAGGGAGGCACTCTTTCGTTTCCGTTATTCAATTTAATGGAAAGAATCCGTCTGTTGGTTATAGTACACCAAGTTCAGTTTTGATCCGTCATATTCTGGGTCGTCTGATTGTTTTATCGCACTCCCGTTCTCTTACGGGTCGCTTGTTGCTGTCAGAATGGACTCTCAACAAACAAGTATTCAATCAGATTTGCTATCTATGGGAGCGCCCAATGATGTTTTATTTATGACACAGCTTGCTAATCATTTGCAGACGTATGTGTTGGCTTGTCCAGATCTCTGAGCTAATACTGTTAACGCTCTATTGATCTATAGGACGGAATGATAGGATACGCGTATCCTCCGGCGCTGTTGTTTTAGCAGGTATTGCTAAGATAAACAACCACAATACATTTCTGTTGATAGCATCTCTATCTTCACAGAGATCATGAGTAATTTACTCTCTTGTCTACTGTGGATCTTAACGTGAAATCTTCCTCTATGTGAGGATCTTTTTTCACTGGGTAAATCGTGTCATCTTTATCACAACCAGCAAGGTCGCAACCTTCATGTATTCCGTTGTGTGGTCCGTATTGCATTGTAAGCACTGTACTGGACGAGCTTTGGACGCGATTTCTTACTATAGGAGATCCTCTTCTTCGCTATTCTATGCGACTAAAGTGGAGGCTCTTCCGTCGTGGTGTAGGGATCATTATGTTCATATGGTTGATCCCTCCATACTACTCATTGCTTTTTTTTAGTATACTTGTTTCACAAGATCTACTGCAGCCTGTTGTTATTTAGGTTATAGGTTTATGTTACCTCATACCTATGCACTCTACGATAGTTTACAATTGAGTCTTTTGTCTCTTTATCTAAGTCAGTTAGTAACTTTTTGATAAATAGACTTAGAATCTTTAGATTAAATTCCTATACGGATTTTAACTTCAGGTTCTTATTTAGCTAAGTAATCATTTGAGCCTCTGGAAACAGTAGTTTTCAAATTCTGACCTTTTAGACAGTAATTCTGTTGATTTCTCTTTTACTGTAGAGTCAGTGAGTTTCTTGCACTATCGATGGATGATTTTCACTTTCATAGTTTCGGAATCAATACTTCCGTTACTATTTAGGTTGGATTGTTGCATAAGAGTTAGGCTCCTATTATCCGGAACCTATTATTTTAAGGTCCTTCCGTCTTCGTATGGGCATAGGCCTTTACTCTTTCCGGGTACAGTTTATGTATTTATAAACAGATATCTGTTTATTACAAGGGCGTAAGCTTCTTCTGTCTTTGATGTCTAGTAGAAGGACGTTACGCTCCATTTTATTGTTAATGGATTCTATTAACTAGCGTACTGCTTATGGTATATCATTGGCTTAGCAGTTGTGCTTAAGATTTCGGCTCATGAAGTAAGAGTTCTTCTACTTCTTGGGCTTACATTAATAGTGTTGCTATTATAGATTTTTGAAGGCTGCTCATTGCGCTCAGCCATCCATTCATGAATTTTATCTCAGAAATATCGAGTCCATTTCTGGAGGCCTCTATTGTTAGGTCTATTATCTACTGCTCAGAATGTCATTCACTTAACAGTTGCTACTATAGCTAGGTAGGCTGTCTGTTTCGGCAGTGTCTCCGTTCAGCTGCCCTCTTCGCTCTGGGCTATTTGACCCAGGGCAAGAAAAAGGGGGGGGGGGGGGGGGGGGGGGGGGGGAGGGTGTTCCCTTGGGTCACCTGTTTTTACTATGAAAACAAGGGGATACCTCCTCCGGAGTTAGTAATTCTGAGCTGTTATTGGGATGGTTGTTTAGTGAGAAGTTTAAGTTATAAAATTCATTCAAGTCTTAGTTTTTAAAGTATAGCTTTTGAATATTGCATATGTCAACGGACATGATTATGCAATTCTCACACACTTTTAGGAGTATAAGAGTCTCTATTCTCTAGACTTACTTTATTATTGGCTTACTTTAAAATTATTAGTATAAGGATTATTGGATATTAATAGAGTACATGGATGTATGAAGCTCAATTTTTGGAAGGTGTTGTATCTTTCTAATTTATCATAAATAAGAAAGATACATGTAAGGCCTATTACTTCTTTTCCCTGCAGGGGATGACTCTATTTTATTTTATTGAGCGTATTCCATTTTGCTCTATGTCCTTGGCCCTCCAGCCTTTTTACTATTCAGCTATGTCTGGGTCATTGGTACAGTATAAAAATGTTAAAAAATTTATAGTAATTTATATATTTTTTATACTTAACAATGACCCAGACGGGGATGGCCCTCCCAGGAGTTGGGAACTCTTGCCTCCCCGCTGAGTACATAGCGCTTACCAGGCACTGGTTATTAGAATGATAAATGGCGCCAATTTCGGAACGCCCTTGACACTGCGCATGCGCAGTAGGGGCGAAGTGTGGAGGGCCTTTCAGGACATGTTTTCTTTAGTTTTAGATGCAAATTTTGGGGATTGGGGGGCAAAATTTGTGTTTGGCCCTATATTTTAAGAGTTAGCACCAGCTATGTCTGGGTCATTGGTAAGTATAAAAAATAAATAAATTACTATAAATTTTTTAACTTTCTGAACCAAGAGGCCGATTTGAACCAAATTCGATATGAGGGCTTATTGGGTCATAAGTACTTAATTTATGCAAAAAAAAATTTCCTGTCACCCCTTGGGAACCGCAGGAGCTAAAAATAAAAAAAATTTCAAACGCCCATATCTCCAAAACTGCATGGCACTGGGAATTCTTATTTGGTGTGAAGCTTTCTTTGGACCAACAGAATGGAATTGTCCAAAAAAAGTGCTATCGGTTTTGTCATAGGGTACTTTTTCGCGACTTTGAAAAAGTGCTGAGTCAACATTTTTAACACTGTGGGTAATGAGAAAAACATTTAAGACTCTTCTTCTCCCAAACCACTGCTCCAAAAGCTTTCAGATTTCACATATAACATCTTCGGAAGATTGTTTCACATTTTTATTGAAATCAAAACCCTGGGTCCATATTTGGGCTCTCTATGGGAGCCCAAATGTTTAAATTAGTACAGTATAAGGAATATTCTTTAAAAATTCTTCTTATTCAGATCCACCAATCAGAATCTTTTGATATGTGATATGCAGCATCCTTAGGGGGGTGAGATTCAAGTTTGTTCAAGCCAAGTCCCTGGGTTTATATTTGGGCTCCCTGTGGGAGCCTTAATTATAACTTAGTTCAGTATGAGGAATATTCTTCAAAAATCTTCTTTACATCCACCAGTCAGAATCTTTTGATATTAGGTATACAGTATCCTTAGGGAGGAGAGATATAAGTTTATTAAAGCCAAGTCCCTGGGTTTATTTTTGAGCTTCCTGTTGGAGCCCCAATTGTACCAAAATTTATATATTTTTATACTGTACCAATGACCCAGACATAGCTGGCTGGTGCTAACTCTTAAAATATAGGGCCAAACACAAATTTTGCCCCCCAATCCCCAAAATTTGCATCTAAAACCAAAGAAAACATGTCCTGAATGGCCCTCCACACTTCACCTCTACTGCGCATGCGCAGTGTCAAGGACGTTCCGAAATTGGTGCCATTAATCATTCTAAGTTTGGCCCTTCATCAGTTAACATCTGACTGATCTTTGTGCTTGTAAATCTCAGTTTAAATGATGCCAGACACATAAATATTAGTGAAATGGTGATTCTAAGGAGGATAGAGAAGGAGGAGAGGAAAAATGTGTGACAGAATATTATCAGGGCTGTAACTTAAAATTTTTTAATGAAATTATGTTAAGTTACCTATTTTCTAGGCAGCAGCCATTTTGTTGTCATTCTGATTATTTAGTTACATTGATTTTTCAGTGTTTTCCTCTCTCCCTGTCCTTTAAGTCCCCCCTTGCTATTCTCCCATGCTTTTGGCATAGTTTCTGTAATTATTATTACTAAATTTTCTTGGGAGTTTTAGCTGAATAACAGAATGAATTCTGTTCTTTTCCCCATGTTTACGTCTTCACCTACGGGTGGTTAGGCGTTGTGTTCTGCATCTGCCATCTGATGTTCTGCAGTTTCTTCCCTGGAAGTCTCTGTTTTGCATCAGATAGTGTATTTTTGGTAACTGATTCCGGGCCTGGGTGCCTGGAGTCTTATTTTAGTGTTTTTACATTCATTGTTTACATTTACAACAGCCCTCTGTGTGAGGGGGGGATTTCTTGAAAATAATATCTTGATGTTATTTTAATCATAACTAGATACATTATTATTGTTCGTAAGTGTTGAATAAATTGTTTAAAATATTTTTAAAATTTTTGTCCACACTTAGGCTTGGGATCCATTGGGGCTCAACGTTACTTTTCAGAAACTTGGGCTGTTCTGAAAAAATATTTTTTCAAAATATTTTGATTTCAATTATTTTTTCTATATTAATGGATCATATTATTATTATGTATTTTGATTGCCAGGGGTTGGTGCGAGTACCAGGACTTGTTTTCTTTTCACATTGAAAGGATTTTGATCAATTGTAATAAGAGGAAGTCTTCCTCTGACTTTTATAATCATTCTATATGTGGTCAGTGTACTCGCATTAACTCCTGTTCTGTATCGTATGATTTCGATGACAACATGGGAAGCGTATGTCACGGTATGTTAGTGGGGAATTGGACACTCCGGTCCTTTCCCCGCAGGGTCATTCTACTTTATCAATTTCTATTTCAGACGATCAAGATAAGGGTGATGTATCTGTGATGTCTTCCAACAGTGTGCCTCCGTCGTCACAGTTAATGAAGGGCTAGCGGAAAAGTGCTCATGTTAATATGCCAATTGCCTAAGAGGACCCTAGTAGGTTCGACGGCCTTTGACGTCCGCTAGCTCACCCGGTGTAGCATCCATTCATCGAATGGTTCGGCAGCCGGGTTCGTCCGTTGCGGTCTAGAAGGAGTTTTGGGGTGATGCGAGCACTATAAATCAACCAAATGCACACCCAGTGACGGCGGATTAGAGGGAGAACGGAGGAAGCCTTTTAGTCCGGTTCATAGCTCGTTCTGGTCCATCCGGACGGCGAGCGAGAGAGGCCCCTCTCTCGTACAACAACATCTGGCCCCAGATGTTGTGGTACAAAATGTTTCGCATTCGGAGCATACGTCCATCGCTCGGGACGCTCCGACATATAGTCAGTCCGGAGTAGACTGTCAATAAGGCTTCCTCATTCTCATGGTAGCACACATGACCGCTCTTGGCTACGTGACCTCGGATATCCAGTCAGCTTCGCCAGTCAGAGAATCATCGGCGACCAGGTCACACCATCCGGTAGCCAGGGACACGAGGCCTGCAGACTCCGGGCGTTCGCATAGGAAAGTGTGCGGGAGTCAACGTACACGGAGCTTCCGGCGGCAATGCATCGTAAGATCGCTACTGCACAGGCCTCGGGAACGGACATGCTATCCTAAATAGCACAGTTTATCGCAGCATCCCAGCATCAACTGAATCTGTCGCATATTTTTTATCCGACGATGCTGGGTCGGGACGCTCCGTGGAAGCGGGTACGGACGTCCGAAAATTTCATCCGGTCCGACGGGATACCGAAAGGGATTTGGAGGATTTTGAGCTTTCCCTTTCGGAACAACATATGCTGTTGTGTATGTCATCTGACTTGATCTTCTACAGCTTCTTTCGTCGGACCAGAATGCTGCGATGCCGGATAAGAAACTGATAGCGTCGGTGGACTTAGAAATTTTTGGTTCGGTTCAGGGACATCGTCCCTCAGTTCCGACATAGTCCAATAATGTCACACAAACTTTCGAATTATTGAACGACGCTATATATATTATTATTATATGCTTGCTATAACCAAGCATTTCTGGTTTCTTGTTCGCAAAGTTACGGAGATGTCTTTCAAAAGTGTGCCTCTGTCGTCATAGTTAATGAAGAGCTAGCGGCAATAAGTGCTCATGGAATATGTCTATCGCCTAAAAGATCCCTTGTAGGATCGACGGAGTGACATTCGCTAGCTCACCCGGTGTAGCGTGCATTCATCGAATGGTTCGGCTGCCGGGTTTGTCCGTTGCGGTCTAGGAAGGAGATTTGGGTGATGTGAGCACTATAATTACTTTAGTACTCACCCAGTGACGGCGGATTGAGGACAGATCGGAGGAAGCCTGTTAGTCCGGTTCCTGGCTTGTCCAGGTCCGTCCGGGCTGTGAGCGAGAGAGGTCCCTCTCTCGAACAACAACATAGGGGACCGCATGTTGTGGTTCAGATATTTTACATTCGGAGCATATGTCTGTCGGTCGGGACGCTCCGTTATATTGATAGTCCGAGAGACTGTCGATAATGCTTCCTCATCCTCACAGCAGGGCACACGACCGCACATTGGCTACTTGACCTCGAGTATCCGATCAGTTTCGTCATTCAGTGATTCCACGGCGAATAGGTCACGCCATCCGGTAGCTAAGGGACACGAGGCCTATACACTCCGTTCGCTCGCATATTGGTAGTATGCACGGGGTAACGATCACGGAGCTTCCAGCGGCAATGCATTGTAGGACCGCTTCTCCTCAGGCCTCAGTGACAGACGTGCTATCCGAGTTAGCACAGTTGTTTCGCAGCATCCCAGCAATCGACAGTTTCTTACTCGAATCAGGAATTATCTGACGGCGCTGGGTCGGTGCGGTCCGCGGTTGCATCAGGTACGGACGACCGAACGCTTTATAGGGTCCGACAGGATGGCGAAAGGGATTCGAAAGATTTCGAGTTTTCCCTTTCGTAGCATCGGAAGCTGCCATTTATATCTTCTGGCATTTTCTTCCAGTGATTGTTATTTCGGACTACATTGCTGGTTGGATAAGAGACTTATAGCGTCATTGGACACGGAATTTTGGATCGGTTCAGGGACATTGTCCCTGACTTACCGACACAGTCCAATAATGTCATTACAACATGTGTTTTATTTTTCGACGCTATATATGCATATAAGCCTGCTACCAAGCATGATAGTTTAGTTTCTTGTCCGCAATGCTCATTTCTGCCGTTTTATCATTTATACGAATAATTTATTTTGGCAGAGCAGGGCATACTGAGAGTTCATATGCGTCTAGACGGCGTGGTTAAAGACTGGAAATATTCTTTTTCGCCGTCTATGTCTTTTCCAACCACAATGTTGGAAACGACAATGATGTCTAGTAGACTTAACTTAGACGCTTTATCATACGTAATCAACCTTACTGAGGCGTTATCATTACGTCTTCAAGAAAAGATTTACGGGATATTATTCTCAATGTGATTTCTTTTGAGGGCAGTAGTTTGTTCACGTATAACTCCGCCCTTCAGTGGATAGTAAGGTGAAGAACTCTCTCAGAGTCGCTTCGTTCTCGGAGAAGCCTCTCTTCGACGGCAACTTTTCAGCAATCCATGAATTGCTCGATTTACACGTTTTCTTGTCTATCTAGTGTTACAAGAGATTCAGACTGGGGCAAACATTCGGTGGTTGACTCAGAGAGTGCCACTGCAGTTGCCGGATCCGAGTGTTATGGTTATGACGGTTGCCAGTCAAACAGATTGGGATATAATATTGATCCCAACGGATTCGAAGTGCCAGGGTCTTTGGGTTCCGCAGTCTCTAAGCAAGCAATTATCTTCCGCGGAATAATGTTTTTTAGGCTTGCTTTATGTCATTGCATGAACATTATTCAGAAATGCATGTCCAAATCCTGTCTGTAAATTCGACAGTAGTGGCGTATCTCCGGAACCAGGGAGGCACTCATTCGTTTCTGTTATTCAATTTAATGGAAAGAATCCGTCTGTTCGTTATAGTACACCAAGTTCTGTTTCGGTCCGTCATATTCCGGGTCGTCTGATTGTTTTACCGGACTCCTGTTCACTTAGGGGTCGCTTGTTGCCGTCAGAATGGACTCTCAACAAACAAGTATTCAATCAGATTTGCTATCTGTGGGAGCGCCCAATGATAATTTATTTACGACACAGCTTGCTAATCAATTGCAGACGTATGTGTTGGCTTGTCCGGATCTCTGAGCTAATGTTGTTAACGCTCTATTGATCTAATAGGACGGAATGATAGGATACGCGTATCCTCCGGCGCTGTTGTTTCAGCAGGTATTGCTAAGATAAACAACCACAATACATTTCTGTTGATAGCATCTCTATCTTCACAGAGACCGTGGGTAATTTACTCTGATGTCTACTGTGGGACTTAACGCGAAATCTTCCTCAGTGAGAGGATCTTTTTTCGCTGGGTAAATCGTGTCATCTTTATCACAACCCGCAAGGTCGCAACCTTCATGTATTCCGTTGTGTGATCCGTATTGCATTGTAAGCATTGTACTGGACGAGCTTTGGATGCGATTTCTTACTATAGGAGATCCTCTTCTTCGCTATTCTATGCGGCTAAAGTGGAGGCTCTTCCGTCGTTGGTGTAGGGATCACTATGTTCATATTGTTGATCCCTCCATACTACTCATTGCAACTTTTTAGTATACTTGTTTGACAAGATCTACTGCAGCCTGTTATTATTAAGGTTATAGGTTTATGTTACCTCATACCTATGCACTCTATAATAGTTTACAATTGAGTCTTATGTCTCTTTATCTAAGTCAGTTAGTAACTTTTTGATAAATAGACTTAGAATCTTTAGATTAAATTCCTATATGGAATTTAACTTCGGTTCTTATTTAGCTAAGTAATCATTTGAGCCTCTGGAAACAGTAGTATTTTTATACTGTACCAATGACCCAGACTTAGCTGGTGCTAACTCTAACAAAACCAGGGCCAAACACAAATTTTGCCCCCCAATCCCCAAAATTTGCATCCAAAACAAAAAGAAATCATGTCCTAAAGGACCTCCATACTACGCCTCTACTGCGCATGCGCAGTGACGCAGACGTCCCGAAATTGGCGCCAATTATCATTCTCTGTTTGGCCCTTCATCAGTCAACATCTCACTGATCTTTGTGCTTGTAAATCTCAGTTTAAAGGATGCCAGACACGTAATTTTTGGAGAAAATGTGATTCTAAGGAGGATAGAAGGAGGAGAGGAAAAAGAAGTGACAAAAAATAATCAGGGCTGTACTTAAAATTTTTTGATGAAATTATGTTAAGTTGCCTATTTTCGAGGCATGGGCCTCTTGTTGTCATTCTTGCTAATTGTTGCACTGCTTATTCAGTGTTTCCTCTCCCCTAGCCTTCTAAAGTCCCCCCTTGCAATTCTCCCATGCTTTTGGCATATTTTTGAGAAATTTCATTTCTAAAATTTCCTGGGAGTGTTGCTTGGTTACAGAATGTTTTCTGTTATTTTCCCCATAGTTACGTTTTCACCCATGGGTGTATAACGTTTGTGTTCTGCATCTTCCATCTGATGTTCTGCAGATTCTCCCCTGGGAGTCTCTGTTTTGCATCAGATAGAGTGTAATTGATGACTGATTCCGGGCCAGTTTTTTCAGTGCCTGGAGTCATGTTTTCTGGTGTTTTTACACTGTTTGTTTTCATTGGCAACAGCCTTTTTTGAGGGGGGCTGTTTGCCTTTGCTGTAGTTTATCTCACTATAAGATACATTTATATTATCCGTAAGTGTCTCATTAATTATTTAATATAAATTTAAAATTTTTGACCACACTTTTCCATCGGATCCATCGGGGCTCAACGTTACTTTTCAGCAACTTGGGCTTCGCTGAAAAAATATTTTTTCAAAATTATTTTGTTTTGCAATTGTTTTTTCATTTATTAATGGATCATGTTATTAAGTATCTTTGTGTCAGGGGTTTTTGCGAGTAACTAGGACTTATTGTTGTTCTTTCACAATGAAGGGACGTTGTTCAAATTGTAATAGGAAGAAATCTTCCTCTGACTTTCATGATCAATGTATTAATTGTAGTCAGTGTTCTCGCATTAATCCCTGTCCTATATGTGAATATTGGGATGAGAAACATTGGAAACGTGTGTCACGATATGTTGTTTCTGGAGAAAGGGCGATGCCGGCTCTTTCTCCGCAAGGTCACTCTACTCTCTCAGTTTCTATTTCAGAGGAACCAGAACAGGGTGATGTTTCCATGTTATCTTCTGCAAGTGTGCGTCCATCATCACAAATGAATTCAGAGCTAGCGGCAAAAGTGCTCATGGAGATTAGACAAATGTCGTCCGCTAGCTCGCCCGGTGTAGCGTCCATTCACCGAATGGTTCGGCAGCCGGGTTCGTCCGATGCGGTCCAAGAGGAAATTTTGGGTGATGCGAGCACTATAAACATAATAGATGCACACCCAGTGACGGCGGATAGTAAGCGAGAATGGAGGAAGCCTTTGAGTCCGGTTCCTAGCTCGTCCAGGTCCAGCCGGGCCGCGAGCGAGAGAGGCCCCTCTCTCGTACAACAACATCTGGGACCAGATGTTGTGGTACAAAATGTGTCTTTAGCGGAGCATACGTCCGTCGCTCGGGACGCTCCGTTGTATAAGCAGTCCGCGGAGACTGTTAAGGCTTCCTCTTCTCGTCAGCGCACACGACCGCACCTTGGCTGCGTGACCGCCGATATATTACCAGCTTCGCCGATCAAGGATTCTTTGGCGACCAGGTCACACCATCCGGCAGCCAGGGATTCGAGACCGATGGACTCCGGACGTTCACATAGGAAAAGTATGCCGGAGCCATCTGATGCGGAGCTGCCCTCGGCGAAGCAGCGAAAGACTGCGCCTCCGCAGGTCTCGACACCGGACATTCTTGTGCAGATAGCACAGCTTATCGCAGCATCCCAGCAGCCGACAGAAACGGTGTCGGATCGAGAATTATCCGACGGCGCTGGGTCGGTACGCTCCGCCGAAGCATCGGGGGCGGACGACCGGGAACATCATGAGGTCCAACCGGATGGTGAAAGGGATACGGATGACTTGGAGCTATCCCTTTCGGAACAACATAAAGCTGCCGTGGACTTCATCCGGCACTTTCTCCCTCAAGTTGTTCCATCGGGCCAGACTGCTGCGCTTCCGGACAAGAGAATTATAGCGTCATTGGACTCTGAATTTTTTGAGCAGTTCAGGGACATCGCTCCCGAGTTTCCGTCGCAGTCCAATAATGGACATTTGAATTATTGATCAACGCTATATTTAAACTTGCTTCCAGGACGGGGAAAGCAGGTTTCTTGTCCGCTAATACTCTCAACCTGCCTTTCATTAATGCAAGGAATAAATTCGATACGGCAGGACAGGGTATACCGAGAGTTCCTCTGCATATGGACGACGAGGCGGAAGACTTAGAGCTATCATTACCGTCGTCAGCTTCTATTCCAACCGCGGTGTTGGAAACAGCTATTGCGTCTAACAGAGCCAATTTAGATGCTTTATCTTACGCAGATCACCTTACTAAGGCGTTATCACTGCGCCTTCAGGGGAAAGAGTTTCAGGATATACAATCCTCTTTAAGACTTCTTTCAAGGGCAGTAGCTTATTCCACGTGTAACTCCGCCCTTTCAGTGGCAAATCTGGAGTTGGTTAGACGTGACGCAGCCCTAGCTACATCCACACTAGTGGATTCTAAGGTGAAGAACTCTCTTAGAGTCGCTTCGGTCTCAGGAGAACTTCTCTTTGACGGCAAGCTTTCCGCTATTTATGATAAAATTACAAAGAAAGCTAAGGATTCTCTGTTGTTCAAATCTGCTCCTAAGAAGTCGGATACAGCAGACACGAATAAGACAGGCACTTCTGGGTCTAATGCGCCCAAGAGAGGTTCCTATAGAGGTTCCGGTGCGTCCTCTTGGTCTTATTCGAGAGACCGTCAGGATAGCGACTCTCGTTCGGGACGTCCTTCAGGCCGGGACAATCGGTTGGACGCCCTGAGGTCGACGGGGCGAGGTGCGGGTCGTGGAAGACGTGGTTTCTCCTACCGCAGGCCTCGCAGGTCCAGGAGGTGATGGCTTAAACCTCTATCGCGTTCCGGTTGGCGGAAGGTAGTCAAGCTTTTCACAAGAATGGGCGTCGATTACGGACGACCCTTGGGTGAGAGGAGTGACTTCGGAAGGTCTAAAGATATCCTTCAAACGAAAGCCTCCATTAACTCGAAGTCCAAAGTGGACTCATCTTCCGTCAAATCCGCAGAAAAGAGACGCTCTGTTATCAGAGGTGCAGTCTCTTTTAATGAAGAACATGGTAGAGGTCGTAGAAAACCAGGAATCTCCGGGATTCTACAGCCATCTGTTTCTGGTTCCGAAACCAGACGGCTCGTTCCGTCCAGTCATAGATTTGAGCTGGATAAACAAGCTGATCGTCGCTCCGAAGTTTTATATGGAGACGATTCGATCGGTCAGAGCGAGTATTCGGGTGAACGATTATGCAACGAGCATAGATCTCAAAGATGCGTACTTTCACGTCATGGTACATCCGACATTCCGAAAGTATCTACGCTTCGCAGTCCTAGGAGTGGTGTATCAAATCCGAGCGATGTGCTTCGGATTGAATCTAGCACCCTGGGCTTTCACTCGGGTAATGAACTCGGTAATGATCTACTTCCGAGCTCATTCGTCTGCGGTAACGTCGGCCTACCTGGACGACATTCTTCAGAGGTACGGCAACGAGTTAACGCTTCAGAACGATGTTCAGAATCTTCTTCTATTGCTCCGACGTCTCGGTTTTATAGTAAACGAGAAGTCGGATCTGGTGCCGTCCAGGTCATTCACTCATCTGGGAATGAGCTTCGAGACGCACAACAATCTCGTTCATCTGCCGTTAACCAGAGCGAAATTAGTCAGTTGTTACGCTCGCTATTGTCTGCACGCAGACAAAGTCACGGCGAGAGAATTTATGAGACTGATAGGTCTGTGCGGAGCCGCCGCGGATCTCATTCCGATGGGGCGGTTACACACACGTCCTCTTCAAATTTTCTTGACTCAGAATTGGAGTGTGAAAATTCATTTGCTCGATGTAGACGTTCTCTTGTCAGATCAAGTGAAACAAGAGATTCAAACTTGGGCAAACATTCAGTGGTTAACTCAAGGAGTTCCGCTGCAGTTGCCGGATCCGAGTTTTGCCGTTATGACGGATGCCAGTCAAACAGGTTGGGGTGCATCATTAATCCCAACGGATTCGAGATGCCAGGGTCTTTGGGATCTGCAATTCCTGTGCAAGCACATAAACATCAAGGAAATGATGTCAATTTGGCTTGCGTTACGTCACTGGATGGACATTATTCACGATGCTCATGTCCAAATCCTATCCGACAATACGACAGTAGTGGCGTATATACGGAATCAGGGAGGCACTCATTCAGTTCCGTTGTTCAATCTAACGGAAAGAATCCTTCTGTTTGCGCTAGAACATCACGTTCTTCTTTCGGTCCGTCACATACCGGGTCGTCTGAATGTGCTAGCAGACTCCCTTTCACGAAAGGGTCGCTTGTTGCCGTCGGAGTGGACTCTCAACAAACAAGTATTCAATCAGATTTGCTACCAATGGGAACGGCCAATGATAGACTTATTTGCGACACATCTCAACAATCAGTTGCAGACGTATGTGTCTCCGTGTCCGGATCCAAGAGCATTTGCAGTAGACGCTCTGTCGATCCCTTGGGACGGAATGATAGGATATGCGTATCCTCCAGCGCCGTTAATTCAACAAGTATTGCTAAAGATAAAACAATCTCAATGCAAGATTCTGTTGGTAGCATCTCTGTCGCCACAGAGACCGTGGATAAATCTACTCAGGTGTCTGTTGTGGGACCTACCGCGGAAGCTTCCTCCACGGGAGGATCTTCTTTCGCAGGGGAAATCGCGCCAACTCCATCACAACCCGCAAGGTCTCAACCTTCACGTTTTTCCGTTGTGCAGTCCTTCTTGCATGGCAAGCACTTTACAGGACGAGCAGTGGACGCGATTTCTAACTGTAGGAGGACCTCCTCTTCGCTAAACTATGCGGCTAAGTGGAAGGTTTTTCGTCGTTGGTGTAGGGATCATTCTGTAGATATATTCGATCCCTCTATACCAGACATTGCAAACTTTCTAGTATACTTGTTTGACGAAATCAAACTGCAGCCGGTTACTATAAAGGGTTATAGATCTATGTTATCTGATACCTATGCACATCATGATAGTTTACAAATTGGATCTAATGTCTTTTTATCGAAGTTGGTTAGAAACTTTTCGATAAATAGACCCAGAACTCTTAGATTAATTCCTAAGTGGAATTTAGCTTGGGTTCTGCTTAAATTGAAGGAAAAGCCATTTGAACCTCTTGGGACAGTAGATTTCAAATTCTTATCTTATAAGACAGCTTTTCTCTTAGCTTTCTCTTCTGCTAGAAGAGTCAGTGAGCTTCATGCACTATCGGTGGATGATTCTCATTATCGTAGTGTTGGGAACACTATCACCTTCACTACTAATGTGGGTTTTTTGGCTAAGAATCAGGCTCCTAATAAATATCCGGAACCTATTGTTATTAAGGCTCTTCCGTCTTCAGACGGGCGTAGGCCTTTACTCTGTCCTGTTAGAGCATTACGTATCTATAAACAGAGATCTCAGTTTATCAGAAAGGGACGGAAACGTTTCTTTCTGTCTTTGATGCCTAATAGAAAGGACATTTCAGTCCATTCTATTGCTAGATGGATTCAGTTAACTATCCGTACTGCTTATGAAGATTTATCTTCTTCTCAGCAGTCTGTGCTTAAGATTTCTGCTCATGAAGTAAGAGCTCTTTCTACTTCCTGGGCTTATGCTAATAGTGTTGCTATTACAGATTTAATGAAGGCTGCTTATTGGTCTCAGCCATCCACATTTACGAATTTTTATCTCAGAAATATTGAGTCCATTTCTGGAGACCTGCATTGTTTAGGTCCGTTATCTGTTGCTCAGAATGTCGTCCACTAAACAGTTGCAACTATAGTTATGCAGGCTTTCTGTTCCGGCAGTGACTCCGTCCGGCTGCCCTCTTTGCTCTGGGCTATTTGACCCAGGGCAAGGGGAAGGGGGGGGGGGGGGGGGCGGCTGTTCCCTTAGGTCACCTGCTTTATAGTGAAAAGCAAGGGAATGCCTCCTCCAAGTCAGTATTTCTGAGTCGCTTCTGGGATGGTTTTAAAGTGTAATATTAATGTTTAAATTCATTCATGTCTTATTTTTAAAGTGTAGCTCGGTGTAAAGCATTTGTATATGTCAAGTGTCAAACGGGCTTTAATATACAATACTCGGACACTTTTAAATGATTATAAAGAGTCTCAATTCTCTGGACTACTTTATTTATTGGCTTGCTTTAAAAATAATTAGTATAAGGGTTATACTGGATGTTAATAGAGAACATGAATGTTATTGTGCTCAGTTATTAAGGGTAGTGTATCTTTCTAATTTAATATTAAATAAGAAGGATACATGTAAAGCCTAATACTCCTTTTCTCCTTAAGGGGTTACCTCTTTACTATATAGTTGAGCTTATTGGATTTTCCTCTATGTCCTAGGCCCTCCAGCCTGTTTACTATTCAGCTAAGTCTGGGTCATTGGTACAGTATAAAAATGTTAAAAAATTTATAGTAATTTATATATTTTTTATACTTACCAATGACCCAGACGGGGATGGCCCTCCCTGGAGTTGAGAACCCTTGCCTCCCCGCTGAGTACATAGCGCTGACCAGGCACTGCCAGTAAGAATGATAATTGGCGCCAATTTCGGGACGTCTGCGTCACTGCGCATGCGCAGTAGAGGCGTAGTATGGAGGTCCTTTAGGACATGATTTCTTTTTGTTTTGGATGCAAATTTTGGGGATTGGGGGGCAAAATTTGTGTTTGGCCCTGGTTTTGTTAGAGCTAGCACCAGCTAAGTCTGGGTCATTGGTAAGTATAAAAAATATATAAATTACTATAAATTTTTTAACTTTCAAATTCTGACCTGTTAGACAGTAATTCTGTTGGCTTCTCTTTTACTGAAGAGTCAGTGAGTTTCATGCACTATTGATGGATGATTTTCACTTTCGTAGTTTCGGAATCACTACTTCCTTTACTATTTAGGTTG
Source organism: Pictodentalium vernedei (assembly GCA_031216915.1). NCBI lineage: Eukaryota > Metazoa > Mollusca > Scaphopoda > Dentaliida > Dentaliidae > Pictodentalium > Pictodentalium vernedei. The sequence goes on from CM062297.1 coordinate 342,726,197, forward strand.
GATTTTTGCATAAGAGTTGGGCTCCTAATATCCGGAACCTATTGTTATTAAGGTCCTTCCGTCTTCGTACGGGCGTAGGCCTTTACTCTGTCCGGTTAGAGTTTATGTATTTATAAACAGATATCTGTTTATTACTACGGGCGTAAGCTTCTTCTGTCTTCGATGCCTAATAGAAGGACGTTACGCTCCATTCTATTGCTAATGGATTCAATTAACTATCGGTACTGCATATAGTATATCATTGACTCAGCAGTTGTGCTTAAGATTTCGGCTCATGAAGTAAGAGTTCTTCTACATCTTGGGCTTACATTAATAGTGTCGCTATTATAGATTTTTGAAGGCTGCTCATTGCGCTCAGCCATCCACATTCATGAATTTTTATCTCAGAAATATCGAGTCCATTTCTGGAGGCCTCTATTGTTAGGTCTATTATCTATTGCTCAGAATGTCATTCACTTAACAGTTGCTACTATAGCTAGGTAGGCTGTCTGTTTCGGCAGTGACTCCGTTCTGCTGCCCTCTTCGCTCTGGGCTATTTGACCCAGGGCAAGAAAAAGGGGGGGGGGAGGGTGTTCCCTTGGGTCACCTGTTTTACTATGAAAACAAGGGGATACCTCCTCCGGAGTTAGTAATTCTGAGCTGTTATTGGGATGGTTGTTTAGTGAGAAGTTTATGTTTTAAAAATTCATTCAAGTCTTAGTTTTTAAAGTATAGCTTTTGAATATAGCACGTGTCAACGGACATGATTATGCAATCCTCAGACACTTTTAAGGAGTATAAGAGTCTCTATTCTCTAGACTTACGTTATTTATTGGCTTACTTTAAAAATTATTAGTATAAGGATTATTGGATATTAATAGAGTACATGGATGTATGATGCTCAATTTTGGAAGGTGTTGTATCTTTCTAATTTATCATAAATAAGAAAGATACATGTAAGGCCTATTACTTCTTTTTCCCTAGAGGGGATGACTCTATTTTATATTATTGAGCGTATTCCATCTTGCTCTATGTCCTTGGCCCTCAGGCCTTTTTACTATTCAGCTATGTCTGGGTCATTGGTACAGTATAAAAATGTTAAAAAATTTATAGTAATTTCTATATTTTTTATACTTACCAATGACCCAGACGGGGATGGCCCTCCCAGGAGTTGGGAACTCTTGCCTCCCCGCTGAGTACATAGCGTTTACCAGGCACTGGTTATTAGAATGATTAATGGCGCCAATTTCGGAACGTCCTTGACACTGCGCATGCGCAGTAGAGGTGAAGTGTGGAGGGCCATTCAGGACATGTTTTCTTTGGTTTTAGATGCAAATTTTGGGGATTGGGGGGCAAAATTTGTGTTTGGCCCTATATTTTAAGAGTTAGCACCAGCCAGCTATGTCTGGGTCATTGGTAAGTATAAAAAATATAGAAATTACTATAAATTTTTTTACTTTCCGAACTGAAGGGCTGATTTGTACCAAATTTGGTATGAGGGCTTATTGGGTCATAAGTACCTAATTTATGCCCCAAAAAAGTATCCCGTCGCCCAATGGGAACCGCAGGACCTAAAAATAGAAAAAAATTAAAATGCCCATATCTCCAAAACTGCACGGCACTGAGAATTTTTATTTTGCGTAAAGCTTTCTTAGGAACAGCAAAAAGGAATGGTCCCAAAAAAAATTGCCATCGGTTTTATCATAGGACACTTTTCCAGGACTTTTAAAAAATGCTGAGTCATCATTTTTTAATACTGAGTAATGGTTAATACATTAAAGAATCTTCTCCCCCCATACCACTGCTCCAAAGGTTTTCATATTTCACATATAACATCTTTAGAAGATTCATTCACATGTTTGATGAAATCAAATCCCAGGGTCCATATTTGGGCTCTCTATGGGAACCCAAATGTTCAGATTAGTGCAATATTAGAGTATTCTTTAAACATCTTCTTCTTCCAATCCACCCATCAGAATCTTTTGATATTTGGTATTCAGATTCCTTAGGGGGGTGAAATTGAAGTTTATTCAAGCCAAGACCCTGCGTTCACATTTGGTCTACCTGTGGGAGCCCGAAATATAACTTAGTTCAGTATGAGGAATATTCTTTAAAAATATTTTTCTTCAGATGCAGTAGTCAGAATCTTTTGATATTTGGTATACAGCATCCTTATGGAGGTAAGTTTCAAGTTTGTTCAAGCAAAGTCCCTAGGTTCATATTTGGGCTCCCTCTGGTACAACCCGGTGCTTCATTATTAATTAAAATTTTGCTGATGGGGATCTTTATTACCTAGTAAATGAATGTGTGGACATCACTACCCACATATTGATTACGACCAGTCCATGGCAACTGTACTGTAAGCGGACAGATGAAATTTCTGCCAGATCACAATCCATTCACAACACAGCAAAATTCTCTGTCCATTTTTTTTTAGCTGGCCTGAGTGATGCTCAAAGGGAGCTTTAGTGATCAATTTTCATTGTCCATCCATCCCTCCATCCATCATATCTGGTGTGAGCTTTACATCATTGACTTCTCATAAAGTTGTGGGCTGAATTGAACCAAATTTGATAAGCATGTTCCTTATCATATGTCAATTGAAGTTTGTTCAAATAAAGTTGTTCAAATGAAATCCATTGCCTCATATTTGGGCTCCCTTATTTTAACTTAGTTCAGTATGAGGAATATTCTTCAAAGATCTTCTTCAGACCCACTAGGCATGGTCTTTTGATATTTGGTATGTAGCATTACTATGACTCCTAGGTTAAGATATGCTCAAAGTGTTATGCTTGACTGATTTTGATGGGCACCAAAGGATTTTGAAATTTAACACGAAACACAATCCAGAATTTACTCTATTTATGTGGTAAAGTGACAAGCTTTTCACGTCACTTGGCATCCGTCGTCGTCTGGCATCCAGCGTCCGTAAACTTCTCACATTTTCATCTTCTTCTTTGTAACCGCTGAGCCGGTGTGAACCAAACTTGGCATGAATGGTCTATGGGAGGTCTGCTACAAACAATCCTCATTTTGTTCCCGGCGGATGAAAAAATATGGCTGCCAGAGGCATTCTTTGATTCTGGTTGGTGGATTTTCAAAAATCTTCTTCTCTGAAAGTGCCAGGCCAAATATTTTGAAACTTCACATAAATGATGAATGGGACCTCCTCTCCCAATGATCCTCATTTAATGTTGATCGGGTTACAAACATGGCTGCAATTGTGGCTTATAGTTACTATAAAAACCCTATGAGAAATCACATTTTCATCTTCTTCTCTGGAACTACTGAGCCGATGTGAACCAAACCTGGCAGAGTTAGTCTATGGGAGGTCCTCTACAAACGATCCTCATTTTATTCCCATGGGTTTGAAAACATGGCCGCCAGAAGCATTCTTTGATTCTGATTCGTGAATTTTGAAAAATCTTCTCTGAAACCACAGGACCAAATGTTTTGAAACTGTGCATGGTTGATGATTGGAACTCCCTCTAACAACGATCCTCATTTAATGTTGATCGGGTTGCAAACATGGCTTCAATTGCTGCTTATAGTTAGCTTATAGAAACCCTATGAGAAATCACATTTTCATCTTCTACTCTGGAACTACTGAGCCGACGTGAACCAAACTGACAGGAATGGTCTTTGGGAGGTCCTCCACAAACGATCCTCATTTGGTTCCCGTGGGTTGAAAAACAAGGCCGCCAGAGGCATTCTTTGATTCTGGTTGGTGGATTTTCAAAAATCTTCTCCTCTGAAACTGCCCGGCCAAATGTTTTGATACTTCACTTAAATGATGACTGGGACCCCCTCTACCAACGATCCTCATTTAATGTTGATCGGGTTGTAATTGCAGCTTGTAGTTACTATAGAAACCCTATGGGAAATCACATTTTAATCTTCTTCTCTGGAACTACCGATCCGATGTGAACTGAACCTGGCGGGGATAGTCTATGGGAGGTCTTCTACAAATGCTCCTCATTTTTGTTACTGTGCATCGAAAAACATGGCTGCCAGAAGCATTTTTTGATTCTGATTGGTGGATTTTGAAAAATCTTCCCCTCTGAAACCGCAGGGCCAAATGTTTTGAAACTTTGCACGGTTGATGACTGAGACACCCTCTACCAATTATCCTCACTTAATGTTGATCAGGTTGCAAACATGGCTGCAATTGTGGCTTATAGTTACTATAGAAATCCTATGGGAAATCACATTTTCATCTTCTTCTCCGGTACTACTGAGCTGATGTGAACCAAACCTGGCAAGGATAGTCTATGGCAGGTCATCTACAAACACTACTCATTTTGTTACCGTGCATCGAAAAACATAGCTGCCAGAAGCATTTTTTGATTCTGATTGGTGGATTTTGAAAAATCTTCTCTGAAACCACGTTTTGAAACTTTGCACAGTTGATGACTGAGACACCCTCTCCCAACGATCCTCATTTAATGTTGATCAGGTTGCAAACATGGCTGCAATTGTGGCTTATAGTTACTATAGAAACCCTGTAGGAAATCACATTTTCATCTTCTCTGGAACTACTGAGATGATGTGAACCAAATCTGGCAGGGATAGTCTATGGGAGGTCCTCTACAAATGCTACTCATTTTGTTACCGTGCATCAAAAAACATAGCTGCCAGAAGCATTTTTTGATTCTGATTGATGGATTTTGAAAATTTTCTCTGAAACCACAGGACCAAATGTTTTGAAACTTTGCACAGTTGATGACTGAGACATCCTCTACCAATGATCCTCATTTAATGTTGATGTATTGTTTTGAAACTTTGCATGGTTGATGACTGACAGAGACACCCTCTACCAATGATCCTCATTTAATGTTGATGTATTGTTGCAAACATGGCCACAAGTGCAGCTCACAGTTACTATGGAAAGCCTGTGGGAAATCACATTTTTATATGTAGTTCCAGGTGAGCAGTTACAGGCTCTTTAGAGCCTCTAGTTTTTCTTTGCTTCAATTTATTTATTTTTTTTAATGGGTTTCAGTGGTTTTCGCAAAAAAAAAAAAATCAACTCAACTCACCCAACTAACCTTCTCTCTCCAGTCCGCTAGTTAAATTAGTTTAACTATATTAACATGTAGATTCCAAATGTGACTTTAAATCCTTGTATTAAATTTCATTTTTATCAGGTGAGTGTTGAAGGCCTCTTGGGACTCTTGGTTTTAATCAGAGTACTGTTCTATATATAGTACAGTAGTTCTAGAAAGAATGAGCAGCAGCAGTAGTTTTCTGTCTAGTAGCTAGACAGAATACTAAAGCTGCTGTACTCTATAATCTAGTCAAGTTTGGGAACTAATGTTTTTCTTTCTCTTATTCCAAAGAAAGGCTATTCCGTCTATTATGTTGTTTAACCCTTTGAATGCTGCTGGTATCTTCCATGTCAGTTTGAAGGCCGCAGTTGGAACAGTTCATATTATTTGGCGGTAGACTACATTTAATTAATATTTTCAACATGCAGCCTGACCCAAGATTATATTGAGGATTTCTGCCTTGTGAGATCGGTGCACTTATCCTCTTGGCTCTGATCTATATAAAGCTTCTTATGAAACATGTGTAAACATGTAAATGAGACGTACCTATGTGTATAAGTTAATATGTATAACAACTAGTAATGGCCAGATATAGTTGTTGCTGGAAAAACTGATAACCAATACTTGCCGTTGTAATATCAATACCAATAAATATAAGGGTACTGCACAAATCTCGATTGTCTTGTAGGATATTTTGTAATAAACTGTTTTCAAACATGGATTTTAACCCTTAGAGGCCTAATTCCGACTATGAACCCTTTTACTGCAACATAACAGGTAACCCAACCTGCAGTCTTGGGCTTGACTCACAGGTTACATTCTAAGTACCTTGGCAGTTGTTTTTAGGCAAGTCTTGGCTTTCTACGTAGGCAGCCATGAATTGCCTAAAACAACTGCAATGCCACAGGTTGTGGCAAACATATATAAAAATCTCAAGGGTCTTAAGGGATAAACCAAAATTTCAATGGTTTGATTCTGACCCATGATATCTTTGCTGTGTCCTTGGGTAAGACGCATAATCCTCATTGCCCATGTGGTGGCATGGGGTATGAGGGGTACTAATGTGTACTCTATGTCAATGGTACACTTTCCTTCAACTGACAATGACTCTACTTGTATTGGGTTAGTAAGTTGGAGAGTCTGACTCTTTTTGTGCTGCTCCGTGGTTCTCTCCGGGTACTCTGGCTTTCTTCACCTATAAACTGTCTGACATGTGATGTGACCATGTATGTAATTATACCCCAATAAACAAACAATCAAGCTCTCTGAAGCAAAAATGAAGTTATCAGCTGAAATTTTTTCAACACCGATATGGTTCTGATGTCAGACTCATTGGATGTTAATGATAACCGTTACACATAATAGCTCATCATTAATAACAATATTGAAAACATTATTATTGTAATAAGGCCTAAAAAAATTTAAAATCTTTTTCTGAGGCCCTTGAACATGTTCCTTTTGGTTGCCGCATACTCTCTTTTTTTAACCAATGCAAACTTAAAAAAATGAAAATTAAATGGTTTATGTCTGATAGTTTACACAAGTTAATAAAATCAATAAATTTGTCCCTTGAATGCAACAAGACTTTGCAATGCTTTAGCATTGCAAAGCCTTCTTCCATGCAAGGGACGAAATGCACCACCACCCATGCTAGTCTGTAGATTTTGCGGCCTAAAGCATAAAACAAACCAAGAACATGAACTTTTGATAAGAAAGGAATAATTACAAAAATAAAAAAACACCCACAGTTTTACAAAAAATAGCCTGTGAAACAGAGGATTTACTTTGTGGGACCTAACCTGACTTTATTTTTCTGAATGTATTTCAGACTGAAAGTTATCAGAAGCAGAATGAAATGATGAAGAAGATAACGGATGCTCTAAAAGATATAGCTGTTGTGAGCAAAGCACAGAGAACTGAAACCCTTTGTTTATTTAATCTGGACCCAGTAGACATAAAATGACTTTTAAATAAGTTGTTTAGTATTGATATAGTAATCCACTTTCAGTGAGTGTGTAAGGACCTCTTTTTCAGGCTCCGTCCCATGATGATAGCTTTTGTTCAGTGGTGAACTGTTAGAGGTAGTCCATTGGATACTGACTCTCAGATTTTTTTTATTATTCCCTTTGAGTGGAGCATCAAATGCGAGATACAAGACAAATAGTGTCTCAAGAGTTACTTACAGTACTGTGATCAGAAAATCGGTTTCTTTTGTGCTTAGATCATGATCGAATCACAACACACAAACACTAATCAGTCAAGATTTTGTAAATAAAATACTGCAAAATAAAGACCTCATCAAGAAAAACAAACAGAAAACAACAGCATGTCAGATTCATTGTTTTCAGATTTCTTTATTGACAGGTTGATATTCTGTTGCAGTGTGAAAAGCAGACAGAGAATTTTGAATGGATCTGGGTGAAAGGGTCCTCTCAAGTGATCAGCATCGGTATAAACAAATTGGCTTACTTGATTTTATACATATGTTGCACTCAGATGCTGAAAGTGACCTTAAACAAACAGCAGTCAATAAATAAATAATTAACTGCGTTTGTTTTTTTTTTTAAAGCTGGGCATATCATTTTTCCTCACATTGCATATGATATTCTACATTTGAAAGTTGTGATTTAACCTTTTACCTAACATGAAAGGCAGGCGACACTTGCAAAAAATATTCTTGAATAACTAATTTTTTTCATTTTTTGTCTCAAAAACATAGGTTATGACCCCTCATTGGAACGAGCTCATCGAGCTCGTTCCAACGAGGGGTCATAACCTATGTTTTTGAGACAAAAAATGAAAAAAATAATGAAAATTAATTGGCGATTTTTGAGAATAGCGGTGGCCGGTCTTGGCTGTTACGTTGGGAAAAGGGTTAAAACTACAGCAACGTCGAGCGTGGCATATGCCCCCACCTGCAATACCATGGATAGCATTACAGAAATGGAGCATTTATTACTGGGTGGTGGATGAAGGATGACAGACCTCTGACAGATTACAGACCATTGGGGCATTGTCATAAAAACTATTAAGTCTCACCATAGGGTGACACAAAAAGATACCCCTGCCTCTTTACCAAATGTAAGAGTGACATGATTTGATAGTTTTGTGAAAAAATATTTTTCCGCAAACTTTATAAATATTGCACATCTCTATAAAGCATGTGTAATCATATCCTAAATTTTCAACTCTCTACATTAAAAACAGTGTGAGGAGTTGATTACACCATGAAGGTACTACCCTCAATTAAAAAACACTAGAAATTTTCTAAGTTGATAAAGGGCAATAACTGTGACAAGAAGATACAAAGTTGTCTGACCTCTGATGGTAATGTGCTGAATGTAGTTTTGCATTGTGCAAAATTTCAGATTGCTGTCTTGAAAGGTGTGAGTGAAGTATATGATGCAACTTCGGGATGGACGAATGGACAGACTGATGGACACGAGGAATACTATATACCCCTGGCAGGTTGGCGGGAGTATAAAAATTTTTTGCACTTTGTGTGTATCAATTTTCTGTATTAGTTTCTAAACTGGAACTGCAAATCAAATTTCATGAACAGCAGTAAGGATATAAATATGTAGTACAGTGGATCCCACTTAATTGAATATCTCTTAACTGAATAACCCAGTTAATTGAATATAATTTCCCAACACAAAACCATTTACCATACCTCCAGTACAAATTTGACCTGTTAAAGAGTAAACTCCTGTTAATTAAATAAAAAATCTTGTAAGCTGTCGAGAAATTCCCCTGACTCTCCCCAATTTTCCTTTGTTTATAGACCTATTTGGCCTCAGTACATCCAATACAGGCATTTAATCAATTATATCTTGTTTGACAGAGCTCATGGAGCTCTGTCAAACAAGATATAATAGAATAATTGCAAAGTTTATCTCTAGAATACAGGAAAGTGATACAATCCCTGTTAATTGAATAATTTTCATTGGCAAAGTGGCTATTCAATTAACAGGATTGCACTGTAACATCTTGTTTGCTAAGCTTAATTTGCTTTCCAAATGAACAATTTTCAAGTATACTGGTATACCGTGAGATTGTTTTAAATAACCCTTTTCCCAACACACTTGATATCAAAATTTATTATTTTAAGTGTTCTTTTTTTAAATTTTTCAAATAATTTCAACACAACCATACTTTGTGACCTCCTCAATGGAACGAACACGTTCCAGTTAGGGTTCACATAACATGGTTTTGTTGAAATTTTTTTTAAAATCTTTTTTTTTCAACTACTCAATTTGGCACTTATCCAGGCGGATGTGCAGATTCGTTTGGTAAAGGGTTAGCATAACTAGTATTCAAATTCCATATGTTATCTTCGAAAAGCAAACAGCCATTTTCCATTGTACAGTGTTCCTACAGGTCCTTGAAGGTTGAAAGTGCTTGAAAATCAGACTTTGTTGTAAAAATTCATTTACCATCCTTGAAAAATTATATCTGGGTAACAGATTTTCTCTTTATGGTTGTAATGTATACTTACAAACTGTAGTATTTGTCTGTATTTGTTACTTGAATTGCATTTTTTTTGTTTATCAATCGCAATAATCCTTTGAGGTTATCACTTGGTTATTTTCATTTCGGTCGAGATATCAGCCCAAGGTAACTTCATATTAGTCTGAGACTGAAGTTCAACAAAATCATATACCATATAATGTGACCCCTCGTTGGAAGGAGCTTGTTCCAATGAGGGGTCACTTGATATAGTTTTGTTGAAATCTTTTTACATATTACATAGGCATTTGTGGAGGATTCATTAGTAAAGGAGTTAAACCTTTACCTAACACGAATAACCGATTACACTTGTGAAAAAAAATTCTTGAATGACCACAAATAACTAAAATGATCTATTTTTTGCCTCAGAAATGCAGCTTATGACCCCCTCTTGGAACAAACCCAGTTTAACCCTTTACCCAATGTAACAGTCAAAACCGGCCAGCGCTATTCTAAAAAATCGCCGATTAATTTTCATTATTTTTTCAGTTATTCAAGAATTTGTTTCACAAGTGTCGTCTATTTTTCATGATAGGTAAAGGGTTAAATTATTCATAATATTGTGACTTGTTCACAAGAGAATGCATGAATCATATGGAAAACAGATTTGTATGTGTGTTTATGATTAATAGAAATTTATTTCATGCCCTGGAAATATAAAATTGCAGAATGTTCTGAATATCGAAAACCTGGAATTTTCAGAATACAGAAAGAAATATATTGGTGGTTAGTGATTCTACCAACATGTGAAGTTACCGAGGGCTGATATCTCAGCCAATATGAAACTAACCAAGTAATAACCTCTTTATTTATTAAACCAAAGCAAATAATTACAAAATTCTCAGATCTGTTCCGCACAAAAACTATTTCCCTTTGCTTAGTAACGCCAGTTTTACTAATTGATTGCTTTCATCAAATAATGTTGAACAATTTGCTGTAAACAAAATGGCTGCACCTAGTAATGCATCAAGGGTGACAACTCTAGCTTGGTTCATATCAGCCAAGATCACATCAATCGGCAGAGTTTGATGTCATATCAGCCGAGCTCCATAGTGGCCAATTCTGGGAAAGAAAATCATATCTAATTGATAAATGCACCTAATTAACACTGATCCTTTGGAAACTCATGAGAGGTTCCCATGGAGTGGTGTTTAGTGCAGGTATTGTTATCTTGCAGTAGGTGAGGGATACAGTGAACAGCTTGTTTATCCATCCTTCTGTCCATAAGTCCATTTGGAAGTTTGTTTATACAATAATTTAAATACTTGTTATCAGAAATCAGATTTTTATTAATTTTGGTGTGCTGCTTTATATTAACAATGTCTGGATGGGATCGATAACCACCATCATTAAATAAAAATTAAGGCCCTTTGTTGAATTTTTCCCAAAATTTCACTGTTTATGTGATAACTTGAACAGTAGACCTCAGATTTCAATAAAATTTGATGGACAGCTTTATATTAACTGTCCATTATCAAGCCTGGATATAAGAGGTCGGACGTGGACAAAGTCTGACTCAGTTATGCAATTGTCCGACGGCCAGTTGCTTGCGCCCGTCACTCTGTCCGAGGCCAATTTTCATAGTTAAGTGGGTAGTGACGCGTGGGAATGGTGGGTGAATTATCGCTCACCTCTATTTTTGTTCATTGAAAGTACAAATCCATAACAGTTTATTTCTTGGCAATTTACGAATTCCATATACCACGTTAAAAAAATTCAATGCAAAACAAAACATAAAACAAGGATTTTGTAGATGGACACTTTCCCAGTGATTACTCCCACAACGTATCGAACATGCAGTGCTTCCCCTTGATTCGAATTTCCGTATTCACAATTGTCAAAAGCAACCCGATTCTACATACAGGTACAGTACGCCTATCGTGGATGGGTCAGAATCCACATGTGGGCATTATGTCCATGCATACAATTACATGGACATAATACATGTGGATTCTGACCCATCCACGATAGTCGTACTGTACATGCCACATGTACAGTCTTGGTCCCTCTTTTCAACAGACTCCTTTTGATACTGAAAGTCCTGTTGTCGGGGTCCTGGGCCTGGCTCATACACTGTGTAGGTAATAGAGTAGGTTAAGGGTTTTAGATACAAATGGATTGTCTGGTCTTCTGATAATTGTACATTGTATATGCTTAGACAGTAGATACCTTATTGAAAAATGAAAATACATGTTTATCTACTGTTACATGTATATCTTAAGTACAATATACATGCAGCTGTTAGATATACTGCATTTCTCATTAAACTGCTTTGAATAGACTGAAAATTACTGTTTGCGACTGATGCTAAAAAAATGTTCAGCAGAGTCTCTAAATGTCTGACAGGAGTCAGTTCGTACCTGTCATTTTGTCCGGCACCCCCCAAAAAATTATATCCAGGCTTGTCCATCATACAGGTCCTTGAAAGTACAGGTCCTTGGACAAGTTAAATGAAAGTGTCAATGACACTGTAGCTTAACTTGTCTGTGTGTTATGTTTGATGAAAAGGATAGTGTTCAATGTTTATGAAAGGATTATGAAATAAGACAAGAATTGTGATAATTGAGAATTTGTTAATTTCTGTTCCCTGTTTGCTATGTTGTCAATAAAAATAATATGAGGTGTAGACTGCACTAAAGAATTGAGTGGTGGGTTAATGTGGCCCTCACAGTTAATGTATATCAACGAAAGTTACCAATTTACAATGAAATTATTCCAAAACGAGTCATCCTATCAAGTTACAATGAAATCCCTTCATAAATACAGCCTGTAGACTGTGCTAAAGGCTTTGGGGCTTCGGGCCTGTGTAGCCATCGTGGTTGACTGATAGCAACCAAAAGGGGATGTCATCATCTAGACATTATACCAAGTCCTCCTACCAAGTTACAATGAAATCCCTTCATAAATATGTCCTGTAGTCTGTGCTAAATCTTTCGGGCTTTGGGCTCGGGCAGCCATCATGGTTGAATGATCATGACCAACAGGGGATGTTCTCAACTAGGCATTATCTGGAATCATCCTACCAAGTTGCAATGAAATTCCTCCATAAATACAACCTGAAGACTGTGCTAAAGGTTTTCGGGTTTTAGTCTTGAGCAGCGGTCACGGCTGAATGATCGTGACCATAAGAGGACGTTCTCATCTAGATTTTATCTGGAGTCATCCCACCAAGTTACAATGAAATCACCTCATAAATATGACCTATAGACAGTGCTAAAGGTATTCAGGCTTTGGGCCCCCTGTAGCCGTCACAGTTGACCAATCGCAACCAAAAGGGGACATTCTCATCTAGACATTATATGGAGTCAACTTACCAAGTTACAATGAAATACCCCTATAAATATGACCTGTAGACTGTGCTAAAGGTTTTTGGGCTTCGGGCCTGTAGAGCCATCACAGTTGACTGATCACAACCAAAAGGAGATGTCCTCATCTAGACATTAGGTTTTGGGCTCGGGCAGTCATCACGGTTGACAGATCGTGACCAAATGGGGAAGTTCTCATCTAGACATCATACCAAGTTACAATGAAATCCTTCCATATTAAATATGACCTGCAGGCTGTGCTAAACGTTTTTGAGTTTCGAGCTTGGGCAGCCGTCACGGTCGACAGATCATGACTAAAAGGGGACATTCTCATCTATATATTATACAGAGGCATCCTACCAAGTTACAATGAAATCCCTTCATAAATACGAGCTCTAGTCTGTGCTAAAGGTTTTCGGGTTTTGGGCTCGGGCATTGCTAAAGGTTTTTGGGCTTCGGACCTGTAGAGCCATCACAGTGACGGCTGCCCAAGCTCGAAACCCAAAAACTTTTAGCACAGTCTGCAGGTTTTGGGGTTTTGGGCTCGGGCTAGAGATGAGACGATTAATCAGTGTAATATCGGCACTCAGGCGATAAGCACCCATTGGTTCACCATCGGCACTCGATGATGATCTGTAATGAACTCTCTTCCCCTTCATGGGACAACAAGTGGCAAGCGATCGGTACGTCACTCGTCTGCTACTGTTAACAGGTAAGTGATGGTTCGTGAAAGAGAAGGCAGAATATTATATTAATATTTTATTAAAGATTTTGATAGTATAACTGTGTACAGAGTTGTTTTTTATCCATCATGTGAATGCGGACGCTCTTCACTGCCCAAACTGGACTGCATTCTGCAAAATGTCGTAATATTCGATCCCCCCGTCCGGGACGATCTACGTTGTGCCCACGCAAGGCACTTAATCCCGGTTGCCTACATGGGGGCCCGATGATGCCGTGTACTAAGGCGTACTGCACGTCGATGGTGCACGTCTTCAACCACTGTAACCCTGCTTGAACAGCGGTAGAAAGTTCAGGTGCTGACAGTTGCTCATCGATGCTCGGTGGTTTTCCCCGGGTACTCCGGGTACTGTCACGGTCACGATTAGCCATTGGGCATAATTTTGTGACCTTAAACACCAATAAATAAATAATTATTATAGACAGAGATTCTGGAAAGTCTTTGAAAATTCCCAAGAAAGAATCCTTGAAAGTCCTGTATTTTTTCTTTTCATTGGTGAGTATAAAGTCTGTCATGTTGAATCACATTGGGTAGATTTCAAATCTTGAATTAAATCTCACGGCACATGGTTTTTCCACCCTAGGATTGTATTCAGTGGCAGCTCGTCTATTTGGGCAAGTCAATCAAAAATGTGGAGCATTCCAAGAGCCCTGCAAATCTTTGAATTTGATCCAGTTCTATTTTTGAATACCTAACCACTGAATACTGAAAATGAATATCCCAATGACGATCACAAAAACTTATGTTCTTTCTTTTCGAGTATATCATATGTGGTCATTATTTCTCACCAATTACATTAATATCAAGAATATTATGGTTAACTGGTTAGTCAGAGCTGTCATGTCTTTATTATTTTAAAAGTCAGTAGCTGGACACAAATAAAATCATTAGGGGCAACCGAGCAGAGGTTATGTCAGAAAGCAAGTGTGTGTATCAGCTGTACAGATTGCTCAAGAATGCGTGAACTTGAAAGGGTGGGAAATATGAGAGACGTGTCAATTGTGATCTATGTTGTCACCACATGTCAGATTCAATTCAAATTCGGTTCAGAATCAAACCTTAAATATGCTATCCGATTTGTGTTTGATTTGAACAGGCCTAAGTATTCGAGAAAATGTAATCAAAGTAGTTTTGGAAACAACCCTCACTGAACTCAGCTTATATCATCAGGTCTTCTGTAAGGAGACCTGATGACAGAGGAAGAGTTAAAGAGGAGACAATTTTGAGAACATCCTATTAGAAAATCGCTGAATCAGAACAACTCTAATTGAATCATCAGAATGATTGCAAATGACATCAAATTTCCGAAGCTTTGTACAGACATATGTTGAGAGTGAGCTGAGCAGCAGACGTTTTTGTATGCCCCCGGCCTCTTTGAGGGGGGGAGGGGGGGCATTATGTTATCACCATGTCTGGCATTGTCCATCCGTTAACTCTTTGCATTCCGTCAATTAACTAAAGTTCTACCAACCGGACCTTTACCAAACTTCATATGTGGGTTAGGTAGGATGAGTGGAAGAAGCCTCTGTATTTCGACCATGATGTGCCAAAGGTCAAGATCACAGTGGCCTCCAATGTTAAATACACTTGAAATTGGTTTCCGCTCTATAACTAAAGTTCTGCAAGACTGATCTTGATATAACTCAGTATGGAGGTTACATATGATGTGAGGTAGAACTCTTTTCATTTTGATGTTGATGTGCCAAAGGACAAGGCCAAAGTGACCTTCAACATTAAATGTACTTGAAACCAGTTTCCGCTCAATAACTAAAGTTTCACAGGATCAAACTTAACATAACTTCATATGTTGATTAGGTATGATGAGTGGAAGAATCCTATTCACTTTGATGCTGGTGCGACACAGGACAAGGTCACACTGACCTTCAATATTAAATGTTCTTGTTTCGATGCATTGGTGTCTAGAGGAAGCTTCCTTTTGATTTTGGTTATGCCCCTGAGAGACTTTTCTACCCTTTTATGACACAGTCGGGGGTATATGCCACGCTTCACATTGCTCTTGCTTTTTAATAATTTAAATGCTAAATAAACTCACTCCAGAAAAATATTTTTTTCTTAGCACATTCCACTTTGGGAATGAAGTGAAGCGGAGCATGTTTACTGCGGTAAACCTGGAACAAACGGCTGGGGTTGAAAACCTCTAAAGCAGGCACCATAGCATATAAATGATTGGCTGAACTTGACTTTATACCTATGTT
Organism: Pictodentalium vernedei; assembly: GCA_031216915.1. NCBI lineage: Eukaryota > Metazoa > Mollusca > Scaphopoda > Dentaliida > Dentaliidae > Pictodentalium > Pictodentalium vernedei. The sequence goes on from CM062297.1 coordinate 342,741,996, forward strand.
GCAGTCATGATGTAGCCAAAGGTGCTGCAAGTGACCTTAAACATCAAAAGATAAATAAATGTCTGGGCACTTATTCTTGGGAGGCCCCAAACTATGAAACTAACATTGACCGTACTGTCTTTTTGTAGTCTGTATAGGACCCGAGGCCTGAAAGTTTGATATTCAGTACAATTGCCTTGGACTGGTCATAACCCATGTGTGGGCAGTGATGTCCACGCATGCTTTTACCAGGTAATAAAAATCATCATCAGCAGAATTTTAATTAATGAAGCACAGGATTGTACCCAGTGCTTCATTAATTAAAAGGTTTTCATGATTATTCCTATAATTAGAGTTTAGAATCTAATATTATTATTGCCCACCTGTGGAAAGTGACCAGTCCACATATTGTGTCACAAAGAAATAAAATGTGAAAATATGTTGCTGAACCTCATGTAAACAAAAACTTACCATGTTGTGGTGAACAGATTCTGTCCAGAATGTATAGTGGGTCATTTCAGTCCATAATGTTTTCTATGAGAGTATTTAAGTCAATCCAAGTACCACTGTTTTGAAAATGGCTCAATCACATGAACACTCAAATATGACTCCAGGATTGGGACCTGAATAAACTTTATGTGGCAAACAGCGTAGTTTAGGTATATGTGTAAATTGTATTTCAATTTATCTCAATTGCATGAAAGAAAAAATGTTACTTAACATTTTTAGCTATCCAAAGAAAACTCAATGAAGTATATTTGTCACTTTTTTAATGTGATCTGAACTGGACCAGTTGTGTCATATTCAGTCAGGAAGAGCATTATCTGAAAACAGTTACTGAGGTTTCTCAACAATAGAGACTTGGTCATCCATCACACTGGCTTCCCCTATTGAGTTTCTCCAGTAATCTTCTCTGGGTGTTTGGACCAAACACACTCGGAAGAATATCTTTGACAGGTATTGCACACCACACATTTCAACAAAATCTGAGTTCATATCATGCTTCAAGATGGCGAGTTTTTGCTTATATCAGGTTAATTACAGAACTTTCACACATTTCTTTATGACCCAGTATATCAAATTCCAGGGGGGGGGGGGGGGTTCTTGTCAGATCACTGAAGTTAAGCAACATCGGGTCTGGTTAGTCCTTGGATGGGTGACTGTCTGAGCAATCGATTCGGACTCCCAAGGGCAAGGCACTTAACCCCGATGGTCCACATGGGGGCATGATGACGCCATGCACTAAGGCATACTGCACGTCAATGGTGCGCATGACTTCAACTAAACTAACCCTGTCTGTGCTGCAGTGCAGACTTACAATGTTGGGGAGCTGGCAGCTGCTTCATGTTTCTCTGTGGGTACCACGGCTTCCTCCACCCATAAAACTGTCACTGACACGATATGACCTTGGTTGTTAAAGTGTTGTTCAATACAAGGAAAATACAGAATAAATTTCCTTTATCATTCTACCACAGCACTACAAAAACCACTGCCAATGAGCTCAATATTGGCATTCTTTTGCTGGCATAAATCACATCTCCAGTAATTTTGTAACTTGTTCCAAACACACCTTAACCTTCAAAGGACTATTTCAGGCTTTTGCAGTCTCAGAACATGTGCCTTTAACATTCCATCATTAGGAGGTCTTGCTGACAATAGACAAATCCCAGAGCAGTCAATTCTAGTGAAGTTTTGGCTGTCAAGACACAAGAAATCACTGCTCAGTAACTGGACATGTATAGGTCATAGTCTAGAAGGAATTCAGGACAATTTCCCAGGCCCTTAATGGTTAAAAAAAAAACTGAAAAGAAAATCAGTCACTTCTTTCATGAAATTGAACCCTTCAACTGCTATCAAGCTTCAATAAGGCCTTATACAAAGTGAATGTAGGAAACTATGTTTGGTATCCTTATTCGTTTTTTGGGCCCATCACTATTTAAAATATTCCTAATATTGTGACTTGTGAACAAGAGAATGCATGAAGTGTATGGAAAAGAAATTTTGTGGGTATGTGTATGATAAATAGACATTTATATCATGCCCTGGCAATATGGAATATATTATATAAAAAACCTGGAATTTTCAAAATACAAAAAGAAATACATTGATGGTTTGTGATTCTACCAAGATAGCATGAAATATTGAATCTCAAACAAAACAAGGGCTACACAAAGCGTGGTCCACTGCCCCAAATCCGTAGGCATGTTCGAAGTAGCCTAAAAGGTATTGTGGGACAGAAACATTTTCTGAGTGGAAAGAGTGAACACATAAAAATTTTAAAGTTAGAAAACTGAAACATTGCCATAACTATGGGAAAAATGATTGGACGGGACCCGTTCTTGTGCATATCTGCAGGGGGGGGGGGGGGGTTCAGGTTACAGCCCCCTGTCGGAGAGGTTCAGCCCTCCCATCTGAGATTTTTAGTCAGTCCGCCGGAGAGTCTCGTAAACCTGACTTCACGAGAAATTTCCAACAATCGAATGTAGATATCGCGTCTTGTGTCGATCATGAACGAGGTATATGGTTCTTCTTTGTAAGGCATTATGACAGTTGTTATCCAACTGGCGTTCCATTACTTCCATACCTAATCATCGGTTATCATCATGGTAAAAGTTTGGAATCTATCAAAATCTAAACAACAATGGCATCCCGCTATAATATGCAGTGTTCCATTTGCAGCGAAATATTTCAAAACGATTATGCAGTTGGGCACACTAAATCAAAACATAAAGAACTTCACGAAGCAGGTCGATGTGCCCCTACAATTGCAGGGTGGACTCGAACCCGTGCAGCACTGGAACTTTGATAGAGAATAGTGATTCTCATGAAATTCCTTAATGTCGTTCGTCAAACTGGCTTTATAGATCAAATATTTCCTGACCTTATTATAATATGTTTACATTAAATAATCAACAAACATACTCAATTTGCTTCTATTTTGATTCTCCAATTTACCAATTTTCACTCATTTTCCTTTGTTTTGGAGGTCAAATATTATAGCCCCCCTGTCGGAGAGGTCAGCCCCCCTATCAAGAAATCCCTGGCACCACCCCTGCATATCCGTGCCCCCATACAGGTCTGTCTATCAGCATACCAAAGGAGATCCAAATCTGACCGATGGCTTTGAAATTACAATGCAAAACGTTTGTAAGGACAGAGGGCTTCACTAGATACCCCCGAATCCTCCTTTGGAGGTCGGGGGCATAACAAAAGGGTAGAAATCTGACAAAACCTGAAAACTTGTATCACTGATAGACTCAAGTAGATTCCACCTTATCGTTAGAGAAATCAGAATGAATTGAATTTCATTTTGCAAAGTCTGGGAGCCTAAATTATGTCTTGTCAAATTTTCCATCTGGAAATCTCTCTCCAGGAGTAAAACAGTATTTGATAAGGGACCAGTCATTATTCAAAATATAACACTTCTTTACAAGAAAAATAAAACAGAACCAAGAGTATGAATGACAGCAAGGTCCATTCAGGACAAACCATCAGTGCCATCTAATTATTGGAGTCCCACTGAGATAAAATGAATGCATAAAAGTTCAGAATGTGTCAAGGAGGAAACAAAACCCCAGTATAAATTATTTTTATTCACATATATTATTTTTGATACATGTATATGTTAACAAATGCAAATTTTTTTAAAAACAAAACATTTATCATTAACATTTTTATCAAATGAATTATAAACTGGCTGTCACAAGACAATAGAGCATTTTCTCACAAGCACAGGAGAACTCTAAAAAAAACAAACAAATGCAAATCCATGTCCAGAAGGCTTCATTCCACATGCAGGCACTTGAATTATTACATGCCTTTTCCCTTGGAATATATTACAGGACCCATGGTAGTTTTGTCCGTAAGGATGATTGGGTAGGTATTCAATGAAGTTAAACTTTCTTACCACTGTTTCTTTTACCTTTCACTTTTATTTTAACATTTATCATGGTGGTGGTGAATTTTGGAATATTAGCATACAAGGCCCTACCAAACATTCAGCTGATGGACAGGTGGGTGGATCTGCCAACTAAAGTGCTTAACCATCACCCAATCTACACAGATCAAAATTAGTTATTTTTAAATTATTTTTTTTCAAATTTGTCACAAATTTTTACCCAAACCATATTATGTGACTCCTCATTGGAACAAGGTCAACGATTCACTCAAGTGAGGGGTCACATGATATGTTTTTTTTTGTAATTTTAAAAAAAATGTTGTTTTAAAATGCTCAATTTTTTAATTTACATGGGTGGATGTGGCTGATAGAGGGTTAATGCACATGTACTTATCAGAGAAATTTTTCCCATCATTAAATTCATGAACAGTGTTTTTGTAGTCATCTAGTCTCATTGAAAGACAAGACCACAAGCCTCTATCCTTGTAAAATGAGTGGAAGAGCCTCAATTATCAATGTTCAGCAACAAAACATTACACCCCAACAAAAATAAAATGATTTAACCCTTTCAGTAAGAACCAAATTCAAATATTATTAATGTTTAAATTGTTTCTCCCAAACATAGCTTATGAACTTATCAGAAGACACTCAACAAGCTCATTCCAATGTGGAATTCTTAAGCTCTGTTTTGGAGGCAAACAAATAAAAAGCTTTACTTATTCAAGAAAAAGTGTCCTCAGTCGTGTTTGGTAACAGATTAATAGTTTAATGCATAGTAAATAAATGGAAAACCAAACTGAAGACCCTGCATAGTGCCATTATATAAATAAATATATAAACAAGGTATTTAAGTTGAAATAAGTCTTTCTGTTCAAATTGCAAAATTCACAAGAAAAATGCATTTCCCCAGGTAGATCCATGAGTTTTTCCTTACAATGACCTGGCTACACAAGGACGATAGACTGACAGCTATTTCGCTATTCTATTCATCTGTTGGCTAAACAGCTGTCAATCAAAAGTCCTTGTGTATCATCCTTTTGGAAGGGAAACATACCGATGAATTCGAAAAACCAGACGTTCAAGGATTCGAGTCAGAATTTCGGAAAATTTTGTCAGCTTATTGGAAATGTTGGAGAATTTGATCGAAAACTGTGATCACCGTTTGAATATTCAAATCAACTGGTCGGAAAAGTCTGAAAAGTTAAAAACATGAGGGAAATTGATTTCACTGAATTTCCAACTCTTGGAATTTATACCTTTGAATTTCCAACTGTTTAAAATTATGATGGTTATTCAGGGGCTAGACATCCCCTCACCCCTATCACCATGTGGCTGACAATTTCTTTTATATCTCTGCAATGAAATGTGTCTAAAATTCAATAAGCGACATGTTTGAACTTGTATATTGCACTTAGCGTTATTGGTATTTGCATTATTTTACAACTCTGCAAGGGCTGCCAATATCACTGTTTAAAGTACAAGATATAAGAAAACAAACACCTTGATTACTTTTTGATCATTCATTGCTTGCATCATCTCCAGGAGTGTGTGTGGTCCCTTCATTTATACCTGTCAACAGTACCTATTTTCCATAGTATTGTAGACAACAGACTAACTCTGTTATAGCAGTGTCATTGTATTCAAAATAATATGATTTACAAAAATATCAAAAGTATTCATTATGCAAAATAAATATATGGTATAATAAAGTTGTTCAAGAAGCTCTGAATTTTGTGCAGCACCACTTTAGAGTTCACTCTCACCACAATATCCCTGTCTTGAAGACACTGGAATAAACAAAAAGTACAGACATCTTTGCAGATTATTTTTTTAGGTGGAGTTGTGACAAACTTTAGTCAAACTCAAAATTTGTTGAAAGCAGGTTGCCTGAACAAATGTTTTTTTTTTTAAATAAGTGTAATTGTACTAAATGGAGAAGAACCAAAGCAGCGTATGAAAAGGTTACCATCACTGTTACCAAAATAGCACTTTTGGGTTTCTGCTCAATAATGTTAGTTCTACCAGCGAAGCAAACTTATTGAATTTAATGTGGAAAGAGAATAGCCCAATCAATTTTGAGATCTGCAGCTAAAGACAACTTCCTCAGAAATTGATTGGGTTGGACCTGGTTTAACTTCTCTGTCTGCTTTGTGCCCTATAACAATAGATCACTCACAGGCTGAACAAGAGCTAACTCCCCAAACTCATTCTGATACATCAGCTAATTGTAACTTTAGAGAGAAAAAGATGAAAATTTGTCGGTGAAAAGTTAATGTGACCTTGACCTCTGGCACAATCATCCTAAAATAAATAAGGCTCTTCCTCTCATCATAACCCATGGGTCAAGTTTGCTTTTGATCAGCCCAGCAGACATTTTATAAAGCAGACCTGGGAAGCTTGTAAAAGGTCACTGTGACCTTGACCTAGGGTATAATGACCCCAAAATATATAGGCTTCTTCCTCTTATCATTCCCAACACGCACACGTCAAGCTTGGTTTCAAAGAACCCAGCAGACTTTTAATTAAGAGAGTGGAAACCGACTTCATCTGCAGATGGATGTCCAGACAAACGTACAGACAGCGTGACAGCTATATTCTTACAAAATGTTTTCGGGGGGATAAAAAGTATGAGGAGATCACTGAATTTCAGATGCTATATTTTATTTGTCTTGACACAATCCTGATTTTGCAATATTTTATTTTTGAAATCTCAAGACACTGGTTCAGTGTAAATTTGTCATGATCTGATCGAGAAACAGTCTACTTTTGTAATGAAGATTTTTAAAGAATATTCCTCATTTTGCAATAAGTTAAAATTAGGCTCCCATAATGAGCCCAAATATATATAAGATTGTTAAAGAATATACTTCAAGGAGCACTAAGTTAATATTTGGGCTCCCAACAGGGAACCTATATATGAAACCAGAAATATCATTTGAAGAAGCTTGAATCTGACTCCCATAAGGATGCCGTATATATCAAATATCAAAAGATTCTAACTGGTGAATATAAAGATTTTTACCCTTGCTTTTGGCACAATGACCCCAAAATAAATAGGTTTCTTCCTCTCATCATACTCAATCTACATGTTAGGTTTGGTTTCAATTGGCTAAGCATAACTTTAATTACCGAGCGGAATCCCACTCAGTCTTTGGACAGATGGACAGACAGACAATGCTTGATATCCCCTCCCTACTCCAACCTCCCCCCCCCCCCCCCCCAAAAAAAAACAAAAAAACAAAACATTTGGGGTGGAGGATAATAAAAGCTGGTAGGCTGTCACCCATCAAATTTTGCTACAAGTTTCAATCTCAAAATCCCAACAATGTAACCTTATGAAGCTTTTTCTTGCCATATCCAATTCTCTGAACTGGGTAAAGTTGTGGAAAAGTGACGCAATCCTAATCCTACATGACTACTGGGTTATGTCAGAGAGGGTTATCTCTTTCACATCATGCCTCCAGAATCCTTATCCAAAAAAAAGAGTCTCACATCCCACCTGTTCTCTGAATAAAAAAAAAAACTGGTTTAGTATAGAACCTCCCCATTATTTTTTTACTCATGGCCATGGCATAAGGTAGTAGTAGGGCAGAGTAGTATTGCCCCACAAAACTGCTGACTGAGGCTACTTATGTGAATAGCTCACCAAGAAGCCAAGGTATGTGTACAGAAGAACCGTCCGACAACTCCATGCCAGGGTAGGCAAATGTGGATCACCACCACCTTCCAATATATGAAGATTGTTATGGGCCCTGTCTGTCTACCCAATTTATTTCATCATTGGCACTTGCCCTATCTCCCACCTCAGCCTTTTCTCTAAGTCATTTGGAATCCCTGGTTCTAGCACTGAACACAGTAAACACCATCTGCCTGAAAAGTATTGGGTGCTCTGTTTTAAATGATGTATCCATGGAAAGCTGTTTCATTCACATAGTAATTGTAAGCAAGAGAAAATTTATTACAGCAACAGTAACAGCAAAAGTAACTAAACTCTCCACTCAACAATGCCTTCTCCATCTCTCACCTGAAATGACAATAAAATGAACTTTGTAAGAGTAATATGATACACTGGTGCCCACTTAATTGGATGTAACTTCCAAACACTAAACCATTTACCATACCTTCATAAACTGAAACCGGTTTGTTGCATATAGATTATTGAGTCATAACTGAAAAAACTCTTGTAATATGTCGAGACACTATCATGATAATCACTGAATTCCTCTGGTTTACGGACCTATTTAGCATCACTACATCCAATACCGTACTGACCCGGGAATAAGCCCATAATTGAAAATAAGCCTACCTCCCAACTTTTCAGATTTTAGTTTCATGGTCCCCCTCCTTGTAAATACATGGAAGCCCAGTCCCTGACTTTGGAATAACAACATCAATGCCACCCACACTGGCAAGATTTTAAAACAAAACAAGAGCACCGCTGGGCATTGCATCATACGCCCGTGAACTGTTCAAATTGTACCATTTTAACACATTTGCAATTATTTTAGAGTGCGAGAAATTTATACTGGCATATATATATATGTTATGGTCATTTGAGAAAAAGACTAACAAGTTTGTAGCCAATCGAAAAACAAATACTAAAGTTATCATCCGGAAACCAAATATTTAACGAAGAATTCTAAGTCCAACAGGGGCCATAATTCAGGCAAAAATTGTTCAGACCAACCCCATATTCGAACTTGACCTGTATTTTGTTGTGATTAAACCACATACCAAGTTTGGAGCCGATCGGAAAACAAATACTAAAGTTATCATCAGGAAACCAAATATTTGACGAATTCTAAGTCCAACAGGGGCCATAATTCAGGCAAAAATTGTTCAGACCGACCCCATATTTGAACTTGACCTGTATTTTGTTGTGATTAAACCACATACCAAATTTGGAGCCGATCGGAAAACAAATACTAAAGTTATCATCCGGAAATCAAATATTTGACGAATTCTAAGTCCAACAGGGGCCATAATTCAGGCGAAAAATGTTCGGACCGACCCCATATTCCAACTTGATCTGTATTTTGTTGTGATTAAACCACATACCAAATTTGGAGCCGATCGGAAAACAAATACTAAAGTTATCATCCGGAAACCAAATATTTGACGAATTCTAAGTCCAACTGGGGCCATAATTCAGGCGAAAAATGTTCGGACCGACCCCATATTCGAACTTGACCTGTATTTGAACTTGACCTGTATTTTGTTGTGATTAAACCACATACCAAGTTTGGAGCCGATCGGAAAACAAATACTAAAGTCATCATCCGGAAACCAAATATTTGACGAATTCTAAGTCCAACAGGGGCCATAATTCAGGTGAAAAATGTTCGGACCGACCCCATATTCGAACTTGATCTGTATTTTGTTGTGATTAAACCACATACCTAATTTGGAGCCGATCGGAAAACAAATACTAAAGTCATCATCCGGAAACCAAATATTTGACGAATTCTAAGTCCAACTGGGGCCATAATTCAGGCAAAAAATGTTCGGACCGACCCCATATTCGAACTTGACCTGTATTTTGTTGTGATTAAACCACATACCACATTTGGAGCCGATCGGAAAACAAATACTAAAGTTATCATCCGGAAACCAAATATTTGACGAATTCTAAGTCCAACTGGGGCCATAATTCGGGCGAAAAATGTTCGGACCGACCCCATATTCGAACTTGACCTGTATTTTGTTGTGATTAAACCACATACCACATTTGGAGCCGCTCGGAAAACAAATACTAAAGTTATTGTTCGGAAACCAAACGGACGGACGGACAGACGGACAACGCCATAACATAATACGTCCCGTTTTTTCAAACGGGCGTATAAAAAGAACCATTTACTCAATACCAGACATGTTAACTCTCCCGGAATGTCCTGGAAAATCCCATCAATTCAGTGTAGTTTCCGGCCTCCCAGAAGGGAATCGGTTTTGGACAAAATACCAGAAAATAGTACAGTCAAAAACTTGAATGTTTCACGACGTTCAATCTTAAGGTCACTTATTTCTGCACAATTGCTAAACTTGAATGCAATATGCATATAAAGTCATGTCCAGCCAATCATTTATATGCATGTTGCCCATTTTAGACAACTTCCACCCCAGGCATTGGTTACTGGGTCCTATTTTACCAGAAAAACAGTGTCTGTTAACCACAATAAACAAGCACTGCTTCACTTCCTGGGGTTCGCACAGGGAGTTTCTAAGGCTATTTATTTATTGGTGTTTAAGGTCATGTACTTATGCACAATGGCTAATCTTGACCATCACAGTTTTATGGGTGGTGGAAGCCGGAGTACCCGGAGAGAACCACTGAGCATCGGCGAGCAACTGTCAGCTCCTCAACATTCTAACTCCGCTCAAGCAGGGTTACAGCAGTTGAAGACTTGTGCACCATCGATGTGCAGTATGCCTTAGTACAGGGCGTCATAGTGCCCCCATGTAGACAACCGGGATAAAGTGCCTTGCCCAGGGACACAATGTGGGTCGTCCCGGATGGGGATCGATCTCAGGACGTCTAGCATAGAAGTCCAACAATCTACCACTGAGTCACCGTGCTTAGAAACAAGTGCTTGACTCGGACACATTTTTTATGTAAACACAATGGTGATAATATATACGTAGTGCTTTGTGCTTAACTTTTGTGAAGAAGTAAGATCTTTGGTAACTAATGTTATGACTAATGTCTTCTTGCGTTAACTGGTTGAGTGCTAGATTTATTTTTGATGGCCTGAATTTGTTACTCACAGGTGCTCTCCAATAATTTGTAATAAAACAAATTTATATAAAACAAAATATTTGCATTTGAAGGGAAGTGAAGCAGTGTCTGTTCACTGCGGTAAACAGGCTGTTTTACTGGTAAAATAGAACCCAGTCACCAATGCTTGGGAGGTACAAACCCTCTCTAAAATGGACAACATGGCTCATTAACGCTCACCCCTGGTCTTGAGTTGATACTTATGTTGTGGTCATGATTAGCAATTGTACCAAAATATGTGACCTTAAACACCAATACATAAATAAATATAAATAAATTTGCATTTCAAAGAATATGAAACATGAGAAGGAAAAATGTTTGCTTTTGCTCTGGTACCTTCATTTTTCTCAAAGCCCTGATTGTGGCTTCTAGCACTCAACCAGTTAACAACATGAATATAAACTGGCTCAAAATTGCATTATACATGTACAGAACTTAACAATTGAGTGCTTAATTATTTTTCAAATGTGATTTGTAATATGTGTTTCTTTTTCAATCACATCATGCTCCCAACAAGGGTACAACTGCAACATGGACATAAAATCAAGTTTAGTCCATTGTTTATATCCATGTTGCCTATTTTTGAGGACTTCCACCCCAAGCATGGGTGACCAGACCCTATTTTACCAGTAAAACAGAGTTGGTTTACCACAGATGAGGGGGCACATAGGAGGCAAAGCACTTATTGTGTTGACCTATCATAAAAGCAAGGAGTTGGCTTTAATCAGTGCAGATTTTGATTGGTTAAAAATATTATAAACAATATTTTTTTCATATATTTCACAAACATTTTTATGATGAAATGAGAACTTATTCTATTGTATTTTATTTGGCAAGGCACATCAAGCTCTGTCAAACCACACACATGTATAATGGAATAAATGCATACAGCAAAAGAATTAAATCCAGATAGGTAGATAAACTGGGTTGTCGGTGTAATTTTATGATAAGACCACAATATTTTTAATTTAATAAGCAGGTGCTTACTCTTTAATCCATAGGCAAACCACAGGTCATATTTGTTTTTAAAGTATGATAAATGGTTTGGTGTTTGAAATTACATACCATTAATAATATTTTTCTATGAAAACAATATCCAATAAAATGTGATTCACCATTCTGGTCCTAAGTATGAAGATATACTCTGACAGAGGCCCGAAGTTACAACAGGGCTTATATTTCATCTAAATTTGGGAGAATCCATTTGGATTTTTGTGAACATGGTTTGCGAGAATCCATATTTGCAATGAGTGTCCCAGGATCCCATGATGAGGCCACCACGGTTGAACCCTTGTTGTATACTGATAACACATATTAACCCTTTATCCAACACAGTTTTTTAATTTTTGAAACATCAACTGATTTGATAATTTAATACGAAATAAACAATATGTAACAATAAAACCATATTTGTACAATTTTATTAACAAAGTGTCAGGATATTTCAGGTCATGTTAGCTTTCTATTGGATAATTTGCTGCAGCTGTGTTAGGTAAAGGATTAAATTGACTCAATTCTTATCACGTGAATCCAAGCAGAGGTGCAGGGAGAATCTACAGGGATTCTCAGTGGTTTTGTTACGCAAATCTTTGCATGAATCGATTCTCACCGAAATATAAAATATAATGTACAAGTGGGGTAGTATGCCCACACCCATGACCGTCTGTTGGAAAATGTTGTCTGTTTGCAAAACTATTGGTTGGCTGAACACCAGAATTTTCTCTGAAAGCCAAGTTGATCACTTAATGAAGCCACAACTTTCATTATGCAAAAAATACCCTTATGTTTCATATAACCTTGGATGAAAGTGCTTGTTATAAGTATATGACAATTGAGTAGTTAAGTGCAAGCCTAGAAATCGGCAATCTGTCATTTGCAGAATGAGGTCCCCAGAGGGTGAATTTGCTGATGCTCTCACATACAGTTCATCCTATGGATACCTCTTCCTATTTAGGCCTGAGACCTTGATGCAGATTGAGGTTCACAGAGGGTACATTTCGTGATGAAGTGCAGGGTAGCATCATTAAATTCACCCTCTGGGAACCTCATTTTGCAGTTGACAGTCTGCTAATTTCCAGGCTTGGTTCAGTACATGAAAAAAGTCAGGTATTATTATTTTAAAGAATTACTTTCGTTAAATGAAAACAATTCTTTAAAATAATAATAAATGAATGTTTCAGGCCTGTTTCATTCATTATTGTCCGGTTCCAATTTCGTATGGATGGTAAATGACCCAGGAACACTATGAGGGAATTTTAACTCCCGCTCCACCATGTTAGAAGATTTTCAGATCTTGGCTTTGGGCCTGCTTTGACATTTACTTTGGGTCCCTTATAAGAAAAAAATAAAAAGTAAAAGACATATACAATTTAAAGTAGAGATTTAAAAAAAGATCAAATATATACACACTTTCCAAAGAATTACAACATTGGCAATATATACAAAAAAAAACCATTCAACAACACAATATACATATCTATAATATACAATAACAATTTTCATGCACATAATTAGTGAGACTAAAGACAAAAAAAAAGGAAATTGAGCATGAAAACAGAAAGAAAGACAGCTTGTCAATGTTTCAGATCATCATGATCACATGACCAAACTTCACCTGGTGTTCAGCAATTACAACCAGATCTCCAAAAAAATGTTTTCCAGAAGATGAATTTTTCTTTCCACAATGCAACTACAAAATTTAACCTTCTACACAATGATTCCAAAAACATAAAAGTTTTCAGCAGCAAAGTTTCTCATGGTGCAACCAGAAATTGAACCAATTTCTTTGACAAAGCTCAGTGAGCTCCGCAAAGAAGATATTGATTAAACTCTCTGTTTACTTGGGAAAAATAAGGCTATTATCCCTTTACCCAACACATATGATATCGAAATTTCTTATTTTAATTTTTTTTTTTTTTTTTTCTCAACTGCTCAATTTGTAAATAATGTGGGCAAATGATCCTGATTCATTAGGCAAAGGGTTAACCCTTTACCTAACATGAAAAGCAGACGACACTTGCCAAAAAAATTCTTGAACAACTATTTTTTTTTCCATTTTTTGTCTCAAAAACATAGGTTATGACTCCTCATTGGAACGAGCTCGACGAGCTCGTTCCAATGAGGGGTCATAACCTATGTTTTTGAGACAAAAAATGAAAAAATAATTAAAATTAATAAGCGATTTTTGAGAATAGCGCTGGCCGGTTTTGGCCGTTACGTTGGGTAAAGGGTTAAAGAAAATGCAGGCATGCAATGACTTATCCATTTATATCATAGTAACCCCAGTATTGGAGCAGTGTTTTTTGACTGTGGTAAATAAATTCTGTTCTACTGATATAACAGGAATCGGATGAGACTTCTCCAAAGATGGCAGCCAAAGTATAAATGACTGGCTTAACTTAACTTTATCTTTGTGTTGCAGTAGAGATGCTGACAAGGACCTTAAATACCAATAAAAAAGTAATATCTCTGTATGCACTGATCTAAATCAAGCAACATACAGTATAGCCATGGTGGATTGGTCACTTCCACGGGTGCAATAATGTTAGATTCCAAACACTAATTATATGAATAATCATCAAAAATTCAATTAATGAAGCATCAGATTCAACCCAGTGCTTCATTGATTAAAATTTTGCTGATGATGATTTTTATTACCAGATAAATGCATGCGTGGACATCACTTCCCACGTGTGGATTACGACCAATCCATGGCAACTGTACTGCATCTTGGATTCAATATTTGGTCATAAATAAATTGATCCTCCCAACAGATGCAGGTGTCCTCACTTTTTTGACCAACAATGTTCAAATTATTTGAAAACAGTAAATTAGTGAGTCTTGATAACACTCACATGATTATCCTGGCTGATGTGTTTACAAACTTAACTGCTTGTTATTCTACTTGTCGTCTTCAATACCAAGTACTTGGTTTTCGAGTTTGCTATTATTTGAGTCAGAGCCGACACCACAGTAGTGACCAGCCCAAAGGCATGTTACGTTGCACAATGTAAGCTTTTTGGGAAACCTTGAGGCATTAGGGGACTACTGACACTGGCCTCCAGACTAGGGGAAGCTGGGAGTCCAGCAGGCCTAAAATCACGTGAATCACTTCTCAGGTCACATATTTTTACACGTTTTCAGGCAGAGAGTCCCAGAAGCCCTGCTTACAATCCAGCTCTCTACCCTCACCTTCAAAGTTCTCCCATGGCTCTCCCTGTGGTCTGCTTTCCTCCAAGTTGAAAGCTTACTAACAGCCAAATTTTTCTTTTTGCAATAAGATATCAGAATGAGCTGGGACTCTCAATGAGATCTGTTGATGAAAGATGACTGATGGTCTGTGTCATAATAATTAAAACCAATCGGAATATTTTTTCTGTACTTTGAGAAAATTTAATTGATTGCCTATTGTGGCTCAATGACTCTCTTTCAAAAGCCAAATTTTCCTACTCCATATAAGGAGGAGAGCCAATTAAAAGCCTTTGTATCAACTTGCTAGTTAAATCCAAAGTTTAGTAGCTGTGGTTTGCAGTCAATTCTTGACTGTAAAGTCTGGCAAGCAATGTGGAAAATTGCTTGGCCTTTAAAGGTTAAAAGTGAAGAAAAACAGAGAATACATGTAGACTCACCAGACAGAGAGAAATATGGTTTGTGGAGATCAAATTTCCACCCACATACTTGTAGAGTTGAATTTCCATTCAAATGACACAAATTGTGCAAAAAGCATAATAAAAGTAGGCACACTAGCTCCTGATGAAAAGTTGTGAGTCTGAGACTGTCCTGTGTTACCGCTTCAATTACAGTGTGTCGGAGAAAACCAGAATCTCAATCACTATTGTGAGAATGTACCCACGTTGCCCAGTTTAGAGGACTTCCACCCCAATCATTTGAGACTAGGTCCTATTTTACCAGTAAAATAGAGCTTGTTTACTACAGTAAACAAGCACTGCTTCACTTTGAGGGGTTCCAATGGGGAATATATCTTTCATGCCAGATTTTTGTTTTGTGTAGTGGTACAGAAAAGATAAAAATGGAACCTTACATCTATGAAAAAATCACATTGCCTGCTTCAATGTTAAAGAACACTGGAATCTTGAGTTGCAAGCTTTTGACTTCTTTTAAGATACCAAATAAGATTTTATACTGTCTTTCAAAACTTTCTCCCTATACCTCAGAAAGGTGAATTGTTGAGACTTTATCATGCTCTGATTGACAAAAAAACACCAAAAATACTAATACTTGGTACAATTACTAAAAGTTAAATCTAAAAGTTAGAAAAAAATGCAGTCCAATGACTGTATATATATCCTGAATATTTCTTGATCACATGTAGAATATAAAATGTCAATAAAATGTTGGTATACATAAGTCATACAGATAGTTATATTCTACTTTCATTATTTACAGAATATCACAATCTAGCTCATTACTTGGAGTGATGAATTCAATGTTTAAATGTGATCTAGGGCCCTTCAAACCTCAAATTTCAGATTGAATTGAATCAGGCAAAAGATTTTGAATTGAATCAAATCTAATCTCACGGCTCTTCAAAATGTAAATACTGCATCTTCTTCTGTTGAACCGAAAATATTGCCATTCTCTACTCAAAGTATTATATTCATTGGTGTCTCATATGTTTGGGCAAGTCGATCCAAAAAACCCCGGAATATTCAAAGATGAAAACAAAGTAGTAGCAGACAATCACTGAACTCTTTTCTGCCATCAGGTCTCCTCTTTTAGTGACCTGGAGCCAATACTATAAAGCTTTTACAATTGTATTTTCCAGAATTATATTTTATACCCATTAACTGACTAAAATGAATCACTAGCATTTTAAAAGATATGGCAATTTGCCAACTTGCAAATTGCTAGATCTTTGAAAATGCTAATGGTTCATTTTAACCCATTTAAAGTCATAACTGGAAAATACAATTCTAGAAAATACAATTGTAAAAGTTTTATAGTATTGGCTCCTGATGATAGAAGAAGAGTTCAAGAGGACATGTTTGTAGGATTTTGAGAACATCTTAATGCTTTGGAAATGTCCAAATCGACATGACTTGAATCGAATTAAACCATCAGTACAATTTTGAATGGATTTGAACTTCAAAGCTTCGAAGGACCCTAATGTGATCAGATATGAGAATGTATGTGACTATATTGTACTCAATCAGCAAGAAAAAATTCTGAAAATTACGTTTCTTCAACAAGAGGCCCCAAGAGGCCTGAGGGCACTCACCTGACATGGTAGCCTAAATATCAACCCAGAGAATTGATTTCAACAAGTTGCATCTGCTCCTCCTAAGAAAAGCTTATACCAAATATCCAAAGATTCTGACCAGTGGATCTAAAAAAAAAGAAGATTTTTAAAGAATATTCCTCATATTGAACTAAGTTATAATTTGGGCTCCCACATGGAGCCCATATATGAACCCAGGGACTTTGCTTCAACAAACCTGAATCTCACCCCCCCCCTCACCCCCCCCAGCCCCCCCCCCCCCCCCCTAACGATGCTGCACACCAAATATCAAAACATTCCGACTGCTGAATCTGAAGAAGAAGATTTTTTAAAGAAAATCCTCATTTTGAACTAAGTTACAATTCAAGCTCCCACAGTGAGTCCAAATATGGACCTAGGGACATGGCTTGAACAAACTTGAATCTCACCCCCTAAGGATGCTGCATATCAAATATCAAAATATTCCAACTGCTGGATCTGAAGAAGATTTTAAAAAAAAATTCCTCATTTTGAAGTAATTTATAATTCGGGCTACCACAGTGAGCCCAAATGTGAACCCAGGGACTTGGCTTGAACAAACTTGAATCTCACCCCCTAAGCATGGTGCATACCCAATATCAAAAGATTCTGCCTGCTGGATCGGGAGAAGAAGATTTTCAAAGAAATTTGCCTGAAATGCACTAAGTTCGAATTCAAGCCTCTATACTGAGCCCAAATATAAATCTAGGGAGCCGATTTCAACAAACTAGAATCAGATCCACCCCACAATGTTTCATACCAAATATCAAAAGATTCTGCCTGCTGGATCTGGAGAAGAAGATTTTATATAGTGATCCCAAATATGAATCCAGGGGGCCGATTTGAACAAACTTGAATCAGATCCACCCCAAAATGTTGCATACCAAATATCAAAAGATTCTGCCTGCTGGATCTGGAGAAGAAGATTTTTTAAGAAATTTGCCTGAAATGCACTAAGTTTGAATTCAAGCTTCTATAGTGAGCCCAAATATGAATCCAGGGGGCCGATTTGAACAAACTTGAATCAGATCCACCCCAAAATGTTGCATACTAAATATCAAAAGATTCTGCCTGCTGGATCTGGAGAAGAAGATTTTTTAAGAAATTTGCCTGAAATGCACTAAGTTTGAATTCAAGCTTCTATAGTGAGCCCAAATATGAATCCAGGGGGCCGATTTGAACAAACTTGAATCAGATCCACCCCACAATTTTGCATACCAAATATCAAAAGATTCTGCCTGCTGGATCTGGAGAAGAAGATTTTTTAAGAAATTTGCCTGAAATGCACTAAGTTCGAATTCAGGCTTCTATAGTGAGCCCAAATGTGAATCCAGGGGGCCGATTTGAACAAACTTGAATCAGATCCACCCCACAATGTTGCATACCAAATATCAAAAGATTCTGCCTGCTGGATCTGGAGAAGAAGATTTTTTAAGAAATTTGCCTGAAATGCACTAAGTTCGAAATCGAGCTTCTATACTGAGACCAAATATAAACCCAGGGGGCCGATTTGAACAAACTTGAATCAGATCCACCCCACAATGTCGCATACCAAATATCAAAAGATTCTGCCTGCTGGATCTGGAGAAGAAGATTTTTGAAGAAATTTGCCTGAAATGCACTAAGTTCGAATTCGGGATTCTATAGTGAGCCCAAATATGAATCCAGGGGGCCGATTTGAACAAACTTGATCAGATCCACCCCACAATGTTTCATACCAAATATCAAAAGATTCTGCCTGCTGGATCTGGAGAAGAAGATTTTTGAAGAAATTTGCCTGAAATGCTCTAAGTTCGAAATCGAGCTTCTATACTGAGCCCAAATATAAATCCAGGGGGCCGATTTAAACAAACTTGAATCAGATCCACCCCACAATGTTGCATGCCAAATATCAAAAGATTCTGCCTGCTGGATCTGGAGAAGAAGATTTTTTAAGAAATTTGCCTGAAATGCACTAAGTTCGAATTCGGGCTTCTATAGTGAGCCCAAATATGAATCCAGGGAGCCGATTTGAACAAACGTCAATCAGATCCACCCCACAATGTTGCATACCAAATATCAAAAGATTCTGCCTGCTGGATCTATAGAAGAAGATTTTTGATGAAATTTGCCTGAAATGCACTAAGTTCGAAATCGGGTTCCTATACTGAGCCCAAATATGAACCCAGGGGGCCGATTTGAACAAACTTGAATTAGATCCACCGTACAATGTTGCATACCAAATATCAAAAGATTCTGCCTTTTGGATCGCGAGAAGAAGACTTTTTAATCTTTTTCCCATTGCCTACAGTGTTAAAAAGTGTTGACTCAGCACTTTTTCAAAGTCCTGAAAAAAGTACCTTGTGATCAAACCGATAGGGATTTTTTTTAACCACTCTATTCTACTGGATAAAAGTAAGTCTTATACAAAATAAGAATTCTCTGTGCTGTGTAGTTTTGGAGATATGGCAGTTTTAAGGTTTTTCGTATTTTTAGCTCCCGAGGTTCCCCCAGGGCAATGAGAAAATTTTTTTTTTGCATCAATCAACTACTTATGACCCATTATCATCTCATATCAAATTTGTTCAAATCGACCTCATGGTTCTGAAAATAGAAGTTTTAGGCGTGGCCAAAATTTTTGCCCCTCCCATAACGAAGGCAAATAATGCCCGACAAACTTCTCTTGAACAAATTTGATTTTAAACCTCAAAAGGACTCTGTATACCACATATCAAGTCTCTGCTACTGGTGGTTCATTAGAAGAAGATTTTCAGAAAATTTGGCCATTTTTTCCCCACACCTCTGCTCAATATGAGCCGAAACCTATTTTGGATAAAAATCAAAATGTCCCTATATAACCACTACTTACATGAAATTTAATTAAAATGTGGCCAGTGGTTTAGGAGAAAGTGGCTGAAACACCACCTTCACGCAGGATGACGGACGACGGACGAAGAGTGATAAGAAAAGCACACCCTGACTTTCAGTCAGGTGAGCTAAAAATAAACTGGCGCTGAGTTAAATTAGTAATTCTTTCAAGAAAGGTCAAAAGAAATGTTTTGAGGGAATAAATATAAAGTTAGTATTCCGAAAAGTTTATTGATATTTTAGTAAGAGCAATATGTTCTACTGCTGTTTGTTTGTATGTTTGTTGTGGTTTAATGATACCTTTAGCAGCAAGAGTCACATCTTGCCAGCAAGCCTGAAAATAAGCGGACTGTCATCTGCAAAATGAGGTCCCCAGATGGTGAATTTGGTGATGCTACCCTGCACAGCAGGGTAGCATCACAAAATTTACCCTCTGTCAACCTCAGTCTGAATCAAGGTCTCTAGCCAAAACAGAAAGATGTACCTAGAGGATAAATTGGCCCACTGTATGGGATAGCATCAGCAAAGTCATCCTCTGGGGACCCCATTTTGCAAATGACAGGTTGTTTATATTCAGGCTTGCTTGCTGAGACTGTTTTACAGATGGAGGAAGCAGGATACACATAGAGAACCACTGAGAACCACCGAGCAGTGATGAGTGAGTATCAGACTCTCCAACTTATGAACTCTGCACAAGCAGAGGTAGCAGTGTTTGAAGACAAGTGCACCATCAACATGCAATATGTCTCAGTACACAGAGCTACTGTGCCCCTACCTGGGGAATTGGGACTAATTTTTTGCCCAAGCACATTTAAAATGCAGTTACCACTGGTCAAGACTGAACCATCGACCTTTGTGGTTGAAGTCCAATGCTCTAACCACTGAGCCACTGCGCTCCCTTCTGCCGTATAACCAGATCTAGAGCATGTACAGTGACATCCCTCTAAATCGTACACCATCATGGCCAACTACTGTATTCTGTTTGGAGAGGTGTTTGGTTTATAGAGATTTAGTGACTTTAATGGAAATATAATAAAATAGGTAATGTGAATTAATTTTTGATGACAAAGGGGTGACAAATGAATTGAAGTAGATTGTACAATTTAAAATTTATTTTAACATTTTGGGAGATAAAAAATGAACAAATACATAGCAGTATGATTAAGATGAAAAAATAATCAGAAAACACCTGCTTAAATGCACATGGTTGCTTCACAAGTGTCAGTTACCCAAACATCAGTTTTGCTTCAGAATGTCATTTAACTAATCCACAGTATTAAAAAAAACCAATTGCAACACCAAATGCCAGCAATCAGACAATCATCCCCCACGGTAGGTGGATTACTGTGAAATATATTGATATTTCTTCAATAAAACAAATATGGATATCAAAGGAACAACTCAACAAACTAGTCCCAATATTACCCATATTTCTGTAGTTTTACTGGAAGCATCCAAATACCTGTAAAAAAGTTAAGTAAGGCTAACTTGCATAATGTATGCACAAGAAAAAGAACCTGTATAATATGTTATTTATCTTATGTCCCTTCCCTTCAAATCTGAAAATGTGAAACAAAAAGGTGAAAAAAGGTTAAATTAGGCTAATTTGCATAATTTATGCACGAGAAAAAAACCCTGTGTGATATGTTATTTATCTTATGCTGCTAGACCTCCATACCAAAAATTATTAAAATCGGAAATGTCGTTCAGAAGTTCTGAGCATATAACGAATTACAAGTAATTTCCAACAAAAATGGCCGCCAGTCCAATTTTTTCGGAAACAAATTGACGTGCATCAATTTTTCCTAATGCCCCATTAAATCTGAAAAGTTTAAACAAAAGCGTCAAAGCATCTCTGAAATAAGGTGGTAACAGGACGGACGGACACAGAGTGCAATCGAATAGTCCCCTTCACAGTGAATCCGTGGGGGACTAGCAACAGAGTTTTGCTTTTCAATCGTTTGCTATTTTGGGATGGATTCTCAGTCGGGTTGCACTCAGATATTTGATTTTGTGATCAAAGTGACGAGTGTTCGGATTTTAGAGTACGGAATGCATTAAAACAGTGTGATATACCCCCTTTTAACATTCGATATTTAGAATAAAGAGTATTTGTTTCTATAGAGTTTCTTTAGTGACTTTTACGCTTAAATTTGGGATCTATGAAATTGTTTGATTTAGAGGGAGGTTCAATTTATGGGGTTCAGTTTGGAGGGATTTCACTGTACTAGAAATTACCCTCACCACAAAAGTTTCTTTTTAATGGGAGAGTACCAAACAGGGTACAGGAAGGTACCAGCCCCAAAAGTCCAAATAAATCTCTCTAATGAAAAAAAATATTTATGTATTCAATATTCTAGCATAAAAGAATTCAGAATGAGAGAGTACATTAAATATTTAGTTTTCTCCCAGGTTCTTTTTGAGCTAATTCTATCAACTCTTAACCCACTGAGCGTTTCTAAAATATTTCTCATCAAATCTAGTTATGGCTGCTATGAAGCAGCCATGACTAGATTTGATGAAAAATGTATCCAAAGAAATCATTGGTGAAAATGTTCATTCAATTTACAGGGGAGGAACTTGGTTAAATGTGCCCAAGTTTTACTTATTTCAGTGGCAAGAGATTTTGTGTCCTGGGCAGGAATATCTGCCAGCAGTATAAGGAGTTGATGCATAAATAAATGCTTTCCATATAACAGCAATTAATCACAAATACTTCCAAGACAAGTTACCTACAGTAAAGAAAATGCTTATAATAAAATACTGAGCAACTGTAGGTGATATCAAATAGCCAAATATAAACAAAAGAAAATAAGCATCCTAATTTATAATGGGTTGATCACTATCACATGTCTAAAAAAAAAAGAACATAACAAAGGCAGACATATACAGAGAAGAGAGTGAAATCCAAAAAAATTAACTGAAATTGTTATATTTTAACCAGATAATTGGTGAAAACTATAGTTCCTAAATAAAAACAACAGAACACATAGTTTAAATTTTAATTGGAGGACATTTTATTCTAATAAATTTATTTGAAATATGATTTATAAGACCATTTTCATGTAACATTACAGGAAATGAAATGTTGTCATTTTTGTCATGAATTTGATGATATCAGTCAACTGGTTGCAAGTATTCCATTATTTTTCATGGGTGATTTGTAACATTAATATATTTAAGAAGATATTTTCAAACTGGCATGGGGAGCCTTAGTTTTGCACGATTTTGTTCATAAAAAATTGTTTAGCTATAATTTATTGGAGTTACAACAAACATTTGTACATTAACAGTTTTTCTACTACTGAGAAAACAAGCTAATAATGTATGCAGTGCAATAAAGCCACTGAAGTAGAAATCAGCATTTTCCAATGGAGTCATGATAGTGGCTTCTATTATATGCTAAACGATAGATTATCCAAGAAATTGTGGAAATATTGGAATCGTATCCCCAACTGTGAAGATATAGAAATTTTCACTTTCATGGTATCAATCAAAATGGCGGCTTTCAAAGCATCACTTCAATGTGAATATGAGTCAAATTATCACTGGAAGTGATCAATTTGTTCTAAAAACGTATAATGAAAAGTAAATTGAGTGTTTTTGAGTGGATACTGATCGTTTCAAGCAAGAATTCAACATGCTTTCACCTCGAATTGATGCATGAAGCCCGCTAGTCCAAACAAAGCCTGAAAGTCTGTAATATAAGTTTTTGGTTTGGTACGTCCTTTGAAAGGACGTACCAAACCAAAAACTTATATTACGGACTTTCAGGCCATGTTTGGACTGGAAACCCACCATCTGAATCAGATTGCAAATGCTATATGTTCCGAGTATCAATCACATCACTTCCACGTATCAATGATTCAATGCACTGTTTACATTCATGCATCAATTCAAGGTTGAAATGAGTGGAATTATCAGATTCTTATAAAAAGGGTATAATAAAAAGAAAATGTACTGTTTTTGAGTGGATACCGAAAATTATCTCACTTGTGACGGAGATAAATGGTTACTTTTGCTCGTGCTAAATAACCATTTATCTTGGCCACTCGTGAGATAATTTTTGGTATCCACTCAAAAACACTAGATATCCTGTATCTATTATGCGACCAGTTTATGTATTAAATAAAGTCTTAAAATTTTTTCAATACAATAGATGAGTGAAGAATCAATTTGGTGACATATTTCTTTGTACTTGGATCATTCACTTTCACTGATTATTTATTTATTTATTGGGATTTAAGGTCACATACTTATGCACAATGGCTAATCGTGACAGTTTTACGGGTGGAGGAAGCCGGAGTACCCGGAGAGAACCACCGAGCAACGACGAGCAACTGTCAGCTCCTCAACATTCTAACTCTGTTCAAGCACCACTCAAGCAGGGTTACAGCGGTTGAAGACGTGCACCATCGACGTGCAGTACGCCTTAGTACACGGCATCATCGTGCCCCCATGTAGGCAATCTGGATAAAATGCCTTGCCCAAGGACACAACGCGGGTCGTCCCGGACGGGGATTGAACTCGGGACCTCTAGCATAGAAGTCCAACAGTCTACCACTGAGCCACCGCACTCCCACTTTCACTGATAACCAAGTACAAAGTATGCTTTTAGTGTTAACTCAATTATATATAACTCATTCAGTACCAACAAAAGATGTGATAATTCCACAGAAGGAAGGAACATAAGTTCATTCACAGAAACCTACCAGGGTAATTATTTCAGACTATAAAAAAAATTTCTTGTTTCACAGGCACTTCCCTTGTCAATGAAAATCTGTTTCATTACTTTTTTTTCCAGGAAATCTTTTTGATGAAACAAATTGAACTTGTTGGATTAAAAGTGGAAATCTCTTCGATGAAACAATTTTGAATTTGGAGGACTAAAAATTTAACCAACTACATCTTGTTTGATTGAGCTCATATAATAGAATAAATGCTAAGTTTATCTCTAGACTACAGAAAAGTGACACAATTCATGTTAATTGAATACTCCTGTTAAATGAATAATTTTCATTGGCAAAGTGGCAATTCAATTAACAGGATTCCACTGTATTAGAAAATTTAGGAAGATACTGTCAAAAATATTTCAAATTGAGCTTAGACTGAGGCAAATTAGATATTACTGAAAGAATGTTTATTGACAAGATGGGAAACTAACTTTCTGCACACTGATATCAAAATACTGAACGAAAGTTTGCCATAATGCATCTGTTATTTAACCAATTGCATCTTGTTTGTCAGAGTTCAATCAGCTCTGTCAAGTTACGGAACGTCGAGCCGGTTAGTCCTCGGATGGGTGACCATCTGAGCGATCGATTTGGACTCTCGCATTGTGTCCTTGGGTAAGGCACTTAACCCCGATTGTCCACATCGGGGCACGATGATGCCATTTACTAAGGCATACTGCACAGCGATGGTGCGCACGTCTTCAACCAATCTAACCCTGCCTGTGCTGCAGTGTGGAGTTACGATGTTGGGGAGCTGGCAGCTAAATAAATAAATATCAGCTCTGTCAAAGATATAACTGGTTAAATTCATAGTACTCCATAGTAAAATAGTGTCATGAAAGAGAATTCTCTCATAAATAAAATACTAAACAAGGTAAAATACATACAGTTGTTTTATCACATGGATTCATAAAGTGGTCAAAATAGGTTTCACTCTTATTTCACCATTTTCTATGGATAACAAGAAGGTGGTACATTAACCTTTTATGTAAGAATCATCAGTAATCACCTGCATAATTTACAAATTGAGCAGTTGAAAAACAAGTGGTATGCATCAGAATGCAGATATCGAGTTGTGGTGGCAATCAGAGAGTGTTGCATGTCCATAACCCAATTATCAATCACATGCCGGTTGTCAAATCTGGAACATTGGTTCCAGTTATAATGCTAATAAGTTCAGAATTCGTAAAAATTAATTAAGGCCCAGAACTCTATAACAAAAAATTGGGCTGGGCAAGTTTTCGAAACTGCTTGAGATATTATTGCAAAAGACATCTATGGCACATATTAGTGAAAACGGAGAACGTTTGTTCAAATTACTGTGCTAACAAGCTCAAAATTCATAAATATTTTTGAACTCGCTTGAGATATTATTGCAAAAGACCTGTATCATAAATATTAATCAAATCGGAGAACGTTTGTTCAAGTTATTGCGCTAACAGTACAAGGATGCATGGACGCCCACGTGAACACGCACTGACCATTGTCAAACCATAGGTCTCGGTTGTTAATACAACTCGACTAAAAATTATTTTTCAAGACATGTATTAGTCAAAGCGGAGATCGTTTGTTTGAGTTATTGTGCTAACAAGCTCAAAATTCATAAATATTTTTGAACTCGCTTGAGATATTATTGCAAAAGACCTGTATCATAAATATTAATCAAATCGGAGAATGTTTGTTCAAGTTACTGCGCTAACAGTACAAGGATGCATGGACGCCCACGTGAACACACACTGACCGTTGCCAAACCATAGGTCTCGGTTGTTAATACAACTCGACTAAAAATTATTTTTCAAGACATGTATTAGTCAAATCGGAGATCGTTTGTTTGAGTTATTGTGCTAACAAGCTCAAAATTCATAAAAATTTACTAATTAAGGCCCATAACTCTGCAATGAAAAATTGGGCAAGGCCAGTTTTTGAGCTTGCTTCAGATATTATAGCAAAAGACCTGTATGGCAAATATTAGTCAAATCGGAGAATGTTTGTTCAAGTTATTGCGCTAACGAGCTCAAGAGAGCAAAAATTGACTAATTAAGGCCCATAACTATATAACGAAAAATCGGGCCAGACCAGTTTTTGAACTCGCTTGAGATATTATTGCAAAAGACCTGTATCGCAAATATTAGTGAAATCGGAGAACGTTTGTTCAAGTTATTGCATTAACAGCGAGAGGATGCCTGGATGTCAACCTAGACACACACTGACCATCGCCAAACCATAGGTCTCGGTTGTTAACACAACTCGACTAAAATTATTTTTCAACAAATCTCATCAAAACCATATCATGTGATCCCTCACTGGAATGGGCTCACAGAGCTCGTTCCAATAAAGGGTCACATGATATGGTTTTGTTGAAATTTTGTGAAAAATTTGAAAAGCATGTAATTAAAATAATAAATTTTGATATTGCATACGTTAGATAAAGAGTTAATAACAACCTCAAGTCACATCTACATTGCTTTCAAGCAGGGACCGATCAGGACTATTTAAAATATGCTCTAGCCTCGGAGCCTATTTTTTCAATTCATGTGCCAGATTTCAATTTACGGAGTCACACTGCTGCTTGTAACACACACTGCAAGTATGTAATAGCTCTCATCATTTTCATTTAGTACACTATAGCAAACATTAATCTTCACTGTGGTTTCTGATCAAGTCTTGGCTGCCTATTTAGGCAGCCAAGACTTGATCAGAAACCACAGTGAAGATTAATGCTTGGTAATTAAGACTTGAAGTATTAACTTAAGCACTCTACAACAATGATAAATGATAATCATATATATAATACATGTAAGAGTGTCTCTCTCGATTATCCATCGAAAGAATATCAAAATATGATCTGAGAAGTTACGCGCCAACTGAGAAGCCTATTTCTGAGATTTAAGAGCCAGGTCCTGATGTTTCAGAACCAAATACGCACTGGCGCATGCCCAGGTCGGTCCCTGTTCAAGTTTAATCAAGGCTAACTACAAATCATTACGTATGTATTCATTTACTTTGTATAGACGTCTGGGGTATTACTTGACAGCTGCAAACTGTTGGTACTGTTCCAGGCATACAGAATTATTTGAATTAAAAATTATGCTGTGAATATTAACTTTCATTGCTTCTATTGTGTATTAACATATATACAAACCACTTTGTAAGGGGTCCACCTAACAATTACAAATTAATTATTATTTCTTTTTCCTCAGAGGCTCATATATTTGGTATGTTTCATATTTTAGGTGTTATAAACTAGAAACGTGGACCGTGAAGTATTTTATTCATATTAACTTGAATTTATCTTACATAAACCTATTTATTTATTTCTTTTTAAATTTTCAGAGGTAATAAAAAGAGACCACGCTACAGTCAAAATGACTGTAGGAGAGCATGAGAAAGAGATTTTGCTTTTATCCTAACCAAAAAACAAGAGGCCCCAGGGGGCATGAGGTCGCTCACCTGACATGGTAGCCTAAATATAAAACCCAGGGAATTGATTTCATCAAGTTGCATCTAACCCTCCTTAGAAAAGCTTATACCAAATATCCAAAGATTCAGAGCGGTGGATCAAAAGAAAAAATATTTTTAAAGAATATTTTTCATATTGAACTAAGTTAGAATTCGGGTTCCCATAGGAAGCCCAAATATGTACACAGGGACTTGGCTTAAACAAACTTGACTCTCACCTCCAGTGGGATGCCGTTTTCCAAATATCAGAAGATTCTGACTGGTGGATGTGAAGAAGAAGATTTTTGAAGAATATTCCTCATATTGAACAAAGTTACAATTCGAGCTCCTACAGTGAGCCCAAATATGAACCTAGGGACATGGCTTGAACAAACTTGAATCTCTCCCCCCTAAGGATGCTGCATGCCAACTGTCAAAACATTCCGACCGCTGAATCTGAAGATTTTTAAAGAAAAATTCCTCATATTGAACTAAGTTATAATTCGGAGCCCAAATATGAACCCAGGGACTTGGCTTCAACAAACTTGAATCTTACCCCCTAAGGATGCTGCATACCGAATATCAAAATATTCCGACTGCTGGATCTGAAGAAGAAGATTTTTAAAGAAAATTCCTCATTTTGAACAAAGTTACAATTCGAGCTCCTACAGTGAGCCCAAGTATGAACCTAGGGACATGGCTTGAACAAACTTGAATCTCACCCCCCTAAGGATGCTGCATGCCAAATATCAAAACATTCCGACTGCTGAATCTTAAGAAGAAGATTTTTAAAGAAAAATTCCTCATATTGTACAAAGTTATAATTCAGGCTCACACAGGGAGCCCAAATATCAACCCTGGGACTTGGCATGAACAAACTTGAATCACACACCCCTAAGGATGCTGCACACCACATACCAAAACATTCCAACTGCTGGATCTGAAGAAGATGACTTTGTAAGAAAATTCCTCATTTTGAACTAAGTTATAATTTGGGCTACCACAGTGAGCCCAAATATGAACCCAGGGACTTAGCTTGAACAAACATGAATCTCACCCCCTAAGCATACCCAATATCAAAAGATTCTGCCGGCTGGATCTTGAGAAGATTTTCAAAGAAATTTTCCTGAAATGCACTAAGTTCAAATTTGGGCTCCTATACTGAGCCCAAATATGAACCCAGGGGGCCGATTTGAACAAACTTGAATCAGATCCACCCCACAATGTTGCATACCAAATATCAAAAGATTCTGCTGCCTGGATCTGGAGAAGAAGATTTTTTAAGAAATTTGCCTGAAATGCACTAAGTTCAAATTCAGGCTTCTATAGTGAGCCCAAATATGAATCCAGGGGGCCGATTTGAACAAACAAGAATCAGATCCACCCCCAAAATGTTGCATGCCAAATATCAATAGATTATGCCTGCTGGATCTTGAGAAGAAGATTTTTAAAGAAATTTGCCTGAAATGCACTAAGTTCGAATTCAAGCTTCTATAGTGAGCCCAAATATGAATCCAGGGGGCCGATTTGAACAAACTTGAATCAGATCCACCCCACAATGTTGCATACCAAATATCAAAAGATTCTGCCTGCTGTATCTGGAGAAGAAGATTTTTTAAGAAATTTGCCTGAAATGCACTAAGTTCGAATTCGGGCTCCTATACTGATCCCAAATATAAACCCAGGGGGCCGATTTGAACAAACTTGAATCAGATCCACCCTACAATGTTGCATACCAAATATCAGAAGATTCTGCCTGCTGGATCTGGAGAAGATTTTTTAATGTTTTTCCCATTGCTTACAGTGTTAAAAAGTGCTGACTCAAGTCCCGAAACTGTACCCAATGATAAAACCGATGGCAATTTTTTTTTACCAATCCTTTCTGTTGGTCCTAAGGAAGCTTCACACCAAATAAAAATTCTCAGTGCCGTGCAGTTTTGGAGATATGGGCATTTTAATTTTTTCTATTTTTAGCTCCTGCAGTTCCCACGGGGCTACGGGGGAAAAAAAATTGGCATAAATTAGGTACTTATGACCCAATAAGCCTTCACATAAAATTTGGTTCAAATCAGCCTCTCGGTTCGAAAAATAGAAATTTCGGGCGGGACCAAAAATTTCGCCCCCCCCCTCCCCCCATAATGATGCCAAATATAGCCCATCAAACTTCTCTTGAACAAATCTGAGTCTACACCTTAAAAGGAAGCTGCATACCATATATCAAGTCTTTGCTACTGCTGGTTCATGAGAAGATTTTCAAAGATTTTGGTGCCCCTTGGGGCATGGCACCACCCAGGAGGAGGGGCAACTTCATTTGAACAAATCTGAATTGGCATTAGGTAATAAACATTTACTCAACATTTGAATAAAATTGGGCTAGTGGTTTTGAAGGAGAAGTCGATAATGTAAAGTTAACATCAGACGATGACGGACGACAGAAAGAATGTGATTAGTAAAGCTCCCACTGAGCTTCGCTCAGGTAAGCTAAAAATACTCTTTTCATTTTCCTTTACTGATAATACAAATCTTCTAAGAGGGTTCTTCAGGAATCAATGTCATCAGTGGGGGAAATATAAGGGTAGAATATTTTTTGCAGTTCTCTTACAATTTACTTCCATAGGTATCATACAGTACAGCCACCATGGACTGGTCACTTTCCATTAGTAATATATCCACGGATGCAATCATATTATATTACAAACACTAATTATAGGAATAATCATCCTAAATTCAATTAATGAAGCACCAGGTACAACTTGGTGCTTCATAATTAAAATTTTGCTGATGGTGATTTTTATTGTGCGCTAAATGAAAGATTATCAAATAAAATTGCAGAAAGATTGAAATCGTATTCCCCACTGTGAAGATATAGAAGTTTTCACTTTCAAGGTATTAATCAAAATGGCAGCTTTCAAAGCATCACTTTAAAGGGAATACAAGACAAATTACCACTGAAAATGATCAATTTGTTCTAAAGACGTATGATGAAAAGAAAATCTAGTGTTTTTGAGTGGATACCAAAAAAAAAATTATCTCACTCGTGACCCAGACAAATGGTTATTTTAGTGAATATCGGGAATTGTCGCGAAAAGTTAAAAAATTTATAGTAATTTATATATTTTTTATACTTACCAATGACCCAGACTTAGCTGGTGCTAACTCTAACAAAACCAGGGCCAAACACAAATTTTGCCCCCCAATCCCCAAAATTTGCATCCAAAACAAAAAGAAATCCTGTCCTAAAGGACCTCCATACTACGCCTCTACCGCGCATGCGCAGTGACGCAGACGTCCCGAAATTGGCGCCAATTATCATTCTTACTGGCAGTGCCTGGTCAGCGCTATGTACTCAGCGGGGAGGCAAGAGTTCTCAACTCCAGGGAGGGCCATCCCCGTCTGGGTCATTGGTAAGTATAAAAAATATATAAATTACTATAAATTTTTTAACATTTTTATACTGTACCAATGACCCAGACTTAGTTGAATAGTAAACAGGCTGGAGGGCCTAGGACATAGAGGAAAATCCAATAAGCTCAACTATATAGTAAAGAGGTAACCCCTTAAGGAGAAAAGGAGTATTAGGCTTTACATGTATCTTTCTTATTTAATATTAAATTAGAAAGATACACTACCCTTAATAATTGAGCACAATAACATTCATGTTCTCTATTAACATCCAGTATAACCCTTATACTAATTATTTTTAAAGCAAGCCAATAAATAAAGTAGTCCAGAGAATTGAGACTCTTTATAGTCATTTAAAAGTGTCCGAGTATTGTATATTAAAGCCCGTTTGACACTTGACATATACAAATGCTTCACACCGAGCTACACTTTAAAAATAAGACATGAATGAATTTTAACATTAATATTACACTTTAAAACCATCCCGGAAGCGACTCAGAAATACTGACTTGGAGGAGGCATTCCCTTGCTTTTCACTATAAAGCAGGTGACCTAAGGGAACACCCCCCCCCCCCTTCCCCTTGCCCTGGGTCAAATAGCCCAGAGCGAAGAGGGCAGCTGGACGGAGTCACTGCCGGAACAGAAAGCCTGCATAACTATAGTTGCAACTGTTTAGTGGACGACATTCTGAGCAACAGATAACGGACCTAAACAATGCAGGTCTCCAGAAATGGACTCAATATTTCTGAGATAAAAATTCGTAAATGTGGATGGCTGAGACCAATAAGCAGCCTTCATTAAATCTGTAATAGCAACACTATTAGCATAAGCCCAGGAAGTAGAAAGAGCTCTTACTTCATGAGCAGAAATCTTAAGCACAGACTGCTGAGAAGAAGATAAATCTTCATAAACAATACGGATAGTTAATTGAATCCATCTAGCAATAGAATGGACCGAAATGTCCTTTCTATTAGGCATCAAAGACAGAAAGAAACGTTTCCGTCCCTTTCTGATAAACTGAGATCTCTGTTTATAGATACGTAATGCTCTAACAGGACAGAGTAAAGGCCTACGCCCGTCTGAAGACAGAAGAGCCTTAATAACAATAGGTTCCGGATATTTATTAGGAGCCTGATTCTTAGCTAAAAAACCCACATTAGTAGTGAAGGTGATAGTGTTCCCAACACTACGATAATGAGAATCATCCACCGATAGTGCATGAAGCTCACTGACTCTTCTAGCAGAAGAGAAAGCTAAGAGAAAAGCTGTCTTATAAGATAAGAATTTGAAATCTACTGTCCCAAGAGGTTCAAATGGCTTTTCCTTCAATTTAAGAAGAACCCAAGCTAAATTCCACTTAGGAATTAATCTAAGAGTTCTGGGTCTATTTATCGAAAAGTTTCTAACCAACTTACATAAAGAGACATTAGATCCAATTTGTAAACTATCATGATGTGCATAGGTATCAGATAACATAGATCTATAACCCTTTATAGTAACAGGCTGCAGTTTGATTTCGTCAAACAAGTATACTAGAAAGTTTGCAATGTCTGGTATAGAGGGATCGAATATATCTACAGAATGATCCCTACACCAACGACGAAAAACCTTCCACTTAGCCGCATAGTTTAGCGAAGAGGAGGTCCTCCTACAGTTAGAAATCGCTTCCACTGCTCGTCCTGTAAAGTGCTTGCCATGCAAGAAGGACCGCACAACGGAAAAACGTGAAGGTTGAGACCTTGCGGGTTGTGATGGAGTTGGCGCGATTTCCCCTGCGAAAGAAGATCCTCCCGTGGAGGAAGCTTTCGTGGTAGGTCCCACAACAGACACCTGAGTAGATTTATCCACGGTCTCTGTGGCGACAGAGATGCTACCAACAGAATCTTGCATTGAGATTGTTCTATCTTTAGCAATACTTGTTGAATTAACGGCGCTGGAGGATACGCATATCCTATCATTCCGTCCCAAGGGATCGACAGAGCATCTACTGCAAATGCTCTTGGATCCGGACACGGAGACACATACGTCTGCAACTGATTGTTGAGATGTGTCGCAAATAAGTCTATCATTGGCCGTTCCCATTGGTAGCAAATCTGATTGAATACTTGTTTGTTGAGAGTCCACTCCGACGGCAACAAGCGACCCTTTCATGAAAGGGAGTCTGCTAGCACATTCAGACGACCCGGTATGTGACGGACCGAAAGAAGAACGTGATGTTCTAGCGCAAACAGAAGGATTCTTTCCGTTAGATTGAACAACGGAACTGAATGAGTGCCTCCCTGATTCCGTATATACGCCACTACTGTCGTATTGTCGGATAGGATTTGGACATGAGCATCGTGAATAATGTCCATCCAGTGACGTAACGCAAGCCAAATTGACATCATTTCCTTGATGTTTATGTGCTTGCACAGGAATTGCGGATCCCAAAGACCCTGGCATCTCGAATCCGTTGGGATTAATGATGCACCCCAACCTGTTTGACTGGCATCCGTCATAACGGTAAAACTCGGATCCGGCAACTGCAGCGGAACTCCCTGAGTTAACCACTGAATGTTTGCCCAAGTCTGAATCTCTTGTTTCACTTGATCTGACAAGAGAACGTCTACATCGAGCGAATGAATTTTCACACTCCAATTCTGAGTCAAGAAAATTTGAAGAGGACGTGTGCGTAACCGCCCCATCGGAATGAGATCCGCGGCGGCTCCGCACAGACCTATCAGTCTCATAAATTCTCTCGCCGTGACTTTGTCTGCGTGCAGACAATAGCGAGCATAACAACTGACTAATTTTGCTCTGGTTAACGGCAGACGAACGAGATTGTTGTGCGTCTCGAAGCTCATTCCCAGATGAGTGAATGACTTGGACGGCACCAGATCCGACTTCTCCTCGTTTACTATAAAACCGAGACGTCGGAGCAATAGAAGAAGATTCTGAACATCGTTCTGAAGCGTTAACTCGTTGCCGTACCTCTGAAGAATGTCGTCCAGGTAGGCCGACGTTACCGCAGACGAATGAGCTCGGAAGTAGATCATTATCGAGTTCATTACCCGAGTGAAAGCCCAGGGTGCTAGATTCAATCCGAAGCACATCGCCCGGAATTGATACACCACTCCTAGGACTGCGAAGCGTAGATACTTTCGGAATGTCGGATGTACCATGACGTGAAAGTACGCATCTTTGAGATCTATGCTCGTTGCATAATCATTCACCCGAATACTCGCTCTGACCGATCGAATCGTCTCCATATAAAACTTCGGAGCGACGATCAGCTTGTTTATCCAGCTCAAATCTATGACTGGATGGAACGAGCCGTCTGGTTTCGGAACCAGAAACAGATGGTTGTAGAATCCCGGAGATTCCTGGTTTTCTACGACCTCTACCGCATTCTTCATTAAAAGAGACTGCACCTCTGATAACAGAGCGTCTCTTTTCTGCGGATTTGACGGAAGATGAGTCCACTTTGGACTTCGAGTTAATGGAGGCTTTCGTTTGAAGGATATCTTTAGACCTTCCGAAGTCACTCCTCTCACCCAAGGGTCGTCCGTAATCGACGCCCATTCTTGTGAAAAGCTTGACAACCTTCCGCCAACCGGAACGCGATAGAGGTTTAAGCCATCACATCCTGGACCTGCGAGGCCTGCGGTAGGAGAAACCACGTCTTCCACGGCCCGCACCTCGCCCCGTCGACCTCGGGGCGTCCGACCGATTGTCCCGGCCTGAAGGACGTCCCGAACGAGAGTCGCTATCCTGACGGTCTCTCGAATAAGACCAAGAGGACGCACCGGAACCTCTATAGGAATCTCTCTTGGGCGCATTAGACCCAGAAGTGCCTGTCTTATTCGTGTGTGCTGTATCAGACTTCTTAGGAGCAGATTTGAACAACAGAGAATCCTTAGCTTTCTTTGTAATTTTATCATAAATAGCGGAAAGCTTGCCGTCAAAGAGAAGTTCTCCTGAGACCGAAGCGACTCTAAGAGAGTTCTTCACCTTAGAATCCACTAGTGTGGATGTAGCTAGGGCTGCGTCACGTCTAACCAACTCCAGATTTGCCACTGAAAGGGCGGAGTTACACGTGAAATAAGCTACTGCCCTTGAAAGAAGTCTTAAAGAGGATTGTATATCCTGAAACTCTTTCCCCTGAAGGCGCAGTGATAACGCCTTAGTAAGGTGATCTGCGTAAGATAAAGCATCTAAATTGGCTCTGTTAGATGCAATAGCCGTTTCCAACACCGCGGTTGGAATAGAAGCTGACGACGGTAATGATAGCTCTAAGTCTTCCGCCTCGTCGTCCATACGCAGAGGAACTCTCGGTATACCCTGTCCTGCCGTATCGAATTTATTCCTTGCATTAATGAAAGGCAGGTTGAGAGTATTAGCGGACAAGAAACCTGCTTTCCCCGTCCTGGAAGCAAGTTTAAATATAGCGTCGTTCAATAATTCAAATGTTCTTGCAACATTATTGGACTGCGACGAAAACTCGGGAGCGATGTCCCTGAACCGCTCAAAAAAATCAGAGTCCAATGACGCTATAATTCTCTTGTCCGGAACCGCAGCAGTCTGGCCCGACGGAACAACTTGAGGGAGAAAGTGCCGGATGAAGTCCACGGCAGCTTTATGTTGTTCCGAAAGGGATAGCTCCAAGTCATCCGTATCCCTTTCACCATCCGGTCGGACCTCATGATGTTCCCGGTCGTCCGCCCCCGATGCTTCGGCGGAGCGTACCAGCCCAGCGCCGTCGGATAATTCTCGATCCGACACCGTTTCTGTCGGCTGCTGGGATGCTGCGATAAGCTGTGCTATCTGCACAAGAATGTCCGGCGTCGAGACCTGCGGAGACGCAGTCTTTCGCTGCTTCGCCGAGGGCAGCTCCGCATCAGATGGCTCCCGCATACTTTTCCTATGCGAACGTCCGGAGTCCATCGGTCTCGAATCCCTGGCTGCCGGATGGTGTGACCTGGTCGCCGAAGAATCCTTGATCGGCGAAGCTGGTAATATATCGGCGGTCACGCAGCCAAGGTGCGGTCGTGTGCGCTGACGAGAAGAGGAAGCCTTAACAGTCTCTGCGGACTGCTTATACAACGGAGCGTCCCGAGCGACGGACGTATGCTCCGCTAAAGACACATTTTGTACCACAACATCTGGTCCCAGATGTTGTTGTACGAGAGAGGGGCCTCTCTCGCTCGTGGCCCGGCTGGACCTGGACGAGCTAGGAACCGGACTCAAAGGCTTCCTCCGTTCTCGCTTACTATCCGCCGTCACTGGGTGTGCATCTATTATGTTTATAGTGCCCGCATCACCCAAAACTTCCTCTTGGACCGCATCAGACGAACCCGGCTGCCGAACCATTCGGTGAATGGACGCTACACCGGGCGAGCTAGCGGACGACATTTGTCTAATCTCCATGAGCACTTTTGCCGCTAGCTCTGAATTCATTTGTGACGACGGATGCACACTTGTAGAAGATAACATGGAAACATCACCCTGTTCTGGTTCCTCTGAAATAGAAACTGAGAGAGTAGAGTGACCTTTGCGGAGAAAGAGCCGGCATCGCCCTTTCTCCAGAAACAACATATCGTGACACACGTTTCCAATGTTTCTCATCCCAATATTCACATATAGGACAAGGATTAATGCGAGAACACTGACTACAATTAATACAATGATCATGAAAGTCAGAGGAAGATTTCTTCCTATTACAATTTGAACAATGTCCCTTCATTGTGAAAGAACAACAATAAGTCCTAGTTACTCGCAAAACCCCCTGACACAAAGATACATAATAACATGATCCATTAATAAATGAAAAAACAATTGCAAATCAAAATAATTTTGAAAAAATATTTTTTCAGCGAAGCCCAAGTTGCTGAAAAGTAACGTTGAGCCCCGATGGATCCGATGGCAAAGTGTGGTCAAAAATTTTAAATTTATATTAAATAATTAATGAGACACTTACGGATAATATAAATGTATCTTATAGTGAGATAAACTACAGCAAAAGCAAACAGCCCCCCTCAAAAAAGGCTGTTGCCAATGTAAACAAACGGTGTAAAAACACCAGAAAACATGACTCCAGGCACTGAAAAAACTAGCCCGGAATCAGTCATCAAATTACACTCTGTCTGATGCAAAACAGAGACTCCCAGGGGAGAATCTGCAGAACATCAGATGGAAGATGCAGAACACAAACGTTATACACCCATGGGTGAAAACGTAACTATGGGGAAAATAACAGAAAACATTCTGTAACCAAGCAACTCTCCCAGGAAATTTTAGAAATGAAATTTCTCAAAAATATGCCAAAAGCATGGGAGAATTGCAAGGGGGACTTTAGAAGGCTAGGGGAGAGGAAACACTGAATAAGCAGTGCAACAATTAGCAAGAATGACAACAAGAGGCCCATGCCTTGAAAATAGGCAACTTAACATAATTTCATCAAAAAATTTTAAGTACAGCCCTGATTATTTTTTGTCACTTCTTTTTCCTCTCCTCCTTCTATCCTCCTTAGAATCACATTTTCTCCAAAAATTACGTGTCTGGCATCCTTTAAACTGAGATTTACAAGCACAAAGATCAGTGAGATGTTGACTGATGAAGGGCCAAACACAGAATGATAATTGGCGCCAATTTCGGGATGTCTGCGTCACTGCGCATGCGCAGTAGAGGCGTAGTATGGAGGTCCTTTAGGACATGATTTCTTTTTGTTTTGGATGCAAATTTTGGGGATTGGGGGGCAAAATTTGTGTTTGGCCCTGGTTTTGTTAGAGTTAGCACCAGCTAAGTCTGGGTCATTGGTACAGTATAAAAATATAAACATTTGTCTCAGTCACTTGTGAGATTTTTGGTATCCACTCAAAAACACTAGATATCCTCTATTTATTACCAAGTAAACGCATGCATGGACTTCAATGCCCAGGCATGGATTATGACCAGTCCATGGTGACTGTACTGAAGCTATCATTCTAAACATTATAAACATGGATGAACGACACAAATGATTAGAAGTTATGGCTTCATGACAAGTGCATATAATCTGATGTACCCATGTAATGAGGTAAAATTTGCAAAGTAAATCCCACTGCTACATTTTATGATGAAAGTAAGATATAATTACTGCTTTGTTCGAGTTTTATATAAAAAAATATCTGCCACGTGAAAGCATGGCAAACAAAGAAAACAGTCTCAACAAATTTTACCATAAAAGAACAATAGAACACACTGTTCTTGAATCAATGCAGAGCTTTTGATTGGGCTAATTTGGGCACACCACAGACTTGCCAAGTCAGTTGTTGTTCAGAAGAAGCTTTTTTTACAATACTATCTGTGGGGAATGTCATTTCCTAGTTTCTCTGGGCTGTATTCATATCTCAGACTATGTATGAGGCCTTATTCCAATTCTAATCACTTTCTACTGCAATAGAACAGGTGCCCCAATAAACTGTCTCTGAGCAATTGTGAGTAAACTTGAAGTTAAATTTATAAGTATTGTTTCTAGCAGGTGTTTATTTATTTATTTATTTATTGGTGTTTAAGGTCACATATTTCTGCACAATGGCTAACCAGGACCGTGACAGTTGTACGGATGGAGGAAGCCGGAGTACCCGGAGAGAACCACCGAGCAACGGCGAGCAACTGTCAGCTCCCCAACATACCAACTCCACACAAGCAGGATTAGCATTGGTTGAAGACAGGTGCACCATCGACGTGCAGTACGCTTTAGTACACAGCGTCACCGTGCCCCCACATGGGCAATGGGGGTGAAGTGTCTTTCCCAAGGACACAACGCGGTTGCGGCAGGTGGGATTCGAACCGAGGACCTCTCGGCTTGCAGCCTGTAGCAGGTGTTTCTAGGCAGTTGTTTCTAGGCAAGTTTTGGATGCCCATGTAGGCAGCAAAAACTTGCCTAGAAATAACTGTAAAACTACGAGATGTAGACTGCTGTCATTGCATCAAAAAAGGTGTATACAGACATACGGACCTTTGCAGGTGAAATCATTTGAAGAAAAATAGATAAGAAAGGATCAAAAACAAGCCATGCTATATGTTATGCCCTCTAATTTGGGTACATTGCTGTAATTTGGGCACACTAGTTACCGTTATGAGTTTGACAGAATTTAAAAGCCTGCAACGTCTACTTTTCTTTTTCTGTGGTAGATTTATGCATACAATAAGGAGGTATGCACTCTGGATTTTTTTTTTTTGCAATTGTGATATTTAATGCTTATTAAACCCTTGTACTCTGCTAGTGATCAGGAGTTTTCCCCAATCACTCTGTTTTTCTCTTGCTTAACTATGAATGTAACTAGTTATATCTTGATAGAGCTCACTGAGCTCTGTCAAACAAGGTATATTTGGTTAAATACCAAACTGCATTATGGGAAATATTTGCTGCTGAAAACTTTGCCGTTTTGACATCAGAGTGCAAAGGGTTAATTACAGATGGTGAAGTGGTCTGGGTCAGTTTGAGCACAGATGTTTTTTGCTGATGTTCAAGCAATCCACCTGTATAGAGATCAGTGGTGTATCCAGATTGTGACCTAATTGAAAAAGAGGCCACTTCTGCGATTATAGTATCAAACCAAATCGACCAATTTTCTCTTCAAATCACTGCAGCAGCTTTGTATGTTACCCATGACTCAACCTAGGTACAAAAGGTTTTATCACTAAATAACAAAATAAAAACATGCACACAATACAACAGCCACACATCACATCATACATGTGGGTAATTTCCTGTATCTAATAATCCAGCTAGTATTCGCAATAGTTGACTGAATGATGGTCGTGAATCTGAATCCTGAAACATAGAAAAACACTACTGTTAATTTACCATTCCGAAGTTTATAAGATTAACCCTTTACCTAACGAATCACCCATATCCTCCCGCGTAATATGCAAATTAAACAGTTGAAAAAATTAAATTTTTCAAAATATTTCAACAAAACCATATCATGTGACCACTCATTGGAACAATCTCATTGAGCTCGTTCAAATGAGGGGTCACATGATATGGTTTTGTTGAAATGTTTTGAAAAAATTAAAAAAACGATATTTAAAATAATAAATTTTGATATTGTCTGCATTGGGTAAAGGGTTAACTCTTAACCTGTTGAGTATTTTCAAAATATTTTTCATCAAATCGAGTCATGGCAGCAAAATTTATCCAAATTTAACTCAAGAAATTATTGGTCAAAAAGTCCATTCAATTTGTAGGGGGGAAATTTGATCAATTGTCCCCAAATTGTACTTATTTCAGTGGCAGGAGAAATCCTGTCTTGGGCAGGAATATACTTCAGCAGCATGCAAGGAGTTAACATTTCACTAT
Organism: Pictodentalium vernedei; assembly: GCA_031216915.1. NCBI lineage: Eukaryota > Metazoa > Mollusca > Scaphopoda > Dentaliida > Dentaliidae > Pictodentalium > Pictodentalium vernedei. The sequence continues at coordinate 342,782,646 of CM062297.1, forward strand.
TGTTAAGGCCCAAAAATGAGGTTATCAGTTCTCAGGCAATCCCTCTTTGAAAGTAAAAACCTTGTTGAACATTTTATTGACATGCTGGGGCTTCCAAATTAGTATGAAATTGTTGGACTTTAATAATTTTAGCATTTTCTGATTGATTTATATTTATTTGCACATATTTGAAACAAAGCATGATTAAAATACAGAGTCTGTTTATTATAATTGTTTTGTAAATATACAGTTTGCTGTATTTTCCAGAAAATAACTCAAATATTACATGGACTGTACTTATTTTTCAACAAAACCATATCCTGTGACCCCTTATTGGAAGGAGCTCACTGAGATCGTAAAAATGAAGGGTCACAGGATAGGGTTTTGTTGACATTTTGTGAAAAAATTGAAATAAATGTAATTAAAACAATAAATTTTGATATTGTATACGTTGGGATAAATGTTGATAACAACCTCAAGTTACATCTACATTGCTTTTAAGTGTAGTCAAAATAACTACAAATCATTATGTATGTATTCATTTACTTTGTATAGATGTCTGGGGCATTACTTGATAGCTGCAAATGTCATTACTGTTCCAGGTATTTAGAATTATTTGAATTAATGAAAGTGTTAATGACACTGTAGCTCAACTTGTGTAAGATATGTACATGTATAATATGTGACACAGCAATGACATACATCTAGGTAATGTCCTGATAACAAAGTACATGTAAAGTATTGTGAAGGTCTGTACATAAATACTAACCATAGCCTGTAACAAATGTACAGGTAAAGTATTGTAATGGTGGGTGACAGTTAGATGCCTCTAGCCAGAGCCGTATTGAAATGTGCACTTACTGCGTACAAGTAGCACTGAATAAATCAAAGTTCATCTAATTTGCATAATTTCTGCAGAAGAAAAAAACTTGTATTATATGTGATGTATTCCATGACATAACCTCAAATTTGACTACGTCAAAGTTGAGCTAAAAATTATGCTCTGAAAATTAACTTTCATTGCTTCTATTGTCTATTAAAATATATACATATAACTTTGTACGGGATCTGCCTAAAAATTGCAAATTATTATTTCTTTTTTCCTCAAAGGCTCATATAACTGAAAGCAAATGTATTTTATAATATTAGAATGTTTCTTTTCATGTTCTATCAGTCGATAGTACCTGAGTTTGTGTGATTTCTGAAATAAAACCTGAAGCAGCAAGCTGCTGAAGGTTTTATTTCAGAAATCACACAAACTCAGGTACTATCGACCGATAGAACATGAAAAGAAATGTTCTAATTATTTTATTATGCCAAACAAAAAATAACTTTCATTGTTAAGCATTAACTGCAACATGCCATCAATCTTGTAATAACAGTGTAGTCGAATTCAAAAACATGATTTCATTTCGAACGAATGACGTCTCTTTTGAAGTTTCCAGATCACCAAATTCGAAAATGACTTGTCACAAGTGCCATCGCTTTGAGAGTTTCTATATCACCAAATGCCAGTGTTTACAACTGCATCATGCTGTTCATGTTATAATTCATTATTAATGCTTGTGTGATAAGTGGTATAAATTAATGGAATATAAATTCATGTTTCTTGGACGATGACAGTTGTTAGAATTAAGCGGAGTGAAACAATTTATTTTGAACTTGAGGTGGAGGCTCAGTGAGGTCGAGGAGTACTAAACTTGTGGAAATATAATTGATTGAAGTCATAACTCATATTCAGGATTCACTGAAGTGGTGAACAACACGTGAGTTTTTAATATTTCTGATTCTTTTGAATTCATTGTTCGCAGTTAAAATTGAAAACACACCCACTGAAGATGACAAATTTGTTGGTAAGTTTGTGTCTATCAGTGACGAAAAAAGTTAAACGGACACGGCGCCAGCGTTTTGTGTTGAGAAATTCCAATCAGAGCGTGCATAATTGACACTGATCAATGGAAGTGGAGCTTACATTTTCTTTGTTCTCTTGTCTCCAGGGAAGAATGTTCCAATAGTACCCGTGTTTTGCCCCAAAACTCCAGTACTATGACTTTTAGAAGGTGTCAAATTAACCAATCACAGCTGATGTTACAAACGTGAATCATAATAAGATATTTTATTCACTGGTAGATTGCTATATTGTACTTGGTTATGACAATTTATTAAGATGTCTTCTGCCTTGTTACTATTCATGGGAGAGTATTATAGGCACACTCCCATAAACTGTAACAAGGCAAATCCATACATCTGAAATAAATTCACTTCAAAATAAAGTGTACCAAATCCACAAATGTTTCAAGCTGCACATTTTTCCCATAATGCAACTTGGAATTTAACCAATTCAATCTTGTTTGAGTCCTGTCAAACAAGGTTGAATTGGGTGACCCTTGAGGGCCTAATTCCTGTTTTGATCACTTTTGACGGCAGCAGAACATGTGCCCCAACGTGCAGTCTCTGGGTAAATTTGGAAATGGTTTCTACCTATGTTGGAAGTCAAGACTTTCCAATAAATAACTGCAAAGCCACAGGATGTAAACTGTCAAAGTGTAGCAAAAATATATTGAAAACTCCAGGCCTTTTGAAGGTTTAATTCCAAGTTGCATTATGGGAGGAGTTAATGAAAAGAAATTGAAAGTAGTAAATGAGAGTATATTGGAGTTCAGTACAAATTTGACCTGTTAATAGAATAAAGGTTATAGAGTAAACTCCTATTAATTGGATAAAAATGTTTACAATTCATCCAAAAATTATTCCAACATCCACTAATTCCCCACATTTACAAACATTTTTGCTTCAATATATCCAGTATATGTATTTAATCTATTTTATCTTGTTTAACAGAGCTTATGAGCTCTGTTGAACAAGATAAAATAGAATAAATACTCAGTTTATAACAAAGGGATAGCAAAATGCCCCAATTACTGTTGATTTTTTTTTCTGGCAAAGTGGTTATTAAATTAACAGAGTTCCACTGTAGTATGATACAAAAATAAACTCTGTGTTAAATACTGGTCATTTTTCACAATGTTGCAAGGGCAATCTGGACTGTGTAAGACTATAAGGTTGTAGAACTCAATATTCCTAAACCTCCCCACAAATGCAAGATTTAAAGTCGCCCATTTGATTGTATACAGTGGTGTATAAGATGACACAGTAAACATGAAGAATCGTGGACCCAATAAATTACTGAGAAATTACCAACTTCTAACTTTTCTTGGTTTACATTATTTAATGTTTTTTTCTTTAAATATACATATAATTTGGGAACAAAAAAATGACGTTTTAGCTTTATTTTGAGACTTTTAATTTCCTTGAAGGATACTCAAAGAATGTGATGTCCATCTTTTCTATCAGGAGGCACTTGCATTCAATTTGAAAATCGCTTCTACTAAAGGGAGAAGTCGGGAAGAATTGCGGGCAAGTCAATAAACTAGAAAATCACGCTGCATTTGACTAGTTAGGGTCAATAATGTGAGTCTCAGGATTTAGCTAAATCAAACCCAACCATTAATGAACTAATTATAATGAATTTTTTTTTTCTTTAATAGCTAAGGAAGTTAAAGTTAATAAAATTGCACTGCGTTTGATGGGTAAGGGTAAGGGTCAGTAAGGTAAGGACTAGCTTACCCAAACCTAGCATGTGTATTGAACTAATAGTAAAGAATTATCCCTAAAAGTATATCCCTCCATCTTTCTGAGAATGAGGGTATAAGAATCTCTATGAGAGAGGTAGTATGACGATGGCAAAATGGTGCCATTTATATGGAACCTACAAGGCTGACATGGGTAAGTTTTGTGCAGTGGAGTCTAAAGTAAGAATAAAGTGGTTACACGCAAATTGTTGCCATGTATAATAAATTGTCTGTGTCCCAAAATAAAAATTCCAAGAAACCGTTTAACTGGTTTGAGTGCTAAATTATTTTTGAAAGGTGATTTGAAACATGGGTATTTTTTTCAAAGATACCACACTATCAGCAAGAGTAGACTTAGTTTAGCAAGATTTTGTTCATAAATAATTTTTTTGTTACAATTTATTGGAGAGTGCAATAGTTTTCTTTTGCTGAGCAAACATCAGGCTAATGCATACAGTGTAAAGCCACTAAAGTGGCTTCCAGTACTTTTCAATAGAGCCATGATAGTGGCTTCTAGCACTCAATCAGTTGAATGATTGAAAAAAACATCTTACCTCCTTCCAACATTTTCTCATCACAGTGTACACAGGTTCAGGACAGCTGGCAGGTTTTGTCAGTCTACCTCTCCTGTCTAATATGAAATCCACTACATCATTATTTCTCATATTTCCATATGGCATATCACCACAAGTGAATACTTCCCACATTAGAATACCTGCAAACAAAATTACCCAGTAATACAATCCAATGACATTTTTTGTATATTGATTTATAACAAAGCTAATAAAAATCAGGAAAGTTAAAAAATTTATAGTAATTTATATATTTTTTATACTTACCAATGACCCAGACATAGCTGGTGCTAACTCTTAAAAATCTAGGGCCAAATGCAAATTTTGCCCCCAATCCCCAAAATTTGCATCTAAAACCAAAGAAATCATGTCCTGAATGGCCCTCCATACTTCGCCTCTACTGCGCATGCGCAGTGTCAAGGACGTCCCGAAATTGGTGCCATTAATCATTCTTACAATCAGTGCCTGGTAAGCGCTATGTCCTCAGCGGGGAGGTATGAGTTCCCAACTCCTGGGAGGGCCATCCCCGTCTGGGTCATTGGTAAGTATAAAAAATATATAAATTACTATAAATTTTTTAACATTTTTATACTGTACCAATGACCCAGAAATAGCTGAATAGTAAAAAGGCTGGAGGGCCCAGGGCATAGAGGAAAATCCAATAAGCTCAACTATATAAAATAAAGTCATCCCATCGAGGAGAAAAGGAGTATTAGGCTTTACATGTATCTTTCTTATTTATGATAAATTAGAAAGACACAATACCTTCTATAATTGAGCATCATAACATCCATATTCTCTATTAATATCCAGTATAATTCTTATACTAATTATTTTTAAAGTAAGCCAATAAATAAAGTTAGTCCAGAGAATTGAGACTGTTTATACTCTTTTAAAAGTGTCCGAGGATAGTATAATAACGCCCGTTTGACACGTGACATATTCAAATGCTATACTTTAAAACTATGACATGAATGAATTTTAAAAACATAAACTTTTCACTTTAAGACCATCCCAGTAACAGCTCAGAATTACTGACTCTGGAGGAGGTATCCCCTTGTTTTCATAATAAAATAGGTGACCCAAGGGAACACCCTCCGACCCCCCCCCCCTTCCCCTTGCCCTGGGTCAAATAGCCCAGAGCAAAGAGGGCAGCAGGACGGAGTCACTGCCGAAACAGAAAGCCTACATAGCTATAGTTGCAATTGTTAAGTGATCGACATTCTGAGCAGCCGAGAATGGACCTAAACAATGCAGGCCTCCAGAAATGGACTCGATATTTCTGAGATAAAAATTCGTGAATGTGGATGGCTGAGACCAATATGCAGCCTTCATTAAATCTATAATAGCAACACTATTTACGTAAGCCCAAGATGTAGAAGAGCACTTACTTCATGAGCCGAAACCTTAAGCAGAGACTGCTGAGTTAAGGATAGATTATCCTAAGCAGTATCGATAGTTAATTGAATGCATTCAGCAATAGAATGGACCGTAATGACCTTTCTATTAGGCATCAGATACAGAAGAAGCTTTACGTCCTTACTGATAGACTGAGATCTGTTAATAAATACATAAAGGTCTAGCCGGACAGAGTAAAGGCCTATGCCCGTTCGAAGATGGAAGGACCTTAAAAACAATAGGTTCCGGATATTTAGTAGGAGCCTGATTCTTAACCAAAAATCCAACATTAGTAGTAAAGGTAATAGAGTTTCTGATACTACGAAAGTGAGAATCGTCCACCGATAGTGCATGAAGCTCACTGACTCTTCAGCAGAGGAGAAGACTTAGAGAATTGCTGTCTTAAAAGGCCAGAATTTGAAACTACTGTCTCAAGAGGTTCAAATGGTTGTTTTAGTTTAATAAGAATCCAAGCTAAATTCCGTATAGGAATTAATCTAAGGATTCTAGGTCTATTTATCGAAAAGTTTCTAACTAACTTAGATAAAGAGACATTAGACTCAATTGTAAACTATCATGGTGTGCATAGGTATCAGATAACATAGACCTATAACCTTTAATAGTAACTGGCTGCAGTTGATCTCGTCAAACAAGTATACTAGAAAGTTTGCAATGTCTGGTATGGAGGGATCAAAAATATCAACATAAAGATCCCTACACCAACGACGGAAGACCCTCCACTTTAGCCGCATAGTATAGCGAAGAGGAGGACCTCCTACAGTTAGAAATCGTGTCCACTGCTCGTCCTGTACAATGCTTGCCGTGCAAGAAGGACCGCACAACGGAATACGTGAAGGTTGAGACCTTGCGGGTTGTGATGAAGTTGACACGATTTCCCCAGCGAAAGAAGATCCTCTCGTGGAGGAAGTTTTCGCAGTAAGGCCCACAGCAGACACCTAAGTAAATTTATCCACGGTCTCTGTGGAGACAGAGATGCTACCAACAGAATTGTATTGTGAATGTATTATCTTAGCAATACTTGCTGAATCAACAGCGCTGGAGGATACGCATATCCTATCATTCCGTCCTACTAGATCGACAGAGCGTAAACTGCATATGCTCGAGGATCCGGACATGGTGACACATACGTCTGCAATTGATTGGTGAGTTGTGTCTCAAATAAATTATCACTGGGCGCTCCCATTGGTAGCAAATCTGATTGAATACCTGTTTGTTGAGAGTCCATTCTGACGGCAACAATCGACCCTTACGCGAAGGGAGTCTGCTAATACAATCAGCCGACCCAGAATATGACGGACCAAAACAGAACTTGGGTGTTCTATAACAAACAGAAGGATTCTTTCCGTTAAATTCAATAACGGAACCGAATGAGTGCCTCCCTGGTTCCGGATATACGCAACTACTGTCGTATTATCGGACAGGATTTGAACATGCGTTTCTGAATAATGTTCATCCAATGACGTAGTGCAAGCCAAAATAATATCATTTCTTGTAAGTTAAGTGCTTGCCTAAAAACTGCGGAACCCAAAGACCCTGGCACTTCGAATCCGTTGGGATCAATATTGTGCCCCAACCTATTTGACTGGCATCCGTCATAATCGAAAAACTCGGATCCGGCAACTACAGTGGAACTCTATGAGTCAACCACCGAATGTTTGCCCAAGTCTGAATCTCTTGTTACACTTGATTGACAAGAGAATGTGTATATCGAGCAATTCATAGATTGTTGAAAGGTTGCCGTCGAAGAGAAGCTTCTCCGAGACCGAAGCGACTCTGAGAGTTCTTCACCTTACTATCCACGCGCGTGGATGTAGCTAGGGCTGCGTCATGTCTAACCAACTCCAGGTTGCCACTGAAGGGCGGAGTTATACGTGGAAAACTACTGCCCTTGAAAGAAATCTCATTAAGAATCATATCCTGGAATTCTTTCTCTTGAAGACGTAATGATAACGCCTCAGTAAGGTGGTCTACGTATGATAAAGCGTCTAAGTTAAGTCTATTAGACATCATTGTCGTTTCCAACGATGTGGTTGGAATTGACATAGACGGCGAAAAAGACAATACCCAGTCTTCAGCCTCGTCGTCTAGATGCAGAGGAACTCTCAGTATGCCCTGTCCTGCCATTTCAAATTTATTCCTAGAATTGATGAAAGGCAGATTAGAGCATTTGCGGACAAGAAACTAGACTAGCGTGTTTTGGTAGCAAGCTTATATATATATAGCGTCGTTCAATAATTCGAAAGTTCTAGTGACATTATTGGACTGTGACGGCAACTCAGGGACGATGTCCCTGAACCGATCAAAAACTCTGTGTCCAATGACGCTATTAGTCTCTTATCCAGCATCGCAGCATTCTAGTCCGACGGAACAACCTCTGGAAGATAATGCCGGAAGAAATGTATGGCAGCTTCTGTTATTCCGAAAGGGAAAGCTCGAAATCGTCCGAATCCCTTTCGCCATCCTGTCAGACCCTATGAAGCGTTCGGTCGTCCGTACCTGATGCATCAGCGGAGCGAACCGACCCAGCGTCGTCGGATTATTCCTCATCAGAGAGAGATTCTGTCATTTGCTGGGATGCTGCGATAAGCTGTGCTATTTTGGATAGCACGTCCGTCACTGAGGCCTGTGGAGAAGCGGTCTTACGATGCTTTGCCGCTGGAAGCTCCGTGTTCATTACCCCGTGTATACTTCTATTATGCAAGCAACCGGAGTGTACAGGCCTCGTGTCCCTTGGCTACCGGATGGCGTGACCTGTTCGCCGTGGAATCACTGAATGACGAAGCGGGCAGGATACTCGAGGTCACGTAGCTAAGTTGCGGTCGTGTGCGCTGCCGTGAGGATGAGGAAGCATTATCGACAGTCTCTCGGACTGTCTATATAACGGAGCGTCCCGAGCGGCAGACATATGCTCCGAATGCGAAACGTTTGTACCACAACATCCGGTCCCAGATGTTGTTGTACGAGAGAGGGACCTCTCTCGCTCACAGCCCGGATGGACCTGGACGAACTAGGAACCGGACTAACAGGCTTCCTCCGATCTCTCCTCTAATCCGTCGTCACTGGGTGTGTACTATTGACTATTATAGTGCTCGCATCACCCAAATCTCCTTCCTGGACTGCCACGGACAAACCCGGCTGCCGAACCATTCGATGAATGGATGCTACACCGGGTGAGCTAGCGAATGTCAACCCCGTCGATCCTACTAGGGACCTCTTAGGCAATTGACGTATTCCATGAGCACTTATTGCCACTAGCTCATCATTTAACTATGATGACAGAGGCACACTTTTGAAAGACATCTCAGTAACTTTGCGAACAAGAAACCAGACTTGCTTGTTAATAGCAAGCATATATATATAAATAGCGTCGTTCAATAATTCGAAAGTTCCTGTGACATTATTGGACTGTGTCGGAACTGAGGGACAATGTCCCTGAACCGATCCAAAAATTTTTGTGTCCACTGATGCTATCAGTCTCTTATCCGGCATCGCAGCATTCTGGTCCGACGAAACGACCTCTAGAAGATAAAGTCGGATGACATATACAGCAGCTTATGTTGTTCCAAAAGGGAAAGCTCGAAATCCTCCAAATCCCTTTCGCCATCCTGTCGGACCCTATGAAGTTTTCGGACGTCCGTACCTGATGCTTCAGCGGAGCGTCCCGACCCAGCGTCGTCGGATATCACATGATGCGACAGAGATTCTGTCGTTGCTGGGATGCTGCGATAAGTTGTGCTATTTGGGATAGCATGTCCGTCACTGAGGCCTGTGCAGTAGCGGTTTTACGATGCTTTGCCGCTGGAAGCTCCGTGTACATTGACTCCTGCATACTTTTCTTATGTGAACGTCCGGAGTCTACAGGCCTCGTGTCCCTGGCTACCGGATGGCGTGACCTGGTCGCCACGGATTCTCTGATTGGCGAAGTTGACTGGATATCCGAGGTCACGTAGCCAAGGTGCGGTCGTGTGCGCTGCCATGAGAATGAGGAAGCCTTATTGACAGTCTCTCCGGACTGTCTATATAACGGAGCATCCCGAGCGGCGGACGTATGCTCCGAATGCGAAACATTTTGCACCACAACATCTGGGGCCAGATGTTGTTGTACGAGAGAGGGGCCTCTCTTGCTCACAGCCCGGATGGGCCTGGATGAGCTAGGAACCGGACTAATAGGCTTCCTCCGTTCTCTCCTCTAATCCGCCGTCACTGGGTGTGCACTTGGTTGATTTATTGTGCCCGCATCACCCAAAACTCCTTTCTAGACCGCAACGGACGAACCCGGCTGCCGAACCATTCAATGAATGGACGCTACACCGGGCGAGCTAGCGGACGTCAAAGGCCGTCGATCCTACTAGGGACCTCTTAGGCAATTGACGTATTTCCATGAGCACTTTTCCGCTAGCTCTTCATTAATTGTGACGACGGAGGCACACTTTTGGAAGACATCACGGATACATCACCCTGTTCTTGATCGTCTGAAATAGAGATTGATAAACTAGAGTGACCCTGCAGGGAAAGGACCGGCATGGCCAATTCCCCGCTAACATACCGTGACACACGCTTCCCATGTTGTCATCGAAAATAACACATACTGAACAGGAGTAAGTGTGAGTACACTGACTACATTTATACAATGATTATGAAAGTCAGAGGAAGATTTCCTCTTAATCCAATTGAACAATATCCTTTCATTGTGAAAAGAAAACAAAGTCCTAGTACTCGCACCAACCCCTGCAAATCAAAATACATAATAACATGATCCATTAACATAGAAAAAATAATTGAAATCAAAAAAATTTTTTGAAAAAATATTTTTTTCAGAAAAGCCCAAGTTTCTGAAAAGTAACGTTGAGCCCCAATGGATACCAAACCTAAGTGTGGACAAAAATTTTAAAAATATTTTAAAAAATTAATGCAACACTTACGAATAATAATAATGTATCTAGTTATGATTAAACTAACATCAAGATATTATTATCAAGAAATCCCCCTCACACAGAGGCTGTTGTCAATGTAAACAAGAAGTGTAAAAACACCAGAAACATGACTCCAGGCACTGATAACCCTGGCCTGAAATCAGTTACCAATAATACACTATCTGATGCAAAACAGAGACTTCCAGGGAAGAAACTACAGAACATCAGATGGTAGATGCAGAACACTACGCCTAAACACCCAAGGGTGAAGACAGAAACATGGGGAAAAGAACAGAATTCATTCTATTATCCAGCTAAAACTCCCAAGAAATTTTAGTAATAATATTACAGAAAATATGCCAAAAGCATGGGAGAAGAGCAAGGGGGGACTTAAAGGAAAGGGAGAGAGGAAAACACTGAACAAGCAGTGTAACTTTATAGCAAGAATGACCACAACAGGCCGTTGCCTCGAAAATAGGTAACTTAACACAATTTCATTAAAAAAAAATTTTAAGTTACTGCCCTGAATATTTTCTGTCACTCATTTTTCCTCTCCTCCTTCTATATCCTCCTTAGAACCACCATTTCTCTAATATTTATGTGTCTGGCATCATTTAAACTGAGATTTACAAGCACAAAGATCAGTCAGATGTTAACTGATGAAGGGCCAAACAAAGAATGATTAATGGCGCCAATTTCGGGACGTCCTTGACACTGCGCATGCGCAGTAGAGGTGAAGTATGGAGGGCCATTCAGGACATGATTTCTTTGGTTTTAGATGCAAATTTTGGGGATTAGGGGCAAAATTTGTGTTTGGCCCTAGATTTTTAAGAGTTAGCACCAGCCATGTCTGGGTCATTGGTACAGTATAAAAATATCTTGTCTTGGCCAATAACATGTATTTATTCATGGGATTTTCCCATGTATTATGTGGAAGAGTCAGCTGCAAGCACTACTCAGAATTTTATTGACATGTAACGTCAAATTGGGAATTTGTATTTTCAGAAAGACTAAACTCTGCAAGTCTCTGTCCCAACTCAAAGCTTTGGCAAGTTGCAGTCTTACTGTGCCTACAATCAGTTCTGAATTACATGATCTAATCAAGTAGTGAAAGCTACAGAACTTATTGTTTGCCTCACTCAATCAAGGGTTTTGGAGACTGTGACTTAAATGTATAGGTATCCAAGATTTAACTCTTAACCCACTGAGTATTTTCTAAATATTTTTAATCAAATCTAGTCATGGCTGCTATGAAGCAGACATGAATAGATTTGATGAAAAATTTATCTGAATTTATCTGACGGAATCATTGGTGAAAAAATCCATTCAATTTACAGGAGAAAGGTTTGGTTAACCCTTTACTTAACGTAATGGCCAAAACTGGCCAGAGTTATTCACAAAAATCGCCAATTAATTTTCATTATATTTTCATTTTTTTATCTCAAAAACATAGGTTATGACCCCTCTTTGGAACGAGCTCATCGACCTGATTCCAATGAGGCGTGATAACCTACATTTTCGAGACAAAAAATGAAAAAAAAAATTAGTTATTCAACAATTTTGTTTGCATGTGTTGTCTGCTTTTCATGTTAGGTAAAGGGTGCCCAAATTATACTTATTTTAATGGCAATAGAAATTCTGTCCTGAGCAGGAATATGCTTCTTCTATGGAAAACTTTCTGTTGTTGGAACACCTGTTCTGAGACTACCAGACTGAAATGGGTTTTTAACCCTTTACCCCCAAAAATTTCTTGAATAATATATTTTTTTTTTTCCATGTTTTGCCGCAAACGCATAGTTCATGACCCCTCACTGGAACAAGCTTATTGACCTCATTCCAATGAAGGGTAATAAGCCATGTTTTTTGAGACAAAAAAATAAAGATTTGTATGGTGAGTTTTGTGAATACCAATGGACATTTTTGATTGTTACACTGAGCAAAGGGTAGTAAGTGTGATTATCATGGAACATCGATCCCAATGACCAAGTTTGGATGCATGATGCATCTTTAGGCAATGATGTACAAACAACATTCATGGCCTCACATCAAACAGTATCAAAAATCTAGTCCTGAGGAAATGTCTCGCACTGTGCAATTAAGCATGAAAGGTAGGTCACAGTGACAAAGTTTGGGTTTATGACACAACCTTTGAGCAAAGAGTCATTGTCTATGTCAATGGCATGGTCTTGGGTAAACATGTGTCAGAAGTGAAGTCAGGAAAGGAATTTTGCACAAAATGCAGTCAAGATTGGAAAGCAGGCAATAGTAATCCAGCTTGGATTCATGAAAACCTTTGGACAATGATTTCAACATCCATGAAGTTTTATAATACAATGTGAAACAGATTTTGAAAATTAATATGGCTTGAAAGGAAATTCTGGACTAAAGCAGATCAAAGTGACAGACAGCATTATACATATTCACATTATTTTCCATGAGATCTGATGCAATACTATCTTGAACAAGAATGAAAGTGTCAATGACACTGTAGCTTAACTTGTATGTTGTGTTTGATGAAAAGAATAATGTTCAATGTTTATGAAAGGATTATGAAATAAGACAAGAATTGTGATAATTGGGAATATGTTCATTTCTGTTCCCTGTATGCTATGTTTTTGATAAAAATACTATGAGGTGTAAACTGTACTAAAGAGCTGAGGGGTGAGTTAATATGACCTCACAGTTAATGCATGTGGCCCTCACAGTTAACGAAAATCAATGAAAGTTACCAAGTTACAGTGAAATTATTCCAAAACGAGTCATCCTATCAAGTTACATTGAAATCCCTTCATAAATATGGCTTGCAGACTGTGCTAAAGGTTTTCGGGCTTCAGGCCCCTGTAGCCGTCAGTTTCCCAATTGCGTCCAAAGGGGAGGTTCTCATCTAGACATTATATGAAGTCAACCTACCAAGTTACAATGAAATCCCTTCATAAATATGACCTGTAGACTGTGCTAAAGGTTTTTGGGCTTTGGGCTCGGGCAGCCATCATGGTTGAATGATCGCAACCAAAATGGGATATTCTCATCTGGGCATCACCTGGAGTGATCCTACGAAGTTACAATAAAATCCCTTCATAAATATGACCTGTAGACTGTGCTCAAGGTTTTCGGGCTTCGGGCCCCTGAAGCCATCACAGCTGACCAATCACGACCAAAGGGGGATGTCATCATCTAGGCATTATATGGAGTCAAACTTACAGGTTACAATGAAATCCTTCCATAAATATGACCTATAGACTATGCTAAAGGTTTTGGGGTTTTGGGCTCAGGCAGCCATCAAGGCTGAATGATCGTGTCCAAAAGGGGACGTTCTCATCTAGACATTATATGAAGTCAAACATACCAAGTTACAATGAAATCCCTTCACAAATATGACCTGTAGACTGTGCTAAAGGTATTTCGGGCTCAGGCAGCCATAATGGTTGAATGATCGCAACCAAAAGGGGAATTCTCATCTGGGCATCATCTGGAGTGATCCTATGAAGTTACAATGAAATCCCTTCATAAATATGACCTGTAGACTGTGCTCAAGATTTTCGGGCTTCGGGCACCTGTAGCCATCACAGTTGACCAATCACGACCAAAAGGGGATGTCATCATCTAGGCATTATATGGAGTCAACCTATCAAGTTGTACTGAAATCCTTTTATAAATGCGACCTATAGACTATGCTAAAGGTCTTTGGGCTCAGACAGCCATAAAGGCTGAATGATCGTGACCAAAAGGGGATTTTCTCATCTAGACATTATTTGGAGTCATCCTACCAAGCTAAAATGAAATCCCTTCATAATTATGACCTGTAGACTGTTCTAAAGGTTTTCAGGCTTCGGGCCCCTGTAGCAGTCACAGTTGCCCAATCGTGTCCAAAAGGGGACGTTCTCATCTAGACATTATATGAAGTCAACCTACCAAGTTACAATGAAATCCCTTCATAAATATGACCTGTAGCTTGTGCTAAAGGTTTTCAGGCTTCGGGCAGCCATCATGGTTGAATGATCGCAACCAAAGGGGACAATCTCATCTGGGCATCATCTGGAGTGATCCTAAGAAGTTAAAATGAAATCCCTTCATAAATATGACCTGTAGACTGTGCTCAAGGTTTTTGGGCTTCGAGCACCTGCAGCCATCACAGTTGACCAATCGCAACCAAAAGGGGATGTCATCATCTAGGCATTATATGGAGTCAACCTAACAGGTTACTATGAAATCCTTCCATAAATATGACCTTTTGCCTATGCTAAAGGTTTTTGGGCTCGGGCACCCATCAAGGCTAAATGATCACGATCAAAATGGGACGTTCTCATCTAGACATTATTTGAAGTCATCCTACAAAGTTACAATGAAATCCCTTCATAAATATGACCTGTAGACTGTGCTAAAGGTTTTCGGGCTTCGGGCCCCTGTAGCCGTCACAGTTACCCAATCACATCCAAAAGGGGACCTTTTCATCTAGACATTATATGAAGTCAACCCACCAAGTTACAATGAAATTCCTCAATAAATATGACCTGTAGACTGTGCTAAATGTTTTCAGGTTTGGGGCTCGGGCAGTCGTCACGGTTGGCAGATCACGCCCAAATGGGGAAATTCTCATCTAGACATCATAAGGAGTCATCCTACTAAGTTACAATGAAATCCCTCCATATTAAACATGACCTGCAGACTGTGCTAAAAGTTTTCGGGTTTCGGGCTTGGGCAGCCATTACGGTTGACAGATCATGCCCAAAAGGGGACGTTCTTATCTAGGCATTATACAGAGGCATCCTACCAAGTTACAATGAAATCCCTTCATAAATACGACCTGTAGACTGTGCTAATGGTTTTCGGGCTCGGGCAGCCATACCGGTTGACCGATTGCGACCAAAAGGGGACATTCTCATCTAGACATGACCCCAAACCTGCATATGAAATTTCGTGATGATCAGACAAGAACTGCGGGGTGTAGCCCATGCTAAAGGAAAATGTGAACAGACTCACAGACTAACAAACTTCTGCACGTGTGATGGCAATAGCTTATCTTGACTTTGTTAAGTTAAGCTAAAAATGTTACTAAGGTAACACATGCCCCCCTCCCCCCCCCCCACCCCCTTCCACCTTCACCTTACGGACCTGGCTGTGGTGTGTGACACATCCTCCCATGGTGCTTTATAATTGTGTGAAGTGATGACTGTGGCCCTAATAGTTTTGGAGTTATGCTTGAGACACAATTTGTGACCCAGAACATATGAAGGTCAATTGTGACCTTCACCTTGCAGATGCGGCGGAAACTATTATACACAACACACCTTCTTACTGTCCTTAACATTTGTAAAAAGTTTAACAATTGTACTATGATTCTTTTCTGAGTTATGGCTGAGACACGAATATTGACAGATTTTTAGTGTGACCTTGAAATGTGACCTTGTCCTTGAAGGTACAAACCCGGCTATGGTGTGTGACACATCCTCCCATGGTCCTTTATAATTGTGTGAAGTTTGATGACTGTGGCCCTAATAGTTTTGGAGTTATGCTTGAGACACAATTTGTGACCCTGAACATATGAAGGTCAATTGTGATTTGCTCGGACACACACACACATGGGCGGACACACGGACACTTCAATCACTATATGCCACCCGACTTAAGTCGGGGGGGGGGGGGGGAGCATAAAAAATGACCCAGAAAGAAATCATGAATACAAAGATTTTAATTGTAATTGGTATATTAGGCCTAAAAAAGTTAAAAATCTATTTTTCTGGCCCTCCCGCATGGTAATTTTGGCTGCCGCATGCTCTCTTTTTATAACCAATGCAAACTTTAAAAAATTAACATATTTTCCCCAAGTTAACAAAACTGATAAATTTGTCCCTTGAGTGCAAGAAGGCATTGCAATGTTTTAGCATTGCAAAGCCTTCTTGCACTCAAGAGACGAAATACACCGCCAACCATGTTACTCTGTAGATTATGAGGCCTAAAACATAAAACAAAGCAAGAACATGAACTTTTGATGGAAAAGAAATAATTACAAAAATAAACAAGAGGCCCAACGGGGTCTGAAGTGCTCATCTTGAACAGAACACAATATACACAGAGTCCAAGAATGAGTCTACATTAAGCAATCCAAATCCATAGGATACATTGTCAATCCTTCAGCACCTCAGGAGTGACAAAAATAGTCCGAGCATCATGCCTTTTCTTCAGTTGATCATAATGTAAAATGTGGAGCTTCCCTATGAAGCCCCTTGATACAACCTATGCAGATTAATCTTAGTTACACACCTCTAGAGGGTACTGAATACAACATTTCTAATTCTTCAGTTACCTGGCCAATTCTGGCTCCCATAGTGAGCCCAAATAATAACCCAGGCTCTTGCTTTGAACAAAGTTGAATCTGACCTCACTAGAGATGTTGTATACCAAATATGAAAGCATTCTGATGAGTGGATCTGAAGATTTTAAAGAAATTTCCTCATATTGCCCAGGGAACCAATTTGAACAAACTTGAATCTGACTCCCCTACAGATGTTGTAAACGAAATATGAGAGGATTCTGACAGGTGAATCTGAAGAAGAAGATTTTTGAAGAAATTCCCTCATATTGTACCAAGTTAAATTTCAGGTTCCCATATGGTGCCCAAATAATAACCCTGGCACTCGAATTGACCAAACTTGAATCTGACCCCTCTAGAGATGTGGGAAACCAAATATAAAAGCATTCCAACTGGTGGATCTGAAGAAGATTTTTAAAGAAATTTCCTCATATTGCACGAAGTTAAAATTTGGGCTGCCATAACAAGCCCAAATATATACCTAGGGACCTGATTTGAACCAACTTGAATCTGACCTCCCTACAGATGTTGTATACTAAATATGAAAGCATTCTGACTGGTGGATCTAAAGAATTATTTATTTAATGGTGTTTAAGGTTATATACTTATGCACAATGACTAATCATGACTGTGGCAGTTTTATGGGTGGAGGAAGTTTTATGGAGGAGGAAGCTGGAGTACCCGGAGAGAACCACCGATCAATGACGAGCAGCTGCCAGCTCTCCAACATCGTAAATCCGCACTGCAGCTGGCACAGGCAGGGTTGGATTGGTTGAAGACATGCGTACCATTGACGTGCAGTACGCCTTAGTACATGGCATCATAGAGCCTCCATGTGGACAATCGGGGTTAAGAGCCTTGCCCAAGGACACAACGCGGGAGTCTGAATTGATCGCTCAGATGGTCACCCATCCAATGATTAACTGAGCTCGACGTTGCTTAACTTCGGTGATCTGACGAGAACCAGTTACCACAATGCCACCATGCCCCGGATCTGAAGAAGAAAATTTAAAAAAATTATCCCCCATATTGAACTAAGTTAAAATTTGGGCTTCCATAAGAAGCCCAAATATTAACCTATGGACTTGGTTTGAACAATCTTGAATCTGATCCTCATAACAATAATGTATACCAAAGATTAAAAGATTCTAACTGGTGGTTCTGAAGAAGATTTTTAAAGAATATTCCTCATACTGCCCCAAGTTAAAAATTCAGGCTCCTTTATTGAGCCCAAATATGAACCAATGGACTTTATTTTTTTTACACAACTCAAGTATTTATGACCCAATAATACCACATACCAACTTAGGTTCAAATCAGACCATCGGTTCAGAAATTAGAAATTGTGGGCGGGGCCAAAAATCTTAACCCTCCCATTACAAAGCCAAATATTGCTTCAGGAACTTCGTTTGAACAAGCTTGATTCTACACCTCAAAAGGAAGCTCCATAACAAATATCAAGTCAATGTACCCACTGCTTCATGAGAAGAAGATTTTAAAAATATTTTGGAGCATTTCGACCCCCCCCCCCCCCCCACCCTCCCCTATGGGGCTGGGCATGTTGAGTTAAACAAAAATGCAATGCCCCTTCGGGTCCATCACTCACACATACTTTCACTTGAATTGGCCCAGTGGTTTTGGAGGAGAAGACCAAAACATGGTGTTGGTGGACAACGGATGGACAGACAGAGAGCAATGGGAATAGCTCAGCTTGATTTTGACAAGGTAAGCTAAAAAACGCCCACCCTCCCACATGCAATTTTACAAACAATGGCTTGAGAAACAGAAGAGCTACTTTGTGGGGCCTTACAAAAATCATTATTTCCTGGAAGTCTGCTTTCAATACAGTAGAGAAGAAGCACAGATATTAACTGACTGGATAATTATCAAGAGAAAAGTTTGCATAATCTGGGCACTTTATTTCTAATTTAGTGTAAACTGCCACAAAAAGCAGATCCCAGACCTTAAAATTTGCCCCGAATCATTAGAATCAGTTTTGATTCTCACAAAGTCCAAGTGCAGAAATAAATTTTCAGTTCTTAAAATATTTAGAATTTGAGACCATTGTAAGTCTGTTACACATATATGAGTACAACCAGTACATATTCCACAGGGAAAACCAAATTTGAAATTTATATATTTATAAGAGCTTACAAAAGAAGGGCCTATTTCCAATTTTGGTGAGTTTCTGGTCTTACATGGACATTCAGACCACATGTTCCAACATACAGACTTTGGTGCTCTTTTTTGGTCTTTGGTGGTCTTGTTGATGGAAGTTGCTGTGCCTTGGCAATGGTTTGTAGTGAAGTCTTGGCTGCCTGAAAGGCAGACAAGACTTCACTAAACAGCACTGACAAGTCAAAGTACTACCTTATTATGAGGGAGCACAATGTAAACAGAATTTTCTTGGTCTTTAAGGACACTTTCAGAATCTATGACAAGAATCAAATGGAACATTTTGCACGAATCAAAGATCATTCTTATTATTTTCTTGCGAGACTCAATTCTGATTCTCAAATGAATTTAGCCCGATTCCACTTTACTAGAAATACATGCATGCCATAGATTTCCATGACTGTGGTGTCCGATAAAATCACTTTCATTTTCCATGCTTCTCAGTGTTAACTAACACAGCTGAACCCTGTTAATTGAATAGCCAGCTTGGCAGTGAAAATTCTTCAAATAATAGGAGTATTCAATTAACAGTATTCAGTTAGAGATAAACTGAACATTTATTCTATTATATTCTTTTTTAAGATATAATAGATTAAATGTTAGTATTGGATGTACTGAGGCCAACTAGCACCCTAAACAAGGGAAATTTTGTGATTGCCAGGATAATTTCTCGACAGATTACAAGATTTTTTATTCAATTAACAGGGGTTTACTTTTTAACCTATATGCAATAAACAGGTCAAATTTGTTCTGAAGGTGTGGTAAATGGTTTTGTGTGTGGAAGTTATATTCAATCAACTTGGTTATTCAATTAAGAGGTATCCAATTACGTGGACTACACTGTACTTACCAAAAGCCCACACATCCGATTTACTACTGAATCTTGTATACTTAATAACTTCAGGAGGTGCCCATTTAATTGGAAACTTAGCGCCATTAGAACTGGTATATTCATCATCAATAACATGCCTGAAAAAAATAACAGATACAACAGTAATAATCCTCCAGAAATCATTAATTCAAATTTTGCTGATGATAATTTTTATTTCCTGATAAACACATCAGTGGACCACACCAGTCCACAGTGACTGTACTGCATGCAAGCAATCCCTTTCATGATATTATCACCAAAGAGATATATATTAAATTTGGAAAAGAAATCCTGAATTGTTTTCTTCGAAATATGATAACAAAAAATAGTAGTTTGATGACAAGAAATTCTATTAGAATCAAAGAATGCCTCTAGCAGCCATGTTTTTCATCCGACGGGGAATGCGGGTCATTTGTAAAGGACTCCCCCCTAAGACCATTCCTGCCAAGTTTGGTTCACATTGACTCAGCAGTCCCAGAGAGGAAGATAAAAATGTGAAAAGTTTACGGACGATAACGGATGTCAAGTGATGGCAATAACTCACAAGGCCCTTTGGGTCAGGTGAGCTAAAATAAAAATTAAATGGTTTATGTTTGATATTTGACCCAAGTTAATAAAATTGATAAATTTGTTCCTTGAGCGAAACAAAATACACCACCACTCATGCTATTCTGTAGATTATGAGTCCCAAAACATAAAACAAACCAAGAACTGAAACTTTTGATGGCAAATAAACAATAACAAAAATTAAAAAAACGCCTGCCCACATGCAATTTTACAGAAAAATGGTCTGAGAAACAGAAGATCTGCTTTGTGGGGACGAAATATGGGGAAAATATTTTGAACGGTCTTCTGCTATAAGAAATGGGGAAGGATAGGTAGAGTGATGGATGGAAAGAAGGATGGATGGACAGAAGGAGCCCATTCCTGTATCTTCCTCCCACTTAATTTTTTCCTGTCAAATGCAATTTTTATCTAAGTGGTTCAAAACACATAATAAGAGATAACATCCCAAAACCTGACCCACCAAATTATTTACTCCAGCCTTACTGTTGTACTTAAATAAGATTGAATTTTCTCACAACATTTCAAGTCTGAAATTTAATCAATTATACTCATTTTCCATGATTTTTTATTAAACAACAAAAGTACCCACCAGAACAATGCTACCCATCCAGCTTGATTGCACAAATGCCATTAACAAGAAGCACTGTTGATTTTACAAATGTGATGCAGCCCTGGATATTCAAAGTCATGAACACCACAAGGTGAAGAAACTTAAAACTTATCCACCAAAATCCAAAATAGTGAAGCCCAAAACCTCAATAAGAAGTTTCTATTGTGGCTATCATATAGCCACCTTTGCAGAAAGTAACCTTAGTTTTCAATGTTGCAATAGATGATAAAAGTTACATCAACACCAATAAGCAAATAAACCTACACACAAAATGAGAAGCACTGTTCATGTAACATAATACATATAAAAATTTGGGGGCGGTTGAGGACGAATTCCATTTTATAATAGAATGTCCATTAGATGATCAGTTGCGTGATGAACTGTTCAAAATGTTCATTGATCATACAATCAACATACAGGTGGATAATATGACAGTCTTCCAACACATTATGAGGAACAACGTCCCAGAACTGTACAATCCGATCTGTAACATAATCCGGCACTTCTTCATATTAAGGAATCTGAAGTCCTGCAGTGATTTATGATTTATGGTAATCACTGCGATGCCTTCTTAATGTATATGATTATATACCTTATCATGGGTGTATCCGTCATTTCTTCATTGTCCAAATTATTATTTCATTCATTTCGTTTGATATTGTTTCATTATATTGTTTCATTATATTACCATAATAATGCTGTTGTTACCATAATAATGCTGTTGTAAAATTGGCAATCTGCCTCAAGTAGGTGTTTATTGCTTCAATAAATTCTATTCTATTCTATAAAAATGTGATTTCCCATAGGCTTTCCATGGTAGCTATGAGCTGCAATTGTGGCCATGTTTGCAACATTACATCAACATTACATGAGGATCATTGGATAGAAAGGTGTCCATGTCCTCAATCATGTGAAGTTTCAAAACATTTGACTTTGTAGTTTCAGAGGGGAAGATTTTTGCAAAGTCCATCAATCAGAATCAGAGAATGTCTCTGGTGGCCAGGGATCATTTAATGTTGTGCAAGAAGGCAATGCAGGTGTACCCAGATAGAACCAATAGAACCACAAAACATAGACAAGTAAGTCTCATATGTTAGCTTATTAATTGATTACAAACAGAACTTGAGCTCAATTTGTTTTATTTGAAGGCAAGTAAGTCTACAAACAACATATTTTTAGCTTAACTTGACAAAGTCAAGATAAGCTATTGCCATCACGCGTTCAGAAGTCTGTCACATTTTCCTTTAACACAGGCTACACCCCGTAGTTTTTGTCCGATTGTCACAAAATTTCATATGCAGGTTTGAGGTCATTCTAGATGAGAATAACCCCTTTTGGTTGCGATCGGTCAACTGAGATGGCTCCTCGAATTCAAAACCCCAAAACCTTTAGCACACTCTACAGGTTGTATTTATGAAGAGATTTCATTGTAACTTGGCAGGATGACTCTGTATAATGTCTAGATGGGAACACCACCTTTTGGTCATGATCTGTCAACTGTGATGGCTGCCCAAACCTGAAACCCAAAAACTTTTATCACAGTCTACAGGTCCTATTTAATGTGGAGGGATTTCATTGTAACTTGGTAGGATGACTCTGTATGATGTCCAGATGAGAACTTCCCTACTTGGTTGCAATCTGTCAACTGTGATGGCTGCCCAAGCCCAAAACCTCAAAACCTTTAGCACAGTCTACAGGTCATATTTATGGAGGGATTTCATTGTAACTTGGTAGGATGACTCCATAGAATGTCTAGATGAGAATGTCACATTTTGATTGTGATCAGTTAATTGTGATGGCTACAGGGGCCCAAAGCCCAAAAACCTTTAGCACAGACTACAGGTCATATTTATGTAGGGATTTCATTGTAACTTGATAGGATGACACAACATAATGTCTAGATGAGAACGTCCCCTTTTGGTCGTGATAATTCTGCCCAAAACCTGAAAACCTTCAGCACAGACTACAGGTCGTATTTATGAAGGGATTTCATTGTAACTAAGTGTAATGGCTAGATGAGGACATCCCCTTTTGGTTGCGATCGGTCAACCATGATGGCTATACAGGCCCGAAGCCCAAAAATCTTTAGCACAGTCTACAGGCCGTATTTATGAAAGGATTTCATTGTAACTTGATAGGATGACTCGTTTTGGAATAATTTCACTGTAACTTGGTAACTTTGGTTGACATACGTTAACCCACCCCTCAATTCTTTAGTACAGTCTACACCTCAAATTATTTTTATTGAAAACATAGCATACATGGAACAGAAATTAACATATTCTCAATTACCATAATTCTTGTCGTATTTCATAATCCTTTCATAAACGCTGAACATTGTCCTTTTCATCAAACACAACACACAGTCAAGTTAAGGTACAGTGTCACTGACACTTTCATTTGTATTAGCAAATGTGCCTCTGCAGAATGTTTCATAAGGTTTGGTTGTGATGATGCAAACAGAATACAATGAAATCATGGTAACTCTAATGTCAAAAACTTGAATACCCCCGATAATTCAAAGTGATTTTCTGGTCCTAAACATTCGAGTGTATGTACAAACCCAGTCACGACCAATTTGTTTACATGGAAATCGATCATTATTATTTGTTTAACGAAATCAGAAAAACTGGCATTACCAGACATAATGGAGTAGTTTGGGGATGTGTTTTTGTATGGTGAAGAATTAATGATGGCAAAAGGTAAGGATTAGGTGGATAAAAACAAGAAAGAAGAAAGGTGTACATAAATTCAATGCAAACTAAGTTTCAGAGTCGAAAATGGAGATTCGTCGAAGTGAGAGGAGATTTATCTGAATGCTGTGGCATCTCCAGAGGGAAGGATGAGACATTCGGATAGCTGAACTAGGAGAAGAAAATTCAGACTTTGAAGAAAGAAAAACAATAACGCTGTCAGAAAACTGTAACAGATCTGAGAACATTTTGTAATTAAATTTTTGATTTAATAAATAAAGAGGTTATTACATGATTAGTTTCCTATTGGAGAGATATTGGCCTTTGTTAAATTCACAACTGATATGAGGTTATCTTGGGCTGATATCTCGGCCAATATGAATCTAACAAAGTAATAACCTCTAAATATCAGTCTCAGTACTAACACTGATATCTGTCTCAGTATCACTTCACTAAAACAAACCAAGAACATGAACTTCTGATGGCAAAGAAATAATTACAAAAATAAAAAATAAAATAAAAAAAAGCCCATCTGCCCACATGCAATTTTACAAAAAATGGCCTGAGAAACAGAACATCTACTTTGTGAGGCCTAATATTTTGTTCATATACATTTGATAGTTCTTGCAAATAATATCAATAATAATAATAATAATAAAATTGTAAATATACACAGTACTAAGGTACTTGAAACAATAGATTAATCAACATCAGGATAGTATTTTATAAATAGATAAGATCTTAACTTTGATTCCAAAACTGAGATTCCAAAAAAGAGATTGGGACAATCTCACAGATTCAGGTAACTTATTAAAATGTCTTGGAGCATTGTAACTGAAGGATGATCCCCATATGAGGCTAGACCACATGAGGTCTGTTCCAGTAAGTTGTGGCATGAGGGAGCGAAGTGTGCATTCTGGCACATACAGTTTGACTAATTCTGAAATGTAAGCAGGATCTTGGTTTGCTTGTGTCTTCAATGTAAACAGAAGACTTTTGAACTCGATTCTAGCTTCAATAGGAAGCCAGTGAAGATTTTTTAGCTGAGGAGTAATGTGTATGTTTTACTTAGTGTACGTCACAATGCATGCTACTGTATTTTGTTTAAGAGATGAGTATGTAATAAGAGAAGTACACATAGAAAGGATTATATTTCAGATTGCTCCTTCTACTCTACAACAGTCAGTGGACTGAAAAGCATATTACAGTACAATCCTATTCACTCTTAGAAGGCGGGAGTCAAGTTTTCTTGCCTGTGATGTAATATGCCAGGTAATCTGGCTGTGACGGTTCGGCTATCTTTGGGTTGGGGGAGAATTTAACACTGAGCAGGTGCTTCTAGTCAAGTGTCATCTGCCTGAATAGGCAGACGACACTTGACTAGAAGCACCTACTTTACTGTAAGTTTTTTGCAGTATGTCATGTTCAATAAATTCATTCTGATTCCCCGGTTTCTAAGAGTTAACTGCATAGCCACTTTTCCATTGAAAATGATTTTATTAACAAGAGTATTCATTTAACAGGGATTTGGTCATTTTCCTGTATTCAGGAGATAAATTGGGCATTTATTCTTTCTTGTAAAGCGCATGGATCTCTGTCAAATAAGGTATAAAAAATTAAATGCCTGTTTTGGATGTACTGAGGCCAAATAGGTCTATAAACAAAGGGAATTTGATGACAGTGTCATTTCTCCACATATTACAAGAGTTTTTTGTTCAATTAACAGAAGTTATCTCTTTAAGTGGTAGAGTGCTGGAAGCCTGTATTGAGGCTTTATTCTGAAGTGCAGGTGCCACAACTTGAAAGCTTTTTGTGCTGTGAACAGGCTTCCTGGAATTTTTTAAGTGAAACTATTTCATTTGTGTGGATTTGCTTTGTTACAATTCATGGGAGAGTGCCTATAGCACTCTCCCATGAATTGTAACAAAGCAAAGACATGTAAACAAATTTTGGCAAGCCAGAATAATTCAGTACTCTACCAGTTAACCTATATGAATTAACAAGGAAAATTTGTACTGAAGGTTTGGTAAATTGTTTTGTGTTTGTGTCCAATTAAGTGGGCTCCTGTGAAATGACATTCTTGCATGAATAGTTTTTTTGTAAGTTGTGTTATTTCAAACTCACCTAGCCAAACCAAAATCTGCCACCTTAACTACAGTATTTTCACCAACCAGACAGTTTCTAGTAGCTAAATCCCTATGAATGAATTTTCTTTTCTCTAAATATTCCATTCCTTTACAAACTTGCATACAAAAGTCAAGTAAAGTGGGAGCTCGCTGAAAGTATCGTGCTTTGTGACGTTTGAGATAATTCTGTAAAGAACCTGAAAATATAAAAACAAAAGTAATTTGTCAAAAAACAATGTCTTGTTGTTTTTCTTGCTACTGTCTGATTTTATATTTCATTTTTGAGCATTATTCTCAATGGCCTTCTCATTCGAACAATGAAAACAAGGATTATCAAAAGGGTCAATAATGTTATGGGGTGAAGTTGTGAAGATTATCTTTTGCTTGTTTAAAATCGGGCTGCATTTTCAAAGAGAACAAAAACTACGAATAATCCTGCTAACCCATATATCAGATCTCCAACATTCAATACACTAAATATTTATGTGGGGCTTCACAGAATTTAGATTTCAATACAGGTGATGATATCCAAAACAATATCGGAATGTACTGGTATATCGGCAAACATTTAAAAACAGGCAACTCCACATGGCATTTTGCGATTTACAGCTTTCCAGTCTAGAAACCAATTTGTTACACACCGTGGTTTATGTTTACTTTTGACATTGGAAACTCTGGGGTTAATCTGTAGATTGGAACATCATATAAATCAAAAAGAGGCCCCAGGGGGCCTGAGGGCGCTCACCTGACATGGGAGCATAAATATCAACCCAGGGAATTGATTTCAACAAGTTGCATCTGCCCATACTAAGATAAACTTATACCAAATATCCAAAGATTCTCAACAGTGGATCTAAAAAAAAAGGATTTTTAAAGAATATTCCTCATATTGAATTAAGTAATAATTCGGGCTCCCACAGGGACTTGGCTTGAACAAACTTGAATCTCAACTCCAGTGGAATGCTGTATACCAAATATCAAAAGATTCTGACTGGTGGATGTGAAGAAGAAGATTTTTGAAGAATATTCCTCATATTGAACTAAGTTATAATTCGGGCTCCCTGTCCAAATATGAACCCAGGGACTTGGCTTGAACAAACTTGAATCTCAACTCCAGTGGGATGCTGTATATCAAATATCAAAAGATTCTGACTGGTGGATGTGAGGAAGAAGATTTTTGAAGAATATTCCTCATATTGAACTATGTTATAATTCAGGCTCCCACAGAGAGCTCAAATATCAACCCAGGGACTTGGCTTAAACAAACTTGAATCTTACCCCCCCCCCTAAGGTTGCTGCATACCAAATATCAAAACATTCTGACTGCTGAATCTGAAGAAGATTTTTAAAAAAAAATTCCTCATATTGAACTAAGTTATAATTCAGGCTCCCACAGGGATTTGGCTTCAACAAACTTGAATCTCAACCCCCTAAGGATGCTGCATACCAAATATCAAAACATTCCGACTGCTGGATCTGAAGAATAAGATAATAAGTCCCAAAAACGTACCCCCATGATATAACTGATAGCAATTTCTTTGGACCATTCCATTCTGTTGGTCCTAAGGAAGCTTCACACCACATAAGAATTATCAGTGCAGTGTAGTTTTGGAGATATGCGCGTTTTAATTTTTTTCTATTTTTAGCTCCTGCAGTTCCCATGAGGTAACGGGAAAATTTATTTTGGCATAAATTAACTACTTATGACCCAGTAAGCCTCATATCAGATTTGGTTCAAATCTGCCTCTCGGTTTGGAAAATATAAATTTTGGGAGGAGCAAGAATTCTTGCCCCTCCCATAACAAAGGCAAATATAGCTCCTCGAACTTCTCTTGAACAAATCTGAGTCTATATCTCAAAAGAAAGCCACACACCAGATATCAAGTCACTGCTACTGCTGGTTCATGAGAAGAATATTTTTCAAGATTTAAGCACACTTTTTGGGCGTGGCCCTACCAAGGGGCGAGGCAACTTGATTTGAACAAAATTAAAATGCAATGTCATAACAAACTATTATCTCAAATATCAAATAAATTGGCTCAGCGGTTTGGGAAGAGAAGATGCAAACACCATGTTCACGGATGATGGACGATGGACGGTGAGTGATCACTACAGCTCCACTGACTGAAAGTCAGGAAAGCTAAAAAGAATGTCAAATTAATGATGGACATAAAAATGTGATGATTTTTGTTTCATGAATAAGTTCCGAAATTCAGTATCAAGCAAGTCAAATTCCATCAACTCTGTGCTGGTATTAACATTTAATTGGCAGGAAACAAATAGCTTGGAATGGTGATCTCTTTTTGAAGGCCCACACAGTTAATATGAAAGTTAAAAAATTTATAGTAATTTATATATTTTTTATACTTACCAATGACCCAGACATAGCTGGTGCTAACTCTTAAAATATAGGGCCAAACACAAATTTTGCCCCCCAATCCCCAAAATTTGCATCTAAAACTAAAGAAAACATGTCCTGAAAGGCCCTCCACACCTCGCCCCCACTGCGCATGCGCAGTGTCAAGGACGTTCCGAAATTGGCACCATTTATCATTCTAATAACCAGTGCCTGGTAAGCGCTATGTACTCAGCGGGGAGGCAAGAGTTCCCAACTCCTGGGAGGGCCATCCCCGTCTGGGTCATTGGTAAGTATAAAAAATATATAAATTACTATAAATTTTTTAACATTTTTATACTGTACCAATGACCCAGACATAGCTGAATAGTAAAAAGGCTGGAGGGCCAAGGACATAGAGCAAAATGGAATACGCTCAATAAAATAAAATAGAGTCATCCCCTGTAGGGAAAAGAAGTAATAGGCCTTACATGTATCTTTCTTATTTATGATAAATTAGAAAGATACAACACCTTCCAAAAATTGAGCTTCATACATCCATGTACTCTATTAATATCCAATAATCCTTATACTAATAATTTTTAAAGTAAGCCAATAATAAAGTAAGTCTAGAGAATAGAGACTCTTATACTCTTAAAAGTGTGTGAGAATTGCATAATCATGTCCGTTGACATATGCAATATTCAAAAGCTATACTTTAAAAACTAAGACTTGAATGAATTTTATAAACTTAAACTTCTCACTAAACAACCATCCCAATAACAGCTCAGAATTACTAACTCCGGAGGAGGTATCCCCTTGTTTTCATAGTAAAAACAGGTGACCCAAGGGAACACCCTCCCCCCCCCCCTTTTTCTTGCCCTGGGTCAAATAGCCCAGAGCGAAGAGGGCAGCCGAACGGAGACACTGCCAAAACAGACAGCCTACCTAGCTATAGTAGCAACTGTTAAGTGAATGACATTCTGAGCAGTAGATAATAGACCTAACAATAGAGGCCTCCAGAAATGAACTCGATATTTCTGAGATAAAATTCATGAATGGATGGCTGAGCGCAATGAGCAGCCTTCAAAAATCTATAATAGCAACACTATTAATGTAAGCCCAAGAAGTAGAAGAACTCTTACTTCATGAGCCGAGATCTTAAGCACAACTGCTAAGCCAATGATATACCATAAGCAGTATGCTAGTTAATAGAATCCATTAACAATAAAATGGAGCGTAACGTCCTTCTACTAGACATCAAAGACAGAAGAAGCTTACAACCTTGTAATAAACAGATATCTGTTTATAAATACATAAACTGTACCCGGAAAGAGTAAAGGCCTATGCCCATACGAAGACGGAAGGACCTTAAAATAATAGGTTCCGGATAATAGGAGCCTAACTCTTATGCAACAATCCAACCTAAATAGTAACGGAAGTATTGATTCCGAAACTATGAAAGTGAAAATCATCCATCGATAGTGCATGAAACTCGCTGACTCTACAGTAAAAGAGAAACCAACAGAATTACTGTCTAAAAGGTCAGAATTTGAAAACTACTGTTTCCAGAGGCTCAAATGATTACTTAGCTAAATAAGAACCGAAGTTAAAATCCGTATAGGAATTTAATCTAAAGATTCTAAGTCTATTTATCAAAAAGTTACTAACTGACTTAGATAAAGAGACAAAAGACTCAATTGTAAACTATCGTAGAGTGCATAGGTATGAGGTAATATAAACCTATAACCTAAATAACAACAGGCTGCAGTAGATCTTGTGAAACAAGTATACTAAAAACTAGCAATGCGTAGTATGGAGGGATCAACCATATGAACATAATGATCCCTACACCACGACGGAAGAGCCTCCACTTTAGTCGCATAGAATAGCGAAGAAGAGGATCTCCTATAGTAAGAAATCGCGTCCAAAGCTCGTCCAGTACAGTGCTTACAATGCAATACGGACCACACAACGGAATACATGAAGGTTGCGACCTTGCTGGTTATGATAAAGATGACACGATTTACCCAGTGAAAAAAGATCCTCACATAGAGGAAGATTTCACGTTAAGATCCACAGTAGACAAGAGAGTAAATTACTCATGATCTCTGTGAAGATAGAGATGCTATCAACAGAAATGTATTGTGGTTGTTTATCTTAGCAATACCTGCTAAAACAACAGCGCCGGAGGATACGCGTATCCTATCATTCCGTCCTATAGATCAATAGAGCGTTAACAGTATTAGCTCAGAGATCTGGACAAGCTAACACATACGTCTGCAATTGATAAGCAAGCTGTGTCATAAATAAAACATCATTGGGCGCTCCCATAGATAGCAAATCTGATTAAATATTTGTTTGTTGAGAGTCCATTCTGACAGCAACAAGCGACCCGTAAGAGAACGGGAGTGCGATAAAACAATCAGACGACCCAGAATATGACGGACCAAAACTGAACTTGGTGTACTATAACCAACAGACGGATTCTTTCCATTAAATTGAATAACGGAAACGAAAGAGTGCCTCCCTGGTTCCGGAGATACGCCACTACTGTCGAATTAAAGGACAGGAATTTGGGCATGCGTTTCTGAATAATGTTCATGCAATGACATAAAGCAAGCCTAAAAAACATTATTCCGCGGAAGTTAAACTGATAGCTAAAAGACTGCGGAACCCAAAGACCCTGGCACTTCGAATCCGTAGGGATCAGTATATATCCCAATCTGTTTGACTGGCAACCGTCATAACAGCCACACTAGGGTCCGGCAACTGCGGCGGCACTCTCTGAGTCAACCACCGAATGTTTGCCCCAGTCTGAATCTCTTGTAACACTATATAGACAAGAGAATGTATAAATCAAGCAATTCATGGATTGCCGGAAAGTTGCCGTCGAAGAGAAGCTCCTCCGAGAACGAAGCGACTCTGAGAGAGTTCTTAACCTACTATCCACGCGTGGATGTAGCTAGGGCTGCATCACGTCTAACCAACTCCAATCAGCCACTGAAGGGCGGAGTTATACGTGAACAAACTACTGCCCTCAAAAGAAATTACATTGAGAATAATATCCTGTAAATCTTTTCTTGAAGACGTAATGATAACGCCTCAGTAAGGCGGATTACATATAATAAAGCGTCTAAGTTAAGTCTACTATACATAATGTCGTTCCCAACATTGAAATTGGAAAAGACATAAACGGCGAAAAAGAATATATGCAGTCTTTAATCACACCGTCTAGACGCATATGAACTCTCGGTATGCCCTGCTCTGCCAAAATAAACTATATGTAAAAAAGATAAAATGGCAGAAATGAGCCACGCGGACAAGAAACTAAACTATCATGCTTAGTAGCAGGCTTGTATATATATAATATATAGCGTCGAAAAATAAAACACATGTTGTAATGACAATATTGGACTGCGTCGGTAAGTCAGGGACAAAGTCCCTGTACCGATCGAAAAATCCGAGTCCAATGACGCTATAAGTCTCTTATCCAAGATCGCAGCAATGAAGTCCGAAAAATAATCACTGGAAGAAATGCCAGAAGATATGAAAGGCATCTTCCGATACTACTAAAGGGAAAACTCGAAATCTTTCGAATCCCTTTCGCCATCCTGTCGGACCCTATAAAGCGTTCGGTCGTCCGTAGCTTGATGCAACCGCGGACCGCACCGACCCAGCGCCGTCGGATAATTCCTGATTCGACCGAGAAACCGTCAATTGCTGGGATGCTGCGAAACAACTGTGCTAACTCGGATAGCACGTCCGTCACTGAGGCCTGAGGAGCAGCGGTCTTACGATGCATTGCCGCAGGAAGCTCCGAGATCGTTACCCCGTGCATACTTCCAATATGCGAGCGAACGGAGTGTATAGGCCTCGTGTCCCTTGGCTACCGGATGGCGCGACCTATTCGCTGTGGAATCACTGAATGCCGAAACTGATCGGATACTGGAGGTCACGTAGCCAATGTGCGGTCGTGTGCCCTGCTGTGAGGATGAGGAAGCATTAAAGACAGTCTCTCGGACTGTCAATATAACGGAGCGTCCCGAGCAACGGACATATGCTCCGAATGTAAAATATCTGAACCACAACATGCGGTCCCCTATGTTGTTGGCTTCCTCCGATCTGTCCTCAATCTGCCGTCACTGGGTGAGTACTAAAGTAATTAAAGTGCTCGCATCACCCAAATCTCCTTCCTAGACCGCAACGGACGAACCCGGCAGCCGAACCATTCGATGAATATAAGCTACACCGGGTGAGCTAGCGAATGTCACTCCGTCAGCGATAGACATATTCCATGAGCACTTATTGCCGCTAACTCTTCAATAACTATGACGACAGAGGCACACTTTTGAAAGATATCTCCATAACTCTTCGAACAAGAAACCAGAAATGCTTGGATAGCAAGCATAAAATAATAATATATATAGCGTCGTTCAATAATTCGAAAGTTTGTGTGACATTATTGGACTATGTCGGAACTGAGGGACGATGTCCCTGAACCGAACCAAAAATTTCTAAGTCCACCGACGCTATCAGTTTCTTATCCGGCATCGCAGCATATGTTGTTCCGAAAGGGAAAGCTTGAAATCCACCGAATCCCTTTCGGTATCCCGTCGGACCGGATGAAACTTTCGGACATCTGTACCCGCTTCCGCGGAGCGTCCCGACCCAGCATCGTCGGATAAAATATATGCGACAGATTCAGTTGATGCTAGGATGCTGCGATAAACTGTGCTATTAAGGAAAGCACGTCCGTTCCCGAGGCCTGTGCAGTAGCGGACTTACGATGCATTGCCGCTGGAAGCTCCGTGTACGTTGACTCCCGCACACTTCCTATGCGAACGTCCGGAGTCTGCAAGCCTCGAGTCCCCGGCTACCGACCCAGCGCTGTCGGATAATTCTCGATCCGACACCGTTTCTGTCGGCTGCTGGGATGCTGCGATAAGCTGTGTTATGTGCACAAGAATGTCCGGCGTCGAGACCTGCGGAGGCGCAGTCTATCGGTGCTTCGCCGAGGGCAGCTCCGCATCAGATGGCTCCCGCATACTTCCTATGCGAACGTCCGGAGTCCATCGGTCTCGAATCCCTGGCTGCCGGATGGTGTGACCTGGTCGCCGAAGAATCCTTGATCGGCGAAGCTGGTAATATATCGGCGGTCACGCAGCCAAGGTGCGGTCGTGTGCGCTGACGAGAAGAGGAAGCCTTAGCAGTCTCAGCGGACTGCCTATACAACGGAGCGTCCCGAGCGACGGACGTATGCTCCGCTAACGACACATTTGTACCACAACATCTGGGGCCAGATGTTGTTGAACGAGAGAGGGGCCTCTCTCGCTTGCCGTCCGGATGGACCGGAACGAGCTATGAACCGGACTAAAAGGCTTCCTCCGTTCTCCCTCCGATCCGCCGTCACTGGGTGTGCATTAAGTTAATTTTATAGTGCTCGCATCACCCCAAAATTCCTTCTAGACCGCAACGGACGAACCCGGCTGCCGAACCATTCGGTGAATGGACGCTACACCGGGCGAGCTAGCGGACGTCAAAGGCCGTCGAACCTACTAGGGTCCTCTTAGGCAATTGGCGTATTACATGAGCACTTTTCCGCTAGCCCTTCATTAATTGTGACGACGGAGGCACACTGTTGGAAGACATCACAGATACATCACCCTAATCTTGATCGTCTGAAATAGAAATTGATAAAGTAGAGTGACCCTGCGGGGAAAGGACCGGAGCGTCCAAATCCCCAACAACATACCGAGACATACGCTTCCCATATTGTCATCGAAATCATACGATACAGAACAGGAGTTAATGCGAGTACACTGACCACATATAGAATGATAATAAGGTCAGAGGAAGACTTCCTCTTAAAACAATTGATCAATATCCTTTCAATGTGAAAAGAAAACAAGTCCTGGTACTCGCACTAACCCCTGGCAATCAAAATACATAATAATAATATGATCCATTAATATAGAAAAAATAATTGAAATCAAAATATTTTGAAAAAATATTTTTTCAGAACAGCCCAAGTTTCTGAAAAGTAACGTTGAGCCCCAATGGATCCCAAGCCTAAGTGTGGACAAAAATTTTAAAAATATTTTAAACAATT
This sequence comes from Pictodentalium vernedei, assembly GCA_031216915.1. Taxonomy (NCBI): domain Eukaryota; kingdom Metazoa; phylum Mollusca; class Scaphopoda; order Dentaliida; family Dentaliidae; genus Pictodentalium; species Pictodentalium vernedei. Next base: position 342,816,960 of record CM062297.1, read on the forward strand.
TATTCAACACTTACGAACAATAATAATGTATCTAGTTATGATTAAAATAACATAAAGATATTATTATTTAGAAATCCCCCCCTCACACAGAGGGCTGTTGTAAATGTAAACAATGAGTGTAAAAACACTAAAATAAGACTCCAGGCACCCAGGCCCGAAATCAGTTACCAAAAATACACCATCTGATGCAAAACAGAGACTTCCAGGGAAGAAACTGCAGAACATCAGATGGTAGATGCAGAACACAACGCCTAACCACCCGTAGGTGAAGACGTAAACATGGGGAAAGAACAGAATTCATTCTGTTATTAAGCTAAAACTCCCAAGAAATTTTAGTAATAATAATTACAGAAACTATGCCAAAAGCATGGGAGAATAGCAAGGGGGAACTTAAAGGACAGGGAGAGAGGAAAAACACTTGAAAAAACAGTGTAACTAAATAATCAGAATGACAACAAAATGGCTGCTGCCTTGAAAATAGGTAACTTAACATAATTTCATTAAAAAATTTTAAGTTACAGCCCTGATAATATTCTGTCACACATTCTTTTCCTCTCCTCCTTTTCTATCCTCCTTAGAATCACCATTTCACTAATATTTATGTGTCTGGCATCATTTAAACTGAGATTTAAAAGCACAAAGATCAGTCAGATGTTAACTGATGAAGGGCCAAACTTAGAATGATAAATGGCGCCAATTTCGGAACGTCCTTGACACTGCGCATGCGCAGTGGGGGCGAGGTGTGGAGGGCCTTTCAGGACATGTTTTCTTTAGTTTTAGATGCAAATTTTGGGGATTGGGGGGCAAAATTTGTGTTTGGCCCTATATTTTAAGAGTTAGCACCAGCTATGTCTGGGTCATTGGTACAGTATAAAAATATAATGGATTGGTGACTGCTGACATTCATCAGTAAAATGCGCAAATAAAACAGGTGTTTTCTACAAAAGGCAGCGTAGAAGAGTCAGTGAATGTGACTTATTTGCTTGAAAACTGGACATGATTGAATGTTTTGATGACAGAGGAACTGACAATCGATTTTAGACTTTTATGCAGATGTTTCTCATGAAGCCACACACAAACAACCAACAAAGAATTAGTAACAATAACATGGCTCGGTGATTAAAGAAATTTATGCTCAATGACAGCCCAGCAGTGTTTTAAGGAGTTTGAAAACAAAGGGAAATTGTCTTGTATTAATGTTTCTCAGATGGATATTTTTAAGGCTCATTTGTTGAATTAACACTCTGCTCAGACAGGGATAAACTCTTAACCCGTTGAGTATTTTTAAAAATATTTTTATCAAATCTAGTCATGACTGCTTTACAGATTTAATGAAAATCTTTTGAAAATTTAACTCAAAAACTGATTGGGCAAAACTTTGATTCAATTTACAGCGGGTAAATTGAATTCAAAATGCAAAAATTAGAATTATTCAAGAGGTAAGAGATTTGCTATCCAGAGCAAGAAAATCTGCCAGCAGCAGGAAAAGAGTTCACAATCACATCAATCGTGCATCTTACAAGAGAATTGGGTATTAGGTAAATTCCATGTAGTTTTGAAAACATATTCTGTTTATAATTGAATAAGTCACAAGCATGTCTTCCCTATTTTCACACATTATATAATTTAGTTTTCAACGAACTGTGAACTATGACTTTTATATATAATGTGCAAGGAAAATTAAATATTGTTACTCACAATATACCGGTATTCATTTTACGTGGACAATATTCAACCAGTGTAGATTTACATAATGTATTACTGGTATATCGAAACATCACACAGCCCCACATCTATGCACGACTGTATCAACAGATAAGCAGATTATTCATCAGCCTACATAAGTCAACTGACATGTTTGACCTGGTATTTTGATTTGATAAGTAGTCAGACCAGCTGTTTTCAAAGGAAATGGATTTGACAATTGCTTGTTATCGCACATACTTAGATATGAAATTCCTGTTCTTTCAAGTGCAATCAAGTCTGTCCCAAACTAAATATCCATCTGGTCATTTCCAGAAAATGAAGTGTGTTCACAAGAACGCCGGACATTTCCCTAGAATGCATTTCGCCGGCAAACATTTCCCCAGGTGGACATTTGCCTAGTGTGGGCAGACATTCCCCAGACATTTTCTCATAGATAAACAGACATTATGAGACAGTAACACTTTCCAAGTTAAAACAATTATTGGAGTGATGGTGAAGAGAACAATTTCTACGTTTACAAAACAAATTCCTGGTAATTTCAAGCAACAAATTTTCCCATAATGTAACTAGGAATTTAACCAATTCAATCTTGTTTGAAAGAGCTCAAAATCACTGTCATTCAAGAGTAAAATGGTTAAATTCCCAGTTGCATTATGAAAAAAGTGCTGTCAAAATAGACTGAATTGGTTAAATTCCATGTTGCTTTATGGGAAAAATTAGCTACTTGAAATTTTGATATTCTGACATTAGTATGTGTAGGTAATATCTTTAACATTTGAAATTTACACATTGATAACACTCATGCCAAACACAGCGATCTTACACTTTCTGGTCTTGTAATTTCCAAATTTTTTCCAAACCTTTTCAAGACCATCCATGCCATATTTCCGGACTCTTGAATATGCACAAATAACATATATTTTGGAGACTGGGGTGTCTCAGTAATTGTGTTTCTCACCCTAATGGTATGCACGTATGGTTGTATAAACAGACTGGGTCCTTCTTTACTTAAAGGCTAGATGATCTTGAAGAAAATATGGCAGAGTGTACTCACAATGTAGTATATACATGTACATCGTATGCTTTCTAACTTGCGTGATGAAATTGTCTTTTCTTTCAACAACTGTTACATGTAGTACATGTGGATATCATAATTATCATTTAACATACAGCTGCTACAGGACAGTCACCATGGACTCTGGTCGTAATCCATGCATGGGCAGTGATGTCCACACATGTTTTTATCAGGTAATAAAAATCATCATCATCAAAATTTTACCCGGTGCTTCATTAATTAAATTTTTGATGATTATTCGTATAATTAGTGTTTGGAATCCAATTTTATGGCATCCATAGAAATATTGCCCACCTGTGTAAAGTTATCAGTCCATAGCAACCGTACTGTAAATAGTTTACAGGTAGTACTCTGGCAATTTCAACTCGATGGTGCCATTTGTGTGGAAAGCAAACTATCGTATATCCCCACATTTGTGTTTTTGATTATTGGTTAATGCTTGATACAGACAGAAATGAAAAGGTATTGTATAAAATTCGAAGCCTTCACGCACATCTAGAAACCCTACCTGAACATATCAACACATTTTCAATGTTTTGATTTAATCCCCTTGGAGCCTTTTGCAGGAAAGTGATTCTCCAATGACAAATGTGTCGCTATGGGTGCCACATGGGGCCAAATCAAAAGTCTGAAACCTTTATGCACATCAAGAGACCCTATCAGAGCATATGTACAACTTTCAAAATTTCTAATTAAAACCCCAGGAGCCTTTTGCTGCAAACGGATTGTTTGATGACAGAAGTGGCATGATGGGAGCCACATGGGGCCAGATCAAAAATTCAAAACCTTTATGCACATCTAGGGACCCTACCTGAACATATGAACACACTTTAAGCATTTTGCTTAAAAACCCTTTGGAGCCTTTTGCCAGAAACTGATTCTCTTAACAAAAGTGGTGCTACGGGTGCCACATGGGGCCAAATCAAAAGTCTGAAACCTTTATGCACATCTAGACACCCTGCCGAATATATGAACAACATTTCAACATTTCGAATTAAAACCCTAAGAGCATTCATTGGAAACTGATTCTCTAATGACAAAAGTGGCGGGTACCACATGGGGCCAAATTAAAAATCCAAAACCTTTGTGTACATCTAGACATCCTACTGTAACATATGAACACACTTTCATCATTTCAAATTGAAACTCTTAGGAGCCTTTTGCTGGGAATCGATTCTCTAACGACAAAAGTGGCACTACAGGTGCCACACAGGGCTGAATCCAAAATCCGAAAACTTTATGCACATCTAGAGACCATAAAGAAACATGAACACACTTTCAATGTTTCCAATTGAAACCCCTAGGAGCTTTCCACTGGAAACCGATTCTCTAATGACATAAGTTGTGCTACGGTTGCCACATGGGGCCAAATAAAAAATCTGAAACCTTTACGCACAACTGGACACCCTACCAGAACATATGAACACTCTTTCAACATATTGAATTAAAATCCCTAAGAGCCTTCCACTGGAAACTCATTTTCTAACAACAGAAGTGGTTCTACTGGAACCACTTGGGGCCATATCAAAATTTCAAAATCTTTATGGACATCTACAGATGCTACCGGAACACCTTAGCATAGTTTAAATGTTTCAAATTAAACACCCTAGGAGCCTTCCACTGGAAACCGATTTTCTAACAATAATAAAAGTGGTTCCACTGGAACCACTCAGGGCCAAATCAAAATTCCAAAACCTTTATTCACATCTACAGATGCTACCTGAACACCTCAGCATAGTTTAAATGTTTTGAATTACGTACTCTTGGTGATATGAAGTTTGGAAATATGGATGGGACTGGACGGACGGGATGGATGGATGGATGGATGGATGTTTGGGATGGACTGAGATCACCATAATATACCCTCTTTTTTTAAAAAAAAGGCAGGGATAATGAGTAGCATGATAACTAACACTGAACTCAACAACCACCAAACAAACACCCTCTCCCCTCCAAATAGAAAAAAACAATTAATTCTGTTCAATCTCTGAAAAACAATCAAAGCTTTTTTAAATATTCTGAAAGCTGCTGTAAACTTAAAGCATACTTTCAAGAATTAATTTATAAAATATAAAAGTGACTATGTCTGAAAGTCTCAAGGTCCAAATCGTCCAGGCCTAGGGTCCAAATTTCCCAGTGTTCAAATCGTCCAAGGCCAATGGTTGAAAGTCTGGAGGTATCAATTGTTCACACTCAAGGTCCAAAAAATTGCCCATAGTCCAAATCATCCATAGAGCTTGTTCCAATGAGGAATCACATGATACTGGTTTTTCAGAAATTTCTTGAAAAACTTGAAAAAATATTTAAAAGAATTCATTCTGATATCATCTGCATTGGGTAAAGGGTTAAATGCCATCCCATTACACCCATAACTTGACAACATGTGAGTCAATGAACTGGTTCCTGCACCTCCAATATCTTTTAAAACATGCTGGTAGTTTCAGTTGCAAATAATAAGAATCTTTCCAGCATTCTATGTCTATAAGAAGAGGGAGACTGGTTGTCTTTCAATTCTGTACTTGTCACAACACCTCAGACATAATCTATTGTCAATGGTGAATAGTGCCAGACATTCAGGGGTATTTTTTTTAGCGAATGTGGAGTTTTGTTTGAGTGCTCAAAGAGTACTGAATTGCTAGGGGTTTTAATGATTTTAAGTTTTAAAAAAAAAAAAATTTCCATCCTTTTTCAATACCCTCAAGATTTTAACACTTAGGGGCCTAATTCCAACTTGAATCACTTTTTTTCTACAACAAATCAGGTGCCCCAACATGCAATCTTTGGGTATGTGCAAGTTACATTCAAAGTGTCATGGCAGTTGTTTCTAGGCAAGTCTTGGCTGTCTGAACAGACAGCTAAGACTTGCCTAGAAACAACTGCAAAGACACAAGATTTGGACACTGTCCAACTGTAGCAATACGGTGTAACAATATCTATGCCCTTGAGGGTTAATGCCTGTTTTTCCATACTTTTCAAGAAATTTTCCAGACAGACTTGAATTTCCACGCCTTTTCAAGAATTTCAGATCTGCGTACAAACAATACAGATAGGAAGGAGAGTCTATAGTAGATTTTTTCAAAGATAATATGAACTGCATCAACAGAAAATGAAACTGTAAAATTGTGGTACCTGCATTAAAGAATCAAGCCCAAATATGGGCCTTCGGCATTCCACCAGTTAAACAAAACAAACAAAAAGTCAACACAAAAACCTTCCTCCTATCACTACTTTGAAAAAATTGATTGTTTGAGGACCACATGTCTTATATAATTGTTGTGCATTCTGTTTTGGTTGCATTAGGTAAAACTTGTGGTTCAGCTATGGAGGTGGTAGGGCAACCTCCAAAACCTATCCAGGTGCCCCCAAAACCTATGTCAATTTTTTTCATAACCTTCTCCAAGTGCACTCGTGTTGGTTTACTAAGTGCAGGAATACTAGATAGGATGTTATGTAATTTGCAATAAAACACAGAACCGTACATCTGACATTATGACCATTTTGACATGAAATTCATGCAGCACATTAATTTGATAGATTCACACCTATTGTAAAGGAGAGAGTGCTGTCTTGGCTCAATGGCACTTGATTGAATGCCAATTACAGCAGATATTGTCAGAATGGAAGCATTCCCAAGATCAATGATATGAAGATAGTATAATGGTACGTCAACCAGTAAGAAGAGGGTTAATCATTGAATGACAAGCATTCAATCTGCAAATGTTTCCCACAATAGAACTTGGAATTTATGCAATTCAATCTTGTTTGATAGCGCTCATTGAGTTTGGTCAAATACAAATGAATTGGTCAAATTCCAAGTTGCGTTATGGAAGAATTTAGTGCTGGAAATTTCGGAATTGTGATATCAGTGTGCAGAGGGTTAACCCTTTACCTAACATGAAAAGCAGAAGACACTTGCCAAAAAATCCTTGAATAACTAATTTTTTTCAGTTTTTGCTTGACGAGCTCATTCCAATGAGGGGTCATAACCTATGTTTCTGAGACATAAAATGATGAAAATTAATTGGCGATTTTTAGAATAGTGCTGGCCGGTTTTGTGCATTACATTGGGTAAAGGGTTAATCACTGAATAACAAGCACTCCCCCAGATTTAAGTAGGCATCCCAGAAAAGAATTTCTGGCTAAGCCACTCAGTAAAGGTTAAACATTTTCATATATATTCAAGGGCTTTTGCGGAAAAATGTCTAAATTCATGTACTCCAAGGGTCTAGAAAAGTTAATATTAAAGTTAAGGACTTCCAAGAAATTCAGAGACTCATAGGAAAACTACCATGTAAATTACTACCGGTGAAGAGTTAAAATCATATACTGAAAAGTACTTACCATATTTCATAAGTTCTGAGATAATTACTAATGGTTTCTTTTTTGTGACTATTCCATAAAGCTGTACTAAGTTTGAATGATTTAGTTGTCTGAAATTGCATAAATGAAAAATCTAAGTTTGAGTGACTCAGTTGTCTGAACCATAAATAAGTAAAACCAGAGTGATGTCATGCATGGAGCCCGACTGTCTCAGCAATGACAATGCTTAGGCACAAAATAGTCTGTGCTATTTTTTGTTTACCGTTAACCTTACGAATCTGCCATATCTGCACTTGTGATATACAAAAATTGCTATTCAAATTTTATTTTTTCATTTTTCTACCCCAAAACATACCTCATGATCTATTAATGGAACAAGCTTGATGAGCTTGTTCCAATAAGGACTAATAAGCAATGATCAGAAGCAAAAAATGAAAAAATTGGATGTTCCAGAAAAAAATTTGTACAGTTGGCTTCAACCTATTTTAGGTAAAGGGTTAAAGATGCAGAACTTTAAACATTCTTTTTCTTAAATCGTCTATTATAATACCACTGAAAATTAATTTTGGTGAAAAGTGACAAGAAAAATGTTCTGCTTTTTTTCATCTTTCTGAAAGAAAGTATAAAATTATGTGTTTTCTGAAAATGTCAACAAAATTTGTAGTTAAATCACCAGCTGCATAACTCTGTTGATTAGTCAATATAAGCTAGAATTTTTAACTTAAAATTTGTGCTTTAAATTTTAAAAGACTGTACTTCAAATTGAAAGTGCACCTGTGTTTTCTTGTTGAAAAAAGTAATATAAAAAAAAAAAGAAAGAGAATCGTATAATTAGAACGGAATTTATCTTCTGGTTAACATGGGCAGGAGGGAGCAGTGGATTGATTCCACCCATCTTCCACAATGTTTTGGAGACATGAATTTTTGTCAGTATGTTATCACTCTAAATCCTTCAAAATGCATTTTTGAGCAAAGAAAAAAAATGCCTAATTGACACGGGGGTTGGGGTGGGGTGGGGTTTTGCTGGGGGGGGGGGGGGGGCATGTTGGTTGTCATAGGAGTAAAAAACTTTTACACATGCATGCATTTTTGACCAAAAACCAACAAAAATTGCCTAAATGGCATTGGGGGGGAGGGGGGGGGGGTTAAAGGAGTAAAATTTTTGATCTGCATGTAGTCCATTCAAAATGCATTTTGAACCAAAGAAAATATACTGCCTAATTTGCACCGGGATATTGCCTAATTGGCACTGGGAGAGGAGGGGTTATAGGAGCCAATTTTTTCTGCATGTATTCACTCTAAATCCTTCAAAATGCAAAAAAAAAAATTAAAAAAAAATGCTTAATTGGAACTGGGGGGATGGGTGGGGTGGGGGTTATTGGAGTCAAATTTTTTTTCGCATGTAGTAACTCTAAATCTCAAAAGAATTGAAATTTGTTAACTACAGTTCAAGTTATACCATAAACAAGCATTAACTCCCATAATTTTCATCGGATATCAATATTCATTGAACCTGACGTAGACATTATTGCTACAGAGACATATACCAAAAAGAATTGAAATCTGTTAACTATTGTTCAAGTTATGCCGTAAACAAGATTTATAGAATATTTTTATAACAAAGAGCAATAACTCCCATAATTTTCAAGAGATATTGGTGGTCATGGAACTTGATTTAGATATTGTTGCTATAGAGACATATAGCAAAAAGAATTGAAATCTTTTAACTATTGTTCAAGTTATGCCATAAGCAATGTTTGGACAGACAGACAGACAGATGGAGCTCTACACTATATCCTTCCCTTGCAGGGGAGATAAAAAGTAACAAAGTATGTGGCAAAAGCCTAATTTCAAATTTAAAGAAACTAAGTTTGAAAACCATTTTGAAAAGGGATAAATTAATGCCAATATTATTTGAAACCACTGTATACAAGTTTAGTAGACTCTGCCCCAAATGAAAAACTATGACGTTGTAACAGTGTTTGAAGAATGAAAGGTACAACCTTGAAAAGCAAAACTTTAATCCGAAGCTTAAAGCTGGGAGAATACTAAGTAAATCTGACTGCAAAAAAGGGTTAAATATTTCCTAAAACTGATAAAAGAAATCACTGATGTAAATGCAATCATTAAGTTGTACTGAGCATTTGAAAATTGAAGTTACAAAGCATGTGGAAAAAGCCTAATTTCAAATACAAAGAAACTGAATCTGAAAACATTGTTTAAAAGGGGTTAAAGTCATGCAAATATTAATTAAAATCACTGTAGAAAGCTTCAGTAAACAGTAAACATTGTCCCAAATGAGAAACAGTGACATTCCACTAAATTGTTTGAAGAATTATAGGTTTAACTTTGTAAACAAAAAAAATTTAACCAAAAGCTTTAACCTGGAGTTAAGTTAAATTTACTGGAAAACAGGGTTAAATATTTCCCAAATTAACATGAAACATAATGAGAATGATACAATCAATAGTAAATAATATTAATTAAAAAGAAACAAAAACTTTAACCTTCATTAAAAAACTTTAACCAAAACTCTAAATGATAACAGACAGAGAGATGGACAGACAGAAGGATGGATGGATGGACAAAAGTCATGACTACAGCCCTGACTGTAAATGGTTGGGCTAAAAAAAGAAAGAAAGGCGGCCCTGCAAAGGAGATCTTCTGTTTCTCAGGCCATTTTTTGTAAAATTGCATGTGGGCAGGCATTTTTTATTTTATTTTTTATTTAGTAGTTATTCACCCTTCAAATACTGTAGTGTCAACACTTGTTCTGTTTGATCGGTTCAGCTTGTGACTTCACTAGTGACCTCACTAATACCGCATTATATTTTGCATTGCATAGCAAAAACGTTCTGAAAGATTTGATATTCTGTATACTGAATAACCATGATTAGAACATCCATGCATTGCTGTTGCCATTTGTGGACTGGGGTGTGGTAGGGAGATTACAGGGGTATCTTCCTGAGATGATACTTTCTCTAGTTTATCCATGGAATACTTTTACAATTTCTCTCATATTCATTAGCAAATCAGTCAACAGTTTATTGAAGTAACTTTTGCTGATTCTTCATAGTTTACAACATGGCATAATACAATACCCCACAATGTCAACTCTGATCAGACACTAGCACAACAATCAGGGGGTATCAATGGTCCCACTGACTTAGGAGTTTACAGGAATTCCAGAGGGCACGAGAACCGTGGGTCTGAGACAATAAATTATAAAAATTTTGTGAGTATGTAACTACAAAACTTACGTCATCACTTTTGCTTCATCTATAAAGTCATCTTCCGACATTGTGTGCTCTTTCATCATTTTTACTGCTACTACTCTCCCCCTCCACTTTCCTTTATGTACACTCTGTTAGAAAATAGAAATCCAATTAAAAAAAGGCAGTAAAAGAAACCTCAAATATGATGACAACAAAAACAACAAGAGCTGGACTGTCGTCCGGTGCATACCCCCACGTGGTGTACCGCCTAGTGTGGGCATACCTATGACCAACAAATATTATAGAAAATAATAATTTACTTAAGTTATGAAAGTTATGAATATTCTCGGACGGACTAACACACAGACGTTCTAACAAATGACTACTTATGTGGCTATTTTATGGACATATTAGGTGGCTAACCTAAAACACATGTCCAACATAATATGAAAGTGTCAATGACACTGTAGCTTAACTTGTGTGTTGTGTTTGGTGAAAAGGATAATGTTCAATGTTTATGAAAGGATTATGAAATAAGACAAGAATTGTGATAATTGGGAATATGTTCACTTCTGTTCCCTGTATGCTATGTTTATGATAAAAATAATATGAGGTGTACACTGTACTAAAGAGCTGAGGGGTGGGTTAATATGACCTCACAGTTAATGTATGTGGCCCTCACAGTTAACGTATATCAACAAAAGTTACCAAGTTACAGTGAAATTATTCCAAAACGAGTCATCCTATCAAGTTACATTAAAATCCCTTCATAAATATGGCCTGTAGACTGTGCTAAAGGTTTTCAGGCTTCGGGCCCCTGTAGCCATCAGTTTCCCGATTGCATCCAAAGGGGACGTTCTCATCTAGACATTATATGAAGTCAACCTACCAAGTTACAATGAAATCCCTTAATAAATATGACCTGTAGACTGTGCTAAAGGTTTTCAGGCTTTGGGCTTTGGCAGCCATCATGGTTGAATGATTGCAACCAAAAGGAGACATTCTCTTCTGGGCATCATCTTGAGTGATCCTACAAAGTTACAATGAAATCCCTTCATAAATATGACCTGTAGACTGTGCTCAAGGTTTTTGGGCTTCAGGCCCCTGAAGCCGTCACAGTAGACCAATCACGACCAAAAGGGGATGTCATCATCTAGGCATCATATGGAGTCAAACTTACAGGTTACAGTGAAGTCCTTCCACAAATATGACCAATAGACAATGTTAAAGGTTTTGGGTTCGGGCAGCCATCAAGGCTGAATGATCGCGACCAAAAGGGGACGTTCTCATCTAGACATTATTTAGAGTCATCCTACCAAGGTACAATGAAATCCCTCCATAAATGTCACCTGTAGACTGTGCTAAAGGTTTTTGGGCTTAGGGCCCCTGTAGACAACACAGTTGCCCAATGGTGTCCAAAAGGGGCTGTTCTCATCCAGACATTACATGAAGTCAATCTACCAAGTTACAATGAAATCCCTTCATAAATATGATCTGAACACTGTGCTAAAGGTTTTCAGGCTTTAGGCTTGAGCAGCCATCATGGTTGAATGATCGCAACCAAAAGGGGACATTCTCATCTGGACATCATCTGGAGTGATCCTATGAAGTTACAATGAAATCCCTTCATAAATATGACCTGTAGACTGTGCTCAAGATTTTTGGGCTTCAGGCACCTGTAGCCATCACAGTTGACCAACCACGACCAAAAGGGGATGTCATCATCTAGGTATTATATGGAGTCAACCTAACAAGTTACAATGAAATCCTTCCATAAATATGACCTACAGACATGCTAAAGGTTTTTGTGCTCGGGCAGCCATCAAGGCTGAATGATCGTGACCAAAATGGGACGTTCTCATCTGGACTCTATTTGGAGTCATCCTACCAAGCTACAATGAAATCACTTCATAATTATGACCTGTAGACTGTTCTAAGGTTTTCAGGCTTTGGGCCCCTGAAGCCGTCACAGTTGCCCAATCGTGTCCAAAAGGGGACGTTCTCATCTAGACATTATTTGAAGTCAACCTACCAAGTTACAATGAAATCCCTTCATAAATATGACCTGTAGACTTTGCTAAAGGTTTTCGGGCTTCGGGCTCAGGCAGCCATCATGGTTGAATGATCGAAACCAAAGGGGACAATCTCATCTGGGCATCATCTGGAGTGATTCTGCGAAGAAACAATGAAATCCCTTCATAAATATGACCTGTGGACTGTGCTCAAGGTTTTCGGGCACCTGTAGCCATCACAGTTGACCAATCACGACCAAAAGGGGATGTCATCATCGAGACATTATATGGAGTCAGCCTAACAGGTTACAATGAAATCCTTCTATAAATATAACCTTTTGCCTATGCTAAAGGTTTTTGGGCTCGGGCACCCATCAAGGCTGAATGATCACGACCAAAATGGGACGTTCTCATCTGGACATTATTTGGAGTCATCCTACCAAGTTACAATGAAATCCCTTCATAAATATGACCTGTAGACTGTGCTAAAGGTTTTCGGGCTTTGGGCACCTTTAGCCGTCACAGTTGCCCAATCATGTCCCAAAGGGGACGTTCTCATCTAGACATTATATGAAGTCAACCTACCAAGTTACAATGAAATCCCTTCATAAATATGACCTGTAGACTTTGCTAAAGGTTTTCGGGCTTCGGGCTCGGGCAGCCATCATGGTTGAATGATCGAAACCAAAGGGGACAATCTCATCTGGGCATCATCTGGAGTGATTCTGCGAAGAAACAATGAAATCCCTTCATAAATATGACCTGTGGACTGTGCTCAAGGTTTTCGGGCACCTGTAGCCATCACAGTTGACCAATCATGACCAAAAGGGGATGTCATCATCGAGACATTATATGGAGTCAGCCTAACAGGTTACAATGAAATCCTTCTATAAATATAACCTTTTGCCTATGCTAAAGGTTTTTGGGCTCGGGCACCCATCAAGGCTGAATGATCATGACCAAAATGGGACATTCTCATCTGGACATTATTTGGAGTCATCCTACCAAGTTACAATGAAATCCCTTCATAAATATGACCTGTAGACTGTGCTAAAGGTTTTCGAGCTTTGGGCACCTTTAGCCGTCACAGTTGCCCAATCTTGTCCCAAAGGGGACGTTCTCATCTAGACATTATATGAAGTTAATCTACCAAGTTACAATGAAATCCCTTCATAAATATGACCTGTAGACTTTGCTAAAGGTTTTCGGGCTTCGGGCTCGGGCAGCCATCATGGTTGAATGATCGAAACCAAAGGGGACAATCTCATCTGGGCATCATATGGAGTGATTCTGCGAAGAAACAATGAAATCCCTTCATAAATATGACCTGTGAACTGTGCTCAAGGTTTTCGGGCACCTGTAGCCATCACAGTTGACCAATCACGACCAAAAGGGGATGTCATCATCGAGACATTATATGGAGTCAGCCTAACAGGTTACAATGAAATCCTTCTATAAATATAACCTTTTGCCTATGCTAAAGGTTTTTGGGCTCGGGCACCCATCAAGGCTGAATGGTCACGACCAAAATGGGACGTTCTCATCTGGACATTATTTGGAGTCATCCTACCAAGTTACAATGAAATCCCTTCATAAATATGACCTGTAGACTGTGCTAAAGGTTTTCGGGCTTTGGGCACCTTTAGCCATCACAGTTGCCCAATCATGTCCCAAAGGGGACGTTCTCATCTAGACATTATATGAAGTCAACCTACCAAGTTACAATGAAATCCCTTAATAAATATGACCTGTAGACTGTGCTCAAGGTTTTCGGGCTTCGAGCTCGGGCAGCCATCATGGATGAATGATCGCAACCAAAGGGGACAATCTCATCTGGGCATCATCTGGAGTGATCCTAAGAAGTTAAAATGAAATCCCTTCATAAATATGACCTGTAGACTGTGCTCAAGGTTTTTGGGCTTCGGGCACCTGTAGCCATCACAACTGACCAATCACAGCCAAAAGGGGATGTCATCATCTAGGCATTATATGGAGTCAACCTAACAGGTTACAATGAAATCCTTCCATAAATATGACCTTTCGCCTATGCTAAAGGTTTTTGGGCTCAGGCACCCATCAAGGCTGCATGATCGCGATCAAAATGGGATGTTCTCATCTAGACATTATTTGGAGTCATCCTACCAAGTTACAATGAAATCCCTTCATAAATATGACCCCTAGACTGTGCTAAAGGTTTTCGGGCTTCGGACCCCTGTAGCCGTCACAGTTGCCCAATCACATCCAAAAGGGGTCTTTCTCATCTAGACATTGTATAAAGTCAACCCACCAAGTTACAATGAAATTCCTCAATAAATATGACCTGTAGACTGTGCTAAAGGTTTTCAGGTTTTGGGCTCGGGCAGTCGTCACGGTTGGCAGATCATGCCCAAATGGGGAAATTCTCATCTAGACATCATAAGGAGTCATCCTACCAAGTTACAATGAAATCCCTCCACATTAAACATGACCTGCAGACTAAGCTAAAAGTTTTTGGGTTTCGGGCTTGGGCAGCCATCACGGTTGACAGATCATGCCCAAAAGGGGACGTTCTCATCTAGGCATTATACAGAGGCATCCTACCAAGTTACAATGAAATCCCTTCATAAATACGACCTATAGACTGTGCTAATGGTTTTCGGGTTTTGGGCTCGGGCAGCCATACCGGTTGCCCGATCGCGACCAAAATGGGACGTTCTCATCTAGACATGACCCCAAACCTGCATATGAAAATTTGTGATGATCAGACAAGAACTGCGGGGTGTAGCCTGTGCTAAAGGAAAATGTGAACAGACACACAGACTCCCATACTAACAGACTCACAGATTAACAGACTCACAGACTAACAGACTTCCGCACACGTGATGGCAATAGCTTATCTTGACCATGTCAAGTTAAGCTAAAAACAAGTTTTTTGGGGTAAAATTTTTTGTGGTGGGGGGGGTGGGGGGTCAGCTAACCCTTATCCTACCCTAACTTGATCCTAATCTGACCCTAACCCTACCCACCCCTAACCCTAAGCTAACCCTAACCCTAACACTAGCCACATAACTTAACACCCCTTCACTGACTGCCACCCCACCCCACCCCACTCCTAAACCCCACCCTGGAATGCCCTAACCCAACTCAACATTTATCCCCCCCCCCCCCCCCCCCACACACACACACAATAAGAGATTCTGTTATGTGGCTAGCAACGTATCAGACTTTAACCACATAAGTATCCTGTTTTACTAACTTGTAGCCACATAAGTAGTCATTGGTTAGTGCGGACGGATGCACAGATGGACGCACAGATGGACGAACGCATGTAATCCAGTATAACCATTTTCTTTGAAAGTGGGGGTATAATTATCTGATGTAATAAAAAAAATTATCTGACAACACCGAAATTCATTCTAGTCTTGGGCAATGTTACATTTTAATTGCATACAAGTTTCATTTAATTCCATAATGATTTACTTACTTGAGATCAACAGAGCGTCTACTGCGTACACTCGATGATCTTGGCATGGCGACAGAACGTAGGTAACCGATTGTTCCAGTGTGTTGCAAAAAGACCTATCATGGAACGATCCCACTGGTAGCAAACCTGCCTGAATATTCGCTTGTTGAGAGTCCGGTTCGTTGGCAACAGGCGACCTTTCCGAGAGAGCGACCCGGTATACGATGGACAGAAAAATGAACATGATGATTCATGAAGTATAGGAGAGTTGGCTTGTTCCTGATGTAAGCTACTACTGTCGAATTGTCCGACAAAATTTGAACATGGACATCCGTTATTATGTGAATCCAATGTTGTTGCGCTAGCCATATTGACATCATCTCTTTGATGTTTATGCGCTTCTCTGGGAACAGAGGGTCCCAAAGACCCTGACACCTCAAGTCTGCGGGACTTAGGGTCACGCCCCAACCCATCTGACTCGCATCCGTCATAATCATGAAAGCAGGATGCGGCAGTTGCCGTGAAACTCCCTGAGTTAACCACTGTATATCTGCCTAAATCCGAACCCTTGTTTTACTAGGTCCGTTAAAACAATACTGGTTTCGAGCGAATGCATCTTCACACTCCAGTTCTGAGTAAAGAATATCTGGAGGGGACGCGTGCGCATGCAGCTCATCAGAATAAGATCCACAGCGGCTCTGCACACCCCGATCAGTCGAATGAATTCCTTCGCTGTTAATGCGTCTGAGTGTAGACAAAAGCGAGCATAACAACTGACAAATTTCGCCCTAGGTAACGGTTGACGAACTGGATTGTTGTGAGTCTCGAAGCTCATTCCCAAGTGAGTGAACGACTTGGACGGAGCTATATTCAAATTTTTCTTGTTTACGGTGAAATCAAGACGTCGGAACAAAAGAAGCAGACTCTGAACATCATTTTGAAGAATTATTCTGTATCTCTGTAGAATGTCGTCCAAGTAAGCCAATGTTACCACACACGAATGAGCTCGGAAGTATGACATTACCGAGTTCATTATACCAGTGAATGCCCAGGGAGCCAGGTTCAGACCAAAGCTCTGAACTGATACACCTTCCCTTGTACGGCGAACCACAGGTACTTTCTGAATGCCGGATGTACCAGGACATGAAAGTATGCATCCTTTAGATCTATGCTTGGTGCATAGTCGTTCACTCGAATGCTCGCTCTTACCGACCGAATGGTCTCCATATTGAATTCTGGAGCCACGATAAGCTTGTTTATCCAGCTCAAGTCTATTACTGGTCGGAACGAGCCGTCTGGCTTCGGTACAAGGAACAGGTGACTGTAAAAACCTTGAGAATCCTGATTCTCGGTGACCTCTATTGCTTCCTTTAATATAGGACCTCATCCCGACGGCCTAGGGGCATCTGACTGATAGTCCCAATCAGACCTATGCCCCTTTCCCGAGTCGCTATATTGACAACCTCCAAAGTAATTGTAAGAGGGCTTCTTGTACCCTCGTGAGGAGTTCCCCTTTGATGTTTAGATATGGAACGTCCTCCTTTACTCTTGTCTGCTGAAGCGGGTTGATGAAACGCCCACTTCAATATCAGATCACTTGACGATTTCTTAATAGCCTGATCATAGAATGATGAAAGCTTGTCGTCCAAAATAGTATGTCCGGAGACTGGAGTGACCCGGAGAGAGCTTTTCACTTTGTCATCTATAAGTGATGATGACGCAAGGGCAGCATCACGTCTGATTAACTCCAGATTAGCCACTGTAAGGGCAGAGTTACATGTGGTATACAAATTGCCCTGGAAAGAACTCTAGGAGAGATACAAAGGTCCTCAAATTCCTTCCCGTTGAGACATTGCACCATATCTCTGGTAAGGTGATCTGCATAAGACATTGCTTCCAAACTTGCTCTACTTGATGGAATTGCTGTTGTAATTGTGTCTGAGCAAATAGTGAATGATGCAGGCAAGGATACATCTAGATCCCCAGGCTGCTCATTCAAACGCAGAGGAGCTCTCTGAACATTTTCTCCAACCATTTTTAAATGAACGTAGTCCATAAAACGGTATGTTTATGGAAGATGTAATTAAGAAACCACCCTTCCTTGCAATCAAGAGGTGAATACGGCATCGTCTACATGGCCAAAGGCCTGCGACACCTACCTAGGCTGTACAGGAAAATAAACAACTTCTTCCTTTGTCTGCATCCAATGACGTCAGTGGTTTCTCACTTATCGTCGCAGCATTCTGATTCGTCGGAACAAATTCAGGGTAGTATTGATGGATGAAATCCATCGCAACCCTGTTCTGTTCCGAAAGGGAAGGGTAATCCTCTTTCTTATCCCTTTCACCATCCGAGAGAATCAGTTGCGAATCTATGTCCTTTGCATCTGTGTGAACAGATGACTGGACCGACCCAGCACCACCCGACAGCTCAAGTTCTGAGTATGAGGGAGGCTGCATCTGCCCCTGCTGGGATGCTGCGATCAGCTGCACAATCTGTGACAGCAAGTCCATCATCGAGGCCTGAGGAGCAGTGGTTTTCTGTTTCCTAGCCACTTGCTCCTTGGATGGTGTGTCAGAGGTGGATCTCTTCTCCGAACGTCCCGATGATTGAGGCCTCGTCTCCCTAGCTACCGGATGGTCCGACTTCACGGGCGAAGAGTAGTCCCTTCTTTGTGCAACAGGCTGGATATCCGAAGTCAGGTAGCTAGGATGCAGTTGTGTGTGCTTAAATAATGTAGCGGAGGAAGCCATGACTGAAGCCGACCCCAGCTGCAGACTAGACAGAGCATCCCGAGTGGTGGGTGGACATATGCTCTGTCCCATGCAAGTTTCCAACCAGAAAACTTCATTTCGGCTTGTGAAATGTAGTGGAGGAAGCCGTGACTGAAGCGGAGCCCAGCTGCAGACTAAACAGAGTATCTCGAGTGGAGGGTGGACATATGCTCCGGCTCGTGCAAGTTTCTCATAACAACATTTGGCCCCAAATGTCTGTTAGGTTAGAGGTGGGCCTCTCCCACTTGCGGTCTATTAGACCTCACCGAGTACAAGGAACTTACTGACTTCCCCCCTATTTCCTCCCCTACTTCCGTCGTCGCTGGGTGAGCTATTTATATTTAAATGCTCGCTCTACCCACATCTACACCTCCTTCGACCACAACAGACTTACCCGGCATCATGGCACCCACGTACAGAGTACTGCTTCCCCGGTCGAGCTAGCTGCTTGCAAGAGATTACAACCTTTAACAACAGGCCCTATCTCTTGCAATCATGAGCACTGCAGCTAGGTCTATATGCTCAATGGAGTGTGACGACGGTAGCACACTTGGATGGGTGTCAGAATATCATCACCATGTTAATGTTCCTCTGAAATAGAAACTGACAAAATGAATTATAACGCGGTGAGAGGCCTGGCCTCAGAACCTCACCGCACCAACGTACCATGACACCCATCTCCAACATTAGTCATTCCAGTGAACAAAAGAATGACAAGAGTGCGCAGGAGTGCATCGACAAAAGTTGATATCAGACCTCCAAACTCAACAAACAAAATATATATGAAAGTGTCAAAGACACTGTAGCTCAACTTGTTTAAGACATGTACATGTATAGTATGTGACACAGCAATGACAAAAATCTAAGTGATGACCTGATAACAAAGGTACATGTAAAGTATTTTAATGTCCTGTACATAAATGCTGGTCGTAGCCTGTAACAAATATATAGGTAAAGTATTGTAAAGGTAGGGTGACAGTTAGATGCTAAACTAGAAAAGAAATCTATGAGTCCCAGAGTGGGTCTGACTGAACCTAAAAATATTTGTTCCCATAGCACAGTGATAACAAAGGCACCCAAAAATCTTGTTCCTGTCACAAGGTGATAACAAAGGTACCCCAAGAAGTTTCGTGAAGATCGGTTCATAAATACAGACTCTAGCCCGAGCTGTACTGACATGTGCGCTTACTGTGTATAAGTAGCACTAAACAAATCAAAGTTCATCTAATTTGCAAAAGGTCTGCACGAGAAAAAACCTGTATTATATGTGATGTATTCCATGTTACTAAACATTCCTACAAAAATTTATTCAAATCAGAATTTTCATACAGAAGTTCTGTACAAAAAACTGCTTGCACTTTGGTACAAAATGGCTGCTGGCAGCCATCTTGAATTTAGGACTGCACCCAAAAACACTTGTTCCCATCCCACGGTGGTAACAAAGGTACCCAAGAAGTTTCGTAAAGATCGGTTCATAAATATGGCCTCTAGCCTGTGCCATATAGAAGTTGTGTACAAAAAACTGATTGGACCTAATTTCGGTACAAAATGGCCACTGGCAGCCATCTTGAATTTTGGACTGCACCAGAAACACACGTTATCATCCCAAGGTGATAACAAAGGTACCCAAGAAGTTTTGTGAAGATCGGTTCATAAATGCAGCCTCTATCCCGAGCCGTATTGACACGTGCACTTACTGTGTATAAGTAGCACTAAACAAATCAAAGTTCATCTAATTTGCAAAAGGTCTGCACGAGAAAAAACCTGTATTATATGTGATGTATTCCATGTTACTAAACATTCATACAAAAATTTATTCAAATCAGAACTTTCATACAGAAGTTCTGCACAAAAAACTGATTGCACTAATTTTGGTACAAAATGGCCGTCGGCAGCCATTTTAAATTTTGGACCGCACCCCAAAACACTCATTCTCGTCCCACGGTGATAACAAAGGTACCCAAGAAGTTTTGTGAAGATCGGTTCATAAATACAGCCTCCAGCCCTAGCCATATTGACATGTGCACTTACTGTGAAAAAGTAGCACTGAATAAATCAAAGTTCATCTAATTTGTCTAATTTCTGCACGAGAAAAATCCCACATTATATGTTATGTATTCCATGTTACTAAACATTCATACAAAAAGTTATTCAAATCTGAACTTTCATACAGAAGTTCTGTACAAAAAACTGATTGCACTAACTAAAGTACAAAATGGCTGCTGGTGGCCATCTTGAATTTCGGACCGCACCCAAAACCACTCGTTCCTGTCCCACGGCGATAACAAAAGTACTCAAGAAGTTTCGTAAAGATCGGTTCATAAATACGGCCTCTAGCCCGAGCCGTATTGGCATTTGCAGTTACAGTGCTCAAAGTAACACTAAATAGATCAAAGTTAGTCTAATTGGCATAATTTATGCACGAGAAAAAAGCCTGTATTATATGTGATGTATCCCATGGTACTAAACATTCACACAAAAAATTATTCAAATCGGCGCTTTCATATGGAAGTCCTGCGCTAAATTTCTCATTGCACCTAATTTTGTACAAAATGGCTGCCAGCGGCCATCTTGAATTTCAGACCGGCCCCAAAATCACTCGTTCTCATCTCACAGTGATAACAAAGGTACCCAAGAAGTTTCGTAAAGATCAGTTAAAAAATACGGCCTGTAGCCCGAGCCGTGTGTACGGCGTGACGGATGGACAGACGGATGACGGACCATGACAATACCTCAAATTTGGCTTCGCCAAAGTTGACCTAATAATTAAGATACATAAATAATAGCAATTAAAAATAAATTCAAAATATTTTTGGGAACATTTTTTTTTTTGGAAAAAACACCTAAGTTATCAAAGGGAACATTAAGAGCCCAAAGGCATCCCGATAGAGCCTAAGTGTGGACAAAATCCAAATTTTTTTAGCTACACTACCGGAAAAATAATCCATGTATCCTACAATAATTCTACAGTAATAGAATATAAAAAAAACTACCTATATATGAGGACGTTGTCAATGTAAACATCCGTCAATGTAAACAAGACATAAGGCACACAAAACGGCCCAAAGTCAGAAATCAATTTAAATGCTACTAGATGCAAAGCTAGATCTTCATACGAAGAATAAATGATACATCGGATAGAAGATGCACGACTAAACGACCTAACACCCCTAGGGTGAGGATGTAACCATGGGGAAAAACAGAATAATATTCTGTAATAAATGTTAAACTCCCAAGAAATTTAATAAAAAATTTCAATAAAAAATAGCCAAAAAGCTTAAGTGTTTAATAGGAAGGGTTCATGGAAGGATAGGGAAGGAATACTTAACAAACAGTGGAATAATCATTAACAAAAATGATGATGTCAGGCGTATGTCCCGAAATTGGGAAACATAAAATAATTTTTCTAATTATTATAAAGTTACATCCCTGAACGTCTAAAACCACCGTTGAACATTTCCATCATCCAATAACAGCCTTGGATCCACCAATTCTTGCACTGATTTGTGTCTGGCATCCTCAAAAAAGGAAATTTTAAAGCACAGATGTCAGTTCATTGTTGCTGACTTTAATAGGGCCAAAGAAAGAATTATGTTGGCGCTAATTTCGGTCAATTCCTGGCGACTGCACATGCGCGGAAGTAAAAGTATGGAGGACCAGATAGGACTTTTAATTTTTGGTTTTGCAAGCAAATTTTGGGGATTGGGGGGGTCAAAATTTGTGTTTGACCCTTGATAACTTTGAGTTTGCACCAGCTAAGTCTGGGCCATTGGGTTATAGTATAAAAATATCAATGTCACATTACCACTGACTGACAATTAATATTGAAAGTTTGTCCAAACACAATTTCAACACTTATTGTCGAAAGAAGTAATAACATATTTTTTTTTTTTTGTTTTGCCATCGATCAAGTGCTTTGCTGCCACAATGGCTCTCCTTCACAATTGAAGGAAACCTTTTTGATGCCAAAATTTTAGCCCATAAAGATTTTTTGGTGCCAAATCCAAATTTTTAGTGCAAGTGGGTAAATTGGCACCCGACAGCACGAACACTGCTTAGTAACTCACAAAACTTTCCTGAAGTCTGCAATGAGTGTCAAGAGGTACTCAAAATTCAGAATCTGTGATGTTGTATCACCTTAATATGTATGCAAACACATGTAAGCCCATGCATCATGGCAAAAGGGCTCAACCCTGAAGGGCCTAATTCTGTGTATATTTTTAATGCAACAAAACAGGAATCCCAACACACAGTTTTGGACAAACTTGCAAGTTACATTCCAAATGCCTTGGCAGCTGCTGTTTTCAGCCTCTCATTAAAAGTTGCTAATCAAAATTTTCACAACAAAACATACCATGTCATGTCAAAACGTAAACACATACAACTTGACAATCAAAATCTTCAAAAGATCAACTGGTCTTTTAAATATTTGTTGATTTGTTTGTTTATTGTTCATTGGGGTGCAAGGTTACATTCAGCATCTATAGCTACAACACAAGTACATGCCAATTGTTAATGTAGGGTTCCAGCAGGTAAGGACTTATAAAATTCAAGGATATTGAAGGCTGATTCTTGACATTGTTCAGCATTTTTTCAAGGACCAACAATAATTCAAGGATTTTTAAGGTCCCTGCCTTCAATAGTCTTAACTAAGACCATTTGCTCACTGCCCCTCCTCCTCACACTTCCCTTTTGTACCATAGTAATATTAGAACAACCTTTCTTCACACAATTTGACATTCTAACTACAGTACAGCTACCGTGGACTGGTCATAATCCACACGTGGGCAGTGATATCCATGCATGCATTTACCAAGTAATAAAAATCATCATCAGCAAAATTTTAATCAATGAAGCACCGGGTTGTACCCGGTGCTTCATTAATTAATTTTTTTTATGATAATTTCTATAATTAGTGGTTGGAATCTAATATTATCGAGTCCGTGGAAATATTGCCCGCCTGTGGAAAGTGACCAGTCCACAGCAGCCATACTGTAACAAGAACTTGAAAACACTCCTGTTTGTTCACGCTAAATTCAAGGGTGGAGGAAATAACTTAATGGCCATTTGCAT
This sequence comes from Pictodentalium vernedei, assembly GCA_031216915.1. Lineage (NCBI taxonomy): Eukaryota > Metazoa > Mollusca > Scaphopoda > Dentaliida > Dentaliidae > Pictodentalium > Pictodentalium vernedei. Next base: position 342,840,578 of record CM062297.1, read on the forward strand.
CAGTAATTTCAGCTATCATCAAAATTTCAAAACATAAAAATTAACCACTGAACATGAGCAGAACTTCAAAACATTCTACCAGAGGGCTATGAAGTTATTGAACAGAACCCAAACAACAAGGGTAATTAAAAAAAAACTTCTTGTTTCTCAGGCACCTCCTTTGTCATTGAAATCTGACTCATTCGATTTTTTTACCTGGAAATCTCTTCAAAGATACAATTTTGTACTTGTAGGACTAAAATTTTTACCAACTATATCTTGTTTGACAGAGCTCACAGAGCTCTGTCAAACAAAATATATATGTTTAAGTTTGAATCTGCAGTATGGGCAATTTTAATTTCTGGAAACATGCTTTATTTATAGAATAGTGTAAGGAATTAAATTAATAATTCCAACTATTTTCAGGACTGTTTGTGAATTAAAAAAATATCTGAAAATCAAATCTGGCCTTAATTTTGTAATTACATGTTTTACTTAGAAATTTCAAAGCATTCTGGATGGATAGATGGAGGAATGTACAATCTTTGAAGGAATTCGATTTGGTAAGCTTAGGCTAAAAAAAAATAATGTTTTGATTCTCAGGCCCTCCCTCGTTGGATTTGAACCTCCTCATTAGACATTTTTATTACGTCATGTTTTTTGAAGAATTTGTGAAAACTTGGAATGGTCATTTTTTCACATTTCTCGAAATATAATTATTTAGCTGTGTTTGCAGTAAATTGGTTCTTCTTGTTGCAGTTTATGGGAGAGTGCCCAGAGGCACTCTCCCATAAACTGTAACAAGGCAAATTCTGATATACTGGATCATGATTTAATTATTTATTTATTTATTTACTGGTGTTTAAGGGTCATATATTTCTGCACAATGGCTAATAATGGCCACAACACAGATATAAACTCACTCAAGTTTAACCAATCATTTAGAGCCATGTTTCCCATTTTAAAGGACTCCTACCCCAAGCATTGGTTACTGGGGCCTATTCTAATGGATCATGTTTGACAGATCTATACCATTAAAAAGAATAAAATACAAATCCTTTTATCTGTTGTTACGGCAGTTAGTTATAAAAGGTATACTATAATTACACTAAAATACAACCTTTTCTCTTTTTCAAGTGGAAAGACAGCAAAAAGATTTACTGAGTATACTCAACCCTTTACACGAAAAAAAATAAAAAATAAAAAAAATATAAAAATAAAATCCTCCCTCCCTCACTGATTTGAAAAAAAAATTGCCTGAGAATCAATTCATTTTTTTTATTTGGCCTTATATGGTACAGTTGAGACAATTACTTACACCAAAGCAACCTGCTCCTAAAAGCTCTTCTAAAACCAATTCTGATGGATCTATTTCAAATTTATCTGAAAAAATGAAACCACATAATAAGAACAGTGATCCTGCACACTTCACAAAAGAGACAAAGTAAGAGTATATAAGGTTAGATTATTTACAAACTTTTTATTTGACACATCGCCTTTGAGTTTTGATCACCTTTTTTCTAAAGAAGGTATCCAGCTGTTTCTCTAATTCATGTGATATTCAACATATTCATTGAATATAGGATATGTTCTAAGACTTTGGGATCTATCAACCAATTCAAAAAACAAAAGAATTCACAGTGTCATAGGTATGTGACAATTTGAGGGCATTCTTGTTTCCTACAAATATTCCATTGTATATTATACACGAATATTCCATCATATTTTCTTTGTGTCAGAAAAAATGGTGAGCATATTGTTTCTATTTCAAAATTTGTCATGAGAAACAACGTACTTTGCAATAGACTAAGGAAAATATTTCAGTGAAATAGTACTCAACACTTGCCTCATTTTTTATTTTAATGTGTTTGTGGAAAAATGCAACACATCACTTTTTAAAATATTCTTATCTATTCTTAACCTCCCAGAAAAGTTTTCAGGGAAATTGGGGTTGATTTTCAGGAAATTTAAATTTTATAGTAAATTTCCTTTTTTATTATACCTAACACAATTGTTTACAAGCTTGCATTACAGTGGAAGTCCCTAACTCAGAAGAATACTCTCTATTTTCTTCTTTCCCAAGCGATTTGGGAAAGAAAAGTGGAGCAAAAGCACCTAGAAACAAGAGCACCGCCTAGCGGGGCAACATACGCCCGTCAAAATTGGAACATGCACAAGTTTCTCTGGGGTAAAGTTTAAAATTTTTGTTGACTCAACTATGTCTGTGCCCCCCTCCAATCATTGCCCACTCCCCTGCCCTGTCTGGGGGTAAGGGGTAATTCACCTGTTTTCACATTTTCATATTAAGCGATCCGAGGTCTTCACAAAATAAAAACAAAATGGTAGCATCGATTTTATTTATAAGATAACTTCTAAAGGGCTGCAAGACTGCTGTAGAAGATGTTCCTTGCCGTTTACAATGGTAGCGTCCATTCAGTGACAGGTTAACTTCATTGATAATGATTGACGATAGGTGGCGCCAAGGAAAAGGACATTTTGAGGATCGTAACAGCTATAAATGGAGAGGGTTCTCGTTGTTTAAAAATAAAATGGTGTTACCTGCTTCTGTCACATGCACAATGACAACTGATGATCAACATGGGTGCAAAGTTTGAACAATAAAGCAAGTAAAATGTTGGAGTAGGCGACACAATAGTGTAATGTTTCAAGTACTAAAATGGGGCAAAACTCTGGAAATACAAAACAGAGTTACCTGCTCTTGTCACATGCACAATGGCAATTGGTGATCAACATGTGTGCAAAGTTTGAACAATATAGCATGTAAAATATTGAAAGAGAAGGCGACACAATACTGTAAGGTTTTAAGTACTAAAAGGAGCATAACTCTGGAAATACAAAATAGAGTTACCTGCTCTTGTCACATGCACAACGGCAATTGGTGATCACCATGTGTGCAAAGTTTGAACAATATAGCATGTAAAATGTTGAAGGAGTGGGCGACACAATACTGTAATGTTTTAAGTACAAAAAGGGGGCATAACTCTGGAAATACAAAATGGAGTTACCTACTGATGAACATGTGTGCAAAGTTTGAACAGTGTAGCATGTGAACCTTTGGAGGAGTAGACAACACAAAAATTGTTTACAGACAGACAGACAGACAGACGGACAATGCCATACCATAATACGTCCGTCAAAAAATGACAGGTGTATAACAATAATCCAAAACTGGGTCAAGTGCAACCGGTGCACACCCAGTAGGGACACGCTTCTCCCAGTACTAATCCACGGCTTCCGGAACCAGTGCGCAGATGTATAACCAATGTGTCATTCCATTTTGAATCCGCCAACATTGGAGTTATGTGATCAGCGGGAAGGAACGATTCTTACCCAAATAAGAAGATGGGAGGGCTTCCATGTAAACAATTGCTTTCGGTATAATAAGAAAGGAAATTTACTATAAAATTTAAATTTCTTATCAACCTACCTTACAATTGTTTACAACAGGCTGAATAGACAAGATGAGGAGGGAATCACATAACCAACCCCCACATAACCTGACTGTGCTGGAACCGTGGACAGAAGCGTTCCATAGGCCTACAAAACCATAGCATCAGCACCATTAGTAAATGACAATGGGAGATGAGGCGTATGAGGAGTATGACCCTGTGTGACACACAGACAAAAAGGACTTTACCAAGAACAGGGCTGGAACTGACCTTGCAAGAACCTAATGGCTAGGGTTGATGACAGCCTGAGCAGAAGAAAGAGGGCCTAAAGAAAAAAGGTCCTCAGACTGCTCCTGCAACTGATGCAGATAGGTGGAGAAAGTAGAAGCATTTCTCCAGTAGGCTTCCTGCATAACATCCGACAACTGACAGAGTTAGCATAAGCCCAGGAGGTAGACAATACAGGCAGCTCGTGGGCAGAAAAGCGATTGGTAATACAACTGTCAGTCGCTAGACGAGCATATGACATGCGAATAGCAAGACAATCCATCTAGAAATGGATTGAGGAGAGATCTTCTGTCAACCAGGGATAAGAGACAGAAAAATACCTTTTGCTGCTTTTCCTAATGAACTGCGTCTGGTCGAGGAAAATGTGAATTGCACGAACCGGACAGAGTAAAGGGCAATTACCCTCAGCAGAAAGAAGAGTCCTGATACAGATTGGAGGTGGAGTAGTTTCTGGCATCTGATTCTTGGCCAGAAAGGAGTAATCAGTGGTAAAGTAACACTGTTGGCAGAGCTCTTGAAAAAGGTCAAATCAACAGAGAGAGACTGAAGCTCACTAACCCTTCTGGCTGAAGCAAAAGCCATCAGAAAAGCCATCTTGTATGTGAGAAAATGCATATCCACCTGGGATAAAGGCTCAAACGTTGCTCCCCCAAGCAAAGCAACACCCAAGAAAGATACCATCTTGGGGTATGTAAGCTGCAAAATCCTAGGCCTTTTCAAAGAAAAGTGCCAAATAAGCTTGGAGAGGTACGGATTAGAGCCGATACGATGCCTTCCCACAAACAAAAAGGTCTCCGAAAGCATAGACCTGTACCCTTTGATGGTAACAGGCTGGAGACCACGAGAATCAAACAGATATACCAGAAACTCCGCAATCTGTGTTATCAAAGGATTGGCATAATCAACAGAGTGATCAGCACACCATCGACAGAAGACCTTCCACTTAACCGCATAGGCTACATCAGTGGAGTGCCGCCTTGAAGAAGAAATGCACTCCACTGCTCATCTCAAAAAACGTCTACGGAGGAGACAGGACCTGACAAAAGATATGCGTGAAGGCACAATGAAGTCAGGTTGATGTGAAACCTCCTTGGGTGACCTTGGCATAGAAGGTCATGACATAGAGGGAGACATGCCGGAACTGCCGCCAAGAGAAAGGAGCTGATTGATCCACATCTGCTGAGGTGACAGATGAGCGATCAGAATGATTCGACAACTGCAGGTTCATATCTTGGCTAGATGAAGGATCCCGAGACCTCCCTCTGGACTGCCGACGCTTACCCTTATCACGTGAGTAAGAGGAAGAAGCAGAAGCAGGAGGATCAGCCCTCACTTCTAAACAGCAGAAATGAGTTGAAAGAAGTAAAAATTAAAGAAAATCCATAACAGTATAAAAAGGATAAGATTACACAGCAGAGGACCTTGTGAAAAAAGATCAAAAATGAATTTTTCTGTAGAACCTATTTCACTTAATATCATTTTTCTACCCCAAAAAAATACTAAATAAATAAAAGATAAAACACTTCCAAATCAGAACCTTCAACTTACAATTAAACAGAAGTTGTCATCAGTACCCAATTGTTTCAGAGATGGGCACGGAAGAAAGAGGGGATTCCCAATCACTGGGTTTGCATCACTGATGGAAGAATGAGGGGACTCAAATACCATTAATTTTATCACTAGAGAAGATCAAAGGAATTTTTTCCAGTATCTCCCAACATTCAAAACAGAAGGTGTCAGCAAATTAAAAACAGCTGATTGAGACGAAAAGGAAACAAAATTATGTTACAACACTTTATAAAGGTATGAACATTTTTTGCTGTTAATAATGCATTTTACATTCATTTTACAGTTTATAAAGTAAATGATTTGAAATTGCTTAGAAACTGACACCTGAACCATTTCAAAACAGTCAATTATTTTTGACTAATACTTTCCCTGATTTTTTCCCCAAATGGATTTGGGACAGAGGAACAATATTGAATTCCCAGAAATTAGCAGGGTATTCTGGGAATGTTAACATGTGCGCTCTTATTGCAACATTCTTCTGTATTTAAGTATAGTATGGCCACTGTGGACTGGTCACTTTCCACAGGTGGGCAATGTTTCTACAGACACAATAATATTAGATCCCAGACACTAATTATAAGAAGAATCACCAAAAATTTAATTAATACAAACCGGGGCTTCATTAATTAAAATTTTGCTGCTGATTTTTATTACCTGGTAAATGTATACGTGGACATCACTATCCACACATGGATTACAACCAATCCACAGCAACTGTACTATACTGTGATCGCAAAATAGGTTCTTTAATTACACTCCAGTAGGTCAAGATTTCGTAAATAAACTATTGCGAATCAATGCCGAATCAAGGAAAACAAATGAAAATAGCATCTCAGATTCAATATTTTTCACATTTCTCTTCTAAGTGAGATTCTACAGTTCTGGATGAAGAAAAGAGGAAACACATTTTGACCAGATCGTGACCTAGTCACGATCTGGTTGAAATTCTCTGTCCATTTTTGCAAAACCAATACTGTAATAGACCCATCTTTTGAAAATGAATACCGTGATGAAAACCAGACACAAGCATTTTTTTCTTAATCCCATGCAAGCGTTTTTTGCGTGCCTAGTTCCAGTCATTTTGGACATTGCTGGTATCTCAGACACTCAGACAGGTCCCTTCACTAAGGGCAAAATGGATGAGGCATTAAGCTTGCTTTTAATCCTAAACCCTCAAAACTGTAAATTTACCATGTCCGATCGGTCCAGGGTGAGTCGAGCTGTTAATCATTTTGGTTGGGCTATCACTAAGCTGCAGTGCCCTCCAAAATCCTGTATTAATTCTTATATCAACTATAATAGTATTATTTCAGTTTTGCATACAGAAATATCTTTCTCAACTGGAGAATTGAATTTTCAAAAACCTCTCTACCCCACTATTGGCTGAGCAAGAAATTCTGCCTGGTTCCAGGTAGAACCTCTTGCTCAATTGGCCTATACTGTGGTAGAAGAGTTTGTAAGAACCAAACACAAGAGTTTACTGGCATTGATTGGCTTGATTGCATTCCATGGAGTATACATACCATTTAATGACATTTTTGCATGCAAACCACTGATGAAATTTTAATCCCACGTAAGCATTTTTTGCGTGCCTAGTTCATCATTTTTGACATCGCTGGTATCTCTGACACTCTGATAGCTCCTTCCACGAAGGATAAAATAGAAGAGGCATAAAGCTTGCCTTTAATCCTAAACCCTCAAAACTGTAAATTTAGTATGTCCGATCAGCACAGTGTGAGTTGGGATGTTAATCACTTCTGTTGGGCCATCAATAAGCTGCAGTGCCCTCCAAAATCATGTTATTAATTCTGATATCAGCTATTATATTATTACAGTTTTGCGTACAGCAGTATCTGTTATCGATTGAATTGTTTGAATTTTCACAAACCTCTCTACCCCAGTATTGGCTGATTGAGCAAGATGTTCTGCCAGGTTCCAAGTAGAACCTCTTTATCAATCGGCCCATACAATCGAACATAGGTTTGACAACACTTTATTGGCATTGACTGGCTTGAATGCATTTCTTGTAGTTCACACACCATTTACCGGCATTAACCCTTTGAGACTTTAATTATCCTGACGCTTAAACATCACCGGGAATTCAGGTTTCTTCAACGTTTTTCAAAATGTGATGTCAAACGTCGTAAAGTACAAATAACAAGATATTTTTCACATTAGCGATTATCTGTTTGAAGGCTAGATTATTTTTGGTGGTCTGAATTTGTTATTCAAAAATTGTTTTATTACAAATTATTGGAGAGTGCCCACAGGCACTCTCCAATAATTTGTAATAAAACAAATTTGTATAAGCAAAATATTATTTGTGTTTGACTGAATATGAAACATAAGCAAGGGAAGTGTTGGCTTTTGTTCTGGTATCCTCATTTTTTTAAAGCCCTGATAGTGGCTTGTTGCACTCAACCAGTTCAGAAGTCTTGACAGCAGGATTATATTAGTATTTTAAGCTGCGATAACATTTGGCTCAACAGTTGTCACTGAGCACTATTCGCGAGAAAAATAGGAATTGAGGTTAAAACTTTAAAAAATCAAAAAATAATAATAAAACAAATGACCACAAAGTATCAAGGTTCTGTTTGATTTCGTATGTCATAAGACGTACAAAAGTATCAATGCGCTGTTTGATTTCATACGTCATACAGTACAGCCGCCATGGACTGGTCACTTTCCTCAGGTGGGCAATATTTCAACGGATGCAAAGATGTTAGATTTCAAACCCTGTTTACAACAATAATCATTGAAAATTTAATTAATGAAGCACAGGGTACAATCCGGTGCTTCATTAATTAAAATTTTATTGATGATGATTTTCTATTACCTGGTAAAAGCATGCGTGGACATCACTGCCCATGCATGGATTATGACCAGTCCACAGCGGCTGTACTGTAAGACATACAAAAGTATCAAAGGGTTAAGAAGATGTTTGTGAAGCAAAACAATGAAAGATAATTCAAGAGAGTGATTTGCTCACCTAAGTTGTTCCCATGAAAGTGATTTTTTTCAACCCTGGATTTTTAAAAAATCCCAGCCTGTGAATAGGTAAGAAAGCTGCACAGTAGTTTGGCATTTAGTTGTGCTGCTCTATTCAAACGCAAAATAAACTAGGGCTGTCACGATTAATCGACTGTCGATCGGTCACGCCGAAATCGATTAGTATTTTTCGTTGTCGAAGAATCAGTAAATTTTATACTGTTTTAGACGTTTAATAATTAAAAAAAATTGATGAAAAAACCATTGTTTCTGAAAGTAAAAGGTCAAGAACATCGACGTTAAACCTCAAGAAGCTGTCAGAAGTATTTGTCTTTTAGGTACATTCAAAGCTTTGATGTTCAGAACTTTTGAACCGTCAGTGTAATAATCAAGACAGGTCTGCAGTTGCGAAGAACGTCGATGTTAAACCTCAAGAAGCTGTCAGAAGTATTTGTCTTTTAGGTACATTCCAAGCTTTGATGTTCTGAACTTTTGAACCGTCAGTGTAATAATCAAGATGGGTTGGCAACCGACGACCGGTCTTGATTATTACACTGACGGTTCAAAAGTTCAGAACATCAAAGCTTTGAATGTACCTAAAAGAGGATCAACTTCCTTGTTTACTTGAGGTAGGTCAACTGGCTTGAACTTCATTTTTAACAACTTCAAAGAGAGGGAGAGGGGATTATCTAGGTACGATTAATCAATTATTATCGATTATTTGTGACAATTAATCGATTCCTAAATTAAAAAATCATGACAGCCCTAAAATAAACCTAACAACTTAATCTAATAAACCTGCATTGTGATGTTCATATGTATCATACTTACTATGGGAGAAGCCTGCTGTTGGGGGCTTCGCTTGGTCATCTCGTTGTGGTGACATTCTTAACCTGACAGCTAAACCTGAAGAAAAAAATAAAACTATCACTTTGGGATGATTAATACCCCCAGCAGACATGCTAATGACAAAAAAAAATATTTCAGGGGCTTGAAGACAATTTTCACAGAAAATGAATGTATATCTGGGAAAGGTTCATGCAAGAATACACAAGAACCAGTAAATTTTCAGCTCTTGGACCACCACTGGCACAAGGTTGCACCCAGTGGTCCATGAATTAAAAATTTGCTAATGCTTTTTAAGCCATGTTAAAAAGTCGTGAATAATTGTTCATTTGAAGTTCCCTCCCCCTTTCTTCAAGAACCCCACCCCCAGCCACCACCATCACCCATGCACCCGCAATGGTCTTTTGATCAAAGTGCCCCAAGCAAATCATTCTCATCTACATAAATTTTTCTTTCACCTGTTTTAACTCTCAGAACTTTTCAGAAATAGACACCACAGCAATGATTCAGTGTAACAAAAAAGTATCAGTACTGTCCAACCTTTGAAAATATGACCAATGTGTATCGATTTTGAGGCATAAATTTTAGGCATATCACAGAAGGTGAATTTCTGTGAGACCCATTTTTAAACTGTATTCTTCTGCTCAACCAATTCGATTGATTTTGGATCGGATAAAAAATTTAATGAATGAAAGTGTCAACGACACTGTAGCTTAACTTGACTGTGTGCAGTGTTTGATGAAAGGGATAACGTTCAATGTTTATGAAAGGATTATGAAATAAGGCAAGAATTGTGATAATTGAGAATACATTAATTTCTGTTCCGTACATGCTGTTTTCAATAAGAATAATTTGAGGTGCAGACTGTACTAAATAACTGAGGCCTGGGTTGATGTGGCCCTCTCAGTTAACATATGTCAACCACAAAGTTACCAAGATACAGTAAAATACTTCCAAAACGAGTCATCCAACCAAGTTACAATGAAATCCCTTCATAAAAACAACCTGTAGACAGTGCTAAAGGAATATAGGTCACAAGACCAGGAGGCGGTAATGGCTGACCGATCATGACCCAAATAAGCCAGTCCCATCTAGACATCGTAACAAGTTATCCTTCCAAGTTACAATGAAATTGCTTCGCAAATATGAATTGTAGATTGTAGACTGTGTCAAACAAATATAAATCACGTGCCTGTGCGGCTCTGCAGCTATCCTGGTTGACCGATCATGGCCAAAACAGGACATTCTCATCTAGACATCATACCGAGTCATCCTCCCAATTTACAATGAAATCCCTTCATAAATGCAACTGGTAGACTGTGCTAAAGGAATCTATTTAATGTGCCCCTGTGGCTGGCATGGTTGACTGAACCCAACCAAAATAGGACGGTCTCATCCAGACATAAAACGGTGTCATCCTACCAAGTTACAATGAAATCCATTCATAAATATGACCTGCAGACTAGGCTAAAAGTTTTCGGGTTTCGGGCCTACACAGCCATCATGGTTGACTGATCACGACCAAACGGGGAAATTCTCATCTACACATGACCTTGAACCTGCATACAAGATTTATTGCTGATCGGACATGAACTATGGGGTGTAGAAATCCCTTCATAAAACAACCTGTAGACAGCACTAAAGGAATCTAGGTCACATGACCAGGTGGCGGTAATGGCTGATCGTTCGTGACCAAAATAGGACAGTCTCATCAGGACATCATACCAAGTTATCCTTCCAAGTTACAATGAAAAGTGATCACTTATGCTCACCCTGACTTTCAGTGACATGAGCTAAAAAACATTATGGATATAACTGAAGTATACATAACAAATGACTATTTTATTAAATATTTTCTTAAATATATTTGACTGGTACCCATATTTTCTGTTTTAATCATTATACCAGTAATTGCAGCTTTGAATTCCTGTGATCTGACACTGAACAACTCAAAGCAGGAAAATATTTGACTGTCTATTTTGACATCTGCCAAGTCTTGTCTGCCAAAGTAGGTGGCTGGTACTTATCCAGAAACAAGTGCAAAGCCAAACGATGCAGACTGTCAAAGTATAGAAAAATGTATAAAACTCACAAGGCTTTAAAGTGTGAAGGGACTGATTTCCTTTTTATGCTTTGTATCTACCAAACATGTGCCGCAACATGCAATCAGGAGAACTCCTGCAGACAAAAGAAAAATTAGCTGGACAGTGGTTTTAAGTCAAGTCTTGGCTGCCTGTTCATTTATAATCTTGAACCTGAAGGTGCAGATAGAACTGTTTCTCGTGACACACACTGTCTTTGTCCTAAACACATGTTCATATTTTGAAGAATCTAAGAGCCAATAGTTTCAGAGTTATGGTTGAGATAAGATTCTGAACCATCAGACACACAGTTAAAAATGTTAAGAAACCTACCTCCAGCATTATGTTTATGGTAATGTATAAGTTCTGGAATGGTTGGAAATGAATGTTTCTCTGCAACAAAAAACTCTCCAGAACTATCATTCTTTTTAATGTGATAATGTCGAGTAATGCTGTAAAAAAAAAATGAGGAAAAAAGTACAAAATCAATTTGGATGAGGTTTAAGCAATTTTCAAAAGTGATAAATGGTTGGTGATTCTTGGAAGAAGGACTGGAAAATTGCCTCCCCCCCCCCCCCCCCTCCACCAAATATCAGAAAATAAATTGCCCCCTACAAAATTAGCCCCAAGGAAAACTTCCCCTGGAAAACTGCCCCAAGGAAAACTCAAACCATCTGGCTTAATATAACTTTTCAATAAGTATCAATATTGAATAATGATAATAACAACTGCAATGTCATGGAGCAGCCAATCCTCCACCACCTAAGTCCAACAAGGATCGTTTTCAAGAATCTGATATTCTAAATCTCTATTGCTCTATTTTTCAGTTTGCAGGATAGGAAACTGGCCTTGCATTTGAATATTAAAAAAAACTTCTGTGTCAATGTCATATTTTAACAAGAAGAGGGCAAAATGGTAGGGAGGATGAGGGTGGGAATGCATTGACATATCACTGCATCCTCAACTGACACCATCTGCATTTAAGTGCTAATATTGCCCAATTTATTAAAACAACCTACAGTTCCTTATCACTGCCAAGCAATTCTCCAGGTTCTCTGGCTTCTGACACTCACATTTCCCACTGCCATCAAGTCTGTAACCCATCTAAATCATCAAAATAAATCATAAATACAAGCAAGATTGACACAGGCTGCAGAAGCCTCCATCTGGCTTAGAAGTTTCATGCAAAAACATTTTGCTTAGCACTAAAATTTATGTGAACACTTCTGAAGTCACATGTTACATCAGTGTACCAAGCAATATCTCCCATTGTTTCCCCTAGCTAAGTGGGGTGAACAGTGTTGCTCAGAGTTTAAAGTACAGCACTGAGATCACAAAAGCGGACAAAGACTTTCAAGCAGATCACAGCATGTCATGATCTGGCTGAAAATCTTTGTCTGCTTACCTTTCGCAACTTTATAGCATGGCCCTGCAATGCTTTGAGATTCGATTTGATTTTGAATCTTAAGTTGCCATTTGGTTCGATTCAAATTGTCTGCATGATTACCGGGAGTTTCCATTTGAATATTTTCACTTGAATATTGCTTGGCATCAGTCATCTTCGTCGTCTCACAATGCGTATAGTTCTAGTGGAAATTGGACATAAATAATATTGAAAATAAAGACTGAGAATAGTTTCTACTATCTAAACTGAAACAACATCTACAGCCATGCCACTAGCCATGCTAATTCCAGTCTTACTAGACACTACCACTTTTGAAAGAAAATTTAATGTTTCCAGGGAATATTGATGAGCTATTGCTAGTGGCTACAGGCTTGGCAATTTCAGGAGAGCGATTTTTTAGCTCTCCTTACTGCCCTCCTGAAAGAATTAAGGAGAGCGAAAAATTGCCCTCCTAAATATTTTGGTCTGGGATGATTGAGATTACATGTATTATGCTCACATTAAATTTTTGTTGAAAAGCAAAAATGTAATTTAATTTCGAAGTCACATAACATCACGTAAGTTAAAAAATTTATAGTAATTTATATATTTTTTATACTTACTAATGACCCAGACTTAGCTGGTGCTAACTCCAGGGCCAAACACAAATTTTGCCCCCCAATCCCCAAAATTTGCATCCAAAACAAAAAGAAATCATGTCCTAAAGGACCTCCATAGTACGCCTCTACTGCGCATGCGCAGTGACGCAGTCGTCCCGAAATTGGCGCCAATTATCATTCTTACTGGCAGTGCCTGGTCAGCACTATGTACTCAGCGGGGAGGCAAGAGTTCCCAACTCCAGGGAGGGCCATCCCCGTCTGGGTCATTGGTAAGTATAAAAAATATATAAATTACTATAAATTTTTTAACATTTTTATACTGTACCAATGACCCAGACTTAGCTGAATAGTAAACAGGCTGGAGGGCCTAGGACATAGAGGAAAATCCAATAAGCTCAACTATATAGTAAAGAGGTAACCCCTTAAGGAGAAAAGGAGTATTAGGCTTTACATGTATCTTTCTTATTTAATATTAAATTAGAAAGATACACTACCCTTAATAATTGAGCACAATAACATTCATGTTCTCTATTAACATCCAGTATAACCCTTATACTAATTATTTTTAAAGCAAGCCAATAAATAAAGTAGTCCAGAGAATTGAGACTCTTTATAATCATTTAAAAGTGTCCGAGTATTGTATATTAAAGCCCGTTTGACACTTGACATATACAAATGCTTTACACCGAGCTACACTTTAAAAATAAGACATGAATGAATTTAAACATTAATATTACACTTTAAAACCATCCCGGAAGCGACTCAGAAATACTGACTTGGAGGAGGCATTCCCTTGCTTTTCACTATAAAGCAGGTGACCTAAGGGAACACCCGCCCCCCCCCCCCCCCCCCCCCCTTCCCCTTGCCCTGGGTCAAATAGCCCAGAGCGAAGAGGGCAGCCGGACGGAGTCACTGCCGGAACAGAAAGCCTGCATAACTATAGTTGCAACTGTTTAGTGGACGACATTCTGAGCAACAGATAACGGACCTAAACAATGCAGGTCTCCAGAAATGGACTCAATATTTCTGAGATAAAAATTCGTAAATGTGGATGGCTGAGACCAATAAGCAGCCTTCATTAAATCTGTAATAGCAACACTATTAGCATAAGCCCAGGAAGTAGAAAGAGCTCTTACTTCATGAGCAGAAATCTTAAGCACAGACTGCTGAGAAGAAGATAAATCTTCATAAGCAGTACGGATAGTTAACTGAATCCATCTAGCAATAGAATGGACTGAAATGTCCTTTCTATTAGGCATCAAAGACAGAAAGAAACGTTTTCGTCCCTTTCTGATAAACTGAGATCTCTGTTTATAGATACGTAGTGCTCTAACAGGACAGAGTGAAGGCCTACGCCCGTCTGAAGACGGAAGAGCCTTAATAACAATAGGTTCCGGATATTTATTAGGAGCCTGATTCTTAGCTAAAAAACCCACATTAGTAGTGAAGGTGATAGTGTTCCCAACACTACGATAATGAGAATCATCCACCGATAGTGCATGAAGCTCACTGACTCTTCTGGCAGAAGAGAAAGCTAAGAGAAAAGCTGTCTTATAAGATAAGAATTTGAAATCTACTGTCCCAAGAGGTTCAAATGGCTTTTCCTTCAATTTAAGGAGAACCCAAGCTAAATTCCACTTAGGAATTAATCTAAGAGTTCTGGGTCTATTTATCGAAAAGTTTCTAACCAACTTCGATAAAGAGACATTAGATCCAATTTGTAAACTATCATGATGTGCATAGGTATCAGATAACATAGATCTATAACCCTTTATAGTAACAGGCTGCAGTTTGATTTCATCAAACAAGTATACTAGAAAGTTTGCAATGTCTGGTATAGAGGGATCAAATATATCTACAGAATGATCCCTACACCAACGACGAAAAACCTTCCACTTAGCCGCATAGTTTAGCGAAGAGGAGGTCCTCCTACAGTTAGAAATCGCGTCCACTGCTCGTCCTGTAAAGTGCTTGCCATGCAAGAAGGACCGCACAACGGAAAAACGTGAAGGTTGAGACCTTGCGAGTTGTGATGGAGTTGGCGCGATTTCCCCTGCGAAAGAAGATCCTCTCGTGGAGGAAGCTTCCGCGGTAGGTCCCACAACAGACACCTGAGTAGATTTATCCACGGTCTCTGTGGCGACAGAGATGCTACCAACAGAATCTTGCATTGAGATTGTTTTATCTTTAGCAATACTTGTTGAATTAACGGCGCTGGAGGATACGCATATCCTATCATTCCGTCCCAAGGGATCGACAGAGCGTCTACTGCAAATGCTCTTAGATCCGGACACGGAGACACATACGTCTGCAACTGATTGTTGAGATGTGTCGCAAATAAGTCTATCATTGGCCGTTCCCATTGGTAGCAAATCTGATTGAATACTTGTTTGTTGAGAGTCCACTCCGACAGCAACAAGCGACCCTTTCGTGAAAGGGAGTCTGCTAGCACATTCAGACGACCCGGTATGTGACGGACCGAAAGAAGAACGTGATGTTCTAACGCAAACAGAAGGATTCTTTCCGTTAGATTGAACAACGGAACTGAATGAGTGCCTCCCTGATTCCGTATATACGCCACTACTGTCGTATTGTCGGATAGGATTTGGACATGAGCATCGTGAATAATGTCCATCCAGTGACGTAACGCAAGCCAAATTGACATCATTTCCTTGATGTTTATGTGCCTGCACAGGAATTGCGGATCCCAAAGACCCTGGCATCTCGAATCCGTTGGGATTAATGATGCACCCCAACCTGTTTGACTGGCATCCATCATAACGGTAAAACTCGGATCCGGCAACTGCAGCGGAACTCCTTGAGTTAACCACTGAATGTTTGCCCAAGTCTGAATCTCTTGTTTCACTTGATCTGACAAGAGAACGTCTACATCGAGCGAATGAATTTTCACACTCCAATTCTGAGTCAGGAAAATTTGAAGAGGACGTGTGCGTAGCCGCCCCATCGGAATGAGATCCGCGGCGGCTCCGCACAGACCTATCAGTCTCATAAATTCTCTCGCCGTGACTTTGTCTGCGTGCAGACAATAGCGAGCGTAACAACTGACTAATTTCGCTCTGGTTAACGGCAGACGAACGAGATTGTTGTGCGTCTCGAAGCTCATTCCCAGATGAGTGAATGACTTGGACGGCACCAGATCCGACTTCTCCTCGTTTACTATAAAACCGAGACGTCGGAGCAATAGAAGAAGATTCTGAACATCGTTCTGAAGCATTAACTCGTTGCCGTACCTCTGAAGAATGTCGTCCAGGTAGGCCGACGTTACCGCAGACGAATGAGCTCGGAAGTAGATCATTACCGAGTTCATTACCCGAGTGAAAGCCCAGGGTGCTAGATTCAATCCGAAGCACATGGCCCGGAATTGATACACCACTCCTAGGACTGCGAAGCGTAGATACTTTCGGAATGTCGGATGTACCATGACGTGAAAGTACGCATCTTTGAGATCTATACTCGTTGCATAATCGTTCACCCGAATACTCGCTCTGACCGATCGAATTGTCTCCATATAAAACTTCGGAGCGACGATCAGCTTGTTTATCCAGCTCAAATCTATGACTGGACGGAACGAGCCGTCTGGTTTCGGAACCAGAAACAGATGGCTGTAGAATCCCAGAGATTCCTGGTTTTCTACGACCTCTACCGCGTTCTTCATTAAAAGAGACTGCACCTCTGATAACAGAGCGTCTCTTTTCTGTGGATTTGACGGAAGATGAGTCCACTTTGGACTTCGAGTTAATGGAGGCTTTCGTTTGAAGGATATCTTTAGACCTTCCGAAGTCACTCCTCTCACCCAAGGGTCGTCCGTAATCGACGCCCACTCTTGTGAAAAACTCGACAACCTTCCGCCAACCGGAACGCGATAGAGGTTTAAGCCATCACCTCCTGGACCTGCGAGGCCTGCGGTAGGAAAAACCACGTCTTCCACGACCCGCACCTCGCCTCGTCGACCTCGGGGCGTCCGACCGATTGTCCCGGCCTGAAGGACGTCCCGAACGAGAGTCGCTATCCTGACGGTCTCTCGAATAAGACCAAGAGGACGCACCGGAACCTCTATAGGAACCTCTCTTGGGCGCATTAGACCCAGAAGTGCCTGTCTTATTCGTGTCTGCTGTGTCCAACTTTTTAGGAGCCGATCTGAACAACAGAGAATCATTAGCTTTCTTTTTAATTTTATCATAAATAGCGGAAAGCTTGCCGTCAAAGAGAAGTTCTCCTGAGACCGAAGCGACTCTAAGAGAGTTCTTCACCTTAGAATCCACTAGTGTGGATGTAGCTAGGGCTGCGTCACGTCTAACCAACTCCAGATTTGCCACTGAAAGGGCGGAGTTACACGTGGAATAAGCTACTGCCCTTGAAAGAAGTCTTAAAGAGGATTGTATATCCTGAAACTCTTCCCCTTGAAGGCGCAGTGATAACGCCTTAGTAAGGTGATCTGCATAAGATAAGGCATCTAAATTGGCTCTGTTAGACGCAATAGCTGTTTCCAACACTGCGGTTGGAATAGAAGCTGACGACGGTAATGATAGCTCTAAGTCTTCCGCCTCGTCGTCCATACGCAGAGGAACTCTCGGTATACCCTGTCCTGCCGTATCGAATTTATTCCTTGCATTAATGAAAGGCAGGTTAAGAGTATTAGCGGACAAGAAACCTGCTTTCCCCGTCCTGGAAGCAAGTTTAAATATAGCGTCGTTCAATAATTCAAATGTTCTTGCAACATTATTGGACTGCGACGGAAACTCGGGAGCGATGTCCCTGAACCGCTCAAAAAATTCAGAGTCCAATGACGCTATAATTCTCTTGTCCGGAAGCGCAGCAGTCTGGCCCGACGGAACAACTTGAGGGAGAAAGTGCCGGATGAAGTCCACGGCAGCTTTATGTTGTTCCGAAAGGGATAGCTCCAATTCATCCGTATCCCTTTCACCATCCGGTCGGACCTCCCGATGTTCCCGGTCGTCCGCCCCCGATGCTTCGGCGGAGCGTACCGACCCAGCGCCGTCGGATAATTCTCGATCCGACACCGTTTCTGTCGGCTGCTGGGATGCTGCGATAAGCTGTGCTATCTGCACAAGAATGTCCGACGTCGAGACCTGCGGAGGCGCAGTCTTTCGCTGCTTCGCCGAGGGCAGCTCCGCATCAGATGGCTCCCGCATACTTTTCCTATGCGAACGTCCGGAGTCCATCGGTCTCGAATCCCTGGCTGCCGGATGGTGTGACCTGGTCGCCGAAGAATCCTTCATCGGCGAAGCTGGTAAAATATCGGCGGTCACGCAGCCAAGGTGCGGTCGTGTGCGCTGACGAGAAGAGGAAGCCTTAACAGTCTCTGCGGACTGCTTATACAACGGAGCGTCCCGAGCGACGGACGTATGCTCCGCTAAAGACACATTTTGTACCACAACATCTGGTCCCAGATGTTGTTGTACGAGAGAGGGACCTCTCTCGCTCGCGGCCCGGCTGGACCTGGACGAGCTAGGAACCGGACTAAAAGGCTTCCTCCGTTCTCGCTTACTATCCGCCGTCACTGGGTGTGCATCTATTATGTTTATAGTGCTCGCATCACCCAAAATTTCCTCTTGGACCGCATCGGACAAACCCGGCTGCCGAACCATTCGGTGAATGGACGCTACACCGGGCGAGCTAGCGGATGACATTTGTCTAATCTCCATGAGCACTTTTGCCGCTAGCTCTGAATTCATTTGTGACGACGGACGCACACTTGAAGAAGATAACATGGAAACATCACCCTGTTCTGGTTCCTCTGAAATAGAAACTGAGAGAGTAGAGTGACCTTGTGGAGAAAGAGCCGGCATCGCTCTTTCTCCAGAAACAACATATCGTGACACACGTTTCCAATGTTTCTCATCCCAATGTTCACATATAGGACAGGGATTAATGCGAGAACACTGACTACAATTAATACAATGATCATGAAAGTCAGAGGAAGATTTCTTCCTATTACAATTTGAACAATGTCCCTTCATTGTGAAAGAACAACAAGTCCTAGTTACTCGCAAAAACCCCTGACACAAAGATACATAATAACATGATCCATTAATAAATGAAAAAACAATTGCAAAACAAAATAATTTTGAAAAAATATTTTTTCAGAGAAGCCCAAGTTGCTGAAAAGTAACGTTGAGCCCCGATGGATCCGATGGCAAAGTGTGGTCAAAAATTTTAAATTTATATAAAATAATTAATGAGACACTTTCGGATAATATAAATGTATCTTATAATGAGATAAACTACCACAAAGGCAAACAGCCCCCCTCAAAAAAGGCTGTTGCCAATGAAAACAAACAGTGTAAACACACTAGAAAACATGACTCCAGGCACTGAAAAAACTGGCCCGGAATCAGTCATCAATTACACTCTATCTGATGCAAAACAGAGACTCCCAGGGGAGAATCTGTAGAACATCAGATGGAAGATGCAGAACACAAACGTTATACACCCATGGGTGAAAACGTAACTATGGGGAAAATAACAGAAAACATTCTGTAACCAAGCAACTCTCCCAGGAAATTTTAGAAATGAAACTTCTCAAAAATATGCCAAAAGCATGGGAGAATTGCCAGGGGGGACTTTAGAAGGTTAGGGGAGAGGAAACACTGAATAAGCAGTGCAACAATTAGCAAGAATGACAACAAGAGGCCCATGCCTCGAAAATAGGCAACTTAACATAATTTCATCAAAAAATTTTAAGTACAGCCCTGATTATTTTTTGCCACTTCTTTTTCCTCTCCTCCTTCTATCCTCCTTAGAATCACATTTTCTCCAAAAATTACTTGTCTGGCATCCTTTAAACTGAGATTTACAAGCACAAAGATCAGTGAGATGTTGACTGATGAAGGGCCAAACAGAGAATGATAATTGGCGCCAATTTCGGGACGACTGCGTCACTGCGCATGCGCAGTAGAGGCGTACTATGGAGGTCCTTTAGGACATGATTTCTTTTTGTTTTGGATGCAAATTTTGGGGATTGGGGGGCAAAATTTGTGTTTGGCCCTGGTTTTGTTGGAGTTAGCACCAGCTAAGTCTGGGTCATTGGTACAGTATAAAAATTTTCATTTTGAAAGTGGTTTAGTGGTAAAAGGTAATGGCTGCAACCATACCCAAACACAGTTGCAATCATTTGAAGCAAAATGGGTCACAGCAATATTTTTTTTTCTGTCAGTTTCAAGTTCAACAACTGACATCACAGTTTGAGGGGTAATTATTCAAGGAATATTGACACTATAATATACTATCATTACTACTATCCTGTCACTTGAAGCACTTGCACCAGGATGTGACTGTAGATTCAAGCAGACCTGTGGTCCAAGAAAGTCATATGCCTACCACTATCACCTTCAACCCCCCCCCCCCCAGGGGGGGGGGGGGTTGAAGGTGGTAGTGGTAGGCGTATGTCTTTCTTAGACAACAGGTCTGGGTACACACACAGGCCTTGTCAAGTGTGTGTTCGGTTGTTGAGTGAGACATCTAGATGTCTAAGAGATTTCGCTTTACCTTAGTAACGTTAATAAAATCACTGATGTAATAGTCTGTTGGTTTCAGTTTCAATGAGTTCGTTCAACTGGATACTTAAAATGCTGTGTAAAGCTAATTGCTCTCCTAAGCTGATTGAAGAGAGCGATTTTTTGCCCTCCTGCATTTGTCAGAATGCCAGGCCTGCGGCTAGCTCTGTGCAGTGACTAGTACCGATGATTCTTGCACCTATTTCTGTTTTTGAACTATAATACTTACTGGGTAATATTCGAACTACATCACCATGGCATGCCTTCAATGAAGGCATGCCTTGATGATGTAGTTTGAATACTTTATCAGTCGGGACTTGAGCAATCAGTGTCAGAACAATTCAGGTTTACATCACCCCCTTCCCCGAGTCGGTCATATTCAAGATGCCCCAGTTAATCGATTTGAGATGAAATTTGAATTCAAATAATAGATCCGATTTGATTTAAGATTCGAACTGAAGCAAAAATGGGTGATTCACAGGGCCCTACTGTATAGAACTAAACCTGTTGAAAAAGAAATTCATGAGCACTTGGTCTTGATTTTGCAATATTTTATTTAGTCAATCTTGACCACCTGCTGTAAACGTGTCAGATCAAATTACAATTTGATCACAAAAGAGATCACTTTTATGATCACAGTACTGCATGTAGGAGAGGGGATTACTATTAAAACACTCAGGTAGTGAAGTTTCCAACAGGTAAGGAGTCTCCAAATCTGCAACAAAGCACAAGAAAAACAGTTTCCACACAAAAGGACCACTGGGTTCAAAATGGAGGTCACCTGCCTGACACTTTGTTTGTGTGTTTCATTTGATTTTCAGAGAATGAGAGTTTATAGTCTGAAGAAAATGCAACTTGGTTGGAGTTTTTCATGATAATTCACTCTCCATATACAGTAAATTACTCCAGTTGTAAGTACTACTCTCAGGATCCAAATAAACAAAATAGTAGGTTTACTTATTTTTGGAAAATTGTCCATACTGTACTTGGGTCTGTATATTTGGCATCTGCACCAAGTGAAAGTATCATGTAGCAGACTAAGGTACTGAAGGGACAGCAGTTCATATTCTTTCCACATTCAGTTTGTTCCACCATTCTACACAGGCTTGTTTATTTGTTTATTTAGATATGAGGGACATATACACAGCCTTATCATACCAGACAGTCTTATGGGGGGAAGAAGCCAAAGTACACTGAGTTGCAGCTCGTAACTGTCAGACTCTCCAACTTACTAACCCAGCATAAGTAGAGCTAGCACCATCGAGGTGCAGTATGTCTTACTCCACAGTGCAACCATGCTCACACATGGGCATTTGGGATTTCAAGTGTCTTCCCCAAGAACAGAATGCAGATGACCTGAGTCAGGTTTGAACTGTCACCCTTTCAGTTTAAAGTCCAGTGCTCTAAATCCTCTTCGACACAGGGACCTGCAGTCATATATCATCCCATGAATGCATCAAAGTGCAATCTGCAGTGCAAAAGCATTGCAGGTGGCACCTTATTGTACTCAAAGGACGAAATAATATGTCATACTGGGAGTCTTTAAGAGAATTTTTTTCCCACTATATTACATTTTTCCTTGAAAGCCTAAAGATGCCAACTGCAATGCTCACCTAAATTTATGCTAAGTTTTCAAGTGATGATATACACATACAGGTACCTGTGCTATTCAGTTGGGGTATTCAGAAATGTATGAGAAAGCTCCATGTTTGCTGCCATCTTTGCCAACAGAAATATACTTGAGTTGCAATTGGTTTCCCTACATAAATCATGATTTTTAACTCGGTACTTTTATACCACCTTGAAGTTTTAATTTTGTCAGATTTTCCTCTCTGTACTTATATTCCACCCTGACTTTTGTTTGGAACCAAAAAGTTACCCATGAGCTACAACAAACTCAAAACAGAACTCAGAGAAGCAGTTTCAATGTGTTATACAGGGTTGGGGTGGGGGTGGGGCAAAAGAACAGAAAATGCAGTAATGTGATTGGAAATTGCTGTGAATTCCCCAAAACCAGTGAATGGTACCACTTGCGAGAACCATAAATTTTTCAACAAAATTTATATTTGTCCACTCAGGGTTACTGTAAGCAAGGACAGATCAAATTCAATACTATTCAAGGCCATTTCTCAACTTCTTTGCATTTTTCAAAGTTCTACAATAGCCAAATTCAAGGGTTTTCAAGGCCTTGCTGTCACTAGTTCTAACTGCAACCCTCTGGTCATTTCCTCCTAATCCAACTTCCCTTCAAGGGGAGTGGGAAGAGGTTAT
Organism: Pictodentalium vernedei; assembly: GCA_031216915.1. NCBI lineage: Eukaryota > Metazoa > Mollusca > Scaphopoda > Dentaliida > Dentaliidae > Pictodentalium > Pictodentalium vernedei. The sequence continues at coordinate 342,863,552 of CM062297.1, forward strand.
AATCACCAGATGGTCAAAGTTAGGACTACACCTTTATGATCTCCACCATATAAACCTATGCAGTTATGATTATGTTCGCTGATGTACATTTTGTGAATATTCAAGGCTTTTCAATCCTGGCCAATTTTACCTTCAATGGCTCTTAGTCAAATTCAGGGCAGTTCCTTGAATCCACGACCCAGGGGAAACTCTACCATTTGAATCTAAAATATGTTAGGGACGTTTTCTCTATATGCAGGTACCAGAATCTCCACAATTAATTTAAAATGTCTATATGGATGGTCATTGCATTCAGATTGCTAAATTATTAAAAATTTTAAATATTATACACAAAGATATAACTAACAACAGTGCATCTATAACTTAACTGAAGATGGTTTTAGTGTTCAACCGATTACCAAAATGGTCAGAGACCGATTACCGGTTATTTGAGCTCACAATTGGCCAATTCTGACGCCGATCCCGATTGTAATACCATGCACTACTGGACAAGTCGGGGCTCGTAAAAGAACTACATTAAACTAAACATTTTTCTTTGTTGACTGGACTCGCAGTAAAATTACCAGTCGCGCACACTTGGGTGGTAAACGTGGCTCTTACAGAACCATGTTTACCGCCCAAGTGTGTGCGACTGGTAATTTGACTGCGACCTGAGTCAATGGAGTACAACCTTCACTTTCCTGGTAGGAACTGGCAATTGCCGCAAGTACGTTCAATTGTGAGCTTCACTTGTCGTTTAACTTGTGTATCCTGTAAAAGGTGCGTCTGGAGAGATTAAGCATACACACTGTGGTTCTTTCTCAACTTTATTGAATGGTATCATTGGCATCATTTTACATTAGCAGTTGAACAAGATAATAAAATGCGATTAATGAATCATTGCAAAATGCTTGGCAACAATTGGTTGAACCGATGTTCCAGGAGCCGTTGCCATTGTCATCCGATTGCCTACAATCGGCCGATTATGGTGGCTAGTTCCGATCATCGGTTGAACACTAGATGGTTTTACAAACCTGGTGTCACTGATGGGGTGTTGTTATACTTACTGCATGGTCCGTTTATTCTACAGCAGCAATGATTAGTTTGCATTTGGCCTATAAAAAAATGTCTTGTTTCTCAGACGTTTCTTCAGTTTTATGAGGAGAGAGGGTGGCTTTTTTTTCCTCTTTTTTTTTTGTAAATCCACAAAACATCTTGAAGATAGATGGGATGGGATTAGAAATAATATATGATTATAACAAACTATTAATTCATAATGAAAATAGAATATGTTTTCATTTTTGGAATTCACAAAAAAACCTTTCCATAATCCAATTAAATGAGGGTTCATAAGCTGAGTTTAAATGCTTTTTGAGAATATTACTGACTGGTTTTGGCCATTATGTTGATTAAAGAGTTGCTACAGATCAGATGAGATTTACACCAAGGAAGTACAGTGCACAGGGTTCATTACTCAGTTAATAATAAAAGTTTTTTTATAACCAGAAAGTGTGACTCTCTGTGCAGCATTGGTCACATTTTCTGGTTACAAAAAATTGGTAACTGCCATATCACACACTATATGAAAATGCAAACTCATGAAGACTGTGCAATGCAGAGGGTTAGTGGCATAAAAGAGATGATTTTATTAATAATGAGAAAGAGAAGAGTGACTAAACCCTGTTCATTGTACAGAGTTGGCTGGTAAGCCGACATACACAGACTAACCATAGGTACTGCACAAGATTAGTAGATAGGCAGCCATATCACACATTGCATGAAAATAAACATGGACTTAGGTAGTAAAAATGTACAGGGCTAGTTGGTTAAATGTTACATGTGGAGCAGTATTCAAGAAATTACTGGATATACTTATACATGTACTGCATTGTGGAAATATTTTTAAAGTGAATTCCAAAAATGAAAACATATTCTATTTTCAATTAAAAGCTTTTTATGAGGAAAAGCCAATGTTTTCAGCAGTGAAAATTTCCCATAATACAGTTGCAAATTTAACCAAATATATCTTTTCTGTCCTACAAGTGGAAAATTATAAATTTAAAGTAATTTGTATACTTTTATACTTACCAATGGCCCAGACTATCTGGTGCTTAACTCAAAGTTATTAAGGGCCAAACACAAATTTTGAACCCTCCCCCCCCCAATCCCCAAATTTTTGCTTGCAAACCAAAAATTAAAAGTCCTATCTGGCCCTCCATACATTTACTCTCCGCAAATGCGCAGACGTCAGGAAGTGACCGGAATTGACGCCAACATTATTCTTTGTAGAAGAGAGTACTATATAAAAATTCAGCAGGAAGGTATGAGTGCCCACTCATGGGAGGGCCATCTCCGTCTGGGCCATTGGTAAGTATAAAAATATACAAATTACTTTAAATTTATATTTTTACACTGTAAACCAATGGCCCAGACTAGCTGAATCGTAAAAAGGTGGAGGGCCTAGGACTTCAGAATTAGTAGATCAACATAGTTCCAATCCTGTAAACCAAGGTGAAAGGAAATTAAAATTATTACATGTATGTCTCTCTATACAGTAATAGAGAAGACATATCATACAAAAAGGAGCCCAGTTCAAGCAATTCCGTATACTTAGCATGGAAGACTATGCTAATTGGCTGCAATGAGATCCCAATTTTTAAGGTTAGCCCAGACTAAGCCCCAAAAATTAGGATGGCGTATATGAGAATGAGAGAATATCCCCCACAAACATATGCCACATATAATAAAACTCCAGCTGTATGCAGGATATAATTACAGACAAAACAGCTTCCTTCATAGTTACATACCTATCAAGCCGGAGGAGAGGTAAAAAATCACCCCCCACCTTTTCTTTTGAAGGAATCTTCAAAAAGAAAGAGGGGAGCGCTTGGGAATCAGTAAAAAGCGGGTACCAAAAAACAATATAAATATTCGTCGAACAGGCACTCAGGTATTAATTATTATTAATAAATGGTGCTTCGGGCCACTTCAGAGGCTAAGGCTATAGCGACAATCCTGGTAATTAATATTGCCCGCTATATAACGTACCCCAGAGTCGGCATATGCAAATAGGTCAAAAACCGGGGATATAATATATAACATACACATGTCCAATAAAACCACAATGAACGATCTATGGAAAGTAACACACTTCCGAGGTAACCCACAGGTGACTCCATTCAGGCATACAATAAATTCCAGTAACAACACTCCCCGATGTGTACTACCCGATATCTATGACACTATAAACTTACGAATATACGAGTGTGTAAACAAGGTGTATTCGATTGAGAACCGGCATTAAAAGAAACCTGGATCTAGAAATGAAAGTAGGTATAATTAACAGGCTCGACACGGACCGCCCCGAAATAATTCATAATTTCTAAGGTCCATAACATACAACAATGTGTCTGCCTAATAAATCATTATTATGCTTGCGAGCATTTAAAACCCACATGTAATCATCTGAATACCAGTTAACTGGCTATGCAGCCTCCCCGGTACCCAAAGACTAGCAATTTATTTAGGATGAATTATGCGCTCATATATGACATATAGACGAACAATCGCAGAAAACCAACCAACTAAAAAGTGAATGTGCCCTTGAGGTCGCCATAGAACACGATCCAGCCACCAATCGAGAAGTCATGAACTGCATGTATGTATTTAAACTCATACAAGGCTTGCGGGAAGAAAACTACGTCTTGCCCGGTAATCGCCTCTAAACACATTGACGGTGGGGGGGGGGGGGGGGGGGGGGCGTATTGGGGGGGGGGGGGTATTGGGGGGTATTCGAAGTCATATCGAACCCTCCTGACCCACACTACTTAATCGTTCTTGTGTTAGTCATAAAATAATATAGGAACCGCAATGGTTCCCTCGCGTCTAACCGACTCCATTATGCCACTGTGGGCTGAGAAGGATGTGAAGAACAAAAACTTCCCCTGATAAAGAAGGTCCTCTTGTGGAGGAAGCTTCCGGGAAACGTCCCATGCCAGATACTTGAGAAGACTGATCCAAGGTTTCTGTGATGACAGAGGTGCTACTAGTAGGATTCACAACAAGGCTGTTTGATCTTAAACATAATCTACTGAATTAACTGAATTGGAGGATACACGTATCCTATCATTCATCCCCATGAGATCGGCAGTGCATCTACTGCATACGCCCAATGGTCTGGGCATGGTGACATGAACAATGGTAACAGATTGTTCCGGTGCGTCGCAAACAGATCTATCACGGGACGATCCCTCTGGTAGCAAATCTGCCCAAATATTCGCTTGTTAAGCGTCCACTCCAATTGCAACAGGCGACCTTTCCGAGAGAGCGAGTCTGCTAATACGTTCAGACGCTCCAGTATATGATGGATAGAAAGATGAACATGATGATTCATGACGTATAGGAAAATCTTCTCCATTAGTTGGCATAACGGAAATGAATGGGTGCTGCCCTGGTTCCCGATGTCCGCTACTACTGTCGAGTTTTGCGACCAAATTTGAACATGGACATCCGTTATTATGTGAATCCAATGTTGTAGCGCTAGCCATACTGACATCATCTCTTTGATGTTTATGTGTTTCTCCTGGAACCGAGGGTCCCAAAGACCCTGACACTTCCAGACTGCGGGACTTAGGGTCACGCTTTAACCCTTCTGACTCATATCTGTCATAATCGTGAAAGCCAGATCCGGCAGTTGCAGCAGAACTCCCTGAGTTAACCACTGAATATCTGCCCAATTTGAACCCTTGTTTTACTAGGTCCATTAAAACAATACTGGTTCAAGTGAAAGCATCATCACACTCCAGTTCCGAGTAAAGAATGTCTGGAGGGGACGTGAGCGCAGACGGCCTATCGGAATGAGATCCACAGCCGCTCCACACAACTCCAACAGTCGCATGAATTCCCTCACTATTAATGCGCCTGAGTGTAGACAAAAGCGAGCATAACAACTGACTAACTTCGCTCTGGGTAACGGCAGATGAACCAGATTGTTGGCAGTCTCAAAGCTCAATCTCAAGTGAATAGACGACTTGTACAGAGCTAGATCAGACTTTTTCTCGTTTACGATGAAACCGAGTCATCGGAGTAATAGAAGCAGACTCTGAACATCGTTCTGAAGAACAATTCTGTTGCTGTATTCCTGTAGAAGGTGGTCCAAGTAAGCTGACGTTACCACAGACAAATGAGCTCGTAAGTAAGACATTACTGAGTTCCTTATTCGAGTGAAACTCCTAGGGTGCCAGATTCAGACCAAAGCATATTGTTCTAAACTGATACACCTTCCATTGTACGGTAAACCGCAGGTACTTTTAGAATGCCGGATGTTCCAGGACATGAAAGTACACATCCTTAGATCTATGTTTGCCACATAGTTGATCACTCGAACGCTCGCTTTTACCGACTGAATGATTTCCATAAATAAACTTTTGGAGCCCTGATAAGCTTATTATCCAGCTCAAGTCTATTACCGGTCGGAACAAGCCGTCTGGCTTCGGTATGAGGAACAGGTGACGGTAAAAATCTTGAGAATCCTGATTCTCGACGACCTGTATTGCTTCCTTTGATAAGAGAGCTTATACCTCCGGTAGGAGAAACTCTCTTATGCAAGAATTTGATGGAAGATTTGTCCAATGCGTACAACTTGTTAATGGGGTTATTACTCGGAATGATAACCGTAAGCCGTCCGAGACTACGCTTCTCACCCCATGATGTTCCATAATTATTATCCATTTTTTTGCAGATCTTGTTAACCAAATGGCCATCAATAGAGGCCTAAACCATCATCTGTATGACCTGCGAGGCTTATGGGAGGAGGAACCTTGTCTCGTCGGCCTTGGGGCGTCTGACCTATAGTCCCCATCAGATCTACGCCCCTTTCCCGAGTCGCTATACTGACGACCTCAAGAGTAATTATAAGAGGGTTTCTTGTATCCTCGTGAGGAGTTTCCTTTTGACAATTTTTGTCTGGAATGCCCTCCTTACTCTTGTCTGCTGAAGTGGGTCGTTGATACACCGATTTCAAAAGCAGAGCACTAGATGCTTTCTTAGTATCCTGTTCATAGACTATCGAAAGCTAGTCGTCGAAAATAAAATGTCTGGAAACCGGAGCAACTCGGAAAGAGCTTTTCACCTTGTCATCTTATCAGTGATGATGACGCAAGGGCAGCATCATGTCTGATTGACTCCAGATTAGCCACTGTTAGGGTGGAGTTATACGTGGTAATCTTAATTGCCCTGGGAAGAACTCTAACAGAGGTACAAACGTCCTCAAATTCCGGTAATCAGGGTAGTATTGATGCATGAAAGCCATCGCAACCATGTACTGTTCAGAAAGGGAAGGGTAATCCTCTTCCTTATCCCTTTCATCATCCGAGAGAATGAGTTGCGAATCTCGGTCCATTGCATCTGCGTGAACAGACGACTGGACGGACCCAGCACTGTCCGACAGCTCAGATTCTGAGTCTGAGGAAGGCTGCAACTGCCCTTGCTGGGATGCTGTGATCAGCTGCGCAATCTGCGACAGCAAGTCCATCCCGGCCTGAGGAGCAGTGGTCTTCCCTAACCGCATGCTGCTCCTGGGACGCTGTGTCGGAAATAGATCCTTTCTCCGAAAATCTCGATGATCAAGGCCATGTCTCCCTAGTTACCGGATGGTCCGACTTCACGGGCGAAGAGTGGTTCCTTCTTCATGCAACAGGCTGGATATTCGAAGTCGGGTAGCTAGGATGCGGTCGTTTGTGCTTAAATAACGTTGCGGAGGAAGCCGTGACTGAAGCCGACCCCGGCTGCAGACTAGACAGAGCATCCCGAGCGGCGGGCAGACATATGCTCTATCTCGTGCAAGTTTCCAACCAGAAAACTTCATTTCGGCCTTGAGAAACATAGCGGAGGAAGTCTTGACTGAAGCCGACCCCGACTGCAGAGTAAACAGAGCATCCAGAGTGGAAGGTGGACATATGCTCCGGTTTGTGCAAGTTTCTCAAAACAGCATCTGACCACAGACATTGCTAGATTAGAGAGGGGGCCTCTCCCACTCGCGGTCTATCAGACCTCACCAAGTACAAGAACTTGCTGACTTCCTCCCTATTTCCTCCCTATTTCCATTGTCGCTGGGTGAGTTATTTATATTATAGTGCTTGTTCTACCCAATCCACTTCTTAGACTGCAACGGACTTACCCGGCGTTACGGCACCCACGAACAGAGTACCGCTAGCTACTTGCAAGAGATTAAAACCTTTAACAAAAGGCCCCAACTCTTGCAATAATGAACACTGCAGCTAGCTCAATATGCTCCACGGAGCGCAATGACGGTAGCACACTTGGATGGGTGTCAGAATATCATCACCATGTTCATGTTCCTCTGAAAAAGAAACTGACAGAATGAATTAAAATGCTGTGAGAGGCTCTGATCCTCAGAACCTCACCACCAACAACATATCGCGACACCCGATTCCAACATCAGTCATCCCAGTGCAACACAAGAATGACAAGAGTCCGCAGGAGTGTATCAACTAAAGCCGATATCAGTACTCCAAACTCCACAACAATATATAATTATAACTGAGATACATGAATAATAGCAATCATAATTAAATTCAATATATTTTTTGTAAACAAAAAATTTTGAAAAAATGCCCAAGTTCCCAAAGGGAACATTAAGAGCCCAAGGGCATCCCGATAGAGCCTAAGTGTGGACAAAATCCAAAATTGTTTAGCTACACTGCCAGAATAACAATCTATGTATCCTACAGTATACTACAGTAATAGAGTATAAAAAAAATACCTATAAATGAGGACGTTGACAATGTAAACAACGTCAATGTAAACAAGAATCAGGCACACAAAAAGGCCCAAAGTCGGAACCAACTGAAATGTTATCAGATGCAAAGCTAGATCTTCATACGAAGAAAAAACGATACATTGGATAGAATATGCAAGACTAAACGGCCCAACACCCCTAGGGTGAGGACGTAACCCTGGGGAAGAAACAGAAAAATATTCTGTAAAAAATGTTAAACTCCCAAGAAATTTAATAAAAAATTTCAATAAAAAATAGCCAAAAAGCTTAAGAGTTTAACAGGAAGGGTTCATCAAAGGATAGGAAAGGAATACTTAACAAACAGTGGAATAATCATTTTTAAAAATTATGATGTCAGGCATATGTCCCAAAATTGGGAAACATAAAATAATTTTATAAATATTATAAGGTTACAGCCCTGAATGTCCAAAACCACCACTAAACGCTTCCTTCATCCAATTACAGCCTTGTATCCACCAATTCTTGCATTGATTTGTGTCTGGCATCCTCAAAATGAAAGTGTCAATGACACTGTAGCTTAACTTGTGTGTTGTGTTTGATGAAAAGGATAATGTTCAATGCTTATGAAAGGATTATGAAATAAGACAAGACTTGCGATAATTGGGAATATGTTCATTTCTGTTCCCTGTATGCTATGTTTTTGATAAAAAAATAATATGAGGTGTACACTGTACTAAAGAGCTGAGGGCTGGGTTAATATGACCTTACAGTTAATGTATGTGGCCCTCACAGTTAACGTATATCAACGAAAATTACCAAGATACAGTGAAATTATTCCAAAACGAGTCATCCTATCAAGTTACATTGAAATCCCTTCATAAATATGGCCTGTAGACTGTGCTAAAGGTTTTTGGGCTTCGGGCTCCTGGAGCCGTCAGTTTCCCAATTGCATCCAAAGGGGACGTTCTCATCTAGACATTATTTGACATCAACCTACCAAGTTACATTGAAATCCCTTCATAAATATGACTTGTAGACTGTGGTCAAGGTTTTTGGGCTTTGGGCTTGGGCAGCCATCATGGTTGAATGATCGCAACCAAAAGGGGACATTCTCATCTGGGCATCATCTGGAGTGATCCTACGAAGTTACAATGAAATCCCTTCATAAATATGACCTGTAGACTGTGCTCAAGGTTTTCGGGCTTCAGGCCCCTGAAGCCATCACAGTTGACCAATCACGACCAAAAGGGGATGTCATCATCTAGGCATTATATGGAGTCAAACTAACAGGTTACAATGAAATCCTTCCATAAATATGACCTATGGGCTATGCTAAAGGTTTTGGGGTTTTGGGCTCGGGCAGCCATCAAGGCTGAACGATTGTGACCAAAAGGGGACGTGCTCATCTAGACATTATTTGGAGTCAACCTACCAAGGTACAATGAAATCTCTTCATAAATATCACCTCTAGACTGTGCTAGTGGTTTTGGGGCTTCAGGCCCTTGTAGCCGTCACAGTTGCCCAAAAGGGGCTGTTCTCATCTAGACATTATATGAAGTCAACCTACCAAGTTACAATGAAATCGCTTCATAAATATGAACTGAAGACTGTGCTAAAGGTTTTCGGGCTTTGGGCTCGGGCAGCCATCATGGTTGAATGATCGCAACCAAAAGGGGACATTCTCATCTGGGCATCATCTGGAGTGATCCTACGAAGTTACAATGAAATCCCTTCATAAATATGACCTGTAGACTATGCTCAAGATTTTCGGGCTTCGGGCACCTGTAGCCATCCCAGTTGACCAATCATGACCAAAAGGGGATGTCATCATCTAGGCATTATATGGAGTCAACCTAACAAGTTACAATGAAATCCTTCTATAAATATGACCTATAGAGTATGCTAAAGGTTTTTGGGCTCGGGCAGCCATCAAGGCTGAATGATCACGACCAAAAGGGGGCATTCTCATCTAGACATTATTTGGAATCACCCTACCAAGCTACAATGCAATCCCTTCATAATTATGACCTGTAGACTGTTCTAAAGGTTTTCGGGCTTCGGGCCCCTGTAGCTGTCACAGTTGCCCAATCGTGTCCAAAAGGAGACGTTCTCATCTAGACATTATATAAAATCAAACCTATCAAGTTACAATGAAATCCCTTCATAAATATGACCTGTAGACTGTGCTAAAGGTATTTGGGCTTTGGGCTCAGGCAGCCATAATGGTTGAATGATCGCAACCAAAAGGGGACAATCTCATCTGGGCATCATCTGGAGTGATTCTACGAAGTTACAATGAAATCCCTTCATAAATATGACCTGTAGACTGTGCTCAAGATTTTCGGGCTTCAGGCACCTGTAGCCATCACAGTTGACCAATCATGACCAAAAGGGGATGTCATCATCTAGGCATTATATGGAGTCAACCTAACAAGTTACAATGAAATCCTTCCATAAATACGACCTGTAGAATATGCTAAAGGTCTTTGGGCTCGGGCAGCCATAAAGGCTGAATGATCGTGACCAAAAGGGGATGTTCTCATCTAGACATTATTTGGAGTCATTCTACCAAGCTACAATGCAATCCCTTCATAATTATGACCTGTAGACTGTTCTAAAAGTTTTCTGGCTTCAAGCCCCTGTAGCTGTTACAGTTGCCCTATCATGTCCAAAAGGGGACGTTCTCATCTAGACATTATATGAAGTCAACCTACCAAGTTATAATGAAATCCCTTCATAAATATGACCTGTGGACTGTGCTTTAGGTTTTCGGGCTTTAGGCTTGGGCAGCCATCATGTTTGAATGATCGCACCCAAAAGGGACAATCTCATCTGGGCATCATCTGGAGTGATGTTACAAAGTTACACTGAAATCCCTTTATAAATATGACCTGTAGACTGTGCTCAAGGTTATCGAGCTTCGGGCACCTGTAGCCATCACGGTTGACCAATCACAACCAAAAGGGGATGTCATCATCTAGGCATTATATGGAGTCAAACTAACAAGTTACAATGAAATCCTTCCATAAATATGACCTTTTGCCTCTGCTAAAGGTTTTTGGGCTCGGGCACCCATCAAGGCTGAATGATCGCGAACAAAATGGGACGTTCTCATCTAGACATTATTTGGAGTCATCCTACCAAGTTATAATGAAATCCCTTCATAAATATGACCTGTAGACTGTGCTAAAGGTTTTCAGGCTTCGGGCCCCTGTAGCCGTCACAGTTGCCCAATCAGGACCAAAAGGTGACTTTCTCATCTTGACATTGTATGAAGTCAACCCACCAGGTTACAATGAATTTCCCCAATAAATATGACCTGCAGACTGTGCTAAATGTTTTCAGGTTTTGGGCCCGGGCAGTCGTCACGGTTGGCAGATCACGCCCAAATGGGGAAATTCTCATCTAGAGATCATAAGGAGTCATCCTACCAAGTTACACTGAAATCCCTCCATATTAAACATGACCTGCACACTGTGCTAAAAGTTTTTGGGTTTCGGGCTTGAGCAGCCATCATGGTTGATAGATCATGCCCAAAAGGTGACGTTCTCATCTAGGCATTATACAGAGGCAACCTACCAAGTTACAATGAAATCCCTTCATAAATACGACCTGTAGACTGTGCTAATGGTTTTCGGGTTTTGGGCTCGGGCAGCCATACCGGTTGCCCGATCATGACCAAAACAGGACGTTTTCATCTAGACATGACCCCAAACCTGCATATGAAATTTTGTAACGATCAGACAAAAATTGCGGGGGTAGCCCGTGCTGAAGGAAAATGTGAACAGACTCACAGACTTCCGCACACATGATGGCAATAGCTTATCTTGACCATGTCAAGTTAAGCTAAAAAGGAGATTTTAAAGCACAGATGTCATTTCATTGTTGATGACTTTAGGCCAAACAAAGAAAGATGTTGGTGCCAATTCCGGTCACTTCCTGTCGTCTGCACATGTGCAGAGAGTAAATGTATGGAGGGCCAGATAGGATTTTAATTTTCGGTTTTGCAAGCAAATTTGGGGGATTAGGGGGTTCAAAATTTGTGTTTGGCCCTTAATAACTTTGAGTTAGCACCAGCTAGTCTGGGCCATTGGTTTACAGTGTAAAAATATAGTATCATTGGAGAAGTTTTCAGATGAAGAATATTGACGAGGTAGATTTTCAATGATCTGGGACATGCATGACATGAAAAGAATTTTTTTAATAGCCTATATAATTTGCAAGTACTTCTATTTATGCATGACTGGTCCAATAATATCCTCCCTGTAAGCTTTAACAATTGCTTTACATTGTGTGAAAATCCAACAGGTATGATCACAAGACAAAGTGGCAAAATCTATACAGGGAAACCGAGAACCAAGTTTTCCGCTGATCTTCCCTTACATACTTTTCCCCGAGCTTGGAATGAAATACCCCGCGTTAACCATGAATATAGTCGCCACAAATTTAAGAAGACACTATTTGAGAGTTATTTAAATAAGTATTCTGATATCGTAGTCTGTCGTAACCCCAGATGCCCTGATTGCATTGTAAACCCAGTGTAATTCAAACAAAAAATGAAAACACAGAACTGTATGCAGACTTTGTATGTATATATATATATACGTATGTATGTGTATATGTATATATGTGCGTGTGTGTACACTTTCACACTGTTGTGTGTATTTTTTACACTGTTTGTATTTTTTTTACACTTGCTACACTTTTGTGTGAATTTGTATGTTTGTATGTTTGCGTGCATGAATTTGTTTGTGTAATCCAGGATCTCTCAGTCTCTGAGTTTAACTGTTTAACTGGTAGACATAACACTGGTTTCTCATATCCCGCAAAATGACTGTCAAGCTATCGATATAGACGCGCGATGTAATCAACATTGTAATCAACATTGTGTTAAATTGCCCACCACTTACTGACTCGAAAGTGTCTATAATGCTGCCAAGCATAAGTGAATTCTTTATCAGTTCTTAAGTGAGTTTGAAATGCTGCCAACCTTTGGTACACGCCCTAAAGGGAGCGTCAGGAAGACAGCCAAATAGGCTATGGCACCCCCTACAGTATACAACAGTTTCTAATTTGTATATCTTTGTGTTTGTATTTTTTCTTTTGTATACTGTAAATAAAAAGAATTGAAATTGATGAAGAATATTGACGAGGTAGATTTTCAATGATCTGGGACATGCATGACATGAAAAGAATTTTTTTAATAGCCTTATTATCAAATTTCATAAACGTGATAATGTATGAAACACTTGAGATTTGAAACCTTCAACCATGGTTATACAGAGGAGCCCACTTAATTGGATATCTCTGGACTGAATAACCTGTTAATTGAATATAATTTCCCAACACAAAACCATTTACCATACCTCCAGTACAAATTTGACCTGTTAATTGAATAAAGGTTATAGAATAAACTCCTGTTAATTGAATAAAAAACCTTGTAACCTGCAAAGCAATTACCCTAACTCTCCCCAGTTTTCCTTTGTTTATAGACCTATTTGGCCTCAGTAAATCCAATACAGGCATTTAATCTGTTATATCTTGTTTGACAGAGCTCATGGAGCTCTGTCAAACAAGATATAATAGAATAAATGCTAAGTTTATCTCTAGAATACAGGTAAGTGACACAATCCCTGTTAATTGAATACTCCTGTTAAACGGAATAGTTTTCATTGGCAAAGTAGCTATTCAATTAACATGGTTCCACTGCATCCATACAAATTTTGTTAAATATACAACATCAATGCACATTTTAGCTGTTGTGTACAAAGACTATTTGGAGCACAAAGCTTTTGTTCACGCCATTCTCATATATTTCGAAGAGAATGGGTGCTGAGTGTAGAGCATATACTGTGTCTTCATTCAGTAGAGAAACACACATGTTGTTTTAAACATAATCACACTTCATGTTCCAAGTCAGTCAAAGCACCTGTTTGTTTTTTTTCCTATTAGAAACAAAGGCTCGTCTTTGACTCACCTTCATTTCTGATAGAAAAGAAAACGTGTGCTCTAACCTTTAAATAGAATCTAGTTCATACCTTTCATTTGTGAATAGTGACAGTGTATATGTTCCAGGATTAGTGGCAGAGTCCCTGACAAGAAATGTACCCTCCTTGTTTTGTTCAGCCAATAGAGACTCTGTCTGTTGTCTTGATATATCTTTATGGTACCAGCTGAAAGAGACAAAAAGCAAATTTGATGATTAAGCTTAATAAAGATGAGAATGAGAATGTTGTTTGTTGCAAGTTGTCAGTCAGGAACATTTCCATGGAGCAAATGGGTTAATTTCAACATAAAACACATGCCACTGTCCACCATCATTTACATTTTGCTTAACTTTCAGCATATATATGTCAGAAACTTAAAAGCTTTCAGTTGAAAAAATTCTCCATACTGCAGATAGAAATTTATCCAATTATATATTATATAAGAGAGCTCAACATGCTGTGCCAAACATGAAATAATTGAAAATAATAATGATTATGAAATAATTGGAAAAATTCCTGGACTTGCATGTGTATTTGGAGTTATTCTATTACATCATTAAAGTGTAATTGTTGCAAGCCATATGGCAGTTTATGGACCAGTCTGTTAATTCAAAATGTGTGAATTATTGACTGCAGCAAATCTGAGGCCAACATACACATTAATGGTTGACTGGTATGTCCATAAACTGCAGTATGGCTCACAACCTCATGCAGTATCTGTTAAATATTACTCTCTAAATTATACTGAAACTACTTCTGACAAGAACATATTGCATCACCAAATGCATATGTCTGCATTATTATTGTTATTCTCAAATTCAAACTAGAGATGGTCTGTTGCCCACTATACCCCCACCTTGGCATGCCACCTAGTGTGGGTGATTGAAAGAGGCATTTCAAATTTTGTAAGTAAAAAAATACAACATGGCCGCACGTCGGCCATCTTGAACCAAATCAGGAAAAAAATTATGTCACGCACTGCTCCTCATCATGTCGATCATTTATATTGAGTTTTATGACAATGCAGCAAAAACTGTAGAAATAGTTCGCTCCACAAGTATTTTGCAAAATCTCATTTCATAGAATATGGCCATCAGTCAGCCATCTTGAATCTGATCGGGAAAAAAATTATGTCACGCACTGCTCATCATCATGTCGATCATTTATATTGAGTTTCATGACAATGCAGTAAAAACTATAGAAGAAGTTTGCTCCACAAGTATTTCGTAAAATCCAATATGGCCGCCAGTTGGCCATCTTGAAACCTAGTAGGAAAAAAATTATGTCACGCACTTCCCTTCATCATGTTGATCATTTTTGTGAAGTTTCATTAAAATGAGGCTAAAACTGTGGAAGTAGTTCCCTCCACAAGTTTACATGTGCAACGGACCGACGACGACAGACCGACTGACCTGACCCGACCGACCGACAGACAGACAAGTTGACTCCTATATACCTGACCTAAACTTTGTTTTGTGGGGGTATAAAAAGAAGTAAAAATTTTATAGTAAATTTCCTTTCTTATTATACCTACCGAAATTGTTTACAACAGGCTTGCACTACAGTGGAAGAACCTAACTTGGATAAAATACTCTCTATTTTAATCTTTCCCAAGATTTGGGAGAGAAAAGTGGTGTAAAAACACCACGAAAAAATAAGCCAAAACTGGGCCGAGCGCCATCGGCGCACACCCAGTATGGGATGCTCTTCCATAGTACAAATCCGTGACTTCCGTCACAGTGCGCAATGCATCAATTCGTCATTCTTTTGATTCCGAACAACACAGGAGTTATGTGATCAGCGGGGAGGAAGGATTCTTACCCGAATAAGAAGACGGGAGGGCCTCCATGTAAACAATTTCGGTAGGTATAATAAGAAAGGAAATTTACTATAAAATTTATACTTCTTATCAACCTACCTCAATTGTTTACAACAGGCTGAATAGACAAAAGGCCGTAGGGAATCACATAACCAACCCACACATAACTCAATAGCACTGGGACCATGGACAGAGGAAGAGATCCCTCGGCCTATCAAACCATAGCATCACAAACATTAGAAAAGCTAATGAAAGATGAGGCGTATGGTGAAGTGTGACGCACAGACAGAAAGGGCAGTAACAGCACAAAGCTGGAACCGACCCTGAAAAAAGCTGAAAAGCTTGGATAGACAACATCCTGAGCCGAAGAAAGAGGGCCCCAAGGGTCTCTGTTGGCTCCTGCAACTGTCGCAGAGAAAAGGAGAATGTAGCATTTCTCCAGAAGGCTGCCAGTATAACATCAGTCATCCGACAACATGACAGAGTTATTAAAAGAGGAAGACAATGCACGCACCCCGAGGCAGAAAAAACAATTGGTAATACAATCACCAGTAGCTAGACAAGCGGAAGCTGCACGAATAGCAAGACAAGTCCATCAAGAAATGGATGCAGGAGAGATCTGGCATGTGGGAAAACGCATATTCATCCAGGATAAAGGCGTGAACGCCCCCCACCCCCAAGCAGAGCAGCGCCCAAGAAAGTGACCATCTTGGAGTAAACTGCAAAGTCCTAGGCCTTTTCAAAGAAAAGAACTGAACAAGCTTGGAGAGGCAAGGATGAGTGTCGAAACAATGCGGTATCACAAAGGAAAAAATGTCTCCGAAGCATGGACAAGTACCCATTGCTGGAGACCCCCAGAAACAAACATATACCAGAAAAATCCGCAAGCAGTGTGATCGAAGGAGTGACAGAAGCAACAGAGTGATCGCACACCATCGACAGAAGAACCTTCCACTTAGCCACAGAGGCTAAACCAGTGGAGTGAGTGCCTCCTTGAAGAAAAGCAATTCCACTGCGTGTCTCGAAAAACCACTACGGAGGAGACAGGACCCGATAAAAGACATGTGCGAAGGCACAATGAAGTCAGGTCAACTTGAAAACCTCCCGGGCGACTTTGGCAAAGAAAGTCGCGAGGTAGAGGGAGACATTCCGGAACCGCCGCTAACAGAGAGCGGAGCAGATTGATCCACACCCACCGAAGCGATGGGTGTGATCGAAAAGATTCGACGACTGCAGGTTCATATCTGGGTGAGAACCTGAGGCGGAATCGGAACCGGTAGGAAGGTGTAGCCGACAAGACCATCCCAAAGGAGGGCCAGAGCGTCCACGGCGAAAGCCAGAGCATCTGGACACGGGGACACAAAAGTGTCCACCTGATGGTTCCAATTAGTCACAAGAGATCGATGGAACCCGCCATGTGGAGCATCCACCTGGTGGAAATGACCCTGCCCCGACGGGACAGGGAGTCGGCTAGGATGTTCAGGCGACCGGGAATGTGACGAACAGGCGTGGACATCCGGAGCGAGCAGTATAAGATCCCAAGCCAATTCGTACATTGGAACAGAGTGCGTGCCATCCTGGTTCCGAATGTAAGCAACCACCGTGGTAAGTCCAACGGAACACCCTGTGAAAGCCACTGGACATCCGCCCAGAGGAGAAGGTGAGGATAAAGATAGTCTGGAAACTGAAGCACCAGATCCAGAAAATCTACATTTGGCCTCCAACGACTGAGCAGAAAGTGTTGGGGAGGTCTGACACGCAGCCGACCTAGAGGAATGAGATCTGTCACCGAACAGCAGAGACCGATTAGCCGGAGAAAACTCCGAGCTGTCGTGGATGTTGACTGGGACTGTGTCGGAGCAAAAGCTGAGAGAATCACAGCCTTTGCCTGGGGAACCGCCACCAAATTGAATTGTGTGCAGAAAGCCATCCCCAGATGATAAAACGACTGAGAAGGGACCAGGTCCGACTTCTTCTCGTTGACTCTGAAACATAGCGACGTGAGCAAGCTCAACAGAGTGGCGACATCCGACTCCAGGAAGGCAGCATGGGAATGCCCCTGGAGGATATCGTCCAGATATGCCGAAGTAGTCACCCTGGACTGTGTGCGATGGAAAGCTATCACATGCGACATCAGTCTGGTGAAGGACCAAGGAACCAGGTTGAGGCCGAAAGGCATGGCCTTGAACTGGTAAACTCGCCCCAGAAAAATGAACCTGAGATACTTCCGTAACGCCCAATGAATCGGAACGTGAAAGTAAGCGTCTCGCAGGTCGAAGCTGGAAGCGAAATCTCCCTGGTGAATTGAACGGAGGACCGACCTGAAAGTCTCCATGCTGAACTTGGGAGCAATGATAGACTGGTTCAGGAAACTCAGATCGAGAACCGGTCGGAGTCAGCCGTCCTTCTTCGGCACCAAGAACAGGCGGGAATAGAAACCCACTGACCTAATGTTCTTGATGACCTCAATCGCCCCCTTTGTCAGGAGATTGTCTATCTCCATGGACAAAAGTTCCCGACATAAAATGTCTGAAGGAACTGTGGTTGGAAAAGGCTCCCCGGACAGAGTGGAGTGCCGTCGGAAGGATATTCGCAGCCTGGACCAAACAACATCTAACATCCAAGGATCGGATGTGATGGTGGGCCACGGTCTGCGAACTCTGCTATCCTTCCCCCAACCTGGGATGAGTCGAGGTGAGGACCTTCATTGCGAACCCCGACGAGGCTCGCGAGAGGAGAAAACACCTCTACTGAATGAAGAATCCTGGGAGTTCCCTCAAGACTGCCGACGCGTACCCTTACACCTTGAGTAAGAAGCAGAAGCGGTGGCAGAAGGATCAGCCCCCTTTGCTTCGCAGAGGAAGCAGAGGGTACTTGTTAGGCTTGGAACGGCCCGTGCCTACCTAGAAGGCTGATCAAGCTGAAGAAACAGCAGCTGATCGTTGGAATGACGAAGGACGTCATCCCGGACCGTCAACACAGAATCATGGAAAAGTTGCGGACCTGTCAAAAAAGCAGATCGAAGAGCAGCGTACTGCTCCTCAGGAAGGGATCGGCTTGTGTCCCGCACAGAGTCCCTTCGAACTAATTCCAGATTAGCCGTGTTACAGGCATGCGTGTAAGATGCATGAGCACCTTGGACAGCACACGCAAAGAAGCCTGAACCTCGTCAATCTTATCTGACGGCAGATAAGCAGCAAAAGCTGAGACGACGTGATCGGAGAGAGAAAGCATACCAAGCATCTCTCTCGATAAGCCCAACGTGGACTCCAGAGTCGTCATCGGAATGATGGCAGACTTGGACTTGGAAAGCCCGAGGGAATTGGAGTCCTGATCCAAAACCGTCAAAGTCCGGTAGACTGACGGATTGGCGGAATCGTAGGAACGATAACTCGCCGGAGGCAAAAAGGTGTCAACCCTGGTGAAGAACAGAGCCTTCATAGCCTTGGAACGTAGCTTGGAGTCCAAGGCTGAAAATGCGTCAACCAACTGTACCGAAGGGCATGGTCGAAGACGCCCAGAAGCAGGTTGCTCCATAGACTGTTGGCGCGCGACCGATGATCGTGACCTGGCTGACACTGTCGACTGGTTAGATGGTTTGAGATCCGGAAGGAACCCAAACACGAAATCAAGAGCTGCCCCCAAGTCCGAAGACTGCTGGCTCTCGACATCAAGCATGTCTGACTCTTCCCCCGAGGCGGAAGACACATAGCCCATCGTGGGCAAACCAGCCGACACCTCCCATGGTGTCGGAACACCAGGGGATCAGAAAACGGCCTGTTTCCAATCCCGGGAGGCGGCGCCATAGGAGGCGCCTGGAAACCACTCGCTGCCCTCGCTGGAAGCAACAGGAAGGCTCGTTGACAGAACTTGAGCGAGTAAGGAGAGGGCCTCCCTAAGCTCACTGCCCGTACTGGCCGGTTCGACAGAGGAACGAACCGGCAAAGTGGCTTCACCACTGACCCTCTGAACCAGCGAAGGGTCACGATCCTCCAAAAGACCCGACGTGGGACGACGGGCGGCAGCCGAAAACGTCTGAAGCCAGACGTGTATAGGGGTGTGACACACCCCGAGGATCAACATAGCAGGAACTCATGAGAGTCACCGCTGACCTCTGCAGGGCAGAAGGTCCAGGCTGCACAAAAGACGTTGGACCCCCAAAACTGGTCGTGTGGCCAGAATGAGGGACGGAAACGCCACGGAGTTCATAGTGTCCCCACTAAGAACAACCGAATCCAAAGACAACTGTGGTGCTCGACGGCGCAGAGACCACAGGAGAGGGTCCGGCCGGCAGCCACTTCCAACTTCGCCGAGTTGAAGTCAGGGAAGGCTGAGGCCGATACCCCCATGTCTACACAACCAGACACCGCAGCAGACCACTGCAGGTATAAAACTACTGTGCTCAATGGCTGAGAGGACACAGTATGGGGTTCAGCCGGCAGCCCCATTTGACTTCGCCGAGTGGAAGTCTGGGAAGGCTGAGGCCGAAACCCCACAACCACACTACAGACATCCCTGCAGACCCTGGCAGGGAGAAGCCGAGGCCGGCTAAAAACGGTGCCCAAGGACGTTGTAGACGGAACAGCAGTAGCAGCAGATACGACGGGAGCTGTTGGAACTGGCGGAAAAGCGGAGAGAGCCACCAAGCTCGGCCTCCAAAGGAGGAGTCACAACCCTAGTGACAGCCTCAGATGTCGACTGGAGAGGGCGCATAGTCCCGGAACCAGGCATCTCTACACCAGAAAACCAACAGCTCCCGCTGTATCCACCACGGTAAAACACTGCACATTCCCCACGGAAGGGGAATAACTCTCACCAGACATGGTCGAATCAGGAAGCCCCGAAACGAAAGCGGTCCCCACCCCCCACTGGTGTGGGAGGAGCTGCACATCCCCCACGGAGGAGGAGCAATTCTCATCAGACGTGGACGAATCGGGCGACCCGAAATGAAAGCGTTCACCACCCCCCGGGAGGAGCTGCACATCCTCCACAGAGGGGGTCAAACTCACATCAGACGTGGTCGAGTCAGGGGTGGGGGTGGGGGTGGGGGGGCTGGGGGGGGTGGGGGACAAGGGACAACCCCCCCCCCCCCCCCCCCCCCCCCCCCCCCCCCGGGTGCGGGAGGAGCTGCACATCCCCCACAGAGGGGGTAAACTCACATCAGACGTGGTCGAGTCAGGAGGCTCCCGAAACGACTGCATTCCACACCACCCGCGTGTGCGGACGAAACGGACACGAGAACGCACCAATTGCGAGGGCAAAAGGAATTGCCCTAAAGGAACCGAACTGGAAAGAACAGAGGTGAGAGCAGTAGAAGAAAAAAGGTGAACTCAACAGAAACAGAAAGTAGAAGAACACCCTCAACTACGAGAGAAGGTGGCAGAACCCAGACAGCCGACACCTACTCCAATAAAATTTTTTATCAACCGAAAAAATTCATTGTCGAATCGCGATGACACGATGTCGCAAAACATTCGAGAAAACGGAATAGTAATTAATAAACAATGAGAATGTGGTTGAAAATATAAACGAGAATATATAAAACACAGTCCTGTTATTATACGATCTTCAGATCCATAATTCAAGTCACAGGAATACCATTATCCACGAGTTGAATTATCACTGTTTCATAATGCAAATGGCGGAAACACATCCTGCTCGTGCCTCGGATAGAAAAAGAATGACGAATTGATGCATTGCGCACTGTGACGGAAGTCACAGATTTGTACTATGGAAGAGCGTCCCATACTGGGTGTGCGCCGATGGCGCTCGGCCCAGTTTTGGCTTATTTTTTCGTGGTGTTTTTACACCACTTTTCTTTCCCAAATCTTGGGAAAGATTAAAATAGAGAGTATTTTATCCGAGTTAGGTTCTTCCACTGTAGTGCAAGCCTGTTGTAAACAATTGAGGTAGGTTGATAAGAAACTGCTTATCAAGGCCTATTTTTCAAATGTTTTATTCCTCAAATTTAACAAAGAATACCACAAGATATTTCAAAATGTTGAGTAACACTAAAAGTATTAATAACTAATTAACCCTTTACCTAACAAATCAGAAGCATCTGCCCCCCCCCCCCCCCCAATATGCAGATTTGGCAGCTGAAAAAATATTATTTTTCCAAATATTTCAACAAAACTATATCATGTGACATCTCATTGGAATGGGTTTTGTAAAAATTTTGTAAAAAATACGAAAAAATAATATTTTAATAATAAATTTTGATATCGCCTGCATTGGGTAAAGGGTTAAATATACAACAGGGGTGGAACAATAAGGAGGGGCAAATTGGTGGGGGGGGGGGGGGGGCAACTGTACATTTTTAATATTATATTTCTTTATTGGAGTATATTGGCACTTTCGACAGCCAGGGTCACTCGTGTCGGACACTTTTACTGGTGAAGGAAGCTGGAGTACATGGAGAGAACCACCAAGCAACTATCAGATTCTCCAAAGTACTAACTCCACACAAGCAGAGTTAGCATTGGTTAAAGACAGGTACACCATTGTTGTGCATTACGCCTTAGTACACAGCACCACTGTGCCCCCAAGTGGGCAATCAGAATTAAGTGCCTTGCCCAAGGACACAACACAGTTACCCCTGGCAAACCGTAAACCTCTCGGTTTGAAATTCAGTGCCGTAACCACTGAGCCACCATGCTCCCTTTTTATATTATAATCTTTCTGCAAAGTAATTACTCTCTTGGGGAAAATTTTGTCTTCCATTAAGTCTAGAGTTTAATGAGTCCCTGTGAAATAACAGTGACCTACTGCACCTATTTCAAAATGACATGTCAACTCATTTTAAAGATTCTTTAAGTGTACAAAAGGTTGTGTGATATTGAGGCATTTGCATTGTGTTTTTCAGCAAGTCAGTTCATCCCATTTACTCTGGTGTAATGGGTTGAAAGGGACTTGGCCCTCAAATCTGACCTTGCAAGCATTTTGTACAAAATATGTATCCGAGTCTCGCTCTGGGTTCTAAGGGTAGATCACGACTCATCTTCGACTCGTCGTGATCTGCCCTTAGAACCAGGAGCGAGACTCGGATACATATTTTGTACATCCACATAATGGTAATAATCTCTATGTATATTAGCACAATGAGGACATAACACTTTATCAAGTATTCAGTCAACAACCCATAGCCATGACTCGTTGAAAATAGTCGATGACAAACAAAGAAAGTTACACTCAACTAAACAAAAAACAATGGGACTCAGTTTTCAATTCCTTCAACCCAACGGCACATTAAGAAATTCCTTTAGCATGAATAAAATTGAACAAGGTGATAAAATATAGACAATGTTATGCTGAGCATGTGTTTTTTGTCGGGCAATATTTCAAACCAAATTCTATTTAATTCCTATGGCCACCTAAGGGATAGGTGGATAGTTTGCAAAAACAAGGAAATTATATTTTTGAAGTATGCCAGGATCACTTTGAATATATGACGTCACTTCATTCACAATTTTTAGAAGCGTGCAAACCATGATGAGACTGAGATTACATTTCAAAATTTTCTCACTGTAACTTTCTATTTTTACCACAAAAAGCCCAATATGTAAGTATCTCTGGTGGTTCAGTCTAACGTCTCTTTGACAATTCTTAGGGGCTCTAGGGGATCAGTTGTTCAGCCTATTGAGCCAGAAAAAAACATAAATTGAGGTGACAAATGAATAAAGTTTATCTTCTATATGATATGGTCTCAATGTCACATTTTCTCCCTTATTGTCTTGTCTGGTGCACGAGTCAATTAGCAATAAAATGAGACAATGAAAACATGACGTATATGCTGGACTGACTAAGTAAGGAGAGTCCATAGGGGCCACTACTCCAGTTTCCTCTCAATAAATGGAGGATATTTAGTGTTTCTGAGTGGATACTGAAAATTATCTCATGAGTGACCAAGACAAATGTTTATTTTTCACGAGTGTTTGCACCAGCAAAAATAACCATTTGTCTCCATCAAGAGTGAGATAATTTTCGGTATCCACTCAAAAGCACTAGATTTTTTTTTATATTATACCCTTTTTATAAGAATGTGATCATACCCATCGATAATTCCACTTGTTTCAACCTTGAATTGATGCATTGAAGTAAACAGTGCATTGATATGCGGAAGTGATCTGATTGATTCTCTGAACAGGTAGTGTCTTGCGATTTGATTCAGCTGGCGGGTTTCATGCATCAATTCAAGGTGAATATGTGTTGAACTATTGCTGGAAATGATCAGTATCCACTCAAAAACACTATATTTTCTTTTCATTATAAGTTTTTAGAACAAATTGATCATTCTTCAGAGATAATTTGACTCGTATTCACCTTGAAGTCATGCTTTGTGAGCCACGATTTTGATTGATACCATGAAAGTGAAAATTTCTATATCTTCACAGTGGGGGATACGATTTCTATCTTTCCGCAATTTTTTTGATAATCTATCAGTTAGCGTATATTAACCCTTTACCTAACATGAAAAGCAGACGACACTTGCCAAAAAAAATCTTGAATAACTATTTTTTTGCATTTTCTGCCTCAAAAAACATAGGTTATGACCCCTCGTTGGAACAAGCTCTTTGAGCTCGTTCCAACGAGGGGTCATAACCTATGTTTTTGAGACAATAAATGCAAAAATAATTAAATTAATTGGTGATTTTTGAGAATAGTGCTGGCCGGTTTTGGTCATTACGTTGGGTAAAGGGTTAATAGTTTGATCATTTTAAGCACAAACACAGTAAAATGTTTTGGTCAGTTTTTGGTTTTTCAGCTCAGTTTTCCAGTTGTCACAAAAAAATGGGAACTGAATTGGAAAACCCCCAAAACACCCAGCCCTACACTGGGTATTACCAGGTCTTGTTACACCAATGAAACAAAAGTTTGTTTACTGCATTAACCAAGCAATGCTATACCTCCCAGGTACCCAAAAGTGAAGATATTACAAATAACTTACTCATATATCTCAAGACCATGTTTTTTCCTCAAATAATTTGATGGAACATAACCTTTTTTACTGAAAGTATAAAACAAATCACATATAATAACTTCATGAAAAAACAAGCTGAGGTCTTGCCTGCCTTAACTCTTTTCCTGCTGTGGAAGCAGTTTCCTGCCTAGTACAAAATACACATGACCTGATGGCAGTATTACTCTCGTTAACAAAGTATACTCCTAAAAACAGAAATAATCCTTTTATCAAAAATGTCTTGATGCCAAACTCTAGTGAATTTGTCATCAAATCAAGTCATGGCTGCTTTACAGCAGCCATGACTTGATTTCATGAAAATTTCAAGAAATACTTGGCAGGTTAAGATTTAAACATCTGCCTAATAAGGAGGACAACCTACAGAAATAATAACCAAATATGGAAGCAATGGTTTGAATAAGTTCTGAAATGAAACAATTTCAACGAGAGTAAAGCTGGGCACTACTTGGAGCAAATGACCTTGAACTATGACCTTTTAGCTCCAAATGCATTCCAAATCACCGACATCTTATAGGCAATATTGGTGTGAGGTTCTAGTTCAGTGTGCAAAAGGAAACAAAAGTTTACTGCACAGAAACTAAAAACTATTTATAGTGACAGTGACCTTAACCTCTGAGCCCCTTAACATGCAATCTGCGGTTAAAGTTATAGCTTCACTTCATAAGCAAAAGAAAACTACAGTTACTGCATGTAAACAAACAAGGTGCAATGCCACTGGTATCCCCAGCCGAGCAGAAACCATAAATATTGAAATTTTCTGTTGGAAAAAGGCCCATAACTCTAGAAAAAAAATGGTCAAAACATCTTACTTGTGAATATCCTTTCTTCCACAGTGGTATATCAGCATATCAAAGATCATTTAAATCCAACATCCACTGACTGATATATGAAGGTCCAAAGTTGTTATGGACAGACAGACGGATGGACGAATGGATGAACGGACAAACAGACAGACAGATGGAACCCATTTCTATATCCCCTGCAAACTTTGTTTTGGCAGAGAATAATAAAAATCTATTTATAGTAACAGTGACCTTGACCTACTGAACCCAAATGCAATCCCAGCCAGCAACACCAAAGAGAAAATTTGTATATGAAGTTATAGTCTCATAAGCAGCAGAAAACTAAAGTTATAGCATGCAAATCAAAAATAGTAACAGCTACCTACCTCTGACATGTTGACTCTAAACACAATCCCAATCACTGACGACTTATATGCAATCAGTGTATGAAGTTAAAGTTCTTTATGTAAAAGGAAACTAAAGTTATTATACGGAAACCCAAAAGCTATTTATAGTAACTGTGACATAGACGTTTGACCAAAAATGCAACCTCAGTCACCATTGGGCAACCTTTTTATGGGCATATAAAAATTCTGAAAACCAAACATGACTTTCCATCTATACAGTTATGGAATTTAATAGCTTTAACCAAACCACTTTGACAAAATTTTAAGACATCTTTATTCATTTTACCTCATTTCATAGAATATTTTAAGCAAACTAGATATTTCAAATTAGATATTCTAAATTACATTATTGATTTAATAATACAGGCACCTACGAGACCTGTTAACCTCTGAATGCAGCTGTCAGGGAGATTTCCATGCTTGTCAGGGAGATTGCTGTGCACGTCAAAATTCACTGCAATATGACAGAGCCCTTTTTACCCCTAGTGACTGAACGAAAGTACATTGCAAGTTGTGAAAGAATATTTCCTGCATTCATAACATTTGGTTCTTTACATTATTCTTTGGGAGCTTTCAAAAATGATGTCAAAACCTGATGTTATCAATGTACATGTAGGAAAGTGGGGGTAATTCAGCAATCTGAACTTAGTGGCATCCCCCACTCCCCATCCCACCACCTCTCCCCTCACTGAACTATAAAGTACCACTCATCAAAGCCCATTCCCCAAGTTTCAACTTGGCTGAAACGTCAATTTCAGGTGAGTGAAACGAAAATAGGTGACTTTTTGCTACTTACCAAATCCGGACTGGATATTGGAGTTTTTATTTTTCCTTTGACTTTTTTTAGCTTTTATTTGATAAACTTTGTATATAAAAAATATATGCCGATGTTCACTTTGCTCATTTATTTATTTATTTCACTTTGCTCACAGAGAGGTTTCCCTGCATGAAAATCAGCTGTTGATGGAAGGGAAATAACTGCATTCTCCACATACTGTAAATAAAGATATTTATAGACTATTGATCTCCACTTTACCTACAGTTTACATCACATCACACTGATAGTTGGGGAAACCCAGAGAGTAAACAATGGATTATTATTTATTTATTGATGTTTAAGGTCACATATTTATGCACAATGGCTAATCATGACCGTGACAGTTTTACGGGTGGAGGAAGCCGGAGTACCCGGAGAGAACCACCGAGCAACGACGAGCAGCTGCCAGCTCCCCAACATCGTAACTCTGCACTGCAGCACAGGCAGAGTTAGATTTGTTGAAGACATGCGTACCATCGACGTGCAGTACGCCTTAGTACACGGCGTCATCGTGCTCCCACATGGGCAATGGGGGTGAAGTGTCTTGCCCAAGGACACAACGCGGTTGCCGCAGGTGGGATTCGAACCGAGGACCTCTCGGCTTGCAGCCTGCACCTCTACCTACTGAGCCACCGCGCCCCCAGTAAACAATGGAATATAATCAAAATTTTATTATTTTTTTATTGGATTCAAACGTATTTATCAACTATTTGAAAGTAAGATTTATATTTTTATCAACTTTTTCACTCTAAATTTTAATGCGAAATAACGGTGTGACTGTGAGCGGTCAATCTCTATCATCTGGCCAATCACGGTGGAGCCATCGAAATGTGAACAGCCCTGTTTTACCTGTCAACTGGAACACTTAATTCTCTCGCTTACTCTCGCAGATCGTGATTTCCGTATTGTAAACACACAAAAAATGTTGGATTACTGGAAACAGGTTTGGAAAATTACAAAGCGGGAGAAAATAGGGGGTTGCCGTGATGGTGGGAGATTGGATGCCAAACTGGGAGTCTCCCAGCAAAATCGGGAGGGTTAACAGGTCTGGCACCTACCTCAAAAACAGAATAACCTTGTATCTGTGATTGATGAAATGGCTTTTCCGTTAGCTAGTTTCACAGTATAACAACTCATCAATGTCTCATAGTAGTTGAATTTATATACAAGCAAGAACTTACCCTTTACCATTTTTTGCCAACCACCAATAATCTTGGGGTTTGTCAATAACCATATATTCCTGACCCTGAAAAATTTATAATAGATTTTTTAAAATCATATTTTATCCCTTAATGGAATATTTGTGACTTTGATAAGCTCTGAAGCTTCAGAATTGGGATCCCAACATGCAATCCTGATAAAGTCCTGTAGTGAAATTACCGTCAGTGTTTTGACTTTGCTGGAGGGCAGTTAAACACCACTAGACTTATAGGCTGTGATGTACTGGAACATCTGGAATATTTCCCAAACCCTTTTGGGTTAACTCTTAAAGGCCTATTTCTGACTGAACAAATTTTACTTCCTAAGAACACTGTTGCCCATCATATAATCTTTGGGTAAGCTTGCATGATACAATCTAGGTGCATTGGTAATTGTTTCTAGACAAGTCTTGGCTGCCTATGTAGGCAACCAAGACTTGTCTAGACACACCCGCAAACCCACAGAACATAAACTGTCAGGATACAATTCCGTGGGCAATTCTGGAATACTAGTGATTACTAGTGACATTCTGGGCAAGCACAGACAATGCACAATATGAATCTGGTCATTTTTGTTGCCGTTTATCATCCTGGAAAATCATTTTGAATAAACACCCTCAACAGGAAATTTTCCTATTATTTTTGACATGTGCAGTTCAGTGTAATTAAGTTTAGGGTGATCCTGCGGAGAATTTGTGAAATTACACATCTGAGATGAATAACGGTTACTTGCATGAGAAATCCAATAATTTGTAATGATTAAATTAAAAAGATTTTAAAGAAACAAAACATTTTGTGTATCTATTACAGATAGTAGGAGAAAAATAGATGAAAGAAGGCAAAGTAGGAAACTTGAGTTTCTTTTAGGCTGAACATTAATGTGACCATTTTGTTCCTTGTGAACAGGTGAATTATCCAGGAATTAGACATTTGTTGGAATGGGAAGGAGGCATTATGTTTCCTAATATTGTGATTAACTAAGAGATATACTTCCCTCATATAGGTGATAAAGTGTCAGTATGGGCCGATCACTGGGAAAAGGTGCAGGTGGATAAATCAAAAAATGTTTCAGTAGCAACAAACACACTCATAGGATAGGGAATTGAATTGAATGTAGGAAAAAAAAGTACTCTCTATAATTTTTTTCTGGGGTAATTTGCTCTTATTTTCTAACCAGGGTACAGATTGTTCGGCAAACTATAGTGCATATGTCAAACAAAATAGAAAATAGTATCTAAATCAAATCGTTATTAGATCATTGTTTTCAACTGCCTGACACTTCCTCAAACTGCATCATTCTGATTTTATACGCTAGAGTCATCATGGACTGGTCGTAATCCATGCGTGGGTAGTACTGTCAACGCATGCATTTACTGGGAATAAAAGTCATCATCAGCAAAATTTCAATTAATGAAGCACCGGGTTGTACCCGGTGCTTCATTAATTGAATTTTTGATGATTATTCCTATAATTAGTGTTTGGAATCTAATAGCATTGTGTCCGTGGAAATATTGCCCACCCGTGGAAAGAGACCAGTCCATGTATGGAAAATCTACAGTCCTTTCAGGGTTAACACTTCAAGTCATTTCTGATATGCTTTGTGACCCAAGAAGATCTCCTATACTGTGTAATCATGATGGTGTCTTTAAAACAGTTACCATACTTTATTGGTAGTGATCTCTTGTCAAGTCATGGCTTCCTATACAGGCAGTCAAGGTTTCAAGAGAAATTACTGTCAAGTAGTTAAGACTTCCAAGCTGAGGAATAGTGGAAATCCTAGTAAACTACCTTGACCTTGACCCTGCATAGCAGCATCCTAACAAAAAAGCAGGACCTGATAACCATTTTGTTCTAAGTGACCTTTTTATGTTTTTGATATTTATTTGGGTTTAACGACACTTTCAACAGCCAGCGTCACCTAGTGTCAGACAGTTTTGTTGGTGGAGGAAGCCAGAGTACCTGGAGAGAATCACTAAACAGCTGTAAGTAACTGTCAGACTCCCCAATGTACTAATTCTGAAAAAGCAGGGTGAGCAATGGTTGGATTCAAGTGCACCGTCGATGTGCAGCAAATATTTCCCATAATGCAACTAGGAATTTAACCAATTCATCTTGTTTGACAGAGCTTAGTGAGCTCTGTCAAACAGATTGAATCAGTTAAATGCCTCATTGCATAAATGATAAAAAAAATTTGCAGCTTCACATTTTGACATCTTTGTGCAGCGAGTTAAAGGAGCATTCAAAATTCTCTGTCCACTTTTGGAATCATAGTACACTAAACTGTCACTAGTAATGAGTTGATTAATTGGCATACTAACTGGAGCTGAAATGGTTTTCTTGATCAATAAATCACATGGATTAACCTTGGTTAACCAATGAATCACTTGCCCTAATAGGTAGCTGAATAATTGCCATACCGTTGATGATTTACAGCATTAACCCTTTACTCAACATAACGGACAATACCAATCAGCGCCATATACAAAAATCTCCAATCAAATATAATAATGTTTTCAATTTTTGTCTCAAAAAACATAGCCTACGATCCCTCATTGGAATGAGCTCATTGAGCTCATTCCAAGGAGGACATTTAATCTGTGTTTTTAAGACAAAAATTGAAATTGTTTGGTAATTCAAGAATTTACTTTGCAAGTATCGTATGCTACCCGCATTTGGTAAAGGGTTAAGAAAGACCATTTCCAGCTACTGATACAGTATAATGATCATGCAAGTGAACAAGTATGTTAGTTCGTAACTTGCATGCTTTACTCTGTCTCATATAATTGATGTGAGTCAGAGTGACAATGTTTACCTGTTTTGGAGCAAGTTTGTTCCTTTCTTAACCCATATAATACAGTAGTTCAAAAGTAACAGTTAAACGATCAATTACTTTTTGGATCGATCAAAACATTGATCATTGGTTAATTGATTAATCGGTAAACCATTTCAGCTCTATGGCATACAAGTGGCCATCAGCTGATATCCGACCATTGTTTCAGCCATCAGAAGTGAGGGTAAGCACTGGCAAATGCTGAATTTCAAAAAGAAAAGATTTGTTAACACTTTCATGTTACTACACCTTTTGACAGATCAAAACATTGATCATTGGTTAATTGATTAATCAAAAGACTGTTTCAGCTCTATGGCATACAAATGGCCATCAGCTAATATCCGACCATTGTTTCACCCATCAGAAGTAAGGGTAAACATTGGCAAATGCTGACTGTCAAAAAGAAAAGATTTGTTAACACTTTCATGTTACTACACCTTTTGACAGATCAAAACATTGATCATTGGTTAATGGATTAATCAACTAGAGGGGGTATCAGTACCACGTGGCTCACCAACAGGTGGCCAATGTAAAGGGGTTGGAGTAAAAAAAAAAAAGTTCAAAACCTGCACACAAAAGTCCAAAATTAAAGTAAATAAGCAGCTAAAAGGTCAAATAATATAATAATAGCCCCTAAGAAGCATGTTAACATAAAATAGGAACCATGGCAATATGCTACAAGGTAAGTCGCCACTTTGAAGAAAAGAGAGACAAACCTCAAAACCTGTACATAAAAGTAAAAAAAAGTATCACATTTGTTTCAAAGGGGTAAAATTGAGAAAAATACTCTGAAATGTTACATTAACCACCATGGCAATATGCCAGTAAGGTAAAACTCTACTTGAAAAATAACCACTTGGAAGAAAGGAAAGACAAACCTCAAAACCTGCACATACAAGTAAAAAAAGTATCACATTTGTTTCAAAGGGTTAAAATTGAGAAAAATACTCTGAAATGTTACATTAACCACCATGGCAATATGCCAGTAAGGTAAAACTCCACTTGAAGACAAAATTTCAAAACCTGTATACAAAAGTCAGAAACCTGCACAGAAAAGTAAAAAACCTGCAGTACACGAAAGTCCAAAATTAAAGTAAATAAGTAGGGAAAGGGTTAAATAATATATTATTGGCCCTAAGAAGCGTTCTAACATAAAACTGGAACCATGGTAATATACTGCAAGGTAAATTACTCCTTGGAAGAAAAGAAAGACAAATATCAAAACCAGCACACAAAAGTCAAAAACCTGTACACAAAAGTCCAAAATTCAAGTAACTAAGCATGAAAAGGGTTGAATAAAATATTACTATCCCTGAAGAGCATGCTGACATAAACAAAAAATAAAAAAAAAAAACCCAAAAATCAAAACTTGCACACAAAAGTTCAAAATGCATGAATCCGGATGCCGACGTTGACACCACTACCGATGCCGACATGAGGGCTATGCCATAGGCTCACACAACTATCGTTGGTGAGCCAAAAAAATATCAAAACCTGTACACAAAAGTCAAAAACCTGCACACAAAAGTCCAAAATTAAGGTAAATAAGCAGCTAAAGGGTTAAATAATATAATAATAGCCCCAAGAAGCATCCTAACATAAAATAGAAACCATGGCAATATGCTATAAGGTAAGCCACTTGGAAGAAAAGAAAGACAAACCTCAAAACCTGCACATAAAAGTCAAAAAAGTATCACATTTGTTTCAAAGGGTTAAAATTTAGAAAAATACCCTGAAAATGTTACAATAACCACCATGGCAATAAGCCAGTGAGATAAAACTCCACTTAAAAAAAATATCAAAACCTGCACACAAACGTACAAAACCTGCACACAAAAGTCCAAAATTAAAGTAAATACGCAGCTAAGGGGTTAAATAATATAAAAATAGCCCCAAGAAGCATCCTAACATAAAATAGGAATCATGGCAATATGCTACAAGATAAGTCACCACTTGGAAGAAAAGAAAGACAAACCTCAAAACCTGCACATAAAAGTACAAAAAAGTATCACATTTGTTTTAA
Source organism: Pictodentalium vernedei (assembly GCA_031216915.1). Classification (NCBI taxonomy): domain Eukaryota; kingdom Metazoa; phylum Mollusca; class Scaphopoda; order Dentaliida; family Dentaliidae; genus Pictodentalium; species Pictodentalium vernedei. The sequence continues at coordinate 342,896,134 of CM062297.1, forward strand.
GGGGTTAAAATTGAGAAAAATACCCTGTCACAGTAACCACATTGGCAATATGCCAGTAAGGTGAAACTCTATTTGAAAAATATCCACTTGGAAGAAAAGAAAGACAAACCTCAAAACCTGCACATAAAAGTAAACTAGAACTATCACTGAAGGTGATTAATACCCCCGCTTTGGGTTTTTAGAGGAATGCACTTCTGATCATGTAGGCGAAGGCCATAAGGAAATTGATTGATAAATGTAGGAGGAGTTGCGCACACAAGAATTTGTTCGGACAGAAAGACGGACAGACGGACGGACGGACGGACGGACGGACAGACAGACATACGGACGGACGTACGTATGTATGGACGTACAGTGGGATTCCTATATAGCCCCCACTTCTTCGAAGCGGGGGTATAAAAAAGCATCACATTTGTTTCAAAGGGTTAAAATTTAGAAAAATACCCTGAAAATGTTATACTAACCACCATGGCAATATGCCAGTGAGGTAAAACTCCACTTAAAAAACAAGTGTTTGACCACCGAGGTGGTATTAGTCCCCAACGGCACTTTTGTGACATAAGGTGTTTTTTGTCACAGAAGACACTAGAGTATATAAGCATCTTGGATTTTGAAAAAAAAATATTGAGCGTGCATAATCCCCTCACAACCCTTTATCCATGTACCATATATGAAAGGCGTAGCTTGAACCATGTTGGAGGGAGGGGTGGTAACATAAAATAGAGAAAAAAGCTTAAAAAACACAACAAAAATAGCCGCCATTCTGCCATCTTGGATTTTGAAAAATAAATATTGACTGGGCATCATCCCCTCAGAACCATTTATCCATGTACCAAATATGAAAAGTGTAGCTTGAAGCATGTTGGAGGGACAGGCAGGCAGGCAGGCAGGCAGGCAGGCAGGCAGATAGATGTTAGATTTTGAACCCTTTATTGATGTACCATATATGAAAAGTGTAGCTTGAACAATGTTGGAGGGAGTAGTGGTAACATAAAATAGAAAAAAAAAGCTTAAAAAACACAACAGAAATGGTTGCCATGGTGCCATCTTGAATTTTGAAAAAAAAATATTGAACGTGCAACATCCCATTACAACCCTCTATCCATGTGCCAGATATAAAAAGTGCAGCTTGAACCATGTTGGAGTGAGGGGTGGTAACATAATATGGTGAAAAAAGCTTAAAAAAAACACAACAAAAATGGCCGCCATGCCGCCATCTTGGATTTTGAAGAAAAAATATTGAATGTGCATCATCCCCACCCAACCATCTATCCATGTACCAAATATGAAAGGTGTAGCTTGAACCATGTTGGTGGGAGGGGTGGTAACATGAAAATAGAGAAAAAAAGCTTAAAAAACACAACAAAAATAGCCGCCATTCCGCCATCTTGGATTTTGAAAAAAAAATTTTGAGTGTGCATCATCCCCTCAGAACTATTTATCCATGTACCAAATATGAAAGGTGTAGCTTGAACCATGTTGGTGGGAGGGGTGGTAACATGAAAAAAGAGAAAAAAAGCTTAAAAAACACAACAAAAATGGCCGCCATTCTGCCATCTTGGATTTTGAAAAAAAAATTTTGAGCATGCATCATCCCCTCAGAACCATTTATCCATGTACCAAATATGAAAGGTGTAGCTTGAACCATGTTGGTGGGAGGGGTGGTAACATGAAAATAGAGAAAAAAAGTCTAAAAAAACACAACAAAAATGGCCGCCATTCCGCCATCTTGGATTTTGAAAAAAAAATTTTGAGCGTACATCATCCCCTTAGAACCATTTATCCATGTACCAAATATGAAAGGTATAGCTTAAAGCATGTTGGAGGGAGAGGTGGTAACATAAAAAAACACAGACAGACGGACGGACGGACGGACGGACGGACGGACGGACGGACGGACAGATGGACTGACAGACAGACGGACGGATGGACAGACGGACGGAGTGCAATCCTATAGTCCCCTTACGGTTCCCGTAGGGGACTAATAAGCAGCTAAAGGGTTAAATAATATAATATTAGCCCCAAGAAGCATCCTAACATAAAATAGGAACCATGGCAATATGCTACAAGGTAAGTCGCCACTTGGAAGAAAAGAAAGACAAACCTCAAAACCTGCACAAAAAAGTAAAAAAAAGTATCACATTTGTTTCAAGGGGTTAAAATTGAGAAAAATACCCTGTCACTGAACCACAATGGCAATATGCCAGTAAGGTGAAACTCTACTTGAAAAATATCCATTTCATTAAGATGAAACTCTACTTGAAAAATATCCACTTGGAAAAAAAGAAAGACAAACCTCAAAACCTGCACATAAAAGTCAAAAAAGCATCACATTTGTTTCAAGGAGTTAAAATTGAGAAAAATACCCAGAAATGTTAAGGAAACCACCATGGCAATATGCCAGTAAGATAAAACTCCACTTGAAGACAAAATTTCAAAACCTGTACACAAAAGTCAAAAACCTGCACAGAAAAGTCAAAAACCTGTACACAAAAGTCCAAAATTCAAGTAACTAAGCATGGAAAGGGTTGAATAAAATATTACTATCCCTGAAAAGCATGCAGTCATAAAAAAGCAAAAAAAAACAGAAATCAAAACCTGCACACAAAAGTTCAAAATGAATGAATCCGGATGCCGACGATGACGCCGACGCCGCCAATATGAGAGCTGTGCCATAGGTTCACACAACTATCGTTGGTGAGCCAAAAAACTGTTTCAGCTCTGCAGCATACAAATGGCCATCAGCTAATATCCAACCATCGTTTCACCCATCCATCAGAAGTAAGGGTAAACATTAGCAAATGCCGACTGTGAAAAAGAAAAGATTTGTTAACACTTTCATGATTCTTGCCTCGATTTACTGAACTTACACATGCTGTTTTAGGATAGAAATAACAAATAAGATGTTTCAGGATAGATAGGTGGCTCAACAATTTAATTATATTACAGTTTTGTTTCAATTCATTAACTTGCACCTGCAACTAAAGCGTGGTCATGCAACGACTCTTCATGGTGGAATGCCACTTCCGCATGGAATGATCTATATTTCAACTTTCTTTAAATGGCTGCATTGTGTTGTATGTTTAAATTGCATACATTTCCAAGCTGAGTTGGAAATGCAGGATGAACTTTTGATCGTCAAGAAATAATTACAAAAATAAAATAGAAAACTGCCTGCCCCACATGCAATTTTACAAAACATGGCCTGAGAAACAGAAGATCTACTTCACAGGGCCTAATGAATAAATTTAGTTGCCTACCTTAACTAATTCTAGATCATCATCTTGACTGGGAACATAATCAAACATTGAGACAAACGATTCTCCTTCAGGAGCCTGCAAGGTGGCAGCAGGTCTTACTGGAAGCATAGGTTTAACTCCATTGGCTGCCTTTGATTGCATGGTGGACGGCATTCTATCTGTATAAAATAAATCAAAGTCACATTATCTCTGTACCCAACATAACAGCCATAATCAGCCATGATTACTCACAAAAATAACCATTTACATTGTATTTCTTTTTTCCAACTGTTGCCTCCAAAACAGCTTATGACCCCTCATTGGAATGATCTAGTTGGTCTCATTCCAAAGATGAATCTTAAGCTATGTTTTTAAAGCAAAGGCTAAAAAGAAATGTTTTGATTTACAGACAACCCCCTCACTGAAATTAAACATCCTCATTGGAAGTTTTTATTGACTTGCAGTGTTTTCCAATATTACTACATAATCAGAAGACTCAAAACTTTTTACGGTTTTGGATTGATGTTTGTAAGTGAAATCTGAAGTGCACAACTAAAGATGGAAAACAGTTTTATTTTTAAAATTAACCCTTTACCCAGCGTAATGGCCAAAACCAACCAGTGCTATTCTCAAAAATCACTAATTAATTTTCATTATATTTTCATTTTTGTCTCAAAAACATAGGTTATGACCCCTCATTGGAACGAGCTCGATGAGCTCGTTCCAATGAGGGGTCATAACCTATGTTTTTGAGACAAAAAATGAAAAAAAATAGTTATTCAAAAATTTGTTTGCAAGTGTCGTCTGCTTTTCATGTTAGGCAAAGGGTTAAATAAGTTTATTTGTATAATTATGCACTTTTTACATGTATATATTCTGTGGGTGAAAAGACAGTGGAAAGCCTCTCAATCCATGCTCACTTTGTGCAAGAACATTTTTATTAAAAACCTTCCTCCCTCATTGATGTGAAAAAAAGATTGCCTGGGAATCAATTAATTTATTTTCTGTGGCCTTTTAATGAATTTTTTTGTCATTCAAGAAATTTCTGTGCAAGTGGTGTTTTCTATTTGTTTCAAGAAGTGGATTAAACAGTAACAAATAAAAACAACTGAACAAATGAGAACTCAAACAAAGTTTCCTGTTTGGTCAAATAAAAAAATACATTTGGTTATCAAGCAATTAATTTATCAAATTATTCAGTGAGGAAGGCTTTTATTTTGATTTTTGATTTTTTGTTCCTGTAACTGGTAGCGTGCTAAATTATTTTTGGATGGAAAAATGTGTTCACATGTTTTTGCCCTGTTGAAATTTATGGGAGAGTGACCAGGCACTTTCCTATAAATTGTAACAAGACAAATCCATTCAGACTACAGTTGAAACTAGAAGTTGAGTCACAATTAATGCAGAAAATGTTTGTTGCTTAGTGCACTACTTACTGCAGAAGTATGAAGTAGTCTGAAATACATAAGAGTGTTTGTGCTGTGCAATGCAAAATATAATGTGCTATTAGCAAGGGCAGTAGCAAAATCACTAAGTGAACCGATCAAACAGAAAGAAAATATTGAGACTACAGTATGTGGAGTGTGGATTATTACTAAATCGCTGTGGTATAGATTTTTTACTTAGTAACTATTTACAATTTCTGAGGACAAAACACAAGAAACACTTGCAAACTTCCATCACATGGACCACCGGGTTGCACCCGGTGGTCCATTTGATGAAAGTTTGGAAGTGTTTCTTGTGTTGCTATGAACAATTATAAATACTTTTCTGGTGGAGAATATATAGCGATGTGATTAAGTAGTAATCCACTCTCTTCATTCTGTGCATACCAAATATTAATATCTATTTACATCATGTATCCCAGCAGTGGTAACGAATAATGTCATCTTTCTCGGTTGCAGCCCCTGCACTTTGGAATTACCTGCCGAGTATTTTAAAAACTAAACGTAGCATTGAAACTTTTAAATTGGGATTAAAATCCCATCTATATCGTGAAGCATTTCATCGGGAAATGTAATATGAACCTATGTATACTTATTTTAATTACTTCTACTGTAAAGCCAAAGAGCACCTTTAGGTGGAATTTAGGCTTAAAACATTATTTATTATTATTATTATTATTATTATTATTAGTGATCACAATTTACTAGTATAGAATTGTTGGGCATGCTGTTTTTCTACAGGAATTTAGTTATGCTGATTGTACAGTTTGAGTTTGATCAGGACAAAATAGTGTGCAATGCAGTGACAGGACTTCTAGTTTCAGCTGTAAATAATTTCACTGCACATATAATATGAAGCACAACCACAGAATTGTGTTTAGTTATATAAAGTCTCGCCATTTCATACTACTTTTGGAAGATGATGCAGGTCAATAAAAATGTTCCATAAAAAGGGTTGAAGTGAAATCAGGGACTGCCTCAGAACCCAAACCATTTTTTTGCCTTACTACTGGTTTTCTAGGCCATAGGATTTAACTGTCTTTGACCCAATGACAAGAGACTAGATGTTCATTAAAAGGGTGTGGTTGTCGATAGCTTCAGGGTTGAATATTACCAGATTTTCATTCAACGCTTTAACTAATGTAATGGCCATGAACACAAAAATAAAGCTTATGACCTTCCAGATGAGCTCAATGAGATAATTTGAATAATGAGTCATAAATTATGTTTTGGAACCCCAAAATGAAAAATTTCAGTTATTCAATAATTGTTTTTGCAATGGCCATCTTCTCTTCTAATCATGTTTTATTTATTTATTTATTTATTTATTTATTTATTTATTTATTTATTTATTTATTTGGGTTTTATTTATTTATTTTGGTTTAACAACACATTCAACAGCCAGGGGTACGTCGTTTTATTTACTATTTATTGATGTTTAAGGTCAATATTAATGCACAATGGCCAATCGTGACCAGGGTCACAGTGTCAGAGTTTTATAGGTGGAAGGCACCAAAGAACCTGGAAAGAACCATTGAGTAATGAAGAGTAACTGTCACACTCTCCAAGGCTAGCTGGAAGCGTCGTGGCTCAGAGGTTAGAAGACTGGACTTCAAACCAAGAGGTACACATTTCAATCCCAACAACAGGTAGCTGCATTATGTCCTTGGGCAAGGCACTTAATCCCACATTAATGGCATGTTTGCCTGCAACCAATGCTAACCCTGAAATGTGTGGAGTCAGTACATTGGGGAGTCTGACAGTTGTTTTCTGCTGTTTGGTGGTTCTCTCTGGGTGCTCCGGCTTCCTTCACCTGCAAAACTGTCTAACACTTGGAGATCCTGGCTGCCGAATGTGTCATTAAAACTCAATAAAAAAAAAATCTTTTAAAAATCACAACTAGCTTCTGTAATATGCTTGTTCTATCAACAGGCTATGGCTAATTTGGGACATAATTTTAAGAAACTGCATTTCTAGTTTGCAACTCTTTTTATATGTAGAAATATAATCAGAGATTGTCTTAAGTGATTTAAAAATGATGAAACTGAAATTTTTGTGTGGAAATTTTTATTTTGAAATTTAAACCTTCAAAATAAAAAATTTCAAACAATAAATTAAATTTGAACTTTTTTATTATTCACAGAATGAATTTCAAAATCAGCACACAGACATTTCAACAGAACTTTAAAAATTCACATCAGATTCAAAAAGAAATGTAAATCAGACATGTTTTCTAGTTAAGTCACTTCTAAATTCATTTCGGAGGGAAGACGAACACCAGGCTCAGGGAAAGCACATGTACCATCATATAAGGTCAATGAAAATCAGATTCAGCTAATGGTTTCAAACCAACTGTCCATCCACTGGCCGGGCAAATTTCTTGAACAGTATACAGGTTTACCCTCAAACTGCACATGCATGTCAAAATATCAAAACTTCAAGCAGGAAATATTTTCCATAATGCAACTAGGGAATTAATCCCTAAAATGGTTGAGTGCTTTAAGCCTTTATCAGGGCTTTAAAAAAAAATTAGGTTACCAGAACAAAAGACATTTTCCTTGCTCATGTTTCATATTCAGTGAAACACCAATAATGTGCTGTTTATATAAGTTTGTTCGGGAGCGCGGTGGCTTAGTAGGTAGAGATGAAGGCTGCAAGCCGAGAGGTCCTCAGTTCGAATCCCACCTGCAGCAACAGTGTTGTGTCCTTCTCCAAGACACTTAATCCCAATTGGCCACAAGAGAGCATGGTGGCATTGTGTACTAAGGCGCACTGCACATCGATGGGGAACTTGTCTTCAAGCAATGCTAACCCTGCTTGTGTGAAGTTAGTATGTTGGGGAGTCGGAGAGTTGCTCACCATTGCTTGGTGGTTCTCTCTGGGTACTCTGGCTTCCTCCACCCATAAAACTGTCCAACATGGGGTGACTCTGGGTGTCGAAAATGTTGTTAAACCCCAATAAATAATTAACTGAATAAATAAGTTTGTTTTATTAAAAAATTTCCAATAATCTGTAATAAACAAATTTTGATGAACAAATTCAGAATACTTCCGACTACCAAAAGTAATATCACCCTCAACCAACATGCAAACACAGACACTATCAAAACTTATTATTTTAATTATTGTTTTTTTTAATTTTTTCAGAAGGTTTCAACAAAGCCATATCATGTGACCCCTCACCAGAATGAGCTCAACAAGCTCATTCCAATCAGGAGTTACATGATATGGTTTTGTTGAATGTTTTTTGAAAAATATATATTTTTTCAACTGCTTAATTTGTACATTAAGTGAACAGATGCGGCTGCTTCATTAGGTAAAGGGTTAACCAATTCAATCTTGTCTGACAGAACTCAGCTCTGTCAAACAAGATTGAATATTGAATTTCTTAAATTCTTAGTTGCATTGAGGGAAATATTTGTAAGCTGAACTTTTAATATTTTCACATCAGTAAACAAAGAGTTAGATTCTTACATAAGTAAACAAAGAGTTAGATTCTTATCATCTTTGTTTTGCCCTTTTTACGATATATAAATAAACCTATACATTAAAAAAATACATGTTCAAACGCTAAACTCTGCCAATGAAATCATTTTTCAACACCAGGATTTTTTTGCACGCAGGAGCAGGTGGTGGTCAGATGTGACAGGCACTTTTCCATTCCTGACAACCTCTTTGGAGGGAGGGGGGGGGGTGGGGGGGGGGGGGGGGGGAGAAGAGGGGCTCGTTTAACAAAAACTAAATCTCCCTACATGTCACATTTAGCACCACATGGCCTATCAGAGGAGGGCTTTAGTCACGTATTGTCTGGCATTAACAAGTATCTGGACAGGTCCCTGCAACATATACTCATAACAAATTACAGTCATACCCCCCCCCCCCCCCCCCCCCCCCCCCCTCCCTCCGGTGATATAGTCCAATTATTGATCAATTTCATATCTTATAATTTATGGACACAGACTCAGTTATGGTAATTGTATTTTTTGGTCTCGAATTTCAAACTTTCTATGGGGCAGACCCCCCTCCCCCCCCCCAGCAAGAGGGGACCCCTCTTGTGCTCATCCCCATCCCGCCACTACATGGCTCAGATGATGGTGGGCATCCTATTCTGTATGCCACCCTAGTAGTTCAGCGATCTGAACGTAGCAGCTACCCCTTCAAAAGGTGGTTAACTGCTACATTCAGATTACTGAACTAGCCCCCCAAGATATTACTCTTGCCCCCCTAACTTTGATATCCTGGCTATGCACCTGTAAGATGCTATCCAACCCATTAGGGCATCTAATCAGTAAATTTGGTCAGCAAGTTACATATAAAACAAAAATTATTGATCAGAAGCCAAATTTCAACAAAGTTCAATTAATAGTAACAGACCTGTGACCTTTGAACTGGTGGCTACCAACTTCAAAATCGATAGGTTCTGATCTTTTCAGATGTGATTACATTCTGCAATATTAGTTAGGATGTGATGAACAGAACTGAATGTTATCGTCCAGAAACCAAAAAGTGTTTGGGTTTTTTTTTAAGTGACCAAGACCTTTGGCTGACAAACCTGAAAACTGATAGGCTTCTTTGCCACTCTTGAGGGTTTCAACCATGCAAGTTTGGTGTATTGACCTTCATTAAATAGAAATAAAGTTATTGCTCAGAAGCCAATGGTTTACGTCCACCCACCTGCCTCCCTTCATGAAACTATTAGCGGAGTTTTACTTTGTCACAACTGAAGAAAAATTTTACACAAAATGTGTTTTCCTTCTAGATAATTTCCCTCTATAAGGATTTCTGAGTGTAAAAAATACTGGTTTACAATAAGTATTTCTAAAAGCAAATCACACCCTGATCTGCTAAGTCACCTATTTTCCCTTTAATCCTTTACCCAACGTAACGGCCAAAACCAGCCAGTGCTATTCTCATAAATCGCTAATTAATTTTCATTATTTTTTCATAATGAACGAGCTCGTTCCAATGAGGGGTCATAACCTATGTTTTTGAGACAAAAAATGAAAAAAATTAGTTGTTCAAGAATTTTTTTTACAAGTGTCGTCTGCTTTTCATGTTAGGTAAAGGGTTAAACATAAAATGCTGGGTTTGGATTATTTACAGTATGTTCTTTGAGCTGCTGATTTCAATTTTAGCTACTTTAAAAATTGGTCCCACTATAAGTTAATAATTTAAAAAAAACTTCTCTTATTCAAAATTATTCTTTGAATTTTGAATGAAGTTCACCTTTAATTTGGATTAAAATTTTACACGGCAACACTGAAGTCTCTTTTTTGTGAAGGCAGAACAAAGTTTGCTGATCAAAGGTGACTTCTTCACCCCGTAACCTGGTAGCTTGGCCACTAATATCTCCAGAACAGGGGCAGTGGAGCAACTTTGAAAGTATGGGGAACTGCAATGTAAGCAGGTTTTCCAAGACCCTTTCTTAGAAAATTCTGTAAACAACTGTGATCCAAGAAGTAATCTGGGTGATTTTAGAGGATCAGTGGAATATTTAGTATTTATTTATTGGTGTTTAAGGTCACATATTTCTGCACAATGGCTAACCATGACCGTGACAGTTTTTACGGGTGGAGGAAGCCGGAGTACCCGGAGAGAACCACCGAGCAACGGTGAGCAGCTGTCAGCTCCCCAACATACCAACTCCACACAAGCAGGGTTAGCACTGGTTGAAGACAGGTGCACCATCGACGTGCAGTACGCCTTAGTACACAGCGTCACCGTGCCCCCACGTGGGCAATGGGGGTGAAGTGTCTTGCCCAAGGACACAATGCGGTTGCCGCAGGTGGGATTCGAACCGAGGACCTCTAGGCTTGCAGCCTGCATCTCTACCAACTGAGCCACCGCGCCCCGGATTAGTGGAATAGTCGGGAACTAATCTGGTACTCCTAGTCCACCAATTGGCCAGATCATACTACAGGCTTGCACTGTGTAATCTGACATACTACAGGGACAGTCATTACTCTGACATCAATTTGGATAATCACCGACTCAAAAATTATGTTCTTTGGTATTAAGGATGACAAGTTGACAGGGTTCCTGCAGTTTGGAGAAGGGCAAATTCAAGACTTTTCAAGACTCTTTTCAATGTGAATTCAAGACTTTTCAAGGCAAGAAAAAAAGAGAATTCAAGACTTTTCAAGACTTTTCATTCTACAAGACAGGTGTTGCAAAACACCGATTCCGGACAGTCAATGTTCACAATATACTGCACCTCGGACGTAGTTCCTGACTTCTGTTAATTTAAGATTTTTCAAGACTGGAACTTTGAATTCAAGACTTTTCAAGATTCGTAATTTTTTTTTTCAAATTCAAGACTTTTCAAGCTTTTTAAGAACCCGGCAGGGATCCTGGTAGAACAAAAAAAGAGCAACATGAAGCATTGCATCTGCTCCCTCTTGTAATACCTGATACATAAGCTATTCATTGAAATGGTGGCATTTCCCAGAATAGCATAAATATTCTGGTAGAACAAAAAAAGAGCAACATGAAGCATTGCATCTGCTCCCTCTTGTAATACCAGATACATAAGCTACTCATTGAAATGGTGGCATTTCCCAGAATAGCATAAATGTTGGGCATTTTGAACAAATGAACACACATGCAGACTAACTTGGTTAAACTACTCCTGCACACCAATTCAACTTGGTCGATGTAAAAATTATTCAATTTTTTTAATACTATTCAATAAAAATTATTTCCATGGGCAAAAAAAAAACAATGCAAAAAGTTTATGGGGACAGTTTTCCTAAGTCTAACAAGGGGTGTAATGCTGGTAAGTATGCATGGACGAAACTCGAAATACACGGGTATCCTTTCCCCAATACTGATCTATCACCGTACCAAAGATCATCAAAACACGGCAACCAATACTTGACTTATAATTCAAAACATTCATAAGAAAAGTTCTGTATATGCAATAAGGGCATAAGTCAGGGCAAAATTCACAATAGTTAGATATCCTTTCCCCCATGCTGGTCTGTCCACATATCAAAGGACCTCAAAATCCAACAACTGATGCTTGAGTTATAACACAAAAAATTCAAGTGAAAAGTTTTCTAAATATGTCAAGAGCAATAACTCTGGTACATATGCATAAACGAACCTCACAATTCATGGATGTCCTTTCTTCATACAAAAGAACCTCAAAATCTGCCCACCAATGATTGACTATTAGTGCAACATATTTATACAGAAAGTTTTCTGAGTGTAACAAGGGAGCATGGTGGCACAGTGGTAACGGCACTGAACTTCAAACCAAAAGATCCAGATTCAATCCTCGCCAGGGGTAACTGCATTGTGTCCTTGGGAAAGGCATGTCATCCTTACTGCCCACGTGGGGTCTCACTGGCGCTGTGAACTAAGGTGTACTGCACATTGATGATATACTTGTCTTTAACCAATACTAATTCTGCTTGCATGGAATTAGTACATTGGGGAGTCTGATAGTTACTTGCCATTGCCTGGTGGTTCTCTGGTCAGACAGATGGACAGATGGATTGATGGATGGTCACCTTTAAATTGGCTCTTAAGTTTTTCTGTTGTTGCAAATCCAAAAACCTATCACTTAACTGGTAAAGTGCTGGAAGCCCATACTTGGGCTTTATTCTGAAGTGCAGGTACTGCAATTTGAAGGCTTCAAATTCAGTGGCTGTGCTTCATATTATCTTTGAAGTGATATTATTTAGTCTGTTAAGATTTGCCTTGTTACAGTTTATAGGAGAGTGCCCACAGGCACTCTCCTATAAATTGTAACAAGGCAAAGACATGTGAACAAATTGTGTTGGCCAAATAAAATTTAGCACTCTACCAGTTAAGGACAAAGGTATTATCACTTATGGAAACAATACCCAGAACTTATAGACAATGGAAATCTTTTCTGTTAAGGCACACCCCCCTCCCCCCCAACCCCCCCCCCCCCCCCCCTACTTTTGGTACTGAATGTCCACCCAGACAGATGGACAGATGTACCAACATTTAAGGTTCAGGAGTTAAAAGAATTATGAGTTTACAAATTGTTTAATTTTATGTACTTACCCCATAAATTTTTCCATTTGATGTAATGGTCCATATTGTCCAAGTCTGTGGGGGTAAGTCCCTATTTTACAAGGTTAAATTTTGATCTAATTTCTAAACCCCTAAGGACTGTTTTGACCAAATATGAAGGCTGGAATTAGGAGCTCTGCACATAACTCCAACTTAGCACATAAGCATTTGACGGTCCAATTTTCTAGGTCCTAAGTCCTAAATGATAACATGGATGGATGAAATTACAGGTGGATGGATGGATGGACATACAGATGGACAGATGAATGGACAAATGAGGCCATTGACTATATGCCCACAGAAACCTCTTATCAAGTTTGGGGGAATAATAATAAGCAATTAAGCATATAAACTATAAACTATATTTCCATCGCTACAAACAATAAATAAAAGTTAAAGATGCTTTCATTTATGCTCATTCTGATAAAATCAAAATTGAACATGCAATTTGGATGATACAAGTATTATCCCCATTTCATTTGTATCTTACACAGAACTGTATAAAGGATTAGCAACAAAATGATTTGAAAAAATCTACCTGGTACACACTGTTTTGTAACCTCCCCATGCAATCAAGATCATTAAAGTCCACTACCGACAACTCCCTTTGTTTCATCTTCACTGTTAATCAAAAGAATAACCGCCACAAACAATTGGTGTGCATTATTTTTAAAAATGACCAGGCATTCTTAAAACAATCACTGGACATTCCCTTAATCAATACACAGTTTTTGTTCTAATACAAACAATCAACCTGATCTCACTAAGTTTTTCACTGAGTTTCTTCCAAGACATCTGTGAAGTCTGCTGTTATCTTCAATGAATTATAAGGCAGGCCTTAAAATTTGTCTCGATTCACGAGAATCAGTGTCGATTCTCACAAGCTCCTGTTGTGAGAATCAATTTTCAGTTCTTAAATATTTTGAATTTGAGAGCACTGTTATACACATGTACCTCTGTGAGTGTAACATGTACATATGGTATAGTAAAAGGCAAACGTCATAGTTTTTTTTAAGATAGTTTACCCTTTAAGGACCCAGTTTCCATTTTGTCGAGTTTCTCACACATGTGCATGCAGAACACATGTTCCTACATACAGGCTTTTGGTGGTCTGGCTGATGGAAATTACAGTATCGTGGCAGTGGTGTCTAGTGAAGTCTTGACTGCCTACATAGGCAGCCAAGACTTCACTAGACACCACTGCCAAGTGAAGTTTTATCACCTTATTATGAGGGGGCAAAGAGATAGAGCATTCTCTTGGCTTGTTAAAGCAACTTTTAGAATCTATGGCAAGAATCAAATGAACATTTTCTGCGAATCAAAGGGGATTCTCATTGTTTTCCTTGCAAGAACCATTTGCGCAAATTGATTCAGATTCGCGCATGAATTTTAAGCTCTGAAAGGAATGATAAATCACCAATCAAAACAGCTCATATTTTCAATTTTTATTCTCCCTGAAACAATAAAATTATTTCAGTTTCAGACATGCAGATTTCAGAAATTCACGGAACCTGAAAACAGGTTCCATGTATTTGATGTCTGGGAACCCTACGGGACATACTTTTGGGTTCCAACAAGAACTACAAAGGAACCTATGTGTTATTTCTTGTTGATTCTCTACACATTTTCTTACCCTGATTTCCAATTTAAGACCTGCAAATGTTTAGTGGATTGTGAAGTGGATTGCTATAGATGAGAGGGTGAATACATTTGATGAAATAAAAAAGTGAAACAAATTATCTGTATTTTCATTTGTGTATTTTGTTCCCAGGCCATGAACACACAATTCCACTGCAACAAATGAACTGAAGCAATGATGACTCAGATGAATTATTTAATTTTTTACTTTAAAGTTGAACAAATAAAAAAATAATTAAATAAATAAAAATTCTTTGTGCATTCTGATTAGGAAGGGGCGAACGTCCAAGAGCAAAAGAGCCATTTAGAATGACACTGAATTGATTGGGACGAAAAGTCTGTAAACCTTGATTATACACAAAGCTTGAACACTTCTTCTCCTTGAATCAATACAGAGTGCTGTGAAAATGGAAGAACACATCTTGATTTTAGCAAAGAAATTTCCCCTCATCATCCGTTTCAGTTATAAAATGTGATTTTGTCACTGTTTTCAATGATACAGTTTTGTTTGTTTGGTTATACATGATTTTGTCATCAAATATGCTGAAATTAGACACATTTGATTTACCGCTAGTACAGTGGAACCCTGTTAATTGAATAGCTACTTTGCTAATAAAATTTATTCAATTAACAGGATTATTCAATTAACAGGGATTGTGTCACTTTCCTGTATTGTAGAGATACATTTAGCATTTATTCTATTATATCTTGTTTTACAGAGCTCCATCAAACAAGATATAATAGATTAAATGCTTGTATTGGATGTACTGACATCAAATAGGTCTATAAACATAGGAAAACTGGGGAGAGTCCGGGTAATTTTTCGACTGGTTACAAGATTTTTTATTCAATTAACAGGAGTTTACTCTATAACCTATATTCAATTAACAGGTCAAATTTGTACTGAAGGTATGGGAAATGGTTTTGTGTTGGGAATTTATATTCAATTAACAGGGATATACAATTAAGAGATATCCAATTAAGTGGGCTCCACTGTATTTAAGAATCAGAAACTGTTGCAATACACAAGCTCTGCAATCTGAATCAACTGAGACTGTCAAAACGAGTGCACCCTTGTTACTGTTATGAATCAGATCACTGTTTTATCAATGAAAAATAATACAATTTCAGTCTTGGCAGAAAACCTTTAGTTTGTTTCAAGTGTCCCTTGATGAAATGTGAAATGCAAAAAAATTGTAGGAATCTATTTTTCGTTTCCATAATTCTGGCCTGATGGAACCTGCATGGAAACAGAACGAACGTTTCCGTGAAATCTGCATGCCTGATTTTTTTCGCATTAAAACAGGAATTTATTCAACTGTCGCATTAAAACGGGAATTTATTCAACTGTCGCATTAAACTGAATTTATTCAACTGGTAGAGTGCTACATTTTTCTTGACCACAGATTTCTTTTCACCATATATTGCTCTGTTATTTTTGATTGGATGGTGCCAAGAGGCACTATCCAATCAAATGTAACCAAGCAAAGTGTCAACAACACAATTTGATTCTTGCCAGGTCAATATGAAACTACTATCAGTAGAATGTTGATGTGATAGTCACAGCCTGTGGTATTTAGAAAGCCCAAATATGGACTTCCAGCACTCTACCACTTAATGTCAAGTGGGTTTTAAGTCAAATAATACACTTGACCCAGGATATTTGGTCAAATAATAGTCAAGAGATTTCCCCTCGACCATTATCTGGCCAGATACCCTGTTAATAAGTATCAGTAGTTGTTGGGCACCATTAACTGGTACAGTGCTGAAAGCCCATATTTGGGCTTCATTCTAAAGTGCAGGTACTGTAACATAAAGGCTTCATATTCATATTAACATGCTTCATATTATCTTAAAAGTGGAATTATTTAGTCTGTGTGGATTTTCCTTATGATAATTTATGGGAGAGTGCCCTTTAACTCTCCCATAAACTGTAACAAGGCAAAGACATGTGAACAAATTCTGAAGACCAAAAATAACTTAGCACTCAACCAGTTAAATAGAGGAACTGAAAAATTCTCTCAATTGTGCTAGTCAAGTTGGTGTGAGAAAATACTTCGATTTTCTACTTGTCCAAGGTGCTCATCCAGAAAAATATTACTTGCCCAGCATTTGTAGAAAATGTGTTTTGCAAGGCGAAAATTAAAATTTTTTAGTAAATTTTGTTTCTTAACATACCTACCACAATTGTTTACAATTGGCTGTAACATAAGTGCAAGCCCTACTTCGGAACTAACTCAAGCTTTTAGAATCTTTTCCAAACGAGTTGGAAAAGTACTAGAGTGCAAAAGCACGAAAAAGATCGAAAAAAGGGTCGAGCGAGACCAGCGCTCGAAATTACAGGTACTCTCTCTGCACACCTCTTGCGTTTACCGAGCGCATGCGCAACAACCGTGACGTCAATTCCGTATTTCCGCCAACGAGAAGTTTGTGATTTAGCGGGGAGGCATCGATATCAAAGATATCCCCAAGGAGGGTGGGCCTCCGGTAAACAATTGTGGTAGGTATGTTAAGAAACAAAATTTACTAAAAAATTTTAATTTCTTTTCAACCTACTCACAATTGTTTACAATTGGCTGAATAAACAATAGGAGGAGGTGAATCACATAACCAATACCAACAAGAGTAGCAGAACGAAAGCAAGGATGGCAGAGAACAAAAACTAAAACCTGTAATGAAGAAAGAGAGAAGGCACCTGAAAAGAACAAGGCTGAGAGAAGCGCAACCTCGACAAAAAACAATTTAACGAGGGTGCACAACAGCCTGAGCAGCAACGAGAGGGCCTAAAGAATAAAGGTCCTCAGATTGCTGCTGAAGGTGGCGGAGATAAAAGGAGGAGAAGGTAGAAGCAGTCCTCCAGTAAGCCGCATTCATAACATCACGGAGCGAAACAGAATTGGAGAACGCCCAGGATGTAGAAATGGCACGAACCTCGTGAGCATTAAGCCGGTTCGAAACAAGATCCGATGCAGACAAGCGAGAATAAGCCAGCTTGATTGCAAGACAGATCCACCTGGAAATAGAATGGGAAGAGATAGACTGCCGCTTAGGAATGAGAGACAGAAAGAATCTCTTCCGATCCCTCCTAATGAACTGAGTGCGAGTAATGTAAGTCTTGACCGCACGAACAGGACAAAGAAGAGGCCTCCGTCCATCTACAGCAGGGAGAGCCCGAATGCAGATGGGAGGAGGTATCGAATCGGGGAGTTGATTCTTAGCCAGAAAAGAGCAATCAGTAGTGAATGTGACACTGTTAGCCTCATTTCGGAAGAAGGCAGAATCAACAGATAGCGCATGAAGCTCACTGACTCGACGAGCAGAAGCAAACGCTAGAAGAAAAGCCGTCTTATAGGTGAGAAAACGCATGTCGGTCTCAGATAAAGGCTCGAAAGGCGCCCCCTCCAAACAGTGCAACACCCATGCCAAGTTCCACTTGGGTGTAAGACGCAAAACTCGAGGCCTCTTCAAAGAAAAGTGCCGAATAAGTTTGGAGAGGAAAAGATTACGACCGATACACCGCTTTCCCACATAAGAGAAAGTATCAGACAGCATAGACCGATAGCCCTTAATCGTAATAGGCTGGAGGCCCTTGGAGTCAAAAAGAAAAACCAGAAAATCCGCAATTTGAGCGATAGACGGATCACGGTAATTCACATTGTGATCTGAACACCAGCGGCAGAAAACCTTCCACTTGGCGGCATAAGTCATTCCAGTGGAAGGTCGCCGCGATGCAGAAATGCACTCCACTGATCGTCTCGAAAAACCTCTACGTCGGAGACTGGACCTGATAAAAGACAGGCGTGAAGGGACAGGCTCGCCAGGTTGTTGTGATACTTCCTGGGATGACCCTGTGAAAGAAGATCGCGACGTAGAGGTAGACGAATCGGTCGATCGGCCAATAGAGGCCGCAGCAGATTGATCCACACCCTCTGTGGAGACAGGGGTGTGATCAGAATGATCCTGCAACTGCAAGCACGAATCTTCGCTAAAACTTGAGGAAGAATCAGTGCAGGAGGAAAGGCATAGCCGACCCAGCCTGTCCAGTCCAGAGACAGAGCGTCTACTGCAAATGCCAGAGGATCTGGACAAGGGGAGACAAAAGTCTCTACCTGATGATTCCAGCGAGTAGCGAAAAGGTCGACCTGAGGACGACCCCACTGCTCGCAAATCGCCTGAAACACCGACCGATGTAGCATCCATTCGGTTGGAAGGACACTGTCGCGTCGGGACAGGGAGTCTGCTAGGACGTTGAGACGCCCGGGAATGTGTCGAATGGACACCCGAGCGTTCACATCCCGCGCCAACAGAAGAAGATCCCGAGACAGCCGATACATGGGAATCGAATGAGTGCCTCCCTGATTCCGTATGTAGGCCATTACTGTCGAATTGTCCGAAAGAAGTAGGACAACATGGTCCGACAGATGAGGGATCCAAAGCCGAAAACTCAACAGAAGAGCAAGGAGCTCCTTCTGGTTGATATGAAGGCCCACCTGCTCGCTGTCCCACTCTCCGTGAGTAGACAGACCGAGAGGGTCCAACGTCGCACCCCAGCCCCGATCGCTGGCATCCGCAGTAAGGATGCGATCGGCCAAAGGAAGATCCAACGGAACACCCTGTGTCAGCCAGGGAATATCTGCCCAAGGGCGGAGGTGACAAAGCAGAGACCGAGGAATAGTGAGTTCCAGGTCCAGCGGATCTACATTCGGACACCAATGATCCAACAGGAAGTGTTGGAGAGGTCGGACAAACAAGCGACCGAGCGGAATGAGATCGGTCACCGAACCGCAAAGGCCCAGCATCCGAAGGAAAGTCCTGGCCGAGACCGAGGAAGATAGAAGCAGGTCCCGAGTCAAGGCGGAAAGAATCGTCGCCCGAGCCTGAGGGACCGACACTACATTGTGAAGAGTGTCGAAATCCATCCCCAAATGACGGAATCGCTGAGAAGGAAGAAGATCCGACTTCTCGCGATTGACTCTGAAACCCAGCGACGCTAGCAGGCAAAGAAACTGCTGGACATCGAACTCCAGAACAGCAGCATCGTGGTGCCGTTGGAGGATGTCGTCTAGGTAGGCGGACGAAGTCACCGCCGACTGAGTGCGATGGAAAGCAAGCACATGTGACATCAGTCGGGTGAAGGCCCAAGGAGCCAGGTTCAAACCGAACGGGAGAGCTCTGAATTGAAAAACTCGATCCCGAAACGAGAACCGAAGGAATTTCCGTGACGCCAGATGAATGGGTACATGGAAGTAGGCATCCTTCAGGTCGATACTGGCCGCAAAATCGCCCTGATGAACTGAACGTCGAACCGACCGGAAAGTCTCCATACTGAAACGAGGAGCAATTATGTACTCGTTCAGGGTACTCAGATCGATGACAGGACGAAATTGGCCGTTTTTCTTCGGCACCAAGAAAAGTCTCGAGTAAAACCCCGGTGAAAGGGTGTTCCTGACCACCTCGATCGCCCCTTTGGTGAGGAGATTGTCGATCTCCTGCACCAGAAGGTCCCGACGCAGAGAATCTGAAGGGACCTGAGTCGGAAGGGGCACCCGAGATAAACTGGGGTGCCGATGGAAGGACAGTCGCAGACCGGAATGAATGACGTCGAGGACCCAAGAGTCCGACGTTATCTCTGTCCAACGGTCGTAAAACAGCGACAGCCTTCCTCCGACTGGAGGCGAATCGAGGTGAGAACCTTCACTTGCGGCCTCGACGAGGCCCCCGAGAGGAGAAACCACCTCGGGAAGTGACAGAGTCCTGAGACTTTCCAGCCTGAGGCTGCCAGCGGGCCTGGCCACGTCGGCGCTTCTTATGAGCAGAAGGAGCAGACGGAGCCGAAGGCGGAGCCGAAGGCGTAGCCGACGTCGCCGACGAGGCAGACGCAGCAGCACGCTTGGCGGGCCTGGAACGACCCCCACCCGCAGCAGCAGGTGGGTCAAGCTGTCTCAGCAAAAGCTGGTCCTTCGAATGACGAAGAACTTCGCCACGAACAGCTTCCACGGAACCATGGAACAACTGAGGTCCTACCAAAGAGGCAGACCTCAGAACAGCACGCTGCTCAGAAGGAAGGGATGGTAAAGAATCCAAAACCGCATCCCGGTGTGCCAGCTCCAAATTGGCCGTGTTACAGGCGTGAGCGTGAGTCAAGTTCATAGGAGCCTGTGACAAAACGCGAAAAGGCGCCTGAGCGTCATCAAACTCCCCTGGTGGAAAATATTCAGCCAGAGCAGCGACGACATGGTCCGCGAGAGATAACATACCCAGCATCTCTCGGGACAGGACCACCATAGACTCAACTACCGACATCGGGAGAACTGCCGACTTAGGCTTAGTCAACCCGAGGGAAGAAGAATCCTCATCCACAGTAGTCATCCCTTGGAAGACTGGTGGAGAGACGGAATCGTAAACACGAAACCGCGATGGAGGCAGAAAGGCATCAGCTCTAGAAAAGAAGGAACCCTTGAGGGCCTTAGAACGCATTTTGGCGTCTAAACCCTGGAAGGACTCAACCACCTGAGCCGATTGCAGAGGACGCAAAGCCCCGGAGCTAGAAGGCTCAACAGGGTTACGGCGCTCCACAGTGGACCGCGGCCGGACGGTCACAGAAGGCTGGTCGGAAGGTAGAACGTCCGGCAATAAGCCAAAGACGAAATCCAAAGCCTGCCCCAAGACTGACGAGGGGGGACCATCATCTTCAAGATACTCGTCATCCTCCGTAGCAGAGGAGACGTAGCCCAACTCGGGCTGACCAGCAGAAACCTCCTGTGAATACTGTGCAGTATCCAAGGGGCCAGGCGAGACATCTCGGCGACCGACCAAAGGAGGTTGTGCCTCAGGAGGCACAGGGAGGCCAACTTGAGGGTTGCCAGAAAGCAACCTGGTGAGCGCCAAAACGGCCTGGCGCAGGTCACCCTGAGAATCCGTCGCAGCAGAATCGCCCGACGGAGTGTCCTCCCAATGGACCCTTCTGGTAGAAGAACCCAAATCCTCAGAAGAGACCGACGGCGAACGTCGATCGGCAGACAGAATAGGAGCACGGTGAGAAGACACCGGAGGATAGTCCCGATTGTGACGCCCAGGAGCCATCACTGGCCTCTGCGAAACAGAAGGCCCTGCCTGCAAATCCTCAAAAGGGACCGACGGCGCACGTCGATCGGTAGCTGGACCTAGGACACGGTGAGAAGACACCGGAGGATTGTCCCAAGAATGACAGGAACCTGTCATTGACCTCTGCGCAGCAGACGGCCCCAACTGCCTATCCTCTGAGACCGACGGCAAGCATCGATCGACACCCAGAATCGGAACACAGTGAGGAATCACCGGAGGAAGGTTCCGAGAGTGACAGCTAACCGGGGCTGTCACTGACCGCTGCCGAACAGCAGGCCCTGGATGCCAACGTCCCAACACCATCCCGCTAGCCGGCACACTAGCAGGCAAAGGTGGAACAATAAACGATTCACTCAAGGGACGAGGAATCGCTGCCGAAGCGACCGGCCGGCTCAACCGACTAGGAGCAAACCTAGCCAGATGAGATGGAGCAGACAGCAAACCCGCACAGCCTCGCCGCGAGGCTGGGGGAGGCTGAGAACACACAGACACACCAGCAGATACAGCCACGGTCCCCCGAGACTGTAGACCATCCCCAGAGGAGATGGAAGAGCCACCATCAGACAGAATAGGATCTGGAGTAGCAACCCCCTCAACAACGGTCGACGGTGTAGGAGGCAGATCGGAGAGGGTTACCGAGCTGACCTCGGAAAAGCTCTCAACGAAAACAGACGCCTCAATAGTGACATCCGAAGACAAAGAGACCGCGGTCTCCTCATCAGGAATCACTGAACAAACACCGTCAACAGTTGCAGAGGAGCTCGCCACAGAAGTCAGATCCAAATCCTGTGTGACAGAGTCACCACGTGCACCAGCAGAAATGTCTGCAATGGCACGGCTACCCTTACCCCGAGAACGAGGGGTTCTAGCTCTGGAAAGAACCACCTTGTTAACAGAAGCCCAAAATTTAGAGGACCAAACCCCACAGATACCACATGATTGGGCCTGAGTGCAATTGTTGCAAGTGACACATGTGGTATGGGAATCGTCCACATGTTTCACCTGCAAACAAGAGGTACAAGGAATAGTCTTAGGCATGATATAAATACAATAATCAAGCTTCCCGCCGACGGAAAACAGAACGAAGGTCGTGTTCACACGTGGGGGAAAGGCAAGATAAAGTGTGAAAAGAACAGCAATAATAATACAAATTAACATTAAATGAGAATAATAATTTGGTAGCTTGAAAAAGGATACAATCCAGTAGCACACTAAGATGATTAATAAGTTGTTCACGAAGAATTAATAGCATAAACAGCACGAGTCACAAAAATTTCCGACCATGAACAATGGCGGAAAATAAAGGAATTGACGTCACGGTTGTTGCGCATGCGCTCGGTAAACGCAAGAGGTGTGCAGAGAGAGTACCTGTAATTTCGAGCGCTGGTCTCGCTCGACCCTTTTTTCGATCTTTTTCGTGCTTTTGCACTCTAGTACTTTTCTAACTCGTTTGGAAAAGATTCTAAAAGCTTGAGTTAGTTCCGAAGTAGAGCTTGCGCTTATGTTACAGCCAATTGTAAACAATTGTGAGTAGGTTGAAAAGAAATGTTCAAATTTACGAACATGCGCATATTGTCATGTGTTTTGCTTTTATTCACCTGCACATGACTATTGATGGTTCAATGCCTGAGTGTGGACATTTTGGAACTATGCAGAGTTGACAACAAGCAGGTGAAAAAATAGACCCACAGGTGCAGAACATTCCAAAACCCTGAGTCATTAACCCTTTGAAACCTTGTGGTATATTCCATCTCAGTTCAATGGCAGCAATTAGAAGAGTCCATATTAATTATTTGGTGATAGAGCAACAGCTGTTCGTTGAAAATATTGATTGGTCTGCCCAACGCATTCACTCAGCAATCATCCTAATTTATCAATTTGTGACGTATCATGTTCCTGGGCCGGAAAAGAGGCCACATGGGTTGAAAGGGTTAAAAAACAAATGTTGGCGACAATGTCCAGCTGCTTTATACTTTATAATTTTCCAATTATGGTAGCACAAACCTGATTCTATTAATCGAGTCAAGGAGTTGCCTGGGGCATGGTTGCTTAGTTGGTAGAGGTGCAGGCTACAAAAGCCATGTGGTCCTCAGTTTGAGTCCCACCTGAGCCAACCATGTTGTGTCCTTATGCAAGACACTTCACCTCCATTGCCCACATGGGGCATGGTGGCGTTGTGTACTAAGGCGTACTGCACGTTGATGGTGCACTTGTCTTCAACCAATGCTGACCTTGCTTGTGTGGAGTTAGTATGTTGGAGGAGCGTGACAGTTGCTTGGTGATTCTCTCCGGGTACTCAGGCTTCCTCCACCTGTAAAACTGTCTGACACAAGGTGACCCTGGCTGTCAAAAGTGTCATTAAACCCCAATAAATAAATAAATAAATAAATAAATAAATAAATAAATAAATAAAAAAATAGGGAGTTGCCTACATTGCATGATGTCTTGTGTAAACTACCTCAGACACCAGGTCTTGTTGATTTTTGTCATTTTATGAACTTTGTTTAAAATGACGACTTCTTGTTGAAAGTTAATGACTGCTTTCCCTGAATATATAATCATTTGATTGATTCGGGGCTAAAATATTATATTAATCTGCTGAGATTTCCACTTACAATGGCAAGTCATTGAAGTACCTTTTCAACCCCTGATTATCTGGGTACTGTGGAGAGCTGGAGAAAGACCAAATGGCAGGTTTATTGTATTATTCACTTACTTATTTACATGATTAAAAATTATTTACATGTGAACAATGAAGTGTCAATGACACTGCAGCTCAACTTCACCAAGAAGGGACTGAACTAAATTACTAACTGTAGGATGTGCTATAGGAATTATAGAAAATTCAATTGCCAAATATCAGATGGCCGCTGGTGGCAATGTTTTTTAATGAAATTAAAAAAAACCTTGATTGGTCCCATGTAGACATCAACCTAAACCCACATATTAGAATTGAAAAAGACTGAGTGAGAGATGCATCCCATTGGGTGTGTGTGTGAAAGGAATAGTTGATAATTTATATGCCAAATCCAAGATGACCACTGGAGGCCATGTTTTTCAATGAAATTCAGAAAAATGTGATAGTTCCGATATAGAAATAACACTAAAGCTACATATAAAATTTGAAAAAGATCAGGAGAGAGGTGTGGCCTGGAGGGTGTGCTAATGGAATTGTTGACGATTTATATTCCAAATTCAAGATGGCCACTGGTGGCAATGTTTTTCAATAAAATTCAGAAAATTTGATAGCTCCCATCTAGACATTACCCCAAAACTACATAAGAAATTAAAAAAAATTAGGTGAGAGATACAGCCTGTAGGGTGTTCTAATGGAATTGTTGACAATTTATATGCCAAATCCAAGATGGCCACTGGCAGCTATGTTTTTCGATAAAAGTTAGAAAAATTTAATACCTCCCATCTGAACATTACAGGGTGTGCTCAAGGAATTGTGGGCAGACCAAGGGATGTACATACAAAATTCCAAGTCAAGCGAATTTTTTATACAACGTTGCCCATTTTAGAGGAGTTCCATCCCAGGCATTGGATAACGGGTCCTACTTTACCAGTAAAACAAAGCTTGGTACCACAGTCCTTACACAGGGTATGTTCTTTCTTAAAAGTTCTTTCTTACAATGAAAAGTACACCACGGACTATATTAAATTATAAGAAATGTTATTTACAAGAAACCCCAGGTGCTCACCTGAATGATGAGATTCCAACCACAAGTAATGCACAATAATAAACACAAACTAGCCAATAGACAAGAAGCCCACATTAACCCTTTGATACTTTTGTACATATTATGACGTACGAAATCAAACAGCACATTGATACTTGTGGTCATTTGTGTTGTTATTATTTTTTGATTTTTTAAAAGTTTTATCCTCAATTCCTATTTTCTCCCGAATAGTGCTCAATGACAACCGTTGAGCCAAATGTTATCGCCGCTTAAAATACTAATATAATTCTGCTGTCAAGACTCTTAACTGGTTGAGTGCTAAAAGCCACTATAAGGGCTTTCAAAAAAATGAGGATACCAGAGCAAAAGCCAACACTTTCCTTGTTTATATTTCATATTCAGTCAAACACAAATAATATTTTGTTTATATAAATTTGTTTTATTACAAGTTATTGGAGAGTGCCTCTGGGCACTCTACAATAATTTGTAATAAAACAAGTTTTGAATTACAAATTCAGACCACCAAAAATAATCTAGTCCTCAATCAGATAATCACTAATGTGAAAAATATCTTGTTATTACCTGGTAGTACTTTCCGACGTTTGACGTCGCATTTTGAAAAACATTTAAGAAACTGAATTCCCAGTGACGTTTGAACATCAGGATAATTAAAGTCTCGAAGACTAACAAACAATCAACAAATGAGGAACACAAAATGTGTACAGCAAACTTCCTGTCATGATGATATTACACAATATAATTTTGAAATGAAATTCAATGATAATGATGATGAAAATAGTGAATGCAAAGATCAAAGTATTCGGACCAGGTGACAGTTCAAAATATAGGCATTTGAAAATGTTTATATTTTTAGTTCCTGGGGTTTCTATGGGGATACAAGGAACTTTTTTGGCATGAATCAAGTACATACACTCCTGGATTGATTGATCACTGATTAATTACAGCTCCCTATTCTTACCATCATATCTGGTATCAAACAGTCTGATTCAAAGAAACTGTTTTTTATGCTGTGAGTGCACCAAGACCATGTGGAAATGTCTAATTGCATGCATAACATAAATATATTGTGCATCACAAAAAAAACAAATACATCTGACATTGAACATAAGTCATACTTAGCTAAGATAATATTTCTAAAACATGCAGCCAATCCTGTTCATTGGTTGTTAAAATGTCTTGCAAATGAGTACTTTAAAGTTAGCAGACAAAAAAAAAAGCCCAAACCAAAAAATATCCAGATGTTCAACAAAACCATAACCAAAATGAATATAAGTTTCAAAACTGAAATCTCCCACAACATCAGTACTTAATCAGTGACCCAAAGCCACTTCAAAATGATAAGACATCTCTTCAACCAGTTAATATTTATTACACAGGTAGTTTCCTCTTAATTGTCTCAAACCACAGTTGCTACAATTTGTGTTGAACTATATAATTAACTGACCTTGATAAATACTTTTAGAACAATTGCTGACCTGATTGTCACAAAATATTCCATAAGCATTTTCTCTGTAATGTGAATATTCAGAATCTGTTTTTAAAAATAAATTTTACACCAATATAAAGAGTCAAACCATGGTATCATCAACAATAAGGTGACCAATCAGTTGTGAAATGTGACTGAATTTTGCATCAACAAACTAATGGGGTTAACCCTTTACTCAATATACACAACTTCAAAATAAATTTATTTTATTTTTATTTTTTTAAATTTAAAAAAAAATTCAATAAAACCATATCATGTCACCCCTCATTAGAATGCGCTCCCAATGAGGAGGTCAAATTAAATGGTTTTCTGGAATAATTTTTTTTAATATTTCTTTTTTCAACTGTTCAATTTGTAAATTTGACAGGCGGTGGATGCAGCAAATTCATTTGGTAAAGGGTTAACAAAATTGACATGCATGATAACAATGAAATATTTAAGCACAATTTTGAAATTTACAGGTTACACTAGTTTTTGTTTGTTTTATTGGGGTTAAAGGACAGATCCGTGGGTGGAAGAAGCTAGCGTACCTGGAGAGAACCACTGAGCAGTGGCGAGCAACTATCCCCAACATACTAACTCAGCATAAGCAGGGCAATCGGGATTAAGTGTCTTGCCCAAGGACACAATGCAGTTACCACTGGTCAGGATCGAAAAATTGACCTTTTGGTTTGAAGTTCAATACTCTTAAGCACTGTGCCACACCACTCCCAGGTAAGGCTAGCACAGGATGAAAGTAAGCACTAAACGATATTTAAGATCTTATCTTGAACTGTTCTGGAAGCATAATGGTCAACTGCAAATGATTAATAAGAAACAAATTTCAGAACCAATAGCCAAGTTTAACCCTTATACCTAACGAATCGCCCGCATCCGCCCACGTAATATGCAAATTCAGCAGCCGAAAAAAATTTACTTTTCCAAAAATTTCAACAAAACCATATCATGTGAATCCTCTTTGGAACGTGCTCGTTGAGCTCATTCCAATGAGGGGTGACATGATATGGTTTTGTTGAAATCTTTTGAAAAATTTAAAAAAATGATATTTAAAATAATAAATTCTGATATTGTCTGCATTGGGTAAAGGGTTAAGTCTACTGAGCATTAAAGTCATCTTCAGCGTCTATGGCCATAACACAAATAAAAGTCAAGTCCAGGGAATCAGCTACATTCACTTTTAGTTAGGCAATTTTGGGGGGCTAACCTTTCAATGTCAGGAAGTAAAAAGGTTTTGGGGTAATTTTTTAAGTAACTTTGAGCACTGAATGAAGATCTGAATGATGCTACTCTATAAACCTTGGGCAACTTGAGATATTCAAAATGACATCCAAGATGGTTGCCAGAAACTGACAATATTTCCCAATGTGCCTCTAGTGGTGGTATATGTTGTGTAAGTTTCCTTGCTATATCACCTCCAATAGAAGTTAGGGGGTGGACACTAAAGTGTTGTCGTGCATATTGACTCTATCTGTGACTTTGACATTGGCTGGTCAATCATGAATTTTCAATGTGACACACTGTCTACTAATGGTCCATGTGCTCAGTAAATTTCACAGCGCCGATTCTTTTCACTAAAAAGTTATGACCCAGACATTAAAAAGTTGATATGCATGTTAACTCCATGTGTTGACATCTATCTGTGACCTTGACCTTGATGAGCTGACTCTTATGTGACCATGACCTTGGTGCATTGATCTTGTGTTTTGTATGTGACACACTATCTAGCCATGGTCCATATGTTGCGAAAGTTTCACTGAGATGTCTACTTCCACTAAAAAGTCTTCGGCTGGATTCAAACATTTGTGAATGCTTATTACATGTATTGACCTTTATCTGTGACCTTGCTATTGGTGGATCAGTTGATGGATCGGTTGTGAATTTTGTATGCAAACACACCATCTTGTGTTGGTACATACATGGTTTAAGTTTCATTATGATATCTCTTCCCATTAAAAAGTTGTGGCCTGGACACAAAAATGTAGATGTGAATGTTCATTCCATGTGTTGACCTCTATGTAACCATGATCATGGCGGGTTGGTCATAAATTTTATATGTGACACACCGTGTAGTGGTACATTTGTTGTGCAAATTT
Source organism: Pictodentalium vernedei (assembly GCA_031216915.1). Classification (NCBI taxonomy): domain Eukaryota; kingdom Metazoa; phylum Mollusca; class Scaphopoda; order Dentaliida; family Dentaliidae; genus Pictodentalium; species Pictodentalium vernedei. The sequence continues at coordinate 342,924,889 of CM062297.1, forward strand.
CATTGTGATACTTCTTTCCATTAAAAAGACAGACACAAAAAGTGGATGTCTATGATCAGTCCATGTGTTGACCTCTATCTACTGGCTTGTCTTTGGTGGGTCAGTCATGAAGTTTGTACATGACCCACCATGGTGGTTCATATGTTGTGTAAGTTTCATTGTGATATGTAAAAGCAAATTTATGAAAAAAGTATTTTTGGGTGCCCATCTTGGATGCTTTGAATTGCCCAAGGTTTACAGACTGGCATCATTCAGATTTGGATTCACTGCAAAAGATTAGAAATGACCAAAAAAAAACATTTACTTTCCGACATTGTAAGTTTACACCCTCTGGCTCTGAATCTCATCAAAACCATTGGTTACGAGGTCCTACCAAACACTGGAATAAGAAATCTTCTACACCAACGAACAAGCTAGCACTCCTGCAATTCAGGAGTTCCCTCTTGAAGCCAATGGTTGAAACAACATGTGCTATTCTGCCAACATTTAAAAACACATAAGTTAGAAAAATTAGTTGTTTCATGATTTTAACCCTTGAGTCTGCAGATACATATAAATAGTTCCCAACACTCTGATAGTCCTGTGACTGAGCAGTAGTTTTAGGCAGGTTTTGGCTGCCTATTTTGGCAGCCAAGACTTGCCAAAAAACAACTGCCAACAAATTAAGAATTTAACTTGTGGGTTAACCCTGAGACAGCATGTTTATTGTTGGAGCACCTGTTCTGTTGCAGTAAAAGTGATCAAAGTTGGAATCAGGCCCTTAAAGGTTAAAGAGCAGCTGCCACCTCAGCCCATCACTACACACAAAAATTGCTAATGATGTTTCTTTTCTTTCTTTTTTGCTTACAAAACAGAGCAAATAACCTTTCACTGAAATAACCTCTTTGAGCTCATCACAATGAGGTTTCATTTACTATGTTGCAGAAGCAAAAGTTAGAAGTGTTCAATATTGTGTTCTTATTCACGAAAAAAAATATATTACAAGCACCATCTTCAAAGTGTGTTAGTTGAAATGAAGGGTTAATTATAGTCAACTACAACTCTATTAAGACCCATACAGAAATGAGTGATCGATTTTGTGGAAACCAGATGTTTACAAGCACCTTCACTCTTAACAGAACATAAGAAGTACAAGTTATCAGCAAGGCCAAGCAAAACATTATTATCTCCATCCAACACTCACTTACCTGTAGCTGAACTCAAAACCATCGGTTCAAGTGAGCCTAAACCGCCCACCTGGATCAAGTTGTCTACAAGGAATAAGGGTATTACTGTTGACGGATTAGAAATATGGAGGCAAAACGGAAGTGTCAAATTGCACATATTGCAATGACTTCTATTTTTCAACTGCCACTCCAAGTACACACCCTATGTAAGGCTTGAAATTATGTTGAAAAATGACAGGTCTCCCCTCTGAAAAGCCCACCTATGTTGGTTAAAATTTTGGGTTGAAATTCATTGCACCATATTCCTGTAAGCCACCAGTTGTGTTACGAAATGGAGAGAAATGGAAGTCAATGAGGACTTGAATGAGATGGGGGGGGGGGGGGGGGGGGGGAACAGATTGGGTCTTTCTGGTAGTGTCTTTATGCACTCGCTGACAGATGTAATCATCAATGAAAACAGAACATTCAATTGAAATAAAATTTGTTTTTTTACCAAATATCATATTGCACTACAGGGAGCCAAAATGTGAACCCATGGACTTGATTTGAACATACTTGAATCCGCCCGCACAAGGAAAGTATATACCATATGTGAAAAGTTTCTGCCAGGTTGATCTCAAGTAAATTCTTAAAGCATTTTCCTCATATTATGTAGAGTTAAAATACGGATTCCAAAATGGAACCCAAATATGAACCCAGGCATAAATGTGAAACTGGACCCATAAGGAAACTAAATACCAATTACCATGAGATTCTAACTGCAGGATCCCAAGAAGATGCTAAAGAATATTCCTTTTATTACCCTAGGTTGAAATTCAGGCTCCCATACAGCCCAGATAGGAACCCATGGACTAAATTTGAACAAACTTGAATCTGATCCATCAAATGATGCTGCATACCAAATATGAAAAGATTCTGACTGCTGGAAGAAGAGTTTTTAAAAATATTCCTCATATTGCATTATGTTGCAATGTGAGCTCTCACTAGGTGCCCAAATATGAACTCAGTGACCTGACTTGAACAAACTTAGATCTGACTCTCCCAAAGGATGCCACACCAAATACAAGACAATTCTGACTGGTGGATCTGAAGAACAAGATTTTTGAAGAAATTTGTCAATGTTGCACTAAGTCAAAATTTGCTCTCTCAATCCCAGGTTTTTTAGGCCTAAAAACAGTGAACAGAGATTTTGACATGATCACAGATGGGTCGTGATCTAGAAGAAATTACCCATCAGCTTCCTCTCCACAACACTTCAGAATCACAATCACCTGCCTAAAAACAAATATGAGAACAATGAATCTCAGATGCTATTTCCACTTGTTTTTCTTCATTCAGACATGATCATGCATTATTCTATACAGAAATCTTCACCCACTGGTATAAGTGTATCACACCCAGATTGCAATCTGACTGAGAAAGAGACTACTTTTACAAGAACATCACTGTACAAACAAACCCTCAGCATGCAGACTCATGCAAGATGTAATATATATTATCTCATCATACCTTCATCTTTCACATCATCTTTCCCCTCGCCTGCCACCTTAAATTTACTTATCCTGTCTGTGACATCAAAATACACAATTATATGTTTTAATGCGAGCTGTAAACTTATGAGATGTTAGACTTTACACATGTAACAAGAGAAAATGAACAACTTCCTCCTAAAATTCGCCAGATCTTTTAATCCATATTTTTCAACATGAATGAGTACCTTAACTGGTAGAGTGCTAAACTATTTTTCAAAGGTGATTTGTAACATGAGTATTTTTTTCAAGGATACCATACCACAAGCATCAGAAGCCTAACTTTAGCAAGATTGTGTTCATAATTAATTCATAATTAACTGATAGAGTACTAAATTATTTTTCACAAGTGATTTTTAACACACATATTTTTTTTCAAAGATACCATGCTACCAAAAAGGGAAGCCCTAGTTTAGCAAGACTTTGTTCATAAATAACTGATTTGTAACAATTTATTGGAGAGTGCCTTCAGGCACTCTCCAATAAATAGTAACAAAACAATTTTATGTTAACATTTATCTGGATGCTGCCTAGCTAACAATAAGCTAATACATACAGTGTAAAGCCCCCAAGGTGCTTTCAGCACTTTTCAGTACAGCCATGATAGTGGCTTCTAGCACTCAACCAGTTGATTTTCTTGTTACAAATTATTGGAGCATGCCTGCCGCCACTCTCTATAAACTGTAACAAAACAATTTTATATAAATATTTTCTTGCTACTGCCCAGCAAACAAAAAACTACTTCATACAGTGTAAAGCCCCTAACATTTTTCAAGAAATCCATGATAGCGGCTTCAAGCACTCAACCCATTAAGAACCAAACCTTCACCGATTGAATAATATTTTACTTGTGCTGAAAATCAAATTACCGTTAAAATAATAATTAGAAAATAGATAATATCCAGATGTATACAAGCAGTCAAGTTCACTTTATATGACTGTTCAGTTTGGCCTAAAAAAGTTGAAAATCTGTTTCTCAGGTCCTCCAGCAAATTTCCTTTAGATGCTGCATGCTCTCTTTTAATAACCAAAGCAAACGTAAACAAGAGCTGGACTTTCGTCCGGTGCATACCCCCACATGGTGTACCGCCTAGTGTGGGCATACCTATGACCAACAAATATTATTTATGAATATTCTCGTACAGACTGACGGAAGGATGCACAGATGGACAGACACAATTTCTGAGTGAACAAGTAATAAAAAAAAAAAAATAACTAGTGTGGGCATACCTATGACCAACAAATATTATAAAAAATAATAATTTACTTAAGTTATGAATATTCCCGGACGGACTCACACACGGACGCACAGACGGACATATGCATGTAATCAAGTATACCCCCATTTTCTTCAAAAGTGGGGGTATAAAGAATTAAAATTAAATGGTTTATGTATAAAAATTTTCCCCAGTTAATAAATTGATAAATTTGTCCCTGGAGTACAACAAGGCTAAAGCATTGCAAAGTTTTTTTTTTGCACTCAAAAGATAAAATACACCATCACTCATGCTATTCTGTAGATTATGAGATCTAAAACAAAAAACAAATGAAGAATATGAACTTTTGATGGCAAAGAAATAATTACAAAAATAAAAAAAAAAAAACCTCCGGCCCATATGCAATATTAAAAAAAAATGGTCTGAGAAACAAAAGATCTACCTTGTGGGGCCTTAGTCAAATATAACAAGGTGCAACGCCGCCGGTATCTCCCGCCAAGGGTTTCTAAGTTGAAGAACGTGGGAAAAGGCCCATAACTCTAGAAAAAAACAAGAGGTCAGCCATGCCCCGGGGCATACCCTAATGGTGCATACTGCCAAACAATGGCAGAAGAAAGAAACCATGATACTGTGAAAGCCTTTCCTCTAAACAATCTTCATTCCAAATTTCACTGAGGTCCGATAACCCAAACCAGTGATATGAGGCTAACAGACAAAAAAATTGGCTATTTTACGAAGCAAACACAGCAAAATTATTGTCTTTGTTTTACAGCAAAACATTAAACCCCCACCCACCCCCGAGAGGTAATTGTGAAGGCCAGAAACACCTGTCACTGAAGTCTAGTGACAATCGGACCATCCACATAAGAGACATAGAACAAAGACATAATGCTACATGTGGCAAGGTGATTTGCATGTATTTTCTTTGTTTTACAGCAGGGAGGTGACTCAATCGAAAGACTTTCCCATAAACTCCTTTTTCGAACCTGAGATATGCACTGAAGAGAGAAAAATGGCTATTTTACGAGGCAAACAGCGAATTTTCAAAGCTAAAAAGGGGGATAAATCTCAAAAGTGAAAAGTATAAAATATTATTAGAAACTCACTTGAAAGTCTTTCTCATAAACATTCTTCATTCCAAATTTTATTGAGATCGCATTTCTAAATTTCAAAGATCTCATGAAAGTGAACATCTGTATGAAATTTTATCGAAATCTGAGCAGTAATGTTCAAGTTGTAATGCGAACAGACATCAGAGTGTGGATGGAGAGACCTATAGGCAGATCCATGGACACAAGGATGCATGGATGGACAGACGCAATCCAGTATACCCCACTTTTTGAAAAAAAAGGTTGGGGTATAAAAATGGACAAAACCGGTTACTTGTGAATATCCTTCCCCTCATGGTGGTCTATCAGCATACCAAAGATCATTTAAATCCAACATCCATTGACTGAGATGTGAAGGTCCAAAGTTGTTAGGGATGGATGGATGGATGGATGGATGGATAAATGAATGAACAAATGAATGGACCCCATTTCTATATCCCCTGCAAATTTCAAAATGAATGAATGGATGGACCCCATTTCTATATCCCCTGCAAATTTCATTTTGGTGGGTGATAATTACAAGATTGTCCGAAACAGTTTGAACAGGTTTGATTGTCTCATGTATGAAGTTAATTCAAGGACTTACAAACCATATTCATGGCACTTTCATTTATTTATCCATTGGGGACTTAACGACACTTTTGACAGCCAGGGTAACCTCATGTTGGACAGTTTTACTGCTGGAGGAAGCTGGAGTACCTAGAGAGAACCACCAAGCAGTGACAAGCAACTTTCAGACTCCCCAGCATACTAACACTGCATATGCAGGCTTTTAGCATGGCTTGAAGACAAGCGCACCATCGATGTGCATTACACCTTAGTACACAGCACCATTGTGCCCACAAGTGGGCAATCGGGATTAAGTGCCTTGTCCAAGGACACAACACAGTTATCCTTGGCTGGGATCAAACCATGGACCTTTCTGTTAGAAGTTCAATGTCATAACCACTGCGCCACTGTGCTCCCCAAGGACCTTCCAGACAATTTTTTAGACTATTCTTCATCATTCTCATGTAGCTTTGAGTAAACTTATGATTCAGAATTCAGATATCAGTAAAAAATTGAAGGTCACTGTGACCCTGACCTTCAGCACAATGACAGTAAAATAAATTGAGTTCTTTCTCTCATCATTCTGCATGATAGGTTTGATTCTGAGTGGGCCATTGGAACTTTAATTAGAGAAGGGAAACCAGGAAAATTAGTAAGTTAAAGGTCACTGCGACAACTTTGATATTTGGCACTATGGCTGCAAAGTAAATGGGGTTCTTCCTCTCATCCTATCCAACCCACATGTCAAAACTTCAATCAGAGAGCAGAAAGCAACTTCATCTACAGACGAACGGACAGTTCCATTGCTATATCCCTCCTCCCCCCCCCCCCAACTCTCAAAGTTTTGGGGGTAATAAAAAGGACTGTTTCTGATCATAAATCAAAAACTGACAAAGAAGTTTGCTATAAACAAGCATATTTACAAGTCCTCAGAAAGAACACTGCAACAGAATTTTATTTGGGTTGATTTTTAAGAATACTACCTCAAAGTGTTAATTTCTATTGCTCAACATTGAAAGCTGAGCAACAGTAATTAAAACTTTGAATCATTCTTACAAATCATGGACTTTCAAGGCAGTGCATAAATTTCATTCACTTTCAAGGCCTTGAAAACACATTTTACTGTTCTATTTGTTTATTTATTTATTGGTGTTTAACTCTTTGAATCCCAGAGGCCGCTCTTCCGGCCTAGTAACATGATACTTCATAATTTCATTAAGTAGGTTGACTTTTGAGTGAAGGTGTGGTGTAGACCAATCAATATTTTCAACATGCAGCCTAAAGGCTGCACGTTGAAAATATTAATTGGTCTACCCCCAAATAAAGAATATGGACTCTTCCCATTGCTGCCATTGAACTGATGTGGAAGATACCACTAGGGTTCAAAGGGTTAAGATCATTTTCAGCATCGGCGGCTACATCATGACAGCAACATGGGTATGAAGTCAAATTTCGTCAATCGATGATACCTGTAAATATATGCTGCCCACATTAAAAGACTTCCACATCAGGCACTGGTACCGGATCCTATTTTACCAGTAAACCAGAACTTGTTTACTGCAATGAACAAGCACTATTCCACTATCTGGGGCTTCCATGGGGAATTTTACTATTTGAATACTTTCAAGGTTTTCAAGAACCACAATTAACTGTGCTTAAAGAACATGAGCAAAGTTCAGTCCATAGCCAACCAGTAGTGCTTCATTTCTGACGTGTGCTTTTGTGAACACACACCTATGATGCACCTTATATGTAATTGAGGTACACCATTTTTTGCACATGCTGAAAAGTCAGCAGTAGGGCATGTATCTAATAATTTCTGCATCACACGCCAATTCTTCCTGGACTCTCGGCATGTTATCTAATAATTTCCACAGCACAAAGCGGTCCTAACTGAGCTGAGAGCCCAGGTTGGACTGGGTCATGACACAGAAATTATTAGCTATATGTTCTAATGTCTGGATAGGCCAGAGGTAAGACATGGTCTTGCAAGGTCCATTTTGTAAAAAAGATGAGGAAGTCTTGCAGAATCAACCTGGAAGCAATGTTTTGTTCTCATCCATCAACCTTTTCAACACATCTAATAGGGCTAAAAAGTTATGACAGCTCTAAATCCTGGTTACAATTTGGATTTCCCAAATAGAGCACAATGACAATTGGGAGTTTAATGCAACTTCCCCATAACATAGAGCCCTAAAATTGTCTCCAATATAGGGCTATATATCATCATATTGCATTAAGTTAAAATTTGGGATCCCATAGGGAGCCCAAATATTAACCCATGGACTCAATTTGAACAAACTTCAATTTGATTCCCCTAGAGATGTTGTATACCAAATATCAAAAGATTCTAATTGATGGTTCTGGAGAAGATGACTTTTAAAGAAATTCCCTCATACTGCACAAAGTTAAAATTTAAGCTTCCATAGGAAGCCCAAATAATAATCAAGGGACTCGATTTAAACAAACTTGAATCTGACCCTCCCACAGGGAGCCCAAATATTAACTCAGAGACTCAATTTGAACAAACTTGAATCTGAATTCCCTAGAGATGTCATATACCGAATATCAAAAGATTCTAATTGATGGTTCCTTGAGAAGTGATATACCAAATATGACAGCATTCGGACTGGTGGAACTGAAGAAGTAGATTTTTAAAGAAATTTCCTCATATTGCACTAAGTTAAAATTCAAGCTCCAATAGAGAGCCCAAATATTAAACCAGAGACCCGATTTGAACAAACTTGATTCTGATCCCCCTCACACCCCCCTCCTAAAAGATGTTGTACACCAAATATGAAAGCATTCTGACTGGTGGATCTAAAGAAAAATTTTTTAAGATGTTTCCTCACATTGCAAAAAGTTAAAATTACAAAATTCGGGCCACCACAGGGAGCCCAAATATTAACTCAGGCAATCGATTTGAACAAACTTGAATCGGGCCCCTTAGAGATGTTGCGTATCAAATATCAGAAGATTCTAATTGATGGTTCTGGAGAAGATGATTTTTTTTAAAAATATTTTTCAAATATATGGGTACTATCAGAGTTATGCCCCTTGTGGTGCCCCACTGTGGGCGTGGCAACTATATTTGAACAAACTTGAATTGACATATGATAGGAAACACACACATCAAATTTGGTTCAATTCGGCCCAGTGATTTATGAGGAGAAGTCGATAATGTATAGTTAACACCAGACAATGGACATGGGACAATGGACGGATGGATGACGGGCAGAAAGTGATTAGTAAAGCTCCCCCTGAGATAATAAGGTGAAGAGGTATGGCGTAAGAAGCACAAGTTCATATCACAATTATTCAGCATACAGAATATCAAAAATAACCAATGGAAAGTATGAGACAAGATGTGGATAAAAGTTTGGGTTGGAGAAACGGACACAAGCATGTGCGTGCATGCACACATGGACAAATGCACAGATGGATGAACAGACACAAGAATCCCCATAAACCCACTCTAAATGGAAAGTATAAAAATATTTCTGTAACTTCGTAGGATATAATGTTGGCTTTTGTTAAACCATTACTAAATGTAGCAGTTATATCCTGCTTATGAGAAACACAAAAATAACCATTCAATTTTTTATCTCATCAATCTGCCATCACACACCTGATATCCCTTTATTGGAATTAGTTGATGCGAGTCATCAAGCCTTTTACCAATGAGGAGTAACAAACTATGTTTTTATGCAATCAGTTATTATGTGATAAATATTTTTGGAGTGTTGTCTGCTGCCATTTGTTTTATATAGTATAATCCTGTTCAGTACAGCTGCTGTGGACTATTCACTTTCCACACGTGAGCAGTACATAAAATACAGTCATTTAATCCTTTAACCAATGTAACGGCCAAAACCGGCCAGCGATATTCTCAAAAATTACCAATTATTTTTTTATAATTTTTCACTTTTTGTCTCAAAAACATAGGTTATTACCCCCGTTGGAACAACCTCGTTGAGCTCATTCCAACGAGGGGTTAAAACCTATGTTTTTGAGATGAAAAAAATTAGCTATTCAAGAATTTATTTTGCAAGTGTCATCTGCTTTTCATGTTAGGTAAAGGGTTAATCTATTACATTATCACCACCGTGGACATGTTACTTTCCATTTGCAGGCAATATTTCCACAGATGCAATAATGTTAAATTCCAAACACTAATTATAGGAATAATCATCAAAAATTTAATCAATGAAGTACCAGGTACAACCCGGAACTTAATTCATTAATTGAAATTTTGCTGATGATGATTTTTATTACCTGGTAAACTTATGCTCATGCGTGGATTTCGGAAAGTCCATGGCAACTGTACTGAATATCTTGTTTGACAGAGCTCAATGAGCTCTGTCAAACAAGATATAATAGAATAAATGCTCAGAGTATCTCCAGACCACACCCCCATGAATTGAATGCTCCTGTTAAACAAATAAATTACACTTGCAAAGTGGTTTTTCAATTAACTGGATTCCACTTTCCACTAAATGAGCTCTGTCAAACAAGATATAATAGAATAAATGCTCAGTGTATCTCCAGACCACATCCCTGTAAATTGAATGCTCCTGTTAACTGAATAAATTACACTTGCAAAGTGATTTTTCAATTAGCTGGATTCCACTTTACTGGTGAGAGCCCAGAGGCTTTCTATAATGAACTGTGATAAAACAATTATTGAAGAATGAGTTCCACCAAGGAAAATAACCCCAAAAATACTGCAATGATTCTACAAGGATAAAAATAAAACACCGGAAGGAAAAACTGAACTAAAAACAAAACTGAAAGCCAGAGATTCAACATTGCTGACAACATCTTTGCAGGTATGCCTAAATTTTTGCTTTTTTGCATAAATTACAAGTTAGCCTTCTGTGAATAAACAACATAGTAAAAACCTAACTTGATATGAGAACAGAGATAATTTAATCCTCCAGGCCATATAAAGCTGTAGGTTAAAATTATTTGGCCAACACATTTGGTTCTCGGGCAATCAAGATTTCAAAATCCTTGAAGGGGGGAAGGCTTCTATTTATTTTATTTTTTGGGGGTTCTTAAAGAAATATCATATATACATTTGTGTTCAGTTATATCTTTTTAACCCTTTACCCAATGCAGGCAATAAAAGTTGGAGGAGTGGGTAACAACCAGAGGGTCCAAGATAGGACAAGGAGAGGCCCTCCAACATCCCACACAAAGGCCTCTCTAATATCATGCTTGCTTCCTCCCCCACCCCACCAAAAAACCCACTGGCTATGGCACCCCTATTATAGAATCCTGCATGCACGCCTGCTTTGCATGAAAGCGCTTTTTATAAATATATGTCAATCGAGTAGTAATGTACATGAAAACATTTTGTGTATTATGATTATGATGATAATTCTCCTCTCGACCTCTTCTTTTATCATCCAGTATGTATAGGAGAGCTTATGTTAGAAGAAGAGTTTAAGGAGGTTCCACTTTTAAAACTACTTTGATTCTATTTCTGAAAGTTTTGGATTGATTTGCCCACAAAGATGAGTTGCTGTTAAATGCAATACTTGAGTGGAGACTAGCAATATCTGGGGTTTTAAAAATGTGCAATATCAACAACTTGAAGAGTGGTGAAATTGGATTCAAGGTTCAATTCAATTCAATTTGAAATCCTCAGGCTGACTTTTAATTCAGGATTCAAATTTTACATGAAATTTGAGTTTCCCTGTGCTCTAGTTTTAAGTACAAGGTATCAGCTGTTTGATCACAGACATCTGTTTGAAAATGAACAAACAACAAAATTTGTGACTTATGAATAGCTCTAAAAATTTGATTAAAAAAACCTAGTCCAAGTGTGACATCAAATACAGTTGCTGACGTCTGTGCTTCTATCAGTTAGCCAGTATTTAAAACCTTCAAGTCCCCATACAGCCACAAAGAGCCTCTTTTATATTGCTCTGAAAAAGTTGTCCCAAGTCTGTTCCCCTTTGACAACTCAACTGGCAGGATGCATTATCTTGACGGTGTTTTTTATCATTTTTGGCTGTCTGTACAGACAGCCAAAAATAATGTAGAAACACTGTTAACCCTTTCCCTCACATGAAAAGCAGACGACATTTGCAAACAAAATTCTTGAATAACTAATTTTTTTGTCTCAAATGCATAGGTTATGACCCCTCTTTGGAACAAGCTCATTTTTGAGACAAAAAAATGAAAAAAATAATGAAAACTGAATGCTGATTTTGGTTAATAACGCTGGCCAGTTTTGGCCATTAAGTTTTGGCCGTTACCCTTTACCTAACATAGCAGCTAAAAAACGGCCAGAAAATCAACCAGAATAAGTCTTATCACTGCCTAAAATATCTTGAATGTTTCTCAATAAAACCATACAAATATGGATACCATTAGAACTGGCTCATCAAGCTCGTTCTAATGATATCCATATTTGTATGGTTTTATTGAAAAATTGTGAAATTTGTTTTAAAAAAAATGTGAAATTTAATTTATTTTTTATAATACTGTGTTAGGTAAAGGGTTAAGTCATCTGAGGATGTGTAAATTTATCTACGGCAGTTGTTAACACAAAATTAATCTAAGGACTTGAGAGTTAATAAGAGGAATAACAAAATTTTAACAAGGACTAATGAATATAGCATCCCTTCATGGCTTATTAGCAGCTCTCATTTACTTGTGACCTGTCACTGTGTCTTGGGTTGCTTGCTCATAATATGTCAGGATAATAATCAGTGCAATTTGGCTGCAAATTAACTGTAATTTTCTTTAAAATCATGTTGTTGTAATATTAAAATTGAAGCAGCTTCTTTCAAACTGTTTCAAAATATCCAAAACATGTGGAAGATTTCTCCTAAATACTGTTCAGCCTGGACAACAAAACATTATTCTGGCAGACAAAAAGCAACACATATTTAAACATGCGGACTCCATGATAACCAAACCTCATTGCTGACATGCAACATTTTACCTTGATGAACATGAACATTAACATACCTTTCTCTGCCAGATGTTTCAGTCTGTCTGTTTAGTACATGTAATATTGCAAAAGTGATACAAGATGTTACTTGAAACAGGTTTGTTGCTTCCTATATTTTAGGTAAACAGAAAAGAATCTGTTTCTCAGGTCTGTGTTTGTGGGCATTTTTGCTGTGCATGTGAAACAGAAAAGAATCTCTGTTTCTCAAGTCTGCATTTGGGGTCTTTTTTTTGCTGTGCATGTTATCTATAAATCACCTTTAAATATCTTTCAAACATTTGTTATCTGAAGATTGTTTGATTATTTTTGGTAGTCAGAATTTGTTTATATGGACTGGTTTTGTAACAATTTTTTGGAGGGTACCTATTGGCACTCACCGAAAAATAGTAACAAAATCAATTCATATCAATAAAATATTTCTGCTTTCAACCCTTAAGAACATAATTCTGACTTTGATAACTTTTTAATGCAAAGGAACAGGTGCCCCAACATGCATTGTTTGGGTAAATTCAAAAACTTGTTTTCTAAGCATCTTGACAGTTGTTTTAAGGGAAGTCTTGGCTGCCTCTGCAGGCAGCCAAGTCTTGACTAGAAACAACTGCAAAACCACTGGAGGTAGACTTTCAAAGTATAGTAAAAATGTATAAAAAGTCCCAGGCCCTTAAGGGTTAACCCTTCACCTAACACAGCTAGAGGACAACACTGAAAAAACAGTTTCTTGAATAATAGAATAATTCAATTTTTCCTCCATAACATACCTCCTCATTGGAAAAGACTTGACATGCTTCTTCCAATGAGGAGTCATAAGATGGGTTTTGAAGACCCAAAAATGAAAATATATTATTTTCAGAATGGCTCTTTTTAGGAATGGCCCTGGCCATATATAGTCATTATGCATGACAAATTTAAAGGGTGACTGAATATAGAGCATATCTGAAGAGCATTAGCCATTTACCAAATGAATCGGTGGCATCCATGACCACCTGCGTAATTCATAAATTGAGCAGTTGGATAAACACACTTTTCAAAAAATGTCAACAAAACTATATCATGTGACCCGCTCATTGGAACAAGCTCATCGAGCATGTTCCAATGAGGGGGGCAGATGACATGGATTTGTTGAAATTTGATGAAAAAAAAGAAAGTAAAATAACAAATGTTGATATTGTGTGTATTGTGTAAAGGGTTAAGCTTTTCAATGTTGCATCCAGCACTTTGCAGCAGAGCTAAATTATATGCTTCTAGCACTCAATCAGTTAACTGGTAAAGTGCTGGAAGCTCATATTTGAGCTTCATTCTGAAGTACAGGTGCTGCAACTTAATGGCATGATTTATGGTGGATGAGCTTTATATTACCTTTGAAGTTAAATAATTTTGTCTGTTAGGATTTGCTTTGTTACAATTCATGAGAGAGTGCCTGTAGGCACTCTCTCATGAATTGTAACAAGGCAGACACACAAACAAATTATGATGATCAAAAATAATTCAGCATGCTACCAGTTAAATGATACATGCCAAACAAATTCATTCAAATAACAATAAAAATACCAGTCCTGTGTGTTCAAAAGTTCTTTGAGAGATGTTTTCAAGAAGCAATTTTAAGTCAAGTACTGGTATTTTCCAGGTAACAAAAAGGGAAACCTCTGTGATTATTCTACACATTTTACAGATGTCAAACATTTGCAAAATATTAAGATATTGTTAGAAATTATACTATTGTTTAATTAAAACTGAAAACAAAACCAAAACCCAAATTTAAACTGAACCAAAACTCTGAAAACTGCACAGCTGTTGTAGAAAGAGAAAACACTAATGAAGAAATGACATATTTGCTCAGCAATAAACACTTCAATATTACTTCTATTACTTTCTCTTTATGTAATTTTCACATTCAAATCATGACCCTTGACCCTTAAATGAAGGGACAAAAGATATGGTTTGAATAAAGCAAATGAACCTTTTTTAAAGTACAGCCTCCATGGACTGGTCATTTTCTACAGTGGGCAATATTTTCATGGACACATTAATATTAGAGTACAAACATTAATTAGAGGAATAACCATCAAACATTTAATTTATGAAGCATGAGGTACAACCTGGTGCTTCATTAACCAAATTTTGCTATGATGATTTTTATTACTGGTACCTGGTAAAGGCATGCATGGACATCACCGATCACGTGAGAATTACGACCAGTCCACGGCCAGTGACTGTACTGTAGTTAAAAGTATATTTACCCTTTGCCTGGAACTTGCAGAAGGAATGGTTTCATGCGCTGAAGACTAGCATAGACAGTGTAGAGAAAGCCCCATATGACCCTCTTTAACATTTGAGAATTCTTCACAAACAACATCATGTCTGGGCACAGCAGAGGAGGAAACTGAGTAGAAGAGTTTTGGTATTGGTGCTGATGTTTTTCAAGCAAGTAGTCTTTTGCTTACATTATTTGTTTCTATGATGATTCCTGCCGTCTGCCTCAGGCTTTTCTGTGTTTGGAATCAGCATGGTTGATTTTCAAGCAAGTATAATCTGACACTTTGTGTAAGTTATCTTGTTGGAACTGTCCTGGGCAATGTAAGTCTGCCTCAGGCCCATCTGGTAGTTTGAAGAAGTGCAGTTTTGGATTTGGCCACTTGTAACAGAAAACGACCCATGACAGGGTAACCTGCTACATGAGCTAGATAGTAGCTAGATTATGTCCAACTCACCAATCTGACCTTATCAACAAGACAGAATTGTCAACCCAGATGAAGGTATCCTTATAAGTTTCATTATTATTCTAGAAATGTTCTTTTGAAAAACATGTTGCATCAAGAGTCAAAGAGGTCAACAGACGAAATGTTATGCCTAAGCTGTGATAATATTTGCCCATTTTTAATGCCCCATTCAATGGATACAGTGATGAAATGCCAAGTGACACAAGGTAAAAATCCAGACTACTGCTTTCAGTTTCAAACCTCCACACAATCAATTAGTTGTGTTAATAACCATATGTCTGTTAACTATATATTAACCCCTTACCCAATGTAATGGCCAAAACCAGCCAGTGGTATTCACAATGAAAGTGTCAATGACACTGTAGCTTAACTTGTCTGTGTGCTGTGTTTGATGAAAAGGATAATGTTCAATGTTTATGAAAGGATTATGAAATAAGACAAGAATTGTGATAATTGGGAATATGTTAATTTTTGTTCTCTGTATGCTATGTTTTTAATAAAAATAATATGAGGTGTTGACTATACTAAAGAACTGATTGTAATTGATTCTGTACACCATCAGTACAAAAATATTTTCAAATGTAATTTTTTTTACTTTACAACTTTACAGCTTGTGGCTAGCAATTGTGAAACCAGAGGCTCAAGTGAGCCTAAAATGCTCATCTGGCTCAAGTTGTCAAAAGAGATAAGTATATCAGTGAGTGATCAGCAGCAAGAGCAATATTTTGATTCGCTATGACACAACCAAAGGCAATGTTTTTGGTCATTGATTTCTGCTGGTCCAAGGAAACCTTCCTAGCAAGCTCTGTTTTGTGAAGTATTAAAAAACAATCGAACGAAATTTTTGTTTTGTTTTCAACTACTGTGGTTCTCTCTATACCCTCCTACACCCCCCCATCCCCCACAAAAAAAAATCTGACATAAGTGAAATACTTATGGCCCAGTTATATACTACATGACAAATTTGGTTCACATCTGCCCATTGGATCTGAAAGTTAAAAAATTTATAGTAATTTATATATTTTTTATACTTACCAATGACCCAGACATAGCTGGTGCTAACTCTTAAAATATAGGGCCAAACACAAATTTTGCCCCCCAATCCCCAAAATTTGCATCTAAAACTAAAGAAAACATGTCCTGAAAGGCCCTCCACACCTTGCCCCCACTGCGCATGCGCAGTGTCAAGGACGTTCCGAAATTGGCGCCATTTATCATTCTAATAACCAGTGCCTGGTAAGCGCTATGTACTCAGCGGGGAGGCAAGAGTTCCCAACTCCTGGGAGGGCCATCCCCGTCTGGGTCATTGGTAAGTATAAAAAATATATAAATTACTATAAATTTTTTAACATTTTTATACTGTACCAATGACCCAGACATAGCTGAATAGTAAAAAGGCTGGAGGGCCAAGGACATAGAGCAAAATGGAATACGCTCAATAAAATAAAAATAGAGTCATCCCCTGTAGGGAAAAGAAGTAATAGGCCTTACATGTATCTTTCTTATTTATGGTAAATTAGAAAGATACAACACCTTCCAAAAATTGAGCTTCATACATCCATGTACTCTATTAATATCCAATAATCCTTATACTAATAATTTTTAAAGTAAGCCAATAATAAAGTAAGTCTAGAGAATAGAGACTCTTATACTCCTAAAAGTGTGTGAGAATTGCATAATCATGTCCGTTGACATATGTAATATTCAAAAGCTATACTTTAAAAACTAAGACTTGAATGAATTTTATAAACTTAAACTTCTCACTAAACAACCATCCCAATAACAGCTCAGAATTACTAACTCCGGAGGAGGTATCCCCTTGTTTTCATAGTAAAAACAGGTGACCCAAGGGAACACCCTCCCCCCCCCCCCTTTTCTTGCCCTGGGTCAAATAGCCCAGAGCGAAGAGGGCAGCCGAACGGAGACACTGCCGAAACAGACAGCCTACCTAGCTATAGTAGCAACTGTTAAGTGAATGACATTCTGAGCAGTAGATAATAGACCTAACAATAGAGGCCTCCAGAAATGGACTCGATATTTCTGAGATAAAATTCATGAATGGATGGCTGAGCGCAATGAGCAGCCTTCAAAAATCTATAATAGCAACACTATTAATGTAAGCCCAAGAAGTAGAAGAACTCTTACTTCATGAGCCGAAAACTTAAGCACAACTGCTAAGCCAATGATATACCATAAGCAGTACGCTAGTTAATAGAATCCATTAACAATAAAATGGAGCGTAACGTCCTTCTACTAGACATCAAAGACAGAAGAAGCTTACGCCCTAGTAATAAACAGATATCTGTTTATAAATACATAAACTGTACCCGGAAAGAGTAAAGGCCTATGCCCATACGAAGACGGAAGGACCTTAAAATAATAGGTTCCGGATAATAGGAGCCTAACTCTTATGCAACAATCCAACCTAAATAGTAACGGAAGTATTGATTCCGAAACTATGAAAGTGAAAATCATCCATCGATAGTGCATGAAACTCACTGACTCTACAGTAAAAGAGAAACCAACAAAATTACTGTCTAAAAGGTCAGAATTTGAAAACTACTGTTTCCAGAGGCTCAAATGATTACTTAGCTAAATAAGAACCGAAGTTAAAATCCATATAGGAATTTAATCTAAGGATTCTAAGTCTATTTATCAAAAAGTTACTAACTGACTTAGATAAAGAGACAAAAGACTCAATTGTAAACTATCGTAGAGTGCATAGGTATGAGGTAACATAAACCTATAACCTAAATAACAACAGGCTGCAGTAGATCTTGTGAAACAAGTATACTAAAAACTAACAATGCGTAGTATGGAGGGATCAACCATATGAACATAATGATCCCTACACCACGACGGAAGAGCCTCCACTTTAGTCGCATAGAATAGCGAAGAAGAGGATCTCCTATAGTAAGAAATCGCGTCCAAAGCTCGTCCAGTACAGTGCTTACAATGCAATACGGACCACACAACGGAATACATGAAGGTTGCGACCTTGCTGGTTGTGATAAAGATGACACGATTTACCCAGTGAAAAAAGATCCTCACATAGAGGAAGATTTCACGTTAAGATCCACAGTAGACAAGAGAGTAAATTACTCATGATCTCTGTGAAGATAGAGATGCTATCAACAGAAATGTATTGTGGTTGTTTATCTTTAGCAATACCTGCTAAAACAACAGCGCCGGAGGATACGCGTATCCTATCATTCCGTCCTATAGATCAATAGAGCGTTAACAGTATTAGCTCAGAGATCTGGACAAGCCAACACATACGTCTGCAATTGATTAGCAAGCTGTGTCATAAATAAAACATCATTGGGCGCTCCCATAGATAGCAAATCTGATTAATACTTGTTTGTTGAGAGTCCATTCTGACAGCAACAAGCGACCCGTAAGAGAACGGGAGTGCGATAAAATAATCAGACGACCCAGAATATGACGGACCAAAACTGAACTTGGTGTACTATAACCAAGAGACGGATTCTTTCCATTAAATTGAATAACGGAAACGAAAGAGTGCCTCCCTGGTTCCGGAGATACGCCACTACTGTCGAATTAAAGGACAGGAATTTGGGCATGCGTTTCTGAATAATGTTCATGCAATGACATAAAGCAAGCCTAAAAAACATTATTCCGCGGAAGTTAAACTGATAGCTAAAAGACTGCGGAACCCAAAGACCCTGGCACTTCGAATCCGTAGAGATCAGTATATATCCCAATCTGTTTGACTGGCAACCGTCATAACAGCCACACTAGGGTCCGGCAACTGCGGCGGCACTCTCTGAGTCAACCACCGAATGTTTGCCCCAGTCTGAATCTCTTGTAACACTAGATAGACAAGAGAATGTATAAATCAAGCAATTCATGGATTGCCGGAAAGTTGCCGTCGAAGAGAAGCTCCTCCGAGAACGAAGCGACTCTGAGAGAGTTCTTAACCTACTATCCACGCGTGGATGTAGCTAGGGCTGCATCACGTCTAACCAACTCCAATCAGCCACTGAAGGGCGGAGTTATACGTGAACAAACTACTGCCCTCAAAAGAAATTACATTGAGAATAATATCCCGTAAATCTTTTCTTGAAGACGTAATGATAACGCCTCAGTAAGGCGGATTACGTATAATAAAGCGTCTAAGTTAAGTCTACTATACATAATGTCGTTCCCAACATTGAAATTGGAAAAGACATAAACGGCGAAAAAGAATATATGCAGTCTTTAATCACACCGTCTAGACGCATATGAACTCTCGGTATGCCCTGCTCTGCCAAAATAAACTATATGTAAAAAAGATAAAATGGCAGAAATGAGCCACGCGGACAAGAAACTAAACTATCATGCTTAGTAGCAGGCTTGTATATATATATATAATATATAGCGTCGAAAAATAAAACACATGTTGTAATGACAATATTGGACTGCGTCGGTAAGTCAGGGACAAAGTCCCTGTACCGATCGAAAAATCCGAGTCCAATGACGCTATAAGTCTCTTATCCAAGATCGCAGCAATGAAGTCCGAAAAATAATCACTGGAAGAAATGCCAGAAGATATGAAAGGCATCTTCCGATACTACTAAAGGGAAAACTCGAAATCTTTCGAATCCCTTTCGCCATCCTGTCGGACCCTATAAGCGTTCGGTCGTCCGTAGCTTGATGCAACCGCGGACCACACCGACCCAGCGCCGTCGGATAATTCCTGATTCGACCGAGAAACCGTCAATTGCTGGGATGCTGCGAAACAACTGTGCTAACTCGGATAGCACGTCCGTCACTGAGGCCTGAGGAGCTGCGGTCTTACGATGCATTGCCGCAGGAAGCTCCGAGATCGTTACCCCGTGCATACTTCCAATATGCGAGCGAACGGAGTGTATAGGCCTCGTGTCCCTTGGCTACCGGATGGCGCGACCTATTCGCTGTGGAATCACTGAATGCCGAAACTGATCGGATACTCGAGGTCACGTAGCCAATGTGCGGTCGTGTGCCCTGCTGTGAGGATGAGGAAGCATTAAAGACAGTCTCTCGGACTGTCAATATAACGGAGCGTCCCGAGCAACGGACATATGCTCCGAATGTAAAATATCTGAACCACAACATGCGGTCCCCTATGTTGTTGGCTTCCTCCGATCTGTCCTCAATCTGCCGTCACTGGGTGAGTACTAAAGTAATTAAAGTGCTCGCATCACCCAAATCTCCTTCCTAGACTGCAACGGACGAACCCGGCAGCCGAACCATTCGATGAATGTACGCTACACCGGGTGAGCTAGCGAATGTCACTCCGTAAGCGATAGACATATTCCATGAGCACTTATTGCCGCTAACTCTTCATTAACTATGACGACAGAGGCACACTTTTGAAAGACCGGATGAAACTTTCGGACGTCCGTACCCGCTTCCACGGAGCGTCCCGACCCAGCATCGTCGGATAAAATATATGCGACAGATTCAGTTGATGCTGGGATGCTGCGATAAACTGTGCTATTAAGGAAAGCACGTCCGTTCCCGAGGCCTGTGCAGTAGCGGACTTACGATGCATTGCCGCTGGAAGCTCCGTGTACGTTGACTCCCGCACACTTCCTATGCGAACGTCCGGAGTCTGCAGGCCTCGAGTCCCCGGCTACCGACCCAGCGCTGTCGGATAATTCTCGATCCGACACCGTTTCTGTCGGCTGCTGGGATGCTGCGATAAGCTGTGCTATGTGCACAAGAATGTCCGGCGTCGAGACCTGCGGAGGCGCAGTCTATCGGAGCTTCGCCGAGGGCAGCTCCGCATCAGATGGCTCCCGCATACTTCCTATGCGAACGTCCGGAGTCCATCAGTCTCGAATCCCTGGCTGCCGGATGGTGTGACCTGGTCGCCGAAGAATCCTTGATCGGCGAAGCTGGTAATATATCGGCGGTCACGCAGCCAAGGTGCGGTCGTGTGCGCTGACGAGAAGAGGAAGCCTTAGCAGTCTCAGCGGACTGCCTATACAACGGAGCGTCCCGAGCGACGGACGTATGCTCCGCTAACAACACATTTGTACCACAACATCTGGGGCCAGATGTTGTTGAACGAGAGAGGGGCCTCTCTCGCTTGCCGTCCGGATGGACCGGAACGAGCTATGAACCGGACTAAAAGGCTTCCTCCGTTCTCCCTCCGATCCGCCGTCACTGGGTGTGCATTAAGTTAATTTTATAGTGCTCGCATCACCCCAAAATTCCTTCTAGACCGCAACGGACGAACCCGGCTGCCGAACCATTCGGTGAATGGACGCTACACCAGGCGAGCTAGCGGACGTCAAAGGCCGTCGAACCTACTAGGGTCCTCTTAGGCAATTGGCGTATTACATGAGCACTTTTCCGCTAGCCCTTCATTAATTGTGACGACGGAGGCACACTGTTGGAAGACATCACAGGTACATCACCCTAATCTTGATCGTCTGAAATAGAAATTGATAAAGTAGAGTGACCCTGCGGGGAAAGGACCGGAGTGTCCAAATCCCCAACAACATACCGTGACATACGCTTCCCATATTGTCATCGAAATCATACGATACAGAACAGGAGTTAATGCGAGTACACTGACCACATATAGAATGATAATAAGGTCAGAGGAAGACTTCCTCTTAAAACAATTGATCAATATCCTTTCAATGTGAAAAGAAAACAAGTCCTGGTACTCGCACTAACCCCTGGCAATCAAAATACATAATAATAATATGATCCATTAATATAGAAAAAATAATTGAAATCAAAATATTTTGAAAAAATATTTTTTCAGAACAGCCCAAGTTTCTGAAAAGTAACGTTGAGCCCCAATGGATCCCAAGCCTAAGTGTGGACAAAAATTTTAAAAATATTTTAAACAATTTATTCAACACTTACGAACAATAATAATGTATCTAGTTATGATAAAAATAACATAAAGATATTATTATTTAGAAATCCCCCCCCTCACACAGAGGGCTGTTGTAAATGTAAACAAAGAGTGTAAAAACACTAAAATAAGACTCCAGGCACCCAGGCCCGAAATCAGTTACCAAAAATACACCATCTGATGCAAAACAGAGACTTCCAGGGAAGAAACTGCAGAACATCAGATGGTAGATGCAGAACACAATGCCTAACCACCCGTAGGTGAAGAAGTAAACATGGGGAAAGAACAGAATTCATTCTGTTATTAAGCTAAAACTCCCAAGAAATTTTAGTAATAATAATTACAGAAACTATGCCAAAAGCATGGGAGAATAGCAAGGGGGAACTTAAAGGACAGGGAGAGAGGAAAAACACTTGAAAAAACAGTGTAACTAAATAATCAGAATGACAACAAAATGGCTGCTGCCTTGAAAATAGGTAACTTAACATAATTTCATTAAAAAATTTTAAGTTACAGCCCTGATAATATTCTGTCACACATTCTTTTCCTCTCCTCCTTTTCTATCCTCCTTAGAATCACCATTTCACTAATATTTATGTGTCTGGCATCATTTAAACTGAGATTTAAAAGCACAAAGATCAGTCAGATGTTAACTGATGAAGGGCCAAACTTAGAATGATAAATGGCGCCAATTTCGGAACGTCCTTGACACTGCGCATGCGCAGTGGGGGCGAGGTGTGGAGGGCCTTTCAGGACATGTTTTCTTTAGTTTTAGATGCAAATTTTGGGGATTGGGGGGTAAAATTTGTGTTTGGCCCTATATTTTAAGAGTTAGCACCAGCTATGTCTGGGTCATTGGTACAGTATAAAAATATAGAAATTTTGGGTGTAGCAAAAATTTGGGAGCCCAAAGTTTGACTTACTGAGTTTCTTTGAAAAAAAGTGAATCTGCATCACTACAGTAAGTTCCAAACAAGAAATCTAAGCATTATTGCAATTGGCTTATAAAAAGAGGATTTTAAAAGCATTTTAGGCTTATGGAGCATTAACCCCACCCCAACGGATTTAGTAATTTTGGAGGGAAAAAATCAAGAATAAATTCCACCAGCCTAAAGATGGCAGCAGATTCACTTGAACAAAGGAGAAAAGGTTTACTCCAAAGATGGTATGTGCTATAAAGAATGAATTTGACCTAGTGGTTTTAAAGAATAAGAAAAATCTCAAACTAGAGAAACAGAATTTTACTGCCACTAGTAAATTCAAGTCTGTATGAAAAAGGTTAAAGCATCAAAAATAAACAAAAGAGAAAGAAAATTTATGGAGGCTTATTTTGAGGGGTAAAATGTTTATATAGAAATCAGAAAAGGTGTTCATTAACAGTATTACATGAAATAAAATCTTTTGAACCCACATTCAAGTCTTGAGAGGGTTAAATTAATGATATTCATACAAGAGTCAGATAATTTTTTTAATTTTCTTCAAAGAAAGGAGAGAAAAAACATATCTGTGCACGGCATTGAAAGGGTTTGTTCATGGCATCAATAAAATCTTTGGAGCCCACATTGCAGTTTTTATTTTTTTGCAAACTTGACTTCTTCAAATTCAAACATATTGTACAGACCATCTATGGAGTATACCCTTTCTATTTTGTTCAAATGAAGTAGCTGCCATCTTCAGACTCTGGTTAATGCCCCAAAAGCTTAAAAATCTTTTAAAAATCTTCTTCTCATGAGCCACAAGAGGAAATGCCCTGATATTTGGTATGGAACATCCTTTGGTGTTGTAGATTAAAGTTTGTTCAAGGGAAGTTGGTAGATCAATATTTGGGCTATCTGAGGGGGCATATCCATTTTGGGCCCCACCCAAAATTTCTATTTCAAGAACCTGTGAGCCAATTTCAACCAACTTTGGCATGTAGTATAAGTGGGTCCTAAGTAATTGATTGCTGCCTGAAAAAAAAAATTCTCACAGCCCCGTGACAACCCCAGGGGCTAAAAGTGGAAAAAAATTCAAAATCCCATGAATGGAATGATTAAGAAACTTTGCCCTTGGTTATGTTAGGGTGTGCAGTAGGAGGTAATGAAAAAAATGATGAGTCAGCATTTTTTGCAGTAATATTTTTCCCAACAGAAATTGTTAAAAGTTCTTTAGACTGTTTACTATTATCATCACTTATGTCAACAAGAGACAGGATAGACTCCCGTTAACTGCCAAACACACATGTTCTCTGTATTATTTTAAGCTTAATGGAATGATTTAATAAGTCTATTTCAAATTTTTCAGAAAATTTCAACAAAATCATATCATGTGACCCCATACTGGAATGAGCTTGATCAGCCCATTCCAATTAGGGGTCACATGATATGGTTTTACTGAAATTCTTGGAATTTTTTTTTTCAACTGCTCAGTTTGTGAATTACTTGAGCAAATGCAGTTGATTTGTGAGGTAAACTGTTAAACTCTATCCCCTTACATCTTTAGTTTATATCTGGGCCAATTATCTGAGAGAAAAATACTTATCTAATGGGGGAATGCAATGGCTCAGTCATTAAAGCACTGAACTTCAAACCGAAACGTCCAGTTAATTATTATTATTTATTGGTGTTTAAGGTCACATACTTATGCACAATGGCTAATCATGATCATGACAGATTTACGGGTGGAGGAAGCTGGAGGGTGGCCTGTAGGGTGTGTAAGCTGGAGTACCCAGAGTAACCGAGCATCAATGAGCAACTGTCAGCTCCTCAACATTCTCTGTTCAAGCTCGGCTCAAGCTGGGTTACAGAGGTTGAAGACATGCACCATCGACGTGCACTACGCTTTAGTACATGGCATCATCGTGCCCCCATGTAGGCACCCGGGATAAAGTGCCTTGCCCAAGGACACAATGCAGGTTGTCCCGGATGGGGATCGAACTCGGGACCTCCAGCATAGAAGTCCTACAATCTACCACTGAGTCACCTCACTCCCCCATAGTTCGGTTATGAGCAGCAGTAACTGTGTTGTGTCCTTGGATAAGGCACTCAATCCTGACTGCCCATGATGTGGAGGCAAGGTGACACTGTGTACAAAGACAAACTGCACGTCGATGGTGGACCTGTGCACCTGCCTTAACAAGTGCTAAGCCTGCTTGTGCAGAGTTAGTATATTAGGATGTCTTGACAGTAGCTTGCCACTGCTCAGTGGTTCTCTATAGGTACTCCTCCTTCTTTCACCGGTAAAACTGCCTCCACAAGGTGACCCTAGATGTTGAAAATGTCATTAAATCCCAAGTTTGCTTTTTCCGATGGGCAATAATATTTCAAATAAAAGAGAATTCAATTCATGAGTTCACCTAAGGGATAGGTGGGTGGTTTGCTGAAACAACTAGGGAATTATATTTTTGTAGTGTGCAAGAATCGCTTTATATACATGATGCCACTTCATTTATATAACTTTTAGAAGCATGCAAACCACAATGTTGACGTTACATTTCATTTTTTTTTTGTGTGTGTTGCATGGTGGATTGTATTTTATTGGATTGTGCAATTCCCTGCAACATGGAATGCTAGATGCATCGTTCATTGCAGCATTACCAGTTTTTGAAGGAAAATGTCTTGCGATTGCCATTACCACTAAAATAGTCCATAAGGTATTTGTTACACATGATGTTATGTAACTTTTATTGCAACAGTGGAATCCTGTTAATTGAATAACCACTTTGTCAATGAAAATTATTCAATTAACAGGAGTATTCAATTAACAGGGATTGTGTCACTTTCCTGTATTTTAGAGATAAACTTAGCATTTAAACTATTATATCTTGTTTGACAGAGCTCCATGAGCTTGGTCAAACAAGATATAATAGTTTAAATGCCCGGATTGGATGTACTGAGGCCAAATAGATCTATAAACAAAGGAAAACATGGGGGGGTCTGGGTAATTTCTCGACAGGTTACAAGAATTTTTATTCAATTAACAGGAGTTTACTCTATAACCTATATTCAATTAACAGGTCAAATGTTACTGGAGGTATGGTAAATGGTTTTGTGTTTTGAAATTATATTCAATTAACAGGGTTATTCAGTTAAGAGATATCCAATTAAGTGGGCTCCACCGTATCACTAAAATAGTCCATCAGACATTCGTTTCTCATGATGTCATGTAACTTTTATTGCTACCATGTACAATAGTTATACAACATTTTTTTTGCCAAATTTTTGTTGTTACTGATACTATGGCTTGCGCCTGCATTTTCAAGTGAATGGAAGGTTAATTAACATATATAAATTAATATATACAAAAGTAATTATGCTGAATTTTAATTATATAAATAACTGAAAAATTAAATTTCAATAAACTAATTAATATAGATAAATAAAACCTGAACTCACCAATTTCAATAAAGGATGGTTCACATCCCTCAGCACCTCTGGATATTTGTTGACAGCAGTTGTATTTACCCTGCTTTCTTGTCCATACTCCTTTGTGGTATTTTCTAATGAATTCGGCATTATTATTCTGAGCAGCTGGAAAAGACACCGACACAATATAATACAACAGTGCGTCCTTCTTAATTCTATGAAGGGTGCTGGAAAAGCCCCATCAACTACATATAACCAGTGAATCCATAACTATTTGCCATACCTGGCTACCACCTCACACTCAACAAACATGTTGCATTAAGGCCCCACAAAGTAGATCTTGTTTCTCAGGCCATTTTTGTAAAATTGCATGCGGGTGGGTGGGCAGTTTTTAATTCTATTTTATATTTGTGTAATTATTTCTTTGCCATAAAAAGTTCATGTTCTTGGTTTGTTCCATGTTTTAGGCATCATAATCTACAGAACAGAGTGGGTAGTGGTGTATTTTGTCCCTTGAGGGCAAAAGCATTGCAAAGCCTTGTTGCATCCAAGGGACAAATTTATCAATTTTATTAACTTGTGCAAAATATCAGACATAAACCTTTTAATTTTTATTTTTTTAAGTTTGCATTGGTTATAAAAAGACAGTGTGTGGCAGCCAAAATGACAAGGTGGGAGGGCTTTAGAAACAGATTCTTTCTTAGGCCCAACAGTGAACAAAGCTAAAATGAACCCAATGCCTCAAATTGATCAGGTAACTAATTAATTCATACATTTCACCTTTACATATTGTGATAAAAAATTCAAGGATCAATAGAATTTTGGTTCAAAAATAAATTGTGCTGATGGGGGGATTATTGACCAAGATTGTTCAGACATTCTTAGTATGTGGCAGTTGAAATAATACAATCTGCTGGAAAAATCATTCACTTTTCAGAGATAGAAGTAGAGTGTGCTCAGTTTCGATATAAAGGGCAAATAAAATGGGAGAAATATTAAATGCATCTGATTTTTGCAGCTCAAATGGATACATGTATTTGACTAGAAGGCAGATTGCACTTCTGTTGTTCACTGCATGGGGAGTGGATTCCTTCCTTAGCTAACTTTTCCTTGTTTGATCAGTGCTGATGAAGGTAAAATGGAAGTACGTGTGATGTAGGTGTGGGTTGAGTGGGGTGAAGTGAAGGGGGCTTTTTTCAGTCTATGCCTCCAAAACAGCTTATGCTCCTCATTGGAATAAGCTTATTCCAATGTCAATGGTCATAGCTAAAAAAAATATGGAAGTTCAAACTCCTTATTTATTCCATAATGTACTTGGAAAGTATTGTCTGTGATTCATATTAGGCAAGGCTCAAATAACAAGAAAATGGTGCAATGCAAAACATTGCATATATCCCCTCCTGGAATGCTAACATGGGCTGTACAAAAATTATTCAGTTTTCTGCTTCCATTCACCAAAAGTTATCCCCATGGACAAAAACCAACGATGCAAAAACTTCATGTGGATAGTTTTTCAAAGTCTAGAAAGTTGGTAAGTATACATGGACATGACCTGCAATATGCAGATATTCTTTCCCCCCGACCAGACCATCATCATTCCAAAGGACATGCAATATGTGGATGTCTTTTCCTTGATGCTGGTCTTGCACCATACCAAAGGACGTCAAAAGCAGCCCACAAATGATTGAGTTATAATGCAAAGCATTCATGTGGAAACTTTTATAAGTGCAAAAAGGGCCATAACTCTGGAATGTATACATCTAGAACTTAATTAAGCACCCACTGTTTTTTTTCACAGTGGTGTTAATAGAAACTGTCATTACTTTCATGCTATCTTTCAGATGGCGAAAAGTAACTGTTTGCAGAAAGAATGGTCTATTGACAAATGAAAGACAACACAATGATGACAATATGCACACAATGTCCAAGAACATCCCAGATGTGTTCTAAAGGATTCAAATTGGGGCTCATTGTAGGCCAAGGTAGTGTTGTAATAGTGTTGTTCTGAAGGAATGCTCTAACAGCATGGGAACAATGTGGCCTTGCATTGTCATCCATGAATACAGGGCGAGTAGCAAATGGGTGGTTGTCAAAATGAGATACAACAACCGGATTGAGAATGTCCCAGATGTACTGAAGACCACTGAGATTCCCACGTACAGTCACCATATCTAGTTTACAATCATAAGAGAGGCATCCCCAGATCGTTACTGATCCTCCACCATAATGAACAGTAGGTCTGATGTTCCTGAGCATGTAAGCCATATTTCTATGCCTCCACACTCTCATGCGACTATCTGTGATGTGAAGCAGGAACCTACTTTTGTCTGACCAATGGACTATCCTCCACATCCTGAGATTCCAATGTTGTGCCATACACCACTCGGACAGAGCTGAATGCTTAATGACCCTTCTGCACCTTATACTCAGTGCTTTGAGATGGTTTTGGAATGTTCTGTTGCACAAAAACCTGTTGGGGAGCAAAAGGTGTTTCAAAACCCCACCTGAAGCAAAGAGTTTACGCATAACGAGGCATTCCAGACTCCGATCTTCCCGGGGAAAGGTCTTTTGGGGTTGTCAAAGTCTGTTGATGACAGAATGACTATAGCCAAGTTGTCTTCCCTTAGCTCTGAATGACATTCCTGTTGAAATGCTTGCCAAAGATTTGCCATCTTAGTGCCTCTGACAGTCTCCTCCTTGCAAAGTCAACATTTATTGATAAAAGAAGTGACAAATTTTGTTTTATACCCAGATACTGCATGTGGATGACAGTGTTTTTTGTGACATTCATGGGAAGCATGCTTCACGTGGACGAGGGTGTGTATTTGGGGTATGCTATCGACCAGAAATATCATGTTTCACTAGATAAAATGTTCTGCAAGACATGTAGCAATCATTAAAACATAATAATCAGTAACAGCAACTTCACTGTCATGAAACATTTCAGGGGGTGCTTAATTAAGTTCCAGGTGTATATATATATGGACAAAACCTCCAATATGCAGGCCTGGCATTCTTAATGAAAGTGCCAATGACACTGTAGCTTAACTTGTCTGCGTGTTGTGTTTGATGAAAAGGATAATGTTCAATGTTTATGAAAGGATTATGAAATAAGACAAGAATTGTGATAATTGGGAATGTGTTAATTTCTGTTCCCTGTATGCTATTTTTTTAATAAAAACAAGAGGCCCCAGGGGGCCTGAGGGTGATCACCTGACATGGTTGTCTAAATATCAAACAAGAGACTTGACTTGAATAAGCTGCATACGCCCCTCCTAAGAAAAGCATATACCAACTAGATGAAGCGATTGTGCCCACACAATACACAGGATTTTCCTTCTATTTTCAGTTCCTGCACTTTTACGTCCCAAAATTGAGATAAACGCATAAAAAAGATTTTTTTTATAGTTTTGTTCAGAAATTTTCAAAGTCCCAAACAAACTATTTTCAGACTAAAATTTTTTTTTTCTTCTTAAAATTGACCAAAACGTATAAAAAGTTAAAAAATTTATAGTAATTTATATATTTTTTATACTTACCAATGACCCAGACATAGCTGGTGCTAACTCTTAAAAATATAGGGCCAAACACAAATTTTGCCCCCCAATCCCCAAAATTTGCATCTAAAACCAAAGAAAACATGTCCTGAATGGCCCTCCACATTTCTCCTCTACTGCGCATGCGCAGTGTCAAGGACGTCCCGAAATTGGCGCCATTAATCATTCTTATAACCAGTGCCTGGTAAGCGCTATGTACTCAGCGGGGAGGTATGAGTTCCCAACTCCTGGGAGGGCCATCCCCGTCTGGGTCATTGGTAAGTATAAAAAATATATAAATTACTATAAATTTTTTTAACATTTTTATACTGTACCAATGACCCAGACACAGCTGAATAGTAAAAAGGTTGGAGGGCCTAGGACATAGAGCAAGTTGAAATACGCTCAATTATATAAAATAGAGTCATCCCCCTAGGGGAAAAGTAGTATTAGGCCTTACATGTATCTTTCTTATTTATGATAAATTAGAAAGACACAACACCTTCCAAAATTGAGCATCATAACATCCATGTACTCTATTAATATCCAGTATAATCCTTATACTAATAATTTTTAAAGTAAGCCAATAAATAAAGTTAGTCTAGAGAATAGAGACTCTTTATACTCCTTAAAAGTGTCCGAAGATTGTATAATAACGCCCGTTTGACACGTGATATATTCAAAAGCTATACTTTAAAAACTATGACCTGAATGAATTTTTAAAACATAAACTTCTCACATAAAAGCCATCCCAGTAACAGCTCAGAATTACTAACTCCGGAGGAGGTATCCCCTTGTTTTCATAATAAAACAGGTGACCCAAGGGAACACCCTCCCCCCACCCCCTTCTCCTTGCCCTGGGTCAAATAGCCCAGAGCGAAGAGGGCAGCAGGACGGAGTCACTGCCGGAACAGAAAGCCTACCTAGCTATAGTTGCAACTGTTAAGTTAACGACATTCTGAGCAGCAGATAATGGACCTAAACAATGCAGGCCTCCAGAAATGGACTCAATATTTCTGAGATAAAAATTCATGAATGTGGATGGCTGAGACCAATATGCAGCCTTCATTAAATCTATAATAGCGACACTATTTACGTAAGCCCAAGATGTAGAAAGAGCTCTTACATTATGAGCCGAAATCTTAAGCACAAACTGCTGAGTTAATGATAGATTACCATAAGCAGTAACGATAGTTAATTGAATCCATTAGCAATAGAATGGACCATAATGTCCTTCTATTAGGCATCAAAGACAGAAGAAGCTTTACGTCCTTACTGATAAACTGAGATCTGTTTATAAATACGAAAACTCTAACCGGACAGAGTAAAGGCCTATGCCCATACGAAGACGGAAGAACCTTAATAACAATAGGTTCCGGATATTTATTAGGAGCCTGATTCTTAACCAAAAATCCAATATAAGTAGTAAAGGAAATAGTGTTTCCAAAACTACGAAAGTGAGAATCGTCCACCGATAGTGCATGAAGCTCATTAACTCCTCAGTAGAAGAGAAGACTAAGAGAATTACTGTCTTAAAAGGCCAGAATTTGAAAACTACTGTTTCCAGAGGCTCAAATGGTTACTTAGCTAAATAAGAATCCAAGCTAAATTCCGTATAGGAATTAATCTAAGGATTCTAGGTCTATTTATCGAAAAGTTTCTAACTAACTTAGATAAAGAGACATTAGACTCAATTGTAAACTATCATGGAGTGCATAGGTATGAGATAACATAGACCTATAACCTTAACAGTAACAGGCTGTAGTTGATCTTGTCAAACAAGTATACTAGAAAGTTTGCAATGTCTAGTATGGAGGGATCAAAAATATCAACATAATGATCCCTACACCAACGACGGAAGAGCCTCCACTTTAGCCGCATAGTATAGCGAAGAAGAGGTTCTCCTACAGTAAGAAATTGCGTCCAAAGCTCGTCCTGTACAATGCTTGCCATGCAAGAAGGACCACACAACGGAATATGTGAAGGTTGAGACCTTGCGGGTTGTGATGAAGTTGACACGATTTCCCCAGCGAAAGAAGATCCTCTCATGGAGGAAGTTTTCGCGGTAAGTCCCACAGTAGACACCTGAGTAAATTTACCCACGGTCTCTGTGAAGACAGAGATGCCATCAACAGAATTGTATTATGGATGTTTATCTTAGCAATACTTGCTGAATCAACAGCGCTGGAGGATACGCATATCCTATCATTCCGTCCTATTAGATCAATAGAGCATTAACAACATAAGCTCAGGGATCCGGACATGCAAACACATACGTCTGCAAATGAATAGTGAGTTGTGTCGCAAATAAATTATCATTGGGCGTTCCCATTGATAGCAAATCTGATTGAATACTTGTTTGTTGAGAGTCCATTCTGACGGCAACAAGCGACCCTTACGTGAAAGGGAGTCTGCTAATACAATCAGACGACCCGGAATATGACGGACCGAAGCAGAACTTGGTGTACTATAACAAACAGAAGGATTCTTTCCGTTAAATTGAATAACGGAATCGAATGAGTGCCTCCCTGGTTCCGGAGATACGCAACTACTGTCGTATTATCGGACAGGATTTGGACATGCGTTTCTGAATAATGTTCATCCAATGACATAGTGCAAGCCTAAATAACATTATTCCCTGGAAGATAAGTGCTTGCCTAGAGACTGCGGAACCCAAAGACCCTGGCACTTCGAATCCGTTGGGATCAATATTGTACCCCAACCTGTTTGACTGGCATCCGTCATAATCATAAAACTCAGATCCGGCAAATGCAGTGGCACTCTCTGAGTCAACCACCGAATGTTGCCCCAGTCTGAATCTCTTGCTACACTTGATAGACAAGAGAACGTGTATATCGAGCAATTCATAGATTGCTGAAAAGTTGCCGTTGAAGAGAAGCTTCTCTGAGACCGAAGCGACTCTGAGAGAGTTCTTCACCTTACTATCCACGCGCGTGGATGTAGCTAGGGCTGCGTCACGTCTAACCAACTCCAGGTTGCCACTGAAGGGCGGAGTTATACGCGGAAAAACTACTGCCCTTGAAAGAAATCACATTGAGGATCATATCCTGGAATTCTTTCTCTTGAAGACGTAATGATAACGCCTCAGTAAGGTGGTCTACGTATGATAAAGCGTCTAAGTTAAGTCTATTAGACATCATTGTCGTTTCCAATATCGTGGTTGGAATTGACATAGACGGCAAAAAGATAATTCCCAGTCTTCAACCCCGCTGTCTAGACGCATATGAACTCTCGGTATGCCCTGTTCTGCCAAAATAAATTATTTCCTAGAATTGATAAAAGGCAGAATAGAGCATTGCAGACAAGAAACTAGACTATCATGCTTGGTAGCAAGCTTATATATAGCGTTGTTAAATAATTCAAATGTTCTAATGACATTATTGGACTGTGTCGGTAAGTCAGGGACAATGCCCCTGAACCGATCCAAAACTCTGTGTCTAATGACGCTATTAGTCTCTTATCCAGCATCGCAGCAATGTAGTCCGACGGAACAACCTCTGGAAGATAAAGCCGGAAGAAATGTATGGCAGCTTCCGTTGTTCCGAAAGTGAAAGCTCGAAATCATCCGAATCCCTTTCGCCATCCTGTCGGACCCTATAAAGTGTTTGGTTGTCCGAACCTGATGCAACAGCGGAGCGCACCGACCCAGCGCCGTCGGATAATTCCTGATCCGACCGAGAATCTGTCGATTGCTGGGATGCTGCGATAAACTGAGCTAACTTGGATAGCACGTCCGTCACTGTGGCCTGTGGAGAAGCGGTCTTACGATGCATTGCCGCTGGAAGCTCCGTGTTCGTTACCCCGTGCATACTTCTATTATGTGAGCGAACGGAGTGTATAGGCCTCGTGTCCCTTGGCTACCGGATGGCGTGACCTGTTCGCCATGGAATCACTGCATGACGAAGCTGGCCGGATACTCGAGGTCACGCAGCCAATGTGCGGTCGTGTGCGCTGCTGTGAGGATGAGGAAGCATTATCGACAGTCTCTCGGACTGTCAATATAACGGAGCGAAAAATCTGCACCACAACATCCGGTCCCATATGTTGTTGTACAAGAGAGGGACCTCTCTCGCTCGCAGCCCGGATGGACCTGGACGAGCTAGGAACCGGACTAACAGGCTTCCTCCGATCTGTCCTCTAATCCGTCGTCACTGGGTGTGTACTAAAGTTTATTATAGTGCTCGCATCACCCAAATCTCCTTCCTAAACCGCAACGGACGAACCCGGCTGCCGAACCATTCGATGAATGGATGCTACACCGGGTGAGCTAGCGAATGTCAACTCTGTTGATCCTACTAGGGACCTCTTAGGCGATTGACATATTCCATGAGCACTTATTGCCGCTAGCTCTTCATTAACTATGACGACAGAGGCACACTTTTGAAAGACATCTCCGTAACTTTGCGAACAAGAAACCAAACATGCTTGTTAATAGCAAGCATATAATAATATATATAGCGTCGTTCAATAATTCGAAAGTTTGTGTGACATTATTGGACTATGTCGGAACTGAGGGACGATGTCCCTGAACCGAACCAAAAATTTCTGTGTCCACCGACGCTATCAGTTTCTTATCCGGCATCGCAGCATTCTGGTCTGACGAAAGAACATCTAGAAGATAAAGTCAGATGACATACACAACAGCTTATGTTGTTCCAAAACGGAAAGCTCGAAATCCTCCGAATCCCTTTCAGCATCCCGTCGGACCGGATGAAATTTTCGGACGTCCGTACCTGCTTCCGCGGAGCGTCCCGACCCAGCGTCGTCGGATAATACATGATGCGACAGATTCTGTCGTTGCTGGGATGCTGCGATAAGCTGTGCTATTTGGGATAGCACGCCCGTCACCGAGGCCTGTGCAGTAGCGGTCTTACGATGCATTGCCGCCGGAAGCTCCGTGTACGTTGACTCCCGCACACTTTCTTATGCGAACGTCCGGAGTCTGCAGGCCTCGTGTCCCTGGCTACCGGATGGTGTGACCTGGTCGCCGATGATTCTCTGATTGGTGAAGCTGACTGGATATCCGAGGTCACATAGCCAAGAGCGGTCGTGTGCGCTACCATGAGAATGAGGAAGCCTTATTGACAGTCTCTCCGGACTGACTATATATCGGAGAGTCCCGAGCGGCGGACGTATGCTCCAAATGCGAAACATTTTGTACCACAACATCTGGGGCCAGATGTTGTTGTACGAGAGAGGGGCCTCTCTCGCTCACAGTCCGGATGGACCTGGACAAGCTAGGAACCGGACTAAAAGGCTTCCTCCGTTCTCTCCTCTAATCCGCCGTCACTGGGTGTGCATTTGGTTGATTTATAGTGCTCGCATCACCCCAAAACTCCTTCTAGACCGCAATGGACGAACCCAGCTGCCGAACTATTCGATGAATGGATGCTACACCGGGCGAGCTAGCAGACGTCAAAGGCCGTCGAACCTACTAGGGTCCTCTTAGGCAACTGACGTATTTACATGAGCACTTTTCCGCTAGCTCTTCATTAATTGTGACGACGGAGGCACACTTTTGGAAGACATCACGGATACATCACCCTATTTTTGATCGTCTGAAATAGAGATTGATCAAGTAGAGTGACCCTGCAGGGAAAGGACCGGAATGGCCAATTCCCCACTAACATACCGTGACATACGCTTCCCATGTTATCATCGAAATTAACACATACAGAACAGGAGTTAGTGCGAGTACACTGACTACATATACAATGATTATGAAAGTCAGAGGAAGATTTCCTCTTATTACAATTGAACAATATCCTTTCATTGTGAAAAGAAAACAAAGTCCTAGTACTCGCACCAACCCCTGACAATCAAAATACATAATAATATGATCCATTAACATAGAAAAAATAATTGAAATCAAAAAATTTTGAAAAAATATTTTTTCAGAACAGCCCAAGTTTCTGAAAAGTAACGTTGAGCCCCGATGGATCCCAAGCCTAAGTGTGGACAAAAATTCTAAAAATATTTTAAACAATTTATGCAACACTTACGAACAATAATAATGTATCTAGTTATGATTAAATTAACATCCAGATATTATTTTCAAGAAATCCCCCCTCACACAGAGGGCTGTTGTAAATGTAAACAATAAGTGTAAAAACACTAGAACAAGACTCCAGGCACCCAGGCCCGAAATCAGTTACCAATAATACACTATCTGATGCAAAACAGAGACTTCCAGGGAAGAAACTGCAGAACATCAGATGGTAGATGCAGAACACTACGCCTAACCACCCATAGGTGAAGACGTAAACATGGGGAAAAGAACAGAATTCATTCTGTCATCCAGCTAAAACTCCCAAGAAATTTTAGTAATAAAATTACAGAAAATATGCCAAAAGCATGGGAGAATAGCAAGAGGGGACTTAAAGGAAAGGGAGAGAGGAAAACACTGAACAAGCAGTGTAACTTGATAACAAGAATGACCACAACAGGCTGTTGCCTCGAAAATAGGTAACTTAACATAATTTCATTAAAAAATTTTAAGTTATAGCTCTGATAATTTTCTGTCACTCATTTTTTCTCTCCTCCTTCTATATCCTCCTTAGAATCACCATTTCTCTAATATTTATGTGTCTGGCATCATTTAAACTAAGATTTACAAGCACAAAGATCAGTCAGATGTTAACTGATGAAGGGCCAAACAAAGAATGATTAATGGCGCCAATTTCGGGACGTCCTTGACACTGCACATGCGCAGTAGAGGTGAAGTGTGGAGGGCCATTCAGGACATGTTTTCTTTGGTTTTAGATGCAAATTTTGGGGTTTGGGGGGCAAAATTTGTGTTTGGCCCTATATTTTTAAGAGTTAGCACCAGCTATGTCTGGGTCATTGGTACAGTATAAAAATACTAATTTCCGGATTTTGGTTCAAAATTTCTAAGTCCCACCCGGACCCCAAATTTTCAGTGTAAAAAAAAATGTTTTTTGTCTTAAAATTGACTGAAATGCATAAAAAAACAAAAAACTCATTTCTGGATTTGGGTCCAAAATTTCTAAGTCCGGACCAGAACCCCAAATTTTCAGCCTAAATATGAACCCAGGGACTTGGCTTGAACAAACTTGAATCTCACCCCCCTAAGCATGCTGCATACCAAATATCAAAAGATTCTTATTGGTAGATCTGAAGAAGAAGATTTTTAAAGAATATTCCTCACACTGCACTAATTTGAACATTTGGGCTCCCATAGGGAACCCAAATATGGACCGAGGGATTTGATTTCAACAAATATGTGAATCAATGTTCCAAAGATGTTATATGTAAAATATGAAAGCTTTTGGAGCAGTGGTTTGGAAGCAAACGATTCTTTAATTTTTTCCCATTGCCCACAGTGTTAAAAAATGCTGACTCAGCATTTTATCAAAGTCCCGAAAAAGTACCTTATGACAAAACCGATGGCAATTCTTTTTTACCATTCCTTTCTGTTGGTCCCACGGAAGCCTCACACCAAATAAAAATTCTCAGTGCCGTGCAGTTTTGGAGATATGGACATCTTCGTTTTTTTTCTATTTTTTGGCTCCTAAGGTTCCCACGGGGTTGCAGGAAAATTTTTTTTTGCCATAAATCAAGTACTTATAACCCAATAATACCTCAAATTAAATTTGGTTCAAATTGGCCTCTCGGTTCAGAAAACAGAAATTCTGAGTGGGGCAAAAATTCTTGCCCCTCTCAGAACAAAGTCAAATATTGCCTGTTAAACTTCTCTTGAACAAACTTGAGTCTACACCTCAAATGGAAGCTGCATACCAAATATCAAGTCTCTGCTACAGCTGGTTGATGAGAAGATTTTTTAAAAATTTTGTGCATTTTGGCCCCACTCCCCTCCACAATATTGGCAGAAACCCAATTTGATGAAAAACCCGAATGCCCCTATATAACCACTACTCATGTGAATTTTCATTGAACTGCAATGGCTTGGGAAAATGAGCCAAAAGACGATGGACGACAGACGACGGATGACGGACAAAACGTGATCAGAAAAGCTCACCCTGACATTCAGTCAGGTGAGCTAATAATATGAGATGTAGACTGTACGAATGAACTGAGGGGTGAGTTAATGTGGCCCTCACAGTTAATGTATTTGGTCCTCACAGTTAATGTATGTCAACGAAAGTTACAGTGAAATTATTCCAAAACGGGCCCCCTGTAGCCATCACAGTTGACCAATCGCGACCAAAAGGGGACATTCTCATCTAGACATTATATGGAGTCAACCTACCAAGTTACAATGAAATGCCTCTATAAATCTGACCTGTAGACTGTGCTAAAGGTTTTTGGGCTTCGGGCCTGTAGAGCCATCACAGTTGACCGATCGCAACCAAAAGGGGATGTCCTCATCTAGACATTAGGTTTTGGGCTCGGGCAGTCATCACAGTTGACCGATCGCGACCAAATGGGGAAGTTCTCATCTAGACATCATACAGAGTCATCCTACCAAGTTACAATGAAATCCCTCCATATTAAATATGACCTGCAGACTGTGCTAAAAGTTTTTGGGTTTCGAGCTTGGGCAGCTGTCACGGTTGACAGATCATGACCAAAAGGGGAAGGGCTCATCTAGATATTATACAAAGGCATCCTACCAAGTTACAATGAAATCCCTTCATAAATATGGTCTGTAGACTGAGTTAAAGGTTTTCGGGCTTCAGGCCTGTGTAGCCATCATGGTTGACAGATTGCAACCAAAAAGGGGACATCCTCATCTCGACATTATACTGAGTCATTCTACCACGTTACAATGAAATCCTTTCACAAATACTACCTGTAGTCTGTACTAAATTTTGTTGGGTTTTGGGCTCGGGC
Organism: Pictodentalium vernedei; assembly: GCA_031216915.1. Lineage (NCBI taxonomy): Eukaryota > Metazoa > Mollusca > Scaphopoda > Dentaliida > Dentaliidae > Pictodentalium > Pictodentalium vernedei. Next base: position 342,963,716 of record CM062297.1, read on the forward strand.
AGCCATCGTGGTTGAATGAGCACGACCAAAAGGGGACGTTCTCATCTGAGCATTATCTGGAGTGATCCTACGAAGTTACAATGAAATCCCTTCATAAATGTGACCTGTAGACTGTGCTATAGGTTCTCGGGCTTCGGGCCTGTGTAGCTGTCACAGTTGACCAATCACGACCAAAAGGGGATGTTATCATCTCCGCATTATATGGTGTCAACCTAACAAGTTACAATGAAATCCTTCCATAAATACGACCTATAGACAATGCTAAAGGTTTTTGGGTTTTGTGCTCGAACAGCCATCACGACTGAATGATCGTGACCAAAAGGGGACATTCTCATCTAGACATTATTTGGAGTCATCCTACCAAGTTACAATGAAATCCCTTTAAAAATATGACCTGTAGACTGTGCTAAAGGTTTTCGGGCTTTGGGCCCCTGTAGCCGTCACAGTTGACCAATCACATCCAAAAGGGGATGTTCTCATCTAGACATTATATGAAACCAACCTACCAAGTTACAATGAAAGCCCTCCATAAATATGACCTGTAGACTGTGCTAAAGGTTTTCGGGTTTTGGGCTCGGGCAGTCACCACAGTTGACAGATCGCAACCAAATGAGGAAGTTCTCATCTAGACATCACACAGATTCATCCTACCAAGTTACAATAAAATCCCTCCATATTAAATATGACCTGCTGACTGTGCTAAAAGTTCTGGGGTTTTGGGCTTGGGCAGCCATCATGGTTGACAGATCATGACCAAAAGGGGACGTTCTCATTTAGACATTATGCAGAGGCATCCTACCAAATGACAATGAAATCCCTTCATAAATACGACATGTAGACTATGCTAATGGTTTTCGGGTTTTGGGCTCGGGCAGCCATTCTGGTCAACCGATCACGACCAAAAGGGGACGTTCTCATCTAGGCATGACCCCAAACCTGCATATGAAATTTTGTGATGATCAGACAAGAACTATGGGGGTGTAGCCTGTGCTAAATGAAAATGTGAACAGACTCACAGACTAACAGACTTCTGCAGCGTGATGGCAATAGCTTATCTTGACTTTGTTAAGTTAAGCTAAAAATGCAGGAAGGCTAAAAATCGCTCCCATCGTATTGCGAGGAATTAGCTCTTCTCAAGCTTTCAAAAGCTAAAAGTGGCAAAATAAGGTTTTACTATTAATGTATTCTGCCTAATGGGCTTTGTACATTTTATTTGGTGCTGCTAACAAAGTAGTCGGGAGCGCGGTGGCTCAATGGTAGACTGTTGGATTTCTATGCTAGAGGTCCCGAGTTCGATCCCCATCCGGGACGACCCATGTTGTGTCCTTGGGCAAGGCACTTTATCCTCGTTGCCAACATGGGGGCATGATGACGCTGTGTACTAAGGCGTACTGCAGGTCGATGGTGCGCATGTCTCCAGCCGATGTAACCCTGATTGAGTGGAGCTTGAACAGAGTTAGAATGTTGAGGAGCTGACAGTTGCTCGTCGATGCTCGGTGGTTCTCTCCGGGTACTCCGGCTTCCTCCACCCGTAAAACTGTCACGATTAGCCATTGTGCTTAAATATATGACCTTAAAAACACCGATAAATAAATAAATAACAAGGTAGTCTCTGTAAGATAGATACACTGCCCATCCCACACCTCCGGGCCTTGGCAAGGCCCGGAGGTGTGGGAGGAGGCAATGTAGCCATCTTACCGAGACCACTAACATAGCAGAGGTCTTAAAAGATGTGGGTTTTAGGAATAGGATGTCATAGTAATCATCATTTTCTAAGTTCAGGAGGGCTAGTATTTGTCCTCCTCATTTTTTTTAAGGCAAGCAGTAGGCGAGTGAATAAATCGCTCTCCTCAAGATGCCAGGCCTGAATATGTGAACATCCTTTCCCCATGCTGGTCTCTCATCATACCAAACAACATCAAAATCCACCCACAAATGACAGAGTTATAATGCAAAACGTTTATACAAAGAGTTTGTTAAGCATAACAAGGGCAGTAACTCCTGCATGTATACATTAACAAAACCTACAACATGTCGGTATCATTTCCACTATGCTGGTCTCTCACCACACCAAAGGAAATCAAACTCTGCCCACAAATGGCAGAGTTATAATGAGGCAAAGGTTTGCACAGAGAGTTTTCCAGGTGTAACAAGGGCCATAACTCTGATACATAGGCATGAATGAAACCCGTAATATGGGGATATCCATTCCCCCTTCCATCTATGGGTAATTTTTCATTAATCAAAAGTGTGGGAGGTGGGACTGTGTGTTCAAAATATGATTTGAAAGAGAATAAGAAAATGGAATACTGTCGCCATTGTTTGACGTAAATTAGTGGAATGCCCCTCCACAACCATATCATACATACATACATACTAATGACCAGCAGCTCATATAATTGTGCCTGGAATTGGTTGGATTATCTAGTAAACTTAAGTTTAGTAAACTTAAGTTAAATGAAATGCTCATTCTGGTCAAAAGAGGGAAGAAATTCATATAATTTCTGATTACTTCTTTTGAATTATATCAGCAGCATGCCTGAAATTATTCTTCGTATAATCATGAAAATCGGTCTTAATGAAATAATTCAATAAAATAAACAATGCAACTCCCTTCACCACAATATTAAATAAAGTTGTCTCAATTCACTTTTCTGAATATAACAAATCCTTACTTGTTCAATGGAGCTCTGTCTGTGATTAGTTGCATTTGGAACAGAGGACTTTTCCAAAAATAATGCAAGAACCTGGCATTATCGATGCAGAAAAAGCAGTGCTCATAGTGTACAGTAGTTATCCTACAACTTATCTTGTCTTAGTCAATTGTATACACAATGCAACTTAGGCACCACAAAGTAGATCTTCTGTTTCTCAGGTCATTTTTCGGTAAAACTGCATGTAGCGGGCATTTTATTATTTTATTTTTGTAACTGCCATCAAAAATTCATGCTCTTGGTTTTTTTAATGTTTTAGGCCAAATAATCTACAGAATAGAATGGGTGGTAGTGTATTTTGTCCCTAGAGTGCAAGAAGGCTTTGCAATGCTAAAGCATTGCAAAGCCTTGTTGCACTCAAGGGACAAATTTATCAATTTTGTTAACTTGGGTAAAATATTAGACATAAACCATTTAAATTTTATTTTTTCAAGTTTGCATTGGTTATAAAAAGAAAGCATGCGGCGGCCAAAAGGACCATGCGGGAAGGCCCGAGAAACATATTTTTAACTTTTTGGGGCCTACTGTCATTTCACTCACTCAAGTTTCTACAGAAAAGACATCACACCAAAACTACAAATTTAGCATTGCAAAGCCTTGTTGCACTCCGGGGACAAATTTACCAATTTTATTAACTTGGATAAAATATCAGCTATCAGCCACAAACCATTCAATTTTTACTTTTTTACATTTGCATTGGTCATAAAAAGAGAACATGCTGCAGTCAAAAGGACTATGCAGGAGGGCCTGAGAAACAGATTTTTAACTTTATTAGGCCTTATGCTTTATGTATTAAGATTAAACAGTCAGTCTTTTAAAATGTTAGAATAATGCCAGAATTGAAAAAAAAAATATCTGAGCCAATGTTCTTGTGTTATTGTTTTTGATGCAAGTCGATAAAAATGTTTAAAGAGGGTGTTCAATTTCAATAAAGGATTGCCTGAGAACCCAAACCCTTATTTTTTTACCTTACATCTGTTTTGTCATGTACAGTCAAGAAGGATTAACAGAAGTTTTATGAATGACTCATCCTAATCTGGTTAACTCTGACCAGTCTTGGTGTGAATGCAGATATGAAATGAACGGTACATACCTTTTCTCAGCTCCTGAATCCAAACCTTTTTCTGATTGTCATTATTTGCGACAACGTACAAAGTAAAAAAATTTCCATCTTCTATGTACACAATCTGGAAAATTTATGGGAAAAAAAAAAGAGTCAAAATAACCGGCCTTTCATGTGGTAGTATCCATCATATTCAGTTAGTTTGTTAAAACATACCTTATGAGAGCCACCTCAAAGTCAAAGAAAACTACCCACTCCAGCCATGGAGGGTAATAAGTCACACATGAAAGAAAGTATTAGATTCCAAAGCTGATGCCACTAGCTGCATGCCACCGTCAGCTATGAACCCTCCAATACAAAGCCAGCTGATAATCTCTTTTAGCCAGCTATCATTAAATTTGTCAGCTGCGAAAATATACAGCCATCTAGCCCTGACAATATTTTATCTGAACATATAGTAACCAAATGAGAGTTTCGCTTTGAGAATACCTCAAGCCACAAAGTCACAAAGCATACACACAGACCATCATACTATGCAGGGGCATGGCACAAATGAACTGATTTGTCCTCAACTGTGATGGCTCATATCCTGACTGACAAAATAATCCACTGCATCATGAAGGCATGTGTTACTGATTGAGAGGGTGTCCCTAAAACTACTTTAGCATTAGCAACGCCCCTGCCAGTATTCAATACATGGTAGCTTTGTGATAGAAATATGAACTGTACAAAACTTCAAGTTTAAAGCTGTCCAATTTCAAGCTGGCTCAACCTTAACAAAAATAAGATGGCTAGCCAGCCACTGACATGGTGGCCGAGCCAGCTACAATATAGCCAAGCCTGCCACAAATCTGAAATATCATGGTTGGGGGAGATGGGGGCTAGAAAGTATTATGGACAAATAAACAGCCAACAATCTTCCTGGTAGTGAAATAGACAAAACAAATGAATTGATGGTTGGCTAGCACGCTTTGTACAAAAAATGCCATTCAAGTTTTTTCCTCAAAAAATCCTGTACTGTGATCATAATGAGGAGAGCAGATCGAGTCAAAATTCTCTGTCCATTTTTGTGGTCATAATATTTTAGCACATGAACCTCCCCACAACTGGAACAAGAGTAGTGATTTTGCTCCAACAGGGGGAGTTCTAAGCTATGCTAACAAGTCAAAAATTATTTCAGTAATTCAAGAAACGTTTTGCATGTCATCTGCTATTTATATTTGCTGAAGGGTAAACTGATGGATGGACATGTATGCCATAAACCTCTGTGTAACCAGACTTGAAATTAGAAATAAAATGCTATCTATATTTGTCAATAACTCTTTACTTTTCCAAAAATCTAAATTGTTTTTTGAATTACAATAAGGCCGCTCTGGAATGGTCACTTTTCATGGGTGAGCAATATTTCCACAGATGCAATAATATTAGATTCCAAGCACTAATTATAGGAATAATCATCAAAAATTCAATTAATGAAACACCGGGGACAAATCAGTGCTTCATTAATTAAAATTTTGCTGATGGTGATTGTTATTACCCAGTAAACGCATGCATGGACATCAGTGCCAAACATTCCTCATAATTTTTTAAGTTAAATTTTGGGCTCCAATAGAGTGCCCAAATTTTAATCCAGGGACCTGATTCATATAAACTTGAATCTGGCCCACCTAGAGATGTTGTATTCCAAATATGAAAGGATTCTGACTGGTGGATCTGAAGAAGAAGATTTTAAAGAAAGTCTCTCATATTGCACTAGGTTAGAATTCCAGCACAGGGAGCCCAAATATTAACCCAGGACTTGATTTGAACAAACTTGAATCTGACCCTCCATCTGAGGATGTTGTATACCTAATATGAAAGGATTCTGATTGGTGGATCTGAAGAAGAAATTTCCTCATTCCTCATATTACACTAAGTTAAACTTTGGACTCCAATATAAAGCCCAAATATTAACCCAGAAGTCCAATGTCAACAAACTTGAATCTGACACCCCTAGAGATGTTGCATATGAAATATCAAAACATTTTCATTGGTGGATCTGATGAAGAAGACTTTTAAAGAATATCCTTCATAATGCACTAAGTTAAACTTTGGGCTCCTGTAGAGACCCCAAATATTAAGCCAGGGACACATTTCAACAAATTTGAATCTGATACCCCTAGAGATGTCACATATCAAATATGAAAGGATTGCAACTGGTGGATCTGAAGAAGATTTTTTAAGAAATTTCCTCATATAGCACGAAGTTAAACATTGGGCTCCAATAGAGAGCCCAAATATTAACCAGGAGACCTGATTTAAACAATGAATCTGCACCCCCCCCCCCCACCCCCCACCCCTGAGATATGCTGAATACCAAATATGAAAGGATTCTGACTGGTGATTCTGAAGAAGAAGAATTTTAAAGAAATTTCCTCATATTGCACCAAGTTAAAATTCGGGCTCCCATAGGGAGACCAAATATTAACCCAGGATTTGAACAAACTTGAAATATCAAAAGATTCTGATGGTGGATCTAAAGAAGATTTTTAAAGAAATTTCCTCATATTGCTCCACAAAATTTAAAATTCACGCTCCTATGGGGAGCCCACATATTAAGACTCGATTTGGGCAAACTTGAATCCGACACCACTAGAGATGTTACATACCAAATATTAAAGGACTCCAACTGGTGGACCTGAAGAATAATTTTTAGGAAATTTCTTCATATTAAATGACGTTAAACTTTGGGCTACAATATAGAACCCAAATATTAACCCAGAGACTCGATTTGAACACACTTGAATCTGACCCCCAAGAGATGTTGCATACCAATATCAAAAGATCTGACTGGTGGATCTGAAAAAGAAGATTTTTAAAGATTTTTCCCCATATTGCATTAATTTAAAATTCGGGCCCCTACTGGAAGCCCAAATATTGACTGAGGGACTTGATTTCGAACAAACTTGAATCAGATCCTATAACAATGATGTATACCAACATTAAAAGATTCTGACTATTGGTTCTGAAGAAGAAGATATTTAAAACGTATTCCCCATATCGCCCTAATGCCCTAAGTTAAGGCTCTGGCTCCTGTATTAAGCCCAAATATGAACTAAGGGGCTTAATTTGAACATACTTGTATCTGACTCCCTACACAGACAGTATAAAAATTTATCTATGGAATGTAAACAGAAATTTGATTGGTCAAGAGATAAATGATATAAACCCAATCATGTGAAAAACGTCCGATACCAAGATATTTCTGATCACCCACATGAAAATTTTCAGTATCATGTATATGTCTAGTTCCAGAATTTCATATTATGTATTGATGTTATGACACGCAAGTAAATATTGTGGCAGAAAAAGTTTGTCTGGGTGTAATAATAGTAGGAATATGCCATTATTCAACTACTGCTGCATGAAGAGTGATAATGTGCATTTTGTGGGCCCAAAGAAAGGAGAGGAGTGATTAAAACTTCAGACTGTTCTAAGTTTGTTCCATGTTAATTTATTATATAATAGATTAAACTGATTTTAGTTTACACTATGCTTCCCTATCAAACAAATGGGACCCAGACTATGTGTAAACATTGACAGTCTAAGTTGTCAATACATAAAATCATCACCCCGTGTCTGTTGACATAGTACCGGTTTTTACCTACCTTCAGCCAGCCATATCTGCCTCCAGGTAAGTAAAAAACCTGTACTATGGAAACAGACACGTGGTAACTAATATTATTATTTTAAATATTATTTTTTCAAATTTTTCAAAACAATAACATGTGACCCCTTATTGGAATGAGCATGAAGAGCTCATTCCAATGAGGGTGATCACACAATATGGTTTGGTTTAAAAAATTTTTTTTTAAGTGATCAGTTTGTAAATTGTGATGTTGGATGCAGTCGATTCGTTAGGTTAAGGGTTAAAGGAAGAAACTGAAACTTAAGAAATAAACTAATGGTTTTGGTTGCTGATCTCATCATTTGAAGGGGGCACGGTGGCGTCGTTGTAACCGGTTCTTGTCAGATCACTGAAGTTAAGCAATGTCGAGTGCGGTTAGTAGTCGGATGGGTGACTATTTCAGCGACTGATTTGCACTCCTGCATTGTGTCCTTGGGCAAGGCACTTAACCCCGACTGCCTACATGGGGGACCAATGACGCTCTGTACTAAGGCGTGCTACACATCGATGGTGCGCATGTCTTCAACCAATCTAACCCTGCCTGTGCTGTGGTGCAGAGTTCAGAGCTACCATGTTGGAGAGCTGACAGCTGCTCGTCATTGCTCTGTGGTTCTCTCTGGGTACTCCGGCTTCCTCCACCCATAAAACTGTCACCGACATAATATGACCCTGGCTGTTAAAATGTCGTTAAACCCTAATAATTAAATAAATAAATATCTCATCATTTCCACTGAAATGGATAAAAGTATCTGCATTACCTCGGCTGAAAAAAATCAGAAAAGTTATCTCAGAAAGGATGCCCAAAAACTTTAAAATTACCCTTTCTGGGCTACATCAATTTCTAGTTTGTAGGATTTTGTAACACCCTTCAATCATGCCTCAACAGTGGCATCAAACACATAAATATTACCTGGAAGACATTACATCTATCTTCAAGTAAATAATCATCTACTTTCTCAACTGTTTTTATGTCCTTCAACTGGATGCCTCCTTTAAATTTCCCTCGTTTCTGAAAGTAAACAAAAAGAATGATGTACATGCAAAGACTTCATCTTTACAAGGTTTGCAAACTATATTCAGAAAAAAATCAAGGACTTTTCCTTGACCTTTCCACACCTGAAATCCCCTTTTGCATGATATTCTCTGCACAAATTCTCAGATTTGTCAATGTCCCAACTGATGAAATCTAAACAAGTGTAGAAATTACAAAATAATTTTAGCAGGGCTGCCATCTTTTATTTATTTATTGGTGCTTAAGGTACATGTACCATATTTATGCACAATGGCTAATCTTGACAGTGACAGTTTTATGGGTGGAGGAAGCAGGAGTACCCAGAGAGAACCACCGAGCATCAACAAGCAACTGGCAGCTACTCAACATTCTAACTCTGTTCAAGCTTCACTCAAGCAGGGTTACAGCGATGGAAGACATGTGTACCATTGACGTTCAGTACGCCTTAGTACACAGCATCATCGTGCCTCCATGTAGGAAACTGGGATAAAGTGCTTTGCCCAAGCACACAACGTGGGTCGTCCCGGACAGGGATCAAACTCGAGACCTCTAGCATAGAAGTCCAACAGTCTACCACTGAGCCACTGCATGCCCTCTGCCATCTTTTTATTCTTTCAATGAGTATTTTTGCATTCTGCATTGAAATTCAGTACCGATTTTCCTATATTTGAGATGTATTTTCCGTGCTCATGTTTCGTATTTTCCGTGCTCATGTTTCATTTTCAGTCAGATGCAAATATTTTGTAAATCTAAATTGCTTTTATTACAAATTATTGGAGAGTGCCTATGGGCACTCTCCAATAATTTATATAAAAACAAATTTTGAATAACAATTTCAGACGACCAAAAATAATCTAGCCCTCAACCAGTTAAAAGACCTGTCTCAAATTTTTACTCTTCACTTTTGATGTGTCCGGATCTGGTGCTACACACCCCTTTTGTTTGGTCCTGAGACATTCAGCCTGTGTTGAATGTACACTTTCCAGGCATAGATGTATAATTGTCTACTAAAATTCATTTTATGCCTGGTGCTTACATAGAATGCAATTTATAAACAAATACTACAAAGACATTTCAACAATTGAAGTAGGAAATATGTGTGTGTAAATATATTACATACATGTGAGTTAAATTAAAAGCACAAATAACAATGATTCACAAATAAAAGGAACAGGACATTTTGATCAAGAGGATGGCTCTAGGATGTTTCAGCCTTGAGGTGTCATACATTCTCTGTGATCTACTAGGGCAATTTTCAGATGTTTGAAATAAGCAGCTTTGGAAGGGTGGGAGTGGGGAACAACACACGCATTCCCCAAAACTTTTCCATGATCCACAAAAAAGCACCCATTTTTCCAGGGATTTCCAGGCCTGGATTTAAAAATTTACATTTTCTATATATAATTAGAGTACAGTGGTCATGAAAGCAGTCTCTTTCGCAATCAGCTTGCAATTTGATCGTGATCCACTTAAAAATAGTGCAAAAGAAGGGCAATGCAAAGCATGGGCCACTGCCCCGAACCCACAGGCATGTTCAAAGTAGCCTTAATGGTATTGTGGGACATAAAAAATTTTCTAAGTCAAAAGAATAAAAAAGTGCTAATAACTCTGGGAAAAGTTACAATTTTTTAGTAAATTTTATTTCTTAACATACCTACCACAATTGTTTACAATTGGCTGTAACGTAAGTGCAAGCCCTACTTCAGAACTAACTCAAGCTAATAACTTTTCCAAATGAGTTGGAAAAGTGGAAGAGTGCAAAAGCACTATAAAAAGAAAAAGAAGGTGAAACACCAACACCACAGTGTTGAAAAGAATGCATCCCAACCGGCCAAGAGCAAACCTAGCCAGATGAGATGGGGCAGCCATTAAACCTGTACAGCTTCGCTGAGAAGCCAGGGAAGACTGGGAGTCCTGTGATACACCACCAGATACAGCCTCGGGCCCTCAATACTGTATACCATCCCCGGAAGAGATGGCAGAAGCACTATCATGCAAGATAGGAGCAGCATAATCAATTTCCTCAGCAACTGCAGATGGTGCAGATGGTAAATCGGAGAGAGTGACCGAGCTGACCTCGGAAGAACTCTCAACGAAAGCAGTCACCTCAGGGGTGACCACCGGAGCCAAAGGAAGGGAGACCGCAGTCCCCACTTCAGGCATCCCAGCACCAGCACCGCCAACAGCTGCAGAGGAACTTGCTACCAAAAAAGGCTGCCCACATGCACTCTCAGAAATATCCGAAGAGGCATGGCTACCTTTGCCCTGAGAAGGAGGGGTTCTAGCTCTGGTTAGAACAACTTCTTTAACGGAAGCCCAGAACTCGGAAGACAAAACCTCACAAACACCACAGGAATGGGCCTGAGAACAATTGTTGCAGGTGACACAAGTACTGTGAACATCATCAACATGTTTCACCTGCGTACAAGAAGGACAAGGGAGTGTTTTCGGCATTTTCCAAAAAGGTCACAGAAGAATTTCTTGTGAGAAAATTCCCCAAAAATAATTCAAAGAATCAAGCTTCCCACTGGCGGAAAACTGATCAATGCAGATCGCGTTATCGCGCGTGGAAAAGGCAAGATATGCAAAGATAACGCAACCTAAAATAAGCATAAATATAAAGAAAACAAAACAATTTTGAGCTTGAGTAAAGGATACAATCCTAGAATGCACATATAACAATAATCGTAGTGAGTTATTCAAGTTGTTCTCGAAGAAACAAGCTGATCACTCAGCAGCACGAGTCATAAAAATTCCGACCATGCACGATGGCGGAAAAAAAAAGAATTGAAGTCACGGTTGTTGCGCATGCGCTCGGTAAATGCAAGAAGTGTGCAGAGAGAGGATCTGTGATGTCGAGTGCCGGTCTTGCTCGACCCCTTTTCGATCTTTTTATAGTGCTTCTGCACTCTTCCACTTTTCCAATTTGTTTGCAAAAGTTATTAGTTTGAGTTAGTTTCGAAGTAGGGCTTGCACTTACCTTACAGCCAATTGTAAACAGTTGTGAGTAGGGTGAGTAGAAATTATTGACGGAACCCATGTACATATTCGTTACCCCATGCAGGTCTATCAGCATACCAAAGGAGATCCAAATCTGACAAATGGCTTTAAAGTCACAATGCAAAACGTTTATATGGACAGATGGACAGAAGGGAAAAAGGGCGATAACTGACTGTAGAGAAAATTATTGGGCAGAACCTGTTCCTTGTGCATATCCGTTCCCCCAATGCATGTCTATCAGAATACCAAAGAAACTCCAAATCCGATTGATGGCTTTGGAATTACAATGCAAAATGTTTGCACAGACAGATGGACAGATAGAAGGACAGATGGACAGATGGATGGACAAACAGAGGGCTTCACTGGATACCCCGAATCCTCCTTCAGAGGTTGGGGGCATAATAAGACTGCATCCGGAAGACAAATGAAAAGTGCATCTCACAGTCAATATTCACACCTTTCATTCTTCAAAAGTGAGATTCGTCAGTATTGCGGGAAGGAAAGTAGACATAGAAATTTGACACAAACAGCACACATTTTGGGGGTTTAGTACCTTTATACCAAATGCAATTCGGCCAGTTACATATGACTTTCATACCAGTTAGAGGCTCCTGTTAAACTGAGAGAAATAAGAGAGCAGCTTACATTTATGAGGGTCAAACCTGCATGGTTGGTCAAATATTACTGTCTTCAACTGTTGTCTACATAAGAGTACTGTGGTCATGAAAGCAGTCTCTTTTGCTATCAGACTGTGATGCAATCATGTCCCACTTAAAAAAGTGGGTTGCGATTTTGTAAAAATTGGGCAAAGGCAAGACTGCATCATGAAAACAAAAGAAAATAACATCTCAAAGTCTACATTCTATTCACACATTTCATTTTTGAAAAGTGAGATTGCACAGTATTGTGGGAAGGAAAGTAGACAGAGAAATTTTAACATCATCATCTAGTCGAAATTTTCTGTCAATTTATGTTATTATAGAACTGTACATGTATGTATAATTAATAGAAATTCATGGAATCCAAATCTGACTTCCCAAAAGGTGTGACAAGAAATGACACTTGGCTTGACATCTAGTTTATTACAAGTTTAACTCCTTTGCTGTTGTTGGTGGATTTTCCTGACCACAACAAAAGAACTCTGTTTCCAAACAAGCCTGGAAAAAACAATCTGTCATTTGCAGAATGAGGTCCCCAGAGGGTGAATTTGCTGATGCTATCCCATACAGTGGGTTACAATTCCCAAATTTATTCTCTGGGTACCTCTTACAGTTTAGGCTTAAAATCTTGATTCAGACTGAGGTTCACAGAGGGCAAAATTGATAATGATACCCTGCTGTGCAGGGTAGTATCACCAAATTCACCATCTGTGAACCTCATTCTGCAGATGAAAGTCTGGTTATTTCCAGGTTTTGTTCCCAAGTAGAGTTATGTATGTGCCTCTTGTAAATAAAAATATACTTCAATGAATAGAGGGAAAAATGATTTCTTTATGCCAGATTCTATTACATTTTTCATCAAATCAAGTCATGGTTGCTTTACAGCAGCCATGATTTAATTTTATTAAAAATTCAAGAAAATATTCAGAAGGTTAATAGTTAAAACATAGATGCTGTTTTGTACACTTACTGCACTGTGATCACAAAAAGTTGTGTTTTTTATCGATCGGATTGTGATCATGTCCCGACACATTTTCATAACATGGGTCACCATTTCCATAAATAGAATATTGTGAAATCAGGACCGAATCAATAGAAACAAACAAAAATATTCTCGCATTTCTATTGCAACAGGCGAGATTCAATTGTGAAGTGGGGAGAAAAATGGAATGATCGTACCCCAGTCGAGAACCGGTCAAAATTCTCTGCACACTTTTGTGATCAAATTCAGATTGTTGTATCTCACTCCTAATCTATAGAAAACTGAAGTAACAAACCTCCAATGTGCCATCGTAATATTTGAATGCTTCTCTCTCCAGAACAAACCATCTACTTTTATAATTCTCTTTAGTAAATGCAGTTTTATTTTGCGACCTCTTTAGCATAAAATCAATCTTCAGCTCATTCTGAACACCAGCCATCACCTCTGTGGTACTTAAGCGACATCAGAGTTGCTAAAAATGAAAAGAAAATGTTATTAAACTTTAAATAATCTAATAATTGAAAATACAATATGTTTTCATTTTTGGAATTAGCATTAAAGAAATTTCCACAATGCAGTACAAATATTTCCATTAGTTCCTTGAATCCTGCACCCTATTTAACATGCAACCAACCTACCATATGCATTTTTACAGCCTTAGTCAATGTATATTTTTATGTAGTGTGTTTACGTCAGCCTATCAACTAATTCTCTGCAATGCTTATTGTTAGCCAGTGTATTATTAGTTACCCCGTGTCTGATCACGTGGTATGGGTTTTTATCTACCCTTCGGCCTCATGGGATACGGCTGGCTCCGGGTAGGTAAAAACCCGTACCACGTGATCAGACACGGGGTAACGAATTTATCTATTGACTTTCCGTTTTAGAAGTACAATCTATTTCATGTGTGAACACACACAGCATGAGATCTTTTATCTTCCATTGTTGAGCCATACAGGTTTCTGTGGAATTTTTGTGCAAAAGAGTTTTTGTGAAAATATGCTGATATGACAAGTATAAAACAATTATTGAATTTTTTTTTTTCTTTTTTGTCTCAAAAACATAGCTTATGAACCCCACATTGGAGGGTACTCGACAAGCTCATTCCAATAAGGGGTCATGAGCTACATTTTGGAGATAAAAAATTAAAATATAATACATGTACACTGTAAAACTGGAATGACGCGTCTTCTACGGGGTATGGACAATTTGTAGATTTCGGAACGAGGCTTCCACTGGGTATGGGAAATTTGTCAGTGGCTGGGCGGACGTATCGTGGGTTTCAATGAATATGGTCTCATACCACGTATCTATCAACCAATCAAATCAAAAAATTCACTTTAGTCAATAGATAATTTAACTTACCAACTAACTCTGTGCAATGTACAGGGTTAGTCACTCTTGTCTTTCTGGTTATAAATAAGATCATCTCTGTTATGTGACTAACCCTGTGCATGAACAGCCTTAGTGATTGTTTTAGTTGAGACATAAATAGAGGATATAGAATGAGTGTTTTTCTCATATAATATTTATGAAATGAGTCTAAGAATTTTCCGTTTTGGCGAGCCTCTGGCGAGCCCAAATGGAACATTCGGACGAGTTTCATAAATATTATATGAGAAAAACACTCATTTCATATTCTATTTATCATATGATACAGACACGCAAAAATTAGCCACTTAGTATGACTTTTTAACCCATCACCTAACTTGAGTTGCAGACTGCACTTGGAAAAGACATCCTCGTTTAACTAAAAATTTTCATTTTTTGCTTCCAAAACATAGGTTATGACCCCTCATTGGAACGAGCTCGTCAAGCTCGTTCCAATGAGGGGTCATAACCTATGTTTTGGAAGCAAAAAGTGAAAATATAAAAAAAAAATGAATGGCATTTTTCTTGTAGATAAAAGATTAATACAATAGAACCCACCCTAAATAGGACAGATAACGTAAATTCTCCCTACTGAAATTATGCAAATGTGACCCAGTTGTATTTTGTTCAGCCAATCAAATTGTCCAGTTTTTAAATTGACCAATGAAAGCTCCCAACTTTAATTATGCAAATTATGAAAATGTCACCCAGTTGTATTTTGTTCAGCCAATCAAATTGTCTAGTTTTGAAACTGACCAATGAAATCGTCGGAGGGGCTTTATTTATCACTGATTAATATGAAAGCAAAATATCAAATGTTTTAAAGTGAACAAAACGGACGAGTCACATGATAAATAGAGGATCTGTAATGAGTTTCTCTTTGATATAAGATTTATGAAACGAGTGTAGACAATTTCATTTTAGTGAGCCTCTGGCGAGTTAAAATAAAATTGTCGAAACAAGTTTCATAAATCTTATGTCAAAGAGAAACGAATTTCAGATTCTTTTTATCACATGACACACACAAACAAACTTGAACCGATTTACTTTTAACGAGTCTGTGTTCCCGTACATGGAAAAAGAAAATTAACCTACTTTTTCCATGTTGACTGAATGCGTTCAATACTTCTGCTTTACAAAATAGTTCTCAAAACAAACGGTCTTGTTGACATTTAATAAACAGACTGCAACAAAACCCTCATTAGTAATTCAATTGTCAACAATAAGAGAAGCAAATCCAAAGAAGGGATTTGCAATTTCTATATTTTATAAATTTTAATCCGAGTTGCTGTCGGACGCAATGATGCGCCTACGTTTCTGAGTGGGTTGGGCTGATGATGTTTCTGGGTTATGAATGTGTATTTCAAAGTGCCCACCATAAATGTTGCCTGTGAACATATTCTGTAGTCTACCCGCAAATTGTGTGTTTCGATCAATGGAATTTGTGTTAGAAATTGACTGGTTTTGATAAACTACATCTGTGTCCATGGATTTAGGATATTGAGGTCTATTTTCAGTTTGAAGATTGGAGTTAGATAACACACGAGAAATTTGTTTGTGTTGTTGTTCATTGATATGGCTGTGATTGTTAATTGACTGGATATTCTTGTGTCCTGTGATTTGCATAATCTGGTGAGAAGGGATGTTATTTTCACTAAGTTTCTGAACAAGATGTTTGCGAGCACTGTGATTTGTAAGTTTCTTTTCAGGTGACAGACCAGCTGCTTTTGCCATGCGCTTCATGATGGAGGTAAGTTTATTTATTCCAATCGGCTGTCTTTTAAACCACTGATCACCGACATTCATAATATCTTGTTTAGTATGTGTTGCTATATAAAAAGGGTCACTTTTGTCACTGTAACCAGAGGACCTTAAAAGAGAGTACTTTTTACAAATATTCACAGGACACCTTTCTGGTAAATCAAAGTTACACCACATTCTGAGTGGCACACTTCGAACATCTCTCACATCAACATCTCTCACATTGTCACCAGGGCGAATTTTTGTTTGTCTTTATATAAACTGTAAATATTCCTGGCCATTTGGGTCCTTGTGCAAACTAACATCCCCCCAACACATTTTTACGGTGCTCATCTGAGCCCCGTAAACCAAAGTGAATAGTGTTTAAAAACCACAAGAAGTTTATTATAGATTCAGATGTCGAAGAACCCAGTTGACTGCTTTGCCACAAAATGTCAGTTTCATTGTCACTTATTGGCTCCGCCTTCATTTCCCGATTGCCCAAGCCAGTCGTTTCAGTTGTCGTTGTTTGGCCTTCAATATGTCTCTCACTTTCACAAATTCTACACTGCTAACTATTGTGTGGCCATAATTAAAACGTTTTAAATTTCTGTCAATACTGGAAATAAATCCATGCAACGAGCTTGGTTCATATTCAGAGCCGTCAGATTTTCTGACTGACAGGATAAATTTGCATAAAATAACACAAAGTTCACTGGGCGGTATGCTGTGAATTTCACGATGCTCATTTATATCAGTGCTTTGAAGAAAATTTCTTACTAACTTCATATCATAAAAGGTCTTGCTTAAAGTGTTTTTATTTGTTTCTTTTTCAACAAATCCATCTATATCTGCACTGCTGTTGAGTAGCGTCCGTTTGCTTAGCAACGCCAACAGTTTCTTGACAATCTAGCGTCTGGTAGCGTTCATCGTGTAATGGGCTCAAACGTTCTGCCGAGAGAGTCACTTCAAAGTCGATACCTATTATTTTTACAGTGTATAACAAGCCTTTTGTGGAATCAATGATCTTAACAATTTCCCCTTCTCCTTTTCCATCTATTTTCACAATTTCGTTCACTCGATAGTTAAGTACACGCTAGAAGCTTTGTTTGTAAACAATGGAGTGGTACAATATGAATATTAATTAGGTGATGAGGCTTAAAATTCAGCCAATGAAAATCCTTGCAGGTCATATTACACGTGTTCTCATATAGAAGAATATCAGATGGACTTTTTCATTGAACTTTACAATAGTCATGTGATAAAACAGCATACCTGTCACAGTAAAAACAGAGAGGGAAGAGAACCATCACAACACACTTTTTCCTAGGGGTTACCACCATGCTATTTATTTATTTATTTATTGGATGTTTTAAGATCATTTTCAGTATCTTTGTCTCCATCATGACGACAACATAGATATGAAGTCAAGTTTAGCCAATCATTGATACCTACTTTAGGGGACACGACTTCCACAGCAGGCATTGGTTCTGGGTCCTTGTTTACAAGTGAATTAGCATCACTTGTTTACCACACTTCCTGGGATTCCCACAGGGGCCTACTTAAAGTGTATACCTCTCAATTGAATAAACATGTTAATCAAATATAATTTCCAAACACAAAACCTTTTACTATACTGTCAGGACAAAAAGCTACACACAATAAATTAATTGGTTGATCAGGCAACTTTTTGTTCGCATCAGGGAGTTTTTACTTTTTTTTACATAAAGTACCATGGCTTGAGAGGCTTTTAAGCTGTCTTCTCACAGTCACAAACAAAATAATCAGAAAGTGTATAATTATACAAATAAACTCATATAATTTTACAAATAAAACTGTTTTGCATCATTAAGTTTGCTCTTCAGAATTCAGAACATTACGAAATCACATCCATGTATCAATACTACTCTTTTTTAGACACGCATGATGAAATATGTTAACTATTATTATTACAATTTTATTTGATGATCTAACCCTTCCTCTGATTTGATATGTTATTAAACCCATTCATAAATGAAAGTGTCAATGACACAGCACAGTGTGCAAAATTTAACTAGAGTGATGTCACGCATGCAGCCCGACTGTCCCAGGAATGGCAATGCTTAGACGCAAAATAGTCGGAGCCATTTTTTGTTAACAGTTTACCTAAAGAATCTGCCATATCTGCACTCGTGATATACAAAATTTGCTATTCAAATTTTATTTTTTCATTTCTCTACTTCAAAACATACCTCATGACCTATTAATGGAACAAACTTGATGAGCTTGTTCCAAGAAGGAGTAATAAGCCATGGTTAGAAGTAAATAAAAAATGAAAAAATCTGAGGTTTCAGAAAAATAATATGTACTGTTGGCTTCAACTTGTGTAAGGTAAAGGATTAAAGATGCAGTAAATAAAGCAATGTTGGGCTATATGAGTCAATTTTCTTTTTTGCACGTAATAACTCCCAATCCTTCAAAATGTATTTTGGGAATAATTGCCTAAGTGACAATTTGTGTGTGTGTGTGTTTGTGTGTGTGTGTGTGTGTGTGTGTGTGTGTGTGTGGGGGGGGGGGGGGGGGGGGTAGTTGTGGAACCTATATTGAAACCTGGCCTGTATTACTAGCTGGAAAATACACATATCAACTTTGGTTGAAATCAAATAATCCAAACTGGAGTTATCAGTCGGAAACCAATTGTTTACAGACAGATGGATGGACTGACAGATGGACGGACGAAAGACATGACTATAGCACTGACTATAAACAGTCAGGCTAAAAATGCATTTTGTACCAAAGAAAAAATATTGCATGAATGGCCCTGGGTGAGGAGGAGGTGGGGTGGGGTGGGTGGGGGATGAGGGGTGGGGGAGAGTGGAGGTGTGTTAGGGGAGTCCATTTTTTTTTCCACATGTGGTCAGTCTAAATCCTTCAGAATGCATTTTGAGCAGAGAAAAAAAAAAAAACCTAACTGGCACCATGGGGGTTAGGGGTGGGTGGTGGTGTTTGTCTGGGTTTTTAACCACAAACGTTAACGAAAACTGTAAAAAAGCATTTTTGATGAAAGAAAAAAAAAGTGCCTAATTGGCCCCCCGGGGGGTGGGGGATTACGTGAGTTTAAAAAAAGGTTCCACATGTAGTGACTGTAAATAGTTCAAAATGCATATTCGAGGAAAGAAAAAAAAAATGCCTAATTGGGAGGGGGGGGGGGGGGGGGGGGGGGGGGGTGTGATAATTTCTGTCTGGATTTTTAACCACAAACTTTAACCAAAACTGTAAAAAAGCATTTTTGACAAAAGGAAAAAAAGCGTTCTGCATGTAGTGACTGTAAATAGTTCAAAATGCATATTGGAGGAAATACAAAAAAAAAAAATGCCTAATTGGATGGGGGGGGGGGGGGGGGTGTGGGGGGGGGGGGATGGGGGCGAGGGGGGTTTGGAGGGCGGTGGTGTTTGGGTTTTTAACAAAAACTGTAAACAAGCATTTCTGACAAAATTTTAAAAAAGTGGCTAATTGGCCCCCGGCAACAGGAGGGAGGGGAGGGGGGGGGGGGGTACGTAAGTTTAAAAAAAAGGTTCTGCATGTAGTGACTGTAAATAGTTCAAAATGCATATTGGAGGAAAGAAGAAAAAAAAAGCCTAATGGGGGGGGGGGGGGGGTGCGGTGGGGGTAGGGGGGTGATGGTGTTTGTCTGGGTTTTTAACCACAAACTTGGAGTCATCCTACCAAGCTACAATGAAATCCCTTCATAATTATGGCCTGTGGAATATTCTAAAGGTTTTCGGGCTTCCGGCCTCTGTTGCCGTCACAGTTGCCCAAAAGGGGACATTCTCATCTAGACATTATATGAAGTCAACCTATCAAGTTACAATGAAATCCCTCCATAAATATGACCTGTAGACTGTGCTAAAGGTTTTCGGGCTTTAGGCCCTTGTTGCCGTCACAGTTGCCCAAACGGGGACGTTCTCATCTAGACATTATATGAAGTCAACCTATCAAGTTACAATGAAATCCCTCCATAAATATGCCGTGTAGACTGTGCTAAAGGTTTTCGGGCTTTGGGCTCGGACAGCCATCATGGTTGAATGATCGCAACCAAAAGGGGACATTCTCATCTGGGCATCATGTGGATTGATCCTACGAAGTTACAATGAAATCCCTTCATAAATATGACTGTAGACAGTGCTGAAGGTTTTTGGGTTTCGGGCACATGTAGCCATCACAGTTGCCCAATCACGTCCAAAAGGGGACTTTCTCATGTTGACATTATATGAAGTAAACCTATCAAGTTACAATGAAATCCCTCCATAAATATGACCTGTAGACTGTGCTAAAGGTTTTCGGGTTTTGGGCTCGGGCAGTTGTGACGGTTGATAGATCACGCCCAAATTGGGAAATTCTCATGTAGACATCATACGGAGTCATCGTATCAAGTTACAACGAAATGCATCCATATTAAACATGACCTGCAGACTGTGCTAAAAGTTTTTGGGTTTCGGGCTTGGGCAGCCATCATGGCTGACAGATCATGCCCAAACAGGGAAGTTCTCATCTAGGCATTATACAGAGGCATTCTATGAAGTTGCAATGAAATCCCTTCATAAATACGACCTGTAGTCTGTGCTAATGTTTTTCGGGTTTTGGGCTCGGGCAGCCATACCGGTTGACCGATCACGACCAAAAGGGGACGTTCTCATGAAGACATGACCTAAAACCTGCATATGAAATTTCGTGACGATCAGACAAGAACGACTGGGTATAGCCTGTACTTGAAGGTTGAATAAAAAACTTTAACCACAAACTTTAACCAAAACTCCAAATGTCAACTAAACAGGAAAAGAGAAAAAAAAAAACAAAAAACACTTGAACCTTCAGTAAAAAAACTTTAACCACAAACTTTAACCAAAAACTCTAAATGTTAACAGATGGACAGACGGACGGACAAAAGTCATTACTATACCCCTAACTGTAAACAGTCGGGCTAAAAATCGATCAAGACACAAGAAAGGCTGCTTAACTGTTAAGAGTGCTGGAAGCTCATATTTGGGCTTTATTCAGAACAGCAGGTACCTAAAGTTAAAGGGTTAATATTCTGTGGATGTCCTTCATATTATCTTGTAAGTAAAATTACTTGATCTCCATTGATTTGCATTGTTACAATTTATCCCCTGAATTGTAACAAGACAAAAAAATCTTGAGGCTGAGAAAAAATTTAGCACTCTACCATTTAAGTGACTCAGACTTTACCATTCAAGATGCAACTTTTGTCTAACTGGTCATCCGTTCGCCTAGATTTCACTTTGCGTAACCACCACGCGAATGAAACGAGTTTTCTCATCAAATTTTGCACACTGCTGCAGCTCAATTTGTCCAACAAAGGACTGAACTAAATAGAAAGATCCAGTAATGGCATGTCACTCACTCATGTTTCTACAGAAAAGACATCGCGCCAAAGCTACATATGAAATCTGAAAAAAATAAGGTGAGGAATGGGGCCTGTTGGGTTCACTAATGGAATTGTTGACAATTTATATGTCAAAATCAAAGATGGACAATGGCGGCTATCTTTTTCAACGGAATGCAGAAAAATTTGTTAATGCCCATCTGGACATCATACCAAAGTCACATGTAAAATTTGAAAAAGATCAGATGAGAAGTGCAGCCTGTAGGGTCTGCTAATGGTATTGTTGACAATTTTCTACCAAATCCAAGATGGCCACTGCCGGCCATGTTTTTCAGCAAAATACAGAATATAGATAACACACCAAAAATGAAATTTGAAAAAGATTGGCTGAGAGATGTGGCCTGCAGGGTGTGCTAATGGAATTGCTGACAATTCATATGCCAATCCAAGATGGCTGCTGGCACCCACATTTTTGAACGAATTACAGAACAATTTGATAACTCCCATCAAAACATCACACCAAAGCTATATAAGAAATTAAAAAAAGATCAGGTGAGAGATGCAACCTGTAGGATGTGCTAATGGAATTGTCAACAATTTGTATGCAAGTCCAAGATGGCTGCTGGCAGCCATGCTTTTCAACAAACTTGAGAAATATTTGATAGCACCCATCTAGACATCACAACAAAGCTATGGATAAAATTTGAAAAAGATTGGGTGAGAGATGCAGCCTGTAGAGTGTGCCAATGGAATTGCTGACAATTTATATGCCAAATCTAAATGGCCATGTTCTTTTAACGAAATTCGGAAAAATTTTATAGCTTCCATCTAGGGTGTCTTCCCACTAGACCAATTCCCTTTAGACCAACTCCCACTAAGCCAATTCCTAAAAGACCAATTCTCCTCAGACAGGCTATTTACTGTTATTGATTACAGGTTGATTAAGGATAATTCGGAAAACATTTATTTACTGAAAAGCACTTTATTTGATAAAAAAAAATATTTATATGCATAACATTATTGTTATTGATTAAGGATAATTAGGAAAACATATATTTAATTCAAATGTATTTTTTTTGGTATTTGGGAAATTTCACAGTTTCCCAAATACATAAAATATAGATTTATAACAAAACATTTCTTTGGTACACATGACATGGGAAGATGCACCTGTACCATAACTCTTGAAACACCAAAATCAGTAAATTACACTCTAAAATCAATTAGGTTAAAAATCAACCCAAATCAACTAGGATGGGTTCATTTTCACCCAACCCACTTGATTTGTGTTGATTTTAATCGATTGATTTTAGAGTGTTTCTGCATTGAACCCCCCCCCCCCCCCCCCTCCACCCCACCAACATCTACTAACTTTTCATTCGATATATTCATAACATACAAAATATATTGCTTTATAACAACATCTACAAAAATGTCAATAACATTAAATACATTTATAAATATTTATAAATATATCAAATTATTGATATAAAATTATTTTAGAACGTATCAGTTGGTCTAAGGGGAATTGGTCCAGGGACCAGCCTAGGTGAGAATTTTAGGGAGACTTCATGTCTCCTTCCAAAAAAATAGGGAGACTGGATAGTCAAGTAGGGAGACTTCATAGGCAAGTGGGGAAAATTAATAATATTTATGTACCATCCCCTGCTGCTCCTTCATATTTTCAGCTTGTGGTCTTCCATTAACGTCCGATTAATCCAGGTCCAGTTGTCTATGATGCATCTATGCCAGGTTAAAAAATCAGAAAGTAATTATTGACTGAAAATCCCCCACTGCTACCCTTTCCTTCATGACCCCCTCCCATCTTCTTCGAGCCAATCCCCCCAGCACTCTCCTGTGGTTGTCTTTCACCAAAGTCGACTAAGCTAATAATTTCCTAGGTCTGAAAGTGTGAACAGGACCAGATGTAAGAAGGTTGCTTGGAAGGTACTTTGTTAGTTAATAAACAAAATACATTCTGGGGTAGAGTATTTTGTAAAATAAATGTCATTCCGCATCATTTTTATGGCACTCCGGTGTCATTCCACGTCATTCCGGTGTTTAGGAGGACCCCTTTTTCAAGATCCTTCATATATATGCACACTTGTGCCCTGTACAAAGCTTTCTTGTCATCACTAAAGCTTTTTTCATGTGTTTCGATTCCATTTGTGTGTTTCTGGGAATAGATGGCCCAAAAGTTAACAGTCGTCAGCAAAATGAAATAAAAGTACAGTGTTAGAAAATATGTCCAGTGTGTATACATTTTTAGCATCCTAAGCAAGGTAACCTACTTTCCTGGGTTATTTTGTTGAGCCGCGTAAGTCACCTATTTTTGTTTCGACACTTGAAGCTCTGACTGAAACGGAACAAAATAGAAAAAAAAAAATTTGCAAAAGGCGACAATGGACAATTGATTGTCATGTGATTTCAAATAAATGGTTGCTTATTTGACGAATGAAAATGCCCATTTATCACACTCAAGCACATTCGATTCTTAAAACTAATCGTTTTTATGTAAACCTCGGATCACTCAGTTCAGCCTTTCCTCATTTTGGCCAATTTTTAGAGGGAGACTTGCAATCGCCGTGAGTATTTTTCTAGGCGACTTTGGGCTCAGAAGGGTTACATAATCACCCTATTCGCCCTCATGGCTGGTCCCTGATTTGGTCTTTTTTGGAATTGGCCTAGTGGGAGTTGGTCTAAAGGGAATTGGTCTAGTGGGAATGAACCCCACCTAGACAGTGTTCCAAAGCTACATATGAAATTTGAGACTGATCGCGTGAGGAGAGATGCGACCTGTAGGGTGTGCTAAAGGAATTGTTGTACAATTTATGTCCAAATCCAAGATGGCCACTGGCGCCCCTGTTTTTCAATGAAATTCGAAAAAAATTGATAGCTGCCATCTAGACATTGCCCCAAAGCCACATATGAAATTTGTGACTGATCAGGTGAGAGCTGTGGCCTGTACGGTGTGCTAAAGGAATTGTTGGACAATTTATATCCGAATCCAAGATGGCTGCTGGCAGCCATGTTTTTCAACAAAATTCAGAAAAATTCAGAAGCTCCCATCTGGATATCACACCAAAGCTACATACTAAATTTGAAAAAGATTGGGTGAGAGATGTGGCAAAGCGATACTAAATAATCCAAATATATTCGCTCAATAAGCACCCTGTTATTAATTATTATTAATTATTGGTGCTTAACACCACTTCAGATGCTAAGGCTATTGTGACGATCCCAGTAATTAACAGAGCACACTTCTAGCTGCTATTGGCAGTTCCATAACTGATCCAAATAGCCCCCAAATTCTCATGAGCTCTATAAGCAGAGCAAGAATTTATATAGTCTGCCAACAATGCGTCTGCCTAATAATACACATATTATGCATGCAAGCTATGAAATCCTGCATGTACTCATCTGAATACAGCCTGTAACCATGGTATGACCGAGTGATACACCTGTAACCAAGAAACAGAATGAATAATAAAACGTTAATATGCAGTTAACTGAGTATCTTAACTTGTGTGTTGTGTTTGATGAAAAGGATAATGTTCAATGTTTATGAAAGGATTATGAAATAAGACAAGAATTGTGATAATTGGGAATATGTTGATTTCTGTTCCTGCATGCTATGTTTTTGATAAAAATAATATGAGGCGTACACTGTACTAAAGAGCTGAGAGGTGGGTTAATATGACCTCACAGTTAATGTATGTGGCCCTCACAGTTAACGTATATCAACGAAGTTAGTGAAATTATTCCAAAACGAGTCATCCTATCAAGTTACATAGAAATCCCTTCATAAATATGGCCTGTAGACTGTGCTAAAGGTTTTCGGGCCCCTGTAGCCGTCAGTTTCCCAACTGCGTCCAAAGGGGACGTTCTCATCTAGACATTATATGAAGTCAACCTACCAAGTTGCAATGAATCCCTTCATAAATATGACCTGTAGACTGTGCTAAAGGTTTTTGGGCTCTGGCAGCCATCATGGTTGAATGATCGCAACCAAAAGGGGACATTCTCATCTGGAGTGATCCTAGAAGTTACAATGAAATCCCTTCATAAATACGATCTGTAGACTGTGCTCAAGGTTTTTGGGTTTGGGCCCCTGGAGCCGTCACAGTTGACCAATCCTGACCAAAAGGGGAAGGGGACCAAAAGGGGAAGTCATCATCTAGGCATTATATGGAGTCAAACTAACAGGCTACAATGAAATCCTTCCATAAATATTACCTATAGACTATGCTAAAGGTTTTGGGCTCGGGCAGCCATCAAGGCTGAATGATCGCGACCAAAAGGGGATATTCTCATCTAGACATTATTTGGAGTCATCCTACCAAGGTACAATGAAATCCCTTCATAATTATGACCTGTGGACTGTTCTAAAGGTTTTCGGGTTTCGGGCCCCTGTAGCTGTCACAGTTGCCCAATCATGTCCAAAAGGGGACATTCTCATCTAGACATTATATGAAGTCAAACTTACCAAGTTACAATGAAATCCCTTCATTAATATGACCTGTAGACTGTGCTAAAGGTATTCGGGCTTTGGGCTCGGGCAGCCATAATGGTCGAATGATCGCAACCAAAAGGGGGCATTTTCATCTGGGCATCATCTGGAGTGATCCTACAAAGTTACAATGAAATCCCTTCATAAATATGACTTGTAGACTGTGCTCAAGATTTTCGGGCTTCAGACACCTGTAGCCATCACAGTTGACCAATCATGACCAAAAGGGGATGTCATCATCTAGGCATTATATGGAGTCAACCTAACAAGTTACAATGAAATCCTTCCATAAATACGACCTATAGACTATGCTAAAGGTCTTTGGGCTCGGGCAGCCATAAAGGCTGAATGATCGTGACCAAAAGGGGATGTTCTCATCTAGACATTACTTGGAGTCATCCTACCAAGCTACAATGAAATCCCTTCATAATTATGACCTGTAGACTGTTCTAAAGGTTTTCGAGCTTTGGGCCCCTGTAGCCATCACAGTTGCCCAATCGTGTCCAAAAGGGGACGTTCTCATCTAGACATTATATGAAGTCAACCTGCCAAGTTACAATGAAATCCCTTCATAAATATGACTGTGCTAAAGCTTTTTGGGCTTCGGGCTCGGGCAGCCATCATGGTTGAATGATCGCAACCAAAGGGGACAATCTCATCTGGGCATCATCTGGAGTGATCCTAAGAAGCTACAATGAAATCCCTTCATAAATATGACCTATAGACTGTGCTCAAGGTTTTCGGGCTTTGGGCACCTGTAGCCATCACAGTTGACCAATCATGACCAAGAGGGGATGTCATCATCTAGGCATTATATGGAGTCCACCCAACAGGTTACAATGAAATCTTTCCATAAATATGACCTTTTGTCTATGCTAAAGGTTTTTGAGCTGAATGATCGCGATCAAAATGGGACGTTCTCATCTAGACATTATTTGGAGTCATCCTACCAAGTTACGATGAAATCCCTTCATAAATATGACCTGCAGACTGTGCTAAAGGTTTTTGGACTTCGGGCCCCTGTAGCCGCCACAGTTGCCCAATCACGTCCAAAAGGGGACTTTCTCATCTAGACATTATATGAAGTCAATCCACCAAGTTACAATAAAATTCCTCAATAAATATGACCTATAGACTGTTCTGAAGGTTTTCGGGTTTTGGGCTCGGGCAGTTGTCGCGGTTGGCAGATCATGCCCAAATGGGGGAATTCTCATCTAGACATCATAAGGAGTCATCCTACCAAGTTACAATGAAATCCCTCCATATTAAACATGACCTGCAGACTGTGCTAAAAGCTTTTGGGTTTCGGGCTTGGGCAGCCATCACGGTTGACAGATCATGCCCAAAAGGGGACGTTCTCATCTAGGCATTATACAGAGGCATCCTACCAAGTTACAATGAAATCCCTTCATAAATACAACCTGTAGATTGTGCTAATGGTTTTCGGGTTTTGGGCTCGGACAGCCATACTGGTTGAAAAATCACGACCAAAAGAGGACGTTCTCATCTAGACATGACCCCAAACCTGCATATGAAATTTCGTGACGATCAGACAAGAACTGCAGGGTGTAGCCCGTGCTAAAGGAAAATGTGAACAGACTTACAGACTCACAGACTCACAGACTAACAGACTTCCGCACGCGTGAGGGCAATAGCTTATCTTGACTTTGTCAAGTTAAGCTAAGATTTGAATTTTTAGTTATTCAAGAATTTTTTTTGCCAAGTGTCGATCTCCAGTCATGTTAACTAAAGGGTTCTATGGGTGGGCAATATTTCTGCGGATGCAATAATATTAGATTCCAAACACTAATTATATGCATAATCATCAAAAATTTAATTAATGAAGTACAACCCGGTGCTCCATTAATTAAAATTTTGCTGCTGATGATTTTTATTACCTGGTAAATGCATGTGTGGACTTCAATGCCCATACATGGGTTAGACCAGTCCACAGTGACTGTACTGTAGCAACAAAAAGAAAGCCTGTTTGTTGGAACATATGTACAGATACAAGAAACTGACAAAAATTGGAACTTGGCCCTCATGGATTAAACACTAGTAAAGATAAAAGTATGAGGTTTGTTTTGCACAATGGAATATGTACTGCTTGCCTTCAGAAGGGTATAACAGTACTCTGGAATTCTAAATTATTCAAGAACTGAAAATTGAGTTTACTAGAATCAAAACTGATTCTCATCATTGAGGATAAGTGTTAAGCCCTGAAATGCTTACTTTGCAAACAGAAAGGATTGAAAATAAACTGCAAGTGATTGGATAGAGATCTTAGCCAGAACACAAAATTGGATCTGCACTGGGATTACTGCAAAAATAATCAAAACTTATTATTCACCAGTACATATTTACACAAAAGACAAACTGACCCTGTTCTCTCACCCCTACACATATACAGTGAAAATAAATTTTTCAAGCTACATGCACTTTCTTTAAAAGCTACATGAATGCAAAAGTGTCCTGCTGTAATTTAGAGATGCATGAGTTATCAAACTGAACAAACAAGGAAGTGATAGAGTAAATAAAAAATATATTTATTTTTTCAAAGTGCATTCAGCACTGGGGTTTAAAACATATATCAACAGAAATATGTATGAGATCATTAATGCCTGAAAATAAGCTGCCTGCCATAGTCACTGACAAGTTCAACTTGCATGTTGTAAAGGTGCAAATTCAAACGTGTTAAATAAATATATTTATTTATTTATTTATTTACTTATTTACTTATTGGTGTTTAAGGTCACAAACTTATGCACAATGGCTAACAATGACAGTTTTACGGGTGGAGGAAGCCTGAGTACCCGGAGAGAACCACTGAGCATCGCTGAGCAACTGTCAGCTTCTCAACATTCTAACTCTGTTCAAGCTCAGCTCAAACAGGGTTACAGCAGTTGAAGACATGTGCACCATCGACGTGTACCAGGCATCATCGTGCCCCATGTAGGCAACCGGGATAAAGTGTCTTACCCAAGGACATAACAGGTGTCGTCCCGGACAGGGATCGAACTCGGGACCTCTAGCATAGAAGTCCAACAGTCTACCACTGAGCTACCGAGCTCCCGTGTTAAATAAAATATAATATAAAACAGAGGATAGCCTAAGTTCAAAAGTTATTGTGTTGCGAAGTTGAGCATCAATTAGCCAAACTAGTTTTGAGCTCTTGTGATCTTCTTTAGTGGCATGAAAGCCAGAGGTCACTGTTGCATGCTCACTTTTTATACGCCTGACACCCTCATGCGGGGGTATAAAAAGGGAGCAAGCAACAGTGATCTCTGACATGACCAATGTAGCCTCAGTACATCCAATAAAGGCATTTAATGTATTAGATATTGTTTGACAGAGCTCATTGAGCTCTGTCAAACAGATCTAATACATTATATGCTCACTTCATCTCTGGAATACAGAAAATGACCAAATCCATGTTAATTGAATAATCCTGTTAATTGAAACATTTTTCACTTGCAATATTCCACAAGGTTCCACTGTACCTGTCACAATGACAGACTCATAAAAAAATTATTTGCAAGCTTGCAACCATGCCACGTATGCATTCCAATAAGAGTTGAGTAACTAACAACATGAACTGCAGCTGCATAAATTATGATGATAGTTGAATGGTGTAAATACACATATGATGGTTTCAGGTCATTTTCAACACCTATACAGTAAGCTGCCGTGGACTGGTCACTTTTCCCGAGTGGACAATATTTCCACAGACGCAATAATTTTAGATTTCAAGCACTAATTTTAAGAATAATCATCAAAACTTTAATTACAACCCAGTGCTTCATTAATTAAATTTTGCTGATAGTGATTTTTATTACCTGGTGAACGCATACAGGGACATCACTGCCCACACATGGATTACTACCACTCCACAGCAACTGTACTGTAGCTTTCATGACGATGTCACAATTCAGATAAGGTGGACCGTGGCCCTCTTTGGAGAGCAAACAAGCACATGCCCATTAACAGTTCCCATTATACAAGGTAGGAAAATGAGTCTAGCTTAGTTACAAAAGTACATCACTTCCTGATGTTGCAATGATAAACAAGGTGCAAAGCCACAGATATCCACCTCCAATGGTTTTAAAGTTGAAAAAAGTGGAAAAAGTCCAATAACTCTAGAAAAAAAAATGGACAAAACCTGTTACTTGTGAATGTCCTTTCCCCCATGGTGGTCTATCAGCGTACCAAAGATCATTTAAATCCAGCATCCACTGACTGAGATATGAAGGTCCAAAGTTGTTGTGGACGGACAGATACCCAAATGGATGAACAGACAAATGGACGAATGGTCTCCATTTCTATATCCCCCGCAAACTTTGTTTTAGAAGGGGATAGTTACCAAGAAAGAACAATGTATTTGAATCCTAATTACTTTGAAAACTTATGAGTTGTTAGAACCATACTAAATGAATATGGAATATAATTGTTGCAGATTCCAAGTAAAAAAATACACAACATTTTAGGAGATCTTAAAATACATACCCTAAAATTGAAGTACTGGTTACATGTGTTACTCTTTACTGACATGCCTGTCTGAAAAAAACAAATAAATCAACACCAAAAGAGATACAAACCTCAAGTTCTCACACCACCTGTCTAATTCCACAAGGAATGAGATGCTGTTATGGTCTGTTTGTTTACCAACTTTTCGTGGAGGTGGTACACAAACTGTTATTGATGTAATGAGAGGTTCCTTCACACACAGAGATATACAGATATTCGTTCATGCTCCAATTATAGATATTCCAATCCATAAGTATTTAATTCACTTTTAAACCATTAAACAACATAATCATAAAACTATGGCCTTGGTGAGTCTCCATTCCTACAGTATGGCCGTCATGGAATTGTCACTTTCCACAGGTGGGCAATATTCTCCCGGATGCAGTAATATTACATTCCTAACACTAATTATAGGAATAATCATCAAAAATTCAATTAATGAAGCACCGGGTACAACCGGACCATGCTTTATTAATTAAAATTTTGCTGAGGTTATTTTTATTACCTGGTAAACGCATGCCAGGACATCACTACCCACGCGTGGATTAAGACCAGTCCATGGTGACTGTACTGAAATGGTAATGTCATCAAAATTTTGGTGAAATCAAGTATCGACTGAGCAACATTTCTGGCATTGTTTCAATGAAAATTTTATGGTATTTTTAGGTTCAATTGTCTGGAATATATCAGCAGGTCTGAAAAAGCAAACCATAAAAGTGCCCTTTTCAGGTGGTAATGACAGTAAATGTATGTAAAGGTAATTCAGATATGCTTGTAGCGATACATTTTATTGTGAAAACAAATATTGCACTTTGAACAGCAATGATTGTATACTGCCACCAAGGATACGTACCGGTGCCTTTACTGTTGGTGATCCTGTGCAGTACTGTCAATGATTGTTTCTAAAAAATAAACATCCAGTCGTTCATTGATTCTTGTGAAAATTTATTTATCCCTTGATTTACAGGGACTTTCAAATAATAAATTACATGGCAGGTAGCTAGCTGATACATTTCCATACAAGGCTCTGAGTGTTCATATCAGGTTTGGCTTTGTCTCACCTGACATGAAATCTCATTGCCTTTGGAAATGTATCATCCAGCTACACACCATGTAACTTATAATATTTGATTCCAAACACAAATTATAGGAATAATCATCAAAAGTTTAATTAATGAAGCACCGGGTTCCGCCCAGTGCTTCATTAATTAAAATTTGGCTGAAGATGATTTTTATTACCTGGTAAATGCAAGTGTTCCCACACGTGGATTATGGCCAGTCCATGGCAGCTGTACTGTATCTTATAAACCATGAACAAAGGGTCATATTAGAAAAAATTCTAGAATATTCAAGTTTTATACCAGATAATATTTCAGTGTTGGAATTATTCCAGGTACTGGAGAAGAATAAACTAGAATAACATGAATTTTAAAGAAAATCCTCAAATAAGTAAGCATATATACACAGAAAGTCTGTCACAAGAAAACATTTCCAAGAATAAACTTGAATATAAACAAGAATAATTTAAATTATGTGAAAGCATAACCGATTTAACCCATTTTTGTGCGAAACAAGAAAAGTGGTAGTCTCTGGCAGACAGGAATTTTTTGTGTTAAATTTTCAAAAATCATGTCAGTTTGCTCTATCTTAATATCTTAATAGCCAGATCAATTGTGGTAACATTAAAACCTTATATCACGGATAATCCTTTATTGACACAAAAATATCAGAGTCATTTCTTACAGTGTCTTACATCACAGAATAATGAGTGGAAATTAAATGAACTTTCATGTAATAAAGTATTTGTCTAAACCCTAGTAGTGAAGACAAATTAAAAATCGTAAACTCTCGTAGTGCAGGCAAATTAAATATTTATTTCTTGGTGTTTAAGGTCACATACTTATGCACAGAGGCTAATCGTGACAGTGACGGTTTTACGGGTGGAGGAAGCCAGAGTACCTGGAGAGAACCACCGTGCATCGACGAGCAACTGTCAGCTCCTCAACATTCTATCTCTGTTCAAGCTCTGCTCAAGCAGGGTTACAGCTGCTGAAGACATGCAGTACAGGCTTGTTCCTCATCTTTTCAAACAAATTTTAAGAATATCTCTAGAGTTATATTTAGGTGTGCTGGTCTGTTCAAATTATGCATTTGCAGGGTTCTGGGCAGAAATTTTTTAATCCCTGGCAAAAGATGTCAAAAACGAGTCATCCACATCAAAATCTGCTTATTTGGGGAAACTTAGTCAGGACATATAATATCATCTTTTTGTCAGTCTAAATAATGGTGTCTCCATAGATGAAAATGGTCTGTGTCTTTACCTGAAATTGTTTAATCTGTTAATAAAATCTCATTCTAAACAATTCATCTAAAATTCCATTTCACATGGGTAGTTTCTGTGAAACTCACATGTACACTGCATCAATTTAAGAGAGCATTCCATTTCTGCATATTATTCACCAGCCTAAATGTACACCCCACCCACCCCTTTCCCCCCACCCCATTCAGGCCAGAATATTTCAGGAATAATGGGTAGTCAATTTTCGTTTCCGTCATTATCAAGTATGGGTAACAAATTTCGTTTCCGGTGATTATTTTCATGGGTAACGATTTGTGAAATAATCACGTCCATTGTGGGAAAAAGTAAATTTTGTTAAATGGTAACTGAGCTCGTTTTAGTGTGTAACTGAAAGTGGTCAATAATTGCAAATGGGGTTGTTGGCTTGTGAAATCCTGTATCAGATTCGATATGAATTTGGGTTTTCTTTCGATGGAGTGAACCCTTACTGGGAAAATGCCACCATTGAACGAAATCCTGAAACCAAAACAGAATCAAAACCAAACAATTTTATTGAAGTGCAGGGCCATGCCTCGGAGGTCGAACTAAAAAAAATATCAAACATACTAATTTTAAAAAGAGGCATAACACTTATTATACTCCAAAAAACTTAAAGGAACCCGTATTGTTTTGCCCCAACCCTCCACACTGATATATTTCTTGTCTTTTATCGAATAGTTTCGATCTGCAGTGTACCTGACAACGCAAACAATGGCGACCTGCCAATCTCACAGTGTATCCGCCCCATCCATGTGACGTCAAACTCTTTGCTTCGGAAGTAACACTTATTATTTACATTCAATTTATCATGGGTACTCTGTACCTCAAGGGAAATTAGGACAGCCAGCTTCACCGGCAAATTCCGTCCATGTTTTGATAACTGAGGAGGTCATATATCATGATATGGTGTTGTTAACAAAAATAATGATTAAATATTGAGAGCTGTAATCATATAAAAGCGCCTGTCCGACCGCCACATTTATGGGCACCACAGACCAGGGGTCCCTCTCTGTGGTGTCCTGAAAAGTGGCGAGAGTGACTTTGGGATTTCATCAGAGGGCACATTTGGGGGATTATATCTGACGAAATTCGCACTCACTGATACAGGTCACCGTCATGACACTCACAGTGTAGCGAACTCTGACGGTGTGCATCTAACCTGGTGTCGAAACACTGTCTGTTTCATGTTTTGGAATTCTTTGAAGTCGCACGTGTTTGTCAATGCTGACAAGATGCCTTTTACAGTTTGCGTGGAAGTTAAGTAAGATTGATTTAATGACTGTTGTGTTGCCAAGCTTATAATATCAGGCTTGAAATTTTGATCATCAAAACATTGGCAAATTGAATTTTACGTGTCTAAAATGTGGGAAATGACAAATCGGTACCGTTCTTTTGCTCTGACGGTAATGGCACGGAAACAGAACGATCGTTACCGTGAAATATCCTGGCCTGGCAATATCGAGCCACACATGCATTTGTCTTGCGATATTTGCCACAAGACGTTGAAAATATTGCATTAATGCTGTAAGAATATCGCCATAATATTTATTTATTGGTGTTTAAGGTCACATACTTATGCACAATGGTTAATGGTGACCATGACAGTTTTACGGTTGGAGGAAGCTGGAGTACCTGGAAAGAACCACCAAGCATAGATGAGGAACTGTCAGCTCCTCAACATTCTAACTCTGTTCAAGCTCCGATCAAGCAGGGTAACAGCAGGTGAAGACATGTGCATCAATGACGTGCAGTACGCCTTAGTACGCGGTATCATCATGCTCCCATGCTCGTCATAATAAAGTGCTAATATGGCTCATGTGGATGGTGGTTTTTTTTATTTAACCCTCTGCACACTGGTGTCAAAATATTAAATGATTTCAAGAAGCAAATATTTCACATAACAGACCTAGGAATTTAACCAATTCAATCTTTTTTGACAGAGCTCAATGAGCTCTGTCAAACAAGATTGAATTGCAATTGGTTAACCCTTTACCCAATGAATCGGCCACATCTTCCTGCATAATATGCAAATTCAGCAGCTGAAAAAATACTATTTTTCAAAAAATTTCAACAAAACCATATCATGTTACTGTTCTCTGGAACGAGCTCATCGAGCTCATTCCAATGAGGGGTCTCATGATATGGTTTTGTTTAAATTTTTTGAAAAATTTTTAAAAAATAATAAATTTTGGTATCGTCTACATTGGACAAAGAGTTAAATTCCTACATAATTGAAAACATTTGCTGCTTGATATTTTTGTATTTTGAAATCAATGTTTATGGGGTTAATGCAAGGTTGTTGTGGCAGATACAATGATGGATAAAGGGTAAACAACTGAAAACACGTTTGTTATGCTAAGCATATATTTCTTTCTTAACAAAATAAAGAGCATTGATTAAATCACAACAGATAATTTACAAGTAGCTTATCATATCAACATAGATATACTAATACAAGAAGGTGAACAGATCATTGTACTTGGGCAGTTGAACAAACAATTTCTAATAAATTAATAATAATCCTTGCCACTCAAAAAGCACAATACTGACAATAACTGTGTGAACGGAAAGACAGTGGACATACATGTAGCATTGTGGTGGTATAAAACTGACTGTCACTAAAAACACTCTGAAAAAAGGATGTGCATTTCTCAAATTGTCACTCGCCACTCCCGGTATCCATTCTACCTAAGGCTTAAAATTATGTTAACCCTTAGGGGCCTATTTCCAACTTTTACAACTCCCAGATCTGGAGCCCTTACCTTTCCATCATGAGGGGTTCCTGCTTACAACAGACAAATTAATAAGGTAGTGGTTTCTTGTCAAATCTTGACTGCCTTACTTATCAACTAGAAATCACTGCTAAACC
The DNA here is from genome assembly GCA_031216915.1 of Pictodentalium vernedei. Classification (NCBI taxonomy): domain Eukaryota; kingdom Metazoa; phylum Mollusca; class Scaphopoda; order Dentaliida; family Dentaliidae; genus Pictodentalium; species Pictodentalium vernedei. Next base: position 342,999,548 of record CM062297.1, read on the forward strand.
ACAGGACATGTACATGCTCTGATCAGTTGTAAATTCAGGGCAATTGTCAAGGCCCTTAAGGGTTGAAAAACAACTAAAGGGCTTCCCTCTGAAGAGACCTCCTACATGTAGGCTAGTTAGAATTTGGGGTTGAAATAACCAGTACTCCTGGAAGTCATCAGCTGAGTGAAGAAATGGAAAGAAATGCCAGTCAACAAGGATATGGCTGAGAGTTTTCTTTAAAAAAACAGATTACATGTAGGGCTTTCTGGTTGTGTGTATCTGGTGGCCATGCTTTTCAATGAAATACAACAAAATTTGATAGCTCCCATCTAGACACTGCCCCAAAGACATGTATGAAATTTGGAACTGATCGGGTGAGAGCTACGGCCTGTAGAGTGTGCTAAAGGAATTGTGGATGGACAGAAGAACAGATGGATGGACATATAGATGGATGGACGATGGATCGCAACCCATGCCAATAGCTCATACCTGATGTTGTTAAGTTGAGCTGATCTTGCTTGACGTTTTCAAGTTGAGCTAACAAGAAATCTTGTAATGTTTTGAGAAATTACCCTTACAATCACTGAATTCCAATTGTTATAGGCCTATTTTGCCTCACTACATCCAATTTAGGCATTTAACTCTTTGATATTTCTGTACATCTTATGACGGTTGAAATCAAACAACGCATTAATACTTTTGTACGTCTTATGACATACGAAATCAAACAGCATCTTGATACTTTGTGGTCATTTGTTTTGTTATTATTTTTTGATTTTTTAAAGTTTTAACCTCAATTCTTATTTTCTCCCGAATAGTGCTGAGTGACAACCGTTGAGCCAAGTGTTATCGCAGCTTAAAATACTAATATAAACCTGCTGTCAAGACTTCTTAACTGGTTAAGCGCAAGAAGCCACTATCAGGGCTTTCAAAAATGAGGATACCAGACCAAAAGCCAACACTTCCTTTGCTTATATTTCATATTCAGTCAAACACAAATAATATTTTATTTATATAAATTTATTTTATTACAAATTATTGGAGAGTGCCCATGGGCACTCTCCAATAATTTGTAATAAAACAAGTTTTGAATAACAAATTCAGACCACCAAAAATAATCTAGCCCTCAACAAGATAATCACTAATGTGAAAAATATCTTGTTATTTGCACTTTCCAACGTTTGACGTCGCATTTTGAAAAACGTTGAAGAAACTGAATTCCAAGTGACGTCTGAACGTCAAAATAGTTAAAGTCTCAACGGGTTAATCTATTATATCTTGTTTGATAGAGCCCCATGAGCTCTGTCAAACAAGATATAATAGAATAAATGCTCAGCATATCTCTAGTGATAAGAATACAGGAAAATGATCAAATCCCTGTTAACTGAAGATATTGACCTGATCACGATCAGGTTGCTACCTTGTAAAAATTCTCCGCCCACTTCCCTCAGCAGAGCCCATTAGAATCTCACCTGTCAAAAATGATACACATGAACAGATACTAGTATTTTTGTTTGTATTTCTTAATTCTTTTTCTATTTCTCATTATTTTATTTATGAAATATCAACCAGGCCTTTAAATTCATTCATTTTGGGGACACTGATTTGCCCTAATATGGGCACATTAAAACCAGAAATAACAGTTTTATCATATTATGTTTTATCATCCTACCTTTCTTTGTGTTTCTATGGCCATATTATGATGGAAGTTATTCTAAAATGTAGAATAAGCACAGAGAATTTATATATTTTTCTTGATGCCTTCACACCTTCTCTAATTTGGGGGACACCTGCAAAAGGTGTGAAATTGGGGTAATCTAAGGGCCTGATATCAACCCATTGGTATGAGTATGACATGACCAGATCACAACTTAATTCAGATAAGTTGGCTCCCTGTTGGACACCACAGGAATGTTTTATTCATATTTAAATATTCCCAACTAAAGATTTAAATCCCCCAATATCTGACATTAAACTTTTGTCATGGCACTGTCGTGATTGTACTGCAGTCGCCATAACATTGCATGACCGCAAATTTACATACATGTATGCAATTTATTTAATGGGGCTTAAATTAATGATGCTTTTTTTTCAGGGTTACTTCATGTCAGAGTTTTACAGGTGGAGGAAGGTGGAATACCCAGAGAGAACCAATGAGCAGTGGCAAGCAACAGTCAGACTAGCCTACATGGATGCAAACACACTTTTACATTTAATTATGTGGATGATAAAAAATATATAATAAGGCCTAAAAATTTAAGAATCTGTTACTCAGGCCCACCCCCCCCCCACCCCCCCTTGCATGGTCCTTTTGGCTGCTGAATGCTCTTTTTATAACCAATGCAAACTTGACAAAATAACAATTGAATGGTTTATGTATGATATTTTACCCAAGTTAAGTTGATAAATTTGTCCCTTGAGTGCCGCAAGGCTTTACGATGCTTTAGCATTGCAAAGCCTTCTTGCATTCAAGGCATGGAATACAACACCGCCCATGCTATTCTGTAGATTATGATGCCTAAAATATAAAACACAACCAAGAACATGAACTTTTGATGCAAAAAAAATAATTACAAAAATAAACCAGCCTAAAACACTCACCTGGCTCAAGTTGTCGAAAGAGATGAGTGTATCAGTAAGTGATCAGTAGCAAGAGCAATTTTTCGATTTGCTATGACACAACCAAAGGCAACTTTTTTGGCCATTCATTTCTTCTGGTCCTAGGAAAGCTTTCTAGCAAGCTCTGTTCTGTGAATTTTTGTTTTGTTTTCAACTACTGTGGTTCTCTCTACCCCCCCCCCCCCCCCCCCCACCCACCCACCAAAAAAAAATTAAAACTTCCAGTATTAATGAAATACGTATGACCCAGTTATATACTGCATGACAAATATGGTTCACATCTGCCCATTGAATCTGAAAATAGAAATATTGAAGGGAGCCAAAATTTGACTTACTGAGTTTCTTTGAAAAATGTGAATCTGCATCACTAAAGTAAGTTCCAAACAAGAAATCTTAGCATTATTGCAAATGGCTTATAAAAAGAGGATTTTAAAAGCATATTAGGCTTAGGGAGCAATAACCCCGCCCTAAGGGTTATAGTAATTTGGAGGGAAAAATCAGAAGAGTAAATTCCACCAGCCTGAAGATGGCAGCAGCTTCATTTAAACAAAGGAGAAAAGGTTTACTCCAAAGATGGTCTGTGCCATTAATGAATGAAATTGGCCCAGTGGTTTTAAAGAATAAGAAAGATTTCAAAATAGAGAAACAGAATTTTTTACTGCCACTAGTAAATTCAAACCTGTGTGAAAATGGTTAAAGCATCAAAAATAAACAAAAAAAAGAGAATTTATGGAGGCTTATTTTTGGGGAGTAAATTATTTTTAAAGAAATCAGAAATAGGTTTTTCATTAACAGTATTACATGAAATAAAATCTTTGGAACCCACATTGAAGCCTTGAGAGGGTATTCATACAGGAGTTAGAGAATTCTTTTCCCAAGAAACCAGAAAAACACATATACGTGCACAGCATTGAAAAGGTTTGATCAAGGCATCAATACAATCTTTGAAAGCCATACTGAAGTCTTGAGAGGGTTAAATTAAAGACATCCATACAGGAATCAGATCAATTTTTTTTCCAAGAAACCAGAAAAAAACATATACAGCATTGAAAGGGTTTCCAGCTCTATTAGAAAGGGTTGAACATGAAATAAAATCTTTTAAAAACAAACTGAAGTCACAAATTTTCCCAAAATTTTCTGTTTATAATAACAAGATTAGAATGTTTTCTAGCAGCAACTTTGTTGATTTAAGAACAATATGTCAATCAAGGTTTTCAGTGAATGAAAATTTTTCTCCAGGATAAACTACTGCAAAATGCTGACTCACCATTTTTTCAATACCCTCTTCTGGGTACCCTGGTGGAACCGGTGGCATTTTTTTAACGAATCCCTTCTTCCAATCTTAAGGTTGCTTCACACCAAATAACAGTTCTCTGTTCCTTGTGGTTTGGGATATATGGGCTTTTGAATTTTGTTCTGTTTTTAGCCCCTGGGGTTGCCACAGGGCTGCGAAAAAAAATTTGGGGGGGGGGGGGCATCAATCAGTTACTTAGGACTCACTTATACTACATGCCAAATTTGGTTGAAATTGGCCCACCGGTTTTTGAAATAGAAATTTGGGACAGAGCCCAAAATGGATATGCCCCACAGAGAGTCCAGATATTGACCTATCAACTTCCCTTGAACAAACTTTAATCTTCTACACCAAAGGATGTTCCATACCAAATATCAAGGCATTCCCTCTGGTGGTTCATGAGAAGAAGATTTTTGAAGGTTTTTAAGCTTTTGGGGCATAAACCAGAGCCCGAATATGGCAGCTGCTTCATTTAAACAAAGTAGAAAGGGTATTCTCTATAGATGGTATGTTTGAATTTGGCCAAGTGGTTGTGAAGAAGATGTCAAGTTTACAAAAAGTTAACGGACGACGGCTGACAGACAACAGGCAATGGACGCCGTACAAAAGTGATGGCAATAGCTCCCACTGACTTGCAGTCAGGTGAGCTAAAGATAAAATGAAAAACTGCCCCCCCCCCCCCCCTACATGCAATATTACAAAAAAAATGGCCTGAGAAACAGAAGTTCTACATTGTTGAGCCTAATCAACAATAAGAATCTCTCCTCACATGAACACAGTAGAATTCATTGGTGCACAAAAAGACTTGTGGTACATGTACATCAACTGAGTGATTGATTGAGTAATCAGTTGTTGAAATGAAAGGGTTTAGTTTGTATGGAGGGATTACCAGTATAAGTTTTCATGGATAATGACTCAAGTACTTATACATGTCTGTATGCATGGTAGACATTGTCAATATTTATATTAAAACACACAATCTCAGCCAGCTTGCTACAATTACATATTTGTGAGAAAAATACAGCATATTTATTTTTGTTCAAGTGTCTTTGATTTTTTAATTCCATTTCATCACCTGGTAGAGTGCTAAATTATTTTTGGTCCCGGTGTAGCAGGATATCCCCCCCACCCCCCACCCCTGACATCCCCCCCATCCTAGGATATCTCCCCCACACTTAAATTTTTAAATGTATTCATCTAATTTTTTTTCTTTTACTATTATTTCACAATATCTGATTACATTTCATATTAAACAGCTAAATCCTTGTATAAAATTACTCAAGAACACATAAAATGAGGAAGAAGTTAGGGAGAGAAATATTTTTTGATTGAATTTTAGAAACAATTCATCTTCCTTCTCACCTTGTCAAAATCTCAAAAAAAAAAACGTTACAGAGGTTGTAAGATAGGCTGTTTCTAATTCATTAGTGTACAAATATCAGTACAGCCTTCCAAAATTTGTTTTCGCAGTTGATAAATATTTTGACACGGTGAGGGGGAAGATATCAAAGCCTGGATATCTTTCCCCTCACCCTGTCAAAATCTGGAAAACTGTTGTAAGATTGGCTAATTCTAATTCAGTGGATAAGACTTAATAGTATCTCATTAAAATAAACATATATCATCCTTTTTCATGAATGTGATATATTTTGACAATGTTGGGGTGGGTGGGGGGATAACCATATCTGGACATCTTTCCCCAACCTCCTGTCAAAATCTAAACCAGACGCTCAAGTGAGCCTAAAACGCTCACCTGTGCTCAAATTGTCAAAAGAGATGAGTGTATAGCAAGTGATCAGCAGCAAGAGCAATTTTTTAGGCCATTCATTTCTCCTGGTCCTAGGAAAGCTTCCTAGCAAACTCTGTTCTGTGCAGTATTAAAAAACAGCAACCAAACAAAATTTTTGTTTTGTTTTAAACGACTGTGGTTCTCTCTAGCATCCCCCCCCCCACCCCAAAAAAAAACCAAGAAAAAACAAGCGAATCGATTTGAACAAACTTGAATTTGACACTCCTAGAGATGTTACATACCATATATGAAAGGACTCTCACTGGTGGATCTGAAGAAGAAGAATTTTCAAGAAATTTTCTCATATTGCTAAACTTTGGGCTTCAATAAAAAGCCCAAATATGAACCCAGGTATCTGATTTGAACAACCTTCAATCTAACCCTCCCAGGGGTGTTGTACACCAAATATCAAAAGAATCTAACTGCTGGATCTGAAGGAGATGATTTTAAACGATTATTCACCATATTGCACAAAGTTAATATTCAGGCTCCCACCGGAAGCCCAAATATTAACCAAGGGACTTGATTTGAACAAATTCGAATCTTACACCTCTAGAGATGTCACATACCAAATATGAAAGGATTCTCAATAGCAGGTTTGAAAAAGAAGATTTTTTAAGACATTTTCTCATATTGCAATAAGTTAAAATTTGGGCTCCATTAAAGAGCCCAATATTCATCCAGGGTCCCATTTGAACAAACTTGAATCTAACCCCCCCTAAAGATGCTGCATACCAAATATCAAAAGAATCTGACTGGTGGATCTGAAGAAGAAGATTTTTAAAGAATATCCCCATATTCCACAAAGTTAATAATCAGGCTCCCATAGGAAGCCCAAATACTAACCCAGGGAGTCGATCTGAACAAATTCAAATCTTACACCTCTAGAAATGTCACATACCAAATATGAAAGTATTCTCACTAGTGGGTCTAAAATGGAAGATTTTTTAAGAAATTTTCTCATATTGCACCAAGTTAAAATTTGAGCTCCAATAAAGAGCCCAAATATTCATCCAGGGATCCCATTTGAACACACTTGAATCTAACCCACCTAGAGATGCTGCATACCAAATATCAAAAGAATCTGACTGGTGGATCTGAAGAAGAAAATTTTTAAAGATTATTCCCCATATTGCACCAAGTTAATATTCGGGCTTCCATAGGAAGCCCAAATATTAACCCAAGAACTGAATTTGAACAAACTTCTATCTGACCCCTGTAGAGATGTTGGATACCAAGTATCAAACGAATCTGACTGTTTGATCTGAAGAAGATGATTTTTAAAGCTTATTCCCCATAGCGCCCTAAGTTAATTATTTGGGCTCCTCTGTTGAGCCCAAATATGAACCGATCGGGTTGATTTGAACACACTTGTATTTGACCGTCCTATGGATGCTGTATACCAAATATCAAAGATTCTAATCAGCGGTTTTGAAGAAAAAATGTTTATAAATTTTTGCAAATATGCTGACTCGGCATTTTTTCAAACACCCCTACAGAACGCCCTGACATAACCGATGGCCATATTTTTTTTTAATCCATTCTACCGGTAAAAAGGATGCTTCATACCAAATAACAGTTCTCTGTTCCGTGTGGTTTGGAAAATTTGGGCATTTGAATTTTTTTCTATTTTTAGCCCCTGGGGTACCCTCGGGGCAATGAAAAAAAAAAATTCAGGCATCAATCAAGTACTTTGGACACACTTATGCTACATGCCAAATTTGGTTTAAATCGGCCCATCGGTTCTGGAAACAGAAATTTTGGGCAGAGCCCAAAATGGGTAAGTGCCCACAAAGAGCCCAAATATTGATCTACCAACTTCTCTTGAACAAACTTTAATCTTCAACACCAAAGAGTGTTACATACCACATATCAAGGCAATCTCTCTGGTGGTTCATGAGAAGAAGATTTTTAGGCTTTGACATCATTGCCCACAGCCCGAAGAAGGCAGCCACTCCATTTGAACAAAATAGAAAGGGTATACCCCAGGGATGGTTTGTGCAATATATGTTTGAATTTGGCTGAATGGCTGTGGAGAAGAAGCCAGGTTTGCAAAAGTTAACGGACGACAGACGACAGATGCCAAGTGATGGCAATACCTCACGCTGACTTGCAGTCAGGTGAGCTAAAAAATTACAAAAGTTCGAAGAATTGGCTGTTTCTAATTCATTAGTCTACAAAAATTAGTACAGCATTCCCAAATTTTCATTTTTTAAATTTCCAATCGCCGCCAAACAGCCAAAGAGGGTCAAAAGGGGCTTGCCCTAAACTGTCCCTGCATGCCTTCAGCATGCGAAACCATCAATACACTCAATTATTATTACGGGAATAATAGTATGCCTTCCTGAATGTGAAACTTCTATTAATATAACAATAACATGATTTTGCAGGGCATTATGGTTCATTAGCGGCCCTGCAACAATGATGAACAGCCTGAGGGTTTATTAAAGGCCCGAGACGAAGTCATGATGCCTGACAACAATCATGTTATTACTATTATTACCAGGACGTTGTAACGAACGAACGATGATTTTATCAGTATACTTACAGTGCGACTGATTCACAGTGCAATGAAACTTGATTCCATCTGATAGTGCTTCATACAGAAATAATCACTACAGTCGGTTCGATATTTCTGTTTTGATTGTGTGTTCAACTTCAATTCAGAAATATAAAGGGACACCATCCGAATGGGAGTAATTCATTAGACCATGGAATCTAAAATAGCCGGGCTGCTAATGGCTATTTATACCATTATCGCCTGTGGCCCGGCTCCGTCGAATGACGTCACTGAAATTATGGAGTTTTAACGGGCCTCTAAACTTATGTTAATCGACTAGTAACTTATAGATTGAGTGGTAATAATACTGCTTGAAAACCCTAATGTCTGAAAGTATTGATGGGCAATAGACAGCATGTGTCCGTCTGGTGTGTTAACTTTCTCTTTGATGAGGTGTTTTTCTTCGCAGATTAGGGATCCAAATAGGGGCTTTTGATGATTTTTAAAGAAATTTCATCATATTGCACTAAGTTCAAATTCGGGCTCAGACTTTTTTTAATTTTGGAAATCAATTTAAGGGGGCTATCAGACTATGCCCCTTCTGGTGCCCCCTGTTGGCGTGGCAACTTTATTTGAATAAACTTGAACTCACATATGATAAGGAACATGCACACCAGATTTGGTTCAATTTGGTCCAGTAGTTTCTGAGGAGAAGTCGATAATGTAAAGTTAATGCTGGATGGATGACGGACGGATGGACGGAAAGTGATTAGTAAAGCTCCCCCTGAGCTTTGCTCAGGTGAGCTAAAATTATATCTGCACATAACTAACTTTTGACTGAGAACACAAATGCAATGTTCACTAAAATTTTTGAAGCTTTGAAGTATCAAAGATATTTTTTAAAAACACCTTACAATATAGAGTTTATAAATTCCACAAGCAACTGATGGTAACTGCCGTCACTGGCCCCCTACTTTGTTACAACATATTTATTGTTTTGAAAACAAATGTGACATGTGCCCACCCTCACATGACCAGGAATGCTGATAAAACTACTGTGGAAGATAGAGTTACAGTAAATTTTGTGGTCGTAATTCACAAGTGGACAGTGATGTCCAAGCATTCATTTACCAGGTAATTTTTGTTTTTTAAACAGTAATTTTATTTCCTTTAAAATGAAAAAGGGTTTGGGGAACAAACTCAGCCTATACAAATGCCTCCCCCCTTCAAAAATATTCCATTCTGACAAAGAAGATGAAAAAACAAGAGGCCCCACGGGGCCTGAAGCACTCATCTTGAACAGAACACAATTTAAACAGAATCCAAGAATGAGTCTACATTAAGCAAGCCATCTCCATAGGCTATACTGTCAATCCTTGAGTCCCTCAGGAGTGACAAAAATAATCTGGGCATCATGCCTTTTCTTCAGTTGATCATAAAGTAAAATGTAGAGCTCCCCTATGAAGCTCCTTGCTACAACCTATGTGGATTAATCTTAGTTACACACCTCTAGAGGGTACTGAATACAAAATTTTTAATTCTTCAGCAAAATGGCCAATTCAGGCCCCCATAGAGAGCCCAAATATTAACCCAGGCTACTGATTTGAACACAGTTGAATCTGACTCCCCTCAAGATGTTGTATACGGAATATGAAAGCATTCTGACTGTTGGATCTGAAGAAGGAGAAATTGTAAAGAAATTTCTTCGAATTGCACGAAGTTCAAATTTGGGCTACCATAGCGAGCCCAAAATATTAACCTATGGATCCGATTTGAACAAACTTGAATCTGACCCCCCCTAGAGATGTTGTATACCATATGTGAAAGCATTCTGACGAGTGGATCTGAAGAAGATTTTTGAAGAAATTCCCTCATTTTGTACTAAGTTTAAATTTCATGTTCCCATATGGAGCCCAAATATTAACCTAGGCACTCGAATTGAACAACCTGGAATCTGACCCCCCTAGAGATGTTGTATACCAAATATGAAAGCATTCCGACTGGTGGATCTGAAGAAGAAGATTTTTATAAATTTCCTCATATTGCACAAAGTAAAAATTTGGGCTACCATAGTGAGCCGAAATATATACCTAGGGATCTGATTTGAACAAACTTGAATCTGACCCGCACAGAGATGTTGCATACCAAATATCACAGCATTCTGACTGGTGGATCTGAAGAACATTTTTTTAAATTACCCTCCATATCGAACAAAGATAAAATCTGTAGGAAGTCCAAATATTAACCAAGGGACTTGGTTTGAACAATCGAGAATCTGACCCTCATAACAATGATGTATTCCAAACATTAAAAGATTCTGACTGGTGGTTCTGAAGAAGAAGATTTTTAAAGAATATTCCCCATATTACCCTATGTAAAACTTCAGGCTCCTGTAGAGAGACCAAATATGAACCAATGAGCTTTATTTCAACAAACTTTTATCTCCCCCCCCCCCCCCCCCCCACCCCCCTCATGAATGCTGTATACAAATATCAAAAGATTCTGATGATAGGTTCTGGAGAAAAGATTTTTTAAAATTTTTTGCAAATATGGTGACTCAGCATTTTTTCGATGCCCATTACAGAACACCCTAACATAACCGATGGCAATTTTTTTTTTTTTTTTACCATTCAATTGTACTAGTCCTAAGGATACTTCATACCAAATTACAGCTCTCTGTTCCGTGTGGTTTGGGAAATATGGGCGTTTGAAAATATTTCTATTTTTAGCTCCCAGGGTTCCCATGGGGATGCAGGAATTTTTTTTTTGGCATGGGTCAAGTACTTATGACCCAATAATACCACAAACCAAATTTGGTTCATACTGGACCATTGGTTCAGAAAATAGAAATTTTGAGCGGGGCCAAAAATCTTACCCCTCCTATTACAAAGCCAAATATTACTTCACAAACTTCGTTTCAAACAAACTTGATTCTACATCTCATATGGAAGCTCCATAGCAAATATCAAGTCATTGTACACACTGGTTCTTGAGAAGAAGATTTTAAAAATATTTTGGAGCATTTTCCCCCACGCCCACCCTATGGGGCTGGGCATGTTGAGTTGAACAAAAATGAAATGCCCCTTTGGGTCCATTACTCACACAAACTTTCACTTGAATTGGCCCAGTGGCTTTGGAGGAGAAGACCAAAACATGGTGTTGACAGACGATGGAACGCGGGACGACGGACAGAGAGCGATGAGATTAGCTCAGCTTGACTTTGTCAAGATGAGCTTAAAAGAAACATTGAAATAGTTCATGTGCTAAATTTAGGAGTGAAGTACACACAAACTGAAAAATATTATTCCAAGTTGCTGATCACTAAATTGGTCATAAAATAATGCATATGTGAAACAAAACTCCTTTGTAGATTGTACGTTTGAGTGAAACTGACTGTGTTTTCTCTTTGTGATTTGGCACGCTGACATTTAAGGTAACATCCGACAAGACTTTCAAACAGGTGACAACCATGGATAATACTACATGGGTCGGTGGGAATAAATGCCAAGAATCACCTGAGAAGTGATACTGTAAGATTTGGCAGTCACTGATGGGTTATGTGAATAGACTTCCTCCACACACACTCACCTCCAATGATTGTCGGAGCAAATGGTTTTAGCGCACCGAAGGTGCACAGGGACGGTGTGGGACATACCCCTTTCAACCCCCTCTTACTGTATAGTAGTATTACTTTTGCTTTCGCTTGCACCATGTCTGAGCGTGTTAAAGGAGGAAAGGGAAAAGAAGAAAGTTAGCGACATCTGTGTTTCTTGCTTTTCGTCTTGTGAGGAGGTTGCCGTGTCGGTGAAAGAACTGCAGCAGTAATTGGTGTTGGTGTTGTTGGTAGTAAGGGACCATGTTTTGCTTTGTGCTCTGCTATTAGTTGTTGAGCTAGTGCTATTTTTTGTTGGAATTCTAGAGACTCGAATTCTTGTAGACGTTCTCTTGCTTGTTGACATGCTTGTTGCCTTATTTCTCCCAGGGTTGTTGGCTCTTTTGCAGCATCTTGTGTTGGTGGAGTGGATTCAGTGTTCTGGTCCTGGCTTTCTGGTATTGAAGGGAGAAGCGAGTGGGGATCAAGAAGTGGCGAGAAGACAGCTTCCTTTCCATCTCAGTCTCCACAGGACTTTCCACATCCAACATTTCCAGCTGTGGACCTGGAAGTGAGATGGGTGTGTCTCTGGGAGTAGAAGCAGAAGTGGCGGCTGCTTCTGACTCTTTTCCTTTCCTCACCTTTCTCTCTCTTCTTCTCCAAGAAAGCCTCCAGGTACCGAGAACCCCTCCACTTGGTGGACAGGGTCTTTTTCCTTTTCTTCTTTCTCTCTTCAGGGCCTCCTGACCTCCTCAGGTGAGGACCCGTGTGAGAGAGGATCCTCCCATCAAAGGTACTACCTCTCCCTGAGGAGGGTGGTGTTATGTCGTCTTCAACCTTAAACTCCAGAGTCAGATGAAAGCTCTTGCCTATCTCTTGGATAGTCCAGGTGATAGGGCAAGAGACCGCCCAGAGCTGATATGGATTCTTCAATCTCGCTGGTAGTTTCAGTGTTTCCATAATCATAATTAGGATGTTCACACTCTGAGGTCAGAGGTCAATTATATATTGTTGAAATGCCAGAAATAGTTCATTGTTATACTCATCCGAAAACATAGGGTTGCCATATAAAAGAGTATTTAGGTTTCCGTTAACAGATTGTTCAGAAGGGTTTTTCTCTGGGCTGTATATAGTTGACAATTAAAGATGTAATGTTCGGTACTTTCGTACCCAAAACCACATTCACATTTTGCACCATCCACAAGAAATCATATTTGTGAGTGTTTAAATTGCTGCATTCCAAGTGCAATTAGGCATGAAGAACTTGACCTGCTCTGCAACACGAGAGGTAGTACTTTGAGACATCCCAGTCATAGCTTTTAATATACACTTGAAAGCTTGTACTGTTACACAGTTTGCGTGATTCATTCCACAGCCTAATTACAACTAATTACAAATGGCAAAAATAAATATGAAAAACCCTTTCGTCCTTCAGAATACAGTACACAGTTGTTCATCATCATTACCAGGTAATCAAAATCATCATCATCAAAATTTTAATAAATGAAGCACCGGGTTGTACCCAGTATTGCCCATGGTGGCTGTACTGTGTAAGCAATGTGAATTTTGTTTCACAGAGATTCAAGTATAACTAAGGAGCAATATTAATTTATTATATACAGTGGAGTCCACTTAAATGGATATCTCTTAATTATATATCCCTGTTAATTGAATATAATTTTCAAACACAAAACCATTTACCACACCTTCAATACAAATTTGATCTGTTAATTGCATATGGGTTGTAGAGTAAACTCCTGTTAATTGTATATAAATTTTTATAATATATCGAAAAAATGACTGTGACAACGCACCAAATTCCCCTTATTTATTCACCTTTTTGCCTCACTTCATCCAATACGGGAATTTATTCTATTATATCTTGTTTGACAGAGCTCTATGAGCTCTGTCAAACAAGATATAATAGAATAAATGCTCAGTATACCTCCAGAACACAGGAAACTGATCAAATCCCTGTTAATTGTATACTCCTGTTGAATAATTTTCACTGGCAAAATGGATATTCAATTAACAGGATTCTACTGTACTAGTATATCTATATATTATGTAAAAGCGACACACTCAGATATTAAAATATAGTCAGTGCTACACAAAAATCAGTGCATTCTCTTGTAATTCATTGAAACACATTCCATCTACCCATTCTCTGTAGGCGAAGCCAGCAGCAAACTAAACAAAATTTACGTAAGTGTTTGGTTCCATCACAATTTGATATAATTCTATTCTAAATTTCATTACAATAAGCATACCCGGAGTAACAGTTTATTCCCCCCCCCCCCCTCTTCCTGGGTATCTTCCCTCCAGAGGGAGATAAACTAGTTTATCCCTGGCACCTATTTATCCCCCCTCCCCATCCTAAAATTATTTTACCTTTCCATGTAATGTGACATTTTTTTTTCAAGAGTCTCTTTGAAAGCTCTCTATAATAGCAGAAAATAAGTTTTCATCACTCAGGGCTGACAAAAAGTTGAAAATCTTCTGAGTAAAAACTGTTTTGGTCTTTGAATGTATGTTTAAAAACAAGTTTGAACTCATGAATTTTTTCTGCTGGAATCAGTATTTCTGAAATATTATCTGAAAATATAATCCATGTAAAACATTTCTGAACACAACATTTTAGGAGGGTGGAGGTGACAGATAACATGACAAGTATATCTTCCCCAACTGGGACTTCAAGGACAAGAAATATTTTTTTCTCAAATCAATGTTTCTATATGCTTTTCCTAAAAAAAAAAAAAATTATTTTAGTAAAAAAAAATTCTTGACCTTCAACTTTCAGGTAGGGAATTGGGGGATACACAGGTCATGTTATCCCCCCCCCCCCCACATGAAAACTGTTTGAATTGAATCACTGAATCACAATGAATGATAAAGGAATCTAACTTTCAAGTAGGTAGTGAGGTGAAAAAATTCTAGGTGTGTGTGTGTGTGTGTGGGGGGGGGGGGGGGGGGGGGGGGGGAGATAATCAGGGTGGCGGGAAGATAAACTAGTCCCCCCCCCCCCCCCCCCCCCCCCTGGAGGGGAGGGAGATAAACTAGATAAAACCGGTTTATCTTCTCCTGGCGGAAGATAATCAGGGACAAGATATTGTAGTACACCAGTGCATGTATAAATATTTTTGTTGGTAGATTTGGAAAATAAGGTCTGATAGGATTTCCTAAATACTGGAATCAATTCAGGGATGGTGGCCCAGGGGCCCAGAATAAAAAATGTAAGAGTACTGAGCTACAGGAAGATCAGATGAAATGTTTTTTGTGTGCCAAAGGCGTGCAGGGACGGTGTGGGGCAAGCCCCTTTCGACCCTCTTTAGCTGTAGGATAAGTTTTGATAGTATGTCTAGGCACGTCAAAGGAGAAAGGTGTTTGGGTTTAGTGGCATTTGCTCCGTTTGTGTTTCTTCTTTTTGGAAGGAGGTGACTGGGGTGGAGAAGGCTTGGGAGTTGTTGTTTCCATGTTTTTGCATTTTAGCCATCTGTGAAAGAATGGGTCGCGGATCCTTGCTGCTTCCAAGTGTCCAGGTTTCTTAATGAGGTCGTTGTAGGTTTCCTTAGCCCATTCCATCTGGGTTGATTTAAGGTATTCCAAATAATCATCCCCAGTTCCATCAAACTCCAGCTTGAGTTTGCCAAAGCGCTCAATGGCACGTGCTCGGACTCCGAGGTTGAACTGGGTTGGTTTAGTCTCACTCAGCCAACCTTTTAATTTTTCCTAACTGGCGTCAAAAAGGTGTTAGGTTGGCTGAACGCTACTATTAATTAAGGGAAGAAGGTATAGTCTGTATCAAAGATTTTGTTGAGTTTGGTAACAAACAAAAGAAAAATTCACAGGATGGGGATATTTCTTTTGCTCGATATGAAATTCAACTTGTTATACCGACACAGAATATACAGGGAACATAGAAGTCCACATGAATGATTTGCTTGCCGATATTCAGTAAAACCGAGAGGATATAATAAAAAATACCATTAATAATATAGAAAACACTTGTGTAACAAAAATTAATCTAGTTTTAACTTGTTGACTGTATACCCTTCAACATCTTGACGAATGAATAAATATTTGGATGTGCTGCTGTGCATAATTTTTTCACTTTACTGTGTCACCCTTCTGCATTAGCTGTAGTGCGTGGGCCCTCGTTCTCATAATGGTTCCATCTTGAGAGAGGGATGCCTTCCACCCAGTATTCCGTAACATAGTCGATGAAACGACTAACATCAGTCACAAGTTCATCTGCATCTTCAAGTGCATTTAGCCAAACATCTCCCACCTTCTCGAGTGGCACTAAAGGTAACACAGCAGCTCTGCGAATAAGTCGTTTCACGTCATCAGCATCACTGTAATTTCTTGCCAACCCGACAGATTGAGTCTTTTTCCATATGCATTGGGTATAATGAAAAAGTACCATCTGCAAAGACAACTCGAGATTCGCATAACCGGTGTAAGCTATCTTCCGTGCCGAATAAAAGAATGCGTCGGTTCTGTTCGTCCGTTTGATCATTTAGAAGGAATCGCTCTCCGGAGAGTGTCTCTTTCCATTCATCACCTAAGTCTATTTCGTTTTGTGCACGAGGCAGTTTTGGAAGCACTTTTGCACGGTTCCTATAAAGAGAAGCCTAGCGGCTATCATATGTCGGAATGCTTTTGATCACATCATCTATCAACTCATGAGAGTCAAGAAACAAACACATAAACATTCATTTGAGAATAGCTCACCCGATACAGACTGCTGTGATATGCTAAAAAATAAGCAAACACTTAATTTCATTGAAGTTCACCAAACTTAACAAATGTGAGAATAAACTATAGTGTTAATTATGAAGGTGAGAAGGAAAAAAGGTTGGCTAGATGCTACTAATTAACTGTTAGAAGTTGGCTGGACGCGACTCGTTTTTTAAAAAGGTTGGCTGAGTGAGACGTCACCACTGGGTTTGAGGCTTGATTGGTTGAGGTTGCTAGGAGAGTCAGGAATGGATTGGGCAACTTCCATATTCTCTGCCTTCTCTTCCTGCTTCTCCTCTCCCTCCAACCTCTTTGGTGAAGAGGTACGGCTTGGAAGTGGTGTTACAGGTCTTGGGGGTGAGTTGACAGAGATCACCTTTTCCATCTCCTGATTCCCGGTCTCAGTCCTCTTCCTTTCGAGCCATGCCTCCATTCGCCTGGAGTCCCGGCGTTTGGTTGACGGTGATTTCTTCTTCTTTCTCTGTTTCTTTATCTCTGCTTCTTTTGTTGTTTCAGTGGTGGTTGGTGAACTCAATCCCTTACCCTTCCTCTGGTCTGGACCAGTGCGAGTAGGCCCGCGAAAGGTGCTACCACTCCCAGAGGTGGGTTTCATCTTATACATTATGGTGAGCTGAACACAGCCACTCTCAACATGGACACCCCAGTTAAGAAGTGAGCAAGCGTCCAGCACCATCAAAGTGTCCTTAATTTTCTTCGGCAGGTAATCCATGGCTAATTAGGTATGCACGCTCTGAAGTCAGAAGTGTGAATGATGATGATGTACAGGAAGATCATGAACAATGTTGGTACTTGTATAAAAGGTTAAAAACAAACACTACACAGAAGACAGTGACAATAAGCCAAAGGTGTGACACTAATGGCTTGTTGAAGCAAAGAGACGATGAACGTGTGACAGTCACGTGTGTGTTAGGTAATCACTTAATACTTACTATATAAACACGAAATGGCTAGTTTGGATTTTCAATTAGCACCTTAAGATTTACATACATCTTGTTTAAGAAATAATTTAAGAGACTGATGGTTTCAATATCAAAGGCAATGACCAAAAAATATATCTCTTTTAATCGCAAACAGCCTGGATAAGCCTTATCAATCCATTGCAATGCCTGTTTTTTGGGATAGGTTTCAACAATTCCATATTTTCACATATTAGAGCTGGGAGGCTAACCGCAACCACGGGTTGGGACCGGTAGTGAGAGACTACCGAAAATCGCAACTGCACTCCAATAAACACAACCGCAAATTTGGTTTTCAAATTCCAGTGTGTTTTAAAGACAGGCCTGGCATTCTTAAAAATGCAGGAGGGCTAAAAATTGCTCTCCTCACATGGCCTAAGAGAGCGATTAGCTCTCCTTAAGCTTACAAAAACTAAAAGTGGCAAAATGAAGTTGTACTATTAATGAATTTTGCCTAGTGGGCTTTGTACATTTTATTTTGTGCTGCTATTCACCCCCCCCCCCCCCCACCCTCCCCCACACCTAGGTGTGAGAGGGGCAGTGTGGCTATATTGCAGAGACCACTAACACAGCAGAGATATGAAAACCTGTGGGTTTTAGGAATAGGCTGTTGTGGTAATCATTATTTTCTAAGGCTAGGAGAGTTATTTTTTCGCCTCCTCAATTTTTTGAAGGCGAGCAATAGGTGAGCGAATAGATCGTTCTCCTGAAAATGCCAGGCCCTGTTTTAAAGATACTGCATATAATATCGAATTATCAGAATGACCACATAATTCACTTCATAATAAATGCAATACCTACAAATCTGCTGGCCACTGTCAAATAATTTCTTTATACATTTGAATGGAATTAAAAAACAAAACTGTTGTACACTATACTTGCACCAATGACATTTTCAAGACAGTAAGCCAAGATTTAGGGCTTTCAGTATCAATACTCGAAACTCAACACGATATTCATTAATATTCATGACCTGTCAACACCAAGGCTGACGCATAGTAAAATGTTCATCAGTTTATCAAATGCGGTTTGATTTGATATTTTTTTTTTTTAACAGTATTTATTTCTCAAGAACAGAAATAGGTTTGGTAAACAGGCATAGCCTATGTGATACCGTACATGAACAAATTACATGTAAAGCTCATAAAACAAACAAAATAATAATAATAATTCATCTGATGAACTATAACTTGCCACTTGCTCTTCATTTCAGTATACTGTCTGATATATTTATTTCTACACGCAATTTTGAAAGCTTGAACATCAAATCGGTTTCAAGTTCATAGTTTAAATCAGATGGAAATTTAGGGTTACAATGACCTAAACGAGCAACTTTTACTTGATAAAATTTTGAGGGCTGGCATAATTTTTAAGGGTCGGTCAGGTTATCTTAAACACAGTTTTGTTTTTTTGGGGGGTGGGGGCTGACATTTTACAACATTATAGGCATAGATATGTTATAATACAACCAACAGAAGATGCCTTTTTAGTGGAAGATGTTGTAATTATAGGGCCGATCTGATAGGTATATACAAAAAGTTTCTACAGGGTGCTGGTCAAAACGTCACACGACCAAAACATCACATTTTAAAATGGTCAAAATGTCACATTTTTGGTCAAAACGTCACATATTTTTGATCAAATGTCACATATTTTTGGTCAAAACGTCATACGCTTTTTGGTTAAAACGTCACACACTCAGAAAGCAAGATAACAAGGCATTTACCATAGCAAACAATTTCCTGTACAGTGTCCAGGCAAGAAATAGAATGAATGAAAGTTTCAGATTGCCAAAGGCACACAGGGACAATAAGCATATCGAATATGAATGTGTGTACACTGATTTTCTTTCTGACAATACAAATACTAGTAGGTCTAGGCTACTACAAAACTGAGTACTCTTCAAAAAGGGTGGATTAATAAGCTCAACAGTCGAAAGACTTGCAGACAAATATGAAAAAAAAGAAGAAAAAGATTGGCAGAAACCCAACAGTATTTCAATACATCGATATTTTAAACAAAGGTTATCATATTTAGACTATACATCTGTATACATTGCTTGTTCTAAAAAGGCAGGAACGATTACACCAATTTCATTGGTTCAGTTTTTTTTTTAAAATAAAATATGTAAATTCTATCTCTATAAATTGCATAGATTCATGTGGATTGTGAAAAATAATCTACGCCTCATACAACAAAGTGAAGTCAGAAGAATAATTTTTATTATCAGATATTATCTGATGGTGAAAATAGCTTATAGTTCCCACTTTTCCCTGGGCTTATGCTATTTATTGGTCACTCTGATTACAATGAAAACAAGCTGTGGCTCCTGCATTATACTTAGTTCATCACTTATTCCATCGGTTGATTATCTTTGTATTATCAGCACAGGAAGTGGCTTCCCAATGGTTGGGAACACGTGATAATACCAGTTTATAAAATAATATTAAATCTGATAAAAAAAAATGTAATAATTTTGCATTTATTCGTTGAAAAAGTTGCAGTGGAGCTTTTTCAATGAAAAAACACGAAATTATTGATGACAAGATATATATAAAAAATTAAGGTTAGACTTATCTAGTAATGTATTAAATTATATTAAATCTGATATAAAAAAAATATATAATTTTGCTTTCATTCATTGAAAAAGCTAAAGTGGAGCTTTTTCAATGAATACATGAAATTATTGGTGACAGATATATATAAAAAATATGGAGACTTATCTCTATCTAGCAATGTATTAAATTATATTAAATCTGATTAAAAAAATGTAATAATTTTGCATTTATTCATTGAAAAAGCTGAAGTCGAGCCTTTTCAATTATTAATTACGCAAAATTATCAGTGACAAATCTATAAAACAATTAATGTTACAGACTTATCTGGCAATTTATTAAATGAAATGAAATCTGGTGAAAAAAATCTAATAACCTTAGTTTATTTTTTATAAAGTAACTTACCTTTCCTGCTAGTCGTCTGTTATTTATTCTGTTTGGTGTTTTTTTGGAAAGGGGGGGGGGGGGAGGGGGGGGAGGGGGGGGGGGGGGGGGAGGGGGGGTCTATTCTTGCTTTTAATGCCCAGAAGTCACTGCTAAACAACAAGCAATTCAATAAAGAGAGTGGCGGGAGAGGGGAGGGGGGGGGGGGGGGTTATGGTCCCATTATTAACTAAATGCTTATTTTTCAACCAATTTTTTTTTTAAAGAACGTAAAATGCTTCTTGTAAGCGAAAATTCTCAGTTTCAAATTAAAACACAGTTCTAAAAGGGTAGAATAAAATGACTTAAATACTGGTGCCGTTTTCTCTATCTCTGACCTGGTGATTTTTTCGCCAACCTGCAAAAAAAAGTGTCATTTTCACCAGCGCAATTGGTGCCATTTTTGCAACCCATGGCGCTGTTTTCTCTTGGTGCCACTTCCGCACGGTTCCGTTTTCACTATAACACAGGTAGTTAATGCAGGATGGAATTTACTCAAGTTAAGCACGGAAACATTCAAAAGTTGAGCACATTTTTCTCAGACAAGAGATTCTGAGAGGTACGAATCACCTCACAAGACACAACATCTAAATGGTCCCAACCTGGTGAATAGATATATTTTCCGCACCCCACTCATTTCAACCCCCCGACCCCCGGATCAATGAAACAGCGTAACATTTCTCAACCATTTTCTATGACGAGATGGGGTTTCCATGAAAATATTTGAATGGGACTGTCAATCGAAGTGAATGGCTTGAGTCCCTTATATCTGTTAAGTTGTCAGCTTTGAAATAATTAATATGTGATGTATTGACCAAATGTATGTGGGGTTTTGACAAAGAAATGAAGAAGTGTGCGACGTTTTGACCAAAAGTATGTGATGTTTTGACCAAAAAATGTGACGTTTTGTCCATTTTGAAATGTGACATTTTGACCTGCTCCCATTTCTATATGCTCACGGGCAACCAAATGGCAAAACCGCAACCAAGTTTTTTTGTTTTAAAAAAACCGAAACTGCAACCGCCGTGAACCGGAGTGTAAATCCCACAATCACCCAGCTCTATCACATATAACATATTATGAGAAAAACTGAAGTATAAATAATAAAATGATACTGAACAGGTCATTCCTGCTAAATCTGGATAATTTCGAGTAATTCCAGTGATTAGGAGGACCAGGTCAGATTTGATACAGGCTACATGTTTGTCTTGGGGTCCTACTATTTAACGAACACAAACGAACATAAACGAACATAAACGAACAGAAGAGAAAATAATAGGAAATACAAGTTAAAAATGATTGAGGGTGCATATGCAGGTATATGTGGGTATATATTATTCGTTTGTAAAATTTTATTCACTTCTGATGAGTATTTTGATGATTAATAAGGTTTATAAAATGTACGACGGCGCGAAATTCTTGTGTTCGTTAAGTAGTGGCCTGCTTGAAGCTGTCGACAAAGGTGTGAAATCAATTAGCTGTCTATTTGAGGAAGAATGTCGCTGAGGAAAACAGCGAAGTTCAGGTTTAAGAGGATGGCAAGCGCCTATTTTAATCGTGTGTAAAATTGTATCCACGTCTGATGAGTATTTTAGTGATAAATAAAGATTACAGCCATTATTTGGATTGACAAACATACATCAAACTCTCGCTTTGGATTCCGAGGACACATCACGGCGAGTCGGGGACAAACCGTGATCTACTCTTAGAAAGCGGAGCAAGACTCGGATACATGTAGCATATTGTACACCCACATAATGATAATAATCTAAAGATCTTAAAATATCTTGGGGATAAGTCATTAAAGTCCATTTAAGCTTTCCTGAACACTTTCCCCGAACAAGCTCACCCTCCACCAACGCGGGCTCTCACTAACGAGAGAGGACAACCAGGTGCGTAGCCAGGAAAAAGTTTCCCGGGGGGTGGGGGTGGGGGGGCGATAACAGGGGGGTGGTATAGCCATCAGATGCGCGAAAGGCGGGGGGTGCTGGGGGGGGGGGGGGGGGGGGGGGTCCTTCTCCAGGAATTTTTTTTCGGGGGGGGGGGGGGGGGTCTCCACCAGGAAAATTTTAAAATCTAAGTCTACTGGCGGAAAACATTTGGAAGGATACACATCTAGATTTTGGGGAGGGGGTAAGTGCCCCCCCCCCCCAGCCCCATGTGGCTACGACATTGGGGACAACCCTACCCATACTCTCCTAGAAACGCGACCCGAGAAAAAAAATCCCGCTCCCGCCCGCCTCACACTGACTCTCCGGGCTCTTTCCAGGAAGCGGGTTCCATGATACAGTAACGCGGGGATATCTTCTACATACACCCCAGCCCGTTTTTTTTTTAAAATCTAAGTCTACTGGCGGAAAACATTTGGAAGGAGACACAGCTAGATTTTGGGGAGGGGGTAAGTGCCCCCCCCCCCCCCCCCAGCCCCATGTGGCTACGATATTGGGGACAACCCTACCCATACTCTCCTAGAAACGCGACCCGAGAAAAACATCCCAAATCCCGGGCACCCCCCCCCCCCCCCCCCCGCCCCACACTGACTCTCTCCAACGAGGGGGACACCCCGGGCTCTTTCCAGGAAGCGGGTTCCATGTTACAGTAACCGCTTCGCGGTGATATCTTCTACATACACCCCATCCCGTTTTATTTTCATTTAAATTATAAAAAAAAAAATTAGCAATAAATTTTAAACTCCCCTCATCCTTTGCCCGGGCTTGGCACCGGTGGACTTAACAAAGTCAAATCAGGCGAATTTTGAGTTTTTATGTTTTCCAAACAATTATTATATTTACTTCTTTGGTAGATATATTCTGGTTTTCTTTTCAATTCACTGCCTTACCATAATTATATTTGATGTGAAAGAATGAGTTTTCCAAAATAAATTTAGGAATTCTGTCTATAAGATGCGACACAGGTGTGAAATTAATCAGTTGTCAATCCGAGTTGAATTATCGCTAAAATAAAAAAAAAAGGGGGGGGGGGGGAGATATAAGTTTAAAATGTTGAAGAGCGTAAATTTTAACCGTGTTATTTTTCTTATCTTTCTGGATTTCTGTTTTATCGTTGACAGTCAAGTCTTCTGATCTTTAACGGGGTTAAGTTGTTTTTGTAATAAGTGCAACTTGATTGTTTTTATAACAATAACTTTGGTCTTGAGAACAAAAACATATCGGCCTTTTTGAAGTACAGCTTGGTTGTTCTGGCAATAATAAATTTCAAGCTAATGTGGGTACTCAAAAGTATATTACATAGTCTGATTTCCTAACTTTTCAGTCTGATCTTCGATCTGATTACTGCAATGTCTTCTCTAAAGTGTCCTTGTGGTTTATGTGGTGACGAGTGTCATGAGATCAAAAGTATATAGGGTGTGATTTATGCAGTCGGTGGTTTCACCCACAATGTGAAAATCTCAGAGCTCAACAGTTTGGCTTCTTCACAAAGTCCAGTCTAGACTTCTTCTGCAGTTCCTGTCTGATTCAAGAAGGTAAGTTTGACTGGGAATTAGCTCACATGCGGTTGATGTCTGCTTTACGTGAGGGCAAGTTGGAAGAAGCTGTAAAACGTGAAGCAATTTTTTTACGCCTCTTCCTGCTTGTTCAGTTATCAGACGTCCATCGATACCACCCCATGAAGTCCTACAACAGGGATACACAGGCGTCCGGCCTTCTTGGATCACACTGGACCGAGTCTATTCCCATTGCTGTGAGATCAAATGGCAATTGTCTATTCAATTCAGTGTCAGTGTGCTTAATTGGGGGTGAGTTAATGAGCACCGAACTCCGGGTCAGAACATGTGTAGAGCTGCTGCTAAATAAGTCATTTTATGATTCGTTTCACAACAACACCGAAATTCCTTTGGTCAGCCCGTCCCCAGATGATGACGTCAATGCGTGTGCGCGTCAAAAAGGCTGGTCTTCAGCGTGGACCATGCATGCTGTTGCGTCAGTTATTGGACGGCCCGTAAGATCTGTGTACCCAACAGTGAATGGCCCAGCTGATGGAAATATCCGAATACTTTATACAGTTTTCAAATCAAGAGTTGGCACAAAACATAAGTCTATTTCGATATTTTGGGCAGGTGAACACCCAGACATCAAGATAGAATGGATTTTGTGCCACTGATTCCATCTCAGCCAGTGCCACCAGTAATTCATGTCATTTCTGATGTTTCCGATTTGGATTCCGGGCGAAGCGATGAGGTAATTGGTGTTTCGGAAAGCATATTGGAGGACAGTATGCATATCGAAGGAGATATTGAGTCACACCAGCAAGCTAACGTCACATCTGACCCGGGGTAGAAGTGAGTGGTGTTTCTGAGTTTACAGCGGAGGCACGTGAACGTGATGTTGAAATCGAGGTGCCGGAGGGTCAAACGAATGATGACAACGAGATTGATTCGGAAGGGAGGGGTGACATGTCTGGTACTAGAGGAGATTCATCTGGTGATCTTTTGGTCCTGATGTCACTTGTCTCTCTTCTGCGGTTACACATCCATATCGGAATCCGACAGTTAACGGTTTGAATGGTAAATTCATCCCAGCTGTTGATCAACTGTATGAACTGGCTTTGGTGGCGGAGAATGTCCTCCCTTCGGTTCCCCCAGGCATAAAAGAGAATGTTTATTTTTTGATCGATGACACGGAAAACAAGAGGTGGCAGTCTCTCAACAAAGTCACTTACCACCCAGATGATTGTGGTGCGTGGAATCCAAAATGCAACACAGTCAAAACAACATATTCTATTCGCACTGTTAATGGGTTGGTTCATGTGGAGAATAAAAATGGTTTATTTGGTAAGATTGTCAAAAAGTCTTTCGAACCGCTTGATCTCCAGCCAATCGAGTCGCAAGTTGTTTGGAAATATTCGTCTCAGCAGCGTGAGCCCATGTTTAAGAAGCGAGTTACATGCCTCTCGGACTTGTCTACAGCCGTGGTTGAGTATATTGGTCCTTACCCATCAGAGGACAGTGTTCATGGCAATGCCAAGACAGCGACAACGCAATACCAACGCATGTCTAAAAACCAAAGGTGTCTCATTCAGGAAAGTATCGAACATGGACCAAGTCCCCGTCAAATCAAGCGCCTTGTGAGTCGGGCTTATCCAGAAGAGCCAATAAACATTCGTCAGATTCAAAACATGGGACACAGGGAAAGGTGTAAAACTAGGCCCGAGGGTGAGCATCGTCGAAACACGGCCGATGATTTGGTTGCTGTGATCAATAAATCTTTGGATAGTTCGTTCATCAAGGAGTTTGTGTCCTCAGACCCAACCAAACCACCTTTGGTTATTTTGCATACAGACGAACAAATTGCTCTTTTGAAGTTGGCAATCAAAAGTGGTTGTGTTATAGGAATTGATAGGACTTTCAACTTGGGGGCGTGTTATGTCACTACGATATGCTTCAAAAATCCAAATATTGTGAGGAAGTCATCTTCAAATGAAGTACCAATTTTGCTGGGCCCTCTTTTTCTGCATTGGGATGTTGCTTTTCAAACATATCATCGCTTTCTTTCGTACTTGAACAGCAAGCTTGTTGACATTCCCCAGGGCAATATTGTATTTGGAACAGATGACGAAGCTGCTCTTGTAAATGCCATCGCAGCGTGCTTTCCAAGTTCCACTCACACACTGTGCACACGACATCTCAAGGAAAACCTAATACCGAAACCTGAGTAAGACAGACAACCAGCAGACTGTAAACAAAATTGTCGGACAATTTTTTCAAAGTGATGCTGGCCTCATCACAGTAGATACCGAGCTAGTGTATAGTGAGGTTGAGACTGACATTGTCGACAAATGCAATAGACGCTATCTTACAACATTCATGGACAAATTACGGTCTAAAGTTTTTAACGCTCGCAAACAAAATCCAATAATTCCGAAATCGTGGACAAATAATAACTGTGAATGTTTGAACAATATTATAAAGTTGGAAAACAATTGGAAAGTACTTAAATTGACTGACCGTACTGACAATCTACATGGCATTGTGACTGACCAACTTAGAGACATTTGGGGTGCTCTTCAAGATGATTGGAGTTTAACATTTATCTAGTCCAATACTATTAGCCTTCGTCTGTGCTCCGAATTTATTATTTTTTTATTTTTTAATATGTCGCACCGGTGCGACATATTAAAAAAAATAATAATAATAAATTCGGAGCACAGGCGAAGGCTAATATTATTGGGCTAACATTTATCGCGAAGCGGTTAGGCCTACTGTATCATGGAACGCGTTTCCTGGAAAGAACCGGGGGTGGATGGGGCTCGTTGGTGAGAGTCTGTGGGTGGAGGTGTCCCGGGATTTGTCGTTGCCACAGGGGGCAGGTGCTCCCTCCCCAAAATGTAGCTGTACCCCCTTCCAAATGTTTCCCGCCAGTAGTTAGACTTAGATTTTAAAATTTTCCTGGGAAATTTTCCCCATACCCCCCCAAAAGAAAAAAAACCCAGACTCCCCACCCCCACCTTTCGCGCATCTGATGGCTATAACCCCCCCCCCCCCCCCCGCCACCAGTTATTGCCCCCCCCCCCCCCCCCCCCCCGAAACTTTTTCCTGGCTACGCGCATAGTTGTCCTCTCTCGTTAGTGGGAGCCCGCGTTGGTGGAGGGTGAGCTTGTTCGGGGAAAGTTTTCAGGAAAGCTTAAACTGGGTTTTAATGACTTATCCACAAGATATTGTAAGATCTTTAGATTATTATCATTATGTGGGTGTACAATATGCTACATGTATCCGAGTCTTGCTCCGCTTTCTAAAGGTAGATCACGGTTTGTCCCCGACTCGCCGTGATGCGTCCTCGGAATCCAAAAGCGAGAGTTTGATGCATGTTTGTCAATCCAAATAATGGCTATAATCTTTATTTATCACTAAAATACTCATCAGACGTGGATACAATTTTACACACGATTAAAATAGGCGCTTGCCATCCTCTTAAACCTAAATTTCACTGTTTTCCTCAGCGACATTCTTCCTCAGATTGACAGCTAATTGATTTCACACCTTTGTCGCATCTTGTCGACAGCTTCAAGCAGGCTACTACTTAACGAACACAAGAATTTTGCGCCGTCGTACATTTTATAAACCTTATTAATCATCAAAATACTCATCAGAAGTGAATAAAATTTTACAAACGAATAATATATACCCACATATACCTGCATATGCACCCTCAACCATTTCTAACTTGTATTTCCTATTATTTTCTCTTCTGTTCGTTTATGTTCGTTAAATAGTAGGACCGGTACAAACAGTACAGAAAACGAAATTTTGAAACTGTTGAGAAAAATCATAAATTGGTCACTTGCATGTCATATTCCTGGGTCTAACTAATTTTTTTAATGTCCTAAACTTTATCTACAGAATGTGTCAGAAAAATTTGTTACGTACATATAACAAGCAATAAGCCAAAAATAACAAGTTCAGAATTTGTGTGATGCATGTGTACTGACAAATCCTGCAACTTCAAGTACACAATGAAACTGAAAAAAACACTTAAATCGCAGTCAGCTCGTTATAGTCGGAATGTATTGATCTGAACGGGGTAATAAATAATCAAGATAATTACATTAATTAACTAGTATGAATTTTGACACATGTTAATCTGTTTGCCATGTATTTTTTCGTTTCTATTCAACCAGGAAGTAATTGAGAGGATGTTTTTCCAAAAGAAGTCGTCAGGGTTGCATATATAATGGTGACGAGAAAACGGATCGAACTATTATTTTTTGACGGAAATAGCGTCAAACGAAGCGAACTTCATTAAGGGTGGGTATGTTTCAGTGATCTATTCCGGTTTACTTGGTTTATTGTGAGCATGCGTAGACACACGGAATAAAAACCAGATCGTTTTATTGAGCAGTTTATATTCTGGTTAATCATTCTGGATTAAACCAACTAAACCTCCTGGAGAGCGGGGTTATCTGGGGTATGTTTCAGTGACCTATTCCGGTTTACTTAGTTTGCTATTCCATGTAAACCTAAACTAGGTTTAGAAATCACAACAGAACGATATGTTTAATGCGAATACTATTCCACATAAGCCCTTGTTTGATGTTGCTGGGAAACGCGACGCATGAAAGTATTGCTAGGAGGGGGACATCCAAAGCGTGGGAAACATATCCCTGCTTTAATTTTTAAACAATCCTAGAAACCCATCGTTAAAAAGGCTCTCATCAGAAACTTTCCAGTGATGGTGTCAAAAATTGCGTGACTGCTATCATGGAAATAAAATGGCCAAAAAGGATCTTCTGAAAGTTGTAACAATTTTTTTCTGAGAGAAAAACACCCTTTCAGTTGAGAATCAAATATTTTGAAATGCCGCTTTTATGGGCTAAATAAATGTTATTAACTTTTTTTATAATTTCTCTCTCTTGAATTATAGCATTTTTCATGAACCTTGCACTGTTTATTTCTTTTTTGACACTCGAAATTGAATGTTTTTTTTATTGTCGTTGTGCGAGGTGTAGAACTTTTATGTGCGTTCCACTGCGCATGTCAAAAATAGAATGATAAACCAGATAACCCTGGGTATGTTTCAGTGAGCTATTCCGGTTTACTTGGTTTATTGTGAGCATGCGTAGACGCACGGAATAAAACCAGGTTGTTTCATTGAGCAGTTTATATTCTGGTTTATCATTCTGGATTAAACCAACTAAACATCTGCTGGTTTATCATTCTATTCTTGACATGCGCAGTGTATTTGGTTTATCATTCTATTCTTGACATGCACAGTGGAACGCACATAAAAGTTCTACGTCTCGCACAACAACAGCAAACAAAATATTCTGATTTCGAGTGTCGAAAAAGAAATAAACAGTGCAAGGTTCATGAAAAAATGCTACAATCAAGAGAGAGAAACTATAAAAAAGTTAAAAACGTTTATTCAGCCCATAAAAGCGGCTTTTCAAAAATATTCGATTCTCAACTAAAAGGGTGTTTTTCTCTCAGACAAATTGTTACAACTTTAAGAGGATCCCTTTTGGCCATGTTATTTCCATTATAGCAGCAGCGCAATTTCTGACACCATCACTGGAAAGTTTCTTATGAGGGCCTTTTTAATGATGGTTTTCTAAGATTGTTTGGAAATGAAAGCAGGAATATGTTTCCCACCGTTTGGATACCCCCTTCCTGACAATATGTTTATGCTTCGCGTTTCCTAGCGACATCAAGCAGGGGTTTACGTGGAATAGTATTCGCATTAAACATATCGTTCTATTGGGGTTTCTGAACCACAGTTTAGGTTTACATGGAATAGTAAACCAAATAAACTGGAATAGCTCACTAGATTACTGGATTCTGTCAAACTGTATTTTGGACTAATTCAATAACTGATAAGTACCACTGTTTTTATTTTCTTAAACCAATTAGTGTAAAAGATCTTGTAAAAGATCTTCGTATCATTTGTTTATATTAATTTTTTAAATTAAATTTCAGAATAATTAAATTCATAGTTATTGTTGCTGATTCTCAGATTTCTTTCTGTTACCAATATCATTAATATTTCCACACCGTAACACTACCTTATTAGGCGAGGCCAAGATTGCGAGGATGAGTGTAGTTGGCGGCGATTTGGAAACCCAAGTTAGAACTGTAACAATAAAGATATCCAAGAAGCTAGAGGAAGCATGTGAGAAATATAAAGAGAATGATATAACTACATCTAGATTTTTGAGGTTGTGTGGTTGTATATATAAAGTGTAATTGTATTTTTGTATTTGTCAATATATCTGTCAATGTATTTTATATTGTATATTACGCTGTATTTTCTTTTTTGTTTTTGGTTGTCTTAAAGGTGTTTAAACTCTTCTTAACCCGCGTCTCTCTTAATCTCCCTAGTTTAAAAACGGAGGCCGAATGTTCCCAGGCCGAATGTTCCCAGGGCCAAATGTTCCCGAGGCCGAATGTTCCCGAGGCCGAAAAGACCCGCTCCCGTGGTCTCGCTGTTTTCTGCTTCATCCTGGCTATCGGGTACCGAAAGGAGAGGCGCGTGGGGATCGGGAAGTGGCAACAACGAGAGCAACTTCCAATTCCTCCTCAGTCTACACAGGACGTTGCTCGTCCAACAATTCCAGCTGGGGAGTCGGCAGTTGGCTGGGTTTGTTTGTGGGAGGGGAAGTGACGGCTGCTTCCGGCTCTCTCTTCTTTTCCCGGAAAGCCTTCAGGCGTTGGTCATCCCTCCGCTTGGTCGACGGGCTATTCTTTCTTTTCTTCATCATCGTACTCTTATCAGGGCCTCCAGACTCCCTCGGGTGAGACCAGTGTGAGAGGATGTCCTCTTACCAAAGGTACTACCTCCACACGGGGAGGTGGTGTTGCGGTGTCTGTAATAAATTCCAAGGTCAGATAGACGCTCTTTCCCTTTTCCTGGACAGTCCAGGTGATGGGACAAGAGACACCCAGAGCTGAAATGGTCTTCCTAAGTCTTGTTAGTAATTCCAGATCCATGTTGGCTATCAAGTTCACGCTCTGAAGTCAGAAGTGCGAAAGTTGCGATGGGAAAGCGAAATGAAATGGTTTCGCGCGCTGAAGGCGTGCATGGACGCTGTGGGGCAAGCCTCTTTCGACCCTCTTTAACTGTATAAGACCTGTAGTTACATGTCTAGGCGCGATGAAGGAGGAGAAGGGTCGGGTACTCGGCCGATGTCCAGGATTAGATGATCTAAGGAGAGTTGTCTTGTCTGTATGATGGTTGTTGGTCTGAACTCTCGGTGAGGACCAGAGCGAGAGTGGGTACTCTCGCAAAGGTGCTACCTCTCCCCGAGGGTGCTGTGATGGTATTTTCAGGCAGGTATAGTTTGTCACTTAGGAGATTATTCAAGGTGTGGTGGAAGGACATCATTGGCAAGTATAATCTGCCTCAGGCGGTCGGTGCTAACTGTAGTTGATTCATTTTATTGGATCCTGTTTCGTTGGATTGTGGAAAGAAAACAACAACTGCCCCTTTCGGGGACCACCCAGAGAAAGACCCGAACTTCCCTAGTTCGGGACAGGCTTGCATTGTAGACGGGAAAGTGGATGAATGGTTTCGGTACCTCTCGCCGAGGGTTCTGTGATGGTGTTTTCAGGCAGGTATAGTTTGCCACTTAGGAGGTTATTCAAGGTGTGGTGGAGGGCCATCATTGGCAAGTATAATCTGCCTCAGGCGGTCGGTGCTAACTGTAGTTGATTCATTTTATTGGATTCTGTTTCGTTGGATCGTGGAAAGAAAACAAAAACTGCCCCCTTCGGGGACCACCCAGAGAAAGACCCTAACTTCCCTAGTTCGGGGCAGGCTTGCATTGTAGACGGGAAAGTGGATGAAATGGTTTCGCGCACCAAGGGCGCGCAGGGACGCTGTGTGGCAAGCCCCTTTCGACCCTCTGTGACTGTTTAGATCAGGAAGCTACATGTCTAGGCGTGTGGAAGGAGTAGAAGGAACGAGTACTCAGCAGATGGCTATGGCTGGATGGTCTAGGGGAAAGGCGGAAGAATGGTTTCACTCGCAGAAGGCGCGCAGGGACGCTGTGGGCCAAGCCCCTTTCGACCCTCAGTGACTGTAAAGTGTCTGATAGCTGCATGCCAAGGCGTGGTAGAGGAGGAAAAGGGTTCGTGTACTCGGCAGGTGTCCCAGGCTGGATGGTCAGTAGTGCTGGGTTGATTTTTTCCGGGTAGTTGACTGAACCCCGGGTGAGGACCAGAGCGAGAGGGGGTCCTCTCACAAAGGTACTACCTCTCCGAGGGTGCTGTAGCGTTGTTCGGGCAAGTATAGTCTGCCACTTCGGAGTTGAGTCGGTGAGCGATGGTGGGCCATCACTGGCAAGTAGAGTCTGCCTCAGACTGTTAGGTCAGTTTCTGGTTGTTCAGTTTGATGTGGTTTGGATAGACGACAACAACGGCCCCTTTCGGGGACCACCCAAAGAAAGACCCGAACTTCCCTGGTTCGGGGGCAGGCCTGCATTGGAACCTATTTGGATGGGTCAAAATGCGCTCTACAGACGCTTACGAAAAAGGGGCAAAGACGGGGCGCAGGACCAACGCTCGCCTCCCTTGAAGTGGGTGACCACTTCTAAGGATGGAGCGGAGGATGTTCAGAGTCCATAGGGGTTACTGGGTTCCATAACGGTAAAAGTTTCCATAGCGGTTATTGAGGTGATGGCGATCAAAAGAAAGCATCTCTGTGCATCTTCTAAAGAAGGCAGAATTAGTTTGATATACAAAGAATTATGAAAAAGTTTGAAATTTACCATTTTCTCTTACCGGTTTTGATTATTTTAGGGCGGTGAGTTATTAGTGGTTTAGATGAGTCGGTGAAGACAGCCCTTCCTGGTAGAAGGTCACAGCAGAGCCGTTGTTACTGCCTGTTTATTCACCTCCCCTTTACCGATATTGTCGGTACACGGGTGTTGGATCTTACTGAATTTCTTAATTTAAGACGTTTGATTTTGAGTGTTTTAGGTGAGTTGGTGAAGACAGCCCTTCCTGGTAGAAGGTCACAGCTTAGCCATTATTACTGCTTGTTAATTCACCTTCTCGTTCCCGGTTTGCTTTTTGGACTTTCGATTTCTAATGATTTGAGCTGCGTCGGTGAAGAATTTCGCCGCTGTGCATTGGAGGACTTTGTCCTTTAATTTTAGGTCGAGGTCGCGATTCTTTTTATTACGGGTGAACGTTATTCTTTTGGGTTTTGCTGGCGTTCAGCTTGATTCTCCATTTGGCACACCATACCTCAAGGAAGGTCGTCCAGTGCGCGTTGGAGGGGTTTCTGAACAAAGTTGGCGGTGTTGTTAGAGTCCCAGAGGACCTTATCGTCCGCAAACTGTGAGATTTGAACGCGATCCTCGGAGATTTTGAGATCATTGACGTAGATGATGTATAGGAGGGGGCTTAAGACGGATCCTTGGGTGTGCCTGCTTCCAGTGGGACAGTGTCGGACATTTCGCTATTTACTCTGACTTTTATTTCTCCTTCGTTGAGGAAGGAGGGGAGTAGTCTAAGTAGTTTCATGGGGAGTTTCGTTTTGGATAGCTCGAGGCGCATTCTGTTGTGCCACACGGAATCGAACGCCTTTTCAACGTCTAAGACTGCCGCGCCAATTTGCTGGTTGTTGATCCAGGTTTTCATTTGGTGGACTAGGCGGTAGACATGTTCAATGCCTTCTTTACGGTTTCTATATGCTCTTTACCATTTATTGAAAAAATCGGTTTCTTCCAGGTGACCCCTCAGTCGATTGGTAATGATTCACTCGAATACCTTGCCAATGCAACTGAGAAGGCTGATTGGGTGGTCGCTTGCCGGGTCGGAGACGTCTTTGTCTGGTTTCGGTATCATGACACTGATGGCTCTTTTCCAGCATTTTTTGGAAAGTAGCCATGGGCGATGCATGCATTGAATAGCTTGATGAGTTTATCAATTAAAGAGTTTGGGCTCTGTTTGTGTAACTGACTTCATCTTCCCCGGATGATGAAGAATTTTTGCATTTTCTGATGACATTGATGATTTCACCATTTGTAATGGGGTGACGAGGTCATCGTCGTCCCCTTCTTCTGGGTCTGTATCAAATTTGGGATCACAGTAGATATCCGCGTGTTCATTGATGAAGTCGTTAGTGGCGTTTATGATGACGTCATCGTTGTCGGGGCCTAGATATGGGCAATGGGTTTTTCTAAGGAGGTTGGCGAAAGTGTCCGCCTTGTCTTTGTCGGTACGCGGTTAGGAGCCATCTTCCTTTCTAAGGGATTGGCTGCAGCTTTACGGCTTTTGTTATTTTTGCCCAGTTAGGGTTTGGAAAGAGTTCCAGAATTTTTTGGCATCCGTGACCCCGTTTGGGTTGGCTGTTGCCTTTTCCCAGTTGGCTTGTTTTTCAGTTTGGAGGGCTTTCTTAACCTCGCCATGAAGACGGTTGTATGTTTTTTTGAGGTCAGCTTTTCTTAGGGGATCAGTTTCGGTTTTAAGAGCGCGAAGAGCTTTCCGTTTGGTATTGAGTAATGAAAGTGTGTCGCCAGAGATAGTACTTCTTCAGGGGCGCACTTCTTCTTTTGGGCATATTTCATTTAGGGTTGAGTTGATGGTCTTTTCTATGCCCTCGCATTGGGCTTCGAGTTCAGTTGCATTTGATGGGGTGCTGTTTGGGAGTTTTGCATCGATGATGTCGCGGTAGAGGTTCCAGTTAATTTTTCTAAAGTTCCTGCGGAGGGTGGGGGGGGGGGGGGGAGGGAGGGGGTACCTGAGGGGAGCCTTGCCTAATTTGAGTGAGGCGTGGACCGGGAGGTGGTCGCTGCCTAGGTCATCTTCGACGACCCAGTGGTCGTCAGTGTGATTTATCAGAGAGTCGCTGGCGATTATTAGATCAAGGATTTCGGATGGGAATAATGGGTTGCTACTGATGTAGGTTGCTGAGCTGTCGCTCATAACCACGCGTAGGTTATATTTATTGGTAATTTCGAGGAGGCCTTCACCGTTGGGACTGGCTGTATTGCAGCCAAAGTATAGGTGTTTGGCATTGAAGTCGCCGCGGAAGATGCAGAGTTTGTATTTCCTCATAAAAATTCAAAGACGGTGTC
This sequence comes from Pictodentalium vernedei, assembly GCA_031216915.1. Classification (NCBI taxonomy): domain Eukaryota; kingdom Metazoa; phylum Mollusca; class Scaphopoda; order Dentaliida; family Dentaliidae; genus Pictodentalium; species Pictodentalium vernedei. Next base: position 343,034,554 of record CM062297.1, read on the forward strand.
AGAAACAATCTTGCTTGGGTCGTTGTAATAACAAACAATCGCGATGTTTTTATTATCGACTGTGATTTCGGTTGCAATCACCTCAGCATCAAGGTGATCAGTTTTCATGGTGTTGGTTTTGATGTTCTACTTTATTATAAGAGCAGCTCCGCCTCCTTTGGTGAGCTGTCGGTCTCTTCTAACAACGCTGAATCCACTTAGTGAGAAATTTTTGTCGGGATTTGGCCAACATTCGCAAATACAGAGTATACATGTCTGTATTTTCCAAATATCGGCTCATTTGGAGTTTTTTTTTTTATTATTAACGCTTCTAGAGTTCCACAAGGCTATTTGTAATTTATTCATGATAATAATAATAACACTTCGGCCGGCCGCTGATTTGTCGCGGTTCTCGTATGAGAAGGCCTTGGTTACTCGTGTTCTACCAACTGCCTCCCCCTATTCCCGCGCTTCTTCTCTCCTCCCAACACTCGGAGACGAACTGCTTGATGACATCCCTTGCCCCATTCTTCCCAATCTCTCCGATTAGTATATTAACCCTCTCCTTTGAGTCGCCCCCTAACCACATGTCCTTCATTTCCCATCCCACTTCTCCATTATACTCCCCGTGAATCTTGTTCTTTTAGACTGGTATTTTGGGCATTCTATAAGAAAGTGTTCCAGGGTCTCCACCAAGCCCACGTTACACATCTGGCACTCCTTTTCACTGTGTTTCCCAATTTTTCCCCTCAGCTCAAGGGACCGCGACCTCAGCTTGAACAACAGTGACCCGCCAAAGGTGCCATCAAGGTACTCTTCAAAACCAGGATTCTCTTTATCACGCAGGCCACCCAAAGATCTCTTTGATTTGACCCCCTCTCGCCAATTACGGTTACAAGCCTCCATGACCTTTTCTCTGACGATCTTTTTGCCCTGGTTTGCCCCATCGTCAAGGTCCGAGATCTCTATTGAGAAGTTTTCTTCTAGCTCCCTCACTTGGACCATCCTCCCCGTCTTGATATTTGAGTTGAAAGTTCTCAGGAACATTACTTTACACCATCGGCTATCGGGGAGATTTACCAAATAATTAAGATAACCGAGTTTCAATAGGTCTATCCTGTCCTTGATCCTCATCCACCCAAGCTCGCCCCTGATTGCTTCTAGTGCTGCGGCATTACTCGAGCCTGTTATCCATCGGCCTGCATCGTTCTGCGGGATTTCCAAGCTCTTAACAGCTGTCTGGTTAAGGGGTATAACTTCCGTACCGTATGTTATACTAGGCAGACCCACCATTTCCCAAATGGTTTTCCCCACGAAAACCTTATTGAAACTGTTTCTCCCTATAAGTTTCATTTGGTTAAGGATTCGCTTCCCCTTCAGAATCAATTTATTTGTGTGGTTTCGGTAGATGCCTCTTCCTGTGATGTTTATATTTACCCCCAGGTATTCATAGTCACTAGTCTCTCCTACACTAAGAAGTCTACTGCTACCTTCCGGAATGCAGAACTCCCCCACTCTCCACCTTCGAGTGGGGTCCACTTTGCGGCCCACGGGTATAACTTTGCTCTTGCTTTCATTAAGTTCGAGTCTCCATTTGCTCCCATATTTCCCAACAATTCCCAGCATTTTCTCTAACCCCTCTTCGCTTTCTGACACTAGCACCATATCGTCTGCAAAAAATAGCCCTGGATCTTCAAGTCACCAACTGCTACCCCCTCGTCGCTATGCAGGAGTTCATCTCCTAAACCTTTGATGTACAATGCAAAAAGAATTGGCGAAAGGATACACCCCTGTTTTAGGCCTATCTCCATAGGCACACGTTTTGTTGTAATGTTACCCAGGCTAAGTTCACTCTGTACATCTTTATATAATGCTTTCATAATCCCAACAAACTCGCCCCCCAAGCCCAGAGCCTCTAGCTTGCGCCACATACCCTCCCTCCATACTCTATCGTATGCCTTTTTAACATCCAAAAAGGCCATGAACATCTTTTTCTTTTTTGCTTTCGCGGATTCTATCATTTGGGATAGCGTGAAAAGATGGTCAGTGACTCTCCTTCCCTTCCTGAAGCCATTCTGGATTTCTCCCAAAAAACCCTTCTCCTCAATCACCTCCTCTAATCTCCCATACAGGACTTTACAAAAGACTTTTCCAATGTTGTTGCTGACAGAGATCCCTCGATAGTTATCCAAGACGTCTTTTTCCCCCTTTTTGTGAATAAATGTCACTTTACTTTCCCTCCACTCCTTTGGGACCTCTTGTTTTTCTATGGCTAAATTGAATAGGGCAGTTAGGCTTTCCAAGAGTTCCTCTCCCCCTTTTTTGATAAACTCGTTAGGAATTTCGTCCACCCCTCCCGCTTTTCCATTCCTCAATTTTGAGATCACCCTTCGCACCTCCTCAGTTTTGATTTCGCTGCACACGAAGTCCGAGAGATTTTCCTCGACCTGGTTCGGACACTCCGGTGGGTTCCCCACGCCCCATCGCTTATCGTTTACCTTTTCCCAGTGCTTGACTAGTTCTAATGCGATTTGATCTCGCTCTTCTGTAACTCTGCCATCTACTTTAATGCTCTGTTGGTTATTCCCTTTGTTACGTTTGTTCACCCATTTCCAAAATACGCTCGAACTCGACCCCCCCCCCCCCCCCTGTCGTTTTTATCGTCCTAATAAGACTGCTATTTCGCACTCTCCGGTTGTCGTCTTTAATCTTGTTTACTTTATTTCGTGCTTGTTGGTATTCTTCCTTTGCTACCATGGCCTCATTGCTTTCCACCCCCTTAAGTTTTCTACTTCTCCTCTATGCAGCACATTTAGCTTTTGTAACCTTTATGGCCCTTTTCAGTTCTTCGTTCACTCTGTACCCAAGTTCCCGTGTTGGCACCCTAATCTTTCCTACACTTCCCTTCCATGCCTCCACTAGGCTCGCAATTATGGCGTCGGCCATCTTCTGGACACTACCCCCCTTGTGTACGGCTGCAAGCTTTGGTTTCAGTTTTTCTTCGAACTTCGCCCAGTCGGCATCCTTTTTGAGTTCCCAAATCTCATTGAAGCTTCCTTTCCTTTTCTCTGAGTTTTTGGCCCTCATCGTCACTGTAATCAAGTTGTGATCACTATCCAACTCCCTTTTGCCCTCATCATCCACTTCTACCCTTATCACCTCCCTCCATAAATTCATATCTGTGAGAATGTAGTCAATTATTGATTTTCTGTCATTTCTCTCCCAGGTCCATTTCCCCTTACATCTAGCGTCCCTGTTCAGAATCTTCAGACCGAGCTCATTTGTGAAGTTCAACAGCTTCCTTCCATTCCTGTTGACTTTCTTGTCCCCACCCTCTATGCCTTCTTCCTTGTCACCTATGTGTCCATTAAAGTCGCCAATCAGAATTATACCGAGCCCCCTGTTTTCTAGTTCAGTGATATTGGACCTTAGTGTTGAGTATATCGAGTCATTCCACTCGGGTTTACATCCCTCACCGCACAGTACACAATCCCAAGGGCAATACTTTTGTTTCTCAGACTGATCTTTACCCATCCAATTTCTTTTGACACATCAGCCGAGGTGATGATATCTTCCAGATCTGTAATCAGCGACGGTTTTAAATCCTCTTTAATGTACATGCCTACCCCTCCCCCCTTTTTCCGGCCTTCCGTTCGCCCTACACCTATCCACACACACACCCGCTTACTTGATCTACCCGTTCCTCGTGTCTTACCCACGTCTCGCTTAAGCCCATGACATCAAACTCCTCTGCCTCGATCAATGTAGCAGTTTCACTTACTTTCCTGTGGAGACCCTGGATGTTGCTATAACCCACTTTCAGGGTACTGAGGTTCATTGGCGTCCGCCTACTGGGCCCATTGTTTTCTGGTGCTAGTCTTGGTAAACTTATTCTGTCCCCCTCACTCTTGTTCACCCCACCTATGTCCACTCTAGTTATACTTGCCTCTGACCTCCCACCCCGCTCCTCTCCAAAAAAGGCTCTGCTACCCGTAGAATTTTATCCCCTAATACCCGTTTCCCCGCCCTGCTAATATGCAGCCCGTCACGCCCGTACATGCTCCCATTGCCCCAAAACGTGTCCCAATGGTCGATAAAGGGAATTCCCAGATCAACACAGTAGTCCTCTAACTCTTCATTTCGCGCCAAAATCCTTGAGTTCCGTTCGTCCCCACCTCCAAGGACAGGAAGGACCCCGGATACGACTACCCTTGCATTCCTACTTAGCAGTTTGCCAACTAAGCCTCTATACGACTCTACCAAACTTACTGACCTTCTCTCCCTGATATTGTTGGTCCCCACATGGACCACCACTACCGGTTCCGGTCCTGACCCTGCCACAATGCCATCTACCCGGTCCCTGAGATCCTCCACCTTCGCCCCCGGAAAGCACAAGACTGTTCGATTGGAACTATCAGGACCACAAACTACATTGTCAATCCCACGTACAATGCTGCTCCCCGTTACAACTAATTTTCTTCTTCTGGCCCCAGTTCCTATATCATCTGCACCTCCTCTCGTTTTGCAAGCTCCTGGCCCCCTCTTTCTCTTGACCGCCCTCCTTACCCCGACTGGCCTATCACCATCAACAACCATCTCACCCCCCACACTTTCCCCCTCACTCTCGTCCCAGGGGTTTCAGAGTCTAAAACACTAAATATGTTTTTTAAACACCGCCTAGCAACCTTGGCAGCCTTACGCCGACTATGGCTTCCGGACTCGACGCAGCCCTGACCTGACGCCACCTTCCGAATTTTCCTACTAGAACCCCCCTCCTCAGTTACACCCCCACATCAAGCATTATTCCCCCACGTTTCCTGCTTCCCAGTTTCCTCCTTGAGTCCACAACGACCTTCCACCCACCTTCCACCTCACCATCGTAGGTAACCTTCAACGGGGTAACTCCAGATACACCGGCCCTCCCCAACCTCCCTCTCAGCTCTGCAATCTCCTGCTCGAATCCAACACAATTCTCTAACAACTGTAAAATATCCCTGCAATTCGCGCATACCCCACTACTCTCCATTGACCGACCACCACCATACCTCATATTACACTGTCTGCATGCCTCCGGATCCTCACTCTCCCCCACCTGCACCCCTCGACTCACCTCCCTCAGACCTCCCTTAACACCCATACTTACCTCCGTCTGAACACCCGTCGTACACTTACCATTCATGATTACAAATAATATACAGAATCCAATGACCAATAGCCAAAATTACAAAGAGGAACTTAAAATTTGAGAAAGCGGTATAGGGGTTGATATTTAATCGCGGTGTTAGGATGGACATGAGTGGTGGCTTTAGTTAATATTGATAGCGGCTTTGATCAAGGATTCGGATATTTGAGTGTTGAACGGCCGGGACGCTGACCGGTGTAGGACAGATTAGTGCTAACATGTTTATTTAAGGCTGAGTAGAGTTCGCCCGCGACTAAGGAGCAAATAGTATGGGGAGAAGAGGCATTTTCAGGATTTTTTAAATTCAGCTTTTTTAATTCAATGTTTAGTTTAAACAATATTTATTCACCAATTGATAAATGTATACATTTCACAACAATAGTTGAGTAACAAAAATTAGTTTGTGTGCAAAGTGGAAGACCTTTGGTCATTTTCCCAGTATTATAACTGTTTTACCAACGGAGATAACAGGCGCCACCTGCAAACGAGTTCTTCATTTTGTGCCTCAAAAACACAGCCCATGGCCCCTCGTTGGAACAAGCTCAACCAGCTCATTCCAAAGTAGGGTCAAAAGCTATGTCCTTGAGACAAACATATAAAAACATACGAACGCTACGTTGGGCAAAGGTATCAAACCTCGCCCCCCTCCAACCCCACAGAGAATAGTCTGGCTTTCTACCTGGTAGAGTTCGAATACGGAGTACAGGAAAACAGCCTCGATCGCCAACCAACGATATGTGAGATTGTTTAAACTTCAAGATGAATTAGAATAAAAAGGAAAATGAGGGAAGAACTGCAGCACGGATAAGTAGAAAAAAAGAAAGAAACTAATATGATCAGCTCGAGTACATCGTACACTGACGTGACACGCAAAATAATTTTATTTCCTGAATTTCTTTTTGAAAAGAGATTAGGCACAAATAAATTAAAATTAAAATATCGAAAAAATCTGAAATATCGGTGGTGTTGAGCGTTGGGTGGCGTGAAGGGGTATTCCACTTAAGGCATTGGTCACGGGGTCCAATTATATCAGCTGAACAGAAGATGTTTGCCGCCATGAACCATCACTAATTCCGTATCGCGTTCCCCACGAGGAGTTGGGATGAGGGCATAGTATTGAGTTTCAGCTCATTGGAATCGCTTACTTGATAGAATGAAGTCATGCACCACTTCGAAAATAAGGCGTTTGTACTCGTTGTTCAAGACTTCTGTGCCAAAGAGAAGTGTGGATGTGTCTACGACAAATGGGAGTAAATTAAATCGTATAATTACGAGCGTCGGAGAACAATGGACAACGAAAAAAAAGTGATCAGTAGTTTCGCACTCACCACACTGACAGGACGTACTGGGTGACAGGTGATTGTCGTATAGGTGAGAATTAAGATTACTACAATGCAACCACAGCCTACAATGGTATATTTGAGCTCTGCGAGATTTCGCGTTACTATAGAACTTTGGGGGTTTTTGGTTACCATCGTTCAGAAATGTTTTAAAATTTATCAATGATGAGTTCTCACGGACAGATAAGGGCAACTTATTCCACTGGTCAGTAACGCTGGGGATAAAAGAAGACTGATACAATTGCGCTCGGCAAAAGGGAACTCGGTGGTTTTGACCAGATCGGAGACTAAGAGATGAATTCGACAAAGAGATGATTGGGGGACTTTGTTTGAGATGTATGGGGGTGATTATGTGATGATACATTTTGCAAAATTGAATTAGTTTATGTTCACGGCGTCTATCTTGCAGGGAGTCCCATCGTGTCTCCGAATATAGTAAGGACTTACTGGCACTCACTGTTGCTCCAGTAATGATTCTTGCTGCTGCAATCTGTATTTTTTCAAGTTCTGCGATATTGGTCATGGAACAATTATCCCAGACAGTATCCGCGTATTCAAGAAGAGGCCTAATAAAAGAGAAATATATTTTTGTCTAGGACACTGCGATCGAGATTAATTTTTTGCCTCCTCAACAAGTCTAAACGAGACCAGGCTTTGGAGCAGATATGGTCAATGTGGTCATTCCATGTACATGTGCTATTTAGTATGACTCCTAAGTGTTTATGGTTAAAAACTTCCGATATCTGTGAGCCATCTAAATATAAGGGTGGATGGGGGTTGGGATTGTTTTTACGTGATATACACATATTTCTGTTTTGTTGGGATTGAGCTCGACCAACCATGTTTTGGCCGAGTGCTCAATTGTTGCCAAATCGTGGTTGATTATGGTCGAGGCTTGCTCGGGGTTTTCAATAATTAAATATAAGGAAGTGTCATCTGTAAAGAGGCGTATACTACTCACTAAGTAAGTCGCTGGTTATATCGTTTATGTATATCAGAAACAAGAGCGGCCCGAGTATAGACCCCTGAGGCTCGCCGGCATTGATGGGCCTCCATGGAGATGACACAGAGGCTATCACAACTCGCTGTGACCTATTCGTAAGATACGATTTTAAAAACATAAGTAGCTCCCCTGAAAAGCCAATATTCTCCAACTTGTGGATAAGACCTGCATGCCATACTTTATCAAAAGCCTTACTGACGTCACAGAAGACTACCCTAACTTCCTTGCCTTCGTCAAGTGCGCGACAGAATTCATCATATATGTCAGTTAGTTGGAGGACAGTTGAATCTCAAGGTGTAAAGCCTGACTGAAATTGACGAAGAACATAGTTTTCACTCAAAAATTGCCACAAGCGTTTGAAAACACATTTTACAAACACAGCTGATCAGCGATATCGGGCGATAGTTAGTGACTAAGTTTGAGGGTTGTTTTTTAGGATTGGGGAGACATTTGCTTTTTTCCATAATAAAGGAAAGTACGAATTATTCAGTAGTATATTGAATAAAATTGAGAGTGGTTCGCGGAGAGATGATTTACATTCTTTTAGGAGGCGCGGGCTTATCTCATCTGGACCGCACGCCTTGGACACCTTTATCGACTTCATAGCTGCGTGTACTTCGCTGCAATGTACAGTGATACTATCAATGCATTGGGAAACATTGGGTTGTGGATCTGGTAGAGACGCATTCGAATCGTCAACTGTAGAGATGGAACAAAAGTATTCATTGAAGACTCCAGCTTTCTCGATACTTGAAGAAAATATTTTGTTTAAGTGAATCAGGGCAGGAATTCCTGTGACATTACTGCCACCGATTAGTGTTTTAGTGTCTTCCACCACAGTGATACGGGGGTTACGTTGCTTCTCAATGTGTCCTGGACTTTTGAAAGACAAAGGGCTTTGGCCTTCCTGATAGCTGATACAACCTCATTCCGTTTAAGTTTATATTTAGCCCAGGCGTGCGGGAAATTGGTGCTCTTAGCAATGCGATACAAACGTTTTCTCTGTCTAATTAGTAATCGTATTTCGTTATGCATCCACTTAGGTTGGTCCGCTCTCGAAGTAATAATTTTATTAGGGATATGTCTGGATGCAATATCGAGTATTTTGTCGGAGAAATTGGAAACTTTGGTATCGAGACATGGAGAATCAAAAATGGAGTTCCAGTCGGTGTTAGAATAATTTTATTAGGGATATGTCTGGATGCAATATCGAGTATTTTGTCGGAGAAATTGGAAACTATGGTATCGAGACATGGAGAATCAATAATGGAGTTCCAGTCGGTGTTAGAAAAGGCCTCGTTCAATACGTCATAGTTGCCCTGAGAATAAAGCCATATCCTCCTCCTCTTGAAGGAATGGGGGGGGGGGGGGGGGGGAGGGGGTGTCAGTTTTAAAAATTCGACATCGATTCAAAGTGGGCAGTGGTAGCGGGTCATGTCTGGGACAATTGGTTCAAGGACTTCGCATGCTTTCACGTTGATTGTATCACTAACCGCAAAGAGATGTAACAGTGAAGTGGATGTCTCAGTAAAACAGGTTGGTTCACTCACAAGCTGTCGAAGATTAAAGTAGTTGACTATTTCAGAAAAGCTACTTCTTGAAGAAACCATTTGATTATCGTTAAAATCACCTGTGACAATTAGGTCACCAATTGACGTGTCTCTGGCTTTTTCGATGGATGCTGATATGGCATCCCATGTATCTGTGTGACTATTGGGTGTGCGGTAGAATACTCCTAATAATAACGATCTGCGTCGTTTGATAAATATTTCAGCCCATATGCACTCAGTATTTGGTGTATCAAGATCCAGTCTGTGACGGAACGAGATACCGTCTTTAATGTAAATGGCAACCACACCTCTCCTTGACGGGCGATCTAATCTCAATGGTTCATGGAACCCATGAATGTGGACATCGGATGTCGGATCATTACTATGTAGCCATGTCTCACTCAAAGCCAAGATATCATTTGCAAATTCACATTGTACAATATCCAGTTTGGGTTTGAGGCTTTGAATGTTAAGATGAACAATTTTTAGAGTGTTCTGATTATGATTCAATGTTTGTTTTGACTTTTTTAAAGTGGGGACAACCGTGCTAATTACTGGTGTGGTTCCCCTTGCAGTTGGGATATGAAGGGGAGTCGGGCCCGCACCCTTTAATTAGGTGATTGCCACCACATTTCATGCAGGTCAGAGTTCCCCTGCATTTGTTTGCGACATGCCCAAAGTTTTGACATTAGTGGCATTGGACAGGTGCAGGGGTAGATCTGTACTCCACCGCCACGTGTCTCCTGTCATTGATGGTTACTCCATCGGTGATTATTTTTCGTTTGACATCGCTGCTGGGGTAGGTCACCTTCAGCTTCCACGTGCAATTGCCCGTGGCTCTGGAGGTGAATCTCTCCCACTTGCACTCTGGTACTCCCTGACTGATGGCTTCCTTGGGGGTGTCGGGGTGTACCCTGGTCACCACGACAATATTGGGTGATGTTTTCTCCCCTAGGGGAGGGAGGGGGAGGCAGGGGAGGGAGGGGGCTGTTTACCCTGCCTTTTCTGATTATTCATGGGTACTCTCATGGGTATCCTCTTGACAGCCGCTGCCCTTATAAAAATGTACCATGGTAAACCATGGTACGTCCCAAAATACCCTGGTATTACCATGGTAATACCAGGGTATTACCAGGGTATTTTGGGATTTACCATGGTTTACCATGGTACTTTTTTATAAGGGATGAGAAATCCATGCTCATGAGCGGAGTAGCTGCCACCTGGCTAGACGTTATAACCATAACGTTTTTGGTGACAATGTGACCATTATTACCATCACTTGATTTGTTGCTAGTATTATTATTGTTGTTTATGATGTTGTCACTTGCCGTCACTGAATTAAATCAACTGTATTTAAACACATTGGATTCTTACACCATGCTTTATTGAATGCTATTCTACAACTGACTACTGAGTATACATAGAAGATATATCGCCAGTTTATATATATGGGTTTCCCACGATTCTAGCACCGGATGTGAATTCCTGTCTCATGTCTGTTATTTGTCATAAGTTGACATGTATCAAGTATAATACATTACACCTCTCCCCTTTTCGAATTAAAAGTTATATACCCAAAAATTAGAAATGGGTCTACTGACTATTTTACTAATATGGAAATTAACTAAACTTAATACTCCATTACTGTGTGAATTTAAAAAACCCAACACAGTAACACAAAAGGGGATTATTTTGCCTCAGCACTTTGATGTTACCTGAATCCAATCAGTTACCGAATTCCATTATAACATGAATTAATAATCCATCATAGTAACAACAAAAGGGGATTATTGTGCCCGGCACTTTGATGTTACTCACTACAAAGACACGTGAAACACAAAATCATCTAAATGTTTAGGCAAGCGACGTTCACGCGCAGGCCTGACTCCAGAATCGTTTGGAAGTACTTTGTCAGAATCGTTTCCAGTTTCATTTTCGTTCTTTTCTGGTAGAACTGCTTTGTCATTTTGAGGGTTGATATTCGTCGATTTACTCGTCGTGCTATCGACATACTTCTTCACATGAGTGACATTCCTTCTGTAAGTAACTCCATCGTGTGATGTAACTGTAACCTGATTTACGTCACGGTTTGTTACGGTATAAGGTTCATTTTCAAACTTAGAAGAAAGCTTATTTTGCTTCTCGAATTTCAATAGCACTTTATCTCCAACTTTTAAGTTGGATTCCTTTGCGTTTCTATGAGAATCAACGTAATCTTTTTGTTTCTGCTTTAGTTCAGAGTCCCAATCTCTAAACGCACTACTATCCTCTCCGTTTATTCCGATGTTCGTGCTTTCAAAGTCAAATACCTCAGGAATTTTAGTTCTCAGCTTTCTTCCAAACATCAACTCAGCTGGGCTAACTCCAGTAGTTGAATGAGGGGTTGATCGATATGCCAATAGAAAGTTATTGAGTTCCTTTTGCCAAGCCAACCCTTTTGAATTTGCAATTCTTATTGCTTTTAGAAGACTGCGGTTTTTGCCTTTCTACTTCCCCATTAGCTTGTGGCCACAAAGGTGTTCTTCGTCGATGGGTAATACCACATTTATTCAAGTATGTAATAAAATCCTGAGAAACAAACTGAGGACCATTATCAGTTCTGAGTGATACAGGATAGCCATGGACAGAAAATATTCTATCGAAACATTGCAAGATTTTTTCTGTTGTTACAGTTTTCAGAATGTCTACTTCGTAAAAACGACTGAAGAAATCCACAACAACAAGAAAATAATGTCCATCAGGCAAAGGACCAAGAATGTCTGCAGCAATATGCTGCCATGGTCTTTCGGGTAATTTTGTAGAAACCAAGAGAGTTGGTGGATCATACTGACTCATGATTTGACAGTCATGACACTCTCTACACTTTCGTTCAATCTCATTGTCTATGCGTGGCCACCACACTTTAGAACGCATACTCTGTTTAGACTTGACGATACCCTGATGCCCTTCGTGAGCTAATTCAATAACACGTTGTCTCAGCATCAAGGGAATAATCAACCGTGTACCACGAAGTACCAGGTTATCCATTACGGCAAGTTCATTTCGAACACACCTGTACGCAACAGGACAAGAGTTCCAGTTACCTGTTTGCACAGCATTACGCACAGCTTTCAGTTCACCGTCCATTGCAGATTCGTGTTCAATATCGTGAATCGGAATTGCACATGGAGTAGAATGTTGGGCGATAAAGTTGATATACTCTTCTGCGATGTTTTGCTCAGAAACAGTTTCAGTGGTTGTCAATCTAGATAAAGCGTCAGCAATGTTTTTCGTACCAGAAATGTGCTTCACTTTAAAATTATATGACTGTAATCGAAGAACCCACCGTTCAATTCTGGCTGAGGGCTTGGATCTAGGAGAATAGATATACTGAAGTGGCTTAAAATCAATCAATAGTTCAAATTCACTGCCGTACAAATAAGTGTTAAAGTGTTCGCATGCCCACACAAGTCCGATGGCCTCTTTTTCCGTCTGGGAATAGCGTCTTTCTACGTCTGAAAGGCTTCTACTTGCATAACAGACAACGCGCTCAATGCCGTGTTTTTCTTGGATGAGTACAGCACCTAGACCTACTGGCGATGCGTCAGAGACCACTTTGGTAGTTGCATCTTTATCAAAATATGCTACAGCAACCGCATTCTTCAAAGCGTCCTTTAGCTTTTCAAAAGAGACTTGCTGCTCTTTTCCCCAGACGAATATCACATTTTTACGAGTTAATCGTCGCAGAGGTTCAGCGATTGTTGCTAAATTTGGTATGAATTTCGAACTGTAAGTCACTAACCCTAGGAAACTACGTACTTCTGTGGTGTTCGATGGTTGTTTTGCATCAAGCACCGCTTTCACTTTTGCGTCGGTCGGCCCACCGCCATGTTTTGATAACAAGCGTCCCATAAATTCGAGTTGTTGCACGCCAAACACACATTTCTCTCGGTTAAGTGTGAAGTTCTTTTCCCTTAATCTCTCAAGAACTTTGACTAATCTTTCGTTGTGCTCTTGAGCATTACGACCGTGTACTATCACATCATCAGAAATGTTGTGCGCGCCTGGACAGTCTGATAACGTCTGTTGAATAACATGCTGATATTTCTCAGGAGCCGAAGAAATACCGAACATTAATCGTTTATAGCGATATAATCCATTGTGGCAAGCAAATGTAGTTATTTCACGCGAGTCTTCGGTGAGTTCAGTCTGGTGAAAACCCATTTTAAGATCAAGTTTACTAAACACGGTACTTTGATTCAGATCATTGAGTACTTCATCAACAGTTGGAATTTGAAATCTCTCCCGAACAACTGCCTGCTTTGATTGCCTCATATCGACACAAATACGAATGTCACCTGATGCTTTTGCCACTATCACTAAGGGACTAACCCATTTAGCCGGACTGTCAACTTTTTCGATGATGTCCTTTTCTAGAAGTTCCTGGATTTTGATGTCTACTTTTTCACGCAAATGGTGGGGAATTCTTCTCGCTTTTTGAATAACTCCTGGTACGGAATCATCAATGTGCAATTTACACTGATAGTCTTTTAATTTCCCCAAACCATTAAACAAATCTGAATAGTTACAGATAATGTCTCTGGTAGCCAGGTGGTTAACTTGAGCTCCTACTTTCAGAACACCCATTCCTTCAGTTGTTTTACGACCGATGGGTGAACGATCTTTACCGTCTATTACGACAAATTCTTCATAAGATTTATGATTATTCATGTCTAACTGTGCTTGGAATTTTCCAAGTATTTTAATGGTTTTTTCTTGGCCGTATGCGTACAGTTCAAGTGTAGATTTTTCTGTCTGACATCTAATATTTTGCTGTTTTAATTTCTACCAAGTGTCCTTATCAATAACGTTACACGTTGCGCCAGAGTCTATGAGAACGTTTCGTAATTTAATTCCTCCAACCACTAAATCAATTTCAGCAGAATTCTCGCTAACAGTCTCCACAGAAAAAAAAACATATTCATTGTTGCAGCCAACTGCATTAACTTTAGATTTGTAGGCCGGCTTATTTCTGTTTGTGCTTGATAGTCTGTTCGAATGTTCCTTCGTTTTGCATACCCTGGCAAAATGGCCAACAAGTCCGCACTTTTTGCACTTCAAACCCTTTGCTGGACAGGGCTCGTCTTTCGAATAGTGCCCTTCTAAGCCACATCGAAAGCATTTTCCCTTCTTCTGAGTTCTCTTTTGAGTTTGATTTTGAGTTGCACCTTTGCGCGATTGTACACGGTTGACTTGTTCAGTTTTGCTCGATCTCTTGTTTGAAGTTTCCGAAGTCTCTCCCTCCATTTCTCTGGCTTGTTCGTCTACCGCTTCGAATACTCTAGCCATATCCAAAGCAGTAGAAAGTGTTAAACTTCTGCCTTTTTCCAACAACTTTCGATGAAGCCTTGACGATTTACATTCATCAATAATTTGATCTCGTATCTGTTCGTTCGTGTTGTCTACGGAACCAAATTCACATATTTCTGCCTTTTGAAGTGGCCGTGTTACGAATTGTTCAACAGTTTCGGTGCTGTTTTGACACAAATTCCGAAATAAATGTCTTTCATACGGAACGTTACTTTGAGGAGAAAAATGTTTTTCCAAAGTCTTTACAACTTTTGAGTAGCAATCACCACCGTCCTCCTCCGTTAGCGTGAAAAAAATGTCCTGCACATGCACGCCCACCGTGTGTAACAACAAGGCGCGTTTCTGCTCCGGCTTCACAACTCCACGCCCAGCAGCATACAACTCGAACGAGCGAATCCAACGTTTCCATCTGGATGCAATTCCCGACGTATTTAAACAGTCAAATGTGGGGATGGAAGCCATGTCGTGTAATAACACACCAGTCATTGTTTTCTGAGGAAAGTTCGTTAATCCTCGTCGCCATTTATGATGTTGTCACTTGCCGTCACTCAGTGAATTAAATCAACAGTATTTAACCACATTGGATTCTTACACTATGCTTTATTGAATGCTATCCTACAACTGACTACTGAGTATACATAGAAGATCCCTTATAAAAAAATACCATGGTAAATCCCAAAATACCCTGGTAATACCATGGTATACCATGGTATTACCAGGGTATTTTGGGATTTACTATGGTTTACCATGGTACTTTTTTTTATAAGGGATATATCGCCAGTTTATATATATGGGTTTCCCACGATTCTAGCACCGGATGTGAATTCCTGTTTCATGTCTGTTATTTGTCATAAGTTGACATGTATCAAGTATAATACTGTAGCGGTCGAGGTATAAAGGCCATTTACCAACCAGCCTGGTTGGTCCGGATCTCTTAGTCTCATGGTAAATCGGTCGCTTTGTGTGCTAGAGGTCGACGGTTCGAACCCCGGCTCCCGCACTTATCTCTCCTTCTGTTACATTTGGGGGCTCGTCCGATCCTCAGCAGTAGGTGGCACTGCGGGTGTTTCGACCGCTCTGAGGGAGGAACCTGGGTGAGATTCACAGGTGATGAATCTCAACAGAGGGGGAGAGTAGTGTAACGGTCGAGGTATAAAGGCCATTTACCAACCCTCCTGGTTGGTCCGGATCTCTTAGTCTCGTGGTAAATTGGTCGCTTTGAGTGCTAGAGGTCGACGGTTCGAACCCCGGCTCCCGCACTTATCTCTCCTCCTGTTACAATACATTACATTGTTGTTATTATTATGGTTTCTAGACAACTCGTACCCACGGCAACTCGTACCAGACAAGTCGTACCCAATATTGGACGACTCGTACCCATTTTCGGCTGGACAACTCGTACCCACAATTGGATAACTCGTACCCAAGGTTGGACAACTCGTACCCATGGCTGGTCAACTTGTACTTGGTGTTTAATTGTATGGGCGAAGGCAGTTAATGGCCTAAGAATTATAGAAGCGGGATTTTTGCTTTTGTTTAATCGTTTAAGGTGCTATAATAGTAATGGAAATCAGTTTACTTTGAAATTCCTTCGTCAGATATGCCATGAATATGAATGAAATATACACAGATATTACGTCTAAATGACAGCTGTGATACACAGAACAGGAAACATATTCATTGACCGTACTTTGTTGATAGCAGGCACCAGTGGTTCCTGGAAGTCTGCAATCGTATTCGTACGAGAACTGGGGTGAATGATACTCCCCCCCCCCAACTCCGACACCCGGCTTCTGCGCTTCAATATTGGGAAATAGAGTACTGGAAAAAACTAAAAGGCCTTGCATCTAGGCCTAGGCTCTGCAAATTATCAGGATGAAAACCATAGCCTTCGTAGCATTAACTCTTGCCTTTCCTAATTAATAATGCCACTCGATCTCCACCTTTAGATTATTTTTCGTGTGGCAAAGTTACATCACTGGTGAGGCGCCACTCCGGTCAGGCGAGAAAGGATTTCATTGTAAATTGAGAGTCCAGTCGGATTTTGTACTTGAAGCGTAGCACATTTACCCGCTTAGAAGAAAAACTGCAAACAATGATCAGTGATAAACTGAATCAAGAAGATCACAAATGATGTTCATTTAAAAAAAAATCCAAGTAAAAAGCTCTAATACATCTCTCTCTGTGAGTCCACCAGCTGGCATCAACTGATTTCTGTCGGAAATTTTATGGTCAACACCGACACACCTGAAAACTCGACAGTCATTTAATTTAGACTTACCCGACAGTGACAGGTGTGAGATCATGAAGAATTATTTTCTATCATCTATTACCTTATAGTCGATTGGTGTTTAATTTTCTTCCAATTATCTGTGCATATTATTATCGCCAATTAAGTTAATCTTCCAGTTGGGAGGTGTGTTTTTCTTACAATTATCTTCCATGACAATAATGAAAGTTGAATGATAATTAGTATTTTTGTAAGGTTTGTCTGTCTGTCTGTCTGTCTGTCTGTCTGTCTCTCTCTCTTTATAGGCACTGACTTCTGATGGGCCACGTTCGCGTCCGACATCGCGTTAATCCTTCAACCAATGAAGGGGTGGGGTAGGGTGGGGGAATTAGCCCCGATCGCATCTGATTTTGCGTTAACCCCTCAACACGTGAAATGCTGGGTATGACTACCAGTACAACAAAATATTACGTACAAAAGCTCTCAGAAGTTTAACGAAGAGCCAAAGATTACCCGATTTTTTTTTTTTGGGGGGGGGGGGGGGGGGTTCGTCTCTCGTATCTACACCACTGTTTTAATATATAATTTAAATATTTCCTGTTTCCTTCGAATTGCTCTCTTGATGAAATGTTCATACCGGCGAAATTGACTTTCGGCGAAGTCTGTTTAGACTATTCTGCTGAGATAAATGCTAAAAATGGAAAGTTTTTGCCTCTATGCACACCCATTGAAAGCAGACACTCATCTTCTCAAGTCCTTCAGCCAATGTTCGCCTTCACCCATACAACTAAAGACCAGGTACATGTTGACCAACTGTGGGTACCAGTTGTCCAACCTTGGGTACGAGTTGTCCAACTGTGGGTACGAGTTGTCCAGCCGAAAATGGATACGAGTCGTCCAATTTTGGGTACGACTTGACTGGTACGAGTTGCCGTGGGTACGAGTTGTCCTGATACCATTATTATAATTATTATTGTCCTGGGTGGAGTTGGAGGAAGGCGGATGCTGGAGGCTTCTACACTTTTTTAACGCTCTGGGGTCAAAGTGGAGAACCCATCAGCACCATTCACCTCCTGTAACTCGCATTCTGGGTCATAACCATTTTGTTTTCTTTTTTTTGGGGGGGGGGGGGGAGTCCCCCCCCCCCCCCCCCCCTTATGGCTCTCATTGCTGAGGCCTCTAACGGGGAGAGATTCCCCACTGTGCTGGATGTTTTTGTTGGGACCGATACCACTGACTTGGCTTTTGACCATTTGAGACAAAGATTTGTAGAGGAAAGCTGGAAAAGCCCACCGTTTTATATAAAAAGTCACGTGATCATACTCAAAAACAACCAATGAAAATAAAATTCTCTACAAAATGATGTTAATTGCAGAAAATCTCTCGAAATTAACAACGCATTATGGTCTTTTTGTGCTGCACTGAGGGAGAAGACGACTTTACGAAAGACCTGTATACAGAATCCTACGCTTTTTTCCATTTTCACCACTAGACCTACTTTTTCTGTGGTCGTCTCGGCCGTTTTTTTTCTATGACCTGCACCTGTCCGCTGTTCACAAACCTATTCTTTCCAGTGTCGTTCAATTCCTTAAATTTTGATCAAGGAATGCTACCGGAAGTTCGAGCCTTTCAACGCAAAATAAATTTTGTGGAAGTCTTCAGTTGTTCATATGCTTCCCAAATGTTGGTATGAACCTTGACGCGCCGCGTTGTATTTTGCTAAAACTTAGAATCTAATACACCCTAGTTGCAGCAGTTTGTTTATGTCGTTAGAAGGTGATTGATGAATATGTTTATAACTACCCTATTTTCGATTAACGGGTTGGTCGCTTTTCAGTGCCAGTGTCAGTGGGTATCAGGACAACTCGTACCCACGGCAACTCGTACCAGTCAAGTCGTACCCAAAATTGGACGACTCGTACCCATTTTCGGCTGGACAACTCGTACCCACAGTTGGACAACTCGTATCCAAGGTTGGACAACTCGTACCCACAGTTGATCAACATGTACCTGGTCTTTAATTGTATGGGCGAACGCGAATATTGGCTGAAGGACTTGAGAAGATGAGTTTCTGATTTCAATGGGTGTGCATAAAGGCAAAAACTTTCCATTTTTAGCATTTATCTCAGCAGAACAGTCAGAACAGATTTCGCCGAAAGTCAATTTCGCCGGTATGAACATTTCATAAAGAGAGCAATTCGAAGGAAACAGGAAATATTTAAATCATATATTAGTACAGTGGTGTAGATACGGAAGACGACCCCCCCCCCCCCCCCCCCCCCCAAAAAAAAAAATCGGGTAACCTTTGGCTCTTCGTTAAACTTCTGAGGGCTTGTCTACGTAATATTTTGTTGTACTGGTAGTTATACCCAGCATTTCACGTGTTGAGGGGTTAACGCAAAATCAGATGCGATCGGGGCTCATTCCCCCCACCCTACCCCACCCCTTCATTGGTTCAAGCATTAACGCGATGTCGGGCGCGATCGGGGCCCATCAGAAGTCCCTTTCCTGGTCAAATTACATCTATATAGACCTGTGCCAATTTTTGTTTCGATCGGTCGAGGCACGAGAGTCCGGTGTCTATAAAGAGAGAGAGAGAGAGAGAGAGAGAGAGAGAGAGATTGATTCACTTTTATTCACCTTTATAGTCTAATAGCAAACCTTACAAAAATGCTAATTATCATTCAATTTTCATGATTGTCATGGAAGATAATTGTTAGAAAAACACACCTCCCAACTGGAAGATTAACTTAATTGGCGATATAATATGCACAGAAAATTGGAAGAAAATTAAACACCAATCGACTATAAGGTAATAGATGATAGAAAATATTTCTTTATGATCTCACACCTGTCACTGCCGGGTAAGTCTAAATTAAATGACTGTCGAGTTTTTCAGGTGTGTCGGTGTGGTTATCTCCCAAAACTTCTACAGCCAAAACTTCTACAACCCAGAACTTCTACACTGTGATTGATCAGTTAATTGTTCACACCTATTTTTGCAATGGAACAAACCAAACAGTGATTAGGAGATCACCTAAAATAACTGCTCATCTTAATAATAAAATTTGATGAGTTGTATGTGTATTTAGTAACAACAAATCACAAAATAATATTAAATAAAGTGAATTTTAGTCTGTGAATAATTGTGATGAGTTTAAAAAATGGTTTATAATGAAGTATTGTTATATAGCCCCATATGTCATGACTCCCGGTTTTTAAAAACAAAACTGTTGGAGCTTTCTCCGCTCCTTTTTTGTAACCGCTATGGTCATATACCGGGGCCGCTACCAAACCGGCGTTGCTGTTTAGTTTTCTTTTGTCTTCTTCCCTTAAATTTGCCATCGCACAACATTATAGTCTGGCTCGCCACCATGGTGGGACTCAAACCTCTACCATCGCCGAGCTGGACCCGAATAGAGCCCATTCTCTAATAGTCTTAATGGCATTGAGGGATTGAGTATTGACAATCTATCACTCCATTGTAAACTGCCGGGAATTCTAACCGTGTGCATACCACCTCAGACCCCATTCAAGGCAATAGGAAAGCTAGGCCTGTGTGATCTAAGTGAAATAAAATAAGGTTTAATAACCGGGTCGCAAGGAATTTGTAAATCCCACATCGTCCATGCGCGCCTTTGGCGCGCTAAAACCATTCATTCATTCATTCATTCATTCATTCATTCATTCATTCATTCATTCATTCATTCATTCATTCATTCATTCATTCATTCATTCATCATTCATTCATTCATTCCTTCATTCATTCATTCATTCATTCATTCATTCATTCAAAAATATCAAAAATATCAAAATGGCTGGTTTGTGAAAAGTAGAGTTTGTTATGTCACAGAAAGGAACTTCCCAAGTACTCCTAGATGGATATTTGTATAACAAGAATGTTGTATCCATTGGCGGTGTGTATTGTCTACATGTGAAGGACGTTGCACAACTGTGGGAGATATTTTAAAAAATGTAACTGGACATTCACATGGCCCAGAAAACAGCAACCGAGTCAGATACGGAAAATCGTTTAGGTCGTTTGAAGGAGCAGTTAAATATATATATCCTGTATTTAATTTTGTGTCTAAAATCAAAACCACTTCTATTTATTATGAACTACCTGTATATAATTATATGCACCTAATCATGACATATGTCAAAAATCAAAACTACTTCTATTTATTATGAACTACTTGTATTTAATTTTGTATAAAAAATCAAAACAACTTTTAATTTATATGCGCCTTATCATAAAATTAATAATGAACAACCCATTTTTCACATACTATGTTTTTATTTAATTGGACAATCCCATTCACAAGTTCAGGTAACATGCACAATATTAATCATGCCTTGGACCCTGAAATGTGTTGTTTTAGACTGTAGAAGTTTTGGCTGTAGAAGTTTTGGGAGGTTACCGTCGGTGTTGACCATTAAATTTCCGACAGAAATCAGTTGATGCGAGCTGGTGGACTCATAGAGATAGATGTATTAGAGCTTTTTACTTGGATTTTTATGCCTCCCGACTTTAGTCGGGTGGCATATAGTGATTGAAGTGTGCATGTGCCCGTCCGTGTGTGTGTGTGTCCGAGCCAATAACTCGAAAACTGTTAGGGCCACAGTCACCAAACTTCACACAATTATAAAGGACCATGGGAGGATGTGTCACACACCATAGCCGGGTTCGTACCTTCAAGGTCAAGGTCACATTTCAAGGGCACACTGAAAATCATCAATATTCGTGTCTCAGCCATAACTCAGAAACAAACCAAAGTACAAATATTAAACTTTTTACAATTTTTTTTTGTTTGATGGAGGTCAAGGTCACAGATCAAGGTCATTGCCACGTAGGGGGGGGGGGGCATAATCACTTCCGAGTGAATCTCTTGTTTTTAAATGAACATCATTTGTGATCTTCTTGATTCAGTCTATCACTGGTCATTGTAAAGCTGTTTTTCTTCCGAGCGGGTAAATGTGCTACGCTTCAAGTACAAAATCCGGCTGGACTCTCAATTTACAATGAAATCCTTTCTGACCTGATCAGAGTGGCGCCTCACCAGTGATGTAACTTTGCCACATGAAAAATAATAATGCCACTCTCCACCTTTAGATTATTTTTCGTGTGGCAAAGTTGCATCACTGGTGAGGCGCTACTTCGGTCAGGAAATGCAAGAGTTAATGCGACGGAGGCTATGGTTTTCACCCTGATAATTTGCAGAGCCTAGGCCCAGATGCAATGCCTTTTAGTTTTTTCCAGTACTCTATTTCCGAACATTGAAGCGCAGAAACCGGGTGTCGGGGTTGGGGTGTCATTCACCCCAGTTCTCGTATGAATACGATTGCAGACTTCCAGGTACCACTGGTGCCTGCTTTCAACAAAGTACGGTCAATGAATGTATGTTTCCTGTTCTGTGTGTCACAGCCATCATTTAGACGTAAAATTTGTGTATATTTCATTCATATTCATGGAATATCTGACGAAGGAATTTCGAAGTAAACTGGTTTCCATTACTATTATAGCACCTTAAACGGATCAAACAAAAGCAAAAACCCTGCTTCTATAGTTCTTAGGCCATTAACTGCATTCGCCCATACAATTAAACACCAAGTACAAGTTGACCAGCCATAGGTACGAGTTGTCCAACCTTGGGTACGAGTTGTCCAATTGTGGGTACGAGCTGTCCAGCCGAAAATGGGTACGAGTCGTCCAATTTTGGGTACGACTTGACTGGTACGAGTTGCCGTGGGTACGAGTTGTCTAGAAACCTGTCAGTGAGTTTCCGAATTGCAGTAAGTAACTTTGCGGAAGTTCCTCGGTGTGCGCGAAAGGTGTTATTAATCCTTTGTCTTGCCGGTAGTTAATCGGATTGCAGTGTGTTTAAGAAATGCCTTTCTTTCGATGTGATATTCTATTCACTTCGAGAAATTTCTCAAACATGTACAGTCTTAGTTCAGCTATCCGAACGTTGTGGCTGCCCACTAGTGGGCAGCCACAACGTTCGGATAGCTGAACTAGTACAGTCTACTCGGCACTTATTTTTTTTTTTAATTTTCTGCCATCTCCATCGATGTGTTTGTCTTGACAATGTATCATGGGTAACCAGTCTTTTCGGCCCAATGCACACTCGACCCAAAACCCACTCGGCCCAAAGCTGAAGTCGACTCGGCCCAACCTGAAGTCGACTCGGCTCAAACTGAAGTCGACTCAGCCGGCCCAAGTTTGAAGTCCACTCGCCCAATATTGAAGTCTACTCGGCCCAACAAATTTGTCCCAGACTGACTCTCAATTTTATTTGAAACGAATTAACTTCCAAGCAAGTTGTCTCGTCTCAAACAATATCGGTAGTCATCTTTTTTTTTGATGTTTGGATGTACGAAAGGATTTTGAAAAAGAGTGGTTTGAATGAAGTAATCAAAGAATAATGAATGAATTAAAGATGTCAAATGAACAAATGAACGAATGAATAAATGAATGAATTAAAGATGTTGAGTGAACGAATAAATGAATGAAAAAATTACTTTCTAAAGATGACAAAGATGCAGCAATACTGCGTTCAGATGTATTGTGCATTGCATTTTCTATGTGAGCTAGCCCAATCTGTTCAGCTTCAACTATTGCTGTTGCACAAGAATTAGGTCGCAACGACACTGCTCCCCCCCCCCCCCCCCCCCCCAAAAAAAAAGCAGAAAAAAACAACACAAAATAAGCACACTCATCCCCTGTCAAAATTTCAACAATTCATAAGAGGCAAACATTGGAATTTTAACTTGGCCCCCATGTAGTCGTGGATACCGGAAACAAACAAAATCATATCCCAACCCCTCTCCGCCACTCTCGCACAGCCCGTCGGTGTCACCCTTCAAAAATGTGCAGCCGGTATACATGTGCATATAGGCCCACACATGCAATTTGGAAACCCGTGCGAACATCAATAACATACGTGTGAAAATTGTAATAAAATGATTGATTTGTTCAGTAAAATGGGTAAATTATAGTAAAATTAGTAACTTTTTGTATAAGACATGTAGTTGCAAGATAAAACAATACCTTCTTACCATTTTAACACGTGCTGAATATAGACAGGTCAATATTCAAACTGAGTTTAAAAATATATCTTTCACAGGGAATAATATCATGTGAGGCACTGCAGCCTGTACTGGTTCGATAATGCCGAGTGCATGACCTCCATCAACTTTACTATTTGCATTAGAATGTTAAGGAATTTACTCTCAATGTTTTTATTAGTTAGAGAATAATAGTGGGGTAACAATTTGAACAACTTAGCTTCAGCATTATTTGGGCCGCTTCTTTTTCCTGAAGTAAAATTAAAAAAGCAAGTGGGTGAGCAAGTTACATTTTCGTCGTGGTCGGTTCCGGTAATAACAAAAACACTGCCATACAGACTTCATATAGCGTGAAAGCATATTTCTGTTTCATGATATCTGAAAAATATATATTTTCTATCAGTTAGCAGAAAGAAAAAATAAAAATATTCCTGTTGTTTAAACGTAACATGGCAGTCAGTAAATTCTGAATCAATACTGCTGACAACTCGATACTGCCGAGTTGACTAACTCAGGGCTCGATTTAACTGGATTCGCATAGCAGTTTTCAAATAAAATTTTGACTATAGCCAATCAATTTGTAAATAATAGGAAATGCTAATCCAAATTTATCCAAGTTAGAAAACTGCTATTCAATTTTAAAAAAATTAAATTGACTCCTGCAGCAGTTACTACCAAAGTTATAAAACTAGGATAGTTAATTAGCAAATAGGTACAGTACGTGGAGAGTGGATTATAACAAAATCACCCACAGAGTGGAGTTATCACCCAAAGTATCACTTTGAAATTCTGTACATGTGGACAAAAAAACACAAAACTCAAGCAGTGTTGCAGCCAATGGTCCTCCAGGTTCAACCCGGAGGTCCATTGGCTGAAACTTTGCTTGTGATTCTTATGCTTTGCAACAAATTCGCAATTATTGCTAGGGTGAAATCTCCACTCTGTGGGTGATTTAGTGATAATACACTCTCCATGTACTGTAATAGTATACTACTCAAAGTTTGCTAAGCACCAAGTACATCCAACTACCCGTTTTACGTTTTGGTTGAAATATTGTACTGAAAAGTGTATATATTTTTTATTTAATTATATCTTTAATGATTTAAGTGCAGAAATTAAGATTTTATTTGTGTTTGACATTATTTTTTAGCTTTTGAATACGATAACCAGGTAAAATGCATATTATTGGCAAAAGAGGAAATTTTTCAATATGCCAAAAAGTTGACGGAGCGAACTGGTATGGCTTCAATATCGAGTATGAGACACATTACTGTTAATTACAGCTTGACAACGCCTTCACATGCTCCCAATCAGGTTTCTGGTGGTCCTTCAGGGGATGTTGTTCCATTCTTGGACCAGCATGGTACCAAGCGCCTGGACACTTCTTGGCTGGACTGGATAGACTGAAATTGCAAGCTTCAACTCATTCCAGACATGTTCGATTGGATTGAGGTCAGGGGATCTTGCTGGCCAGTCCATACGCTCAATCCCCTTCCTCTGTCGGTACTCCCCCGACAGCATGGGCAACATGAGGATGGGCATTATCGTCCATCAGAATGAATCTATCACCCACTGCACCTGCATACAATCTGATGTGGACATCCAGGATCTCATCAATATACCGTTGTGCAGTCAATGTACCACGTTCAAGGACACAGAGCTCTGTACATCCATCCCAGCTGATGCTGCCCCAGACCATGATTGACCCTCCACCATAGCAGTCATGCTCAGCAATGTTGGCTGCATGGAATCGCTCTCCTGGTCTTCTCCATACCCTAGAATCTGTGTGGTCTAGGCAGTACCTTGACTCATCTGTAAAAAGGACAGGACGCCAATCTTCTCTGGTCCATCCAACGTGGTCCATGGCCCATTCATATCGTGTCTGGTGGTGGTTCTGGGACAGCAGAATGTGAATACATGGTCTTCTCGATCATAGACCACGTTCGTGCAACCTTACCCGGATTGTCTGCTACGAAACATTTACCCCGGATGCATTCTGAAGGTCACTGCGAAGCTGGGTTGCTGTGGCAAAGCGGTTCCTATGGGCCTGAATAATCAAAAAACAATCTTCAGCTGCAGATGTTGCCCTATCTCTGCCACCACCATGCCGTCTTACTGGTGTGCCATACTGCTGAAATCTTGCCTAGGCTCTGGTGATCACCGTATGGTGCACACCAAGGGCTTCACCAACCTGACGATGGGTAGCCCCTTGCTCCACCATCCCTACAGCCCACCACATTTCTGCTTCAGACAAATATCTTCTTACATTTGCATTTGCCATATTCAATCATTAAAGATTAAATCACAAGGGTTTGTGTTGAAATAAAGATTGAATACCCTAGACATGTCATGTACATGTAGACAGTACACGAAAACATAATGAAAATCAAGGGGTACATGCTTTCCATGACTGTCACGAAAAGTCTGCCTGTCAAGAGAGCTAATCTAAACACTGGGGACCAATACATTCCTCAATCATATCCATCAAAAATATCGCAAATATGTTACAAGCAAATTTCACAATGACGTGTCAAATATTTGGTGCTTAGCAAACTTTGAGTAGTATATTATATACCCTTGAGGTCTGATCTGTTTTAACTGCCAGAATGTGTATAGCCGATGATGACATGTCATACTTCCTGATAGTATGCCAGGGAAGCATGTTGTCATGGGGGTTCTGTCATCTAATAGAAAATATAATCATCAAACGCCACATGGGTTTGTTCATGATATTTATCCTGCTCCTTTTAATGATTTCTTTTTTTTCCGCATCTGTTTTTACATGTATATGTTTATCTGCCATTTTACGTGCTATAATTATGTGCTATTGTCATCATAGTTTTATTCAAAGTAAAATATTTAAAATAACTCATTTTTCTCTTTTGAAACCATCCAGCAATGCTCAACATTGTAATCTTTAACCTGGAAAAATTAAATGGACTGTATCAATGCTAAGCTGTGCAAACACACAATACAATATCATTTAATTTTTTCCCAAGCCCATCTGAGTATGTCCCCTGATCACTTCAATAAAAGGATCCCTTAATACCAACAGTATTATAAAGGTGACAAAGGATTAATAACACCTTATTTATTAGTCCCCTATGGGAACCGTACTTAAGGGGACTATAGGATTGCACTCCGTCCGGCTGTCTGTCTGTCTGTTTTTATGTTACCACCTCTCCCTCCAACATGCTTTAAGCTACACTTTGCATATTTGGCACATGGATAGAGGGTTGGGAGGAGATATTTATTTATTGGTGTTTAAGGTCACATATTTATGCAGGGCTTATATTTCGTCTAAATTTGTGAGAATCCATTTGGATTCTCGTGAAAATGGTTGCGAGAATCCATACCTACTATGAGTGTCCCAGGATCCCATGATGCCACCAAGGTTGAACCACTGTTGTATACTGATAACACATGTTAACCTTTTACACAACACACTTTTTTAATTTTTAAGACTAAGTTTGATAATTTTTAAACAATAAATAATAAATAAATGCTAAAATAATTTTACAAATATGGCTGTCGTTGGAACCGTCTCAATGAGCCGGTTCCAATGACAGCCATATTTGTAAGGTTTTATTGACAAAGTGTCAGGATATTTCAGGTCATGTTAGCCTTCTATTGGTTAATTTGTTGCCGCTGTGTTAGTTAAAGGGTTAAATTGACTAAATTTTTTTCACGCGAATCCTAGATGAGGTGCAGCGAGAATCTACATGGATTCTCGCCGGTTTTATTCCGCGAATCTTTGAGCGAATCGATTCTCAGATTCTCGTAGAAATATCAGCCCTGTTATGCACAATGGCTAATCATGACCGTGACAGTTTTACAGGTGGAGGAAGCTGGAGTACCTGGAGAGAACCACCGAGCAATGGCGAGCAACTGTCAGCTCCCCAACATACTAACTCCACACAAGCAGGGTTAGCATTGGTTGAAGACAAGTGCACCATCGATGAGCAGTACGCCTTAATACACAATGCCAACATGCACCCACGCGGGCAATGGAGATGAAGTGTCTTGCCCAAGGACACAACGCAGTTGCTGCAGGTGGGATTCGAACCGAGGACCTCTCGGCTTGCAGCCTGCACCTTGCACCTCTACCTACTGAGACATCGTGCTCCCATCGGGAGGGGATGATGCACTTTCAATATTTTTTTTCAAAATCCAAGATGCCGTCATGGCGGCAATTTTTGTTGTGTTTTTTAAGCTTTTTTCTCTATTTTATGTTACCACCCCTCACTCCAACATGGTTCAAGCTACACTTTGCATATGGATAGAGGGTTTGGAGAGGATGATGCACATTCAATATTTTTTTTTCAAAATCCAAGATGGCGACATGGCAGCCATTTTTGTTGTGTTTTTTAAGCTTTTTTCTCTATTTTATGTTACCACCCCTCCCTCCAACATTGTTCAAGCTACACCTTTCATATATGGTACATGGATAAAGGGTTGTGAGGGGATTATGCACGCTCAATATTTTTTTTCCAAATCTAAGATCTGTCTGTCCGTCTGTCTGTTTTTATGTTACCACCTCTCCCTCCAACATGCTTTAAGATACACCTTTCATATTTGGTACGTGGATAAATGGTTCTGAGGGGATGATGCACGCTCAATATTTTTTTTTCAAAATCCAAGATGGCTGAATGGCGGCCATTTTTGCAGTGTTTTTTAAGATTTTTTTTCTCTATTTTTATGTTACCACCCCTCCCTCCAAGTATTATATAACATGCCCCGAGTTACTAAGCTTCCACAGCAGATGTCAGTAACTTGATGTTTTCTGTAACACAAATGCGTATACCAATTCAATCATTATAAAATACCTTAAATGAAGGAAAATGTTTTAATATCTTCCTTTTTTGGTATTACCAAAAGTAAGAATTCATCACCTTTCCCTTCATTTAAGGTTATTATAATGATTGGACCAGTCCATGCAAAAATACTGCACCACCGAGAGCTGGACTCGACCTTCTTTTCACTGGAACAGACCATTACTGGCGGTCTTTGTACTTCTCAGAGATGCTTATATACTCTAGTGTCTTATGTGACAAAAACACCTTATGTCACCAAAGCGCCATAGGGGATTAATACCACCTCGGTGGTCAAACACTTGTTAGACATGATTTTCTTTCCAAGAATTGCCCATTATCCAGTTCGGCATCTATAACTTCAAACTCTGCTGATATGACACCGATTTGGGTGATATGAACCAAGCTAGAGTTGTCCCCCTTGATATGTTACTACAGGCACAACCAATTTGTTGACATTGCAATCGTTCATCGTTATTTGTCAAACGCAGTCAGGAAAGTTGGAGTTCCAGGCATAGTGGAGTAGTTTAAAGCAGAGTTTTTGTATTGTGAGGAATTAATGATTGCAATAAGTGAGGATTAGGTGGATGAAGAGAATAAAGAAGAGTGTTGTACAGAAAATTAACACAAACTAAGATGGAGGGTCAGTGTCCCCTCTCCCCCTCAAAATGGGAAAATTAACACACCAGAGGGTCCCAGATTCACTCTGAGTTAAAAGTTTTTGACCTGGAACCCCTAAACAATTATCCCCCCTCCCCCCCCATAGGAAATCCTAGCTATGCACCTCAGCACCTGAGGTGGAGAGTAGTCGAAGTTGGAGAAGAGATAGTTCAGCTGTCTGAGCGTCGCAGCTTCCCCAGTTCGGATAGCTGAACTAAGTTAAAGGAAACCCCAGACTTTGTGAAAAGAATTAGAAACAATATATATAACACTGTCAGAAAAAAACTGTAGCGGATCGATCTCAGAACATTTTGTAATTATTTGTGTTGGTTTAATAAATAAAGGGGTTATTAGTTGGTTAGTTTCTTATTGGCCGAGATATCACATCATATCAGCTCTTGATAACTTCACATCAGCCTAGGACCTTCGGTCTCAGGATGATATGAAGTTACCTCGGGCTGATATCTCAAGCAATATGAAACTAACCAAAAAATAACCTCTACTTTCACGCACACCGAGGAACTTCCGCAAAGTTACTTACTGAAGTTCGGGAACTTACTGCAGTGCAAATAGACCGACTGTCGATAATAAAATTACTGAATGAAGCCTCATTGCCAAAATGCTGGGGTGCTCCTACCTTCCTAATAATAGTGATGATCGGGATATTTCATTGGAAATAATAATAGTGATGGCATTTTCCCTTGATTCCTCACTGCCAAATTATAGTGATTGCTGGGATTTTTTCTCTTTTAAGCAGATGAGAGTAAAGCTGAACAATAGTGATTCTTCAATTTATTTTAAAATTACCTGGTCTCCTCAATTTTTCTGGATTTATTTTCATTCTATGTCAAGTTGCCAACAAATATTTGTCTTTCAGATCCAACAATATCATATTTATTTAGTCCTGGAAATGAGACAGGTATGAGTGCAATTGCTACCGCCAGGAACCATGTTTTCTATTTTACGGGAGCTAAAAAATGCACTTGCTGAAAAATATTGTGGGGCACTAATATACTGTGAGGACATATAAATGTGTGTTGTTTTGAGAAAGTTGCACCCTATGGCCAATGGGAAGTTACTGTCACAGTTCAGCAGGTCCTTATACATTTAAAGTTTTTGGTGTACGATATTGGATACAACATCCCCAGAGAGATGTGATCCAGATTGTGCAAATTGTGCATATCAAGTCCCTGGATTCGTATTTCAACTCTCTATGGGATCCCAAATTTTAACTTAATGCAATATTAGGAAAATCCTTTAAAAATCTTCTTCAGATCCGCCAGTCAGAATCTTTTGATTTTTAGCTCAACTTTGGCGAAGCCAAATTAGAGCTTTTGTCATGGCTCATCGTCCGCCTGTCCGTACGTCAACAATTGGATACGGCTCGGGCTAGAGGCCGTATTTATGAACCGATCTTTACAAAACTTCTTGGGTACCTTTGTTATGACCGTAGGACGAGAACGAGTGTTTTGGGGTCCGGTCTGAAATTCAAGATGGCTGCCAGCCGCCATTTTGTACCGACGATGCAGAAATCTGTTTTTTGCACAGAACTTCCATATGAAAGTGCTGATTTGAATAATTTTTTGTATGAATGTTTAGTACCATGGGATACATCACATATAATACGTTTTTTTTCTCGTACGTAAATTATGCAAATTAGACTAACTTTGATGTATTTAGTGTTACTTTCAGCACTGTAAGTGCAAATGCCAATACGGCTCGGGCTAGAGGCCATATTTATAAACCGGTTTTTGCGAAACTTCTTGGGCACCTTTGGTATCACCGTTGGACGAGAACGAGTGTTTTTGGGTGCAGTCTGAAATTCAAGATGGCCACTGGCAGCCATTTTGTTCAAAATTAGGGGCAATCAGATTTTTGCGCAGAACTTCCACATGAAAGCTCTGATTTGAATAATTTTTTGTATGAATGTTTAGTACCATGGGATACATCACATATAATACGGGTTTTTTTCTTGTGCAGAAATTATGCAAATTAGATGAACTTTGATTTTTTCAGCGCTACTTACACACAGTAAGTACACATGTCAATATGGCTTGGGCTAGAGGCTGTATTTATCAACCGATTTTCACGATTCTTCTTGGGTCCCTCTGCTATCATCTTGGGACGAGAACGAGTGTTTCTGAGTGCAGTCCAAAATTCAAGATGGCTGCCAGTGGCCATTTTGTACTGAAATTAGGTCTAATCAGTTTTTTGTACACAACTTCTATACGGCTCAGGCTAGAGGCCGTATTTATGAACCGATCTTTACGAAACTTCTTGGGTACCTTTGTTATCACCATGGGATGAGAACGGGTGTTTTTGGGTGTGGTTCGAAATTCAAGATGGCCACCAGCAGCCATTTTGTACCAAAATTAGTGCAATCAGTCTTTTGTACAGAACTTCTGTATGAAAGTCTGATTTGAATAAATTTTTGTATGAATGTTTAGTAAAATGGAATACATCACATACAGTACGGGTTTTTTTCTCGTGCCAAAATTATGCAAAATTGAAATTAGATGAATTTTGATTTATTTAGTGCTACTTATACACTGTAAGTGCACATGTCAATACGGCACGGGCTAGAGGCTGTATTTATCAACCGATCTTCACGAAACTTCTTGGGTACCTTTGTTATCACCTTGGGACGAGAACGAGTGTTTCTGAGTGCGGTCCAAAATTCAAGATGGCTGCCAGTGGCCATTTTGTACCGAAATTAGGTCCAATCAGTTTTTTGTCACAACTTCTATACAGCTCGTATTTATGAACTGATCTTCACGAAACTTCTTGGGTACCTTTGTTTTCACCTTCGGACAGGAATGAGTGTGTTTTGGGGTGCCTTTGTTATCACTGTGCTAGGAGAACAAATATTTTGGGGTTCAGTCAGACCCACTCTGGGACTCAAAGATTTCTTTTCTAGTTTAGCATCTGACTGTCACCCACCTTTACAATACTTTACCTATACGTTTGTTACAGACTATGGTCAGTATTTATGTACAGGCCGTTACAATACTTTATTTGTACCTTTGTTATCAGGTCATTACCTAGATGTTTGTCATTGCTGTGTCACATACTATACATGTACATGTCTTGACAAGTTGAGCTACAGTGTCATTGACACTTTCATTAATATATATATTTATAGCATCCTTACGGGGGCAAATTCAAGTTTGTTCAAATTAAGCCCCTTAGTTTTTATTTGGGCTGGGGCTTTATGGGCATCCGAATTTAAACTTAGTGCAATACAAGGAAAATTCTTTAAAAATCTTCTTCAGGTCCACAAGTCATACCTGTCGCACCCTTATGGTCAGTCAGGTTTAAGTTTATTCAAATAAGGTGAATGGTTTCCTATATGGGTTCCCTAAGGGAGCCCAAATTTTAACTTTGTGACATATTCTTTAGAAAGTAGCTTTTTCAGACCCAGTGGTCAGAATCTTTTCAAATGTGGTATACAGCATCCTCAAGGGGCTCAGATTTAAGTGCATTTAAATCAAGTCCCTGGGTTCATATTTGGGTTCCCCAATCAAGCCCAAAATTGCGTCCTTGTGCAATATGAGGAATATCATTTAAGAACTTTTCAAGGAAGGGGCTAAAATTCAAGGACTTTTCATCGGAGTAGGAATCCTGGGAGGTATAAAGAAAGTGTTACCTTATATGGCCGCTGTGGACTGGTCACTTTCCATGAGTGGGCAATATTTCCATGGACGCACTAATATTAGATTCCAAGCACTAATGATATTATCAAAAATATAATTAATGAAGCACCGGGTTGTTCATTAATTAAAATTTTGCTGGTGATAATTTTTATTACCTGGTAAATGCATACGTGGATATCACATCCCACACATGGATTTAGACCAGTCCACGGCGACTGTACTGCTAAAGTAAAATTAATATTGAGATGATTTTTTTTTTTTATTTATAATTAACCCATTTGAAATCTGTCCCAAAATCAACGAAAAACTATATATGCCACTGATACTAGGACCCAAAATGTTGTTTGTCAGAGAACAACAAGCTTGGTCAAATAAGATATAGTTGCTTAAGGACATGGTTCATTAATTTTCATTCTAGCGTTATTCCAGGTTATCGGAATAAAATGTAGAATGATGTAATTTTAAATTTTATCCTCGTGAGGAAATGGCATAATATATCCCTTTCCTCAAGATGCATATTTTATCATTTTGCGCTTGCACACTGCTTCTTTGCATGTGTACAGTTAAAACTAGAAGTCCTGTTATGAAATGCGCACAAATTGCACGTTGATCTGCGTGTTAATCTACGCATTATGACCACAGTAAGGCTATCAAATTCTGTACATATGGCCTGTGCACAATCAATGTTTCAGCCAATGGACCTCCGGGTAACCCAGAGGTCCATTGGCAGAAACATTGCCTGTGTTTGCTATGAGTAACCAGGAGAACCTGCCGTGCTTTGGATGCCATTCGATATGGCAATTGTGCGCAAATCCTGTGCGCAATTAAGCCTAGATAAGCACACAGTTCGTGACAGGACTTCTAGTTTTAGCTGTAGGTTGTCTCAGATAGTAGAACTTTCCCTGGCCAGGGTTATATACAGAACAGCCTATAAGGCTGGTATTAAAAATGTCTCTGTTTGCCTATTCCCTACCCAGGTGTTGAAATTTGGGTACGTAGGTGGGGATATATTTTTGTTTAATTACTATATCGCATTTCAAAGGTCTGTATGATGAACTTAATAGACCATAAGCTGGTTTCACTTCAATTTCAAAACTGCGACCAGAGAATAAATCTTGAGGACATACTGTGAAACTACTACGACACAGAACTCCATCCATAGGTTCTATTCATACATGATAACAAAGCATGTTACGAAATGACACAAAATTCTATGATGATAACACACCCCTGGGAATTAGCCTAGGCAACCTGCAATGCCTAGGGTTTTGCCTAAGTATTTTC
The DNA here is from genome assembly GCA_031216915.1 of Pictodentalium vernedei. Lineage (NCBI taxonomy): Eukaryota > Metazoa > Mollusca > Scaphopoda > Dentaliida > Dentaliidae > Pictodentalium > Pictodentalium vernedei. Next base: position 343,068,663 of record CM062297.1, read on the forward strand.
AGTTTTCCTAGGCAATTTTGTTTCATGCTATGCATTGGAACTTAACAAATTGATACACATTTTTGCCGAGGCAAAATTTTCTAATTCCCAGGGCTAATAATAAATAGAGAAAAAATGCCTTTCATTTGACATTGCATACTGTTGATCAACATGAACACAATTTTCACGTTAACATTTTTTTAGTCCTCAAATTAGCATTAATCTCAATTTTTCATGTATAGGAAAAATGTAATAAACACACCAGTTAATATCAACTTTTGAAAAAAAAGAAGTTTCTAGACACTGGCAATAAAAACTTTCGAGTAGGAGTAATTTTGCCAAGTAGGTAGGTAATATGCAAACAAACAAACAATTTTTTAACCACAACCTGACAAAATGTACCATTAGTCAACATTTTACCCATAACTGTAATAGCCCCAGACTATTGTCTCTTTATTGCCAGTTGGCTATAGCAATCTGGAAAAAATGAGGCAGCAATCTGACAATTCAATTGTTTGGGAACAAACATGAAATGGTGTATTCTACTATTCTCCTGGCCACATAAAGGAGGTGACTTATTTGCTGAGCCAATAATGAAGAAATGCATTATTATTTTGTTACAATGCTAAACTGAGAATTAATTAACCATGGCCTAACTATGCCATAGCATTATGGGAAAATTTTGTTCAGAAACCATTCCAACTATTTTCAGTACTGTATTGCAAATTTTAAGCAAAAACTTCCCTCTCTCATCATACAGTTGCTGAAAAAAAAAAAATTCACGAGAAACAATAATTGTTTTGCATGCCTAAACAAAGATGCCGTTCTCAAAGACAGGCCTTTATATTCTTCTCAACTAATGATGGTAAACGCTGTTCCCAAATAAGATAATTGTGCCTAAATTATGCGGAGTTTGAGACTTTTTCCAAAGTTTTATAGTGTTTCTGCAATAAGAAGTTTGGCCAGGTTTCCCTGATGTTTGTAATGTAGCTTAGAGCTTACCTTCACATCAAACAATGCAACAGATAAATATATTTTAAAAAACCCCACAGTTTTCGCCACAGAAAAGCAATTGGGGTCGACAGTGTCGTATACGACACCGTCAACGGCGATTGCTTTTCTGTGGAGAATTCTATATGACCATGCACTTAAATCTTGAGATCTATTATATTCATGTTTGTGGCATTTCTCAATAAATGTCATGCGTAATTTAGCTTACATTCAAATAGGCCTTTGGGTCGACACGAGGAAACTAAGAAGCCTTCTGGAGTTAGTCGAGTAAACTTACGTCAAAGTGTGGTGGGAACCAGTGATAATGGTGAAGACCTATAATAAGGGGTTGTAAACTATCATTTTAAGACGGGGACCTAAAATAGATGCCAAGAAGAAAATATCAGTGCTTTTTCTCCAACCAAGCAGACCACATCCACATTTGCCGTTGTTCCAAAATTAGACTAAAGGTCTGCTCAAAGATGTTCCATTGTTCCTATTCTGGACTGAAACATACCAGTAAAAAAGTTGAATGATTGCAATGGTTTATATTGTGTGTTCTTTTCTTTTCTGTTTACAGCATTGTGAAATTGAATAATGGGTGATAATCATGGAGTGAGTGCTTATCCCCTCCCTCCGATGCAGTATGTTAACCTCTACTCCGATGAGAATATAAGGAGAAACAGAGATTTACCTCCTCCTCCTCCAATTCAGGTAAACAGATTCTAGAAATAAAAAACGTAAATTAAATTTGTGTTTCCTTTGTTTACAGTGGAACCCTGTCAATTGAATACTCACACTGCCATTGAAAAATATTTAGCAAGGATATTCATTATTTATTTATTTATTTATTGGTATTTAACAGCCAGGGTCAACTCGTTTTGGACAGTTGAACAGGTGGAGGAAGCTGGAGTACCCGGAGAGAACAGCGATCAACTGTCAGGCTCCCCAATATACTAACTTTACACAAGCAAGGTTACCATTGGTTGAAGAAAAGTGCTCCATCGACTTGCAGTCTGCCTTAGTACACAACTCCACCGCAACCCAATGTGGGCAATGGGGTGAAGTGTCTTGCCCACGGACACAACGCAGTTGTCGCAGGTGGGATTCAAACCAAGGACCTCTCAGTTTGCAGTCTGCACCTCTACCTACTGAGCTACCACACTTCCCCCCCCTCCCCCTGTTGAAGGTATGGTAAATGCTTTGGTGTTTGAAAGTTATATTCAAATAACAGTTAAGAGCTATCCAGTTAAGTGGTCTCCATTGTATTTAGACCTTAAAGTTTACCGAAACTCTCAAGAATCAGGTTTTATTTTTTTCTTAAATAATTTAAAATTTGAGAGTACTGTTAAACCCATGTGAGTGCAAACAGTACATATTTCATAGTTGACCCTTTACCTAACATTAAAAGTAGACGACACTTGCAAACAAAATTCTTGAATAACTAATTTTTTTCATTTTTTGTTTCGAAAACATAGGTTATGACCATTCATAGGAACGAGCTCTACAAGCTTATTCCAAAGAGGGGTCATAACCTATGTTTTTGAGACAAAAAATGAAAATACAATGAAATTTTTTTTTAGAATAGCGCTGGCCGGTTCTGGCCATTACGTTGGGTAAAGGGTTAAAAATAAAGCCTGTTGTTATACATTTGCTAGTTTAATTCTAAAGGCATAAACCCAATTCTGGTGAGTTTCTTGCCTTACATGCACCTGTAGAACACATGTTCTAGCACACATGTACAGACTTTTTGGGAGTACTGGTCTTGCTGATGGAAGTTACAGTACTTTGGCAGTGGTTTACAAGTTAAGTTTTGGTTGAGTGCACAGACTCCACTGCGAAATCAAGGTCTTGTCTTATTACGAGAGAGTAAAAGGAAGTAGAATTTTAAGTTACAGTACAGCATCCATGAACTGCTCACTTTCCAAGAGTGGGCAATATTTCTATGGGCGCAATAATTTTAGATTTCACACACTAATAATAGGAGTAATCATCAAAAATTTAATTAATGAAGCACTGGGTACAACCTGGTGCTTTATTAATTAAAATTTTGCTGATGATAATCAGCTTAACTTGACAAAGTCAAAATAAGCTATTGCCATCACATGTGCGGAAGTCTGGGAGTCTGAGTCTCTCAGTCTGTTCACATTTTCCTTTAGCACAGGCTGCACCCCTAGTTCTTGTCCGATCTTGTCCGGTCATCACAAAATTTCATATGCAGGTTTGAGGTCATGTCTAGATAAGAACGTCCCCTTTCAGCTGTGATGGGTCAGCCGTGATGGCTGCCCGAGCCCTAAACCTGAAAACCTTTAGCACTGTCTACAAGTCGTATTTATGAAGGAATTCATTGTAACTTGGTAGGATGACTCTGTATAATGTCCAGATGAGAACCTCCCCTTTTGGTCATGATTTGTCAACTGTGTTGGCTACCCAATCCCGAAACCCCAAAACTTTTAGTACAGTCTATACAGGTCGTATTTAATATGGAGGGATTTCATTGTAATTTAGTAGGATGACTCCATATGATGTCTAGATGAGAACTTCCCCATTTGGTTATGATCTGTCAACTGTGATGGCTGCCGAGCCCAAAACCCGAAAACCTTTAGCACAGTCTACAGGTCATATTTCATGGATGGATTTCATTGTAACTTGGTAGGATGACTCCATATAATATCTAGATGAGAACGTCCCCTCCCTTTTGGTTGTGATCAGTCAACTATGATGGCTACAGGGGCCCGAAAACCTTTAGCACAGTCTATAGGTCGTATTTATGAAGGGATTTTGTTGTAACTTGGTAGGATGGCTCCAGATAATGTCTAGATGAGAACGTCCCCTTTTGGTCACGATCTGTCAGCTGTGATGGCTGTCTGAGCCCAAAACCAGAAAACCTTTAGCACAGACTACAGGTCGTATTCAGGAAGGAATTTCATTGTAACTTGGTAGGATGACTCAGTATAATGTCTAGATGAGGACGTCCCCTTTTGGTTGTGATCGGTCAACCGTGATGGCTACACAGGCCCAAAAACCTTTAGCACAGTCTACAGGCCATATTTGTGAAGGGATTTCATTGTAACTTGATAGAATGACTCCGTTTTGGAATAATTTCACTGTAACTTGGTAACTTTGGTTGACATTCATAAACTGTGAGGGACACATTAACCCACTCCTCAATTCTTTAGTACAGTCTACACCTCAAATTATTTTTATTGAAAACATAGCATACAGGGAACAGAAATTATCATATTCTCAATTGTCACAATTCTTGTATTTCATAATCCTTTCATAAATATTGGACATTATCCTTTTCATCAAACACAACACACAGGCAAGTTAAGCTGCAGTGTCATTGACACTTTCATTAGCTCAACTTCACAAAGTCAAGCTGAGCTATTGCCATCACTTCCCGTCCGTCGGCGTATGTATGTACGTACATTAGTTAGTACGTTAGTACCACAATTTTCTTTGGCACACCTCACAGGTCGCATTTATGATCAGATCACTTTGAAACTTGGTATGCTTGTTTGGGGTGACCTCTAGATGGGAGCTATCGATTTTCTCTAATTTCTGTCAAAAAATGTTGCCGCAGCCAACGTTCTTAGAACTTAGTTTAGTCAAACCACAATATTTCCCTTTGGCACACCCTACAGGGCACATTTATGATTGGATTGCTTTGAAACCTGGTATGCTTGTTTAGGGTGACCTCTAGATGGGAGCTATCAATTTTTTTCCATTTCCGTCAAAAAATGTTGCCACGGTCAACGTTCTTAGAACTTAGTTTAGTCAGAAGACCTCAGTATTTCCCTTTGTCACACACTACAGGGCACATTTATGATCGGATTGCTTTGAAACCTGGCATGCTTGTTTGGGGTGACCTTTAGATGGGAGCTATCGATTTTCTTTCATATCCGTCAAAAAATGTTGCCACGGCCAACGTTCTTAGAACTTAGTTTAGTCAGACCTCAATATTTCCCTTTGGCACACCCTACAGGGCACATTTATTAGCTCAACTTGACAAAGTCAAGCTGATTGCAATCACTTCTCGTCCATCGGTGTACGTATGTATGTACATCCACAATTTCCTTTGGCACACCTCACAGGTCGCATTTATTTTCATTTCCTTTAAAAAATTATTGTCGTTTTCAACAGCCTTTGAACTTACTGCATTTGTGTAGCAACTTATCCCTTTTGCACTCTCTGCAGGGTATATTTATGAATTTCCATAAAAAAAGAGAAAAAAAACATTGCCACAAACAATGACATTCAAACTTAGTGCATTTGTGCATTAACATCTTCCTTTGGCATGCCTCAGAGGGTACATTCATTATCAGGTTGTTTTGAAACTTTGTATGCTTATGCAGGATGACAAAGATAGGAGCTATTGATTTTCTTTTCATTTCCATCAAAAACTGTTGCTGTTCGCAACAGTCTTTGAATTTATTGCATTTGTGCGTCAACATTCCTCTTTGACATGGCCTACAGGCCACATTTATCAGAATTTTTAGTCGAGTTGTGACGAAGTCAAACTCGACTTATAGTTTGGTGAATGGCGGGCGGGCGGGCGGGCGGGCGGGAGGGCGGGCGGGCGGGCGGGCGGGCGGGCGGGTGGGCGGGCGGGCGGGCGGGCGGGCGGGCGTAAACAATTGGTTTCCGGATGATAACTTGATAGTGGTTCAACTCACATTCATTAAACTTCATACATAGGTTGGTCTTGGTGGGAGGAAGAACCCTATTGATTTTGGACATGCTACGTCGAAGGTCAAGGTCACAGTGACCTTGAACATAGTAAATCTTAAACAATTGGTTTCCGGATGATAACTTGATAATGGTTCAACTCACATTCATGAAACTTCATAGGTAGATTGGCCTTGGTGAGGGGAAGAACCCTATTGATTTTTGACTCGCTACGTCAAAGGTCAAGGTCACAGTGACCTTTAACATAGTATATCGCAACAATTGGTTTCCGGATGATAACTTGATAGTGGTTCAACCTAGAGTCATGAAACTTCATAGGTGTGTTGGCCTTGGTGCGAGGAAGAACCCTATTGATCTTGGACTCACCAGGTCAAAGGTCAAGGTCACAATGACCTTGAACATAGTATATCGCAACAATTGGTTTCCGGATGATAACTTGATAGTGGTTCAACCTAGAGTCATGAAACTTTATAGGTGTGTTGGCCTTGGTGCGAGGAAGAACCCTATTGATCTTGGACTCACCAGGTCAAAGGTCAAGGTCACAGTGACCTTGAACATAGTATATCGCAACAATTGGTTTCCGGATGATAACTTGATAGTGGTTCAACCTAGAGTCATGAAACTTTATAGGTGTGTTGGCCTTGGTGCGAGGAAGAACCCTATTGATCTTGGACTCACCAGGTCAAAGGTCAAGGTCACAGTGACCTTGAACATAGTATATCGCAACAATTGGTTTCCGGATGATAACTTGATAGTGGTTCAACCTAGAGTCATGAAACTTCATAGGTGTGTTGGCCTTGGTGCGAGGAAGAACCCTATTGACCTTGGACTCGCCTGGTCAAAGGTCAAGGTCACAACTCGACATTGGATCTGTGATCCTGAGCGGCATTTTTTTTTTTAACTTGGTGTGCTCATTGGGCGAGACCTTTTGATAAGAGCTATTGGTTAGCATTCATTCCTGTGAAAAAAGTTGCCATTTACAATAACCTCTGAACTTACTGCATTTGTGTATCAACATTCTTCCTTCAGCCAGTCTTACAGTTTACAATTATAAATTCAAGGATTACTCTTGACGTTGTGCACACACAATGCTGTTATGTTGAAATTTCACCAAATAACATTGGTACCAATGATCTTCAATTTTGCCATTTCATTTATAACTTACCAAGTTCAAGTTTGTCAAGTTGAGCTACAGTGTCATTGACACTTTTATTTTTATTACCTGGTAATCGCATGCGCGGACATCACTACCCGCACATGGATTATGGCCAGTCCATGTTGACTGTAATTTATTTAATAGATACGAATGATACATGAAACATAATGGTACATTTGCATAACCAAAAGTATGATTTTGTCTGATAGGCAACCAATATTTTTTTTAAATTTGTGGCTTATTGTTCCTTTAAAGAACTTTGTCAGATGAGGGATTAAGACTCCCTGGGGCCTGTTGTTACTAACAGTAACCACAATATCTGACCTGGAAAAATTATACAGCACATCAAACACCAGTAGGTTACATTCGTGTGAAATTTGTAACAGTTTGGGAAGGGAAACTCAAGTTCACATCTGGAAATGAATTTATGCACATAAATCTTAGTGACCTAAGTATTTGACTTGACCTGAAAAAGTATACATCACATCTAACATCCATAGGCTACCGTATGTGAAGTTTTATAACAATTGAACCCAGGGAACTTAAGAGCTCATCCAGAAATGCGATAGAGACAGAAGGACAGACATGGTGATTAGTATAGGGCTTCCCTTCAGAGCCTAAATATTGGTGCACTGGAGTACGCATGTCATGATCTGATTGAGAAACTGACCAATTTTGTGATCACAGCTACTCTTCTGTATCTCTAGAAGACAGATTGTATATTTATGGTGGATTATCCCACATTTTATGTTATGTAATGAAAAGGAAGTATCATGTGAGATGGCAAAGTTTTTCTTGAGCAAGCCAGAAAATAAGCAGAATGTCATCTGCAAAATGATGTCCCCAGAGGGTGAATTTAGTGATGCTACCCTGCACTGCAGGGTAGCATCACTAAATTTAACCTCTGTGAACCTCAGTCTGAATCAGGGTCTCAAAACTAAACAGAAAGAGAGACCCAGAGGATACATTGGCCCACTGTATGGGATATCATCATCAAATTCACCCTCTGGGAACCTCATTCTGCAAATGTCAGACTGCTTTTTTCAGGCTTGTTTTTGAGAAATAATATTTTTATACTGTACCAATGACCCAGACTTAGCTGATGCTTACTCTTAAATTCTAGGGCCAAACACAAATTTTGCTTCCCCCCCCCCCCCCATCCCCAAAATTTGCATCAAAAACCGAAAATTAGATGTCCTATATGGTCCTCCATACTTTTACTCCACTGCGCATGCGCAATGTCAAGGAGGTCTCGAAATTGGCGCCAAATGTCATTGTTTGTTTGGCCCTCAATTCAGTTACATCTCACTGATATTTGTGCTTGTAAATCTCAGTTTAAATGATGCCAGACACATAATTATGAGAGAAATGGTGGATATGAGGAGGAAATAGAAGGAGGAGAGGAAAAAACAGTGGAAGGAAATGTTCAGGGCTGTAACTTATAATTATTTTACAAAATTATTTCATGTTGCCTATTTTCGAGGCATGGCCCTGTTGTTGTCATTCTTGCTATGAATGTTCCATTGTTTTATCAGTGTTTCCTCTCTCCCTTTCCTTTATTCCCCCCTATCTATTCTCCCATGCTTTTGGCTTATTTTTTGTAATGTTTATTACTAAAATTTCTTGGGAGTTTTGGCTTGGTAACAGAATTATTTTCTGTTTTTTCCCCATGTTTACGTCCTCACCCTTGGGTGTTTAGGCATTTTGGTCTGCATCTACCATCTGATGTTCTACAGTTTCTTCTCTGGAAGCCTCTGTTTTGCATCAGATAGTGTTTAAATTGGTAACTGATTTCGGGTCATGTTTTCCAGTGCCTGGAGTCATGTTTCCGGTTTGTTTACACTTTTTGTTTAGGTTGACAACGGTTACTTCTGATAGTGATTACTTGTTTTCTGCTTAGTTCAGTTCATAGCAAGATACATTAATATTGTCCGTAAGTGTTACATTAATTTTTCGAAATGATTTAAAATTTTTGTCCACACTTGGGCTCTTCTTAAAAAAAAATTTCAAAAATTTTTTTCTTTTTGAATTATTTTTTCGTAATGTTATAATGGATTATTTTATTATGTATCTTTGTTTCAAGGTTTAGTGCGAGTACTATGCCTGTTTACTTTTTTCACAATGAAAGATTTATGTTCAAATTGTAATGGGAGGAAATCTTCCTCTGATTCTCATGATCTCTGTATTAATTGTAGTCAATGTACTTGCACTAACCCTTGTTCAGTGTGTATCAATTGAGATGACAACCGTTGGAGAAGTGTGTCACGGTATGTTGTTAGCGGGGAGAGGACCATGCCGGTCCTCTCTCCACAGGGTCACTCCAGTTTCTCACTCTCTTTTTCAGAGGAACAAGAACAGGGTGATGTTTCCATGATGTTGTCCAGAAGTGTGCTTCCGTCGTCACAATCAAATGAAGTTAGCGGCAAAAGTGCTCATGCAGATACATCAATTGCCTGGGAGTTCCCTAGTTGGATCGATGGCTTTGGCATCCGCTAACTCGCCCGGTGTCGCGACCATTCACCGAATGGCTCAGCACCCGGGTTCGTCCGCTGCAGTCCAGGAGGGAGATTGGGGTGTTGCGAGCACTATAAACATACCACGTGCACACCCAGTGACGACGGAACAGAGGATGGTACAGAGGAAGCCTGTTAGTCCGGTTCCTAGCTCGTCCAGGTCCATCCGGGCTGCGAGCGAGAGAGGCCCCTCTCTTGTACAACATCTGGTCCCAGATGTTGTAGTACATAACGTTCCTCAGTCGGAGCATACGTCCACTGCTCGGGATGCTCCGGTATATAGACAGTCTGGCGAGACTGCTCATACGGCTTCCTTATCCTTCCTCATCCTCACGGCAGCACACACGTCCGCATCTTGGCTACGTGACCAGTGATATCCAGCCAGCATCGCCGACCAGGGATTCCATGGCGACCAGGTCACACCATCCGGTAGCCAGGGATATGAGGCCTTCATCCTCTGGATGTTCGCATAAAAGAGGTATGCAGGAGTCAACGTCCAGGGAGCTTCCGGCGGCTAAATCCCGTAAGACCGCAGCTCCACAGGCCTCCATAACAGACGTGCTATCCCAGATAGCGCAGATCATCGCAGCATCCCAGCAACCAGCAGAAACTCTGTCGGAAAACGAATTATCAGACGAAGCTGGGTCGGTACGGTCCGCCGCTGGATCAGGTGCGGACGACCGAGATTTACAAGTGGTCCGACAGGATGGCGAAAGGGATTCGGAGGAATTGGATTTTTTCCTTTCCGAACAACATAAAATTGCCGTAGAGCTCATCCAGCATTACCTTCCTGATGTTGTTCCTACGGACCAAAATGCTGCGCAGCCGGATAGGAGGCTTATAGCGCCACTGGACACTGATTTCTTCAATCGGTTTAGGGACACCGTCCCTGAGTTTCCGTCACAGTCCAGAAATGTCTCACGGACATTTGAACTATTGAATGACGCTATAAGTAAACTTGGTTAACAAAACGGGCAGGTCAGCCTTCCTACCGGCAGCTGCTCTTCTTCTGCCTTTCATCAATCCAAGGAATAAATTTGAAATGGCAGGACAGAGCATTCAGAGACTTCCTCTGTGTCTAGACGACCAGGCCGAAGACCTTGAATTATCCATGCAGTCATCTATGTCGACGTTGGAAATGACAATATCGTCTAATAGAGCTATTTTAGACGCATTTTCGTATGCAGATCACCTTACCAGAGCGTTGTCATTACACCTTGAGGGACAAGAATTCCAGGATGTACAAACCTCCTTAAGAGTTCTGTCAAGGGCCATAGCATTCTCCACATATAACTCCGCCCTTTCAGTGGCAAATCTGGAGTTAGTTAGGTGTGACGGGGCCCTAGCTACATCCACGCGCGTGGATAGTAAGGTGAAAAACTCTCTCAGAGTCGCTCCGGTCTCCGGAGAGCTTCCCTTCGACGGCAAACTTTCAGCAATTTATGATCAATTAACTAAGAAAGCTTCAGACTCTCTGCTATTTAAATCCGCTTCCAAAAAGTCGGAGCCAGCGGAGAAGAGTAGGCCAGGCACTTCTGGGACGAATACGTCCAGTGGAAGTTCCTATAGAGGTTCGTACGCGTCCTCTAGGTCTTACTCCAGAGACTGTCAAAGTAGCGACTCAAATAGGGGCCGTAACACTGGCCAAAACTACCGGTCAGTGGGAGCGCGGTGACTCAGTAGGTAGAGGTGCAGGCTGCAAGCCGAGAGGTCCTCGGATCGAATCTCACCTGCAGCAACCGCGTTCTGTCCTTGGGCAAGACACTTCATCTTCACTGCCCGCATGGGGGCACGATGACGCCGTGTACTAAGGCGTACTGCATGTCGATGGTATGCATGTCTTCAACCAATCTAACCCTGCCTGTGCTGCAGTGCGGAATTACGATGTTGGGGAGCTGGCAGCTGCTCGTCGTTGCTCGGTGGTTCTCTCCGGGTACTCCGGCTTCCTCCACCCGTAAAACTGTCACGGTCATGCTTAGCCATTGTGCATAAATATGTGACCTTAAACATCAATAAATAAATAAATAACAACCGGTCAGACGCCCCTAGGCCCACGGGGCGAGGTGCGGGCCGTGGAGGACGTGGTTTCTCCACCCGCAAGCCTTGCAGATCCAAGAGGTGATAGTTTAAACCTCTGTCGCATTCCAGTGTACGGAAGACTGTTGAGTTTCTCAAACATTTGGGAATTAATTACGGAGGACCCTTGGGTTCGAGGGGTTCTATCGGAAGCACTGAAACTGTCCTTCAAAGGAAAACCTCTGTTAACTCGAAGTCCAAGATGGACTCAGCTTCCGTCAAATCAGCAGAAAAGAGCCTCGCTTCTATCAGAAGTCCAGTCTCTCTTAGTGAAGAACGCGATAGAGGTCGTAGAAAACCAGGAATCTCCAGGTTTCTACAGCCATCTTTTTCTGGTTCCGAAACCAGACGGCTCGTTCCATCCAGTCATAGATCTGAGCTGGATAAACAAGCTGATCGTAGCTCCAAAATTCTATATGGAGACCATTCGATCGGTCAGAGCGAGCTTTCGAGTGAACGACTATGCTGCGAGCATAGATCTCAAGGATGCGTACTTTCACGCCATGGAACATCCGGCGTTCAGAAAGTATCTTCGCTTTGCCGTCCTAGGAATTGTATATCAGTTCCGAGCGATGTGCTTCGTTCTGAATCTAGTGCCCTGGGCTTTCACTCGAATAATGAACTCGGTAATGACTCATTTCCGAGCTCATTCGTCTGCGGTAACGTCGGCCTACCTGGACGATATTCTTAAGAGGTACGGCAACAAGTTAACGCTTCAGAACAATGTGCAGAATCTGCTAAAATTGCTCCGACGTCTTGGTTTCATAGTAAACGAAGAGAAGTCGGATCTGGTGCTGTCCAAGTCGTTCACCCACCTGGGGATGAGCTTCGAGACGCACAACAATCTCGTTCGTCTTCCTTTAACCAGAGCGAAGTTAGTCAGTTGTTACGCTCGCTATTGTCTTCACTCAGACAAGGTTACAGTGAGAGAATTCATGAGACTGATAGGTCTGTGCGGAGCTGCCGTGGACCTCATTCCAATGGGGCGGCTACGCACTCGTCCTCTCCAAATCTTTCTGACTCAGAATTGGAGGGCGAAGACTCATTCGCTCGATACGGACATCCTCTTGTCAAATCAAGTGAAACAAGAGATTCAGACTTGGGCAGACATTCAGTGGTTAACTCAGGGAGTTCCACTGCAATTGCCGGATCCGAGTTTTACAATTATGACGGATGCCAGTCAAACAGGTTGGGGCGCGACACTGAGCCCATCGGATTTGAAGTGCCAGGGTCTTTGGTATACGCAGTATTTAAGAAAGCACATAAACATCAAAGAAATGATATCAATTTGGCTTGCGCTACATCATTGGATGGACGTTATTCAGAATGCACACGTGCAAATTCTATCCGACAATATGGTGGTAGCGTATATTCGGAATCAGGGAGGCACTCATTCCATTCCGTTGTTCAAGCTAATGGAAAGAATCCTTCTGTTTGTACTAGAACATCAGGTTCTCCTATCGGTCTGTCATATTCCGGGTCGTCTGAACGTATTAGCAGACTCCCTTTCACGGAGGGGTCGCCTGTTGCCGTCAGAATGGACTCTCAACAAACGAGTATTCAATCAGATTTGCTACCAATGGGAGCGGCCAATGATAGACTTATTTGCGACGCATCTGAACAATCAGTTGCAGACGTATGTGTCGCCTTTCCGAATCCTCGAGCGTTTGAAGTAGATGCTCTATCGATCTCGTGGGACGGAATAATAGGATATTCGTATCCTCCAGCGCCGTTGATTCAGCAGATATTGCTCAAGATAAAACAATCACAATGCAAGATTCTGTTGGTAGCATCTCTGTCTCCACAGAGACCGTGGATAAATCTACTCAGGTGTCTGTTGTGGGACATGCCACGGAAGCTTCCTCCACGGGAGGATCTTCTTTCACAGGGGAAATCGCGCACTCTCCATCACAACCCGCAAGGTCTCAACCTTCACGTATTTCCGTTGTGCGGTCCTTCCTGCACGGCAAGCATTTTACAGGACGAGCAGTGGATGCGATTTCTAACTGTAGGAGGACCTCCTCTTCACTAAATTATGCTGCTAAGTGGAAGGTCTTTCGTCAGTGGTGTGGGGATCATTCTGTAGATATTTATGATCCCTCCATTCCAGACATTGCAAATTTTCTGGTCTACTTGTTTGATGAGATCAAACTGCAGCCTGTCACCATTAAGGGTGATAGGTCTATGCTATCCGATACCTATGCACACCATGATAGCTTAATGATTGGATCTAATGTCTCTTTATCTAAATTAGTTAGAAACTTTTCAATAAATAGACCTAGAACCCTTAGATTAATTCCTAAGTGGAATTTAGCTTGAGTTCTTCTTAAGCTAAAAAATGCGCCATTTGAGCCTCTTGACACAGTGGACTTCAAATTCTTATCTTATAAGACAGCTTTTCTCTTAGCCTTCTCTTCTGCTAGAAGAGTTAGCGAGCTTCATGCACTATCTGTGGATGATTCTCACTATTGTAGCATCGGTAATACAATTTCCTTTACTACCAATGTTGGATTTTGGGCTAAGAATCAGGCTCCTAATAAGTATCCAGAACCTATTGTTATTAAGGCCCTTCTGTCTTCAGACGGGCGTAGGCCTTTACTCTGTCCTGTTAGAGCAATACGTATTTACAAACGAGGTCTGAGTTCATCAGAAAGGGACGTAAGCGTTTCTTTCTGTCGCTGATGCCTAATAGAAAGGACATTTTGGTCCATTCCATTGCTAGATGGATTCAATTAACTATCCGTAGTGCTTATGAAAAATTATCTTCTACTCAGCAGTCTGCGCTTAAGATTTCAGCTCATGAAGTAAGAGCTCTATCAACATCTTGGGCTTATGCTAATAGTGTTGCTATTACAGATTTAATGAAGGCTGCATATTGGTCTCAGCCCTCCACTTTCACAAATGTTTATCTTAGAAATATTGAGTCCATTACTGGAGACCTGCATTGTTTAGGTCCGTTATCAGTTGCTCAGAATATCGTCCACTAAACAGTTGCAACTATAGTTATGTAGGCTTTCTGTTCCGGCAGTGACTCTGTCCTGCTGCCCTCTTCACTCTGGGGTATTTGACCCTGGGCAAGGGGAAGGGGGGGGGAGTGTTCCCTTAGGTCACCTGCTTTATAGTGAAAAGCAAGGGAATACCTCCCCTGGAGTCAGTAATTCCGAGTGGGTACTGGGATGGTTTTAAAGTGTAAATCTAATGTTTACTCATACATGTAATATTTTTAAAGTGTAGCTCGGTGTGAAGCATTTGTATATGTCACGTGTCAAACGGGCATTAATATACAATCCTCGGACACTTTTAATGAGTATAAAGAGTCTCATTTCTCTGGACTTCCTTTATTTATTGGCTTACCTTTAAAAATAATTAGTATAAAGGGTTATACTGGATGTTAATAGAGATCATTGATGTTATTGTGCTCAATTACAGAATGGTGTTGTGTCTTTCTTCTTTGATAGGAATAAGAAAGATACATGTAAAGCCTATCTCTCATTTTCTCCTTGAGGGGATAATTCTGTCACATGTAATTGAGCCTATTGGATTTTCCTTTATGCCCTAGGCCCTCCAACCTTTTTACTATTCAGCTATGTCTGGGTCATTGGTACAGTATAAAAATGTTAAAAAATTTATAGTAATTTATATATTTTTTATACTTACCAATGACCCAGCCAGGGATGGCCCTCCCATGAGTTGGGAACTCATACCTCCCCGCTGAGTACATAATGCTTACCAGGCACTGGTTGTAAGAATGACATTTGGCGCCAATTTCGAGACCTCCTTGACACTGCGCATGTGCAGTGGAGTAAAAGTATGGAGGACCATATAGGACATCTAATTTTCGGTTTTTGATGCAAATTGGGGGATTGGGGCGGCAAAATTTGTGTTTGGCCCTAGAATTTAAGAGTTAGCACCAGCTAAGTCTGGGTCATTGTTAAGTATAAAAAATATATAAATTACTATAAATTTTTTAACTTTTCTGGAAATAAGAATTTTTTTGGATACTCTCAGATGTAAATCAAGAAGATGCTGAAGATGTAAAACTTTATATCTCCAAAGCCAGGGATGTGGAGAATCAGGTTCACAGTTGCATGAAGTTTTCCAGATTATCATTGAATGTTATTTGCAAATATTTTGTAATGATCTTTCTCAACTTATGAAATTCATTTTCTAGAATAATTCCAACCCATTTGTAAATGATGAGTACTAAATACTAAAAGACTAAACTTTGCTGTGTTGGTTATATGCACAGCAGTGTTAAGTTTATACATATCTGTCAGATGATTTGTGTTTTGAATGATTCGGGGTGGCGTCCAGAATGGATTTCAGGGTTTGACTCAAGATTTTGTGGAAAATTGTGGTGAAGAGTCCGAAAACATTTTTTATAAAAGAGACTTGAAGAAATGTTGGTGAAAGCTTGAAACATCTATCCTTGAATTATTTCCCCTTTGGGACAAATAATCAAACTGACCAAACTGAAAATTAAAGTGAAACTAGCAAAATGGTTGGCAAAGTAGTTATACATGTATGTGCATAAAACTTATCACAATAATAATGTTATGATGTACTCGGCGGTGGAGCTGAAATTTCATGATCAACTTTTGAAAAAGAATAATCGTTAGAGTCAACTTGAATTGTACTAGGTGACCCCTAGAAACAACTATTGTATAGAAAACAATGTTTTTGGTCATTAGTTCCTCAGACCGGACATTCTTTAGGCATGCGGATATGCTGCATACAGTCATTTTACCGATATCGAATCTTTACCAAATGCGGGTCACTTCAACTTTAATCACGTCGCAAAAATCGAAAGGTAACACAAAATAACAAAACTTTGAATCAAAAGTTTCATTAATATTTTACTCTTTAAATGATAAAGTTACAGTGTTATCTGGCATCTGCATATTATGTTATTTAGTTGGAAATCATTAGCACCCTGTCTAGTTTCCAAATTTCGTGTTTGGGAATTCCCCGTTCTATTTTTTTTCACTCTTTGACAACAGGGTCATTCCATCGGACCGAGACTTACTTTTCGACTGAAAGCATCGCCATTTCATTCACCTTTTAGCAGGAGGAAAAGTACATATTTATCTGCATTCTATTTTTCACAATGAATTTAGTTTTGCTTGCGTGTATTTTTACCTATTTCGAATCGGCAAAATCCACACTTGATCAATAAGAAATAACTCGAGATTGATTGTTTTTTCTGAACTTTTCTCGGTCAACTAAAACAAGTACTGCATAAATCAAAGAGACGGGAAGTGTATCTGGGTGACTCTGTGGAGTATGTTGTGTCAGTGTTTGCAACAGCTCTGTCAAACAGACAAATTACTTGGGGTGGGGTGGGTTGCAATGACAGAATTCCATAAGGTGAAGAATAATTGTGTAAATGGTGGAGTGAGAGGATAGGGTGGGGATTTGAGTGATTCTCAGGCTGCACAACCCCAAACTTTTTTGAATGTGATCAAGTTACCCTGCTATTACCTGTGCCATCACCTCTCCACTTGTGATCAAGGGAAGAGTTGGGAGGTCATAGGCAAAATGCCAGTTATCCAGATCACTGCCGTCAGGGTGGTGGAAGCAGTTTGTGGGGACTTTTTGTCATTTTTAGCTCAACTTGACAAAGTCAAGCTGAGCTATTGCCATCACTTCTCGTCCGTCGGCGTATGTACGTACGTACGTACGTTAGTACGTACGTCCACAATTTCCTTTGGCACACCTCACAGGTCGCATTTATGATCAGATTACTTTGAAACTTGGCATGCTTGTTTGGGGTGACCTCTAGATGGGAGCTATCGATTTTCTTCAATTTCCGTCAAAAAATGTTGCCGCGGCCAACATTCTTAGAACTTAGTTTAGTCAAACCACAATATTTCCCTTTGGCACACCCTACAGGGCACATTTTTGATTTGATTGCTTTGAAACCTGGTATGCTTATTTAGGGTGACCTCTAGATGGGAGCTATCGATTTTCTTCAATTTCCGGCAAAAAATGTTGCCATGGTCAACGTTCGTAGAACTTAGTTTAGTCAGACCTCAATATTTCCCTTTGGCACACCCTACAGGGCACATTTATGATCAAATTGCTTTCAAACCTGGTATGCTTGTTTGGGGAGACCTCTAGATGGGTGCTATCGATTTTCTTCAATTTCTGTCAAAAAATGTTGCTGCGGCCAACGTTCTTAGAACTTAGTTTAGTCAGAAGACTCAATATTTCCCTTTGTAACACCCTACAGGGTACATTTATGATCGGATTGCTTTGAAACCTGCCATGCTTGTTTGGGGTGACCTCTAGATGGGAGCTATCGATTTTCTTCCATTTCCGCTAAAAATGTTGCCACGGCCAACATTCTTAGAATTGAGTCTAGTCAGACCACAATATTTCCCTTTTATACACCCTACAGGGCACATTTATGATCAGATTGCTTTGAAACCTGGCATGCTTGTTTGGGGCGGCCTCTAGATGGGAGCTATCGATTTTCTTCGGTTTCTGTCAAAAAATGTTGCCACTGGCAAAAAAAATGACATTGGTACCAATGATCTTCAATTTTGCCGTTTCATTTGTAACTTACCAAGTTCAAGTTTGTCAAGTTGAGCTACAGTGTCATTGACACTTTCATTTCTTTTTGGGTGGTGTCTGGAGGAATAACATTGTTTCCTGCCCCCCCCCCCCACCCCTTCCACAAAGAGAAAAGAGAGAGAGAGAGAGAGAGAGAGAGAGAGAGAGCGGCCATTGTACAAAAATTAAATTACATGTTTCCTGACCCAGGGATTCCATCAGCGGGGCGGGGGGGAGGGGGGGGGCCTTTTAGGGCATCTTTCCCCTAAATTCAATTTACTGCATCATTTTATTTGTTCTCACTGCTGTAGATGAGTTGGCAATGGTTCTACTTCTTTGCTGCCTGCCTGTTCAGGCAGCCAGCAATGATGTAGAACCATTGCCAACTCATCTACAGCTATATAGATAATTTTGATCTTTAGGATTTCAAAAATGTACTTGTAGTGTCCCCCCCTGTCCTTGCCTTAGCTGAGGCTCCAAGGAGTTAAGTGAGGCATCAAGGAGACATAATTACATTAACAGGTTTCACCCACTGCACTCTGATGTCGATAATTCTCACTTTTTATGCAGGATCATCTCCCCTGTGTTGGGAAAAAATCATCAATCTTGTGATTTCATGATCAGGGATTGCTGAAAGTGCTGGAGGTGAAAACAGTGAGGGGAACAAAAGTTTGCTTGAAGTCAAGTACCAGTAATTATGGCACATGTACATTTCTTGTGAGTTCACTTCAAATTATGCCATGGCTGCTTAGCAGCAGCCATGACATAATTTGACAATAAACTTGAGAAACAATGAAGCTTGGGGAAAATTATTTGCATGGAACAAGAAATCAGAAAGTGGGCCTACAGAAGGGTGGGTGGGGTCACTAACTGGGGTGGTTGGATAGGGTGCGGTGGAGTGATGTAGGTGCAAAGAGTTAACAGTTTCACTCCTGGAGATTTTGAGGGGTTTATTCCATCCACATACAAAATTACTGTTAGGGAAAGTTCCTAAGATGTGAAAAGGGGTGAGCTAATTAAAATTTGAAATCTGCTACCACGCGGCAGCAGATTTCGAATTTTAAATTACTCATCCCTTTGCTATCACAATCTAGAAAAATATTAGTTGAATGGTCACCATATGTGGAGTTTGAAGCATGCCTCAACATATGAGTGGCTCGTTGATACCACCACCCTGTGTATACAGGTGTTCAGAGATAGAAGGCTTCAGGGACTAGGAACCAGGGGAGGAGGTGGGGGGCACGTGCCACTCCAACTTTCCTCCATGGGTATATGTATGGGCAATATGAATAAATATGTACTAAGGATAGATTTTATGCAAAATATTTTGTTCATAAAAGATTATTATAATTTCCTGGAGAATGCCTTAAGGCATTCTCCAGGAAATTGTAATAATATAATATTTATGAACAAAGTTGTGGGTTTTAACCACGTATAACGTATGTAGTATTGGAGGGAAAAGCCACTATTGTGGTGAATTCCAGCTGTATTGATATGTGCTAATGCCCTCCCAAATCCAATATGCTTTCTACGTCCCTGGAAGGCATGTCAAGTTGATCAAAAGCCCAAATTCTCTTTTACACACACCATGTCTATGCCTGGGTAAACCATATTCATCCTTCCAAGCACAGCCCATGCAAATGTTTCCATTGCCAAGTTGGACCAGCAGGTCGTAGAAGCCTATTCGACTTGGAAGAGCCTTTTATTGATTAAGAGTATGCCTATATTGGTCCAAATTCCTGCAGAATGCCTTGTGGCATTCTCCAGGAATTTTGTAGCAATATTACAATATTAGATATATTTTTTCATAGCTAAAGTGTGAACGGTATTTGTAAATGTTTATTTACTTGTTACTTATTATTTCAACTAGATAATCATGGATGAAAGTTGATGATGCACCTCCCCCCCCCCCCCCCCCCCCCCCCCCACACGGGTCACCGGGGCTCATCGACACATAATATTCAGAATAAGCAAGCAGATGTGTCACCTGTTGCACCAGAAACGAAATATTTAATGTGCTAATCCGTTCCCAGTGGTTAGTACTGGTTACACGAATATTTAGTCCTTGGAACGTCAGTAACGCTCATTGTTGTCACCTAATTTCGTTTTAAAACACCCCCAAGTTGAAATCCATGTTATCCAACGCACGGAAGAGAAAACTGGCCAACGATTTCACTCAGTATGTGAAAGAACATAACCGTGTTTCAAACTATGGCATTTAAAACAAAAAAATCCAGCAATTAAGTTTAATTTACGAAAAGATTTGTGGTGATTCGATTATCATAAATTGGTTCGAAAATGGTAAAATGGGTAGGTCCAACGATTTCCTTATCCATAAAATATAACATTCAGAATAATTTCCATTTTTTATCGCATGATTTGGGATACTTTTCTGAATTGAAACAGCATAGAAAAGTTATTGGTGGAGAACATTTTCAAAATGAAATCGGATATGGTCTGAAAGTGGTTCGATATCAGTAAAATGACTGTACCTACTGCCTTCAGGGAAAAATGTAGACTTTTGACCATCTCATGCCCAAACCTGAGCCTAGGCTCAGGTTTGTACCTGAGGTGGTCAAGAGTCTAATAATAGCTGCTTTGACATTTAAGAACGGAATTGACCTCCCTGGCAAACTGAGAAGAGCAATTATTTGCACTCTCATAATTTCAAGAACGCCAGACCTGGTGTCATGTGTTGTACCTTTATACTTCTTTCCCACATCAATTACAATGTATTTTTATATTTTACAGCCTCTGACGCTTCTTAAAAGCATGATGGGGAGTAGAGTAATAACTAATAATTCATCAGTAAAGGAGTGATGAAAACCTATCGTTGTCGACTTTGAAATTGCAGTCAAGTATGAGTGTTTAGAGTTGACTTCACGATTAATCATGGCAGGTGTGGGGGGAGGGGAGGGGGAGCTGGGCAGGACTAGCAACACAAGTAAAACACTGAATTGAGATAAAAGCCACCAGTCATTTATAGATAACATTTGAGGGCCCTATGAACAAACACAGTTTATTATTATGTATCATTTACCCAGGAATTTGAAGAAATGATGAATTGCATTCTAAATTCAGACAGTTTTCACATCCTGGGATATTCCCAGCACTTGGACTGCAATAACCGTTTACCTGATGAATTGGCTGCATCATCCCGCATAATTTACAAATTGAGCAGTTGAAAAAAGTTTTTAAAAAATTTCAACAAAATCATATCATGTGATCCCTCATTTGAATGAGCTTGAGGAGTCAGTTGATATGATTTCGTTGAAATTTTTTGAAGCATTGGAAGACAATAATTAAAATACCAAATTTTGATATTGTGTGTGTTGGGTAAGGTTAACCTTTTACCTGACATGAAAAGCTGATGACACTTGCACAAAAAAATAATTGAATAGCTAATGTTTTTCATTTTTTGTCTCAAAAACATAGGTTATGACCCCTAGTTGGAACGAGCTCGATGAGCTGGTTCAAATGAGGGGTCATAACTTATGTTTTTGAGTCAAGAAATGAAAAAAATTATGAAAGTTAATTTGCGATTTTTGAGAATAGCGCTGGCCGGTTTTGGCCGTTACGTTGGGTAAAGGGTTAAAGTCTATTTATGACTATTTTGCAGGACTCTTACATGATGTTCGATGCACCATTCAGTGCTGATGACACAATACTGAGACCGTTGGACTCCCAGCCAGGACTTCGAAGATTATATCCACAAAACTGCGATCACAAACGGGAACTGAAGAAACTCAACCACTCCATTCTAGTCAACTTCCTGGATTTGATTGACATTATGATCAAAGCACCCGATTCACCAAAACGACAAGAAAAACTTGATGATCTTCAGTTGCTTTTCATCAACATGCATCACCTGATCAATGAGTTTCGACCACATCAAGCAAGGGAGACTCTCCGTGTCATGATGGAAAGACAGATGAAACAGAGACTGGAAATAGCAGAAAAGTTTGAGAAACATTTGGATAAAGTGAAGGAATTACTGCAGACTTGTATTGGTTCACTTCCTGAAGATGGTTATCAAGATTCCAAAGTACTTGTTAAAAGTGAGCTGTTGACACAGGAGTCATTGGCTACAATTAAAACAGAACCTGAGTCAAGTGCATGTGACACCCTTGACAAAATGATGTGTGACATCATAGATGGCATGACTTAATAGCATACAGTGGAGAGATGAACACTCATGGAGGGGAGTTTTCAATCGGCAACTTAAATGTTTTATGAAAGAGCACAAAGTTTCAGCTAATGGACCTCCAGGTTTATCTCAGAGGTTCTCATTTCATTAGATGAAATTTTCCTTGTGCTACTTGTTTTTTTTCATTGGATTTTAAAATTAGTTTCCGGAAGAAACTATTCTCTCAAGGTGTTTTTAACAGAGTTTCCACTGGGAAATGGGAAAATAATATTGAGACCCATCCGTGATGATGGGTCTCAATATTATTTGGCATGACTTAATAGCATACAGTGGAGAGCTGAACACTCATGGAGGGGAGTTTTCAATCGGCAACTTAAATGTTTTATGAAAGAGCACAAAGTTTCAGCTAATGGACCTCCAGGTTTATCTCAGAGGTTCTCATTTCATTAGATGAAATTTTCCTTGTGCTACTTGTTTTTTTTCATTGGATTTTAAAATTAGTTTCCGGAACAAACTATTCTCTCAAGGTGTTTTTAACAGAGTTTCCACTGGGAAATGGGAAAATAATATTGAGACCCATCCGTGATGAAACTCATGATTTGAGAAAACAAAAACATCTTCACACACAGCATTATGATCTTCCGTGCAAACATTTTTCGCTCCTCATTTCTATCTGTACAAATTAGAAATTAAGGCTACCTGAAAAATGGCTACCTTAACTTTTTTCAGATGACCCATTCTGTCATTTTAACTACTGTTTATAATAGGGCAGATGCAGAGGTGAAAAAGTTTTTTTTCATTAAGCCAACATGCTGTGCTGTAATACACAATTGGAAAGGGCTTAGGCAGCCCTTTCAAACTGTGTGTTCAGGCCTGGAAATAACCTAACATTTGTTGAGGTTACATGATGCTTACATCAATTGCTAAATATACAACCGAAGTACAGAATACGACAAAATAATACAAAACTAAATTCCTAATCCTGCATGTTTGCCATTCAAACTTTACACTAATTCAGGATTAACTCTACTCAAAGGTTGCTCATCGCATCCACATATGAATAGAATGGCATGTCATTTGCATTTTAACAAAATTTCTGCCAAAATAAATAGCAAAGATTAACACACAACCTCACCAAAGCAAGATCGCTCATTAACCCTCTGCACTCTGATGTCAAAATGGCAATTTTTTCAGCAGCAAATATTTCCCATAATGTAGTTTGATATTTAACCAAATATACCTTGTTTGACAGCGCCACGAGCTCTGTCAAACAAAATATAATTGGTTAAAATCATGGTTAAACTAGAGAAAAACAGAGTGATTGGAGAAAATTCTGTTGCACTAACAGTGTTCTAAGGGTTAATTGTTGCAGTTTTCCTTGGGGAAAATTCAGTTATGATGTAAACAGCATGGAAGGCTTAGAAAAAGTAAAGAAGGCAGAAAAGCATCCCAATGCTTTTGTTGTGTTATGTTACAGTTGCGGTGGACTGGTCGTAATCCATGCGTGGGCAATGTTGTCCACTCATGTGTTTACTGGGTAATAAAAATTATCACCAGCAAAATTTTAATTAATGAAGCACTGGGATGGACCTGGGTTGTACCCAGTGTTTCCCTAATTAGATTTTCAGTGGTTATTCCTATAATTGGTGTTTGGAATCTAATATTACTGCCTCCGTGGAAATAATGTCCATTCGAAGAAAGTGACCAGTCCACGGTGACTGTACTGTATGTTATATAGTGGAATCTCCTAATGGGTTATGGCACAAGCTTTTTTATTTTCAGGCGTGTGTATTACATTACAGTATTTCAGCGTTAATGCTGAAAGTTTTATCAAACACAAGAGATCATGGTTCTGGAAGAGTTATTTATTTATTTATTGGGATTTAATGACTTTTGACTGCCAGAGTTACGTGTCGTTTTACATGTGGAAGAAGCCTGAATACCCAGTGAACCACTGAACAATGGCGAGCAACTGCCAGACTCCCCAGTGCACTAACTCTACAAGTAGGGATAGCATTAGTTGAAGGCATATGCATCGTCAACTTAAAGTATGCCTAAGTTCACAGCCACTGTGGGTCGTCGGGTCTAAGTATCTTGCCCAAGAATACAATGCAGTCACTGCTGATCAGGAATGAACTGTGGACCTTTCATTTGAAGGTTCTCCCTGTGAGAAGCCATAAAGTGAGGCAGTGCTTGTTTTCTGTGGTAAACAAACTCAGTTTTACTGTTAACAGAGGACTCAGTCACCAATACCTGGGGTGGAAGTTCTGTAAAATGTGCAACATGGATACAAATGATTGGCGTGACCTTATTTTATATCCCTGTTTCAGTCACTTTAGCATTTCAAAGCCTTGTTGTACTCAAGACAAGGGATGAAATGCTATTTTGAAGATTATGAGGCTTAAAACATACAACAAACCAAGTATATGGACTTTTGATGGCAAAGAAATAATTACAAAAATAAAAAACTGCCCTCCCACATGCAGTTTTACAAAAAAATGGCCGGAGAAACAGATCTACTTTGTGGGGCCTTAACCCTTTACCCAACGTAACGGCCAAAACCGGCAGCGCTATTCTAAAAAAATTGCCAGTTAGTTTTCATTATTTTTTCATTTTTTGTCTCAAAAACATCGGTTATGACCCCTCATTGGAGCTCATCGAGTTTGTTTCAATGAGGGGTCATAACCTATGTTTTTGAGACAAAAAATAAAAAAAATTAGTCATTAAAGAATTTTTTTGCAAGTGACGTCTGCTTTTCATGTTAGGTAAAGGGTTATCACCAAAAAGTAAATAAATAGTTTGAAGTTCAATGCTCTAATGCATTGAGCCACGACGCTCCTCAGGAAGAGGTAACAAGTGAACGCCAAGAGCACTTTCAATAACCTTCCTTGCTACTGGTATTTTTCTGTGGTTTAGTAATCTGGTTTACCAGGGGTACCTCAGTTCGAATCCCACCTGCGTTGTGTCCTTGGGCAAGACACTTCACCCCCATTGCCCACGTGGGGACAACGGTGACGTTGGGTACAGTACTAAGGCGTACTGCACGTCGATGGTGCACTGTCTTCAACCAATGCTAACCCTGCTTGTGTGGAGTTAGTACGTTGGGGAGCTGACAGTTGCTCGCCATTGCTCGGTGGTTCTCTCTGGGTACTCTGGCTTCCTCCACCCGTAAAACTGTCGAGGTCATGATTAGCCATTGTGCAGAAATATGTGACCTTAAACATCAATAAATAAATAAATACCAGGGGTAACTGCATTGTGTCCATGGGCAAGGCACTTACCGGTAATTCTGATTGCCCATGTGTGGGCATGGAGGTGCCATATCTGAAACAATGCACTAAAGCACACTGCGTGTCGGTGGCGCACTTGTCTTCAACCAATGCTAACCCTGCTTGTGCAGAGTTAGTACATTGGGGAGTCTGACAGCTGCTTGCTGCTACTCGTTGGTTCTCTCTGGGTACTCCTGCTTCCTCCATCTTTAAAACTGTCCGACATGAGGTGACCCTGGCTGTAGAAAGTGTCACTAAACCGCTATAAATAAATAAGTAGTAATCTGGTTGCCCTATTTGTTTTCAGGCACACAGTAGTGAATGAGATGATCATGAGCCCAGTTTGCGCAGGGCAGTTTCATCAGTCTGAAACATCATTTCCTGACACATGAGATTATTATTATCCTCAAGTGGTGGAATGGGGAAAGCAAACCTTTAGGGAAAGATAATTGATCCACATACGAGGCTTGCCTTGTATCAGGGTCAGATATCTTTCCCTGAAGCTGTGATATACCCACCCATCCTATCCCACTTGAGGATAATTTTTCTCCCACCACACCGTTCATGATGTCACTGATTCCAAAATACTGCTCATGCAATGAAAATTTACTGTTCTACTATTTCATCGCAGAGAAAAATAAAATGCATATTCAAAAAAAAAAAATGTTCCATGTGTATCAAAGGTTTCTACTAAGAAAATTAGCTGTAGCTCCTGACTAGGAAAGGTTAATACTTTGACATTCTGGCGACATCATGTTTATAATTATTAATTTTGATAATGCTAGGTAGCATGTGATGGAAAAAAAATCATCCTGGAATATCGTGGGGTTGGGAGCTGTATCAACTGAAACAAAGTGGTGGGATGTTATGTTTGTGACGAGCACTAAACATTCAAATGAGGATAGTCACATGAGTGGGGAAGATAGATCTGTTTCACCCAGGTATCTCACACAGGACACAGTCATGTATCTCAATAGGCAGGTGGCACGAGAAAACAAAATCTTACTTTTTTAGTAGAATGCTGACAGCTGTGGCCATACAACATTGTGACCTTCATGGGATGAACATCAAAAATGAAATGTTGATTATTGGATGCGATCGTATCAAATATGTCAAGGCCGGCATACTTCATATTTTGTGCTAATCACATCCAATAATATACAATTATTGACTTTCCTTGAGGCTGATAGAAGGAATTATCAACCCAAGAAGAGTAATATCCACAGAGGCCATAGGCCCCAGTGAATACTACTTTTCAAGGGTTGATAATTACTTGTATCAGCCTCAAGGAAAGTCAGTTATTGTTTTATTATTATGACTTATGACAGAAAAAAAGTTTGCAAAGTCCTTACTTTATTACATAATTTTTGAAGAAAACCCAGCATATTCATATGAAACAAAATAAATATAATTTCAACATACATGTATACAAATAAGATGCAGTGTGCATGAACTTATTTGTTCATGTTGTAGTTAATTGTTCTATTTAAACAGTTCCTAAACATTCGAACAGGGAAATTAAAGGAAGGAACAATTTGGAAATAACATTTCTATTTTTATTGCAAACTGGTATTTGGAATCATCATATCAACCTACCCAAGCTGCAGTTAACACTAGTAGTCCTGTCACGAACTGTGCGCTTATCTAGGCTTAATTGCACGTAGGAATTGCGCGCAATTGCCATATTGAATGGCATCCAAAGCATGGCAGGTTCTCCTGGTTTCTCATAGCAAGCACAGGCAATGTTTCTGCCAATGGACCTCCGGGTTACCCGGAGGTCCATTGGCTGAAACATTGCTTGTACACAGGCCATATTTACAGAATTTGGTAGCCTTACTATGGCCATAACGCGTAGATTAACGTGCAGATCAATGTGCTGTGTGTGCGCATTTCATAACAGGACTTCTAGTTTTAACTGTATTTATAGACAACAATAACAGAGTGGTGAAATATCTACTTGTTTGCGATAAAAATAGAATAGATCAGCAATGCTGGAGTATAGCAACACTTCTGACTAGTGTTTTAGCCAATTAAATTACCAAATGTTTTTCGGTCCTATAATAATTATTACTATCAAAATGGCTCAACTCAAGACATTTCATGCACCACCAAAGCTACATGTAAGTGTATAGAGATTGATCCTTCTATTGTGGCAAAGCTGTAAGGTACAATCTTGACTGAGGAAAACTTTGTTCTGGGAAATAAGGTTGTTGAGGGGACCATCAGCCTTCCTAGTTGAAACCCTGGAATTAGTACTAATCCACTCTCCACACAGTGTATGTTATTATTAGTTAGTATTTCATTTCAATCATTCATTTCAACCTCTTTGTTCTACCTTCACAATAAACAATATACATCTATCTTGCCTTTGAATATCATTGAAAATATAGAAAGTGTATATCTTCCCCCCCCACCCCCATGTCGAACCCCTGCACCACCACCACCCCTTCCCACTGTTCAACAAGGTCAGCACTAGCAATAGAGTTACAATTGGTGATTTTCAGTCCTTTGATTACAAAAATGGTTTCTCTTTTGATCAGATTTGCAACACCAGGCCTGTCATTTTGAAAATCAAAAATCACAGTTAAGTGCAAGTCTTAAAAAAAGCAGCCTGTCATGGGCTTTGACATGCTCAAAAGGCATGTTTGATAGGCACCAATTCACTTGTGCCTCACATAATAGCTAGCACAATTTCTCGAAACTGGATATGAGTCTGTATATATGATCAAAACTTAACCTTGAAATTTCTCCTCCGCCACATCCCACCCTAAGAAAAAAATCTCACCTCATGGTGATGAATAACTCCATAAAATTTCACAGGATTATAAAAACATGTTCAATTTCATTCATTTATTATTTATTGGTTTTTAAGGTCATATCTGCACAGTGGCTAATCATGACTACAACATGGATTTAATGTCAAATCCGACCAATCCTTCACTACACTTGTGTTGTTTTAGAGGACTTCTACCCCAGGCACTGGTGACCTGATCCTATTTTACCAGTAAAACAGAGCTTGTTTACCACAGTTATTGGTGTTTAAGGTCACATATTTCTGCACAATGGCTAATCATGACCACGACAGTTTTACGGGTGGAGAAAGATGGAGAGAACTACCAAGCAATGATGAGCAGCTGGCAGCTCTCCAACATACTAACTCTACACAAGCAAGGTTAGCACTGGTTGAAGACAGGTGCACCATTGACATGCAGTACGCCTTAGTACACAATGCCATCGTGCCCCCACATGGGCAATGGAGTGAAGCATCTTACCCAAGGACACAATGCGGTTGTGTCCTTGGGTAAGACACAACCGCATCGTGTCTTACCCAAGGACCTCTCGGCTTGCAGCCTGCACCTCCACCAGCTGAGCCACATGCCCCCGATAAGACCAAAAGCTGACATCATTTTCTGGAAAGCTCTCACTGAGAGCTTTCCAGAAAAAGATGTCAAATTCTGATCTTATCAGTGCAGGAGCAGCAGTATACTTAGTTTATTGTGGGTTATGCTACAACTTATTTTGACTTGTACTGTAGCATACAAATACCAAACCATTTCAGTTCGACTATTACCTGTTGTAAATAGGGTATAGAATAAACTTCTGTTAAGTGAATAAAAAAACATATAATCTGTCACGAATTACCGTAACATCCACCAAATTACTCACATTTACAGACATTTTTGGCCTCTGTATATCCAGTAATTGCATTAATTTTAATCTATTGTTTGAGAGAGCTTATCGTATACTCCTGTCAATTGAATATTCCCTGTCAGTGTCTATTCACTCAATAGGGTTCCACTGTTTTGATTTGGAGCCACTGTCACAGTGGGAACCATGAGAAGTGAAGCAGTGCTTGTTTACTTGGTAAACAAGCTCTGTGATACTAGTATTTATTTATTTACTGGTGTTTAAGGTAACATATTTGTGCACAGTGGTGAAGTGTGACTGCAACATGGCTATAAAGTCAAGTCCCGACAATACTTTATACCAATGTTGCCCATTTTAGAGGACTTCCACTACCAGGTCCTATTTTACCAGTAAAGCACTGTTCTCTTCCTGGGGTTCCCAAAGAGGGTTTTTTTTTGTAAAATAGGAGCTGGTTACCAATGCATGTAATCCATGTTGTGGTCATGATTAGCCATTGTGCAGAAATATGTAACCTAAAACACCAATAAATAAATAAATAAATAAAAAAATAACAATGCTCAATGTACAGTACTATGAGCACAAAAATGGACAGAGAATCCCGACCAAAGTTATCTTTGTGCTTTTCTCCACACAGCACTATAGAATATCACCCATTGAAAAAGTTCTACATGACCAATGAATTTGAAGTGCTACTTTCATCCTTTTTTTTCATTACTTGGTCTTGATTTTGCATTATTCTTTTTATGAATTCTTGACCACAGACCATATGTGTAAGTGTGTCTTGAACTGATAGAGAAAAATACCACTTTTGTGATCACTGTAATGTATATGCATCACATTATAATAAGATTGCATTCTGGACAGAAAGACAGTTCATTATAACTGTTATCATCATGTGCAAAATCAAACAGCTTTAATAGTTCATAAAACCCACAAATAACTAGAGGTTATTACTTGCTTAGTTTCTTTTAGGCCAAGATATCAGCCTGAGGTAACTTCATATCAGGTTTAGACCGAAGCTCAAGGGCCAATGATAAGTTACCAGGGGCGGATATGGGCTGATATGAAACAAACCAAGTAACAATATCTTGATTTATTAAACCAGAACAAATTATTTATTTATTTATTGGTGTTTAAGGTCACATATTTTTGCACAGTGGCTAATCATGACCACAACATGAGTATCATCAACTCAAGACTAGGGTGAGAGTTAATAAGCCATGTTGCCCATTTTTGAGAGGGTTTGCACCTCCCAAGCATTGGTGACTGGGTCCTATTTTTCCAGGTTTCTGACAGTGTTATAATTTCTCATTCTTTTCACAAAGTTCAACGTTTCCTCTTCTCTTAGTTAGCTACTTCAACATCTTGGCTTCCCCAATGGGGAAGCCACAAGTTTGGATAGCAGAACTACCTCTTCCTCCCACATGAAGGAACCAGCATTTACAACTTTGAATTTTAGTTTTTGATGAATTTTCAGTACAACTCGCTTCTTTCTCCTCTTCATCCATCTAATTATTACTTATTACCATCTTTAATTCCTTATTATACAAAACTCTCCATCAAACTATTCCACCATGCCTGGTAACACTAATTAACCTGATCACGTACGATGAATAACTGTGAACAGTTCGATGTAAACAAATTTGTTGGACCTGGTGATGCCTCAGGGGGGACAACTCTAGCTGGGTCCACATCAGCTGAGATCGGCATCATATCTGTTTGAAGCTATATCAGCCGCATTTGATAAATCTAGAACCACCGATCAGAATCTTTTGATATTTGTTATATCGCATCCATGGGGAGGGTGGCAGATTATATACTCGGATACAAAAGTAAGCTCCTCGATTCATGTTTGGGCTCCATACAGGAGCCTAAATCTTAACTTGGTGCAATATCAGAAATATTCTTTAAAGAATTCTATTCTCCAAAACCATCCATCAGAATCTTTTGATTTTGACAAGCATACCAGGTTTCAAAGCAATCCGATGATAAATGTGTCCAGTAGGGTGAGCCAAAAGGAAATATTGAGGCCTGACTAAACTAAGTTCAAAGGTTGCTGCCAGCAGCAACATTTTTTGATGGAAATGGACGAAGATAGATAGCTCCCATCTGGCGGTAACCCCAAACAAGCACGTTTCAAAGTGATCTGATCATAAATGCGACCTGTGTGGTGTGCCAAAGGCAACTGTGGACATATGTATGCTGACAGGTGATAAGTGACAGTAATAGCTCAGCTTGACTTCGTCAAGTTGAGCTAAAAATCTTCTTCAGATCCCATTGTCAAAATCTTTAGATATTTGGAACACAGCATCCTTAGGAAGGTGCAATATTCCCCATATTGCACTATTTCCATTGTGCTCTTAGCTGAAATTCAGGCTCCCTATGGGAGCCTGAATTTTAACTCTGTGCAACATGGGGAATATTCTTTAAAAATCTTCTTTTCCAGTGCAACCAGTCAGAATCTATTGTTATTTGGTATACAGCATCCTTACAGGGTCAGATTCAAGTTTGTTTAAATCCAGTCCCTTGATTATTATTTGGGCTCCATATGGGAGCACAAATGTTAACTTAATGCAATATGAGGAATTTTTTTTTTTAGAAATCTTCAGATCCAGATCAGAATCTTTGGATATTTGATATACAGCATCCTCAGAGAGATCAAATACAAGTTTGTTCAAATATAGTCTCTGGGTTGATATTTGCGCCACTCCCCCCTCCCCTCCCCCCCCCCCCCCCCCCCCCCCCCCATGAGAGCCTGAAATTTAACTTAGTGCAATATGGAGAATTATTTATTTATTTGTGTTTAAGGACACATATTTCTGCACAATGACTAATCATGACCACAACAGTTTTACGGGTGGAGGAAGCCGGAGTACCCAGAGAGAACCACTGAGCAATGGTGAGCAACTGTCAGCTCCCCAACACACTAACACCACACAAGCAGGGTTAGCATTGGTTGAAGACAAGTGCACCAATGGGAAATATTCTTTAAAAATTTCCATCTCCAGAGCAACCTGTCAGAATCTTTTATTTGGTATACAGCATCCTTACAGGGTCAGATTCAAGTTTGTTCAAATCAAGTCCCTCGATCATTATTTGGGCTCCATATGGGAGCACAACTTTTAACATAATGCAATATGAGGAATAATCTTTACAAATTTTCTTCAGATCCAGATCAGAATCTTTTGATATACAGCATCCTCAGAGAGATCAAATCCAAGTGTGTTCAAGTCAAGTCCCTAGGTTGATATTAGGGAGCCTGAAATTTAACTTAGTGCAATATGGGGAATATTTTCCCCCAGAACCAGCAGACTGTTTTGTTATTTCATATACAACAACCTTAGGGAGGTTAGATTCAAATTGATTCAATCCAAGCTCCTGGGTTAATTTAGTATTTGGTCCCCCTATGGTGCAAAAGAGGAATTTCTTTAAAATCGTCCTGGGAACCACCATTCAGAATGTTTTGATATTTGGTGTATAATACCCTAGACAGGTTTATATTCAAGTTTATTCAAATCAAGTCCCTGAATTCATATTTGAGACATCTTGGGGGACATGAGATTCAAGTCCCTAGGTTGATATTGGGCGCCTGAGCTTTGCATTACTGAAAATCAAGGCAATTAAATCCACAAAGGGCAATGACTCTCTTAATTTTCAGTGAGTAGTGTTGGTTATCAAACTTGTTCAAGACATTATTAATATGGAGCAGCACACCAAAGATTATTGAAATCTGAGAACTATTGTTATCATATTAAGGAGTTCCAGAAGGACATAGAGAAGGATAAAGCTTTTCACCAAATCCTTTCCCTGCAGGAGGATAATGAGTTAACTTAGCAGTACAGTGGAACCCTGTTAATTGAATAGCCACTTTGCCAATGGAAATTATTCAATTAACAGGAGTATTCAATTAACAGGTATCGTGTCACTTTTCTGTATGCTAGAGATAAACTTAGCTTTTATTGTATTATATATTGCTGGACAGAGCTCCAAACAGGATATAATAGATTAAAAGCCTGCAATGAATGTACTTTGAGGCCAAATAGGTCTATAAACAAAGAAAAACTGGGGAGAGTCACAGTAATTTCTCGACAGGTTACAAGATTTTTTATTCAATTAATAAGCGTTTACCCTATAACCTCTATTCAATTAACAGGTCAAATTTGTACTGGAGGTATGGTAAATGGTTTTGTGTTGGAAATTATAAATTCAATTAACAGGGTTATTCATTTAAGAGATATCCAGTTAAGTCAGTTCCACTAAAATAACCAAAAAGATGTGTAGGAATTGTAAGCTGTCAATGAATGTGCAGTTTTAATACAGTTACCACAGATGGTGATAAAACTGTTTATTTTTCACATTTTCTCCAGAATGGAGGAGAAAAATATTTTTCTGTACTACCCATATCCATTTGAACTAAATACTTCACAAGCTGATACTGGCTGGCTATCAGTTTCCAGACACTTTGGCCCATGAATATTTTGTCTCAAGATACTTGTGTTTTGCCTGATTTTGGATGAATAATAATCATATATCTTTTGATCCTTGTGTCACCCCGTCATCAGGCTGCTAACTAGACACCTGTCCTTGCAGGTAATCCCGGCAAGGATGGTAACTATCTTCCGACAAACTAGCATCTCTCACATCTATTGTTCAAGATAATTGTAAAAATCAACATGCAGTCTGAAATGGAAGGTACAGTACAGTCACTGTGGACTGGTCGTAATCCATGTGTGGGCAGTGATGTCCACGTATGCATTTACCAGGTAATACAAATTATCATCAGTAAAATTTTAATTAATGAAGCACCGGGTTGTACTCGGTGCTTCATTAATTAAATTTTTGATGATCATTCCTATAATTGGTGTTTGTAATGTAATATTGCATCCGTGGAAATATTACCCTCCTGCGGAAAGTGACTAGTCCACGATGGTTGTACTGTAAAACAACCTACTTGCACAGAAGTAAACGTAACCTTTATGACTAACCAAGCTGGGAAGTGAGAATTTTCAAAGTTTTACCATACTGTTAGCAAAAAGACAAAACTTGCAAACTCAATGGGCTATTCTAATGTGGGGTTATAAGCTTTGTCGTTTAGGAAGAAAATGACAGTTTTTATTTATGATGAGCTTGTTCCACTGAAGGGTTTTTACTTTTTAGATATATTTTGGAGGCAGAAATTGAAAAAGTTAAATTTGAATGACAATTTTTGCAAATAGTATTGTTTGTTGCATTGAGAAATGGGTTAAAGGCATTTTTACTTTTGAACTGCATGTTTCGCTTTGTCAGAGTGGACTTAAAAATATATTACAGGCCTGTTGATTTCAGATGAATGGCCGTCTGAGTCGCGTGGAGGTTACCTAAAATGAAAAACACGCCAACGATAAATGGACAACGCCAAATTATTGCCAGGTTACGTAAAATTCTTCCCAAGTTAAATGATCTGGTATGAATGAATCGTGGAATGATGTTGAGCATTACCCAATCATCACCTGCATAGGTGTTTGCATCTGCCTGAAGTGTAGCTGCTCTGATGGCCAATTATTGGCCACCAGAGCAGCTATACTTCAGGCAGACGCAAACACCTATGCTGATGGTTGGTTGATGCTCAACATCATTTTAAAATGTTGATCATCTTAAGATGTAGTATGGGTACAAAATCATGAAATATCAATGATTCATGTTTCTGCCACAAATAGTGATTATTGATGCCATACTCTTCTGCAGCATGCTAGCTCATGCCAGGGTTAGGCTATAATTGCAACTAATTTGTATCTGAATTGCTGAACACACAGCCTCATTATTGTTCTTAAGGATTTATTTCTATTCAGCAGGATATTACCCATAGAAGCAAGAACTTGGCTATTATACAACAGTTTATATGTCAGCATAGTTGTGATACATATAGATTTAAGCAACCTAACAGGTTACCTACGTAAAGTACAGGGGAACGAAATGATAGGTTACCAAAGCTCAGACCAGGTGAATGATAAATGGGTTCCGCAAAATTCTGAAAACAGCAGGCCTATATTTAGTATAATATAGTATATTATCACTCATCACAAGGAGAGTAGATTACTACTAAAACACTGAAAAGGGACATGGATTTCAACCTAACATTGCCAGCAATCATTCATATTTGAGGAAAACACACAGAAGAACTGGCAACCTTCCAGCTATAAGACGCTGAGAAAAAAGAATTAATTTATTCTGGTGATCCGAGTATCCCTATTTCGGCTGTGATCCCAATTTTTTTTTTGAATTGGCTCCATTCACATGAATGCTATCATCACAAAACTATCAGCAAACAGAAAATAGCAAGTGCATTTCTATATTAGTCAAGCATGAGGTCACGCATCTCGTGTATTTACAAAACATCAATAGTTTCCTGTAACTGTTATCAAATTCAGGCAAATTTCTGACAAAAATCATGAGAAAAATTATTTGAAAATCTTTATAAAGGACTGTTGATCACGTTTCAACATTTGAAGATGCTTTTACCAAAAAACAACCCAGAAAAGTATTTTTCAATTGAAGTGCTGTATTCTGGTGATGCTTACAAAGCCATCAAACTCAACAGGTTTAAAACATTTATTTTTAGCTTAACTGGACAAAGTCAAGATAAACTTTTGCCATCATGCGTGCAGAAGTCTGTGAGTCTGTTCACATTTTCCTTTAGCACAGGTTACACCCCGTAGTTGTCTGATCATCACAAAATTCCATATGCAGGTTTGGGGTCATGTCTAGATGAGAACGTCCCCTTTTGGTCATGGTCTGTCAACTGTGATGGCTGCCCAAGCCCGAAACCCAAAAACTTTTAGCACAGTCTGCAGGTCATATTTAATATGGAGGGATTTCATTGTAACATGGTAGGATGACTCTGCATGATGTCTAGATGAGAACTTCCCCATTTGGTCGCAACCTGTCAACCGTGATGTCTGCCCGAGCCCAAAACCTTTAGCACAGTCCACAGGTCAAATTTATGGAGGGATTTCATTGTAACTTGGTAGGTTGACTTCATATAATGTCTAGATGAGAACATCCCCTTTTGGTCGCGATCATTCAGCCTTGATGGCTGCCCGAGCCCAAAAAACCCCAAAACCTTTAGCATAGTTTATAGGTCGTATTTATGGAAGGATTTCATTGTAACTTGTTAGGTTGACTCCAAATAATACTTAGATGATGACATCCCCTTTTGGTTGTGATTGGTCAACTGTGACAGCTACAGTGGCCCAAAGCCCAAAAACCTTGAACACAGTCTACAGGTCATATTTATGAAGGGAATTCATTGTAACTTCGCAGGATCACTCCAGATAATGCCCAGATGAGAACGTCCTCTTTTGGTCGCGATCATTCCACCATTCCACCATGATGGCTGCCCGAGCCCAAAACCGAAAAAACTTTAGTACAGACTACAGGTCGTATTTGTGAAGGGATTTCATTGTAACTTGGTAGAATGACTCAGTATAATGTCAAGATGAGGACATCCCTTTTAGTTGCAATCAGTCAACTGTGATGGCTACACAGGCCTGAAGCCTGAAAACCTTTAGCACAGTCTACAGGCCATATTTATGAAGGGATTCCAATGTAACTCGTTATGGAATAATTTCACTGTAAGTTGGTAACTTTCATTGACATATGTTAACTGTGAGGGCCACATACATTAACTGTGAGGACCACATTAACCCACCCCTCAGTTCTTTAGTACAGTCTACACCTCATATTATTTTTATTAAAAACATAGCATACAGGGAACAGAAACTAACATATTTCCAATTATCACAATTCTTGTCTTATTTCAAAATCCTTTCATAAACATTGAACATTATCCTTTTCATCAAACACAACACACAGACAAGTTAAGCTACAGTGTCATTGACACTTTCATTCAAATAATGATTTATGTATAATTCTGATTTCTCTTCATCCAATCATTCATAAGCCACACAGATCAGGGTTCCATTCTTCAAAATGATGCTTCAAAATGGCTTTATTGACTCGATCAGGGATATTAATCCAAGCAGACTCAAAATGACCCCACTATTCGCTGTTTTATAATCCATTCAACTCAAAATAGGCGACAGCTTATAGCTGTCTCCCATTTTGAATCTGCTTGGATTAATATTCCGGGCAAAGTCAACAATCATATGGAGGAAGCTACATGGCATTGATAAAAGATGATATAAGGTCTTTGATCTGCATCCCCCAATTATCAGAGGCCAATTTGGTCATGGAAGGTTTTGGGTGATACTCATTCAAGACACCCAAGTACCGAGGTTATCAACTTAGATGTGAGTCTTCCATGGAAGACGTGTGTCGCCTGCACTATATTTTAATAGCGTGTCTTTAAATATTTACCTCAAACCTTGTTAATCAAGTTCTTCTATGTAAGTTATATGGAATTCCAAGTCGAAAAAGGGACATAACTCTGAAAAAATGTGTGGATGATAACGGTTGTATGTGGATATCCTTTCCCCCATCCTGGTTCATGTGCATACCAAATATCATTAAAATCCGCCTGACAATGACTGAGATATATACACTCCAAGGCATTTCAGACAGAATTCTAAGTTGAAAAGGGGCATAACTCTGGAAAAAATACAGCGGATCAAAAAATGAAATAGGAGGTGCACAATGCCATTATGTGATAAAGAATCACTGAAAGTTTCATCAAAATCCATTCATAGGTTAAAGAGGAGTGGTGGATAAGAGACACTCCAAGGTGTTTCAGACAGAATTCTAAGTGGAAAAGGGGCATAACTCTGGAAAAAATAAAGCGGATCAAAAAATAAAACAGGAGGTGCACAATGCCATTATGTGATAGAGAATCACTGAAAGTTTCATCAAAATCCATTCATAGGTTAAAGAGGAGTGGCAGATAAGAGAAAGTGTGACGCGGAAGACGACGCAGATGGCGCAAGACGACAAAAGTAATCCCTATATGTCGCTCCCCACTTTCTGGGGCAGGCGACACAATGAAGGAATAAAACAGAAACAAATATCAAAAGCATACAAGTGGGTATACCAGAGTCTCTTCATTCACAAATGCAGCCTGATGATTAAATATACGGACATTTGAAATTCTTTCTACTTTCAGTTCTTGGGCTTCCCATGGGGGTGTGGAAAATTTTGGGGGGCATATCCCCTAATACTATTGCATTAATTTGCATACCAAGTTTGCCTGCTGGTTAGGAAAATAAAAATTTTGGAGAGGGTAAAATATATTGCCCCTCCTTGCATGAACCCAAATATTGCCCAAGAAACTTTTTTGAACAAACTTCAATTTGAAGCACATAAGGATGATGCATACCAAGTTTCAAAGCTCATTGGGCTTAGCTACTTCTATTGAACAAACTTGGAAGGGTATCCAGACTATCCACCAAAGATAATTTATGCCAAATTTGGTTAGGTTTGGTCCAGTCACTCGGAAGAAGACTGATATGTAAAGTTGATGGACACCAGAAGACGGACGTCAATTGTTGGCAATAACTCACGCAGACTTTCAGTCAAGTGAGCTAAAAAATTAAATTGCCATTCAAATTTGAATATATTTTTTTTTAATTCTGCGTCTCAAAAACATAGAGCTTATGACATCTCATTGCAACAGGCTCATTGGCCACTGCTAAAATAATGGTTATTTCTGTACTGGGTGGGAAAATCTTCCTTCAGCAGACAAACTGTTAATATATGAAGTCTGATCAAACAACTAGGGTAGGGTTAATCTGTGAAAACTTTTTTTATTTCATGCCACAAATTGATGAATCAAAGACAACATGCTTTCTGCTACTTGTCTCACCTAAGGTATAATTATTCGCTGATGCCATCACTCATACACTTCCACAACTGGGTCTCGCCCCCAAGTGAGCAGCTTCCGGGTATAACCATCCCTCATCAACATGTATAATCTACTATA
Source organism: Pictodentalium vernedei (assembly GCA_031216915.1). Lineage (NCBI taxonomy): Eukaryota > Metazoa > Mollusca > Scaphopoda > Dentaliida > Dentaliidae > Pictodentalium > Pictodentalium vernedei. The sequence continues at coordinate 343,107,598 of CM062297.1, forward strand.
CTTTACCAACTACATTTTAATGAATGTGCCTACCCCTCCCTCCAGTGCCATGGGACACCCTGCCACCCAACTGTACATGGAAGCCAAGATAGTGCCATTGTGTTTAGCTCGCCTTCCCATTCTGACCCTACAGATGCATAGCATTGCTGCAGCATTATGTATCATTCTTACAGCATCAATGGCATTGTGCCAGGATTGCATGGCATTGTAGCGGCGGTGTGTGTTTGGGGGTGAGGTTCCCCACTACCAAGCTATGCTTTATTGAACTATCCATTGTGTCTACTGATGACACCCCTGTTTGGAACACTTTGCAATGCACACTTCATTACCCCCACAAACCACTACTCTTCTCTGTCATTCATTAGTCTTTTACACTGAAAACTATAATCATACCCCACCTTCCTATGCCGGGTCCCGATCATGCGAGTGCAACTGTGTGTGCATAACTATTAGATGCATATGGTATACATTTAGCTGAATGTCAAACTGGAAACCGCTGAGTATAAGCTTTTAGCTTGCTGCTGAATCTATTTCCTTAGTAGTTGTATGCTTTTATTGTATTGTATAAATTGTACTTTCACACTCTGGAGTTTGTAAATCAATACAGTTTAAACTAAAGATAACAAAGTGTGTGTGATATATTTTTGATGGAGGACCATCATTGATTAAACCTGCAAGTTAACGATTTATAAAATAGAATCCTTAACCCTTTACTCAACATTACGGCTGGCCAGTGCTGTTCACCAAAATCGCCATTCAATTTTCCTTATTTGTCTAAAAACATAGCTTATGACCCCTCATAAGAACAAGCTTGTTGAGCTGGTTCCAATGAGGGGTCACATAAGCCATGTTGTTGATGCAAAAAACGAAAAAAAAATTCAGTTATTCAAGAATTTTGTTTGCAAGTGTTGTCTGCCTTTCATGTTGGGTGAAGGGTTAAATTCTCTTGAGAATATCATGATATGGTGAAACAGAATTTGCATACATCCTGCAGGAACAAAATCATCATTCTTCCCAAATATACAAGGCTGTAAGAGTGTGATTTGCCAGTGATTTCTCATAAGAAGCAAAAGTCTGACCAGAAGCCACGCCACTTCTGTGGTAATTTGAGTTTTGTTTTGAAGATTTACTTATGACTGCCTGCAAAAGCACCTGTTCTGTGGCCATTTCACTGGAGATAGGTCTTCAAACTTACCAGGGTAGAGTGCCAGATTAATTTCTGGTTCTCATATTTTGTTTGTATGGGGTTTATCCTGTTACAATTCATTAGAGAATGATTAATGACATTCTCCAATAGACTGTAAGAAGACAAATCCATATAAACAAACAATGTTTGCTTTTAACCCTCTGCACACTGTCAAAATACCGATATTTGAAGCTGTAAATTTTTCTCATCATGCAACTAGAAATTTAATCAATTCAGTCTTGTTTGACAGAGCAATGAGCTCTGTCAATCATTACTGAATTTGTTGAATTCCCAGCTGCATTATGGGAAAGAATTGCAGCATAGGATTAAGAGAATATTGACGCACAGCTATAAAATATGCAGGCTTTTAAATTCCACTAACTCAAACCAGTAATGAGGTTCACAAATTACAGGAATATTCCCAAATTAGAGGACATAACACATAACATGGTTTGTGCTTTATGCTTTTTGTCCATTTTCATGAAAAGTGATTTAAGTCTAAAAGGCCTGGAGATTTTTATACACTCTTTCTACACAGTAATGGACTGTATCCTCTTGCTTTGCAGCTGTTTGTAGGCAAGTCTTGGTTGCCTGTACAGGCAGCCAAGACTTGCCTAGAAACAACTGCCAAGATATTGGGATTGTGTGTGAAAGGTGAAATTCCATTTTCATAAAAAAGTCTTTTTCCAACAAATCCTCTTTGAGCCCAAACAGTGATTACTGATGTGCCTAGCAGTTTTCAGACCTTCTGGTGATAGTTGTAATACTTCAAGTCTATACATGACATAAGAGGGCTGCCAAGAGCAAAGAACATTTGCCTTCAGAGCACAGCCAGTGGAACATTTGAGGCACAATAAGAAGGAAAATAGGCCGATGAAATCGTCAGATGTGTACCCATACACGCAATTAGTAGAAAGCTGTATGAGGGAGGGCAACCACGGGTGCTGACATAATGTACACCATACAAGGTATGGGTACATATAGAAATGGATTGGAGGAGTGTCTAATTTGATGGATAAAGGGTTAATATTTCTGGATCAAATTATCAGATTTACATACAAAACTATACAGCACAGCACATCAGTAACCTGAATAAATATATAAAGTAACATGACAATCGGATTGATATTTTTTTATCTCATGCCAAAGGGATTGGAGGAATTTTCAATTTGAAGGATAAAGGGGGTTAATATCTCTGGATCAAATTATCAGATTTACATAAAAAACTATACAGCTCAGCACATCAGTAACCTGAACACAATTATAAAGTAACTTGACAATCCAAGCAATATTTTTCAAGTTATCGAAAGCGAAAGGGATTGGAGGAATTTTCAATTTGAAGGATAAAGGGTTAATATCTCAGGATTAAATTATCAGATTTACACCAAAAACTATACAGCTCAGCACATCAGTAACCTGAACACAAATGTAAAGTAACTTGACAATCCAAGCAATATTTTTCAAGTTATCGAATGCCAAAGAGATTGGAGGAATTTTCAATTTGAAGGACAAAGGGTTAATATCTCGGGATCAAATCATCAGATTTACACCAAAAACTATACAGCTCAGCAAATCAGTAACCTGAACACAAATATAAAGTAACTAGACAATCCAAACAATATTTTTCAAGTTATCGAATGCCAAAGGGATTGGAGGAATTTTCAATTTGAAGGATAAAGGGTTAATATTTCAGGATCAAATTATCCGACTTACACCAAAAACTATACAGCTCGGCACATCAGTAACCTGAACACAAATATAAAGTAACTTGACAATCCAAGCAATATTTTTCAAGTTATCGAATGACAAAGAAATGGATACGGATGCCGGACGGACAGACAGACGGACAGACAGATGGACAAATGACGGATGGTAACCCCGGATGCCGGCATTATGTGTACCATACATAGTATGGGTACACATAAAAAACTATACAGCACATCAGTAACCTGAATAAATATATAAAGTAACATGACAATCGGATTGATATTTTTTGATCAAATTATCAGATTTACACCAAAAACTATACAGCTCAGCACATCAGTAACCTGAACACAATTATAAAGTAACTTGACAATCCAAGCAATATTTTTCAAGTTATCAAATGCCAAAGGGATTGGAGGAATTTTCAATTTGAAGGATAAAGGGCTAATATCTCAGGATCAAAATAACAGATTTACACCAAAAACTATACAGATCAGTACATCAGTAACCTGAACACAAATATAAAGTAACTTGACAATCCAAGCAATATTTTTCAAGTTATCGAATGCCAAAGAAACGGACGGACAGACGGACGGACGGACGGATGGACGAAGGATGGACGAACGATGGATGGTCACCCCGGATGCCGGCATTATGTGTACCACACATAGTATGGGAACACATAAAAAAGTATCCACACTGATGTACCAGTATTAAACAAGATATTGATTTTACTTCCAAACTGTCAAATGCTTTTTGTTCATGTTAACCCTTTACCCAACACACAAGTTATCAAAATTTACTATTTTTTAAAATGTTTCAAACAATTTCCATGAAACCATATCAAGTGACCCCATATTGAAATGAGCTCAACGAGAGGTCACATGATATGGATTTGGTGAATTTTTGTTTTTAAAATATTGATTTTTTCAACAGCTCCCCTTGTAAATTACACATGCAGATGTTACCAATTCATTAGGTAAAGGGTTAATCAAATCCCAAAACCTAAATCTGAGCTTACAGCAAGGCCCACCACAGTACTCCAATGTTCACAAACATGACCTCTTTCTTGATCATATTTTGATCAGGTCCCGACACATGCCAGTGGGTCAAGATTTTGTAAGTAAGACTGAATTAAGAAATACAAATATAAATATCTGAAATCCAATGTTGTCCACTTAGTCTTTCAAAGGGTGAGACTGCAATGTTGTAGGAAGAAAAGTACATAAGAGAATTTTGACCGGATCGCAACCCAGTTGCAATCCAATTGAAAACCCCCTTCTACTTTTGTGATCACAGTGCTGTACATTACGGCCACATGGACTGGTCACTTTCCACAATTGGACAATATTTCCAGAGACGCAATAATATTAGATTCCAAACACTAATTATAGGTACAACCGGTGCTTCATTAATTAAAATTTTGCTGATGATGATTTTTATTACAGTGGAGCCCACTTAATTGGATATCTCTTAACTGAATAACCCTGTTAACTGAATATTATTTCCCAACAGAAAACCATTTACCATACCTCCAGTACAAATTTGACCTGTTAATTGAATATAGGTTATAGAGTAAACTCCTGTTAATTGAATAAAAAATTGTGTAACCTGTCGAGAAAATTACCCTAACTCTCCCCAGTTTTCCTTTGTTTATAGAAATATTTGGCTTCAGTACATCCAATGCAGGCATTTAATCTATTATATCTTGTTTGACAGAGCTCATGGAGCTCTGTCAAACAAGATATAATAGAACTAGATATCACGGAGATGGAATCCATCTCTGTGGGCCCCGCAGCAACTAACTGATGTAAGGTATAAACTGATGTGAACCGTAATACTAAAATATTTCAAGCAATAGGTAAAATCTGATTAAAATCCCTTCCCGGACACGAACTTGTCAGAAAAAACCCCAAATTCTGAATAATTTGACCTTGAGGTCAAACTTCAAGGTCAAAGCATGGCAACTTTGGTACGCGACACGTCATCTTGAGATAATCTACCCACAAACCAAATATCAAAACCCTATCTATTAAGGGAAAAAGTTACAGCCCGGACACGAACTTGTCAGAAAAAAACAACAAAATCTGAATAATTTGACCTCGAGGTCAAACTTCAAGGTCAAAGCATGGCAACCTTGGTACGCGACACGTTGTCTTGAGATAATCTATCCACATACCAAATATCAAAACCCTATCTATTAAGGGAAAAAAGTTACAGCCCGGACACGAACTTGTCAGAAAAGAACCCCGAATTCGGAATAATTTGACCTTGAGATCAAAGCATGGCAACCGTGGTACGTGACACATCGTCTTGAGATATTCTACCCACATACCAAATATCAAAACCCTATCTATTAAGGAAAAAAAGTTACAGCCCGGACACAAACTTGTCAGAAAAGAACCCAGAATTCTGAATAATTTGACCTTGAGGTCAAAGTTCAAGGTCAGAGCATGGCAACCTTGGTACGCGGCACATCGTCTTGAGATAATCTACCCACATACCAAATATCAAAACCCTATCTATTAAGGGAAAAAAGTTACAGCCTGAACACGAACTTGTCAGAAAAAAAAAAAATCTGAATAATTTGACCTTGAGGTCAAACTTTAAGGTCAAAGCATGGCAACCTTGGTACGCGACACGTCGTCTTGAGATAATCTATCCACATACCAAATATCAAAACCCTATCTATTAAGGGAAAAAAGTTACAGCCCGGACACGAACTTGTCAGAAAAGAACCCCGAAATTGGAATAATTTGACCTTGAGGTCAAAGTTAAAGGTCAAAGCATGGCAACCTTGGTATGCGACACATCATCTTGAGATAATATACCCACATGTCAAATATCAAAACCTTATCTATTAAGAGAGAAAGATTACAGCCCAGACGGATGGACGCACAGACACACGGACAGAGCGATCACTATAGGGCGTCCGCCTCACAGCGGGGCCCTAATAAATGCTAAGTTTATCTCTAGAATACAGGAAAATGACACAATCCCTGTTAATTGAATACTCCTGTTAATTGAATAATTTTAATTGACAAAGTGGCTATTCAATTAACAGGGTTCCACTGTACCTGTAAACGCATGCATGGACATCACTGCCCACGTGTGAATTATGACCAGTCCATGGTGATTGTACTGTACTCTAAGTATGGCCTTGAATACAGTGAATCTTACAGCTTCAAACTTAAAAATAAAAAATCAGATGATAAAATCAGATGGGAGTAGACCTCCCTCTCCCACCCAAGAAGCACACAGGGTATACTACTCTTGTATTTGTCTCATCTCATACCTTTGACACTCAACTCTCTTTTGACTGTCATAAGTACTATATAGGTGGTGCCTTACCAACCAATATTGTTATCAAGTTAAAAAAAATGCTTCTTGTTGTGTCCTTCGAAGTGAAGACTGCAAAGGCCTATTGGAACAATGGTTCTTCTTTTAACCCTTTACCTAACAAATCTGCCCCTGTAATTTAAAAATTGAGCAGTTGAAGAAAAAAAAAAAAATTCCAAAAATTTTTTCACAAAACTATATCATGTGACCTTCCCATTCCTCTGTGATTTCCATTCTCGTTGAGCTCATTCCAATGAGGTCACATAATATGGTTTTATTGACATTTTTTTAAAATTTGAAACAATAATATTTAAGATTATAAATATTTTGATATCGTATGAGTTAGGTAAAGGGTTAACACTTTTACATAATGTAATTGCCATATCTGACATGTGCTATTCGGAAAAAATCACCACTGCAATTTTATTAGTTTTTCAATCTTTACCTCCAATACATAGCTTATGACTCCTTAATAAAATGAGCTCATTACACACATTCCAATGAAGGGTCATAAGCTATGTTTCTCAGAAAAAAATTATTTCTTTTAGCTATTCAAGAATTGTGCTAAGTAAAGGGTTTATGATCACAATCTACTACAACATCATGCCAATAAAAAGGTAAATAATATAGCACAAAATTTCATTTGACATTTATTCCAGTGTGATTTCCATTCTTGGACAATACATGTATGTTGTTTTGATTCAATGTTCGTCACACCCACTTATCTAAAAACATCCTTTAGTCAAGACTGTTCCAAATTTTTTCCATGTACATCATTGTAAATTGTATACAATGTCCAGAAACTGCCCACATGTATGCTTGAACTAACTTGATACATGTCAGACAAATGGTAAATTTTTCAGGAACACATCTTCTGCTCGCACCTGACTGGACTAGTTCAGTTGTTCATGTACTCAACTACATATGGAACTGAAAAAGAAGAAAAAATAAAAACATCAATATGACTTCACGTGATTAGAAAAGCAGTCAATCTCAACACGATGTGGCTTCAGTCAAGACACATTTACAACAATGGACAGAGACTTCATAAAACAAGAGGCCCCAGGGGGCCTGAGGGCGCTCACCTGACATGGTAGTCTAAAATATGCCCCTCCTAAGAAAAGCATATACCAACTAGATGAAGCAGTTGTGCCCACACAATACACAGGATTTTCCTTCTATTTTCAGTTCCTCCACTTTTACGTCATAAAAATTGAGATAAACGCATAAAAACAGATTTTTTTTTTATTTTTGTTCGGAAATTTTCGAAGTCCCAAACAAAATATTTTCAGCCTAAATTTTTTTTTTCTTCTTAAAATTGACCAAAACGCATAAAAAAACAAAAAAATAATTTCCGGATTTTGGTGCAAAAGTCCCACCCGGCCCCCAAATTTTCAGTGTAAAAAAAATATTTTTTTTTTGTCTTAAAATTGACCGAAATGCATAAAAAACAAAAAAAAAAAATTTCTGGATTTTGGTCCAAAAGTCCGGAATGGGACCGCAAATTTTCAGCCTAAATATGAACCTAGGGACATGGCTTGAACAAACTTGAATCTCACCCCACTATGGATGCTGCATGCCAAATATCAAAACATTCCGACTGCTGGATCTGAAGAAGATTTTTTAAGAAAATTCCTCATTTTGAACTAAGTTATACTTCGGGCTCCCACAGTGAGCCCAAATATGAACCCAGGGACTTGGCTTGAACAAACTTGAATCTCATCCCCCTCCCTAAGGATGCTGCATACCAAATATCAAAAGATTCTTATTGGTAGATCTGTAGAAGATTTTTAAAGAATATTCCTCATACTGCACTAATTTAAACATTTGGGCTCCCACAGAGAGCCCAAATATGGGCCCAGGGAACTGATTTCAATAAATGTGTGAAACAATCTTCCAAAGATGTTATATGTGAAATTTGAAAGCTTTTGGAGCAGTGGTTTGGGAGAAAAGTAGTCTTAAATGTATTTCCCATTACCCACAGTGTTAAAAAATGCTGACACGGCACTTTAAGTCCCAAAAAAGTACCCCATGATAAAACCAATAGCATTTTTTTTTACCATTCCATTCTGTTGGTCCTAAGGAAGCTTCACACCAAATAAGAATTCTCAGTGCCATGTAGTTTTGGAGATATGGGTATTTAAAATTTTTTCTATTTTTAGCTCCTGCAGTTCCCATGGGGTGGCGGGAAAATTTTGGGGGGCATAAATTAACTACTGATGTCCCAATAAAACCTCATGTCAAATTTGGTTCAAATCAGCCTCTCAGTTTGGAAAATAGAAATTTTGGGTGGGGCAAAAATTCCTGCCCCTCCCATAACGATGGCAAATGTAGCCCCTAGAACTTCTCTTGAATAAATCTGAATCTACACCTCAAAAGGAAGCTGCACACCTAATATCAAGTCTCTGCTACTGCTGGTTCATGAGAAGAAGATTTTTTAAGATTTAGGCTCACTTTTTGGGCGTGGCCCTACCAAGGAATGGGTCAACTTGATTTGAACAAACTTGAAGTGACATATAATAGGGACCATGCACAGCAAATTTTGTTGAATTTGGTCCAGCAGTTCGTGAGAAGAAGCCGATAATGTAAAGTTAACGCCGGACAGACGACGGACAGAAAGTTATTAGTAAAGCTCCCCTTGAGCTAAAAATATTATCAAATCAACAATGAATCATAGAAAACAAACGGTAATTAGGGCTAAAGAAAATTAATCTTTGGATTCTCAGGCACCAGTGCATTTTTTTTTAGCCTGCGTTTATGATTTTTATTTCGGGGGCAAAATTCAAAATGTACAAAACTACCGTGTGATTTTAGCGGTGTCACATCACGATTTGCGATGCATTAATTTATGTCATATACATTGATACAGTATTGTTATTCTCTTTGCATTAATTTATGTCATATACATTGATACAGTATTGTTATTCTCTTCATGAAAGCCGACACGATTCTCATTTGTATACAAAATAAATATTTATTTAACAGGTTGAGGACTAGATTATTTTCGGTGGCCTGAATTTGTTCATCAAAAATTGTTCTATTACAAAATATTGGAGTGTGCCAACAGGCACTCCAATAATTTGTAATAGAACAAATTTGTATAAACAAACTATTATTTACGTTTAACCTAACGTAACGGCCAAAACCGGCCAGCGCTATTCTCAAAAATCGCCAATTAATTTTCATTATTTTTTCATTTTTTGTCTCAAAAACATAGGTTATGACCCCTCATTGGAACGAGCTCGTCGAGCTTGTTCCAACGAGGGGTCATAACCTATGTTTTTGAGACAAAAAATTAGTTATTCCACAATTTTTTTTGCAAGTGTCATCTGCTTTTCATGTTAGGTAAAGGGTTAACAAAATACGAAACATGGGTTAGGAAAATGCTACTTTTGCACTGGTACCCTCATTCTTTTTAAAGGTCTGATTGTGGCTTCTTGAGCTCAATCAGTTAAAAAAAACTCATTATTTTTTATCTCCATTTTAGTTGTTCTGTATTTATTTTGTGTTGTGTAATTGCTGTTACAAAAATAAATCAAAAACAATCAGCGAAATCAACATGGAAGATCTAGTATTTAAATTTAGGCTCTCACAATTGGATTTTAGGTATCGGCGACCATTCCTTCATCAGAAAAAATAAAAATAAAAACCGCCCTCCCTCATTCGTTTAAAAAAAAAATGCCTCAGAATCAATTATTTAATTTTGTTTGGCCTAATGTTGTTACAAAGGGACAAAGAGAGGGGGGGGGGGGGGTGGAGGACATGAGGTGGAGTGGCAAGCCACAAATTTTCTGACAGAGCAATAAATGTTTTCAAAAGATTTCTAAATGGGCAACCAAACGTCTGCCAATATGTGGCATTTAAGGTCACATATTTCTAGACAATGGCTAATCATGACCACAACATAGATACAAAGTCTAGTCCAGCCAATTGTTTATACCCATTTATTTATTTATTGGTGTCTTAGGTCACATATTTCTGCACAATGGCAAAGCCCGACTACAACATGGATATAAAGTCAAGTCCTTCCAACCGATTATACCCATGTAGTCCATTTTAGAGGACTTCCACCCCAGGCATTTGTGACCGGGTCCTATTTTACCAGTAAAACAGAGCTTTTTTACCACAGTAAACAAACACTGCCCAGGGTTATCAAGAGAGAAATGAAAGTGTCAATGACACTGTAGCTTAACTTGTGTGTTGTGTTTGATGAAAAGTATAATGTTCAATGTTTATGAAAGGATTATGAAATAAGACAAGAATTGTGATAATTGGGAATATGTTCATTTCTGTTCCCTGTATGCTATGTTTATGATAAAAATAATATGAGGTGTACACTGTACTAAAGATCTGAGGGGTGGGTTAATATGACCTCACAGTTAATATATGTGGCCCTCACAGTTAACATATATCAACAAAATTACAATGAAATTATTCCAAAATGAGTCATCTTATCAAGTTACTTTAAAATCCCTTCATAAATATGGCCTGTAGACTGTGCTAAAGGTTTTCGGGCTTTGGGCCCCTGTAGCCGTCAGTTTCCCAATTGCGTCCAAAGGGGACGTTCTCATCTAGACATTATATGAAGTCAACCTACCAAGTTACAATGAAATCCCTCCATAAATACGACCTGTAGACTGTGCTAAAGGTTTTCGGGCTTCAGGCACCTGTAGACATCACAGTTGACCAACCACGACCAAAAGGGGATGTCATCATCTAGGCATTATATGGAGTCAACCTAACAAGTTACAATGAAATCCTTCCATAAATACGACCTACAGACATGCTAAAGGTTTTTGGGCTTGGGCAGCCATCAAGGCTGAATGATCGTGACCAAAAGGGGATGTTCTCATCTGGACACTATTTGGAGTCATCCTACCAAGCTACAATAAAATCCCTTCATAATTATGACCTGTAGACTGTTCTAAAGGTTTTCGGGCTTTGGGCCCCTGAAGCCGTCACAGTTGCCCACTCGTGTCCAAAAGAGGACGTTCTCATCTAGACATTATATGAAGTCAACCTACCAAGTTACAATGAAATCCCTTCATAAATATGACCTTAGACTGTGCTAAAGGTTTTTGGGCTTCGGGCTTGAGCAGCCATCATGGTTGAATGATCGCAACCAAAGGGGACAATCTCATCTGGGCATCATCTGGAGTGATCCTGCGAAGTTACAATGAAATCCCTTCATAAATATGACCTGTAGACTGTGTTCAAGGTTTTCAGGCTTTGGGCACCTGTAGCCATCACAGTTGACCAATCACGACCAAAAGGGCATGTCATCATCTAGGCATTATATGGAGTCAACCTAACAATGTTACAATGAAATCCTTCTATAAATATAACCTTTTGCCTATGCTAAAGGTTTTTGGGCTCGGGCACCCATCAAGGCTGAATGATCACGGCCAAAATGGGACGTTCTCATCTTGACCTTATTTGGAGTCAACCTACCAAGTTACAATGAAATCCCTTCATAAATATGACCTGTAGACAGTGCTAAAGGTTTTTGGGCTTCGGGCACCTTTAGCCGTCAAAGTTGCCCAAACATGTCCAAAAGGGGACGTTCTCATCTAGGCATCATATGAAGTCAACCTACCAAGTTACAATGAAATCCCTTCACAAATATGACTTGTAGACTGTGCTTAAGGTTTTCGGGCTTCGGGTTCGGGCAGCCATCATGGTTGAATAATCGCAACCAAAGGGGACAATCTCATCTGGGCATCATCTGGAATGATCCTATGAAGTTACAATGAAATCCCTTCATAAGTATGGCCTGAAGACTGTGTTCAAGGTTTTTGGGCTTCGGGCACTTGTAGCCAACACAGCTGACCAATTACGACCAAAAGGGGATGTCATCATCTAGGCATTATATGGAGTCAACCTAATAGGTTACAATGAAATCCTTCCATAAATATGACCTTTTACCTATGCTAAAGGTTTTTGGGCTCGGGCACCCATCAAGGCTGAATGATCGCGATCAAAAGGGGACGTTCTCATCTAGACATTATTTGGAGTCATCTTACCAAGTTACAATGAAATCCCCTCATAAATATGACCTGTAGACTGTGCTAAAGGTTTTCGGGCTTCGGGCACCTTTAGCCATCACAGTTGTCCAATCATGTCCAAAAGGGGACGTTCTCATTTAGACAGTATATGAAGTTAACCTACCAAGTTACAATGAAATCCCTTCATAAATATGACCTGTAGTCTGTGCTAAAGGTTTTCGGGCTTCGGGCTCGGGCAGCCATCATGGGTGAATGATCGCACGTTCTCATCTAGACATTATATGAAGTTAACCTACCAAGTTACAATGAAATCCCTTCATAAATATGACCTGTAGACTGTGCTAAGGGTTTTCGGGCTTCAGGCTCGGGCAGCCATCATGGCTGAATGATCGCAACCACAGGGGACAATCTCATCTGAGCATCATCTGGAGTGATCCTAAGAAGTTACAATGAAATCCCTTCATAAATATGACCTGTAGACTGTGCTCAAGGTTTTCGGGCTTCGGGCACTTGTAGCATCACAACTGACCAATCACGAACGAAAGGGGATGTCATCATCTAGGCATTATATGGAGTCAACCTAACAGGTTACAATGAAATCCTTCCATAAATATGACCTTTTGCCTATGCTAAAGGTTTTTGGGCTCGGGCACCCATCAAGGCTGCATGATCGCGATCAAAATGGGACGTTCTCATCTAGACATTATTTGGAGTCATCCTGCCAAGTTACAATGAAATCGTTTCATAAATATGACCTCTAGACTGTGCTAAAGGTTTTCGGTCTTCGGGCTCCTGTAGCCGTCACAGTTGCCCAATCACGTCCAAAGGGGGACTTTCTCATCTAGACATTGTATGAAGTCAACCCACCAAGTTACAATGAAATTCCTCAATAAATATGACCTGTAGACTGTGCTAAAGGTTTTCAGGTTTTGGGCTCAGGCAGTCATCACGGTTGGCAGATCATGCCCAAATGGGGAAATTCGCATCTAGACATCATAAGGAGTCATCCTACCAAGTTACAATGAAATCCCTCCACATTAAACATGACCTGCAGACTGTGCTAAAAGTTTTTGGGTTTCGGACTTGGGCAGCTATCACGGTTGATAGATCATGCCCAAAAGGGGACGTTCTCATCTAGGCACTATACAAAGGCATCCTACCACGTTACAATGAAATTCCTTCATAAATACGACCTGTAGACTGTGCTAATGGTTTTCAGGTTTTGGGCTCGGGCAGCCATACCGGTTGCCCGATCGCGACCAAAAGGGGACATTCTCATCTAGACATGACCCCAAACCTGCATATGAAATTTCGTGACGATCAGACAAGAACTGCGGGGTGTAGCCCGTGCTAAAGGAAAATGTGAACAGACGTCACAGACTCACAGACTAACAGACTCACAGACTAACAGACTTCCGCACGCGTGATGGCAATAGCTTATCTTGACTATGTCAAGTTAAGCTAAAAACTGGCTACTGTAATTAATAGTTATGGAAATTTCAGTCTAAAACCGTACATATAAGTCAAAATATCAATAAGCAAATGTGCGAACCATTATGCTGGGATTTTTCATATTTCAAAACTATTACAAGTGTGCTGTGTCACTTGTGTGCAGGTTAACCCTTTACCTAACACAAAAGACAGACAACACATGCAAACAAAATTCTTGAATAACTAATTTTTTTTCATTTTGGGCATCAAAAACATAGCTTATGACCTCTCATTGGAACTGCTCACTGAAAGGGTTATTTTAAATGACATTTTTAATGCCTGTCTCAACTGGTTCATAGGAGTTGGGTGAAGAAATTGACAAATCTATTACCGGTCCTGAACAGTTACAAGCAGCCTATACTCTAGTGTTCCAAATAATCATACCCACACTATTATCGATAAATATTTTTAAAAAAAGTTTTTTTTAGACATAGATATTTTATTTCACAGCCTACATCCAGGATAGTACAATACAAACAGAATTATAAGTGTACAAGTGTTTAGCCCTTTATGAATTTATAAAGGTATTGCAATGTGGTTATTACAGTGATTTAATCTAGAAGGTATACTGTTGTGAAACGACATAGCCAGATTGGCTGTCTACTTGTCACCCTCGGAGAGTTTTTCATTTTGAAGAAAGACTGTGGCATTCCTTGTTCTTATCCTGAGTAAATAGAAGAACATATTATGCTGTGAAGCTCATTTCTGGTGGTCAACAATCCTCAAATCCATGCTCTCTTACCTTGGCAAGGAACAGGGGTGTAGGAACTGGGTGGGGAGTGGGGGGGGGGGGGGGGGGCACATGGGTAACTTTTTTTCCGTGTGTAGGTTAATAAAATAGGCTTCGCATCTGAATTCTCCTGCACAGTATGCAGGTAAATTAAAAAAAAAATCAGCTGTCAATTGAGCAGTCCTGGAAATGAGACGGGTCCGAGTGCAATTGCTCTCGTCAGCACCCATGTTTTCTATTTTACGGGAGCTAAAAAATGCACTCGTTGAAAAATATTGTGGAGCACTAATATACTGCGAGGGCGTAGAAATGTGTGTTGTTTCAACAAAGCAGCACTCTGCAGCCAGTGGCAAGTTACTGTCATAATTCACCAGTTCCTTATATACTTAGCCCCTTGAACCCGATCCACCACTTTTCCGGCCAGGAACGTGATACATGTGCGTCATAACTTCATTAAATAGTATGGCTGTTCAGTAAATTTGTGGGGTAGAGCAATCGAATATTTTCAATGCGCAGCCTCGAGGCTGCACGTTGAAAATATTGATTGGTCTACCCCAAATAATGATATGGACTCTTCTAATTGCTGCCATTGAACTGGCATGGAAAATACCACAATAGTTCAAGGGTTACGGTTTCTGGTGTTTGGTGACAGTATTCCCTCGAAAATTCATATACTAACACTTTACAGGTGCAATTTACTGTCAATTTTGTTCATTTCCAGCACTGATTCAGTTATTTATTATTTATTTATTAGGGTTTAAGGTCACATACTTATGCACAATGGGTCAATTCAGTTAACTGCAGTATTTTCCAGGTTGATCACATTGGGAGTTATGTAGGTGTGCTGAGGACTTGACATTGTAAAAATATCATGTCATGTATGTGGTATTTGTTGAAGAATGTCAGCTTCCAGCCTTTACACTCTCACAGCATGCAGAGAGACGGGAATTTGCTTCAAAAAATTTTATCCACCGATATACTAAAAATAACCCAGACACCCATTTTCTCTGATAGAAGATTTGTGTATCGTGTCACTTGTCCCCCGTCTTTCTGAAAGGTTTAGCAACTTAGCATGGATTATTTTTTTTAATTAGGGGAGGCTCTTCAGATGTTAGCATCATACACATCAGTCATGTGTAAATACGCAAATTCTGCTTGACTAGAAATGAAGAATTTGCATATTATTGGCAATTTATTGCATAATTCACGGGAGGAAATTTGAGCAGCTATTAAAGAAAACAACTGGATTTTCAGCCCAAAAGCTACCAGAATGCACAATTTGACATCGAAGTTTTAAAAATTTTCAGGGGAGACCCCCCCCCCTCAACCACTCTCAATTAGCTCGCACCATTGGTGCTTAGGCCTTTGGCATCTGCTGGTTTGCAACCCCCCCCCTCCCCCAAGATTCCTACACCACCGGCCAGGAACATCTTTGAACTTTTCGGATTGATCTTTCTATCGTATTTCTGTGAAGTCTGAAATTTGTTCTTGATAACAATTAAGAATGGAAGATAATCTCTTATGTGTAAGAAAAACTAATCTGAAGTGATACAACGAATATATCAGACTTTGTGCCAAGATAAGGAGATAGTATAGACGAGGTTACCAAACAATTAATATCAAAACGAGTTAACATTTATTAGTGAATTACATATTATGACTGAACGTTGACGACTGAAAGTTGTAGGCAAAACAAATGTGTTCCTTAATTTGGTGATTTGGAAGGAAGGTAAAAAGGAGATATGTAATGTATTGACTCTTGAGGGGAAAAGGGTACCAACTGCAGTGCTAAAGCACTATTCCACCCCCCCCCCCCCTCCAAGGGGTGATATGATCTATTGCTGTGTAAAATCAAGCCAGTTGACCTACCTCAAGTAAACAACAAAGACGATCCTCATTTAGGTACATTCAAAGCTTTAATGTTCTGAACTTTTGAACCGTCAGTGTAATAATCAAGACCGGTCATCAGTTGCGAACTTCGCAAGTTCGCAACTGCCGACCGGTCTTGATTATTACACTGACGGTTCAAAAGTTCAGAACATCAAAGCTTTGAATGTACCTAAAAGGCAAATGCTTCCAACGCCTTCTTGGGGTTTAACGTCCACGTTCTTGACCTTTTACCTTTAGAAACAATAGTTTTTCATAAAATTTGTTTTTAATTATTAAACGTCTAAAATGGGGTCAAATTTACCGATTCTTTGAGAACAAAAAATACTAATCGATTTCGGCGTGACCATTCGACAATCGATTAATTGTGACAGCCCTAGTCCGGGGCCCATGCAACTGGGAAAATTTGTATTATCAAGGTTCCAATTGGGAATTTGTTTGGGAGAAGAAACACAAAAAGAAAAAGATATGTCACCTTCATATTGAACTGGGAACATTAATACAGAAGCTACTACTTGTATAGTACATGTAATATGTTTTATAAGAAACAGTTGCATGAAAAATAATGATCAGTCTCTGTAATCTCCATCAAATAAACTGTTCTTATACTATTAATGTTGAAGATATTTATGTGATAGTATATGTTCTGTGGCTTTGCAGTTGTGTCTATGTAGCAGCCCTCGAAATTGGCCACAGCAATCAGCACTGCCATGGTGAATGCTGTAGTAAATTAGTTTTACCACAGCACATTAATGCTGTGGTAACATTTTCCCCATATGCTCAATTTATAATATTTCAATAATGTGTACTAGAAATCATGAGCAACATCCCACCCAAAATAGTACCCTTGTGCAACACTCTTAATTATATAACTTATATATACCTGCCAGTCCTGATATTCAATGCTTGAGTTAGGAAAGACTATATGCACTCCTAGTACTTGATTTGTGATGTTCTTTAGTTCAAACCACATTTATTTCCAAGAAGCCAAGTGAACAAATCTTAAACTATACAAAACAAGGCCATGGATTAGACATAAAGCCCGAGGCTTACAACTCATCGTCTCCACATAATGTACAGAATTGATTTTTGTGTCTGTGATTGCTGTGGCAATGTCGTGGGAAATGGAATTTACCACAGCAATTGACTGCTGTGGTAAAATATTCCTAATTTCAAGGGCTGTATGTAGGCAGCCAAGACTTGTATAGAAACAACTGATAAGGTTCACCAGATGTAACTTGCAAACATATCTAAAATCTGCCTGTTGCGGCACCTATATTTGTGTAGTAAAAAGTGGGGAAAGTCAAAATTAGACCTTCAAGAATTAAAGAATTAAATTTTTATTTGAATGAGGACTGAGATTGGGAAATTTTGGGTTTGAATTGGGAAAAATTATTCTAAAATGCCATTGAGAAAAGGTCCCATATTTTACCCCTGTAGATCCCCCCCCCCCCAATAACCCTTGCGAACCAAAACCAAAAAATGCCCAGCTCTATCAAATTGTCTTCAAAAGTGGGCAAAGTTGTTTCCAAAAGTGGTCTGACTTGTCCATGTGGTCTTTGGTAAGAGTTGTCTGTAATTCCACTATTTTGGGCTAAATTCTGAAAAGTTAACTGGTAGAGTGCTGGAAGCCCATATTTGGACTTTATTCTGAAGTGCGGGAACTGCAACTTTAAAGCATCAGCTTCAGTGGCTGTGCTTCATGTTATCTTTGAAGTGATATTTTTAAGTCTAAAAAGATTTGCCTTGTTACAATTTATAGGTGAGTGCCCGCAGACACTCTCCTATAAATTGTAACAAAGCAATGACTTGTGAACAAATTTTGGCGGCCAAAAATAACCTAGCACTCTACCAGTTAAGTAAGTTTGCCAAACCATTAAAAAGCTGGAGTAACTTGACAATTTTAAGGTAACATACATTTGTACCCAGGTTGTATCACATGCAAAAATGCAACAGTCAGTTTGAAGCTTCAGTATTTGGCAATAATAATCACCATGCACTATTATTCCACCCCATACTATTATTTGGTTCACAAGAGTAGGGTGCTAATAGGTATTTGGATGCCTAAAGATTATATGTGGCCTGACATGAAAGGAAATGGTCAGCTATTTGGAGAATGTCTCAAAGGTGCTTTGCCTCTTTCCATTGGAAAATTTGCATTGTATTTATTTATTTGTTGGGGTTTAACAACACTTTCGACAGCCATTTTCATCTCGTGTCAAACAGTTGCACATGTGGAGGAAGCTGGAGAACAGTGTCGTTCATGTTAACATAAACAGTTTCACTATTTAATTACACCCGTTTATTATCGCCCATTTTCAACCGATATATCTATTTGGGGGGCAATTGTCCTCTTCTGATTTATATACAGGGCAAATGTCCACAGGGCAAATGTCCATTTTCTTGAAAAATGCACCCAGGGCAAATGTCCGCGGGGTAAATGTCTGGGATTCATGCTTCTGGGCAAGCTACAGAGGCAAGAAGTCCAAATTAACCATGGATGACAACGTTGTCGTGGTAAAAGCCATAACCAAGCCTGGAAATCAGCAATCTGTCATTTTCAAATGGCGGTCCCCAGTGGGTGATTTTGATGATTCTATTATGACAGTGGAGGAGGACACGAATCAAACAATCATAAAACGATTACTTTTAGAAGTAACTGTACATACAGGTTTTGTGTTCTTCAGCAGGCTGTTTAACACCTCCAATATTAACAATACAACTTAACCAGCAGTTTCTTTCACTGGGAAAAGGTGTTGACAGCTTACAGGTTTCAAAATGGCCTAATCTCAAAGCTGAGATCTCAGATCTTTGCTTCCTAATTGTAAAGCCATTATTTGCTATTGGTAATCCCAGCAGTAAGGTCAGTCAAACATACTGATTTTGAATAATAACTATTAGAATCAGTTGTTGCAAAAATAAACTGGTGTAAAGCCACTACTTGTAGTCATGGCGAGACATTGTTTTCACTGCAAGCTATATAAGCCATGGTCTTAATAAAATATATAGAGTTTGCAGTGTTAATACAAATGTATATTACCTGTCATTTCTACAGGTTAGTGGTTCATTATATTTTATTTAGATTTTGGTAGAAATATTATGGTTCATTATATTTTATTTAAATTTCAGAACAAATGTTATGCGCTTCGAAAATAAAAGATAAAACCTTCAGCACAAATTCATATTTGTCAATCAACTCTTTGCGTTGATTGATAAATATGGACTGAAGTCCATTATGATTGTAAACCAGATTGCGAATGAAAAGCACTTAGCTAAAGCTTTACTTTGTATATTTTTAACAGTCTTCACGCAAAGTAATACCTGTGTGCACTGCAGTGTAAATATACCCATTTCATGCAAAGTCTTGTTACAGCACGAATAGATGATGTAAAATAATTAACGTTACCAGGCCCAGAAGTACTGTTTGGCAGAAAGGTTTTCAGAGAAAATGTTTGCCTAGATAACAGGAATAACGTACTCAAGAGTATACAGGCCTTAAAATTTGCCTCGATTCACGAGAATCAGTTTCGATTCTCGTGAGCTCCTATTGAGAGAATCAATTTTCAGTTCTTAAATATTTTGAATTTGAGAGTACTGTTATGTGTGTGCAACATTTACATATGCCATAGTAAAAGGCAAACGTCATAGTTTTTTCAGAGAGTTTTCCCTTTGTGGGCCCAGTTTCCATTTTGTCGAGTTTCTCATACACGTACACGCAGAACACATGCTCCAACATACAGGCTTTTGGTGGTCTGGCTGATGGAAATTACAGTATCGTGGCAATGGTGTTTAGTGAAGTCTTGGCTGCCTATATAGGCAGCCAAGGCTTCACTAAACACCACTGCTAAGTGTAGTTTGTTTTACCTTATTACTCTGAGGTGCCAAATAACAGTGATGGCCAAATAACAGTGATGGCTCAGATTTTGGTCTGAAAATAATAACAGTGATGGCATTTTTGCTCTATGTCTCAATACCAAATAGCAGTGATGGCAAGGAATTTTTCAGCAAAATTAATAAGCATGTCGACACTCTTATTTGGCACCTCGGAGTATGAGGGGGCAAAGACAGAACATTCTCTTGGCTTGTTAAAGCCACCTTTAGAATCTACGATAAGAATCAAATGAACATTTTGCGCGAATCTAAGTTGATTCTCATTGTTTCCCTTGCGAGAATCATTTGCGCGAATTGATTCGGATTCACGCATGAATTTTAATCCCTGGTATAGGTTTATTGTAGTATTGATGGCCACGTCGACTGAGTATGATTGAAAGTAATTGCTAGTTCTACCCCAATTCTTATTTCACAATCAACACACTGCTGAGTGTTGATTGTGGAAAGAGAATCAAGGAAGAGCTTATTGTTAAGCAAGCTATTTCTAAATTCTGATTTTTATTTCAAGATTGAAGCATATAATTATGTGTCGATCATGGAATAAAAATGCAAAAAAGCATCTTTTGTAATTAGTTTTTTAATGATTAATTTGGTGTGAATCAAATTATAAATATTTTGAGTTACGCCCCAGCTCGTGAGCTGCAATGCTAAAGCCCTCATATAATTATCACCTAAGGAAATGTAGTGCACGGCGAGTTAATGAACTGGGTTATTTAGACTACCTAGTCAAATATTAGACACAGCTCTTGGAGGCTCACATTTATTGGCAATTTGGCAAACCTGTATATTCATTTAAAAATATTGTATTATGGAAGACAAAAGATGGTTAAGATTTAACAATATACAAAAAGCGCTAGCATTGATGTAGAAATAATAATAAGCATTTATTTTCTATAATCCTTAGAGTGTTAATAAATTTTATATAGAATTTTTTTCTACTGCGATATTCATATAGTTTCCATTGTTTATTCGAATCCAACATACCAAGTTACATTGGATCAATGGATGTGAATAAACAATTGAAGCTAAATTGCTTCTAAAAGTGTTTTTATATTATCCAAATAGATGCTTATAATGATAGCTGTTAAGCCTTTTGTTGTATATCACTAATCAGTGTATGAAAGTCTATGAAAGATATTGTCTGTAAGATTGAAGCAAGAGTGAGATGTAAGAAATAAAAAATATATAGTTCACAGTGTTAAAATATTTCCTGTCATTTCTACAGCCCATGGAATTGTTGGCAGCAAAGTACAGACAGACCCGAACACACTTGAGCGAAGCGAGTTTCCCCGGACACAACCGTAAGAGTCAGAAAAAGAACTGTCATACTATCCCATGTAGTGTGTTAGAATTCACTAATATATCCTCTGGGTTCCTCCTTTCTCTGTTTAGTCCTGAGCCCTTAAGATTGAGGTTCACAGAGAGTCAATTTAGTCATGCTACCCTAGACAACTTCAGAGTCAGACAATTTGATGAATTCAGCACCAGTTACCAGGCTTGTCATTTTGAGGCGGGGCGATCACCCTGGGCCGCAGTCGCCTGTCTGAATTCAAAATTATGCGGACAGTAAACATCCGCCCAACCCTGATTTCTGTAGCCCATTAATTCAGTCGAAGGCACCTCAAAATCGGTCATCTCAAACAGCAATGTTCGCAGATTGAAGGAGGTAACGCAATTTGTGAAGTTTGTAGTGTGTCGTCGATGCGGTCACCCTGAGACAGTAACTTTTATCCAAATACGAGCGAGAGGTCTGCCAATTCAAAAGTTGTAAAATTTTAGTTATTACATTGTACATCAGACTCTGATAACTCTTGTGTCACACACAATTATGGGATGTGTCATCCCCCAAGCCTGTTTAACCCCTGGCGATTCGCCTGGGATGTTTTGTCCCAAAATCAAAGCCAGGACGATTCATCTCCCAAATCAGATTGATTCGCCCCAAGTTATTGGCATCTGGCAGTGAGCACAGTGCACTGGCTTGTACAGTCATCATGTAATGTATAGATACAGGCTTAGTTATTTGGATGCAAGATAACTATAACACTCACTTATTCATCAGACAGTCGGGGTCTGTCGGTGGCAGAGTGGTGTGCGTGGTTCAGTATAGTTTTGCTAGGCGGTTCGTGCCGAAGGAAAATCTCTCGTGGTGGGTTCGAACTCCTGCCATGCCAATGTATAACACTCACTCTTTGTAAGTGTCATGGGCAACCTGGTATCTTGCATCCAAATATTAAAGCCTACATCAAAACATTACGTGCTGACCTACATCATTACACAAACCATGTACCTTAAAATGATATTACAGGCTATGAAATTTCAAAAATTTACGGAAATCTAAATTTTATAGTAAATTTCCTTTCTTATTATACCTACCACAATTGTTTACTACAGGCTTGCACTACAGTGGAAGTCCCTAACTCGGATAAAATACTCTCTATTTTTGTCTTTCCCAAGCAAGTTGGGAAAGAAAAGTGGTGCAAAAGCACCAATAAAAATAAGCCAAAACTGGGTCGAGTGCAACCGGCGCAGACCCAGTACGGGACGCTCTCTCCCAAGTACAACTCCACGACTTCCGTTGCCAGTGCGCATATACCGTCTCTAAAGACTCATTCTTTTTGAATCCGTAAACGTTAGAGTTATGTGATCAGCGGGGAGGAAAGATTCTTTACCCGTAAAGAAGACGGGAGGGCCTCCATGTAAACAATTGTGGTAGGTATAATAAGAAAGGAAATTTACTATAAAATTTAGATTTCTTATCAACCTACTCACAATTGTTTACTACAGGCTGAATAGACAAAAGGCTGGAGGGAATCGCATAACCAACCCCCACATAACCCTAGTGCACTGGAACCGTGAAGTAGAAGGAAGAGGTCCCGAGGCTTATCAACCATAATGTCGCAATCATTGGTAAAGGACAATGAAAAGAGACATATGAGCCTGTGTGACACACAGACAAAAAAGGGCAGTAACAGCACAAGGCTGAAACTGACCTTCAAGAAGCCTAATGGCTATGGCAGACAACAGCCTGAGCAGAAGAAAGAGGACCCAGGGCAAAAAGGTCCTCCGACTGCTCCTGCAACTGGCGCAAATAAAAGGTGGAGAAAGTAGAAGCATTTCTCCAGTAGGCTGCCTGCATAACATCCGACAACTTGACGGAATTAGAATAAGCCCAAGAGGTAGACAGTGCCCGCACCTCGTGGGCAGAAATACGATTGGTAATACAATCGCCAGCTGCTAAACGACTATAAGCCGTACGAATAGCAAGACAAATCCATCGAGAAATGGATTGAGGAGAGATCTTCTGTCGACCCAGAATGAGAGACAGAAAAAAATGTTTTCTGCCTTTCCGTATGAAGCGTGTCCGATCAAGATAAATGCGAATAGCACGGACCGGACAGAGCAAAGGGCGAGTACCCTCAACAGAGGGAAGAGCCCTGATACAGATAGGAGGAGGAGTAGTATCTGGTAACTGATTCTTAGCCAAAAAGGAGCAATCAGTGGTAAAAGTAACACTGTTGGGAGAGCTCCTAAAAAAGGCCGGGTCAACCGAGAGGGCGTGAAGCTCACTAACCCGTCTGGCCGAAGCAAATGCCATCAGAAAAGCCATCTTATATGTGAGAAAATGCATATCCACCTGGGATAAAGGTTCGAACGGCGCCCCCCCCTCCCCCCCCCCCCCCCCCCCCCCCCCCCCCCCCCCCCCCCCCCCCCCCCCCCCGCCCCCAGCAAAGCAGCACCCACGAAAGATTCCATCGTGGAGTAAGCTGCAAAGTCCGAGGCCTTTTCAAAGAAAAGTGCCGAACAAGCTTGGAGAGTTAAGGATTAGTGCCGATACGACGCTTCCCCACATAAGAAAAAGTCTCTGAAAGCATAGACCTGTAACCCTTGATGGTAACAGGCTGGAGACCCCGAGAATCAAACAGATATACCAGAAACTCCGCAATCTGTGAAATCGAAGGATTGGCATAATCAACAGAGTGATCAGCACACCATCGACAGAAGACCTTCCATTTAGCTGCATAAGCTAAACCAGTGGAGTGCCTCCTTGAAGAAGAAATGCACTCCACTGCTCGTCTCGAAAAACCTCTACGGAGGAGACAGGACCTGACAAAAGATATGCGTGAAGGCACAACGAAGTCGGGTCGACGTGAAACCTCCTCGGGCGACCTTGACAAAGAAGGTCGCGACGTAGCGGGAGACGTGCCGGAACCGCCGCCATCAGCGAGCGGAGCTGATTGATCCACACCCGCTGAGGCGAAAGGGGAGCGATCAGAAAGATTCGACAACTGCAGGTTCGAATTTTGGCGAGAACCTGAGGAAGAATCGGAACCGGCGGGAAGGCGTAGCCGACTAGACCGTTCCAATCGAGTGACAGAGCGTCCACGGCAAAAGCCAGAGGATCTGGACACAGGGACACGAAAGTGTCCACCTGATGGTTCCCCCCCCCCCCCCCCCCCCCCCCGCCCCCAGCAAAGCAGCACCCACGAAAGATTCCATCGTGGAGTAAGCTGCAAAGTCCGAGGCCTTTTCAAAGAAAAGTGCCGAACAAGCTTGGAGAGGTAAGGATTAGTGCTGATACGACGCTTCCCCCACATAAGAAAAAGTCTCTGAAAGCATAGACCTGTAACCCTTGATGGTAACAGGCTGGAGACCCCGAGAATCAAACAGATATACCAGAAACTCCGCAATCTGTGAAATCGAAGGATTGGCATAATCAACAGAGTGATCAGCACACCATCGACAGAAGACCTTCCATTTAGCTGCATAAGCTAAACCAGTGGAGTGCCTCCTTGAAGAAGAAATGCACTCCACTGCTCGTCTCGAAAAACCTCTACGGAGGAGACAGGACCTGACAAAAGATATGCGTGAAGGCACAACGAAGTCGGGTCGACGTGAAACCTCCTCGGGCGACCTTGACAAAGAAGGTCGCGACGTAGCGGGAGACGTGCCGGAACCGCCGCCATCAGCGAGCGGAGCTGATTGATCCACACCCGCTGAGGCGACAGGGGAGCGATCAGAAAGATTCGACAACTGCAGGTTCGAATTTTGGCGAGAACCTGAGGAAGAATCGGAACCGGCAGGAAGGCGTAGCCGACTAGACCGTTCCAATTGAGTGACAGAGCGTCCACGGCAAAAGCCAGAGGATCTGGACACAGGGACACGAAAGTGTCCACCTGATGGTTCCAATGAGTCGCAAAGAGGTCGATGTGGGGACGTCCCCAGAGATCGCAAAGCGACTGGAACACTGCCCTGTGAAGCATCCGCTCGGTGGAAATAACCCTGCCCTGTCGGGACAGGGAGTCGGCTAGGACGTTCAGACGACCGGGAATGTGACGAACAACCACTCCGACGTGAACATCCTGAGCAAGCAGTAGAAGATCCCAAGCTAACTCGTACATCGGAAGCGAGTGCGTGCCGCCCTGGTTCCGAATGTAAGCAACCACTGTCGAATTGTCGGATAGTAGAAGGACCTGGCGATTCGACAGGTGAGGGATCCACTGCCTGAAACTCAGAAGAAGAGCAAGAAGCTCCTTCTGGTTGATGTGTAGAGCTGCTTGATCCTGGTCCCACATCCCGTGTAGGGAAAGACCGAGAGGATCCAACGTCGCACCCCATCCGAGATCGCTGGCATCTGCCGTCAGAACGCGATCGGACGTGGGTAAGTCCAGTGGAACACCCTGCGTAATCCACTGAACATCTGTACAGGGAAGAAGGTGAGGATACAGAGAGTCCGGAAACGGAAGCACCTGATCCAGAGAATCTACATTCGGCCTCCAACGACTGAGCAGAAAGTGTTGGAGAGGTCTGACACGCAGCCGACCTAGAGGAATGAGATCCGTCACCGAACTGCAGAGACCGATCAGCCAGAGAAAACTCCGAGCGGTCGTGCAACCTGGACTGGGACAGAGTCAGAGCAAAAGCTGAGAGAATCACAGCCTTGGCCTGGGGAACAGCCACCAAATTGAATTTGGTTTGGAAAGACATCCCCAGATGACAAAACGACTGAGAAGGGACCAGGTCCGACTTCTCCTCGTTGACTCTGAATCCTAGCGACGTGAGCAAGCTCAACAGAGTGGCGACATCCGATTCCAGTAAGGCAGCATTGGAATGCCTCTGGAGGATATCGTCCAGATATGCCGAAGTAGTCACCCTGGACTGTGTGCGATGGAACGCTATCACATGCGACATCAGTCTGGTGAACGCCCAAGGAGCCAGGTTGAGGCCGAAAGGCATGGCCTTGAACTGGTAAACTCGCCCCAGAAAAGCGAACCTGAGATACTTCCGTGACGCCCGATGCATCGGAACGTGGAAGTAAGCGTCTCGCAGGTCGATGCTGGCTGCGAAATCTCCCTGGTGAATTGATTGGCGGACCGACCTGAAAGTCTCCATGCTGAAATTGGGAGCAATGATAGACTGGTTCAGGATACT
This sequence comes from Pictodentalium vernedei, assembly GCA_031216915.1. Classification (NCBI taxonomy): domain Eukaryota; kingdom Metazoa; phylum Mollusca; class Scaphopoda; order Dentaliida; family Dentaliidae; genus Pictodentalium; species Pictodentalium vernedei. The sequence goes on from CM062297.1 coordinate 343,134,260, forward strand.
CAGATCGATAACCGGTCGGAGTCGGCCATCCTTCTTCGGCACCAAGAACAGGCGGGAATAGAAACCCACTGACTGAACGTTCTTGACGACCTCGATCGCCCCCTTTGCCAGGAGATTGGCAATCTCCGTGGACAAAAGTTCCCGACGTAAAACGTCTGAAGGAACTGTGGTTGGAAGAGACACCCTTGACAGAGTGGGGTGCCGTCGGAAGGATATGTGCAGCCCGGACCGAACAACATCTAACACCCATGGATCGGATGTGATGGTGGTCCAATGGGCTGCGAACTCTGCTATCCTTCCTCCAACCTGGGACGAGTCGAGGTGAGGACCTTCATTTCGAGCCCCGACGAGGCCCGAAGAGGAGAAACCACCTCCTCTGCTAAATGAAGAATCCTGAGACTTCCCTCGATTCTGCCGACCCCTACCTTTACCCCGTGAGTAAGAAGTAGAGGCGGCGGCAGAAGGACCAGCCTTTTGCTTCACAGAGGAAGCAGAAGAGTACTTGTTAGGCTTGGAACGGCCCTTGCCTCCCCGAGAAGGCTGATCAAGCTGACGAAACAGCAGCTGATCTTTGGAATGACGTAGGACATCACACCGGACCGTCGACACGGAACCATGGAAAAGTTGCGGACCTGCCAAAGAAGCAGATCGAAGAGTAGCACGCTGCTCCTCGGGAAGGGATCGTCCTGTGTCCAGCACAGCGTCCCTTCGAACTAATTCCAAATTAGCCGTGTTACAGGCATGCGTGTGAGTAAGGTGCATAAGCGCCTTGGACAGCACACGCAAAGGAGCCTGTACCTCGTCAAACTTATCTGGAGGCAGATAAGCAGCCAAAGCTGAGACGACGTGATCTGAGAGAGAAAGCATGCCAAGCATCTCTCTAGATAAGCCCAACGTGGACTCCAGAGTCGTCATTGGAATGACGGCAGACTTGGGCTTGGAAAGCCCGAGGGAAGTGGAGTCCTGATCCAGAACCGTCAAAGCCTGGCAGACTGACGGATTGGCGGAATCGTAGGAACGATAACGCACAGGAGGCAAAAAGGTGTCAACCCTGGTGAAGAACGAAGTCTTCAAAGCCTTGGAATTCAGCTTGGCATCCAATGCTGAAAAAGCTTCAACCACCTGTACCGACTGGCACGGTCGAAGGCGCCCAGAGGCAGGTTGCTCCATAGGCTGTTGGCGCGCGACCGATGATCGTGGCCAGGCTGACACTGTCGGCTGGTTAGCAGGTTTGAGCTCAGGCAGAAACCCAAACACAAAGTCAAGAGCCGCCCCCAAGTCCGAAGACTGCTGGCCCTCGACCTCAAGCATGCCGGACTCCTCCCCAGAGTCGGAAGACACATAGCCCATCGTGGGCAAACCAGCCGACGCCTCCCATGGTGTCGGGACACCAGAGGAATCGGAAACCGGCCTGTTTCCAATCCCGGGAGGCGGTGCCACAGGAGGCGCCTGGAAACCACCCATAGCCTCGCTGGAAGCAACAGGAAGGCTCTTAGAAAGAACCTGAGTGAGTAAGGAGAGGGCCTCCCTAAGCTCACTGCCTGTACCGACCGGTTCGACGGGGGAGCGAACCGGCAAAGTGGCTTCACCTCTGACCCTCTTAACCAGCGAAGGGTCGCGATCCTCCAAAACACCCGACGCGGGACGACGGGCGGCAGCCGAAACATCTGAAGGCAGACGTGTATAGGGGTACGATGCACTCCGAGGATCAATATTGCGAGAACTCATGAGAGTCACCACGGACCTCTGCGGGGCAGAAGGTCCAGGCTGCACAAAAGGCGTTGGTCCCCCAAAACTGGTCGTATGACCAGAGTGAGTAGACGGAAACGCCACGGAGTTCATAGTGTTTCCACTACGAACATCCGAATCCAAAGACACAACTGTGGTGCTCGACGGCGAAGAGACCACAGCGATGGGCTCGGCCGGCAGCCCCTTCCGACTTCGCCGAGTTGAAGTCAGGGAAGGCTGAGGCCGATATCCCACGTCTACAGTATCGGACAGTCCTGCAGTCCCCTGCAGCGAAAAGCCAAGGCCGGCTGAAACAGACAACGAAGCAGACGGACCAGAAGCAGTAGTAGATACGTCGAGAGTCGTTGAGGCCAGTGAAAAAGTGGAGAGAGCACACCGGCTCGGCTCCAAAGGAGGAGTCACAAGACTCACAACCCTAGCGACAGCCTCAGATGTCGACTGGAGGGGGACCGTAGTCCCGGAACCAGGCATCTCTACACCAGAACACTCAACGGCTCCCGCAGTATCCACCACAGGAAAAGGCTGCACATCCCCCACGGAGGAGGAATAACTCTCACCAGACAAAGTCGGCTCGGGAGGCCCCGAACGACCACGTTCTCCTTTCCCGCGGGAGCGGGAGGCACGGCCACGAGAACGAACGACACGGTTTACTGACGCCCAGAAGGTGGAAGACCATGTTCCACAGACACCACACGGCCGCTCGGCCGAACACCCATTACAGGAGGAACAAGACGAATGTACATCGTCCACATGCTTTGGCAGCAGACATTGCCCACAAGGAATTGTCCTGGGCATGATAGAGGTGAGAGGAGCAGAGAAGGTGAGATCAGAAAACAGAACACCCCCAAAGAAGAGAGAAAGGTGACAGAAACAAAGACCCCAGACGGTCGACCGGGAACCACACAACAGGAAGACTACTCTCAAAAGAAAGAAGAAACACTGTAGGAGTGGTACCCCGCTGACACCTAACTCTAACACAATTAGAAAATTTTGCAAAAAAAGCATTAACATTAATTGTGAAAAATCTAAGTCCGAACCGCGTGGCACGCGAAATTCGCGCGCGACTCGAGAGAGAGCAAATAAATATACATTATGGACATATAATAGAAAAGAGAATATAAAACACTGTTCCTGAGAATACAAAGGATACACTGTGGTATAATGAATCAGGAATCATCAAACATCGAGCTGGAACACTGATAAGCGTGCAAAAACATCTCGACACGAAGCAGATTTTAAAAAGAATGAGTCTTTAGAGACGGTATATGCGCACTGGCAACGGAAGTCGTGGAGTTGTACTTGGGAGAGAGCGTCCCGTACTGGGTCTGCGCCGGTTGCACTCGACCCAGTTTTGGCTTATTTTTATTGGTGCTTTTGCACCACTTTTCTTTCCCAACTTGCTTGGGAAAGACAAAAATAGAGAGTATTTTATCCGAGTTAGGGACTTCCACTGTAGTGCAAGCCTGTAGTAAACAATTGTGAGTAGGTTGATAAGAACCCATTTTTCGTTCGCGTGTTTTGGGCTTGCGTAACCCATTTTTTCGTTCACATTAATTATTTTTGCGCAACCAATTGGTTACGCAAAAGGTTACGTGATTAAAACAAGATATGAGATGAAATATTCAGTGGTTGACATAAGTTGTACAGGTGTAAGCTTATACCAATATGGTAAAACCATTAAGAAACAAAATATTTAAAGGGATTAGTATTCATTGTAATAAATTAGAGCAATAATGAATAGTGATGTAGAAGCCATTCCGCAATCAATGAATATTACATGTGACTTGAGCCTTCCTTTGCTGACATAGACAATACCAGTGGCTGGTGTTGTCAATGTCAGCAAAGGAAGGCTGGAGTTAGTATAAGATTCTTTCACTGATAAACATCAATGGATGCAAGACGTCAGGACTGGGGCTGAGAAAATATTGACAGATCACCACACCATTCATAAAAGATAAAACAAACACCAGTGCATGCTTGTTTACCAAAAAATTGAAGTCTATTAGTGAAACAACCATAGGTGTTCCAGGCCCATGCCATTTCGACCCACATAAATGTTTAACGTTAGATCAAGTTTTTCCTTGAATATGTTTCTGCATTTCCATATCAATGGCACGGCAAAAACTATTTAAGTCCAAATTCTAAAATTAGTGTCTTCAACCTCTACATCCCTTTGTTTGATCCATAAGATATGAAAAAACTGGGGCGAATTCACCCACAACAATAATGAGGGGGAAAACACGCTGAATCTACACCAATATCAAATAGAACACAACCACAGAAAAACCCACAATGTTTCATGCTTTCGTGCTGACATACTATACTTACATTACTAGTATGTCAGTGAAAATAAATGTTGAAATGTGTTTAGAATCGCAAGAGTGAAATACAGTACTATATAAGTTCAAGCAACAGGACAGACTACCACTTCTACTTCATACTCATTTGTCGTATTTCTTATCTGCCGATCAGGGTACCACGGCACACTGACACATCAATGAACAACAAAAATTCGGACTCAAAAATTTTGTTCACGTCATATTTTTTGCGTGAACGAAACATCGTTCGCGGGTTTTTGGATTTGCGTAACCATCCCGCGAACTAAACAATCGTTCGCGTGAAATTTCGTGGCCTGTATTAGTTGTCTACCCAGCAGGCTGAAACAAAATGGCTCCCGCAAACCATAAATGGCCTTCCTGGGGTCATTTTAGACAAACTCAAAATGGCCCTCCTGGGGTGATTTGAGGCAAACCATAATGGCCCTCCTGCAATTTTCAAAATGACAAGCCTGAGATAGTTTGGCCCCTTGAAAGTGAGTTGGTCACTCCCTCTGAAAAGTGAGTTCAGACCACCCATACATGTACACTGATACAGTACAGTGACTGAGAGTGAGTGAGTGGACTCCCATGCCAACCATAACTATCGATTTCTGTGATAATGCATAAAACTGTAACACCAAGCAAAGTTTCAGGCAATGGACCTCCGGGTTAAACCCTGAGGTCCATTGTCTGAAACTTAGCTTGTGGTTCCTACCTGTATGCTTTTTCACAAACAGGTCTTCCCTTAGTTCAGCGATCTGAACGTAGTGGCTACCCCTCTACGTTCAGATTCTTCCCATTCAATCCTATAGAAAAAGTTCCCATCAAGTTTTTATGGGAACTAAAAACTCGAAATTAGGAATATATATCAAGCTTTCGCCCTTATTACCGGCTGCAATCGATAGTACATGTATTTCCTTACATTTGGGAAGAGTTTATTAATCCAAACTAGGTTTTATCCTTTAATTGTCGTCATTTGTGTACTCGTGAGGCGGCGACGGAGATTTCAAAATCGTTCATGTTGTTGTTTAAATATAAAACAGTAAAAACGATAACCCGGTAATGGCGCCGAAACGAATAGACCTTTTCATCGATGCGGAATAGGAAATTCGATCTCATTCGCGCAGAGGAGGCTATCAAACTCGGTCGCATTCGCACAGAGCAGATTATCAAACCCATTCTGCACAATTGCGATTGAATTTCCTATTCCGCATCGATGAAAAGTTCTATTCGTTTCGGCGCCATTACCGGGTTATCGTTTTTACTGTTTTATATTTAAACAACAACATGGCCGATTTTGAAATCTCCGTCGCCGCCTCACGAGTACACAAATGACGACATTTAAAGGATAAAACCTAGTTTGGATTAATAAACTCTTCCCAAATGTAAGGAAATACGTGTACTATCGATTGCAGCCGGTAATAAGGGCGAAAGCTTGATATATATTCCTAATTTCGAGTTTTTAGTTCCCATAAAAACTTGATGGGAACTTTTTCTATAGGATTGAATGGGAAGAATCTGAACGTAGAGGGGTAGCCACTACGTTCAGATCGCTGAACTAGTCTTCCCTGACACTACGGTACTGCTCAATTTGGTTCCAGTCACTTTTCAGGTGGACTGGCGTCATTATAATGTACTGAGCCAAACTCATTGAGGGTGTCCAGACTAACTTATGGGAGGTCCGAAGTCACCATGGCTGAATTATTCTGGGCCGAACTCACCAAGTTTGGACCCAACTCATTTGGGCCGATCATTCGATGGGTAGATTCACTGGAATCCGTCCAAATCTCATACATTCTGGGCATTCATCACACAAGTGACAAGATATCTACACTGCAGAGTGCCCCGTTTTCAATTTTGCTCACCAAATCGATAACCAACGAGCCACTGCACGCACGTACTCTACCAACTAAGATGATGAATGCATGATCTTTATAAATTATACAGCGATCAACACACATATATTTTGGTAATTAGTACTACTTTTCCATCCGAGGAGGAAAGTGAAGATACGCACTTGCTCTTATTAGTGCACACGTGATTACAAAAGCAGCAAAGTTTTGTTTCGTTGCTGATCGAGATAATTTCTTCTCTTCTTCAGGATCTATCTTCTCTCGGGTCGGAAGACGGATCATTTTAAAATAAAAACTCGTGGTCTAAAGCAGCAAACGAAGGTCGTGACAAGTTTACAAACGACAATTTGGAAATTATATGGAACCGGATCCGGTAACGGCTATTTCTTGGGGTACCCACTAAAAGTTGAAGACCAAAACCGAGTCCGAGCCGAGAAAATGCGTAAACGATATTTTCAAATTTGCTTTTCTTCGTTTCTGTACATTATATTATAACGAATTTTCTTTTCTTATATATGCAGTATTTGAACTACTGATTATAATGATATAAAAATTATTTCCATTAAGTGTATATTTTGAGTTACAGTCACATTTCCGCCCCGCCCCGTCTAAAAGTTGTCTCAGACGTACCCTGCGCCAAGTCAGTGTGTAACAGAATTATCAGGGGGTCTAAATACCAAGGGATACCGAGGTGATGGAAAATAAGTAAGTAAGAGTTGTTTAAAAAGGTTTAAATATATGTGCAGACATATAATTTAATCCATTGAAGCAAAATATGTGACGTAAACGTTGATTTATTCCAGTAAATACCTGTAAGCATTTGTTTCTGCCTCCCCCGTTTCAATCATTAATCTTGAAATTTTAGATCCTACGATATCAATACTACTAAATTCCAGACCCACCCCTGATAATCATCATAATTCCATCGCGGTACTGAGGAACTCCTAATAAATAATAACCCATGGGAGTCGGGTTCAAGTTAATTTTCCGACCGTTTCACAGTTAATGGGATAAAGGTTCGATGTGTTTCAGCTTTTAATTTTCACCTGTGTGAAATAAAATTTTACGGCAGATTTTGAGAAAAGGTGCGCCCCTTCTTCCCTCAATGGTTTTATAACAAAAGATCCTACCCGCCAACACCGTCTCATTTCAGCAAGCATTATCGCTCAAATAGAACGAGGTGTGCATGGTCCAAAATGAGCAGTGAAAGTATCAGAACTGAATGAATAAAAGTCATTTCTATTGGTTGAGCGCCCGACCTAACACAAAGTTTGGGATCATGTTTTTTTTAAGCCAGAGCTTTATCACAATAACAACACAAAGTGGGTGGTTTAACGATGTAAGCTGGTGATGTGTTGTCTTAGCGATGAGGTCTGTAGGCATGTGTTGGGAGGTCAGAAATGTGTGGCTTCAAAATTTTCCAAGTGTGAAAAGATAGCTTGCTGCTTTGGTTTCTTAGTGAAAGTGACAGTACATCTGTCTGCACTTGTGAAATCCACTAGAACCGCAGCGTTTTCGATTTCCAAATTTACACCACGAGTGAAATAAGGGAGTGGCACACGAGATCTGGCAGGTGTGGTATATCTCTTAACCCACAAGCGGTGTAAATTTTGCGCGAAACCATACCTTTCGTGTAAATTTGGTAATTGACATATTCCACAAATGATGTAAAATTGATAGTGTATTTTAACAAGCTTCTGCTGGTGGGCAATGAAGTAATGTGGTCAAACAGTGATGCGCAACGACTGGTTTTATTGTGAACCATTAAACAAACTAAAATTTATGTCACTGGTTGAACAGTAGCCTGGTCAATACCACAGTCAGAGTCCCGAGCAGTGCCCCGGCATTGACCCTAAACGCAAATAAATAAATGGTATAAATATGGATATCATTGGAACCAACGGGGACCGTCGGTCTCAATGATATCCATAATAGCATGGTAGTTCTCAATCAAGATAGTTAACCCTACCCCCAACGCTTGTAGCAGACAGCACTCAAGAAAAAAAAACGTGTAACTAAAAAAAAACAATTTTTTCACTTCTAAAACGTAGGTTATGACCCCTCATTCGAACGAGCGTGTCACGACAGAAAGACCTTATCGCCCGTTTTAGTCTTTTGGGTGCATGTTTCGGTAGCTTAGTTGCCCATTTCAGTCGCGTTTTAGTCCTTTAATGTAGGAAGACCCTCTTGTCGCCCTACCTATGAAGTTTCATGAATGTGGGTCAAACCGTTATCAAGTTATCGTCAGGAAACCAATTGTACGATTTACTATGCTGAAGGTCACTGTGACCTTGACCTTTCACCTAGCAAGTCCAAAATAAATAGGGTTCTTCCTCTCACTGATGCCAACCTACCTATGAAGTTTCTTGAACGTGGGTCGAATTTACTATGTGAAGGATCATTGTGGCCTTGACCTTTGACCTAGTGATTCCGAAATAAATAGGGCTCTTTCTTGCACCAATGCCAACCTACCTATGAAGGTTCATGAACGTTTGGTGGAACCATTGTCAAATTATCATCTTGAAACCAATTGTTTACGATTGTTTATGTTCAAGATCACTGTGACCTTGGCCTTTGACCTAGTGAGTCCAAAATATATAGGGGTCTTCCACTCACCTAGGCCAACCTACCTATGCAGTTTTATGACTGTGGGTAGAACCATTATCAAGTTATCGTCCGGAAACCAATTGTTTACGATTTTCTATGTTGAAGGTCACTGTGACCTCGACCTTTCACCGCCGCTGTAAATATTAATTACCAACCTACCAGCTAAATACCGAGGGGAATATTTTTCAGCGAATGCTATTACGTTAGCGTCCGTAATTCTCAAATATGGCATTAAAACCTTGCACATACTGCTTAAATCTTTTTATATACTCATAATACACAACCCCATCATACCCTTTTCAGAGTTTTCAACCTCATTCCCACCCCTATTTCCCTTCACCTCAGTATCCCTCGGTATACCTCTGTATCCCTCGGTATTTAGTATGACCGTTATCAGGTGCTAATTTGATTGTATTGAGTGGATGATCAAAGGCAAAAATAACGGGTATTTGGAGGAGAGAGTGTGAAACCAAGTATTTCATTAGAAAGGAACGACATCGGAGACAATATTTAATTATATTGTATTTTAATTTTTTTAAATATATAGACACGAGTAAACAGAAACAACAATGCGATATAATTCAAATTTGCATTATAAGTGCGTTCAAGCAATGCTCAAATCTGAACGACCAGTGACATATCAAACTTTAGGGACGCAAAATTTTGAAATGTGAAGGCTTGGAAAGCTTCCCCCCCCCTATTAAAACGGTGGCTCTAAGCCAGGCTCTGCGAGTTTGTCCCCCCCCCCCCCCCCCCACACACACACTTGCCTTGAGCAGGCTACGCCTTTGGTTATAGCTGATAGGATGAATATGGTTAAGAAGGCAGCAAGAAAAAAAAAATGAAGGGCTACGTAATCAGATTTCCCGCCATCAGGTACCCGAAAGATTTGGACAGAAAGCTCGTCCATCTGAATGAACCCAATAACAAGAGAGAGAAAATCGGCATTGTACAATATTTATAAGCATGGAATTGAAAGAGTCCTGCTCAAGGATGAAACATAATGTTACAAAATGAGCTCTTTTATTGAATTGTTTCTGATAATTATATGTAGAACTATGTTTTTCTTCTGAAATATCTAACAAGAGGCTCTCGGCCAAGATAGCTCCGTTCAGGGCAACTACTTTCAGGGGTAGCCATATACAGGGTAACATTTGATCCCCAATCTCTAATTCTGATAATCCTTTACCCAACACGGATAGCAGACAACATCATCATTTTTGTCTCAAAAACATAGCTTATGGCCCCTCATTGGAACAAGTTTGTTGAGCTTGTTCAATGAAGGCTCATTAGCTTTGTTTATTAGACAAAAATTGAAAACATAATAAAATTTGGCAAATACATTGGTGTTACTTTGACCAGGTGGTCTGTGACCTTAACGTTGGTGGATACAGACCTTATTGTGATTGATGGCACACTGCCTATTGACAATACATACTGTTATAAACTTTTGTTAAAAAAAATCCAGTGGTAAAGAAAATGTTGACGTTTTCGTGAGTGTTACCTTTACCATGTCGCCTGTGACCTAGACCTTGATGGATACAGACCTTATTGTGATTGATGGCACACTGCCTATTGACAATACATACTGTTATAAAGTTTTGTTAAAAAATATCGAGTGGTAAAGAAATTATGGTTCGGAGAAACAAAATGTTGACGCCGGGCGATAATACATACGGTTATAAAGTTTTGTTAAAAAATATCCAGTGGTAAAGAAATTATGGCTCGGAGAAACAAAATGTTGACGCCGGACGACAGATGGATGGACGGCTAGACGGACGGACGGACGGATGATACAGACCTTATTATGATTGATGGCACACTGCCTAGTGACAATACATAATTATGGCAAAGAATTTGAAATTATGGCTCAGACAAACAAAATGTTGAAGCCGGACGACGGACGGACGGATGGACAGCTAGACGGACGGACGGACCGACGGATGATACAGACCTTATTATGATTGATGGCAAACTGCCTAGTGACAATACATAATTATGGTAAAGAAATTATGGCTCGGACAAACAAAATGTTGACGTTTTCCTAACACTCTACCATGTCGCCTGTGACCTTGACCTTGATGGATTCAGTCCTTATTATGATTGATGGCACACTGCCCAGTGACAATACATACTGTTATAAAGTTTTGTTAAAAAATATCCAGTGGTAAAGAAATTATGGCTCGGACAAACAAAATGTTGACGTTTTCCTGAGTGTTACCTTTACCATGTCGCCTGTGATCCTGACCTTGATGGATACAGACCTTATTATGATTGATGGCACACTGCCTAGTGACAATACATACTATTATAAAGTTTTGTTAAAAAATATCCAGTGGTAAAAAAATTATGGCTCGGACAAACAAAATGTTGACGCCGGACGACAGACGGACGGACGGACGACGGACAACTCGATATCAGAAAATCTCTGCTGACTTTGTCAGGCGGAGCTAATAAAATGCATGATGTTATAAATCTGCATTTTTTTCTAAATTCTCTCTTCTTTTTCCCGTTAATATTCCATTAAAACTGACCTTTGATCATCCACACAATTAATCCTATTAAACACTGACTTGAAGCCCAGTCCGTCTACAACTTGTGGGCTAGGGGGAGAAAAAAAAATACTGTAAAACACAAAATATACACTTCGTGGATATACTGTTCTTATCATTATAATCAGTAATTCAAATACTGCATGTTTAAGAAATTCATAATAATGCAATGCACCGAAACGAAGATAAACGAATTTGAATCGTTTACACATTTTCTCGACTATAAGACTCAGTTTCGGTCTACAGCTTTTAGTGGATCCCCATTTCTTGGTCCAATGTGAATGGAAGTTAAAATTGTTTATAAGGGGTGGCGCGGGGCTGGTCTTCGCGGAGAGAGCCATTTGTGAAATCGTGGGTGTACTAATAACATATGGTACGGAAGTGATACCGCTAAACCAAACAGTTACAAAGAGCTTGAAAAATCTGCAGAACGATGTAGGTTGGTGCACAGGCACTCGGCACAAACTGGGAAATCGAAAAAAAGAAGATATTTGATAGCATTTTTGAATCTACGCTGACGTGCCCCCATAATGGTATATAAATATTAACAAGGTACACAACTCGCTTTTCGAAAACGATAGCACTCATCTTCGTGATACCCCCTCAAATCCGATTCACATAACGTTTCAAGCAGTACCTGGTGTCAATGGAAAGGGGAATGAATACGCTTTTCAGTGGTGTATTACGACCGTTGGGTGTTCTTGGGTTGTTCATGATAACTGTGAGAAGTCGCAGAAAAGGCCGAAAAACCTTTTGTCGGACAAGAGAGTGCACAGTGGAAAGTGGGTTACGAGCGACAATTCTCCGATTAATTATAAACAATTCGAGGTCCCATTGTCTATGGAGGGCACATTCAAATATTAACCGTATACCTTTATCAATTTTCAATCTTGGGTTGACAGTTATTCATTTCTGGAGTTCACATTTACCGTTTATACACCTTTTAGCCGTCAAATGAAAAATCGTGAAGTTGTTGGGCGTCCATAGATACGGGACTCGCGCAAAAAATTTCCCCATTGGCCCATTGGCTTGTTTTCATGTATGATTTTCTCGGCATAAATAGTAGCCAATGGGATGTTTTTGTGATCATCTGCGCTTCTATGGATGCCGTTAGCTTGTTGAGTTGACAAGAGGATGGTTAAAAAATGTATAAACGGCAAATGTGATCGTCAGAAATGAATAAATGTGGATCCGAGATTAGTAATGGATAAAGGGATACGGTTAATGTTTGAACCTGTCCTCCATAGACAATGGGACCTCGAATTACTTATAATAAATCGGAGAATTGTCGCTCGTAACCCACTTTCCACTGTACACTACCTTGTCCGACTAAATGTTTTTCGGCCTTTTCTGCGACTTCTCCCAGTTATTATGAATAACCCAAGAACACCCAACGGTTGAGTTATACACCACCATTGTAAAGGTTATTCATTCCCCTTTCCACTGACACCAGGTACTGCTTGATACGTTATGTGAATCAAATTTGAGGGCGGTACAACGAAGATGAGTGCTATCGTTTTCGAAAAGCGAGCTGTGTACCTTGTTAATATTTATATACCATTATGGGGGCAGTCAGTATCGATTCAAAAATGCTATCAAATATCATTTTTCTTTCGATTTCACAGCTTGTGCCGAGTACCTGTGGGTTGGTGTATAACAACGCCGAGTAATACCGCAGGGTCTGCAGCACTAGAAGCAAATCAGGGATGAGCTTGGGTGAATGGGGATCAAGGAAGGGGTAGATTTAATGCAACTCTGTTATCTTATCTATTTGGTACATCTCCCTGTCAGCAAATGTTGTAATCTACTATTCCGGCTATTTGGAATTAAGACAGGATAGATTGAGCAAGTAAGGGAGTTAATAGAGAACTATTCATTGGAGATATCTGACTTAGAAACGGGGACAACACACAGTAAAAAAATCAGCAGAGAAAGGTTCAAGTAGGATTGTATCCGAAATTGTCGAGAGAGAGGTCAAAGCAACGAGGTCTTTGGGTGATCTGGGTTATAAAGACAACTCAGGCTTTGAGGAATATCTTGATAACAGCTTTGAGGGGATCACTGCTGTTTGAACTGAAGTGGAGATCGCCGGAGCTTAGGGAAATTGGGAAAGACACCGAGAAGGAGAGTCAAATGTGAAATGTGGGAGTAATAGAGACCCTGGTACACTTTCTCTAAAATGACAGAACAGCATTTACCAGAAGTGTGATGAGGAAAATGGCCCTTATGGTGGAACGGAGGAGAGGTGGTTAGAGGGTGATACAAGAGTAAGGCTTAGTATTGGGTAGATAGAAGTACGGGATAACATTAAGCAGTCCGTCTCCGTGTGCTGGAAGGAGAGAATGGGTGGGAGCGGGAGTAACACTTGGAAGCCCGGGGGTAATCACGGCTTTCTCATATGAGAATTGTGGCAAACCAGAAAACAAAACAATAAGCCCAAACGTTAAGTGCTAACCCACGAAAGCCCATGAAATTTATTTTTCACAAGGATATTTAAGATTTTTAAAAGATATAAAATGTCAAATTTGTTAAGCAGAAAAATGATGTCAAATTGATGGGATTTGCGAAAGAATATTTATTTCCCGCAGTGTTTCCCCATATCATTATCCTTATGAAAATGGGAAGAGGGGAGGGGGCAGACACCCCTCAAAATGCCCTCACATGCTTCATTTTTACAAACTTGTTAATATTTATTACAAAGATGTTATATGTTAAATATAAAATTATATTTGCCAGTAATGTGTAAAGAATAGATTTTGGTAGCGTTTCCCCCATTACCAACGGCTAGTATGGTGGCAGTTCATTCAATGCTATGCGACTGTACATATATGGGACGACGTGTTGGGAGGGGTGAGGGGATGTCGTCTGAACAAAGTAATACGGTAAACAGTTATTACAAATATCTCCTATACCGGTATATGCCAAAACGGCGCAATAAATTTCAGTGCAACAAGCTGCATCGAATAATTCGAATTAATATGGACATTGGTATTGTTGCCTATTGTCGAATAAACGCACAATCCTGGATGCACTGCAATCTGTCACGCCCTTTGACGGTTTCTGCATTTAAAGCGTGTGAGATAACAGGAAAATGAGTAGGCCTACATCTTGAGAAAAAACCCCACTCATTGCCGTTACCGGCTTTCCGGTAACTATTTCATTATCCACGTACCAGACTCCTTTTGATATCATTCAGCAGTTTTCGACGAAACCACGACGAATTTTATTCCAAACGGAAAATAACCTGGAAGGTGAGTTGGATTTGTAATACTTTAATTTTATTCTAGGATAAGCCATTTATTGTAACTAAGTAATAAACGAAGATCAGGTATAAATAATGAGGAAAACGAGAAAAACATTTGATGAGTGAATAAAAACCTACTTATTTAGGAAAAACGCCTGTTAGATTGCAGTAGGCTGCTGTAAACATGTTTACAATATTGTCAATAATATCAATACCGGTTGGCCTGTGTAAGTGTGTATCAAATTGTAAGTCAGTTCAAAGGTCATGGTTCGTTAAATGTCTGTTGAAAATGTACGCGAAATCACGGAAGCATTTTCGTCAGAGAAATGACAGTAATTATTTATTTATTGGGATTTAATGACACTTTCAACAGCCAGGGTCATATTGTGTTGGAAAATTTTGCGTATGGAGGAGGGGGAATTCCCTGGAAGTGGAAAGAATCACCGAACAGCGCTAGCACCAGATTGTACCCCACACAAGCTGGGTTAGCACCGGTATGTGTACGGTTGACGCGCAGAGTACCTTATCAACCTTCGACGCCGTTTCCCACTTCAGCAAGTGGGATTAGAGGTAGGCAAATAGTGGTGATGCCGAGGGAGGGGGTCTTTGGGGCACTGCCTCCTTTATTGTTGGCTTGTCGGGAAATATCCTACCCTCCTGTCGGGGATCACAAGCCCCTTCCAAAAAATTCGAGGAAATCATGGCGCCACCACTGGTAAAAAATACACCTGACAAGGCCAATGACTTGTGTTATTTGATATACTATCAGTCTATGGGGGTAATTACGATATCAAAGTAAACTCAGACTTCCTTACAAAGGCTTAATGTTCCCTTTATACAGATCCGTCGGCAGCTATCTTTGGATATTGATGGCGTGGGGCGGGGTGGACATCAGGATAGTCGCAAGGGCATGGGGGGTGGGGGGGGGGTGGGGGTGGCCAACCAATAATTTTTCCAGTCGGGACATTTTCGACTGCATTGTACTAATTGTAGACTTGGATATCGATTTGCTCTTGCCTGTAATAATGTACTTTCTACTGTGACTAAAGTTGATCACATGCACACTTGAACCTAGGCATATATCTATGCTAATAGTTCTGGAGCCAGGATTTCTCCGACAGGAGAGGCATGTGCTCCCGACAGGGGGCTGGCATATTCCTCAACAAACCTACAGTAAAGGTGGCAGTTTCCCCGATGGACCTGGATGTGGTAGAGGCCTAAACCTCCCCGGTGGGGGAGCTGTACCCCTCGTCCGCCAGCCACCGCTGCCTGCTAATTGTTGGAAGTTCATGCGTCTACAACTATTACATACGTGTATAAATTTATCCGCATATAAAATTCCAAGAGCTCTTTGAGTTTTTAAAGATTATTCCGTCACCGTAAGCCTACTATTCCAGCTACTACAACATCAAATTCATGCATTCGATGAGGGCGTGCCTTGATGAAGTTTGTAGCTGGAATGTTTTATCATTCGGAACTTGAGTCATCAATTTTCGGATAAGTCAGGTTTACGCCACCTCAATCTGTCATCCTCGCGACTCCCTGTTAGTCGGATGTTGGGGGTGGGGTGGGGGGGGGGGGGGGGGGCATGGTCTATGCAAGTGGGATTAGAGGAGGTGCCACTCCAATAATTTTTTTCAGTTTTCCTTTGAATTGATGTCTTAACCCTTTGAACTCATAAGGCCGATTTTCCGGTCCAAGTCTTAATTTCGTCCCATATTTGTCTTATTATAAGAGGTCTGTACGCGGCGCATTGGTGATAAAATAATAACTGTGGTGTACAGCCTGCAGTTATTATTTTATCCTCCCTGTATGATGGTATTGGACTGAGCCATTTCACTGTAAGTGTACACAAAGGTGATACCATTACAGGAAACTAGGGTTCAGAGCGTTAAATACCAATTCGCCCTTGTAAGTAATTATGCACTTTCTTGCAAGGCTTGATTTGATAATTGAGTTTTTTTCACACAGTCTGTCGTACAAATGGAGGTGTGTAGTGCCGTATTCTGGCTGTCGAAGGCCCGGTAAGACCGATTTATAACACTGGTACGACTACTACATGTGTATTTTGTTTATCCGCAAATAAATTTCCAAGATGTTTAGGTTTGGGTTTTATTACACGCCTGTTCTATGTAATCCCCCATCTACAGCCGCACTAAACCATGCGAAAAATGAAAATCTGTTCCGCACATAAGTGCGGAACGGAAATCATTGACGAACTGTTTTTATAAAGAAGCGAAATTTCACTGGAATTTTCCACACATCGTGCACCTAAATTACAATCTGAATCGCTTGCGATAGCTAAAAATCGTCCCCTGAGTCCCAATGTGTTCTATGTGCAAGTAGGCACACAGAACACATTGGAATTCAGGGGACGAAATAGTAATATGGGTTCCCCACGCAAATTTGGTTGGCGGTAAAATGTGTTCTTTTTTTTGTTGATAGTCGTCAAATGAATTTCCAAGTGTCCTTCTAACAAGTGTTTAATAGACGTGATGGCGTGTAATAAACACAGAACGACACGTGTGTGTGAATGGGTTAATCGATATGGCACTTATGCCATCGCGGAAGGATAAAACTCGACGACTGCGGCCTCTCGTTCTATCCTTCCGCGCTGGCATTCGTGCCATATCGATTAACCCATTCACACACGCGTGTCGTTCTGTGTATGTTTTTTAAACTATTATCCTGATTGCTTGATGATTCAGACTACATCATCATGGCATGCCTTCGACGAAGGCGATGGTATCAGTCGGAACTTGAGCCATCACTGTCGGAACAAATCAGGTTCACACCCCAGTCGGTCATTTGCGCGGCGTCCCTGAATGGGAACCAATGTTTACCTGACCATGACATGATTTTTTCCGGCGGTTTTAAATTCACAATAATTAACAACGACCATCCACAATGCCGCGTTAAAACCATTGCAGAATTGCCGGTTATCATGGCTAATTTCTAGCGATAACAACCACCTTTGAGTTTGTGACAGTTTATGACCTTTTCTTAAACTTTTTGAGTTTGTGACAGAGTTTGTGACAGTTTATGACCTTTTATTAAACTTTTTCGAAACCCTACCCCCCCCCCCCCCCCCCCACACCGAAATCTTTCCACATCGAAAGCGCGCTGTGAGAGTTAAAAAAAATGAAAACCTACCCACCCAACTCCAGGCCTGTAAATAATTTTTTTTATATCGTAACCCGTTAGCTGGTAGGAAAAAGATGATGCGATGCTTCGCTTTCTCTGTTTTCACAACGCCAGTCATGCCGTTTTAAGTCTTAATAGGAATTTCACCGAAATAAATAGCCGCAACTAAAGCACGATCTCGCCAAAGCAAGATCGTACGTTAGCTGTTGCTATTTATTTTGACGGGAATTCTTTCAAAATTTGAATTTTGAAAAGCCTTTCTGTGAAAACATGAGAGATTATCAGTTTAATCATGTTCATTTATGTTGCATTACTTTGTCGTCACCTGTATTTCGATCACGAATTTTACAATTGACGTTATCACCACGTAACCTAAACCTAAACGATCGTTCGCGGGTAATTTAACTTATTTCCAGGCCTGCCACCCCACTCCACCAAAACCAAAAACCAACACAAAACATGGAAACCAAAAAATTAAAGCAGCTTGAAAATTTACTATCTTGTAATTGGAAGTTATCTAGTAATTACAAGCTACTAACTTATAATTATAAGTTAATATTAATAACCAATGATTGTCTAAAGCCATGCAATCTATCGCCCCTGTTGGTTTTTATGTTATTTACCTGCAATTCGATTGTTGTTGGTTTTATGTTATTTCCCTGCAATTCGATTGTTGTGAAGTGCACAAAAGCACCGTAGAAGATCCTTCATAGCTTATACATTATAGCTTTTATGACTACCGATGACTACCGCTGACTACCGCTAGTAAATCGCAGGGGGCGCGGTGGCTCAGTGGTAGACTGTTGGACTTCTATGCTAGAGGTCCCGAGTTCGGTCCTCGCCCGGGACGATCCGCGTCGTGCCCTTGGGCAAGGCACTTTATCCCGGTTGCCTACATGGGGGCACGATGGCGCCGTGTACTAAGGCGCACCTCACGTCGATGGTGCACGTCTTCAACCGCTGTAACCCTGCCCTTAAAACTGTCACGGTCACGATTAGCCATTGTGCATAAGTATATGGCCTTAAACACCAATAAATTAATAAATAAATATTAAATCGGAGATCTAGCTGTCTTTATAGTTCCTACGGACCAGACTGAACACAGTGGTGGTTTGAGGACTTTGGAGGAGTACTTGAGACTATAGAGGATTTAAGATAGTAATTGATGGTGGTGTAGTAGTTGTGGTTTTTGCTGTAGTGTTTTGTTTTGTCGATGGTTAAATTGGTGTTGTAGTTGCGGTGGTAGCTGTTAGGGTTATTGTCGACGCTGCAGTGGATGGTTTTGTAGTGGTTGGTGTTACCGTGTTTTGTGTTGTGGTTGTTGATGTCAGTGTAGTAGTGATAGGTGTTGCAGTTGGTCTGTGGATTGCTGCAGTTGTTGTTGTGGTATTTAGCGTAGTAATGGTTGGCGTAGTAGTGGTAGTGTTTGGCGTCGTAGTTCTATGTCAAACACCGGAACTAGTACACCGACAACTATCACGCCAGCCACTACCCTATCAATCACTTCTATACTAGCCACAGCAACTACTTCCTCCAACTACTTCCTCCAAAAACAGCATTTACTACACCATCCTTGTTTTAACCAACCACCACAACTACTACACCAACAACTACCTTAATAACTGATACAGCACAATCCACAATGTCTACTACACCGAGATCAGGAAAACAACTCTAACCTCCAAACCACCACACCAACAACCACGACACCAATCGCTGCAACTACTCCACCAACCACTTTACTTGCATAACTAACTATGACATGAACCAATACAGTTATAACAGTAATAACACCCATCACTACAAAAACTAAACCAATCACTACAACTAATACACTTGCAATTATAGCACCAACAACTACAATGACTAAGCCAACCACAGCACCAAATACTACAACACCGACCACTACAACATTTACCATTACAACCAATTCACCAACAACTTCGATCGACACCGACCTGCACAACAAATAACTACAACAGCATCCACAGTACCAACTACTAACACTACTAAACTGACCACAATTACAATACCAACTACTCTAACACAACAACCATAACCACAATACCAATAGCCACAACCACACTAACCACTACTATTGCTCGACCAAAATAAATACTACATCGGTCTCCACTACGATCAACAAACACAACTACACTACCAACAACTTCTAGCACCACTTCAACCACTACATCTTGTAAGCCCACTACAACACTTACCACTATAGCTACTACAATAGTCAAAAGAGCTATGACACCAACAACCATAACTAGAATACTGAACTCACCAACACCACCACAACAATAGCAACCACTGCGGCTACGACACCAACAACGCCAACAGCAACCACTACAACTACTACACCAGCCACTGCAACTATTAAACCAACGGCTAAACACACACGCCGCTACAGCAACAGTCACAACTTCAACATATGTCCATTTATTTTACGCTAACCTGTGAATTATCGCAAATATCTAAAAGATATTTCTCCATATCCATCGACGTCGATGGATATCGAGGAATATCCCTCAGCAGCTTCCTCAATTACGCCAGGCTACGCCGAATTTCGTCGCCTTGAAGGAACGATCAACTGATCTTTGTTATTGTTTTGAAACGCAGGCATTTTGAGACGAATTGGGCTGAATATTGTGCAATAAAATGTCACGTAGCATATAATGAAAAGAAAGTCTACGCTATTTTAGTGAATATCGGGAATTATCTCATTCGTGTGGACCTGAAAGTATTATTTGTCACTCGCACAAGCGCTCGCGAAAATAAAACTGTAGGGTCTACACTCATGAGATAATTCCTGATATTCGCTAAAACGGTGCAGATATCCTCTGTAAATGTGTTTCACTCACCTTAAGTCCCCAATAGTTCCACGTACTCCTTAAAAGTTCCCGAGCCACTAATTTCCTCAGCCCCCAAATGTCCTGAGTAGTTCCCAAACCACTTATATCAGTCCCCCAAACTTGATCCTCAATAGTCGCAAATCCACTATCATCTGACATCAGTACCTAGTAGTCCAAATAGTTACCAAACCATGTTCCTATGAAATTGGTCAACAACAGTGAATAGTCCATAAATATCCATACTACCCCAGAGTGGGCCATATGAGTCATAAAGACTATAGTGTGGGAGCTATTAGGGCTCTCTAAGATACTGGAATGCACTTCAGAACAATCGAAGTCTAGTGACATAGCAGAAAACAAACAAGAGAGTACATTGGATGGCTTTATACAACCATCAGGTGTCTTCAGGGATAAAAGACCCAAAAGGGTACAGACTATCCACACTATGCTGTCATATCAAACAACCAAGCATCATCAAATATGTCGCATGCCCTAGCATTACGAACTACTACAGAGGGCTAACATTCGCTAAATTGTGATTACAAGTTAGCTAAGTTGCATTTACAAGTTACTAAAATGAAATTACAAGTCATTAAATTATAATTACAAGTTAGCTAGCTTGAAATTACTAGTAAGGTCACCTGAAATTTCAAGATAATAACTTGTAATTGCAAGATAGTAACTTATAATTACAAATTAGTATCTTATAATCCCTTATAAAAATGTACCATGGTAAACCATGGTAAATCCCCAAATACCCTGGTAATACCATGGTATACCATGGTATTACCAGGGTATTTTGGGATTTACCATGGTTAACCATGGTACTTTTTTATAAGGGATTGCAAGCTAGTATATTGAACTTCGCACAAGATAATAACTTTAGGTAATTGGCGGCTCTGCGCTGCCGAAGAAAATAGCTCGTAACACAACCGGATATTGTTTTGCAAAGAGGTCGTCTGTTTGCTCTTTATGTCGAGTGTGATTATCTCAAGTAGAAAACATTCCCTGTGCATTATATAAAAACTACTCAAAGTTTGCTGAGCACCAAATATTTGACACATCGTTGTGAAATTTGCTTGTGACATATTTGCGATATTTTTTGTGGATATGATTGAGGAATGTATTGATATGGTCCCCAGTGTTTACATTAACTCTCTTGACAGGCAGACTTTTCGTGACAGTCATGGAAAGCATGTACCCCTTGATTTTCATGATGTTTTCGTGTATTGTCTACATGTACATGACATGTGTAGGGTATTCAATCTTCATTTCAACACATACCCTTGTGATTTAATGATTGAATATGGCAAATGCAAATGCAAGAAGACATTTGTCTGAAGCAGAAATGTGGTGGGCTGTAGGGATGGTGGAGCAAGGGGCTACCCATTGTCAGGTTGGTGAAGCCCTTGGTGTGCTCCATACGGCGATCACCAGAGCCTGGGCAAGATTTCGTCAGTATGGCACACCAGTAAGACGGCATGGTGGTGGCAGAGACAGTGCAACATCTGCAGCTGAAGACCGGTTTTGATCATTCAGGCCCGTAGGAACCGCTTTGCTACAGCAACCCAGCTTCGCAGTGACTTTCAGAATGTATCCGGGGTAAATGTTTCGACGCAGACTATCCGGGCAAGGTTGCACGAATGTGGTCTCCGATCGAGAAGACCGTGTATTCGCATTCCACTGTCCCAGGACCACCGCCAGGCACGATATGAATGGGCCATGGACCACGTTGGGTGGACCAGAGAAGATTGGCGACCTGTCCTTTTTACAGATGAGTCAAGGTACTGCCTAGACCACACAGATAGGCGTTCTAGGGTATGGAGATGACCAGGAGAGCGATTCCATGCAGCCTACATTGCTGAGCATGACCGCTATGGTGGAGTGTCAATCATAGTCTGGGGCGGCATCAGCTGGGATGGACGTACAAAGCTCTGTTTCCTTGAACGTAGTACATTGACTGCACAGCGGTGTAATGATGAGATCCTGGATGTCCACTTCAGATTGTATGCAGGTGCAGTGGGTGATAGATTCATTCTGATGGACGATAATGCCCGTCCTCATATTGCCCATGCTTGCTGTCGGGGAGTACCGACAGAGGGAGGGGATTGAGCGTATGAACTGGCCAGCAAGATCCCCTGACCTCAGTCCAATCGAACATGTCTGGAATGAGTTGCAGCTTGCAATTTCAGCCCGTCCAGTCCAGCCAAGAAGTGTCCAGGAGCTTGGTGCCATACTGCTCCAAGAGTGGAACAACATCCCACAAAGGACCACCAGGAACCTGATTGTGAGCTGCATGAGAAGGCATTTTCAAGCTGTAATTAACAGTAATGGGTCTCATACTCGATATTGAACCCATACCAGTTCGCTCCGTCAACTTTTTGGTAAATTGAAAAATTTCATCTTTTACCAATAATATCCATTTTCCATGGTTATCGTATTCAAAAGCTAAAAAATAATGTCAAACACAAACAAAATCTTAATTTCTGTACTTAAATCATTAAAGATATAATTAAATAAAAAATATATACACTTTTCATTACAATATTTCAACTAAAACGTAAAACAGGTAGTTGGATATACTTGGTGCTTAGCAAACTTTGAGTAGTATAATATAAAAATATGCTTCGGAAAGAAAGAATTTGAAACTAATCTAATAGAAAAAACTTGAAACGCGTCATGACGCAAATAATTATGCATGTAGGACATTCTGTATAGCAGAGGTGGCTCAGCACACATAGGAGAACGTGTCCAAGGCCAACGGAGATCAGCTCCAGAGGATGTGCACAAAATGTGAAACAAAAGTCACAAAAATACTCCACAAAACATGGTCACATCTATGTGACCGCACTGTACACTAAGGGGCCCCATTTTTACCCAAGGGCCTATAACTGAATGATCAGGCGCCCCATCATTCCGGAGCGCCCCCCTCCCACCACCCCACCCACCGCATTTGATTCGTGTGATCTAAGCCACTGACATCAGACTCCGGGTCTCCATCAAACGTTTATAAATTGCGACAAACAATATGATATTCCAACAAAGACTCAAACACCCCATTAAACGATTAGCCGACCCTAACCAACGATATGGTGTGGAACAAGTAAACTCAAACACAGGGCTCTTATCTCACAATATAGGGGGGTCAAAAAATAGGGGCCCTTATCAAATATTTACATCATTCTATCGAACAATACGGACTGTATCGTTTGATGGGGGCCATACACATACGATGGCGGCCCTTATACGAAAGACCAAACTGAGACCTGGATGTCCCAGCTAATACTCTTTGGGTCTCATGCATCTCGGACTCGGATTGCCAACGAGCATGGAGCTTATCTTAAATTCGGGGTTATGAAATTTCATCTGTCGGGGGAAATTCGTCAGATGATCAGGGTCGGGGACCATCACACTTTCGGGAAAAGGTCCCAATCGAAGGGTGTTCATGATATTTGCTATCACCGATATGACCACACTGTAACCTTCAAGTGGGAGATATTAAATCCTCATATCAGGGACTTGATTGGATGGGCGTCTACGTTTCCAATTGTACCCCCGCATGCAGAATATCCAACTTTTGAGAAACCCATTTGTACGCCGCCGCCGCCGCCTTCAGCGAAAACTTCGAACTGCTTCTTTTGAATTTCCAACTGCTTAAGAAATTCGAATGCACCCTCTCCACTTGTGTTCGAATATATGACTTTCGGCTTCTAGAATTGAAAATCGTCCTTTGAGTGCAACAAGGCGCCATCTACAACGCTTTAGAATTACAGGTGGCGCCTTGTTACACCCAAATCTGGAAAATTTCACGAAATATTGTTAAACAATCACAAGATGTCTGTTAGAAACGGTCAGAACCATGATAACATATCCCACAAAAAAACTACTTGTATATAGCATGAAATTTCCAATTGTCGGTGCTTTGAGGCTTAAAATTTCTAACTAGTGAAAACCTTCGCCATGGCTGGGTGTGACAACCTCCACCTCCCCACTGCCCTGTCACCACGCCCCTGTCTCATATACGTATTTGTGATAACTCACAGGACGCCCATAGAAAGATTCGGGGTATATATTTTATGTGATCTCTTCTTTGTTACATGCCTGGACAGTAAAAGTTTGTTGTTCTTCGAAGATATTCACTTATCCGTGGCACAAAAGCTGAACTTGGCGTTACATTCAGGGACATTATGTTAATTCTCATGTCTAAGCGCGCGTTCTGTTGACCTACTGACCAAGAATATTCCTGATTGTCAACAAGGATCTCCAATAATTGTTGTCGCGTAGCAATGTTTGACGTCACAACAAAGGGTTCTGTCTACACTATTGACTAAAAGACAACACATAATGTATGTATTCTAAAGCTAAGCTCCTTTAACATACAGAAATTACAGACATAGAATGGACACTAGCCAAGCTTAAAAAATGTCAAGACATGATCTATTCTGACGAGAGACAGCGTTATTTCAGGGGTGGCGCCAGGATTTCTCCCGACAATGACGGTGTGCCGAGTGCATAGTGGCTTGATAATGCGCTGGTGTCTAAGACCAGAGGTTCCGGGATCGATCGTCATGCCAAAAAAACAAGAGAAGACTTAACAGCTAGTTAAATTTTTCCAAAGCTGGTGCATTAAACAGATACCCAGAATGAAGCTGTACAGATTTATAAATCAACAACACATTTCTATTGTTGCAAGGGACCCCCAGCCCTCCAGCCAACTTGGACCCCAACTGTGCTTCATACCTTCAGACGGACCTTCATGTAAAAGTTTCGCGATCGTATTCTCATCTCTTCATTTTCGACGTCCAGAAAAGTTGAAATTTACCCCAAAGCCACCAGAAGGCTTCGTTTGAAATCACAATTCAAATCTTTTTTGGGGGAAAGGGGGGACCCCTCCCCCGAAAAACCTTCCTCAAACAAACTTCCCGTGATGGCCCATTACATTCAGATACTGTAGACATCTACGCGTATTAGGAAATCGCGCAGATGTCTGAGGTATCTGAATTCATGCAGTGCTATATTGCCAAAAGTTCACTTGCGGGTTTGCCCCTTCCCGACCCCCCCCCCCACCCTTGGGAACTTGTCCCTACTTGCCATGGTGCCGGAAAACTTGACGACGCTTTTTTTTCTCTTTTCAGGACAAGTTAGTTGAGAAGAGACGATGTGGTTGTTCGTTCTATTATTTCTCTTCATTATCCTTAATATGCCTTTTCTACTACGATACCTTACAACATTTGTAGTCAGTAAAATTCGAGGACACTACAGGCCTAAGCGAATGTTAGATGAATTTGTATCTTATGGTATGTTTTCGTGATATATCAAGGTCATTCGAGTGGATAAAGTATGGTGTGTGTGTGGGGGGAGGAGGGGGGGGGGGGGCACGTGGTGGAAGCCTCAGAATAACAGCATTTGATTTTGGTTTACTTTTGGCCCAAATGGGTATTTAAATAGTAAATTTCTGACACGAGGTGACCACAGTGTATAGACGGAAGTGGAAATATTCTGTCGGTAATACGCTTTCGAAGTGGGATCTTACGCCTCGACGAAAGATGGTGAGTATATTTTCATTTTTTTCTTGAATTGTGTAAAAAAAAACCTCCAACCCCAAGCCAATCTACCCCGACCAGCCACACATTCAGCTATATTTCAGCCACACATTCAGCTATATTTCTATCGCATTTTTGTTTCCGAGACGCCTGTTGTTTTCCCAGAATTTAATTAGAACACCCGATTTTCGTGCAAAAAAATAATCCTTTTGAATGTGTACATGTATGTTTTGATAAAAATGCTGTGAAGAACAAAACGGCCTCTTCAGTGTTTAGCAAGTATACTCTTCTGATTGATAGATTTTGTACAGTCTAGTAGTGGTAAAGTATAACCCTGTTCTTGAATAGCCACTGTGCCAGTGTGAAATTTATTCAGTTAACAGGAGTTTTGAATTAACAGGGGTTGGGTCATATTTTGTATTCTCATGGAGCTCTTTTAAACAAGTTATAATTGATTAATTGATGCAATTAACAGGTCAAATTTGTAGTGAGGGTATGATGGATGTTTTTTTGTGTTTGAGAGTTATATTCAATTAACAGGTTTATTCATGTAAAAGATTTCCCATTAAGTGGGCTCCACTCCAGTCAGCTTTTACTGTATCATAATAGCTTGATGAAACCATGGTATATTAGCGTACAATTTGGTGAACCAAACTGGTACCATGGCATACCATGTTAGACTGTTGTACAACCATGATATAATATAGTTGATTCATGGTACAACTAAAGTATACCACCGAACACCATGGTCTTACCATGGTGCAGCCACAGTACACCGTGGTATACTATGGTACAACCATAGTATACCGTAGTATAACCATGGTGTACCATGGTATACTGTGAATGTACTATGGTATAACCATGCCACAACCATGGTATACCATGGTACAACTGTGGGACACCATGCTGTACCATAGTTTTACCATGGTACTTTTTATAATGGTTGTGTTAATCTGCATCACCGGGAGTTATCTCCAATTAATCGTGTATCCTACATGTAGGGCGACCTATATTGTTTGCATATAATCAACGTATAATTTTTTACATCATAACATGGCGGCTTAAATCTGTCCAATCGACTTTCATGTTAGGTTCATTTTTGGTGTTGTTTAAGGTCACATACTTATGCACAATGGCTAATCATGACCCTGACAGTTTAACGGTTGGAGGAAGCCGGAGTACCCGGAGAGAACCACCGAGCAACGACGAGCAGCTGCCAGCTCCCCAACATCGTAACTCCGCACTGTGGCACAGGCAGGGTTAGATTGGTTGAAGACATGTGCACCATCGACGTGCAGTACTACTTAGTACACGGCGTCATCGCGCCCCCACGTGGACAATCGGGGTTAAGTGCCTTGCCCAAGGACACAACGCGGGTCGTCCCATCCGAGGACTAACCGGGCTCGATGTTGCTTAACTATGTGATCTGACGAGAACCTGTAAGGTGGCTTTTTCTCGGAATACAGACGATGCACAGGCAAATCAGCCACAAGATGAGGTACCGCCACCATCGGGACAATGGAAAAATCAACGACGGCATTAGCCCACTGTGTTTTATGAGCAGATGGACAAAAGAAGTAAACACATATGAATCACATCAATCACTTTTCCCACAGTTCTTGACATGGTAATGTCTGGACGATCTGTTTTGGCAGGGGTAATCTCTTTCAAGATGCAATTGTATGGTAACGATATGCTGCCTCGCGTGATCTTTGCGGCTAAATGTCATCTGACAAACGTCACAAGTTTCTCAACTCTGGTTGTGATCACCCTCATGTTTTCTCAAAGACGATTTGTCACTTGTAACTATACTTGTTGGGACATTTTGCACATTGATGGCCGATAGATATCTGACCTGCCAAGTACTCTCTGTAATGAGACACTTGGTTATTATAACCTTTTGACATAATTGACACGTGCACTTGAAAGTTTTCAAATGAACTGACTTCTCATGAAGAATACCCCACCCCTGCCTCTCTGATCTTGAAACCTTTCCCACAACTTGCACACATGTTGGCAGGCCTGTCGAGTGTTTTTGGGGCAACACACGTCCAGGCTATTCCATCGCTTTCCCTTGTCATGTTGTGGGACCTAGAACGTCAGATCAACGAACTTTTGTGTCTGGTAACGAAATCACTCTGCTGGAACTAAAACTGTGGTGAACCAGGTATGTCATCACCCCTTATTTCTGTTGAGTCGTCCATCTGAAATATAAAAATTGGGTGTCAGTTTAGTTGCTATATGCACAGAGGTTATGACAATATATGTTTTCCAGTTCTACTGAGTACTGACTTTTCATTCTGGTTCGATTCACTATGGCCCGTCGTGCACCAGAGGGCACGAATATGGTCGCGGGGGAGGGGGGGGGGGTGGTGGTCGGGGGTGGGGGT
Source organism: Pictodentalium vernedei (assembly GCA_031216915.1). Taxonomy (NCBI): domain Eukaryota; kingdom Metazoa; phylum Mollusca; class Scaphopoda; order Dentaliida; family Dentaliidae; genus Pictodentalium; species Pictodentalium vernedei. The sequence continues at coordinate 343,162,515 of CM062297.1, forward strand.
GGGGGCGAGAACAATGCGAGCACTGTCCTGTAGAACAAGGCAACAAACAAAATTGCATTGCACACACAACGCCTGGCATCGGAAGCATTTCAGTCGGGTTATATTTACTCGAAAAAATAAATCTTTTTCATGAAATACAAGGATCATTGTGTTGACAAATATCGAACTTCAAGTTCTGGCCGATAAGGTACAGATTAAATTACTGAGAACGAGTGTTTGTAAATTTGCCCGCCGCAATAGGAATATTACCAGCAGTTCAATCGTCTGGTAAAAATAATACCAGCCGTTCAATGACTATTTCAGTCGCGTATTTGAGCCGTTCAGTTTGATTCACACGCCACACTTTGAAAACTGAGCTGCAAATCAAAAAATAACAAGCGACATGGCGCAGTCTCTTTGTATTATTTTCAGTTAGATTATAAAGCATCCAAAACTGTCCAAAACGTGTCTTTGTCGTGAAATTTGAGCTTGCTTCGCTCGGGAAATTGTTTTTATCACAACTCTGTTTATTTTTTTTTGCACGAAAATAGGGTGTTCTGATTAAATTTCTGGGAGAACAACAGGCGTCTGAAATATAGCTGAATGTGTGACTGATCGGGGAAGATTGGCCCGGGGTCTGAGGTTTTAACAGAATTCAAGAAATAAATGGACTCCGATTGATACGCGGATGTCATTTGATCGATACTCTGAACAGATAGCGTCTTGCAATCCAATTCAGCTGGTGGGTTTGTAGTCCAAACATGGCCTGAAAGTCCGTAATATAAGTTTTTGGTTTGGTACGTCTTAAAGGACGTACCAAACCAAAAACTTATATTACAGACTTCCATGCCTTGTTTGGACTAGCGGATTTTATGCATCAATTCAAGGTGAATACGTGTCGAATTATTGCTGGAAATGATGGTCATCCACTCAAAAGCACTAGATTTTCTTTTCATTATACGTTTTTAGAACACATTGATCATTTCCAGTGATAATTTGACACGTATTCACCTTGAAGTGATGCTTTGGAAGCCACCATTTTGACTGATACCCTGAAAGTGAAATTTTCTATATCTTCACAGTGGGGGGATACGATTTCTATCTTTCCGTATTGTTTTCGATAATCTATCCGTTAACATATATTATTACCACTTTTTAGGGCGCTCCTTGGGATATTAAAATGATTTGAGGTGGACGATAAGACCCAAAAACAGCCCGCAAAAATAGCGTTAATAATGAAAACGGCCCGCTGGCCCAGAATTGTGGGTAATTTATGTTCCGGAAAAATGACACTAATGTGCTCGAAATTTTGTTGTCCATTTATTCCAACAAAACGGATTAAACCATGATTTATTTCGGATTATTAACTTCATAGGATTTAAAAGTGGTGGTGAGTATTGATATGATAAATAATCTCATTTTGTAAATAACGGCGTGAGTTTGTAGTTAAAGCGCTTCAGCCAAATTCCAGCAATCCTATTTTCGAGTCATCCAAATAAATTGTACTCAACTTTTAACTTTGACCTTTGTTTGTAAATAAACAGATGACAATCCGATTCTTCTATTTCCAAATCAAAAATGTCTCAAAACAGCGAGCTAGATGAAGAGGGCCTTGATAATCTAGAAATAAGTTGAAAGCCAGAAATTTCAAGGGTTGAAATGGCGTTCTTTGGTAAGTGGTAATAATAGTAATAACATATTCCTTTTCGGGCGTCATAGTACATTAACGGCCCTCGAAAAATGATTAACAGCCCTCGGGACCATTAACGCCCCTCGACTTCGTCTCGGGCCTTTAAGTGGCCCTCGTGCTGTTAATCATTTTTCTAGGGCCGTTAATGAACCATAACGCCCTCAAAAGAACATGTTATTGTTATAATAAATGTAAATATACTCACTTCCGTCTATACAATGTGGTGACCAGGGCTGTCGAAAGTGTCGCTCAATCCCAACAAATAAATAAATAAATAAATTGTAAATTATGTGTATAGAGGATATCTAATGTTTTCTTGTGAATACCGGGATTTATCTCATGAGTGAGTGAGAGAATTCGTATTTTCACGAGCAGGTTGCGAATGAGATTATTCCCGTCAAGTCCTGCCGCCCGGGGGCGTCGGGAAGACAGCCAATTTGGAGTGTGGTGGGTTGGTGTCTAAACCTCATTGTCCCGACTGTGATGGCCCATGCCCCCGCTGATAACGTATTCCAGCTACATCATCAAGACATGCATTCGCCGAATGCGATGTTGTTGGAATATTACTCAATCGGTATTCTGCTTCAAGACTCCAGTGTTCTTGGAAATTTATTTGTGGGTAAATGCGCATGTAGTCGTGATGCATGAGCATCCAAACGTCTTATATATAATGTAATGAGCACTGTACTCCACATCGATCATTCTGGGTCACCAAATAACCGAATCGGGTACCAAGTACCTCCATTGGTACATGTATGACGTGTGTGTGATGCATGTCCAACTAAAATGGACATGATTACCAGAAAAAGCCAATCTAAAATTGAATCAGTCGGGACTTGAGACATCACAGGATCTCCCCTCACCCCCACCCCCCCCCCCCCCACCAGTACTAAGCGATGACCCTGCTCGAGTGTCAAATTTGAGCTCATAATCAGCTCGAAAATCGTCGGAATAGAGGATATCAGCATTCCCCCATGTTGGGTTACGCGGGAGAGTGTGTGTGGGGAGGGAGGGAGGGGGGGGGAAACGCGTCACCTTTATTTCCGAAACAAATCACACATGGACTATCAGACACAATCCTGGTCAGAAAAAGGCGGACGTGAACTCGATTCACTGTCAAATAAAATAGATATTTGTGTATTACGCGCTTGATTATTTCTATTAAAATTGACTTTTATAGTAAGTATCAATAAGTATGTGACCGTAAACACCAATAAATAACAATACTAAATAGTAAGTATCAATTGTGGTATTATTAATAATATGGTAAACCCGGGCTGAAAACAAAACTTTAGGTTATGAACCCGTTGAAATATGACTGCGCACAGTTGGAATAGAGTTATGTATCTTCGTTGCTTTGCTATAAACGACACTGAGCTGCCATTTTGAATGTTCTACATTCGAAATGCATTGACATCATGGGCGCAGATCTCTTCCAAAAAGTGGGGGGGGGGGGGGGGACGGGCAGATGCCGAAGGCATCTGCAGCGAGTGCCGCAGGCACGTGCCGGCAGAGGGGGGTTGGGGGGGGGGGGGGGTTCTCCCCCCCCAAGAAAATTTTTAAATTGCGCTTTCAAATGGTGCATTCTGGTGGCCTCTGGGGTATAATTTCTCTTAATTATTTAGTAGAAAAAAATATGTTTTTCAACAGCCTGTTGTAATTTTGTCAAAATGCTTAACCATAATTGTTCCCGCTTTACCGAGCGTTCCCTATTAGATTAACACAATTCAACTGTGCGGTGGATTAGCATAAGGGCCCAACAGATGGAGCGACGACGTATGTGTCGGGCCCGTTAATGGATTAACAGATCCAATAACAGCCCGACACATACGTCATCAACAAGTCTCGTGAATTGAATGAATTCGATCGATAAATTTCGTTTTCAAAATGTAAACAAAGCAGACGATACTGTCTTGCACATTTTCACGAGCTCAGTACCGGCCTATTACTCTCTCTGCATAAGAATTCTGTCTGCAACATTGATATTCCGATATCAAATAGTTATGCTGCTTATGCATTCGTGCAACCCACAGCTGTGTCTGGCTGAGTAACAACTTATTTGAAGGCGCAGTGTTGAACAACTGTTCGTTGAACGTTACGTCAGTCCAAACATGGACCCACAGACATAGTCCGTAATATAATTTTTGTGGTTTATACGGTTACAGTACAGGCCGTACCAACCCCAAAATTATATTACGAACTGTGGGTCCAAGTTTGGACTAGTTGAACGTGTATCAGAAGTGAATCTCGCATTAAAATTGATGAGAGGGTGCAGCAGTGGGGGAGCATAGTGGGGGACATGTCATACCATGCCCCCCCCCCCGTGGTGGGGGGACATGGCATACCATGTCCCCCCCCCCCTTGATGAGATCTGGGGGGACACGTCCCCCCGTCCCCCCCATGATCTGCGCCCATGATTGACATGAATAAAGTATTGTCAATACCTGTGCGAAAGGCGTTTGCATAGCTGAGATGTACGAACGGAAATGAGTGACATGTGAAGCGATCGACGGTAACTGCCATAGCTGACTATTTCACTCCATACGGGTTTCTTGTTTTAGAAACAAATGTGACGTGTCCCCACCCCACGTGTCCAAACATGGGGAGTGCTGATAAAGTCTGTGGGCCCACATTGCCAATATATCATCTCGGCGGTCGAGGGAGTTTACACTGCAACTTTTTTGAAAACATTGCGTTTTCAAACAGAAACAACATGCTTAATCACTTGGACTACTGTCGACACGTTTTGACGGTTCACATGAGAACGGAAACGCTACCCGAGGCGTTTCATCGACATCACGTGGAATCCAACCCGACACGTTTTGGCTATTCACATAACAACGGAAACGCGCCCCACGGCTCTCGACAACGGAAACGTGCCCCAAGGCGTCTCATCGACATGGTTTAGACTCCAAGTTGGAGTTAGTCCAAACATGGCCTGAAAGTCCGTGATTTAAGTCTTGGTTTTGGTGCGTCCCTTCGAAAGGACGTACCAATCCAAAAAGTTAAATTACGGACTTTCGGGTCATGTTTGGACTAAGTTGGAGTATACACCATGTCGATGAAACGCCTTGGAGCGCGTTTCGGTTGTCATATGAACAGCCAAATCGTGTCGAAAATAGAAAAGGATTGGCCAGGTAGCGCCTTCAAATGAATATATGGCCATGTAGCACAGATCATGCAACTCTGTGCTATGTTAAGAAGTGAACCTCCGCAATATCCGTAAAATACCATTATAAAATTTTAAAATGTTTTTAAAAATTTTGTCTCCACAACATATCCCTCGACCCCTCATTGGGTTGGAATGAGCTCAACGTAAGCTCGTTGAGCTCATTCCAGTGAGAGATCATGAGCTATGTTTTTGAGGAAAACAATTGTTACTTTCAAGATTTTTGTGTAAAGTGTCGAACCCGAATCATGTTTGGCAAAGGGGAGATTTCACTGAATATACTGTCTTTGACGACACGTGCAGTCCAGACACGTTGCCTCAGCATTATTTTCTTTGATCTCATGTTTAAATTTGCATATATTAAGTGTAATCAGTGTCTGACCTTGTCTTAGAACACTTACTTGAGTGTCCAGTGGTCTTTTTCTAGTTTGTTAACTACGTGTCTGTGTTTTGTAGGGACTGGCGACGGGGGGTCTCAACTCTATCCCCAGTCATTTTGCCAACCCCTAGCAAACAGGCTGATGGAAGGATAATAGATCACAACACAAGCTGTTCCGACTAAATTCCTGCACGATACCGACCCCAGAATTGTAAGAACATTTTTGAAACAAAGGAAACGGGCAAAGATTATTTATTTCTTGGTGTTTACGATAACTTTCAACATCAATGGCTATACCATGGACTCATCACAAATATGAGGTCAAGTTTAACCCTTTACCCAACGTAACGACCAAAACCGGCCATGGGTATTCAAAAAAATCACCAATTAATTATTATTATTTTTTCATTTTTTGCTTATTGAGCTCGTTCCAAAGAGGGGTCATAACCTATGTTTTTGAAGCAAACAATGAAAAAAATTAGTTATTCAAGAATTTTGTCTTCAAGTGTCGTCTTCCTTTCGTGTTAGGTAAAGGGTTAACCAATAGTTTATACCAGTGCTACTTACTTCATTCAGAGAACATCCACCCAGGCGTTGCTTAACTTTCCAGGACCTATTTTACCAGTAAAAAGAGAACTTGTTTACTGCGGAAAAACAAGCACTGCGTCACTTTCCGAGGTTCCCATGACGGCAACGCGTGGAAAACGTCGCAGATTATCACAGAAGATCGGATATTGCGTTATCACACTTGCATCCACAAAAACTAGCAAAAGATAATAAAGAAAATATTTCCCGTGGTGTCAAGTTACCTGACTCCACGAGGGGAGGGTGGGGGGATTTTATTTTCCAGGAACGTATGATGGGGTGGGTGGTCGAGTGGCCAGAAATCCATTTTTTTCCATGGACTAAATTGTTGTTCCCTTTCATACTTTTAATGATTTTACAGACTTTTTAGGACAGGTACATGATGTTCATTTTGTCATTTTAGAGATTTGCTACAATCATTCAATGAGACATCAGTCACTTTTTTCAACCAATTTGAATTTTTTAACTTTTTACTCAACAATGTTAACCGCAGCACCAGTAGAGACATCAAATATATGCGTAGAAAGAAACAAGAGCATAAGAATCATTAAATTTCAATAAATTTTTCTTTTTTTTCAAACTTTCTCTCCGCAAAAATGACCCCACTGTTTCTCAGCTTGAACATTTGTTTAGCACATATTCAATTCCCGAATAATACCAAATAATAATAACCTGATAATTCTATCATAAATATGTTGACATTTCAGTTACTAGAATCAGTTTTATGCCCCCAAAGTTTTCTCGTTAGTGAATTTTCAACTAGGCGGAGGGACCGGGTGGGTGTTTCCACCTCCCGCCCCCCCTCGTTTGAAATTCACTAACCTACCCCCCCCCCCCCCCCCCCCCCATCGGAAACCTCTAGCCACGTCCCTCGCCCCAGTATACCGGAGAATAGGAGTATTATTGTATTTGTATAAGCACATGATCTAATTGTTAAGTAGCATACTGTAAAAAATATTTATTGGTACACTACCTGGGCAACTTGATTAATACACTTGTCTATTTTGGTATCTCACAGTCCATGTTTGTTTAACATGGATACAAGCAGAGACATCTCAATGTTCAATTCTGGAAATTGGGATGTGTGAAAATAAAATCGTTTTTCAACAGCTGATCAACTGTCATCATCTGATTGCCCTTGCCCAAGCCTGAAAATAAGCAGACTGTCATCTGCAAAATGAGGTCCCCAGAGGGCGCATTTGGTGATGCTACCCTGCACAGCAGGGTAGCATCACAAAATGCATCCACTGTGGACCTCACTCTGAATCAAGGTCTCAAGCCTAAACAGAAAGATGTACCCAGAGAATAAATTGGCCCACTGTATGGGATAGCATCAGCAAATTCACCCTCTGGGGACCTCATTCTGCAAATGACAGATTGCTTATATTCAGGCTTGCCCTTGCCCTATGACCCAAACTGTAAATCAATACTGTGAGGATATGAGTATATAGTATTAAACTTGCAGAAAACTCATCATATTTTGCAGACGTTTTTCAGTACAATGTGCTCATCAACTGCCTGCGCAGACTGTGGACATATATTACTGGAGAAAATGATATCATTAGAAAGTACCCCGACAACATTTTTAAACCATAGCTAATACCATTTCGATCACAGATCATGATGCAAAGCATCATCCGATGCACGCGTAGCGACGAGTTGGGTTGACCACGAAGTGGTGGGGTATCCCATTCTCATCATTTGGTTGCGGGTGCCACCCCGGTGAAAATTAGGAAAATGGAAGATCAGTGTGTCACGCCGGTGGCTTTGCGCGCAACCGCAATGTTTTCCATCCAAAATATACCCTAACTTGTATATAAAATGAATTAAATTTTATTTTGTAAAATAGAAACCAGTATATTGGCCTAACGGTTTATTGGTGACCCACGGGCCCAGTAACATGGAGCTTACTACATCATGTAGTGGATTCCATGTGTTATCACGGTTGTTCCCTGATTGGTGCTTCTGAAAAAAATAGTTATAGAAAATAGAAGCCCCGACCCTTTCCCACACGCACATGACCACACACCGAACTGCGTAAGTGCATATATTTCATTTCAATCTGTTTCCCATGCGGTATGTTTATATTAGGAACCCAGGAGCCCCCACCGAAATGCCAGAACTTGTATCCTGGGGAACCGAACCTCCTTGTGGTCCGCCCTCCCTCAAAACCCTCCAGTACGTATCATAATATCCTCTTTTCAAAACAGATAAGTACTTTTAAAATCGAGAAAAAGGTGACATCTTTTTTTTTTGCACCCATGTTCAAATATATTTGGAACCTTACGTCACCTGCAACACTTGTCCTCTACTCCTAATTGTCATTCACTTTTTTCAAACTATTTCAGATATATGTTTGCCGACAGATATTGACTTCTTTCTTCACATGAATAATACACGGTATCTAAGAGATGCCGAATTTGCCAGACTAAAGTGGTATCTGGAAACCCCCGTATGGAAAGCAGTATTAAAACTTGGTGGAACAGGAGTAACGTCGGCGACCAACATACGATATCGTAAAGAAATTAATATATTTGATGCTTTCGTAATACGAACAAAAGTAAGTGGTAGTGCCATCATTTATTCATTCAGTTAACCCCCTGCCTAACATGAAAAGCGAACGACACTTGCAAACAAAATTATTGAATAACTATTTTTTTTTTAAATTTTGCGTCAAAAACATAGCTTATGGCCCTCCTTGAAACGAGCACGATGAGCTCGTTCCAATGAGGGGTTTTAGCTATGTTTTTGAGGTTAAAAATGAAAAAAATAATTAAAATTGAATGGCAGTTTTTTGTGAATAAAGCTAGGCCGGTTTTTGTCGTTACGTTGGGTAAAAGGTTAACCCTTTAACAAACAAATCGCACGCATCCTCCCGAGTAATTTACAAGCAGACAGGCCTGTCAACTGAATAAATATGCGTCGGAAAAATGACTGCCACTCGGCAAATCCACCTTTTGGTTTGACAGTTGTGAATAAGCACTTTAGATTCAGATATTCATTTTGTGATTGAGTTGCAGATGCTTCTAATGAAGCATCTGCAACACAATCTCAAAAGGAATGCCTGGAGATCACCAAATGGGGATGAACCAGGGGTAAGCACACAGTAGTCAGTCAGTCCTGGTCGGGTGAATCCGACACTTTTTCATTTCTGACCACCACCCCATTTGAAAAATGCTCTTTTGACCACCACTAATTCTTCACAGTGCGAATTACAGAGGAGGCCCCTGGTTTGTTATTGTAAAGCAATCGAAAAAATAATGTGTATCTCCCAGACAAAAACACAAATGAAGTTTATTAATTCACTAAAGGGACATTGCTCTATGTCTGACACCGTAACACCATAACGATAGTGAGCTTAGACTGAGATAATATGTTAATACCAAAACCAAACCTGAATGTTCACTTAACAGCTGTGGTGATATTTTTTATTTTTTTCTTCGGCAGTTTTATTTCCGAGGCAAATTAATTTTTCTTCGGTTTTTGCCTCCGCACTGCCGACAGCCGACAGCCGACGCTAATTGACAGGGCTGAAATTTACGTTGCAATTGAACTTAAAAAAAAAAATTCAACAGAACCATATCATGTGACCCCCCCCCCCCCCCCCCCACACACACACACACACACACGCACCCTCATTGGCGAGCTCGTATTTAAAAGGAAGGTTAAGTGAACTATATAATTTGGAGACTTTAGAACTTTAAAAATATAAAAAGTTCACCATACATACCTTAATGTATTACAAACCATGTAAAGCATTTTCATTCGACAAGTGCAAAGATCAAGTTGCTGCTAAAAAGAATTAGCAACGAGATTTGATTTGACTAAATTACTTTTACGATTTTATCTTTGTCGGTGCTCACGTGAAGGGCACAGTGAAATGAATTGCTACCAAACCTTCTGGTCGGAAAATAGATAGAGGATATCTGTTGTTTTTGAGTGGATACTGAAAAGTATCTCATGAGTGACCGAGACAAATGTTTTTTTTGTCGGTCACGAGTGAGATGGTTTTCGGTATCCACTCAAAAACACTAGATTTTCTTTTTATTATACGCTTTTTTATAAGAATCTGATCATTCCTATCGATAATTCCACTCGTTTCAACCTTGAATTGATGCGTGAAAGTAAACAACACATTGATATGCGCCATTATGCGGAAGTGATTTGATCGATACTCGGAAGAAGTAGCGTCTTGCGATCTGATTCATCTGGCGGGTTCCATGCAATTCAAGGTGAATACGTCTTGAATTATTGCTGGAAATGATTGGTATCCACTCAAAACACTAGATTTTCTTTTCATTGTGCGTTATTAAAACAAATTGATCACGTCCAGCGATAATTTGACTGGTATTCACCTTGAAGTGATGCTTTGAAAGCCGCCATTTTGATTGATACCGTGAAAGTGAAAATTTCTATATCTTCACTGTGGGGGATAGGATTTCTATCTTCCTGTATTTTTTTTTCGATAATCTATCATTTAGCGTATAATAAATATTTCTTACTGTAGGGTGTTGCGTACAGAAGTAAAATAATCTATCTAATCTATCACTAGCTCTGCGGAGATCCTCTTCACAGCTACGTTGGGACCTGCACAATTATCGATGCCACATTGACAATCCTCGAAACATTCTGGACCGTCGCGAAAATAAGTGCACCAGGAGTTTCACTGCTGCGACTTCTGTTCAACTGTTTTTAAACACTTACTGCTGTTAATTCACATCAGCCTTCGACTTTCGGTCTCAGGCGCCTGTGTAGTTACCTCAGTCTGATATCTCTGTCGATATGAAACTAACCAAGTAATAACCTCTAAGTATCGAGCACGGGATAGACCTGCGCAAAATGTAGAGCATCAGTCTCTTTGTCTCGGCCTCTATCGATAACATTTGTTTTGTCTTATGTGCAATGCCAATGATGGACTTAGCAAAATGACGAGAAATTCAATACATACTTTGCCGTCGCTGTTGGATAGATAGCCCACCATGGCCGCCAATGCCCTAAAATCGCCCAGATAATTCACAGGTCACAACGGTTTTCCTGATTTTCTACAAGAGTTTCCCAGAACCCCCGCTTACTCCTTTTTACCACAACTTATATTGCAGGTTATATACTGGGACGACAAAGCATTCTATTTAGAACAGATACACGAGACAACAAAGGATGGATTTGCCCGAGCGATTAGTATTGTGAAGCAAACATTGATTCGTACAACGCCCGAAGCTGTCATCCGCGAAGTGTACGGGGAGGATATAAAACGCCCTGATCCCCCACAAGAGCTTGTGAAACTACTGGAATCTGCTGAGATATCAAGCCAGAAAATGAAGAAGAATTCCTGATAAAACTGTCGAAAGCTGGAGATTGTAATCCGCGAAATCGTTAACAACCAACACACCGATGATATTATAGATAGTTCAGGTCCAAATTTATTTCACTGGTAGAATGCTAAATTATTCTTGGCCATCAAATCTTATACACATGTCTTTGCCTTGTTACAATTTATGGGAGAGTGCCTATGTGCACTCTTCCATAAACTGTAACAGGGCAAACCCTTACAGACTAAATAATATCACTTCAAAGATAATATAAAGCGCATGCACTGAATATGTACCTTCAAGCAGTGGTACCTGCACTTCAGAATAAAGCCCAAATATGGACAGAAAAGTTATGTTGCAATGTCTTTGTCGACATGTCATGTCACCGCTTTGTGACAGTCCCTTTTCTGGAAGTCCAAATTTATTTTGTTTGCGAAATCAAACACCATCATTGCAAATGTGGCTGGTAAATTCCAGTTAATTCTGAATGTTTTAATCAACGTAAAATGTAAAGAGCATATACGACGCGCACTGCTTCGTTTTAAATAAATCAAGCCAGCGAGTTCGTTAGTCACAGTGAGGCTGGATCTCCTGTTATTCACGGTAAACGCGTGAGGCCGAGTGCCCAGAGGCGGTCTGGTCGTATGGTCCATCGGGAATATTCCAGGTGGGTGTCCTATTTGGTGGCACTGGGCCCCAAAATTGATGGGGCCCAACACCTGTTGGTGCCTGACATTTTATGAAAACGCCCAACAGACGAATGGATCTGATTACATAGAATGTAGGAATATTGAAATGTTCTCTGTGGACTGCCAATGGCAGTCCGCATAGAGAACATTTCCATATGCCAGTAGTCTAGTCTGCTACAGATTGCTCAGACGCAAGGAAACGGCGTTCTTTTAATTTGAAAAATCAAAACTTTCTCCCATTGGGCCGAACTATGAGTGATGAAGATGACACAAAAATGCCATCGAAATGTCCTCTGTGTTAACAGCCATTGATCACTCAGATGCAAGGAAGCAGCGTTCGTTCAGTTCGAAAAATCAAAATTTTCTCCGGATCCAGAGTTCGCACTAGACATTTCCAGGTAACTTTTCGTGGACCAGTCCGCCCCTGCGAGTGCTCACCTGTGCTCATGGGAAACCCCATTCCAATATACCTGGGCAGAATGCTGTACAAGCATTCCAACCAGCTGTTACAATACTGTTGGTGTTATGGCGTTGAAATCTGTTGTCTCTCTTTGGTTTGACGATTGAATGGTCTAATGTCTCGGACTGAGTTAGAATTGGTTTTCTATGACTGGACCTCTAAACCACTCTTCCTTCGTTCCTTTGCAACTCATCCCCCGTTAATATCACGCAAGTTCCTCCTCCCGAACCGTTGAACATTGGCCCAGTTTTCTCTATTGATAATGGTAGTGATAATTCCATGTCACACAGCCCCTGTCCTACCCCCTAGACAAAACACACGACCCTACCAAGCCTGAAAATTAGCAGACTGTCATCTGCATAATGAGATCCCCATAGGGTGAAATTGGTGAAGCTACCTTGCACAGGGTAGCATTACTAAATTTATCCTCTGTAAACCTCGATCTGAGTCAAAGATCTCAAGCTTAAACAGAAAGAGATACCCAGAGAATAAATTGAGGGAGTCCAGTCCACTGTATGCGATGGCACCAGTAAATTCACACTCTGAGGACCTCAGTCAAATGACAGATTGCTTATTTCCAGGTTTGAACTCTTCTAGTAAATTTTCGGGTTTCTCCATAATATAAAACTACTGGTAGTGCAGGTGCAACGAACATAAGAACATATGTTCCAATAACAGTAAAATCCTCATCCTCTGATTGGACGAGAGCTCGCTTAGTATATTCTATGTTTACGGCTCAAGTGGCAAATGTTACCGTCTGACGTCACCACGCGAAATATTTGAAATGACGTCGCCCGTTTCGTAATTGCTTCACCAACGGAATGACTAGCAAGCCACTTCATTTTTCTGGATTTTTCACTCGTACAGCAGACTGTGTACCGGATGAAGTGATGTTTAAATTACAAACCGATTTACGATTTGAACTGAGATGGAATGAGTTTATCTGGTTTGTTGATTTTTTATCCCGTGCCGTCCGTGGATACACGAGAGGTTTATTTACTAAATCTGTGATCGTTAAAAGTTGCCTTGAACAAGAAACTTTTAACGTTTACATGTTTAGTAAATAAACCTCTCGTGTTTCACAATGTAGTTTTTGGCCTTTGGGTAGTGTCTCATTGGGGGAGCGCGGTGGCTCAGTAGGTAAAGGTGCAGGCTGCAAGCCGAGAGGTCCTCGGTTCGAATCCCACCTGCGGCAACCGCGTTGTGTCCTTGGGCAAGACACTTCATCTCCATTGCCCGCGTGGGGGCACGATGACGCCGTGTACTAAGGCGTACTGCACGTCGATGGTATGCATGTCTTCAACCAATCTAACCCTGCCTGTGCTGCAGTGTGGAGTTACGATGTTGGGGAGCTGGCAGCTGCTCGTCGTTGCTCGGTGGTTCTCTCCGGGTACTCCGGCTTCCTCCACCCATAAAACTGTCACGGTCATGATTAGCCATTGTGCATAAATATGTGACCTTAAACATAAATAAATAAATAAATAAATAAATAGTGTCTCATTGGAACATATACGTTATTGTGATGAATTGACGGTAGCATGGTCTGAGGTTTGCGGCTCGGAGCGTATGTTCAACCTCGACGGTTTGCTCCTCGGTTGAACATAAGCTCCGAGCCGCAAACCTCAGACCATGTTACCGTCAATTCATCACAATAACTTATAATGTTTTATCACTCTCTTTTATTGTTCCAATACGCCAACAGGTGTGTACCCTGAAATGTGACGGGCGCGATCGCACTTCCCCACAAAATTAGTGTTTCCCTTGACAGTCTATCTACTACTCGTCCCCTGAGTTCCAATGTGTTCTGTGTGCCAGTAGGCACATAGAACACATTGGAACTCAAGGGACGTACTATTTGTGATTTCAAAATTTTGATAAAATGGGTCAGGCCTCACTTATCTCCATACATCGCACTCTCTGTTGCTTTGCCAAAGAGACTACGGTGTATGGGGATACGTTGTTTTAAAAGATAAAAGTTCTCTTTGCAATTAGTTTCTGTGAAACACCCCTGGCACAACTTCGATACATTTTATAGCCTCGGCCAAAAAGGTATCAAAGTGTTGAGGCGTTTCACAGCAATTGGTTGCTTGATCCTGGTGTTACAGGCCGTATATGTTGCAAACAGCTTATCGCTGTTTAATTTCTGCCAGAATCAAATATTAACAGAATTACATATATAGGTATAATATATATCTAGAAAATATACCTATCAAATTCATCGCCCTATTTTGTATGTAATTTTTCACATAAAATAGTGCAAAGGTGCTTATATCTTCGATCCTAAATTTCACTTATTATTTTCCCAGTTGCTACCACAGAGCTCGGTTCGAATCCCACCTGCGGCAACCGCGTTGTGTCCTTGGGCAAGACACTTCACCCCCATTGCCCACGTGGGGGCACGGTGGCGTTGTGTACTAAGGCGTACTGCACGTCGATGGTGCACCTGTCTTCAACTAATGCTAACCCTGTGGAGTTGGTATTTTTGGGAGCTGATGGGTGTTCGCCGTTGCCCGGCCGTTCTCTCAGGGTACTCCGGCTTCCTCTACCCGAATTGTCATGGTCACGATTAGCCATTGTGCAGAAATATGTGACCTTAAACACCAATACATAAATAAATATGCTACCACAGAGCTCCATTTGGTACTCATTTTTTTCTAAATTTTTCTCCGTCGGCCCAAATCATAGCCATCGATCGTTACTTAGCGCATCTCACCAGTAGTAAGGGTTGACACTATGGGGACCTAATTTAACACTGAAATTCTCATAGACATTTGTTCGCCAGAGACAAATCACGCTGGGGACCTGATTTAACCCTTTACCTAACATGAAAAGCAGACGACACTTGCAAAAAAAAATTCTTGAATAATTATTTTCATTTTTTGTCTCAAAAACATAGGTTATGGCCCCTCGTTGGAACGAGCTCAACGCGCTCGTTCCAACGAGGGGTCATAACCTATGTTTTTGAGACAAAAAATGAAAAAATAAAGAAAATTAATTGGCGATTTTTGAGAATAGCGCTGGACGGTTTTGGTCTTTACGTTGGGTAAAGGGTTAACACTGAATATTCCCATAGGGTTTTGAAATTTATGAAAAAATTAATTTGTGTCGTGTGTACTATGGGGACTTGATTTAACACTGAAAGTTCCCATAGACATTTTTTTCGTCAGAGTACCATTGGTCGCCATAGTGTCATCCCTTACTACTCTCACCAACGAAATTCCAGATTGCGCGCCTGGCCAACTTCCAGTTGTCTTTTACCTGACTCTGGATAAACAGAGTCAGGTGCTTTTGGCATTATACCGTAATATAAATAAATGAAAGTGTACTCAACCTGAGCAACCTCATGAAAAAAATCGCGTTCCTGAGCGCCAAGTTGATACAGAACATGAACCTCAAATCATGTTTGTGTAACTTTTTTTTATAAACAGTAACATATTTCAGTTAAATGAAATTGGCTTAAGCGACCAGGCAAGGCCTATATTAACGCCTCTGACACGATTAACGCCTATGTTATATATAAGAACTTGTGAATGGTCACAGAATGCGTGTTCATGTCTGGCACATATTATCACTTCAAAATGGAAGTGACTTCAAAGAAGATGATCGGTTCTTGTGGTTCCTGATGTTACCCAGCAACCCGCAGTGTCTCAAATGCTCCTACAAAAGAGGCAGTCAATGGCATAAACAATTTGTAATTGGTGCGAATCTTTTTGCTCTGAAATTCTAAACAATGATTCTCGTAACAGTGTCGGCGTGCAACGCTTGGGGAGCAGATTTTAGTAGCAGAGAGGAGGGGTGGGTGTTAAAAAGTTCAAGGATAAAAATGCAGTTACGTAGGTCTGTAAGTTAGCATTAGTATCAACTTTCTGCTCGTTGTGGATGATAGGGGAAGTTTTCGTTTACTTACCAGTCTACGGAACCACCATAAGACAGTGAGGTAGATAGCGTTTTCTTGGTGTGGGGGTTCCTACAGACGTAAATATTTTCCGACAAATTTTAGAGTGGTCAAATCAAATTTTTAATGTTCATGCACCTGAAACTGGTGGTCAGAATATTTTACTAAAAGACTATTGTTCAGAAAACTTAACAAGAATTTCCCGCATATTTAGCAGATTTTTTTTCGAAAAGAGGCCTAAACAATTTTCGAACAAACCACACATATTCCGACAAAATGTTTGGCGAGGCCGTCATCGCTACTACCCCATCCCCCTGTATCTGCGCCCTGCATTCAGAAAATGTTCCTCCTCTCCAAAGAAAAAAAAATCTCAAATCGATCGCCTCGCTGTCTCAAAATTAGGAAAATTCCAGCAAAAGAACACATCCCGCCCCCCCCCCCCTCCAACCCATCGTAGGTAAGTTTTGATTCTGCCAGTTGTCACGGGTCGTCTGAAAGAATCCAAATCTGAAAGCGCCACGCATTTTTACTTCTTAAGATGCATTTTCTAACCGTCTAAACACGTATATTTAAAACCCTGTCGAGTTGCATGGTTGCAAGCAGAAGTGTAATTAAACGTGGAATTTTGGCCTGATGCCATGTTCACGGAAAACCACTTCTTATCTGAACACGACATACATTTATATTTCTTCACAATAATTTTATAAATGGCTGAACACAGTGCTGATAAAATGGCGTCGAGTTACATGGTCGCACGCTGATGTACTTCTCGGAATTAAAAGTAAAATCGTGCGCTGGGAAGGGGGCCCACAGAAGACCCTTTCTTATCTGAAAACACCAGGAAAATTCATTCCTTAACCCCTGAAACTGGAGCGGCCGTTTTTCCGACCCAGAAGCATGTTAGTCATAATTTCCTTAAGTAGGATGGCTGCTGAGTGAATGTGTGGGGTAGACCATCTAATATGTTCAACGTGCAGCCCAACGGCTGCACGTTGAAACTATTAATTGGTCTACCCACAAATAATGAATGTGGACTCTTCTAATTGCTGCCATTGAACTGACATGGAAGATACCACCATGGTTTAAAGGGTTAAGTTACGTTTTTGTGATCAGTGAACCTTAGAGAAGGTGGATGAATCTAAATGGATCTTTTTAAAATTGTTAATATTATTCACTAGCTGAGTAAAAATTCATAAGAGAATGTTCGATCTGAAAGTCACGGGCCAACGCGAAAATGAAAATTAAAAGGGATTTTTGTGAGTTTTGGGGCACCCCAAACCCCAGACGCCTTGAATGCGTTATTTTCGAGATGCGTTTTCTTCAACAATCTAACAACTCGAAAGGATCAAATCTTCCGAACGCGATGGTGTAATTAAAACATTCTGGGCCCTCTAGCTATGTTCTGAATGCGAAATTTGAAAAAAAGTATAAATTGAAAATTTCTGCCACATCTGCACGTATAGCAACGTGAATACAATTACTGGGGTGGGGGTGCGAAAAGCGTTTTTCTTTCCACTAAGACACTGTTAGTTTAGGAGATGAGATACCATAATTTTTAGAGAGAATTTGTTTTTCGAACAATACTCCCCTGTGGGAACCCCGAGAAGCGAAGCAGAACTTTTTAACTTTGGTAAACAAGCTCTCTGTTTTACTTGTAAAAATGGTACCCACTTACCAATATTTGGGGTGGAAGTCCTCTAAAATAGGCAACATGGGTATAAATAATTGACTAAACTTCACTTTATCCCCATGTTGAGGTCACGATTAGCCATTTTGCAAAAAATATGTGTCCTTAACCCTTTACCTAACATGAAAAGCAGACGACACTTGCAAACAAAATTCTTGAATAACTCATTTTTTTCATTTTTTGTCTCAAAAACATAGGTTGTGACCTCTCTTTGGAACGAGCTCGACGAGCTCGTTCCAAAGAGGGGTCATAACCTATGTTTTTGAGACAAAAAATGAAAAAATAATGAAAATTAATTGGCGATTTTTGTGAATAGCGCATGACGGTTTTGGACGCTACGTTGGGTAAAGGGTTAAACACCAATAAATAAATAAATATATAAATATTTCGATAAATGCCAATCCTTAAGCTACAATAAACTTCATGTCTGTCGAGACGATGTATTCTTGCCGATAACTGTTCAATGCTTTTAAACTGTTTTCATGCAATATATACTTTTCGTTTATTTTACTACGTTGTCTCTTTTCATTCAAACCCTCTTAGCGGTTTTGGGGCAACAGGGATATTTCTCAGTTGGACACGAAACATGAGAACATCGGTGTAATGCCCTGGGCTGGATTCTAAAACCACTTGGCACCCCACCCATCCTCACGCCACTTCGACACACTCTTGTGCGGAAATAAACTTCACTCCTGACCAGCAGTGAACTATATAATAACTGGACGGCACATTAATTAGCTTACAGTGGACGGACGTGCGGAAATGGGTACAAACACGGGTGTAGGAAGCATTTCGAATTTTGAAGGGGGGGGGGGGGGGGTGGGGTGGTGGTGTCGTACATAAGAAGTGACACATGTGCTTTGGTGAAATAGTAGAAACACAATAACCAACGCCATGTTTGGGACGAACCATCACACGCTAAAAACTAAAGTGTTAAAAACTACACTTGAAGTGCTGTATTTAACACTTATAAGTGCTGAACTAGCACTTTGTTCAAGTGTAGATATCCCAGAATTTGATAGGTGTTACAATAACACCACTTGACAAGTGTAATGTCGCGACACTTAAAAGGAAACAACGCAGATGACGCGGATCAGGTTCGAACTCTCGAGTCTGATCCGCGTCATCTGCGTTGTGACCTTTTAATTATGTACCCACCAAGCGCAAATCAAATTATGGACGATTCTGGAAGAACCACCAATGCTAGACACATGGGAAGTGCCATCCATTCAAGTTTCAGATGTCTGACGATTGTAATGTCAAAGTGCTTAAAGCATTGCACGTTGAATGTTAAAATCAAACCCTAAGAGTTAGAATGGGTTTAACACCTTGAAAGTGTCAGTTTTAACACTTTAGTTTTTAGTGTGCACTATATTGAGACAAAACGCACATGTTAGGCTCCATAGTAAACAGATAATGTTTCAGCCGGTGGGAAAATTTGTTAAATGTGGGGCCAAAATGAGCAGAGTTTCTCAATTTTAACCCTTTACCTAACACGAAAGGCAGACGACACTTGCAAACAAAATTCTTGAATAACATTTTTTTTTCATTTTCTGCGTCAAAAACGTAGATTATGACCCCTCATTGGAACGAGCTCAAAAAGCTCGTTCCAAAGAGGGGTCATTAGCTATGTTTTTGAGACAAAACTTGAAAAATAATGAGAATTAAATGGTGATTTTTGTTAATAATGCTGGCCCCATTTTGACCGTTACAGTGGCTAAAAGGGTTAAAGACCGTAATAGAGACGAATCAAACAATGGAATCTTCGGTCACATCTGAAGAGTTCAAGAGTAAAGATTGATAACGATAGTGTTGGCAAAATATCTCTCTTTGTCTTTGTACAGGCAGCCTCAATTATGTAGAAACAATGTCAAGTCATCTGCAGACATGTTCATGTGCACAAAGTTGTCACTTTTATATAAGAATCCTAGTCTTTAAAAGTCAACGAACTCTTCCAATGAGGGGGTCATAACTGTGTTTTGCAGGCAAAAATTAACAAAATAATAATTTAAATAGTGATTTCCGTGAATAGCTCTGGTCAGTTATACCTACTACATTAGGTAAAGGGTTAATATGCTAGTTTTCTATTATGCTTAGTCGGGAGCACGGTGGCTCAGTACGCAGTGATGCAGGCTGCAAGCCGAGCGGTCCTCTGTTCGAATCCTACCTGCGGCAACTGCGTTGTGTTCGCCGGGCAAGACACTTAATCCCAATTGCCCACGGGGGGGGGGGGGGGGGGGGGGGGGGTACGGTGGCGTTATGTACGTTTTGCACGTTGATGGTGCACTCGTCTTCAACCAATGCTAACCCTGCTTGTGTGGAGTTAGTACGTTGGGGAGTCTGACAGTTGCATGCCGTTGCTCGGTGGTTCTCTCCATCCGTAAAACTGACCGACACGGGGTGACCCTGGCTGTCGAAAGTGTCGATAAACCCCAATAAATAAATATTATACTTAGTGCAGACCTCTATACATTGAACGCGATGCAAGCATACCGCGCTATACGATAAAGATTAATAATCAACATCTTCCATCTTAGCTTGGAAGTACTGACACCGTGTTACACCGTTAATTTGAACCTAGCTCTTGATCAGAGGCGCAGGGTCGTAGCTAGAGGGTCTTTAATGTGCGGGGTGGGGGTGGGATCCGTTAGAATTCTACCTGGGGTTGGAGTCTCAGCACGAAATGCCATAGGCAGGTATCGAATGGGACAGGCTGGTATTGGGGGAGAATTCGAGTGGTGGCATCTCCCTCTCGATGGTGGGGAGGACCTGGGAATTTTTAATATTTGAACTCCTGAGATGGATTCTGAGGCCTCAGCCTTGCTTAAATCTAGTCATTTTATCCACAAGAAAACTGCATTTCCCTGGGTTGATCCAAGAGTTTTCCCTTACACTGACCAGGCAGCACGAGGACTATAGACTGACAGCTATTCAACCAATAACTACCCCTTCCAACTGACTGCCAGCTACAGCGAGGATCAAATGAGTATCACACTTTGTCGATGTTGGGAACTGAGAAAAAAATGTCAATTATTACTTTATTAATATCGCGCAACACGCGTATCACAGCCATTGGTAACAGCTTTATTACGGTGGTCAAGAAGCCAACCCGACACATCCAAAATGGCTGTGCACAGTATTCACACTATCTCATTTCTTTGCATGTCCTGTTCACAGATCCGCAAAATTAATGTAATTTGGCGAGGAGGCTTGTTTATCCCTTTACCCAACGCAGACGATATCAAAATTTATTATTTTAAATATCATTTTTTTAAATTTTCAAAAAATTGCAACAAAACCATATCATGTGACCCCTCGTTGGAACGAGCTCGACGAGCTCGTTCCAACGAGGTGTCACATGATATGGTTTTGTTGAAATATTTTGAAAAAATAATATTTTTTCAACTGCTGAATAAGCATATTACGCGGGCGGATGCGGTCGATTCGTTGGGTAAAGGGTTATACACGTTTTACCCTTTACCTAACACGAATAGAAGGCAACACGTGAAAACAAATATCTGAATAACCCGAATCTCAACGAGCTCGTTCCAAAGAAGGGTCGAAAGCTATGTTTTGGAGGCAGAAATTGAAAAGATAATACAATTTGAATGTAGATTTTTGTGAATAGCGCTGGTCATTTTTACCTTTACAATAAGTGAATAGGTAAACGTGGCCTGCTCTGTGTGGAATGTTGCTTTATTTAACCATTGGTGAAAGGGGTACACCCTTGTGATGTTGTCGACGGGATCAACTCTTACATACTGAACAGATAAATACAATCATTTACAGAACACCAGATGTCATAAAAAACATTGGAGTATTCAAGCTCAGGGAACCCACGACGTACGACACCCTGCTCATTGGACGGGGGTACGATCTAAATCCACCAAGACAGGATCCCTCAGTACAAAACCTCTACCACAAAAATACCCCAATGACAAGGTTGGACAAAATCCCTCCAGACAAAACCCCTCAAAGAAATAGCACAAAATCACTTTAGGAAAATGATAAAGGGGAACAGAAGTTTTCGTTTTTTTTTCAACATTGTGGGGTACCATAGTTCGATCAGAATTTCTAACCTGCATCCATGAGATTCTGATTGATAATACAGATGGTTGGTGTGTCTCCCACCATTTCCTCGAAAAGTTTATCTGTATACTGAGTTAAAAGTTAATAACGCTGTTGTGTACTGTGTCAGTCGTAGTACTATAGATCTATCAGTGATCAATCTTTGGTATCCCCGCCAGTATTGTAAACTACAGCCACAAGAAGACTGGTTGATAATTAATACTGATGGACTTTTGTCTCGCCCCTTTTCCTGAAAAAACTCCACACTGTGTTAATAGTCCAGTCAATCTGATACTTAACCCACAAAAAATGCTATACAAAAGATTTTGCCTTTAAACGAAGCATATATGTCTAAATAACAACATACTAAAAATCCACCAAAATCCTACAATGGGGAATTATGTTTTTGATGATTTCTTCGCGAGAAAATTTAAATAGTCAAATTATACCCCAGCCGCCAAAAATTGCTGTACAAATGTTTGTATTGTTTTGTATTGTATGCAAAATAACATATGAAAAATCCCCATTAATCCTATCACGGGGAAATTGTTATTTTGGGGTCAAAACAATGAAAAATTCAATAAAATCAGGCAATATTGGAATTTGGCTCAATACTCATTAAAGTAGTTCAAATAACAATCATTTCCATGGTACTTGGATCAAAATAACCATGTACATATTATACTTGAAATCCCAATTATTGAACACAAGAAAATGTGTAATTTTGGAGTGACAGTTGTGAAAAAGTAAATAAAATGTACGAAAATTGGAATCTCATTACTACAAGTTCAAATATTTCCAAGCACAAACACAATCATCGTATTATTCACTAAATCGGTACGATTAATACTCTCTTAAGCCCCAAATAAATGATAGCAAGAAAAACGTGATGGCGGAGGGGGCGGGGGGGGGGGGGGGCGGTAGAATGTTTTAAAAATTACCGTTGTATATATCAATGTCATATATAAATAATAACTATAAAATAATAACTGCTGCAATGTCAGTGCAAATAATCTGGAGATCTGATAAACAGTTCTGCTTGCTCTGCGAAATCAGATTTCCATATTATCTGCATTGACATTGCAGCAGTTATTATTTTCCTGGCATTTCCTACACACATTTGAACAGGCGAGTCTGTGGGGTTTTTTTTTAACCCTTTACCTAACGTAACGGCCAAAAGCGGCCAGCGCTATTCTCAAAAATCACCAATTAATTTTGATTATTTTTTTCATTTTTTGTCTCAAAAACATAGGTTATGACCCCTCGTTGGAACGAGCTCGTTCCAACGAGGGGTCATAACCTATGTTTTTGAGACAAAAAATGAAAAAAATTAGTTATTTAAGAATTATTTTTGCAAGTGTCGTCTGCTTTTCACGTTAGGTAAAGGGTTAAAACTACCCCTTGACGTCTCGCAACCTGTGGCACAGTTACATCTTATCATCTTTAGCAAAGTCTTTGGTGCAGGTGGAAGGTCAGTGGTGAGTGACACAAACTTTCCTTCTAGAACTTCCCACCCTCACTGACATCACCTGCACTTCTCCGTGACCAATTTTGCACTTGATTGTATGTTTGAAAACTATGATACTTCACAGCAGACTGTGTTCGGGGTAGGTTTTCTGGCTAAACGAAATATCGAGCCGATAACACTTTATCAACCAGTAGTCTATGTCGCCAAGTGTGGGGATTTTTAGATTCTTTCCCTCCAAGCGCCAACACCTTAGCTTCACAGCCCAAACGTTCAACGTCTTCCAAAGTCAATGACGGATTCAGAAATGTCCATAGAGTTACAACGTATTTCAAGTTAATTACGTTTCCTTGGATCGTGCACGCGCTAAAAGTGACGGCCACGTGAAGTTTTGCAAACTCGGCGACTTCAAGATTTGAACAGTGTCACTCTTCTCACAAATAATAAAACTAAAATGGTAAGTGAAATAAAGAACGTTTGTGGCAATCACCACTGACCTTCCACCTGCACCAAAGACCTTGCTAAAGATGATAAGATGTAACTATAACACGTGGCTAGTCAAGGTGTAGCTGTGAAAAAAACAGAATCACCTGGTCAAATAATATTAATTCTTCGGCCCTTCGCAGATTTGTCGCGGTCCTCTAAGGAGGAGGCCTACATTAACCCAGATCCCCGTCGGGCTATTCCTCCCGCACCCCACCCCCAATCTTCCAGCATTCAGTCAAAAATTGTTTTATACTTCCACGCATCGGAGCTTTCTCGATCTCCCTAACACAAGAAAATGTGTAATACGTGTCATTACCCATCCACTTATCCTTCATGTTTTCATCCCATTTTTCCATTAGTATTCTATGGAGTCTTGTTCTACTAGGCAAATATTTGGGGCATTCTAGAATAAAGTGTTCCAGGGTCTCCGCTACTCCTAAATTACACATTTGTCGCACTCTTTCCTTTTCTTTCCCGATCATTTCTTCTCCGCAACTCCAGTGACATCGCTCTCACTGTAAACAACAACCCTCCCCCCATAAGATCAATCTAAATACCCCTCAAAGGCTGGGGTGCCTTTTGTACAAACCGTCTAAAGAGGCCTTGGTCCTAATTTCAGTTCGCCAGTTTATATTGCAATCCTCGAGCACCCTCCCCCTGATAAGGCTACTGGCTGCTTCAGGACTCCTTCTAAATCGTCAGTCTCCATGGAGTAATTCCCCATTAGCTCCTTGCCTTATCCATCCTGTCGGAATGTTATCGTTCCATGCATGGTTAAACGCCGTTTTACACATCTGCTGTTTTAGAAGGTATTCCAGGTAATTTTGATAACATAATTTTCCCAAATCTGTTCGATCTTCCAGCACAGCTGAGTTGCTTGATCCGGGTATCCACCGGCCCGCATCATTTCGTAGAACTTTCAAGTTTTTCACTTCTGTTTGCTTTAGATGGATCACATCCATTCCATATGTTACGCTTTGCAATCCTATCCTTTTCCAAATGATTTTTGCAACGAACACCTTGTTAACCCTTTACCTAACGAATCGACGCATCCGCTCGCGTAATATGCAAATTGAGCAGTTGAAAAAATTAAATTTTTCAAAATATTTCAACAAAACCATATCAGGTGAGCCCTCATTGGAACGAGCTCATTGAGCTCGTTCCAATGAGGGGTCACATGATATGGTTTTGTTGAAATGTTTTGAAAAATTAAAAAAAAAGGATATTTAAAATAATAAATTTTGATATCGTCTGCGTTGGGTAAAGGGTTAAAGCTATAACTTCCAAGTAGATTTAACTGATTGAGTATGTTTGTCCACTTTGTCTGAAGTTTATTTGTGTGGTTTCTGTATATGCATCTACCTGTAACACACACATTCACTCCAACGTATTCATATTCTCCCGTTTCTCACACTGTTACATCCTCGCTTTCCTCTTCATCAAGGAAGAGAATGCGCGTGGGAAATGCCAGGAAAATAATACCTGCTGCAATGTCAATGCTGATAATTTGTAAATATGATATCGCATAGCGGCAGAATCATTTATCAGATCTTTATTGACATTGCAGCAGTTATTATTTTATATTTATTATTTATATATGACATTGATATATAATGGTAATTTTTAAAACATTTTATCCCCCAAATCACATTTTTCTTGCTACCATTTATTTGGAGTTTAAGAGAGGTATTAATCAAACCGATTTTGTGTATAATGCTATGGCAGTGTTTGTGCTTTGTAACTATTTGAACGAGAAGTGAAGAAATTCCAATTTTTGTACATTTTATTACTTTTTCACCATTTTGCACCCCAAAATTACACATTTCCTTGTGAGCAGTAATATGGATTTCAAGTATAATATTGTACACGGTTGTTTTGATCTAAGTAACGCGGAAATGATTGTTGTTTGAATTCTTTTAATCAGTATTAAACAAATTCCAATTTTCGTTGCTTTTATTGAATTTATCAATGTGTTCACCCCAAAATAAGAATTTTTCCGTGATGGGATTAATGGGGATTTTTCATATGTTATTTTGCATACTAATTCCTGCACAAAAATAATATAAACATTTTTATAGCAATATCTTGGTGGTTGGGGTATAATTTGACTTGATTGACTGGGCAACGTAATATGATACACACGCCACTGACTGATTAGGACTTTGTGGAGATTGCCCATGTAGACACACTGACAGAACAGTTTACTGACCTGACAAGGTTATTCTATTGCCGACAACAGGGGAAATATCTCAACAGTTATTTCTCTTTCGGCAATAAATGTACACTTTATACAAAGACGCTCTGGACTGTCAACTTGCATCTGGGTATTCATCTGCTATGGTGCAGTAAGGTACTTGGTTCAATTCGGTGTACGCAGCTACTATTTAGACTTAGTAAAACAACCCAAATCACGACTGAAATCACGAAGTTCGGTGTATCTCGGCACGATATATGCTAGCTTTTGTTTTCTTGGTTGCTATTCCATTTTTGTGCACTGCAAAATTGATGTTTATTTTTATGCAAAATTACGAAAAGTATCAAAGCCAACAATCCGACTATTAATGTAGAACGAGGGTGGGGTACGAGGAACAGGAATCAATGACTCGAGGTGGAGATTTTGCTGTATTTTACGAGCGCCGCAGGCGCGCGTGAAATACAAGAAAAAATCGAACAATGGTCGTTGATTATAGTTATATAGTTGTATGTATTCTGTATTCATTCCACCATTAAACTTGAATTAGGTGGCTGAAGCAGATATTTTTAAAAAACATGTCACCGTGTGGAAACATTTCATTCACATCATAACGTCACTCAATCGCGTTTAAGACCAATCATATGCCTTCTTACATGATGTTCTTACGCGTAAGTCGGAGCTAAATTCCACGCGTGGTGAAGGCAGCACATTTCCCAATGTCCCAATAAGACAAAAATCCTCTCCTCCTGATTGGCCGAGAGCTCGCTTAGTTTTTTTCTCTGTTTACAGCTCCAATGGCATATGTTACCGTCTGACGTCATCACACGAACTATTTGAAAAGAGGATTACAATTGTTGGAAATTCAAAGGGTATACTGCCTACAAAATCGTATTTTTCGTGGCCAGTGATCATTCTATGAATGTATACTCACAACTCACTTATAAGTTCATGATTTGAACCGAGATGGAGTAACCTCGAACTTTACCTAAGTTATTGATTTTTGTTGCCCTGTGACGTCGTGGGGTACACGAGAGGTTAATTTACAAAATTTGTTTTTGTTAAAGTTGCGATGTTCAGTCAAGTTGCCTTGTTCATTTCACGATGTGGGTTTTGGACTATGGGTAGAGTCTTATTGGAACATATACGTTACTGTGATGAATTGACGGTAACATGGTCTGAGGGTTGCGGCTCGGGGAGTATGTTCAACCCCGACGCTTCGCGTCTCGGGTGAACATCAGCTCCGAGCCGCAAACTTCAAACCACGTTACCGTCAATTCACAATAACTTATAATGTCTGTTTTGTATCGCGTAACAAGGAATGCACACAGCAATCGAGGTAGAATTACAGAGACACTTCAAGCGGTCGGCTAGACCGATATTGTTGAAATTCGTTTTCGTAGGTGACTTTCTCGGCGTGAATCCCCGAAAGCGAAATATGGGCTTGATTGCTATAGGGAACAGGTTCGTCTCAATAGAATAATTGGTTCCGATAACCACTGCACTGGATTCAGTTCTTTAACATGATCAGCATAGGTATCAACGATTGATTGGGCTTGTCTTTTGTTGCGGGCATGATATAGCCAACGGTGCAGAAAGTGAATTTAAATACCAATAATAATTGTATTTGACTTATACTGGTTAGTGCCGATTACAGGGGGCGCGGTGGCTCAGTAGGTAGAGGTGCAGGCTGCAAGCCGAGAGGTCCTCGGTTCGAATCCAACCTGCGGCAACCGCGTTGTGTCCTTGGGAAAGACACTTCGCCCCCATTGCTCATGTGGGGTCACGGTCGCGTTGTGTACTAAGGCAAACTGTACGTCGAGGGTGAACCTATCTTCAATCAATGCTAACCCTGCTTGTGTGGAGTGAGTATGTTGGGTAGCCTGGCAGTTGCTCGCCGTTGCTCGGTGGTTCTCTCCGGGTACTCCGGCTTCACCCACCCGCTTCACCCACCCGTAAAACTGCCCGACACGAGTTGACCCTGGCTGTCGAAAGTGTGGTGAATCCCCAATAAATAAATAAATAGTGCCGGTTACTTGTGGGTGGCTCCAGTACTAAATGGGATAGTTGCTTGTGGGCGGCTCCAGTACTAAATGGGATAGGTTTGACATACAGTACAACTGGAGTATTGATTGAGAAATCTCCGAAGTAGTTGAGTTGTGGCCGAGTGGATAAGTGTGCCAGAGGTTCCGGGATCGATCCTCAATGGGAAAACCGCCAGAGGTATCCCAACACTCTCTGTCAGCATCACTTGTGGGGTATGACAGCATCAACTTGTGGGGTTGATGCTGTCATAGGGAGAGAATGTAAACTGACTGGCCCTGTGTGGAGAGAGACACACTGCGTGTAGGTTAAAAAGATCACTTTGCGGTATTCGAGAAGAGCGATGCCGCGAAGTTGCCGCTCCGGAAGTCATCCCACATACCAGCGTCATTATTTGGCCAAACAGAGGTGTTAACACATGTTGTATAATGAAATAAATTGTAAAATAATAAGCTTAAAACACCCTTCCCCCACAAAAAAAACCCCAAAAACAAATAAATATAATCTTCAGAAAATAATTTGAGGAACACATGCAAAATTTCAGCTGAGGTACCCCCAGAACTGAAAGTTGTCTTGTGTGTGCATTTTACCTGATGTTATACAGCTACTGGCGTTGGGTACAGTGTTTGTGGTGTTAGGAATTAGAATAGAGATTAACATCCAGGGTTCCCATTCAAATGAAAAGTCCTTGAATTTTGCACCCTTGAATTTGTGTCTGTCCTTCAACAGTACTGGATTTTCCACCACCAACATTGAAAAGTACTTACATTCAATATAATTATAACCTCTCTAAGACAAGTAGTTTCACGATAATCCGCCCCCACACATGCGATTACCACAAAATCAGTCAGGGACATACCTTTGATCTCTCCATTGTCCGTTGAGTGCAATCAGCCACCATCTGCAATGCTATAGCATTGCAGATGGTGCCTTATTGCGCTCAAGGGACAATATATACCTAGCCAGTTTGGTTCTCCATAATCAGGTCCTCGAGGCTGAAATTATTTGTGTTGTTCATGGTGTCGTAAGTTTATATCAGCATTATAATAATCCTTGAAAATCGTGATCAGAATCCTTGAAAAGTTCTTAAATAATGCTTGAATTTGATTCTCTGGTGTCAGTGATAACCATGATATCAACCTCGTTTTACGAGATGGTTCTATATAAAAATGTCCTCTAGTTTTGTTTCGGGAATACAAGTCCTCGAAGTCATAGCAGTCCATTCCTGTTAGACGCTGCTGAGCCAATCGGAAATTGCTTCCGATTCCTATGCATAGACTTTCTTACATGGTTATTCAACTCAATACCGTCTGAACCTGCATCCGCAGTACCCGTCGACAAAAATAATCTCCTCTCTCTTCTCGACTAAGGATACCACGCCCGGCATTGATTATGGAACAGCTCAACCTCTAGAAACCAACCCCAGATTCATTAGTGGTATTTCCCTGTAGGGCTGGAGTACACCCTCACCATTTGATGTATATTGTACTTGACGTCCAAAGC
The DNA here is from genome assembly GCA_031216915.1 of Pictodentalium vernedei. Lineage (NCBI taxonomy): Eukaryota > Metazoa > Mollusca > Scaphopoda > Dentaliida > Dentaliidae > Pictodentalium > Pictodentalium vernedei. The sequence goes on from CM062297.1 coordinate 343,192,113, forward strand.
TTCCTGTACAAAAAATGTTTGCATTGCGGTTTAAAAGGGTTATTCCCAAATAAATTTAGATAAAGTGTTTACTACGCCAGAAGAGATACAACATTTTACAAATATTATGATATCAGTGAATCATCTTTGATGAATTTGTATACATTGCCGTTGGCAGATGCACTAAACGTTTCGAACGATCAGTTTCTCTTCCCACCTTTTTCAGCTAGCATGCATTTTAAAATAAACACGCACCGCTGCGAGAAGAGGGTTCATTGGAATTTCAAACAATCGCTCTCCTTTTGTTTCTCTCATTCGTTTCAGACTTTTGCACAAGGTGAGGAATATTAAGCAATGGCAGATCTCGAATTTAACCCTATGTAAAATTAGAGGTTTTTAGTACTGAGTAGATTGTATCATTAGGCCATCTGATGGAAACAAAGGCTCAGTCATTAAACTGAATACCAAAGCATCGTGATCATTTTAGGGGAATTGTGGAAAAAACCGTAGTTTCAAGAAACTGTCTATTTTTTAAAGATCATTTTTTACACATGGTTTTTCCATGCTATACAAAAATGAGATGGAAAACATTTTCCTCTGTCAGAAATAATTATGTGTTACTGGGATAGGATGATGAAGCCGGAATTCACAATATATTTTTGTGGCTGCTGTTTTGCTGAAAATGGCTTGTATCACCATTTCGCGTCCATATTTTCAGTCTAAAGCTTTGCGTTTAACATTGAGCTACAGTGGTCTCTACGATCAAATGGCGATCTGGTCGCGACACAGTTACACGAGTGAATCGATTTTTTTAATAAAATACCGGGAAGTCAAAACGAATCGAGGGAAAAACAAACAGAAATAGCATTTGAGATTCAATGTTATCACGTTTCTTTTTCGACAGGCGACAGATGACATTCTCAGTGCTGTCCGCATTGGGAATCGTTCTCTTTCGCAGTATATGCATTCCAAAAATGCAAAATATCTTCTCATTCTGATATGTTCCCCAAATAAAATATACTATTAAAAATAGTAGGGGATATTTGATAAAAGTGAGATATATGAAGAAATATATTTATATTTTCATCAAAAAGACAGTTGAGGCATTGCACTGTGACATCTGGTGAATGATTTCAGCGATAGATGGGTGTCTGACAAGCACACAATCCACGCACTGAGCTGTAGAAGGCATGGACAGCCAGTCAGAGAATTTAACATATTCAGATTCAGCCCAAGACCTCAATACCTTATAAATCCTCCTCGGTTCGCGAGACAAGCGCAGATCGAACGTGGCATACTCCTCACCAAATGTCCAATATCAGCTTGATTGATGTCATCCCATTCTTCCTGCAGTGCAGCGGCGATTTCCTGGACAATGGTAGGGGGCTGTTGCTGTTGTCGCAGGCGCCTGCCAAGCATATCCCAGATGAAAGGTCTGGACCTAGTGCTGGCCAAGGCAGTGTAGTGATGTTCTGCTCCTGGAGGAACCCTGTAGCGACACGGGCCCTTTGTGCTCTTGCATTGTCATCTTGGAAAATGAATCGACGACCATGACGTCGCGCAAATGGCATTACGTGAGTTGCTAACATGTTGTCGCGGTAGTACTGCCCTGTGACACGCCCTTGGATGACATGTAATGCTGTTCTGCTTGTCATGGTTTTGCCTCCCCACATCATGACCGATCCACCACCAAGACGATCGATCGTGCTGCCTAACGGTTGCGTCATGGGATCGTTCGTTCGGCCGCCGCCACACTCTGTTTCGCATGTCGTGGAAGTCGAGAGTGAACATCGATTCATCGGAAAACATGACGTTGCTCCACCGACGATTGTCTCAGCGCTGTCGTGCTCCACACCAATTACGCCTTGCTGCGATGTGACGTTCAGTCAAACGTGGAATTATTCGAGGTCGTCTGGCGTACAAATTCCAGCTATGTAGTCGATTTCGGATAGTCTGATCACTGATTCGCACATCTGTCGCTCTGTGCAGCTGCTGTCCAATTTCTGAGACACTTTGATGGCGGTTCCGTAATGCTGTGGTTCGGATGGAACGATCCCGGTTAGCAGTCGTCGCCCTTGGACGACCTGACCGACGTCTGTCATCAACATTGCCCGTCTGACGGTAGCGTGACCAGAGCCTGCTAATCACCGATTGAGTAACGTTGAGATCTCCGAAAAAGCCCGTCCAGTACAAATGAAAATTTCAAAACGTACCCCACAGACATTAACGAGAAAAACCTGCACGAAGTTTTCGTGGGTCGGTGACATTCATGATTCACACTAAACTTGGTAACATATTGATTTGCCCAATCACGCGTATCCAATACAATTTTCCGAAAATACCAACATCAGTTTGGATATCCCCTACTTTTTTGAATAGTATATAGTGAAAAACGCTAAAAATATTTCTAGGTTTATAAACGCGTTTCTCCGTTAAGACTGAGTGGCGGATCCAGGATTCTGGGTTTGAGGGGTGCAACATTTCAATAATGGGCCAGGATGCGAGGCATTACTCGACGATCGTAGCGCCCGAGTTTGTAGTGAACACGAGTTTGGGTACCCCACTCTTGTCATTGTCATTGGGATCCCGGACCGGGGAGGGGGGGGGGGGGGTCTCGTGGGAAAATGCTGGAACATGGAAGGTCAGTGCGACCCTCAGCTGGCTTCTTTGCACATGACCGCAATACTTTTCATCCAAAATATTACAGCATTCAACTTTTAAAGATAAGAGGCCATTTTTTTCGGTTCACATGAGACCCGCGTAGGAGCGAGACCGAAAGCTGTATGCATGGGTGCGGTATTAGCGGCGATAAAACATGGACACTAACTACAAAACCAAAGGTAGTGTGGGTCCATGTTTTGTCGCCGATAATATCGCGTCTCTTGGTATCGGCGCTGGTAAAAAAAAATGAAATACTAAAAAATAGGGGGGGGGGGGGGCGCGCCCCCTCTGAATCTACCCATGAGACATATTATTTTCTACTGTCATCGTATTTTCTACACAACAAATTAAATAAATAAAATTCTTGAGAACCTCACCCTCCCAGTGAACCAATCAATAAGAGAGTTTCTCTAACGAGCTATTCCCGCCTGACACACGTGACGCAACGCAAGCTTCAAGGATAGATAACTCGATATTCATCGAGTCGATACTCGATGGATATCGAGTTCATTTCTTTGTACATGTAGCTTGCGTGGCGTCACGTGTCGTTTTTGCGCCTGCTTCTCCGTTAACACGTAAACAGCGCAGCTGGCGTAGTGAAAACAGAGTAGATGGAAATCATCTCCACACCATGGAGGGGGGGGGGGGGGGGCATCAAATATTTGCAAGACGTGACGTGGGGGTGGGTGGGTCTCTTGAGTTCGCCAAAAATGTGCATTTCCAACTTGTGCAATTTTTTAAATTTTTTAAAAATATATCAATATACCATCATTTGTGTTTCAAACCTTGAAGATGATGTTGTACATCACTCTCTTAACATAAATACAACATCAGGAGGCTTTATATGTGAAAATATTGGGCTTAATCTGGGAAAATGTCACACGTTAGTAGGGGGTGGGTGTCTTGTTCGAAATGTAGAAAATGTACAGATAATATTTTGGGAACATTCTCTCTGATGCACTAAATTCAACCCAAGTTATATTATTTATTAATTGATTTATTTATTGGTGTTTAACGACACTTTAACAACCAGGGTCATATCGTGTCGGTGACAGGTTTACGGGTGGAGGAAGCCAGAGTGCCCGGAGAGAACCAGCGAGCAACGACGAGCAGCTGTCAGTGCTTCAACATCATAACCCACGACTGTACTACACACTGCACAGCGGTACTGCGTACTACACAGCACAGACAGGGTTAGATTGGTTGAAGACATGTGCACCACGACGTGCAGTACGTCTCAGCACACAGCGTCATCGTGCCCCCACGTGGGCAATTGGGGTTAATTTATTTTGGATTTTAATGGGAGAGTGGAGGGTGGGTGTCTGAGAACGGTAGTAGAAAATTTGCACGTATTGGGTGGGTGCAAAAATGAGCCGAATAAAAAATCGGACGTCACGTCTTGCAAATTTTTAGCGCCCCCCCCCCCCCCCCCCCCCCCCTGTCCACACTATATTTTACTATAGGTTACCACCATGCCGCATAGCGTAACCTGATGACGGGTTGGAATATAAGCCCTTTATTTCTGGGCATGGAAAAGTGTCAAACGAATAGCTTGGAATTCAAATGAATTCATTCATCTTTGTAAATAAACATTATATGTGGAAAATGGACACACCGTATTTGATATTTTCCCCCGTTCTTTCCCGATCATCTGACTTGGGTAGTGTTCCAACATGCACCGAATTAAAATATAGAATCAATAGGTACAAGGGCCGGTAATCAGATTTCAACCACGAGTAGGATAAGAGCTTTAACCACTTCGCTTGCCGAGTCGTTAAATCCTTATTCTACGAGTGTTTTAAATCTGATTCCCGGCCCTAGTACCTATTTGTTTTATTTATACCATGCACTTAATAAATAATAGATTTTGTCACTTAAAATGGTGATAAAACGACACTGTCTTTCGCAAACACACGTGTTTGTTTTTACACCCGCAACGGTGGACAGTACTAGCGACTGCACGTGAATGCGTGATTGACAGCTAGACACATCGTCTAAGTTGATTGAATTCACCTTGTTTTTTCAATCAGATTATTATTAACAATTCTTAAATTTCATTTTAAATATTTAATTGTAGATATTTTTAACTTAATAAGTCATTGCGAGTAGTAGATAATACCGCAAAACGTCGTATAGTCCAGGCACATTAGACATAAAAATGAGAAAGTAAGGAAAAAAATCGGAGAAAGCTGATTTTTTTATATGTTTCCGGGACACACATTGCGGATAAAGTGTGAAAAGTCCCCGCGAATCCGAGTTGAGCTTTTTTAGTTATAGCGTTTTTTTGATGAAAAAAAAAAATTTAAAAAAAATTCGACCCAGCTCCATATTTCTCATTCTTATTCGCCTTAGTAGGGTGAGAATCATAAATATCGTGCTGAATTATATTGAGAATACATATCCCCAACAGAAAATGCCAACTTTGTACCAATCCTCACACTCAATGGTGAAATATTCACGAAAATGTACAAAATTACGAAAAAAAAATTATTGTTTTCATACACACAACGGTACACAACGTCCATTAAATCAAATCTACGACTACTTTGGGAGTTAAATTATATATCAAAAATTGCAGAAAAGCAGTGGCTTTATAATGATATATAACAATAGTCATTTATTCCATAATGAACTGGTGAAACGTGTGAAATATTAACCATACCCCCTAAACTCAAATTCAAACGGCATCGACTTTTCTCATTCATATACCGTATTATAGCATCATTGTTTCAATTTCCATGTGTCAATCAAGAAAGTGTCAACCATCTACTGTCAAAATTACACGAACTGCTCCAGGACGCACAGGAAAGCTTTGGGTACAATACTACGAGCAAGTAGGTCTCCTCCAGTTGTTCTTGAGAGCAGAGCGCACAGGCGACTGGGAACTCCACACATATTGTGTTCGCAATATGATTCCAGTATTTCACGCAGGTGGTCATTTTGCATACGCAAAAAGTTCTCATCTCTATTTGCAGCAGATGAATGAGCTAACAGAAATAATGCAACAGGATGATTTGAAGTTGTTCACTGAGAAAGGTTACTTTACCATAAGGCGCTCAGATAAATTCTGGGACGGGATATATTCTGATCAGACCATAGAGCAGTGTTTAATGAGAATGTTCAAGCTCCCTGGTGGTCTCACACATGGCAGGGGAATAACCGATAGCACTGTTGCGAAATGGGTACATGGACTACCTCTTTGCCTTCCGATATGTAATGCTCTCGAAAATTTTGTTCATGTTCACACTGGTCATGGCGAACAACATCGGGATCTCCGTCAAATTTCACAATTGACTGATGCCAATGATATCACCAAATTATTGAACTGGCTCAGAGTGCATTCCCCCTTTCAGAATAGAGATCCACTACAATTAGTCTCTATAGCGACCGGGCTTGTGGCCGACGAAACTGAGAACTGTGACCAAGTTCGCAAAATTGGTGAATGTTGCGTATCGAATGTTGTAAGCAAAACGTTCAACAGCATCAAACTACGACGTGTTGACACTGTGAAGTCTTTCGCATCGATGGCAAATAGCATCAAAGTCCGTGGAAGTAAGGTAGTGATTGACCCCACAATTCTGTTCAACCGCATCACATGTGTTATTCAGTCACAGGCAGAGATGGAAGAGTATCTCAAATATGAACTCGCCCCGAAACCACCAGCATTGTTTGATTCTGCTGGAATGAGGAAGACACAGAAAAGCACGCTCGGTAAGATCCTCAAAACATACGGTTCCGAGCTAACTAAAATCCCAGAACATTCTCTGTTTGTTGTAGATGGTGGATTTTTATTGAGGGCAGTTGTATGGCCTAAACAGTCGTCATATAAGGACATATGTACATCATATTCCAATTATCTAGTGAGACATTTTGGGGCGAACGTCGTGGTTGTTTTTGATGGTTATGCTTGTACAATGTCGACAAAGGGCATGGAACAAGCCCGTAGATCTAAAGACAGGTATTCCATTGATATCAATATCTCACCCGAGTTACCAGCCACCACACCCCAATCCGATTTCCTTGCAAATGCCAAGAACAAAACCCAACTGATCGATCTTCTAATGCAGGAGCTATCTGCTATCAATATTCAGTCCAAGCAGGCTGAGGCTGATGCTGATGTACTGATAGCCGAAACTGCACTTGACATCGCTCAAGATGACAACAATGTTGTCATTGTGGGAACAGACACAGACTTGTTAGTCATTCTTACCTCTCGAGTTCAACCGGGATGTAATATTCACATGATGTATTCCATTACCCCAAACTTACTAGTTTCAGTTAGTGAAATAGCAACCAAAATGGGTGACCATAGAAGCAACCTCTTTGTAACACATTCTATAAGTGGTTGTGACACTACTTCTGCACTCTTTCGAGTTGGTAAGAAGAAAGTATTCAGTACAATTGTCTCCGATGTTACTAGCGACTCACAACAGTATGTCAACACAATTTTGGCGGATGACAGTACACCAAGTGCAGTAGCCGCTGCCGAGGAACAACTTCTCCTGATCTTATACGGGAGTAAAACTGTTTCCTCTCTCGACCAATATAGATATGTCACTTACAAGCGTTATGTAGCAAAATCTAAACTGAATAAACCCATCGACCTAGCCTCACTCCCACCAAGCAGCGATGCTGCACAACAACATGTCTACAGATGTTATCTCCAGGTCCAACAATGGCTGGGCACTTCGCTTCTTCCGACGGATTGGGGGTGGTCGCTAGACAATGGACTTCTTGTACCGACTGCAGCCACAAAGCCATGTGCCCCCGATAACCTACTGAATCTTATCAGTTGTGGTTGCAAGAGTGCTTGTACAAAAAGGTGTGGGTGTAAGAAGGCAGGACTCTCTTGCTCAGGTTTGTGTAATTGCAGTTCGGATTCTTGTAACAACCACAGAAACACTGTCCTGTCGGAAATTTCTGAGTTCGATGAATAATATGTATATAGGTCATGTCATTTCTGTATATAGCGTTGATAATAGTCAATGTAACTTAATCCATGTTGATTGATTTGTACATTCTGTAAATATTATTTATTGATTTTTGTACATTCTGTAAATATTATTTATTGATCTAATGCTGCCAGACACAGACGTGTCTGTTCGGCCCCAAGTCCGAAAATAGTTGAGTTCTCATGCTGACGAATTTTATGCCAAAAGGGGAACTCGGCCAGAAGCAGAGGCGGTCTTCCATAATGTCTATTTTGTAAGTAATGATAAAAGTCTTCAAATGGTGGTGGATTTTTTATCGTCTGTCCAACTAACATCCCGTTCTGTACTACGACCCTTTGGGCAAATCCGTTAGGAAAATCGTCATTTTTTGCGTAAATCCGATACTTTTTTGTGAATTTTCAATAATTTTTCGCAGAAATTGTCACAGAATGCACATTTTCCTCTAGGTAAATGTATATTAGACATTATGTAGCTCGAAATACGCGTAAACAAAAAATACAGTTGGATCAATTCGAGGTTACAAAGTTCGTGCGATTTTTTTTTATTTTTTTCAAACGCGTTTTCGAAAAAAGACTGTAGAAAAAAAGCTCAACTGGGATTTTAGGGGACTTTTGTCTAATCGTTCAGTGACATGTACTCGACATTCCCTGAAAAAAATCAGCTTTCTCCGATTTTTTTCTCTAGTGAAACCTAATGTTCTTGGGCTAGTATGTTTGAATGGACCATCGGGAAGTGTGAATGTATCGAAGTTGGCAAATTGCGTCATATCAAAAGTCAAGTTGGATGAACTTCCTACTGGAGGTGTAAACTTTTTTAAAACGCAGTTGAAGCTTTACATCGGTAGTGGGGTTAGAAGCTAAAATTTATCATACAGGCTTTTCACGGGACGTAACATAGGCGAGCAAGGTATAAAACTGGTTTCCTCCTGTATTCGGAATACGTTTCTTTAATCTGATAGCATGAAAATGCTATCAGGAAAGGAACAAGATGTCTATGGGAAAATGAAAAAAAACCCTTAAATAATCCTATATATGACTATTTATATCTGTTAAGGTTTAACGACACTTTAACAGCCAAGGTCATATCGTGTCGGTGACGGTTTTATGGGCGGAGGAAGCCGGAGAACCGCCCAGCAACGACGAGCAGCTGCCAGGTCCCCAACATCGTAACTCCGCACTGCAGCACAGGCAGGGTTAGACTGGTTGAAGACATGCGCACCAACGACGAGCAGTACGCTTTAGTACACGGCGTCATCGTGTCCCAATGCGAACAATCAGGGTGAAGTGCCTTGCCCAAGGACACAACGCGGGAGTCCGAATCGATAGCTCAGACGGTCACCCATCCAAGGACTAACCGGGCCCAACGTTGCTAAACTTCGGTGATCTGATCGCCAACGTTAATTTTGTTTCTCAATTTAAAAACCTAAATGCAACTAGATGTTTCAACGAATTCAAAATTTGTGTTGGCTAAGTTCTGACAGACATCGTTGAATGCATGACTGACAATTTTCATAACTGGCAGAGATTTACAAGGAAGTTAACCTCTCTTGATTTCCAAAAGCTCTGAGAAAATTTAACACTATGGGTATGGAAATTTCATTCAAAAATTGAAATTTCGAAATGTTACCGAATTTGTGTCATGGATTGCGCATCAATTCAAATTTTAGACATTTTTCTGTAGAGTAGTATAAAAATACAGAAGCTGGCTTTTTACAATATTTTTCCTAATCAGTTTGAGTGTTTCACAATTATTCTCTACATCCATTTAAAAACAAGAAAACTACGTTTTCACAATCTTTTCATGTCCTGTAATTTGTTTTCCTGCATCGTACCATATAATAAGACTCTGTCCTCTCGCTTAATATAAAAGCCTTGGAGGTGAGATTTTGTAATTTTTTCTGGGAAGAATAAAAACCTTTGTTTCTGTAAAAACACATTCGCTAAACAAAGAGCCAAAGTGGACCCTTAGTGTTGGAAGGGGTGTAATGCTGATACCTATTTTTAGTGACAGATTATCTGTGAACTAGTTGCTTCCAATTAGCTCTACACAAAACAACAAGTTACCTTTTGTTACTTTTAATAAACGAAAACAACAGAGAGCTCTATTTCCTGTTTACTATAGGAAGACCCATAGGACGGCCTCTGTCTCTATGAGTTACTCAACTCAGCTTAACACCCCAGGAACAAGATGTCTATGGGAATTCCTATTGTAAATTTTCTCCATCAGTTGTAATTTTCGGGTATTCGGGTATGGGGAATCCTGTGTTAACCCTTTTACTGCCGCGCCCACTTTAGCCAAATATGGGGGACCTCTATGTACGGCTGTATACGAGGAAGCTTAAAAATTATGACATACTTGAAACTCTATCATCTGATTAATTTTTGGAAAGGGCTCTCTGGACCCTTTCCATCAAATAATCAGATGAGTAGTAGGAGATGTGCTAACTGGGGCTCATTGGCAGGCCCCCGGGCGGGGCCCCGGAAGTGACGTCATGTCACGTGACCCAGTGGCGCCATGTTTGATAGTCATGGTAACTCGTGTGTGCGGCCATCTTGTGACGTCGTTCCCATAGTGATATGTGGTCCTAGGGTGCATGCGCAGCGCATGTTGTTCGGGTGATACGTGTTTTCGTCGGCCATTTTGTATACTGGAGGCCGCCATCTTGTTTCTATGGTAGCACGTGGTTGCTATGTTACCCAATTATCTGCAATGGGGCGACCATGTTTGTTTGTCCTGGATTATACTCCAGTAGAATAGAAGAGCTTGTCAGGTGGAACAGCTTTGCTTATTATTACTATATTTAGCTTTTCTGGTCTGTTCTTGTTAGTTCTGACCCTATTCCGAGTACTCTTGTTGTTTCATTTATTTAGATCACCCAATCAGTTCACTTTACTAGCGCTAACTAACCAGTCAGATTACTATCTGCCTTCTTTGTAACAAAAACCTACCATTCCCAAAGTCCATAAGCTATCGAGCAATTACTGAAAAGTCATTGCTCGATCGACTCGAAGCCCATCGAGCAAATGAGCTTCAGAGCAACTGCTCAGTCGCGTGACCCCACATATTGCTCGAACGACTCGAATCCCATCGATCAAATGAGCTAACGAGTAATTGCTCTTTCGAGTAACTCGCACGTACGACTCGTCGACTCATTTCAGAAAAAAGGAATTCTGCTAACCCCCGACGTTTCCCAAAAAGGGATTCTGTAAGTAAGATAATTAGAAACGGGTGATTTTCCCTAATAAGCTAAAGAGCAAAGAGTAATTGCTCCATGAGCAATTGCTCGAATGACTCGAAACCCATCGAGCAAATGAGCTTTAGAGCAATTGCTCGATCGAGTGACTTTACACACATACAAACGACTCTACGACTCATCTGGATATTTTAGGATACCTATGATATTGGACTATTGGATGATACTTGTTGTAGAAACCTTACATCTGGGTACTTCATGCTACATCCTGGTTCTCTCTGTGGTAAGGCAATTCTCCTAATTTGGCGTTTGTATGGAATCTGCTGAGCTCTCTCTCAGATTTGTTTATAGGTACTGCCCCCTTCAAGATATTCGACGCACAATCACATATACATTGTATCAAATCATCATTAGCCGTCTTGATCACAGTCTTGGCTTCATGTCGATCCGCATCAGATAGGATTTGCAGTGTATCTTAATTTTTGTCTAGTATTGTAGTGGTGTTCGGTTTTTCCATTTGTCGGTTTGAGCAAATTTCTTCATTGTGCCTCTTTATGTTAAACTTTCGGGAAAATACTTTTCCACAGTACTCGCAGTTATGAATCGCCTGTCTTCACTTTTCCGTCGTCGTAGAACAAATGAGCATTTGGTTTTGGTACATCCATTTAATACCCTTTTCAGCGCTATGACTAGGGTAATAAGCGCCGAGAGAAAGCAACTCTTTCGTAATATTCTTCTTTTTTATATCGTTAGAAATTCCATCATCTGTTTGCAGCTTCAATACATGTTTGTATTTTCGCAGGTCATCAAATTCAGCCAAATTCAGTGGTTTCTTATCTTCGAGGATGTTGGTAGCACAGTTATTTAAACAGGTAATCAAATCTTCATCAGCAGCACGTAGAACGGCATCGATTTCTTCCTTGTCGGCATCACGTAAAAATTCTAAAAGTACTTTATTCTGGTCATTCATTCAATATCTAGTATATGTCTGCTCTTCGGTTCTTCTTGGACAGTGATGTTCTTCAGGCCTCTTCCTATTGGGTGAACAACGTCGTACAATGTCTGCACTGGAGCCGACAATGGATTTTCTCAGGTCTTCCGGCATTATCCGATCTCGAAAATGACTTGGAACAGTATCTGCAACGAACCGGTAACATGTCTTCACTCGACGATGGTCAGGACACAAATGAAGTTTAAGCCGAGCACGCGCCCCTTTTATACCTGTCCCAACAGAGAACCGGATGTAGCATGAAGTACCCGTATGTAAGGTTCTACAACAAGTATCCTCCAATAGTCCAATATCATAGGTATTCTAAAATACCCAGATGAGTCGTAGACAGGATGTGGAGTCACTCGATCGAGCAATTGCTCTATAGCTCATTTGCTGGATGGGCTTCGAGTCGTTCGAGCAATTGCTCATGGAGCAATTACTCTCTTGGTTCTTTAGCTTATTAGGGGAAAATCACCCGTTTCTAGGTATCCTACTTAAGGAATCTCTTTTTTGGAAAATGACTGGTCTTAGGCACCCTTTTTCTGAAATGAGTCGAAGAGTCGTATGTGCGAGTCACTCGAAAGAGCAATTACTCGTTAGCTCGAGTCGTTCGAGCAATATGTGGAGTCACTCGATCGAGCAATTGCTCTAAAGCTCATTTGCTCGATAGGCTTCGAGTTGTTCGAGCAATGACTTCTCAGTAATTGCTCGATAGCTTATTGGCTTTGGGAATGATATAGGTTTTTGTTATAGAAAAGTGAGATAACTCTGCATACAGATTATGGGAAATAAAGCAATCTGATTGGTTAGTTAGCGCCAGTAAAGTGAACTGATTGGGTGATCTAGGTAAACGAAACACCAAGAGTACTCGGAATAAGGTCAGAACTAACAAGAACAGAGCAGAAAAGCTAAATATAGTAACAATAAGCAAAGCTGTTCCTCCTGATAGGCTCTTCTATTCTACTGGAGTATACTCCAGGACAAACGAACTTGGTCGGGTAGACGAAAACTATTGCACAGATAGATAGAAGCAGAGAATTCTGAAAGAATTCGAAATAGTACAACTTGTCGGGTTTATTTGGGTAATTCTGCGAATCGGGAAATTACTCTTGTACAAAGGAACATACCCTCAGAACATACCCCCGCCCCATTGCAGAAAATTGGGTAACATGGCAACCACGTGCTACCATAGAAACCAAGTTGGCGGCCTCCAGTATACAAAATGGCCAACGTAAACACGTATCATCCTAACAACACGCGCTGCGCATGCACACTAGGACCACGTATCACTATGGGGATGACGTCGCAATATGGCTGCTCATGCGGATTTCCATGACAACCAAACATGGCGCCACTGGGTCACGTGACATGACGTCACTCCCGGGGTCCTTCCCGGGGTCCTGCCAATGAGCCCCGGTTACCACATCTCCTACTACTCAGATAGTAGGTTTGATCTGCGGATACCAGCACGTGTAGATAATCGTCATATAATAGGTGGCAATAGTCGCTTTTGGCAGCGTTCGTGTTAAATCCTTGTCCCCAGTGTATGAGTGCTCACTTCCCGAGGTAAAACTATTTCGTAAATCTACCCTCGGGTGTTCTCATATCACATTCAATTGGGCTTGGTGTTTTCACCCCCCCCCCCCTCCAACAAAAAAAAAAAATAAAAATAAAAATATTCGCACCGCACCCTACCGGTGATTTTCGCTATCGAGCTACTCCCGCCTGAGGATTCAAAGTTTTTCGAGAACACCCGACTTGCATATCAACATAAGAGAAAGCATATCTCCGTACTGGAGGCCCTGGTATAAAACAGCAGCTTTCAACTCAATCGATGTTGTTGTTTTTAATATCTGAGTGACAACCACGAAGCTAATGACTTATCGTATTGTACACTGTTGTAAATACATGTATACAAATCGAAGTGAACTTCAAATATTCGTCATGTACCTAAGTCCGGATACGCCAAGCTTGCAGTACAGTTAACAGCATAAAAGTTCATTGTTTTTAATGCCCCAGTTCACATCGTGCTTTATTTTAGAGAATTACTAATTTTACTATTCTTTCCCGTAGGAATTCCCAAAATCTGAGTAGTGTTCCTTTACTGTGGAAACATATTATGCTTTACTGTTAACCCTTTACCGGCCAAAACCGCCAGCGCTATTCACAAAAATTGCCAATTAATTTTTATTATTGTTTCATTTTTTATCTCAAAAACATAGGTTATGGCCCTCTTTGGAACGAGCTCGTCGAGCTCGTTCCAAAGAGGGGTCATAACCTATGTTTTTGAGACAAAAAATGAAAAAAATTAGTTATTCAAAAATGTTATTTGCAAGTGTCGTCTGCTTTTCGTGGTAGGTAAAGGGTTAAAATAGGACCCGGTAACCAAAGCATGGGGAGGAACTTCGTCTGAGGTGGGCAGCATAGGAATGGACGATTGGTTAAACTTGTCATTGTACTGGTCATGTGATGATGATATATCCAGAGATGCTGAAAGTGACATAAAACAACTTTCAATAATAGTAATGATAATAATAATTCGCCTATTCTGATCTGAGTCATTCGTCCTCAATAAAGCTTTCACATGCATGCGGTTCCCGCATGCGGTTGCGTTGCCCTCTTTCATGTGACTGCGGTTCTCGTGCGTTTTTCCTTGCGTGTTCGCAGTGCGAGGTAGAAAACCTGTTTCATTTTCATTGGTTGTTTTCTGTGGAACGAATGGAAACAGAATACAAAACGGCGGAAATGGGGAAAAGCCATAGAGTAGAGAAACTACTCTAATGGAAAAGCCACGCAAATGACGTCAGATCAAACAATCGCATGCGATTAACGTATCAAAATACAGCAGTTTTGGAAACGAACTGCGTCAAGTGCGGTTCCCGCATTCATGTGAACGACGCAGCGTTTTTCGGTACTGGTTTTTACCTTGCATTCTGGGAGCGCTACCCACATGCGGAAAACCGCATGCATGTAGAAGAGTATTGTCTTTTACTTTGCATTCTGAGTGCGTTACCCGTGTGCGGAAAATGCATGCCGGAACCCCAGAAGCTGCTTAAGATAAATGGCCCCAAATTGGCAACGAGTTGTTTTTTTCTTGCAAAATAAACATCTGGGCTATGTCATTTTCTTTTCCATTCTGTAAGTGTAGACATTTATTTCAAACGTTCGTGTTAATCACAGGTGATAATGTTTCCTAATTTTTGTTATTTCATGTATGCAGTCTACAATGTGTGAATATATCGCAAAGGGATCTTCACTGTCAGTTTGTTGTTCTGATCCTAGACAGTATGAATCACGTGGACCGAACAAGGAAAAGTTCCCGTTTGATCTTTTGAAATCGTCTGAGCGGCTTTTGAATAGTTTTAAATTTATTTGCGTATTTTTGTCATTTGCATCGATGCGTTTCTAATGTACCTTTTGTTATGCACCGTTTGTGTGCATGTAATAATAACCCATTGGATCTTGCTTAATTATCTTTGCCACACTTTGAAAGTGTGTTGTCTGGGCAGTATTTTTAAGCCAAGTCTTTGATGTCTGGTCAGGCAGCCAAGCCCTGACTAGAAATCACACCCATTGTAATTTGATAATTCTTACAGAAACATCTTTAAGTTACCACGGTGAAATCCCTGTTCTGATGCCATCTCACAAAGCCATTTGAGTCGATAGGAGTTAAATCATGTTTTTGAAAAACTCTCGTAGTGCATTGATTACTAAAAAATGTAGCTGTCCTGAATGAGGTTTGTTTATTTGTTAACTTGGCTTTAAGATGCTTTCAGAAATTAATGCCATACCATCTGAGACAATTTTACGTACAGGCGAGTACCAATACAGAACAGGATAACAGGCAGGGGCGTAGGAAGCTTTCAGTAAACAGGAGCTTGTAGGGGACAGCACGGTCGCCTTTGGCGGCCCGCTCTGCGCAGTCAAACCCGGGGAGAGTGCGGGAGGGGGATATCAGGAAAATTTGTGAAATATAAACTACTGAGAGCTCATTTCCTTGCATCTCAAGTGAAAAAATCAAGGTATCGTTGCTGTTAATTTTTGGTGTTTATCCCTTCACCTAAAATGAAAAGCAGCTAATTATTTTCATTTCTTGTCTCCAAAACATAGATTATGACTCCTCATTGGAGCGAGCTCGACGAGCTCGTTCCAATGAGGGGTCATAACCTATGTTTTTAAGACAAAAAATGAAAAAATCCTGAAAATTAATTGGCGGTTTTTGAGAATAGCGCTGGCAGGTTTTGTCCGTTACGTTGGGTAAAGAGTTAAAGGATGATGTATGTCAGAGAGGAAGATGTTAACCTGTTGAGCGTCAAATCAGTCAGTGACTTCGGCTACCAACTTTTCTATGCACTGCAAATGGTGTAGATCATACAGTTTTTATGTGCGCCTGGATGATGAAGAATATGCAGATGTATGCGCTTATTTTCGTGTAGATACTAGATATGATTTACAAAGTTTTGGAATTTTTTTTTTTTGTGGGGGGGGGGGGGGGGTAAATACCCCCTTACCCCCCGGTTCCTACGCCATTGATAACAGACAGCGATAATCTATATATAATGCGGGGTGTGTAGCATGTATGCATGTGTATGTATGCAGGGAACATGATGGCTCAGTGGTTACGGTATTGGACTTTAAACGGAAAGGTTCACAAAAGAGTTCGCTCCCTACCAGGGGTAACCGCGTTGTATCATTGGACAAGGCATTTAATCCCGATCATTCACGCGTGCGCGCGATATATTGATTTGTTGTTTGAACATCCAGGGTTTGAATTTTCACTCATGCAGTCATCCTAGTGTCGTTTGTGTGATCTATCTGCCATTTTGTCACTCGCCAATAAACAAACACATCATGCCGAGTCTGCCTTCGTTTATGGGAAGGGGTTCATTGTGGGGTTCATTTAACGAAAAATTCAATATTATTTTGTCTAGTAGATTAAATGGTGTGTTGAAAGTATGTTATTTTTTCTATGTTTATTATCGAAAACGCACATTTTCTCGTTTCAAACGAAACATTTTGTTTCTTGCCATCGCATGTATGACAGTCTTGACAGATGGGCTGATCGAAATATTTACCTGAAGCGACCTCTGACCTTACATATCATTAACATTAAACATGGCGAATGGGCAATGGGCTTACCTCATTATGTGATAACACCGGAAGTCTTTTTTTAAAATTTCATCACTTGTCTGATTTATGTTCCTAGTCAATGTTAAAGATTACTATTTCGCGCAAGAATACAACTATTTACACCTTAGTATATTTCCGTAATTTTATTGAAAGATCGTGCTTTACCGATGTTAAAACATAATTTGAATGATCTGAAAAAATGTAAGATCATGTGATAAACTAGCTACTAAAATTGCTTTTTAAAGGGTTCCCATTAACCCTTTACCTAATGTAACAGCTTATCCGACCAGCCCTATTCTCAACAATCTCCATTCAAAGTTGTTTTTTTTTAATTTGTACCTTCAAAACCAGATTTTTACGCCCTCATTGGAACGAGCCCGTTCCAATGAAGGGGTTCATATGCTATACTTTGGATTCCAAAAAGGAAAGTGTTCAGTTATTCAAGAATCTTTCTTTTTGCGAGTATCGTACATAGTTGTGTAAAGTAGATAGTAAGAATCTGTGTCAGACAAATCTGGGTGGTATATAAGTTTCAAGTTCAGTTTCGGCATCGGTACTTTTGGAATGATTTACCTCGCAGATGCGGTCTGGTCGTATGGTTAACCTAGAACATGCCCGGTGGACCCCTATTGGGGCCCCAAAATAGATGCAGCCCAACACTCGATGATGCATGGAATTTCGTGAAAATGACCAAAAGGAAAAATGGATCTGACTGCACAGACTGTCTGCCATTGACAGTCCACATAGCGGACATTTCAATACATCACTCGTCTTGTCTATAATTGATAGCTCAGATAAAAGACACAGCGTTCTTCAGTTAACAAAGTCTATTTTTCTCTCCATTTTACTAAACTATGGTCTGACCGATAACGGCGCCCCCCACTCCCCCGGTGCAACCATTTTTGTCGAATGTGCAAAGAAGGGGATATAAAAATTCCATCGAAATGTTCCTTATGCGGACTGCCATTGATCGCTCAGATGCAAGGAAGAAGCGTTCTTTCAGCTCGAAAAATCAAAAATTTTCAAATTTTCTCTCGATCCAGGGCCCTCTTTAATGTATTTCCCAGTACCTTTTTCCTGGTCCGGTCTGCTCATGTTACCTCGGTATCGGTACGGTTTTCGGTGGCAACAACATACATGCACACACACACACCAATACCAATGTAGGTATACTCCCCAGCTGGAGGCAATCGTTTCCAGCGAACAAAGAATTGTCAAAATGTAGGAAGAAACAGGGGCATTCGCCACCGGTTATATGATGTAACAAAAATGCCGAGAGAAAATACCGCCTTGGCATTTTCTCTCGGCATTTTTCCAGTAGCGCGGATTCGGAATGATTCGATTTCCCAAAGTGTTCTCAAAGTCCAACAACGTGTTTGTTCTTTAAGTTCTCTTCTGTCAACAGGTTCTTGTACAGAAGTAGAACAGGAACGGTTAAAGGATTTTCTTGATCGATTAATTATATGGATTAACCTTGGTTAACCGATTAATCACTTGTTTTAGTAGGTAGCTGAATTATTGCCGTACCGTTGATGATTTATAGCATTAACTCTTTACCCAAAGTAACGGCAAAACCGGAAAGCGCTATACATAAAATACTCCTTCAAATTTTATTATGCTTTCAATTTTTGTCTGGAAAACATAGCTTATACCCCTCATTGGAACGAGCTCGTTGAGCTCGTTCCAATGAGGGTCATAAGCTATGTTTTTAAGAACAAAAATCGAAAATTTTTAGTAATTGAAGAATTTATTTTGCAAGTATCGTCTGCTTTCCGCAACCGGACAAAGAGTAAAGAATGGCAATTTCCAGTTATTGATACAGTACAATGATCTTGCAAGTGAACAAGTATGTCTGCACATAACTTGCAAGCTTTAATCTGTCTCATAATAATTGATGCAAGTCAGTGTGAGAATGTTTGCCTATTTTAGAGCAAGTTTGTTCCTTTGTTAATCAAAAAAAAAACAGAAGGTTAAGGCAACGGTTAATCGATCAATTACTTTTTTGGATCGATCAAGACGTTGATCATGGGTTAATCGATTAACCGGTTAACCGTTTCAGCTCTATACAGAAGAGTTGGTGATAGAAAAAGAGCCCAATGAGGTTTCAACTCTCTGAAGATACTTTGACACTGTCCGATTCGAAAAGGTCAGCCTGATTCGATTTGACGCAAAAATAGAGATTCGCACAACCTAAATTAACTTGAACTGTTATACAAATGAGTGAGTAGTATATGTGCATCCTCTTGGCTCGAGGAGATGGAATAAATACCCGGAATCGAAACGTTCACAACGTTCAG
This sequence comes from Pictodentalium vernedei, assembly GCA_031216915.1. Classification (NCBI taxonomy): domain Eukaryota; kingdom Metazoa; phylum Mollusca; class Scaphopoda; order Dentaliida; family Dentaliidae; genus Pictodentalium; species Pictodentalium vernedei. Next base: position 343,211,316 of record CM062297.1, read on the forward strand.
CATAATATCACACTTAATTTATTCTCTTATATTGGAGTGTTGTTTAAGTTAAGAAAGTTAATGCCATCCTTAACCCCTTGAAGTGTAATGTAAGGTCACATATATCATTTATGAAATTAATAGCTTCCTCACATTCAACTTTGTTTACATTTAAAATTAATTGCTTGATACTGAATTAGCTATTAAATTATATAAGCTATAAGTCCCGAATATTTAAAAACATTCAAATTAAACAATTTACAATTTACCAAAATATGTTCTGTGAATACGATTTAAATTTCTAAATGTGGGTTTGTTCAAAAGTTTTTCCTACTTTCTGGGTGAAAAGTTAAGGGAGGAAAACAACCCGCGAATAAGCCTACAGTACGCGCTGGTGGTCCAAAGATGTCAAAACGGCTTATTCCCGAAAGCTTGTAATTAATTTGTCTTCCTTGTACATTTGTCAATAAAAGTTTTGTTTTCTATAGATTCTAACTACAAATGAAGACTATTACAACCCTTATAAATAGTCTGGTGAGATTCGGAACCCTTAAGAATGTGTCTGGACTGAAAGGTTCAGGGATCACCCGAGGGCAAGGGACAAGGGTATCAAAAAGGGCATTCGACTCTGGGTATGAGTTAAGATCAGGAGCTTACAAACGTATCAAAAATCGTAATATGGCACTCAGTGGAACTGGCATTATATACAGAGGCGGCGGAGCCAGGGGGCACGTGCCCCTCCATATTTTTCTACAGTTATGTCTCGCAGTTATACAATGGGTTAAAATGGGGGCATGCAAACTTGTCAGTATATAGGCATTCCTGTAACATTATTTGCAAATCCAAACAATATTTGGACAATGACCACACAACGGTTTATTCATCTAAACGAGAGACTTTTGCGAGTCATGGTGCATTTACCGATATACGATTGTAACCTTTCTCACACTGGGTCGAACCATGGTAGCATTGTAAATTTGTGCCTCTCCACTTTTATCGAGCTTCCGCCGCCCCTGATTATATACTACGCAAATTTTGCTAAGGATCACATCTACTCATCTATACATTTGGTATATAAAAGGTTAAATTATGTGTTTTGTCTTAAGTTTGTTTATTTGTTCATTAAGGTATAACGCGACATCCACGAGCTTTGATTATATCATGTCAGACAACTTTACGCGTGGGGGGGGGGGGGGGGGGGGTCGGAGTACCCAGAGAGAACAACTGAGCAATGGTGTGTAACTTTTGGCCTATCTAATTTACCCTCCTGACACAAGCGGTTAGCATTGGTTGAAGGTAAGTGTTACGTTGACATGTTGTACATCTATGGTCGACGCGCAGTATTCCCACGGGTCACTTGCCTTCAAGCAGTGCTAACCCTGCTTGTACCAAGATGATAAATCAGAGAGTGCGACAGTTACTTGGCATTGTTTGGTGGTTTGCTATGGGAACTCTAGCTTTTTCTACCCATAAATTTGTACAACTTGATATGACCAAGACTATTAAAAGTGTCACCGCTCCCCAATAAACAAACAAACAAATGATGTACCCATATTCCTTTCATATACAAATTATGTTGACGAATGGGGAGTGATCATTAGCAAAATGTGAGTAGTATATATCGCCCACTGAATGGAATAGGGTGCCATCTACAATTCTAAAGCATTGCAAATGGCACCTTGTTCCACTCAAGGAACGATATCTATATAAAGCTCTAGAGCCCACCAGGCCTGAAAATAAGCAGTCTGACATTTTCAGAATGAGGTCCCCAGAGGGTGAATTTGATGATGCTATCCAATACAGTGGGCCAACTTATCCTCTGGGTACCTCTTTCTGTTTAGTTTTGAGACCCTGATTCAGACTGAGGTCCACAGAGGGTAAATTTAGTGATGCTACTCTGCTATGCAGGGTAGCATCACTAAATTCACCCTTTGGGGACCTCATTTTCCAGATGACAGTCTGCTTAATTTCCGGCTTGGAACCCACCTCGCCGATTGTATAGCTGCTTCTTTGTGTGGTGATTATCGACCAGCCTCCGTCGCCATTGTACCTGAGAGACCCCTTCCCCACCACATTGGCATTGGTGCACGTAAAGTGCATTAAAAACGAATACTCGAGAGTTTCTCAGTTACGTTTCTTAAAAATGAAAGTATTTTCCACCATTGCACTTCTGGCTAAAAAGGGTCCCATTGTGTCCCTATTCTCAGGGCAGGGTCGCAGATCCTCACCCCTTTTTCCGGCGGCTTAGTCTGGATTGCTCAAATTGAAACATGCCGAATCCGTGCATTAAATCACGCCGCACCCTGATGATACACTTGCCTCCCACCAATACCTTTTAAAGAAAATTAAATTAAATAGCAGATTTTTCAAAAAAACGTTCTTACAATTTTTCAATAAAAGTATAGAAATATGGATATCATAAGGACCGGTTCGGTGATCTGGTTCTAGTGATATCCATATCTGTATGGTTTTATTGAGAGATATCAAGATATTTTTAGATGTGGTTGGCTTATTTTGGTTAAAGTTCTGCCCGTTTCTGACTGCTGTGTTAGGTAAAGAGTCAATACCTCTTCCTGTGCTTAACATGAAACTGAATCTGACAAAATGATTAAGAAACCCTCGACCTAGAAAACTCATAAACTAAAATGACTCAGCTTACAGCCTTCCGCATATGGCTATGTGGAAGGCGGTAAGTTGAGTTTTATGACATCTAACCCTACCAGGGCCGCACATGTTTCAAATGGAAAATAATTTGGAGATGCTCGACCAGGAAATCTAAGAAACAAAAATGATTCGGCTTATTTCCTTCAACACATTGGCTTGCAAAAGATATGACAGTCTCTGGTCTCTTCAGAGTCTCTTTACCAAAATATTAATTGTAAAATAATTGCCTTCACAGTACACACAGATTGTTTTGACACTTGCACACCCAGCAGCTTGGTATAGGCTCATATCCTTCCTTGCAGGACAAATTAAAAAACATCTAGGATCCACTGATTTAACAAGTAAATTTGCAGAACACAGATCACAGGGCAGACTACCTGGTGGTCGATGTGCTGCAGCTTTGCTTGTGTCATCATGTGTCATTCGGTAGCTTCAACTGATAAGGTAAAGGCATGTTGCATGATTCTTCTCGTCCTCGGGGTAGCAGAGTGCCAAATCAACCTGTCTGTACTGTAAAAGCAAAAGGATTACAAGAGTTGTATGACCAAACCCACTATCTCCAAATCATCAAAGTTTAATTTATACAAATCACTTTAGAGATTCATTTTGCTACAATAATCATTTACTCTTTCCATCAGTCGATATTGTAGGACAAATAATCTGTGGAAAATTGTTTATGGTGGGAAGGGGAGGCAGAATCATGTACTTGGGGGGGGGGGGGGGGGGGGGCATCCGGATAAAAACGGAAAAATGGTAAAGTAGGGGGAAAATGCACACTTGGGGTAGGTGGGGCCTCAGATGAAAACAAAAAATAGGCATCGGTGTCTGCAATTTCTTCCAGAACTCTATCCCCTCCCTGCGCCAATACTGCCCCTGCTCTTGCTAGATAAGTAATTTGGAGAGTGGTTCGGTGGTTCTGTCCGGGTACTCCAGCTTTCTCCATGCACCTGTAAAACTGTCCGACACGAGATCACCCTGGCTGTTGAAAGTGTGGTTAAAATCCCACTAAACAAATAATAATAAACAAATAAACAATCAAAAAGTGTCACTCGACGCTGTTAAATCATTGCATGGCAGGACAAAGGCATACAATCAGTCCGACTTGATCATTTGAACCCGGACGTCGTTTTTCCGGCCCAGGAACATGATGCGTCATAATTGCATTGAGTATAATTAAGAAATAACTGTTGTTTTCTTCGGTTTACGCGATATAAACCGAAAATTTTCAGCACAAGCATGAAGCTTGTGCTGAAAATTTTCGGTTTATATCGCATAAACGAAAGGAAAACAACAGTTATTTCTTAATTATATTCTCGCTGACTGGAGGCAATGAAAAATCGATCATTGATCTTTGTTTACAAGCTTGTTATCCATCTATCAGTCTGCCGTCACGTCCTCACGGTGACAATTGGATTGAGTGGGCGGGGCTTCCAGAGTCTTCAAAGTTGGATCGGATGTGCGAACTTGTAGAGGCATTCCAAATCATGACGTGATTTGGTTTATACGATTTTGACGATTTTCACGCTGTATGCTTTCAACCAATCAAACGCAGAGGCGGGGCAAACGATTAAATTATTAACTTCTAAGTGAATGTGTGGAGTAGACCGATCAAAATATTATTGGTCTACCCCCAAATAATCAATATGGACTCTCCCGATTGCTGTCATTGAACTGGCATGGAAGATACCAATAGGGTCACATGATATGGTTTTGTTGAAAGTTTTTGAAAAATAATATTTTTTCAACTGCTGAAGTTTGCATATTACGCGGGCGGATGTTGAAGATTCGTTGGGTAAAGGTTAAACACAAGTAAATAAATAAATAAATAAATAAATAAATAAATAAATAAATAAATAAATAAATAAATAAATTACCTATGGTTTATACAAAATTGCAAATGAAATAAGATTAGATTTTGTGGCTGTTATTATGAATGTTTGTGTTTCGGTCTGGACAGGGCCAAGCCAGGAGCTGTACCCAGCAACCAATGGCGGCATCTGTTCTTGGGGTGGGAGTGCGGCACGGTGAACATAATTTATGTTGCTCGTCACTATTGCCTATCCGCATCCACTCTGGTGTGACGGCATGTGTGTGTTTGTTGATGTTCTGGAGACGATGTTGTCAGTGTGGCTGAGTGTAGTGTGATTTTGTAGTATGATTCTTATTAGTCGGTCAGGGAAGGGTCAAGCCACAACCAGCACCCAGCAGCCATGTTGGCATCTGTTCTGATGGTAGGGCGGGGAACAGATTCTATGCTGCTCGTCGCTATTGATTAACTATCCACTCTGGCGTGGCCGCATATGTGTGTTTGTAGCTGTTCTTCAGTCCATGTTGTCGGAGAGTCCGCGAATGTGGTTAGATTTTGCCGTGTAATTCTCATAGTATAACCCTTTACCCACGTAACGGCCAAAACCGGTCAGCGCTAGTCTCAAAAATTGCCAATTAATTTTCATTATTTTTTTATTTTTATCTCAAAAACATAGGTTATGACCCCTCTTTGGGGTCCAATGAGGGGTCATAACCTATGTTTTGAGACAAAAAAATGAAACAAATTAGTTGTTCAAGAATTATTTTTGCAAGTGCCGTCTGCTTTTCATGTTAGGTCAAGGGTTAAAAATACTGTCTTTATAGCATTAAATCCACAATGTATTGTGGAAAAGGTACGTATGGGAATTGTTTTGTTTGGAGACTCTTTTGCCCGTTGGACGTCTCGTCCCACATCCGTCTTCCCGGCCACTTCCCTAATGAGAGTCCTTAAAGCTATTGTTTTTTATGAAAAAAATTTAAAACAACAAATGTGTAATGTGCTTGTAGAGCATTTCGAAATACAAGAGGCTATGTACACTTCAACCACACCGATGGCACACTGGAAGAGAGTGTAGCGTCGGAGGGGCGGATAGCTCCCGCCTATTGGGAAGTCTAACATCCGCCAGCGTCGGAAACCTTCTTCCTTTATTGAGAACTTGTCGGAATGGCACACTGGAAGAGAGTGTAGCGTCGGAGGGGCGGGATAGCTCCCGCCTATTGGGAAGTCTAAACATCCGCCCAGCGTCGGAAACCTTCTTCCTTTATTGAGAACTTGTCGGGAAATAACCTAGCCCCCCCCCCCCCCCCCCCACACACACACACACTTATCCGGGAGCACAGGTCCCTTTGTCGGGAAAGTTCTGGTCCCAAGCCTGGACGAAAGGTCATATCAATGTTTTGACACAGAGCTATCTATGCACAACACGGTTAAAATACCTGGAGGTATTGCACGAAAATCATCACAGGACAATAAAATCACTGGTCTTTGGTAGTCTCCTATTCATACCTTAATTTCCACAATCTATTCAAACCCACGCGATACACCAAGGATCATTAAACAAACTTATAACCAAGTCAGCTACACCCCGTCATTCAGAACGAGTTTGACATATTATGGCATATTGTGAGGCCTATAGATATATATATAACTTATAGAACATTTCTGACCCCGTTTAAACCAAACGGTAGGGTAGAAGTTGGAGATTCGCGGGAGGTCAAGAGGGAACTTGGGTGACTGACCGTCAAATAGGGAATACAGATGGGGAAATTATGCTACCTCAATTACCCGACAAACCTTCCAATCCCCAGATGATGTCAAACGACATCCAACTATCTATGAAACTCTGTGGATCAAGTGTGTGTGTGGGGTGGTGGGGGTGGGGGGTGGGGGGTGGGGGTGGTGGGATGGTGGGGGGAGTTAAAGCCGGAGAGCAGATTGGTGCTTGACAGCTCAAAGACTGCAACAGAAACTTGCGAACTGAAGGTTGTGCCACAAGCTGATTGGAAGGGTTATTTAAAAGAAGGTCCAACTGTTGAGGAGAATCTAAATGGATCTTTCGGACGAGTTGAGAGAGAAATCGAGAAAGGCGAGGAGAGAGGAAGACAAATGTCCAGCTCAATTGTAACGGAGATCTTGGGAATATTTCCTTTTAGAATGCTCCAAATACCTGCCTAGAGGAATCAGATTCCTTCAGAAACTAATGGAATAATGAGATAATAATATGAGATAAGTGAATCAGCGAACGCACCAGGAAAAGTTTCAATGTTGTAGTTGTGGAGATATAGAGCAGTTGGTGTCAGAAGGTTGGATGATTATAGGAGGTATGGCCGCGGCAAATCAATGGGTGGTCAAAGCATCATTATTGTATAATATGCCCTATATAACTTGTTTCAGATTTGAATATATTATGCCCCACGATTAGGTTTTATATCATGAACCCATAAATCAAAGATTTTCTAAACATTCTTTTCTTAGTCCCAATGGGAATGATGTGTTTATTTCTCTCATAGATTGACTAGAAGGAACATGAGAGTGCAACGCTCAGAACAAATCATGAGGTATTTGGGTGGATGTCGCAGCTGAATCATTTTTGGGTGCTGAGAGGCTGGAATTTTTCGCTCGTGGAAAAGTCACTCTTGGAGTTTGCCTCCTCTTGACTACCTGGAACCTGGCCAGGAGATAAAGAGCTTAGATTGTAATCCGTTAACAGATTACGTTATAATATAGTGGTAACCGATAGGAAAATGTGTCTGATGCTTTTCCACCTTCTGTGTTTTACTACGCAGCCATACAGTTAAACGTCTTAACACAATTTCCTGCAAACAAACTGATCGCAAACAACCAAAGCGCGATCTCGCTTAGCTATTTATATCGAGAGAAATTCTGTAAACATGTAAACGACATTGCCACTCTGTTGACGTACATAATAATGCGCAAGCTTTGCGTCGAGTAAGTTCCGAAAAATTACCAAGTTTGACAGGCGAAACCTGCGGGTAAGGTATTTAATTTACGTTGTATTATTTTGTTGTAACCTGTAGTTCGCCCCCCCCCCCCCCCCCCCACACACACACACGCACACGTAACCCAGACGACCATTCAATGTTTACTTCCAGGCCTGGAGTAGATGAGTCTGGCGACTACTTAACGACAATGATAGTCTTTAAATATGGCTCAGATACTCATTTCCCAAAGTTACGTGTGTAAACATTTGTACACGAAGCTATGCGCGAACTTTTGTATGGAGCCCGGCAGGTGACAGGTTTCACTCTTATTTTATTTCGTTTTAACGAAATAATATTTCGCAATAACGAAATATTATTTCGTTTTAACGAAATATTTCGTTTTAACGATATATTATTTCGAAATAACGAAATACTATTTCGTTTTAACGAAATAATATTTCGTCATAACGAAATATTATTTCGTTTTAAACGAAATAATTATTTCGCTTTAACGAAATATTATTTCGAAATAAAGGAATATATTTCGTTTAAACAAAATAATATTTCGTTTTAACGAAATAATTATTTCATTTTAACGAAATAAATATCTGTAGAGGTAAGTAGGGCCAGATTACACCGCCTCGCTACTTATTGATTGCAAATTCTGCATACTTGGCTAGTAACACGTCACGTATTGTAGAAAAATAGGAATTTTACTCAATAAAATAAATGACTTTATTTTATTGTTGAATAAATTTAGTCGTATTCACTTGAAACACTCGCCAAACAATTAACGTTATGATCTTTCTGTTTTTAGCAATATGAATATGAAGGAATATTCCCAGTGTTTGTTCGTGCTACTCCGTATATCATTAGAGTGGTTTATCGGTACAGAAAAAATGAAGTGGCGGAATTTCCATGGTGCCCGACCCCCCGCCCTACATGGGTTGTCGTCCCTCCCCTCCTAAAAACATTCTGATTGCAGGCCCGATACCTTAGTCTATAATTGCCGACAAAAGTAGAAATGGAAAACAGAGAACGACATTATAAGATGCATAGGTGTATGGCCTTGGGGGCCCAGGAAGGGGGGGGGGGGGGTGTGTGTAATGCGATTGCGCGGAAAATCAACTTTTTCTGGCAGTTTTCATATATTTTTAGCCAAGCTTCATTGACCTTCCCGTACTTTCAAAACGGTACCCCCCCCCCCCCCCCCCCCATTAGTCAGACATCCCAGTTGTCAGACAGTTTATGATCACCGAATATTGGGTTGTTTGAACAGCTAATCCCTTACTTCTAAATTCAGAATAAAGTGGGATATTCCAATAAGTCAGGCCCAAAAGAAACAATTAATTAACTTTTAGCGATTTATTTCTTCACCAGTGTGTTTTAGAAATAAACAGAAAATAAATAGAAAATAAATGAAAATAAAATTATGAAAAATGTGACAATAACATGAATAATCGCACACATAAATAGTTTTTTTCTGATAATTAAACAGAAAATCATATTGTATGAAACAAAGAAAATAAACAGGAAGTAAATCACAATAAAAAGAAATATATGAAATACAACAAGAAAAGATTTCTAGACATGAATAATCATACAAATAGTTTTTTGTGTTAAATAAACAGAAAAAACAATAAAATGAAAAATCTGAAGAACAATAAAGAAAATATTTAGACTTGTTTTATAGTAAATAAATAAAAATTCATATTTCATGATAACTCATTTTTAACGTAAATAAATAGAAAACCATGTTTTATAAAAAAAAAAAAAGAAACAAATATTAACAAAATGAAAAATGTGAGGTACACATCATAAACAAAGGTACAATATTACGATGACAAAAAAATGTACAAAACAGTTCTTTGATATACATCTCCAGTGGATCCAGGTCTTCCGTACAGCATTATCATTGTAAGTAATGTATTCTACTCCCTGTAAACTTGCCATTTTGATGCCTATTGTTGGATGAGTGAATGGTTATGCCTGTTGTTGGGTGCATTCAACTATATATAGACAAGCATAGTTGTTACAATGTAAACAACAGCAAAACATTTGAAAAAGAAAATTATTTCAAAGAAACATTTTGTTTGGATCATATATTGTGTAATAACACTGATAACTTTGATCTAAAATTTGAAAATAATTTTTTTTTCCAAACAGTTTACTGTTGTTTTTTTCATTTTCTTGTAAAATTGATGTTTGACTATTTATTGATAACTAATCAAAATTAAAGAATCACACATAAGTTTTGTAAAAACAGAAACCTCTTGAAACTAAATTTTATTCGGATTGTATACATCTGGGTTGTTCCATTTATAACAATAGGTAATCATCTATTTTAACTTCAGCTAATCCCTAATTAACTGTCTGACAGCTGTGGTGTATGACAATTGGGTGTCTGACTAATGGGGGTAAACCCAACAGTCTATTGTCTTCATATAAGGGATACCGTCCTATAAGATGAAACTTGGAACCAAAGTCCGTAATACATTTCTTTTGGCGTAGTACGTGTCACAGGACGTGCCACACCAAAAAATTATGTTACGGACCTTGGGTGCTAGTTTGGACTACAGTCTTATCAGAGTGAAAACGCGTCTGATGACTTTGGATACGCGGGACGTAACAGTTTATTTTAACACATTTCCCGGGAGAACATGCCCCCATGCAGTTTTAAAGAATATTATTTTTATGATACTCCATCTTTTTCCTCTAGTAATGGGTGGGAGGGAGCTGTTGTGGGGTCATGGGTCGAAAAAGTCTCCAGGAACATAAGATGATTTTACCTTTCGACGTGCTAGACCACCCACCCACCCCTTTCCCCAATTTTTTTTTCTCCATTTTTGACCGTTGTTTATCAACCAGTTTCTAACACCCATCGCCTTTGATGGATATTCATAGTCCCACTCTGCAATCACTACAGTTTATTAACCATTTACCTAACACGAAAAGCAGACGATACTTGTAAAAAAAAAATTCTTGAATAACTAATATTTTTCATTTTTTGTCTCCAAAAAATACGTTATGACCCCCATTGGAACGAGCTCGACGAGCGCGTTCCAACGAGGGGTCATAACCTACGTTTTTGAGACACAATATGAAAAAATAATGAAAATTAATTGGCGATTTTTGAGAATAGCGCTGGCCGTTTTTGGCCGTACGTTGAGTGAAGTGTTAAAAATATTGACAGAGGTGGTCTCTATATCTGTATCATTTCTCCCGTATTATTTGTCCACAGTCTTCACAGGAAGTTGATGAGCATGTTTTATTGAAAAATATGATGAGTCTTCTCCAAGTCAGTGGACTTTATTTTCATATCCTCACACGATTGAGGATTTACAAGTTGGGGCAAGGTTAATCAAATGATGACAGTTGATCAGACGTTGAAAAACAATTTTATTTTCACAAATCCTAACTTACAGAATTGAATATAGAGTTGTCTGCTTGTATCCATGTTAAACTAACATGGACTATTAGATACCAGAATTTATCAATGTATTAACTGGATTGCCCAGGGGGTGTACCACTAAATATACTGGCAGAAAAAAGAAACGCAAGTTTTTTTCTGTGGTAAATATTTCAAATGTGTTATGGATGATTATTTCATTGTTTGTATTTTAATGTTATTTCTTCACTGCTGATTAAATTTTGACGAGTTTTGTTCTCTTAAAACAGACGGCGTTTGCATGGATAACGTTCAAACGTGGGTACCCTATGTTATTTCCTGATCAAAATCAATAGCGGGTGTGCCCACCCCGGGCTTCAGTTGCTGCTTTAACTCTCCTTACCAGTGACCCCAGCAAGTTGTTTATGGTCCTCTGTGGGATGTTATTTCACTTCTGAAGAAGGGCCTGCGTGAGCTGGGCGACGTTGTTTGGGACGTTAACGCGTTTCCTGACCTTCCTGTCCAGCTCGTCCCACAAATGCTCGATCGGGGACAAATCTGGACTGTAGGATGGCCAATCGAGAACTGGGACAGTGTTTTGGTTGAGAAAGTAACGACAAACCCAAGCAACGTGCGGCCTCGCACTATCCTACTGCAATGTAAGGCTACGCGCATGGTTAACTGGAAGGGTGTAAGGCATGGGGACATGATCCCGATATCTTACGGCTGTAAGATTGCCCTGGATGACCACGAGATATGTTTTCACACCATGAGAAATCCCTCCCCAAACCATAACAACCCCCCGCTCCCCCAGACCACCGTAGGGTCGTCGTAGCCTTAAACTGAACTCCTGCAACCGATTCCTAACTGTTCTTGGACACACTTGGCGACTACATGTGCCTGTCCCACCGTCTCCATCGCCGTCTGAAATCTGCTACGGCCTTGAGAGAGACGTATGCTTCTATCTTGACGTGGCGACGTAACGCGCAGATGTCCGCTCCAGAGACGGTCAACTAATCTTTCTATGGCTGTGAGACGCCCAACTAAACGATATCGTTGACTTATGGACCTCAAATTGCTGGGCGACGAGACGCTGCGATTGGCCCTGCATAATTAGAGCAATAGCCCTACCCCTTTCAATTTCGGATATTCGCGGCATTTTGCTTTTCAATCGATTTGAAATGAAATGTTGTGCAATCGATTTGTATTGTTCAAAACTTCGATTTGGTATGGTTTTCAAACCCATAGCACGTGGGAGTGCCCCAGATGCCCGCTTTGTCGAAAACTCCGTTCTTCCCATTTTTACGACATTCCCACCCTGACTAACTTTACAAAAAAACAAACAAAACAAAACAAAACAAAAACGAGCGCCAACAGGAGAAAAGTTAAATTAATTCGTCTCCCCGAAATTCGAGTTCGTTGTATGATCTCTTAAAATTCCAAAATCCCCCCCCCTCACCCCCTCCCCCCCCCCCCCCCAAAAAAAATAAATCAAAACACGAGAAACACAAAAACAAACAAAGCAAAACGTACCAAAGAACAATAGGCACCAAGAAAATAACTAACTGACTGAAGAACGCAAAAGAAAAAAGGGAGAAATATATGTAGAGGACGCACATACTACCGAAACGACCGCTGTTAATATGAGGTCCCCACATCACATTGCCCACAAGCGTCCCTTGCTATAAAGACATACCTATCGAGATGGGAATCGCAGAGAGTGTATCCTTTTAGGCTTTTACAATAGTTCGCAGGAGACAGTTATCCGAAATATAACGATTCCTATGAAATTTTGCTACACGTGTGATCTACAAGTGTTAGTATTTATTTATTTATTGGTGTTTAAGGTTACATACTTATGCACAATGGCTAATCGTGACCGTGACAGTTTTAACGGGTGGAGGAAGCCGGAGTACCCGGAGAGAACCACCGAGCAACGACGAGCAGCTGTCAGCTCTCCAACATCGTAACTCAGAACTCTGCACCGCAGCACAGGCAGGGTTAGATTGGTTGAAGACATGCGCACCATCGACGTGCAGTACGCCTCAGTACACAGCGTCATCGTACCCTCATGTAGGCAATCGGGGTGAAGTGTCTTGCCCAAGGACACAACGCGGTTGCCGCAGATGGGATTCGAACCGAGGACCTCTCGGCTTGCAGCCTGCACCTCTACCAACTGAGCCACCGCGCCCCACAAGTGTTAGTAAAGTTACAAATCAGAAAAATACGCCGATCCTATTAAACTCTTACAACTGATTATGGTATTGCGATAAATACGGTTGGTGTTATGCCCCCGACTTGAAAAGTCGAAGGGATATCTAGTGGAGACCTCCGTACCAACATTTTCCCTTGGTATCTCAGCCACTGCTACTCCGATTTGAATAATATTTGGTGTTGTGATAGAGGCATCATGGGGGAACGATACCTGTGTAGCGTGAGTTTCTTCTAGACATTTTATTTCAGAGTTATGACCCTTTTTTCACTCTTTCGACTTCGAAAAATTTTTGGCGGGTCGGGGCCATTGGCACACGCATAGCGTTGGCCTACTTGTTACACCCTAAAATCAGTTTGGTTAAAAAATCAACCCAAATCACCTGTTTTAATTGAATATGAACCCAAATGGGTTTATTTTTAACCCAACTGTGTTTAGAGTTCTTTATATGACTATGTAATTTTATCGCAGAGTGGGTAGTGGGTTCATCCTTGCCGCGATAATATATTTATCGAACTCCAGAAGTTTGTATTCACATATCACAATTCTTTATTTATTATACACCACATCATTCGAACAAAGCATCATTCCAATAGCATCTCCTAATGTTTACATTACCTCAAATCAGTAAACATCAAACATGACCCTAAAAATAAAGATAACAAACACCAGTACCCAGGTTATGAAATAAATTTTTTTAGAAAGAACTGCCAAAAAGAAGAATCCTCCTGTTATTTATTTATTTATTGATTTATTGGTGTTTAAGGTCACATATTTCTGTACAATGGCTAACCATGACCGTGACAGTTTTACGGGTGGAGGAAGCCGGAATACCCGGAGAGAACCACCGAGCAACGTCGAGCAATTGTCAGCTCCCCAACATACCAACTCCACACAAGCAGGGTTAGCATTGGTTGAAGACAGGTGCACCATCGACGTGCAGTACGCCTTAGTACACAGCGTCACCGTGCCCCCACGTGGGCAATGGGGGTGAAGTGTCTTGCCCAAGGACACAACGCGGTTGCCGCAGGTGGGATTCGAACCGAGGGCCTCTCGGCTTGCAACCTGCACCTCTACCAACTGAGCCACCGCGCCCCCAATACTCCTGTATTCCAATGTATATTCATCTGTGGATTGATTGGTGTTGGAAACACCGATCACACCACAGATGCAATTACCATTGATATACTTTTTATAAACAATAACATAAAGTATCTTACCAAATCGCACTGATAAAGGTCTTTTCCCTTTACCCAACGCAGACGATATAAAAATTTATTATTTTAAATATATATTTTTAAAATTTTTCAAAAAATTTCCACAAAACCATATCATGTGACCCCTCATTGGAACGAGCTCAATGAGCTCGTTCCAATGAGGGGTCTCATGATATGGTTTTGTTGAAATATTTTGAAAAATTTAATTTTTTCAACTGCTCAATTTGCATATTACGCGGGCGGATTCGTTAGGTAAACACGCCTCCACAATAACATGGGTACTGATTGGTGTTCAAACCGATTACCAAAAATGGTCGGACCCCGATTACCGGTTATTTGAGCTCACAATCGGCCGATTCTGATGCCGATCCCGATTGTAATACCATGCACTACTAGACAAGTCGGGGCTCGAAAGAACTATATTAAACTAAACATTTTTCTTTGTTGACTGGAGTCGTAGTAAAATTACCAGTCGTGCACACTTGGGCGGTAAACGTGGCTCTTACAGAGCCACGTTTACCGCCCAAGTGTGCGCGACTGCTAATTTTACTGCGACCTGAGTCAATGGAGTACAACCTTCACTTTCCTGACTGGCGATTGCCGCAAGTACGTTCAATTGTGAGCTCTACTTGTCGTTTAACTTGTGTATCCCGTAAAAGGGGCGTCTGGAGAGATTAAGCATACACACTGTGGTTCTTTCTCAACTTTATTGAATGGTATCATTGGCATCATTTTACATTAGCAGTTGAACAAGATAATAAAATGCGATTAATGAATCATTGCAAAATGCTTGGCAACAATCGGTTGAACCGATGTTCCAGGAGCCGTTGCCGTTGTCATCCGATTGCCTACACTCGGCCGATTGTGGTGGCCGGTTCCGATCATCGGTTGAACACTGGTACTGATAAACCGACAGCCAAGATCCGAGTGACGAAAAAGAGAATTTCCTGCCAACAAACCGAACTGAAGCAGCTCGGGTGAGAACAACTCAGTAAGCCTTATTAATCCAAAAAGCAGTGGTCATGATTAGCCATTGTGCAGAAGTATGTGACCTTAAACACCAATAAATAAATAAATAATCCAAAAAGCAACCACGTCACAACGATGCAGCGCTCGCAAATGAAATTTATTCTGCAAAATAAGTTGAAAATGCACACTGCCACATTCCCCCTCCCTGAAAACAAAATGACGTCCCTGTCATTCAACGGAATATTGAATGAAGATAAATCTGAAACAGACATAGAGTTATTCTTGAAAAGGAAATATGTTAGGTTACGTTGTTTGTTTATAACTATTTTCTCCCTGCAAAGAAAAAGAATCCTACTACAAGTTTTGAAATACATTAATGTAATAACTGAACACTTAATCAATAACTTGGGAAAAACCCCAAAATCCTAAAAAACTCCCAACAACCCCCCCCCCCCCCCCAAAAAAAGACAAAAAAATCAGTCTAAGGTTTTTTTTGTTCATTCTTTAATCACATCAGTGACTAAACAAAACATTTCAGTTATATCTGATTCAGCCAAAATTTAACCCTTTACCGAACATGAAAAGCTGACGACACTTGCAAAGAAAATTCTTGAATAACTAATTTTTTTCATTTTTTGTCTCAAAAACATAGGTTATGAATCCTCATTGGAACGAGCTCGACGAGCTCGTTCCAAAGAGGGGCCATGACCTATGTTTTTGAGACACAAAATGAAAATATAATGAAAATTAATTGGTGATTTTTGAGAATAGCGCTGACCGGTTTTGGTTGTTACGTTGGGTAAAGGGTTAATCTCTCCAACACCACAAAGTCAAAGCATTCAATTGCTATTCATGAATCAGCATCATTTAACAGATCCGATGCAAGAATACTTTCAAAAAGCTATCAAGTGTTTTTGTCAATAACACTGTGTAGTATAACAGGGACATTACGCCATATAATTTAAAAACCTTGACTTTACAATGTAAAATCCAACTACTGTTTGACGATCTGTTCCTGGTCCCCGAAAAATCCACAGTGTGGAATCAGATTCCCTATCACTAGAGTATGACGGACTATTTACGGGTGCGTTCAAATTCGCATAATTAGCTGTTCCGATTGCAGAGAGTACTTTACTCCGAGCTGGAATGGATGCGCTCGAACGGCGGTCCAGGTTTTTTTTATCCTCTTCATGATATTTTTTTATCGTATTCATGCGCATCGGTGGATTCCCCGGATGCACCTGTTACAAAAATAAGTGTTAACAAAAATAGTTCTTCTTTACTTCAATCCAATTTACCAAAAAAAAAAAACCTTGGGGGAATTGTTAATGCTAGCGCTGGCATGCGATGTTGAACTATAAGTCATATAATAAACCTTTTATCGCTACAGTGAAGTGTTCTGGGTCGTCGCATCATGTCTCGTTGAGGATCCGGTGATCTGACCTCCTCAACTCGGCGCGATACTACGATCCAGATCACTTCACTGTAACGATATTATGTATATACTGTTGTTGAAATTTACACATGCAGGCTGTTTACAGGACTGATCCCAGCTGATAAGCAGTTTTTGAGGTAATCTCTTTAACTGTTTTTTATCAATGAAATACACTTGCAAATTCCTGGCATAAAGTCGTAGAGTTACTGCCCTTAGACTGAAAAACTCACCACAGCCACTCATCTGAAAGCAGATCGGCTGTCCTGAAGGAAATTTAATTTCATCTTTGCGTTGTCGAAACAGAAAAACACCGAAGTGCGTCACCCCCAAGCATATGTCTTTCTTACTAATGTCTTAGGTTTTCGTTTATTAAACTTTTAATTGATATTTTTCCTCAATTACCTATCAGATTTTTATAAACACATTTAGAGGTAATTTCTTGAATGTATTACCGCTGGGAAACACTTGTAAATTGCTTGCATAATGTAAAAGAGTTATTTCCCTTGGACTGTTCATGGTTACTTACCTCCTCCCGCCCCCTCCACCTCCACACACACTAACACACAAGTATTAATGAGTTCAAAGAATTTAGGGAATTGAATACTTCCGATCTGATTGACCAGTTGTTAACAAAGGAAACTTGGTTTCGTACTGTAATTCTCAATATGAGGCAGAGGCCTCTAGCGTGTCTAAAAGTCGGAACTGAACACACCCTATACTGGCAAGTATAAATGTGTTTTTTTTATACCGACCACTTGTGCATGCACGTGGCGGGTAACACCACGAACAGCGGCGTAACAGTAATATTGGGGAGATGGGGGTGGGGGTGGCTTAGGCCACATACTATAATTATTCAGTACATTATAATGTTATATTCTACCACACTGACTGAACACAAACATTATATTCAGTATAATATCCATCCAGCCTCGACTAGCTTAAAGTTAGTTCTCGTGATGGTTAGTGGTTACATTAACCCTTTACCTAACGTAACGGCCAAAACTGGCCAGCGCTATTCTCAAAAATCGCCTATTAATTTTCATAATTTTTTTCATTTTTTGTCTCAAAAACATAGGTTATGACCCCTCGTTGGAACGAGCTCGTCGAGCTCGTTCCAACGAGGGGTCATAACCTATGTTTTTGAGACAAAAATTAAAACAATTAGTTATTCAAGAATTATTTTTGCAAGTGTCGTCTGCTTTTCATGTTAGGTAAAGGGTTAAGTCCGTCGTGGACTGGTCACTTTCAGCGGGTGGGCAATATTTCCGCGGACGCAATAATATTAGATTCCAAACACTAATTATAGGAGAAATAGTAAAAAAATTCAGTTAATGAAGCACCGGGTACAACCAGGTGCTTCATTAATTAAATTTTTCCTGATGGTGATTTTTTTTCGTGCTTTCGTTCATTTCTATGTTCGTTCCTTCGTTAGTTGGTCTGCACCTTAACCGAGAAGGAGTCGTGTTGACATTGGTTGGTTTTGGATACTGCTTCGAGGGTTTGATGTAACGGCAACTTATACAGAATCCGACCTCTATGCTTCAGCTACAACACTGTTTTGAGACCCGTAATGATTTTTCCAAAAATGTTGGAATTGTTGGGGGCCCCTAACAACGTGCGATTGTTCGGGGCCGTAGGAGACGCTCTAACCTCGTTGTATGGGCTTTACGCCACTACGAACACTCTTCAATGAATTTGTCCGAAACGGTCATTTGTTTGTCAAAAAATGAATTCGCTTTCAAGTGCTATAATATTATTTTCATTAATGTTTCAATATTTTGTCGTTTTTGGATGGTTCAAAACATCTTTGTGCAGTATACATCTTTTGCTGTTGTTGCTCTTGGCAGTTTATGTCTCGTAAACTAATGTTTTGGTGGCACCAGAGACTTGTTCTGCGAATGGCTATGGATGAGCATTTATGAGATTTACAAATCTTTGCTTTAGTTTTCGTCCCCGTCACATCTGAAGATTCTGGCTGTGTTGCTTTCTTCCGTGTGTTTTCAGTTAACACGCTTGTGCTAGGATTAACTGCATTAATACTTGTACTGGGTGGCCTTGAATGCCGGAAAATTCGATATTATCAGTATAGTAGAACAGCTAAATTTCGAGAAAACATAATGTGATGTCATCTCAGGTTAAATGGTTGGCATCCACCTGATTATGCGACTACATAGTCAGTGCGTCAACGTTAGGTCGGATGCAACTTTCGATTTTTAACCTAAAGGTAATTTTCAAGATCGCAAGGTTCATTTGGTTCATTTTTATGGGTATGCATGTTGTTTACCAAACTACGCACACATTTCATGTCAGATTCATATGGAATTGATAGTAGAGCTTTCTATATGTGTTCATAAAACAACCTATTTATTTATTTATTGGTGTTTAGAGTCACATACTTATGCACAATGGCTAATCACGACCGTGACAGTTTTACGGGTGGAGGAAGCCGGAGTACCAGGAGAGAACCACCGAACATCGACGAGCAACTGTCAGCTCCTCAACATTCTAACTCTGTTCAAGCTCCGCTCAAGCAGGGTTACAGCGGTTGAAGACATGTGAACCATCGACGTGCAGTACGCCTTAGTACACGGCGGCATCGTGACCCCATGAAGGCAACCGGGATAAGGTGCCTTGCCCAAGGACACAACGTGGGTCGTCCCAGACGGGGATCGAACTTGGGACCTCTAGCATAGAAGACAAACAATCTACCACTGAGCCACCGCGCTCCTCATAAAACAACCTATATATGTTTGCCAAAAATAGTTTAATTAAACTCGAAAATCGAAGGTTCATTCAAATGTTCATGCAATTCACAAGGTAATGAAGTTCAAGCGAACGCAGCAGGTAAAATGAGTTATACAGTCAGTTTAATTACTGACGGAACTCATATTTAATGTTTTATGAGTAATATGACGCTTCAGTTTTATTCCTATCATCATTTCGTACTCCACGAAACTGTATGTGTACCTCCGAACACTCGAAAATTCACGAATTTTCCCAATTCGCGGATAACCATTAAATGTTGACAATAAAATACATCGTTTCCACCCACAAACACATTCAGCCCATTTTTGACAGTTTGAAAGTTAAAAAGAATTGGTTGAAGAGACAGGTTTTGCAAAATCACATAAACGGTAACTGTTAAACGTGAAATTGTGAACCCTGTCTGTTGTTTCGAGTCATTTATCGGTTGTTATGCCCAGCAATATTTCCTTGCATGCTGCTGGCAGATATTCCTGCCCTGGACACAAAATATCTTGCCACTGAAATAAATATAGTTGGGCACATTTAACCAAATGTCTCTCCTGTAAATTAATGGATTCATTGACCAATGATTTCTTTAGTTAAATTTAGATATATTTTTCATCAAATCTAGTTATGGCTGCTTCACAGCGGCCATGACTAGATTTGATGAAAAATATTTTGAAAATACTCAGCGGGTTATGAGATATAGTATGTCAGCTGCCACCAATGATTGCGCAGCCCTTCATGTCACAAACACAGGCCCTGCTGCAACGAAGTCATTGTTTTGAACAGCAACATCAGCAAAAGTTGCTACTAGCTTCTTATGCGATTTTGGAATTGGATCATCCAAACAATTTTGAGATTATTGTCTTGATATGCCCAGCCACCAGTATCTGTCAGTTCTTTCGCCACGATAGTCTCACGGTATGCTTGAAGCCATACGCCGACTTGCTCTGAGTATATGCTGAAAGAGGGTATCTCTTGTCGAGGGTAGCTTTTCCAGCTCTCTCTTTCTCTTCACGCACAGGTAGCTCTCCATTTTGTAAATATTTCCATCTGAAGATCCATACATTTTACATACGAACATATCCGTTCCTGACGTTTCTTCCCATCGCTCAACTTCACCCGGAAGCTCTGGTTCTTTGAGACATATTTCCCAACATGTTCATTTCCCGAAATCTCGAAGGACGACAACGTGCTGCCACCCGTTTGTGAATGGAATCCAATCAAATTATGTCTCCCACTTTGTGGCAACGTTGCCACCATGACGTGTACTGGGTAATGAAGCCAGTTTTAATCGACCGTGATGGCATCCAGATCTCTTCTGCTTTACTCAGTAGGAGGAAGTGTACCGTCATAAAAAGGACATCAGAATCTCTGCTTGTCACCACCAACAATCTACAACCTCTGATAACCGCATGAAGATGCTCCAGCAGCATGGAGAAGAAGGGGAGTATCCACCTGTTCGTGGTTCGCATGCATGTGTATTTCGTCGCGCCTGGTCGATTTGGCAGCTTCGAACTTGACGAAACTACCGATTTTACCAACTCACATTCTGTTGGAAACTCTCCATCAACAGATAATAACGGGCCTGTACAAAACATGGATAAATCGGCTTTGTTGTTACCGTGGAAGATGAATTGTTGCCAGACAACTGAAAGTGGAACATCAGAGCCTTTCCTGATCGGTCTCTTTTTTCCTTTTCCTCTTTCCTTTTCGCTGGCGATGGGTCGCTGCTTTGGCTGTAGACACGCTGAGATAACGATCGAATACATCAATCCTAGTCTGTTCTCGGAAGTTACGGGTGACTGGTGTCGTGAAAACCTTTGCATATTCACCAAATGTACTATAGCCGAGGTTTTCCCATTTGTTGAATGAGTGCGTGACCATGAATAACAATGCAGGTCTCGAGGCTTGAATTCGCTAGAGTCCTCTTTACTACTGGATCACCGACCAACATGTCAATGAGGGCTGATTTTGCAGTTGAAATCATTTCACCATTTGGCTGTGCAAGTGTCGTCCGTATGCAAGACATTTCATTGTTTCAAGATATTTGTCATATCTCCATATCACGCCCGCTTGCAGGAGGTGTGAGGAATCGTTGGAATAACTCCCTGTCTGTCTTCGCGGCCTGCTTCTCTGAAGTCTGACATGATCTGGATTTTGTATAGAGAGTGCCGAATGTTGACGACTTATGTTTAGGTATGGTATCATACAGTGAAGAAGTCCTCCTTACTATACGATTCTCTGCTAAACTAATCAATGCATTCCGTCCACGAAATCCAGCAATCAGGAGGTCGTCCTTTATGCCGTCATTTGCAGCATCCCTTTTTGCCGAAGACACAAGTGGTATGTCCTCCACAAATTCTTCCTCGGCAAGTCGGAAAACATCCCCACGGATGAAATAAGCTATCAACTTATCAGTGTCTTTATTGTCCCGTTGCCTTCTTGGTGGTAAAGAATCGGCCAGTCCTCGGTGTTAGCATTGTATCATCCTCTTCAACTTCATCCACACCGAGCATAAGTCTCGTAGCCCGTGAAATTGCAGATCTTTTCAATCATGTGATGCAGAACATGTCTTTTGCTTGGTCATTGTTTGTTATTCCAATGAGACAGTTGTGCATCTTACACATTTTGTTCACCCATTCAGTGACCAGATCAGGAGAATTTGGTTAAACTTATGATCGGACCTCTTGGCTACAAAACTTCGCGACATGAACTCTTTATGAACATCGAGCGCTATTTTATCAAACGAATGCATGTCTGCGAGGTACATTGGTCCCCATCTTGCATAATGTGTATAGCCGTATGCCATGGCATAATTTCGGTATATGTGTCCAAATACAGCGTCTAATCACCCCCACCCCCCTCAGCTCTGACGAAATGTAAGTGCTTCTATCAATACCATGCAGGAAAGCCACAGCTTAAAAATTTGCGTTTCCCTTGTAGGCATCCTTGAATTTCGAGAAAAGTTTTCGAAGTTGAAAATGTCCAATTTGCACAGTGTTGTGGGCAAAGTTGTTTTCCAATACCCCATTGTCTCTATGAGCAGCGATGATCGGATAAAACTTAAAATTTATATGCAATAATGCATCAATAGAGATGTCCGAATAATATATTTTGTAATCAATAAGCCGAGATCAGTTGGAGACGGGGGTGGGGGGGGGGGGGGGGGGGGGGAGTGAGTTGTTCAGCGAAATTTAAGGTTTGCGTTGTAATGGTTTGATTTATCAATTTTCGGCTGAGTTTATGTGATTTCTGAAATAAAACCTGAAACAGCGAAGCTGCTGAAGGTTTTTAGACCGATAGAACATGAAAATAAACGTTCTAATTATTTTATTATGCCGAACAAAAAATAGCTTTCATTGTTAAGCGTTAACTACAACATGCCATCAATCATATAACAATGTAGCCGAATATAGAAACATGCTTTCAGTGACGTATTTCGAACGAATGACGTTGCTTTAGGAGTTTCCAGACCATCAAATTCGAAAATGCCTTGTTACAAGTGCCGTCGCCTTGGGAGTTTCTATATCACCAAATGCCAGTCTTTACAACTGCATCATGCTGTTCATGTTATAATTCATTATTAATGGTGAAACTATACTGGATTATACTGTACATGACTAGGACTCGGTAGGAGTAGGACCTACAGTTGGAAAGTTTATGAACGTACTTGTGTGAAAAGTGGAATAATGGAATATTAATTCATGTTTCTCGGACGACAGTTGTTAGAATTAAGTGGAGTGAAACAATTTATTTTGAACTTGAGACGGAGACTCAGTGAGGTCGAGGAGTACTAATACTAAACTTGTGGAAATATAACTGATATGAAGTCACACTTACTAGAAGTAGTGAACAACACGTGAGTTTTTAATATTTCTGATTCTTTTAAATTCATTGTTTGTAGTTAAAATTGAAAACACACCCTCCGAAGATGACATATTTGTAGGTAAGTTTGTGTCTATCGGTGACGAAAAAAGTTAAACAGGCACAGCGTCAGCGTTTGGTTTTGAGTAATTCCAATAAGCGCGTGTGTAATCGACGCTGAGCAATGGAAGTGGAGCTTGCATTTTCTTTGTTCTCATGTCTCCAGGGAAGAACGTTCCGACAGTACCCGTGTTTTTGTCCCAAAACTCCAGTACTATGACTTTTAGAAGGTGTCAAATTAAGCAATCACGGCTGATGTAACAGACGTGAGGCCTAATGAATTATATTATCAATTCTTTAAAAAATTAATGTATGACACTTCCCAGATCGAAATTTTCAACAATCTCTAAAATAGCGAATATCTCATCGATTTCGCTCAAGTAAACGACAAAATGTCGTGTTATTCGCAAAGCTACTGCGATTTCGAGTCCCCGATGGACGAAACTTGACTTTTATTCACATTTTTTCCCCTTTTTATCGAGTGGATCGAGACTGTCGGCTATCGGCAACCGCTGTTATCCGGTAACCGAATAATGAATGCCACGCCGCACGTTCATTGGTCGTCAACTTATAGCCAAAACTGCGTGAAATTCAAAAGTCTGTTTCTGTATTGTATTATGGCCTACTGGATACAAGACAAGACGACAACTACTGAACTTCAATGAAAAACATTTTAATCGATCGAAAAACGATGTCTAATCCTGCAAAACCACTAATGATGGTGTCATAGTAACGTCATATACAGGTACTTAAAATTGACATTACTAGTCGTGTTATTGATATTTTAACTGGAGGGTGTCGGGGGGATGCGGAGGAGGATAGGGGGTGGGCGCATGTCATCCACATGCAAACTAGAAAAAATCCTCAAGCTAATCTGATACCCCGAATCAGAAATTCTCTTAGTTTCTATTGCCATAGTTTACTATCATTACGACATAAAACATGTAGTTTACGTGGGAAGTGAAAATTTGGAGGAGGACAGCTAGAAGTTTTCTCCCTTAACAAACACCCCCCCCCCCCCACCTCCCGTACCGAATTCTGACAGTGATACTTCCGAAACACTTGGGAAGAGACTACCAGAAACCTGAAGTGTGGAGAGATCATACATACAGTACCAGCTGAAATAAGTTGCAGGATAACCACAACAGAATTTAAATAACATTTTTCCTTTGTTGATTTTTACATCCTTTGACATCATTCATAAGTAATGATATCAAGGGCTGAAATTATCCACAAAGAAAAATGGGACCAAAAGTGCTTGTAGTTATCCTACAACTTATTTCAGCTGATACTGTATGTGCATATTACAGTGGGGGATCTGCCTGGAGTGGGGGGGGGGGGGGGGATCTTTATCCAAAAGAATGTCATCTTGGGGCAAAGGGCCTGTTGTTACCTGTGCCAAATAGCAATTTTTGGTGGATACTTTGCCCTTGCCAAAGAAATAAGCAAACTGCATTGTTCTATGGGAAGTTGTAAAAGAAATGTCCCTGGGAAGGTCCTCGGATCCTCACCAAAGACCTTGTGCTCCCTGCCAACACATAATGTGTTGTGCTGTGCCCCTTAATTCCCTTTCAAATTTTAGATCACGAATATGTTGGTGTATTAATACACAGTGGGATAGATTTCTTGTCCAAGAAATATTGAAAATGTATGAAATGTCTTTCTTATATGATTCTTCTTCATTAATGCCACCATTCCCTGACACTTAGTCTTAGAAAGCTCTTACTTATTACTTACCAAGGTTTAGTGTTATACTCTGGTATTTAAGAGAGAGAGAGAGAGAGAGAGAGAGAGAGAAAGAGAGAGAGAGAGAGAGAGAGAGAGAGAGAGAGAGAGAGATCATTCGCATTATCTTATAATTATTTATTTTCAGTGGTAGCCAGAAAAATGTCCATGCACATACAAATCTGGGACAAAATGTCCATGGACATAATGTCTATGAAAAGAACAGCTATGAAACATATAATCACAAATTATAGCAGCTGGAAAAATGAACTTAACACTTTAAACAGTTTTTTTTCATTCAAACTGAAATGAACAGCTTTATTATTTGTGTAAAGCTTTCTAAGAAAGGTATGGATAAATTAATATTTTCAGCTTCCAACTTTAGGAATACAGATTATTTATTTATTTATTTATTGATGTTTAAGGTCACATATTTATGCACAATGGCTAATCATGACCGTGACAGTTTTACGGGTGGAGGAAGCCGGAGTACCCGGAGAGAACCACCGAGCAACGACGAGCAGCTGCCAGCTCCCCAACATCGTAACTCCGCACTGCAGCACAGGCAGGGTTAGATTGGTTGTAGACATGCGTACCATCGGCGTGCAGTACGCATTAGTACACGGCGTCATCGTGCCCCCACGCGGGCAATGGAGATGAAGTGTCTTGCCCAAGCTCACAACGCGGTTGCCGCAGGTGGGATTCGAACCGAGGACCTCTTGGCTTGCAGCCTGCACCTCTACCTACTGAGCCACCGCGCTCCCCAGGAATACAGATTAAAAAGATTCAATGATTTATATGTATCAGACATCCCCCTCTCATAACAAAACTCTCTGCTGACATATGCCCAACCCTCTCCTGTATACAAAATAAGGATGAGTATGAAAAAGAAACCTTTTAATTTTCCTTTTGTTACAGAGTATGTAAACTGTGAACATTTTGGAACAGTACTAGTGAAAATAAGATGCTGGATAGATAACCACATTAAAAATTTTGATATCCTTTTATCCCTATTAATAATGGCATTTGAACCTTGACATGATTTCTTTGGAAGCTCTCCCTGAGAGCTTCACAGGAAATGATGTCAAGGGCTGGAATTATCAACAGGGCAAATGTTATGGAAGTTTTCTTGTTGTTATCATTCAACTTATTTCAGATGGTACTTATGTGAAGGGTGGATTATTACTAAATAACAGTGGAGTGTATTTCCTGTTTGACGATTGTTCACAATTTTAGACAGCAAAGCACAAGTAAATTTTTCAGTTCACTGACCACTGGGTGTTCAATAAGCTGAAAAGTTGCTTGGGCTTTCCCGAAGAGCAAATAATTAGTTGGCAGGTGGAAAAACTACCCAACCATGATTTAGTAGAAATCCTCTCTTCACATGCTCTATACACTCAACAAATAATCTGTGTGCTATATATTGAATAAAGAACATGCACTTCGTGTGTGTATTGAGTATTAACTTGTGTCCCATGTGGTTAATTAACTGAATGTGTGGATTGAAGTCACTTTGATTTTCCTTTGCTTTAATTCACGTGTCCATACGACCAATTTACTTTCTTTTATTCTGTTTAGAGTTTTGGTGATAGGGGTTTTACCACAGGGGCTCTGTCCTGCAGGCTGCAATCGATTCATATGATCCATTATCAATTTATTCGAACTAAGCTTTTTTGGTGGTTGACCTATTTGGTCCCACACAAATAAATAGAATTCGTCAACAAAAAAAATTCTAAAAAATTTATCCTTATAAAAAAAACCCAGTTCTCTGATTGTCACTTATTTTCAGAATAAATGTCTAAACAGCATATTACTTTGAAAAGGGTTTTAAATATGAACTTAAATTTTCAATTTTATGTTTTTATGTTTTAAAATTATTATCAAGTGAATACATCTTTGAAAATGGAACTGCAATTAGTTTACAATTTCAAATATTGATTAATTATATGGTTTATGGACATTATGTCTATGGACATTTTGCTCATGGATATTTTTTTTGTGCATATATTGTCTGTTAAGATTTTGTTTGATTACCTTAGTGATTATCAATTACTAATACACCCCCCCCCCTCCATCACCACCACACGCACAAACACACAAAACATTTACATCCCACATTCTGTAGGCCCATTAGACAGTTTATCAGTGTCAGTGCATCCAACATTCATTGCCCAAATTGAAGCAAAGTTTCAGTCTGCATACCTCTTGATAGAAACAAGGTGTGGGTTCCATTAGCTGAAACTCTGCTGTTTTTTTTGTTGACTTTTTACTTATAAAATATTGAGACTGAGGCCCTTTGAGAAAAAACACTCCTTCAGTTTTCAGTTTAAACACATGAAATCCAAGTTATTCTGCAGATATTATAAAGTCTCTTGGGTCATTATAATTTGCATTAGGTACGTACCAGTCGCAGCTAAAAGAAATCTCCACATAAAATCATCTGGACGACTCCAAAACATTTCAGCGAATCCCGCTGATCTCCTTACAGATTGTGTCGGTTTGTTGAAAAAGTTTTAGGTAACGCAGGGGGAGGCCACCAAAAATTTGCAAGACGTGACGTGGGGGTGGGTGGGTCTCTTGAGTGCGCCAAAAATGTGCATTTCCAACTTGAATTTTTTAAAAATATATCAATATATCAGCTAATATGTACCATCATTTGTGTTTCAAACCTTAAAGATGATATTGTACATCACACTCTTAACATAAATACAGAATCAGGAGGATTTATATGTGAGAATATTGGGTTTAAACTGGGAAAATGTCACACGTTAGTAGGGGGTGGGTGTCTTGTACGAAACGTAGAAAATGTGCAGACAATATTTTGGGAACAATTCAAATCAAAATTTGTTCCCGTATATGTACACCTGCTCTGGCCAAGCCTGATAATGAACAGCTTGTCATTTGTAGATTGGCCCCACAGCAGTCCATAGAGGTTTAAATTGGTGGTACCAGTTTAACCCTTTACCTAACATGAAAAGCAGACGACACTTGCCAAAAAATGATTGAATAACTAATTTTTTTTCATTTTTTGTCTCAAAAACATAGGTTATGACCCCTCATTGGAACGAGCTCGACGAGCTCGTTCCAATGAGGGGTCATAACCTATGTTTTTGAGACAAAAGATGAAAAAATAATAAAAATTAATTGGCGATTTTTGAGAATAACGCTGGCCGGTTTTGACCGTTACGTTGGGTAAAGGGCTAAGAACATTATGAAAACCCCATAAAGACAGCTGTGCCTACTAAGTTTATAAGTTTATTTTGGATTTTAATGGGAGAGTGGGGGTGGGTGTCTGAGAACGGTAGTAGAAAATTTGCACGTAGTGGGTGGGTGGGTGGGTGTAAGAAGGAGCCGAATAAAAAATAGGACGTCACGTCTTGCACATTTTTAGTGATCCCCCCCCTTGGGTAACGCACAGATATTTAGTCAATAATTATAACATCTGCAGACAAAGGCGTCTCTTTTATATCATGATATTTGTCATCAAACATGATTTTCTTTATCAAAAATTCGCCAAAAAAATCTGCTGTCCGCCAAACCAAAAGATCTCTGCACAGTCATTGGACCACGAGGAAAATTGTTGCTTGCCATACCAGTTGTGCCAAGTGTATATAATTTTTAGTTCATTTGTGTTAGTCCAGTATTGAATTTATTAAGGTAAAATGTTTTTCCCTCATCAATCTGTCCAGTTATTATAAGGTTGTGGCCTTTTTCAGCAGCATTTTCGATTTCTTAAAGCGACATCTTCGAATGAACTTCAGCTTAGACGGAGCACGTTTTATTGTTTACAATGAATTATATTTAGAATGAAAAATAATGTGTTGAATTTTATATTGACCAATGAACGTGCGGCGTGGCACTCATTGTTCGATTACCGGACAACAGCGGTTGCCGATAGCCGACAGTCTCGATTCACTCAATAAAAAGCGACAAAACTGCAAATGAAAGTCAACTTTCGTCAATCTGCGCCTCGAAATCGCAGTAGCTTCGCGAATTACACGACGTTTTGTCGTTTATTTGAACGAGATCGATGAGGTATTCGCCATTTTAGAGATTGTTGAAAATTTCGATCTGGGAAGTGTCATACCTTTACTTTTTTAGTATTGATAATATAACATATATTTTATAAAAATAGATAAAATCTGATAATACGTAGAGTGCCTGTGAATTTCGTGCATTAATCTTTCGGCATTTCAAATCTCCGGAGTTTGTCCGATTAATGTGTTTGAACATTCATGATAATCACCAATGATAAAGTTATGTGAATTGCACAGACAATATATTTTAATGTCTTACGACGAACGAACGCGATCAAAAACCTGTATGCTGGACATCAATGTGAACGCCCGTCAAAAACTACAGAAGCCACGACGTACCTTTCCTGAAAATTACTCACTCCTAGTTCATTGCACATCTCGTCTTCTCTTCTCGTCATCGGCAAATTCCATTGTATAATTCACTTGTATTATTGGTATTTATCTATGCTTTTGCCTAGATGTATGAAATGTCTAAAATACCAGCAGAAATCGATTGGTCAAACCCTAATGAAGGGGGGGGGGGGGAGGGGGCATTGTCTTTGTTTCGACAAACCATGGAATATTACTGTGAAGACGAAGGCGTAAGAGATGTATATACAGTTAAAACTAGAAGTCCCGTCATGAAATGCGCACAAATAGCACGTTAATCTACGCGTTATGACCATAGTAAGGCTATCAAATTCTGTACATCTGGCCTGTGCACAAGCAATGTTTTAGCCAATGGACCTCCGGGTAACCCGGAGATCCACTGGCGGACCATTGCCTGTGTTTGCAATGAGTAACCAGGAGAATCTGCCGTGCTTTGGATGCCATTCGATATGGCAATTGCGAGCAATTCATACGTGCAATTAAGCCTAGATAGATAAGCGCACAGTTCGTGACAGGACGTCTAGTTTTAACTGTAAGATGGCCATAAAAATTACTCGTGATCCTGGTACGGAAGACCTCCTTCTTCTTAATGCTTTAGGTTTGAGTGAAACGGAGAATAAACAACCCAATCGAATTTGGTAATATTTTGACTTGCAGTTCAAAGCAAATGTCAATTTTAGAGTCAAGAGATTAAACCTAATAGAATTTCGTCAAAAATCAGATGAAACAAATGCAGACTTTGTTGTTATAATAATGAAATGAAATGTGACTTTGATCATGCTGAACTTGAAGAACGTTTACTTGAATTGATAATCGCATCAGCTCCCAATAGAAGCTTTTCAACATACCTTACTAGGAAAAGCGAAATGGTACAGTCTGGCAGAAGCTGTTGCCGAGGGGCGACAGTTCGAAGCAATTTTGTCAGGTCGAGATCAAATACAACAAATGTCAAGTGCCTCTAACAAAACGGTCAGTGTCAGTTTACTCAAGAAAAGAGAATCTGCAAGACAGTCGTGTGCAAACTGTGTTTTACATCACAAGCCAAGACAGTGCCCAGCATATAATGACGGGTGTGACCTATGTCGCCATCTTAGACATTGGGAAAAAAACTCTTGTAGTTCAAAACAAACTCAAACTCGTTTGAACAGAAGCGGTTCAAAATCATTAAGATGTCACCAATACAGATTCACATCAATACGTAGACATAGATCATCTTCACGCTGTCAGATCCATGAGATCTCTTCAGAGAGGGAGCATCCGGCTGAAATAGACACAAGTACTTCTTTTCATGCATTAATTTTCGCTGAAATTAAAGTATCACCAATGTGTTCACACAGCAAATATCATGATGAAGCATTCACAGATGTAAAAGTTAGGCTTCATGACAGTCCTGGTGACCACACTTTACGACTAAAAATTGATACTGGTGCCCAAGGAAATACACTACCGCTTCGCACCTTTCGGAGAATGTATCCACCACATCTAACACCAGATGGTTATCATGAAAATGAAATAGTCAACAAAGTCAAGAAATTAAAACTTGACAGCCTACAATGGGTCAACAATTCCTTGGTGTGGCATCATCGAGATACCTTATCAGTATAAAAAAAACTCTCGATGGCACAACTTGTCAGTCTATATTATGGATGCGGAAGGTCCCGCCGTCATGGGGTTACTTTCTTCTAAAAATCTTTCTCTTGTCATTACGCACTGTAGTATTAGCTCCCCATCTGCACCTAATACATTAAAGGACAAACCAAGTAAACAAATGCTGAAGACTTAAAGTTACTACACTGTTACAGGTTTGACACGATTGGATGCTTTCCTGGAAAAGTGAAACTTGTAACTGACCCAGCAGTAACGGCACGTATCAATCTCCCAAGAAAAACGCCAATAGCACTTAGAGACTCAATACAGCGTGAATTAGAGTACATGGAGTCAAACAATATAATCCGTAAAGTTACTGAACTCACTGACTGGGTGTCGAGTCTTGTTTACTCTTAGATTGCTCCGAGTTTGTCTTGATCTGCAACACCTCAACCAAGCACCTGAACGATCACATCACAATGTTCCAACACTAGATGAATTAACTCATCATTTCCGTGGTGCTAAAGTTTTCTCTAAGGTTGAAGCAAAAGCTGGGTACTGGTCAGTACAAGATGAGCAATAACAATTACTCACAACTTTCAGTCTCCATTTGGAAGATATTGTTTTCAACGCCTCCCATTTGGACTTTGTGTGTCACAAGATTTATTTCAGTTGAAATGGGCCAAAGTTTGGTACAAGTTGATGGAGCTGTCGGCATAACAGATGACGTGGCTATATACAACAATACCGAGGAGGAGCATGATAAACTTTTGTGTAACTTAATGACAGTTGCAGCTAAAAATGGTATTGTCTTCAATTCAAATAAATGTCAAATTAAAAACAGCAGTATCACTTTCTTTGGTATGCCATTTACTGACAAACGTGTACACCCTGGCCCTACAAAAATGACTTACCTACAAATATGCCAAATCCGATTAATAAGAAAGAGCTTCAAGAGGTTTTAGATTTTATTACATATCATTCTCCATTTGTAGAAAATTTGTCAAATTGATCAGCTGTGCTTCAGGATCTTCTCAAGGAAGATGTACCATTTATTTGGGACGATTATCATCAAACATGTTTTGAGCAGCTCAAACAGTCAATGACACACAATCAGCCCTACAATACTTTGACACAAAAAATCATGCCAGTACTGCAAATCGACGCATGTTTACATGGCCTTGGTACAAATTTGCTTCAAGACAATAAACCTATTGCACTCGCTTCAAAATCGTTGTCAAAAACAGAGCAACATTATGCTTGTACTGAACGAGAACTCTTAGCTGTTGTTTGTGGGTTTTTTGGTGTTCAGAGATTCCACATATATATCTATGGTAGACCATTCAAAAATGACATAGACCATAAACCATAATAGTATTATCTTGTACGTTTTGGTTCAGATTGTTTGAACAACCTACGAACGACTAAACAAGACCCGATAATAAACCAATTAAGTGAACTAATTGTGACCGAGTGGCCAGAAAACACAATGAGTGTTCCAACAGATATTCGACAATATCGGCCTTATCGTGGCGAGTTATCAGTTGAGGACGGTCTCGTTCTGAAAGGAAATAATTCCCAAACCAACTAGACTTTATGATTCTGGAGAATCATGGCTTTTCCCGATGAGATTCCATGATTCTTCATGACCCCACAGTGTCTGATGAATTGTTTTTAACTGTCTCACCGAAGTTCCTTCATTGATGTTATGAGAAAGGTGAGTATAGTAGTCTCAAATGACTCAGTTTGATAAGAAAATTGTTTAGGTAAAACCCATCATTAACGGTGGAGTGGGTTAATATCAATATCGTCGTCCGACAAGTTAATGACCCACAAAAGGAGTTATGTTTGTTTCACACATACCCACTGAGTGCTGTGTCTATTTGAAAATGGTCCATTTTATCTCAAATGTATCCAAAATATTGATGTCTGGCAGCTTGTAGAGGATTAACAAGTGCTAACAGGAATATTTTTCCATGCAACTTGTAATGTCACACTAAGAACTGCAAATGGCCATTTTTCTTTGAAAACTTCCAAGATGTTTTCAGAGAAATCCCTGCGCATACGCTCTTTTCCAATTCGACGTGACGAAATGCGAAATTCATGTCGCTCTTCATGGAAAGTAATGCCACAACTATTCCTGAACAAGGAGTGGAAATTTCATGAAAATCTGCCTAGAATTGGCTGAGATATGGTGTTTTGGAGAGAGGAGGTAATTGTTTGAATTTGGTCCTCCCTTTTCAAGCCAGTTCGAAAAAAGACGTCGGAAATGGGCGCAGAATCCTTCAGTGCCTCCTCGCTGGAGTAAGTCCACTTAAATGTTACAATTGTGTGTGACTGGTGGAGAGTTGACTGTAAATGGAAGTTGCTTCTTTAAGACAGCCACCAGGGATCCCAACACAACCTTTAAACCTACGAGAATCTCAGAAGTTTAAAGTCAAGAGAAATTGGCGGTGATTGGGTTTCTGGCAGGCAGGAAAAGATTGACGAAGATTTGCATATTGGACATTAAAATAGCACTTCTGACATACACGAACGGTGTTCAGACCGCTGGAGGCAGCGACTTGAAATTTTCAGAACTTGTTCTACGAACCCTGGCCGACATTTTGGGATTTGTTTGGAGTGTCCGGACCGCGTGGAAAACACCACGCATCGCTTGGAATGTGAGAGTACTATTCGTCCCGACTCTATCAGTTTAGAATGGACACGGGCAGTGTTGTAGACGACTGTAGAGCTGCGATTGAGCATAACGTCCCAGGTTTCGGTGCCACATTGCCTAACCAGCTCCAAAAGAGCGGCGGGGGAGGGGTATCCTGACACTATCTTTAAAACTTAGATAATCGTCAGATGTTGAAGTGAAAAGAAATCGGCGGTGAGTAGGTTTTTTGGCGGGAAACGATTATTGAAAATTTGCTAATTAGACATTAAAATTGCACTTCTCACAAACATGAACCGTGTCTAGACCGCTGAAGGCAGCGACTTCTAATTTTCATAACTTGTTCTACGCACCCTGGCTGACAGTTTGGCATCTGTTGCGAGTGTCGAGGCCGCGTGAAGAACACCACGCATCGCGTGGAAAGTGAGAGTACTATTCGTCCCGACTCTATCAGTTTGGAATGGACTTGGGGACTGTTGTAGACTACTGTAGAGCAGCGATTGAGCATAAAGTCGGAGTTTTTTGTGCCAAATTGCCTAACCGGCTCCAAGGTATTATTTTTCGTCTGTACATCGCCCAGATCGCCTGTAGTTTATACCGTCACCATACGTTGACGTAGCCTTTTGTCATTTTCGCCACTTTCGACCCAGATTTGAGGGTACCTTCCTTCAACCCCATTTTATAGCAAAATCTAGCCATGCTCCCAACAACGCCCTCTCCCCGTCGGCCTGGGTGCTTCTAAAAATAGAAAGGTCAATGGGGAGGGGCCCGTTAGCAAACAAACGGGGGCAGGGCAGGTGTACTTGGTGAACAAACAGTTGTGTGAACATCCCCAGAAGTGAAAACCTTTGCTCAGTGGCTGTAATCAAGATGTTAATTTAGACTCCCATTACGGCCAAGACACTACAGAATGCAAATGGGTGGGTGGCGGGCATCATCACTGGATCTAATGTTGTATTTCATGTTTTCTTTTTTTCTTTATATTCTATTTATTTTTTATCTCTCTCTCTCTCTCTCTCTCTCTCTCTCTCTCTTTCTCTCAGTTTAATTTGTGTTTGTCTATAATGTTTATAATATTTAGATTTTGCTAGATTCTGTTATTTATGGAATACGTTCTGCCATATTGTAAATTATTAGTCACTGTACAGGAACGGAGGGGCTTCTAAGTGGTAAGCACTTGTCCTCCAATCCTGATTTGCATTGTCAAATGGCAAATAAAATATGTTTAATCTAATCTAACAGTAGGGGGGGGGGGGGGGCATGTGTCCTAGGTAAAAAAAAACAGCAGGGGGGGGGGGGGGGCAGGTGTCCTAGGTAAAATAAGCAGCATATGGGGGGGGGGGGGGTGATGTCCCTGCTAATTAATTTTAATAGGAGGCAGTTGTTCATGGGGCAGGTGTTCTATCCCACTGCCCAGTATTCAAATTTTCTATGGTACTTGGCCTTGACGGAAATAACATTTCAACAAGAAACAACGGGAAACCTATTTGAAATAAAGCTGCAAATATAAACTTGATTTTAGGACCATTCCATGGACATTTTAAAGCCTACTGCGATATCAGCGTTTCTTACTCTCGTCCTATCACTACACCGCAGTATTTAACCCGAGTCGAGTTCTGACGTCATGCAAGTTTGACCGACATGCTTTCAATTCTGTTATTGACAACAACATATTTATAATTTCGTGCTTACTGATCCGAATTTTGAAAACGACACACGCAATCGCGAAAGCGTTTTCTGAAAAACACGATTCTGTAAAAGGTTTTAGTGAAATTTGATTATTTTTTTTATTTTCAATTTCGATGGCTCTTGTCGAAAAGGTGCTAATCACTGATCGTCCCAAACGAGATCAAAGACACGCCATAGTTTAATAACAGACAGAGATTCTTCTAAGAATATACATGCGCAATCCTAAAATGCAATAAATCAAGTGTTTTTTCACGTTTTATGAGAGAAATATGTCCAATTGTATCATTGAATCATTTTTAGGTATATATGGGTGAGAAATTTTCTATACGGACAAAATACAGGCTAAATAAAATATTTGCCATTATTTTCCGCAGACGTATTTTTGTCTTTGCTTCTTGGGGAAATCCATGCTGCTAAATACAACGAAGGTGTGTTATTTGATGTGGTCAGAACCGTCAGGTGGTCGGGTCCGAAACCGCGCCTCGCAAAAGATTTACTGGGGGGTGTCGATTTTACAAGTAATGTAGGCAGCGTACACGGCATGGGCTGTCTGTCTTTAATCCTATAAACAGGGTTAAGGCTTGGTTTTTGAATACCCTTATTTATTTATTTATTTATTTGTTTATTGGTGTTTAAGGTCACATACTTATGCACAATGGCTAATCGTGGCCGTGACAGTTTTATAGGTGGAGGAAGCCGGAGTACACGGAGAGAACCACCAAGCACCGATGAGCAACTGTCAGCTCCTCAACATTCTAACTCTGTTCAAGCTCCGCTCAAGCAGGGTTACAGAGGGTGAAGACATATGTACCATCGACGTGCAGTATGCCTTAGTACACGGCGTCATCGTGCCCCCATGTCGGCAACCGGGCTAAAGTGCCTTGCCCAAGGACACAACGTGAGTCGTCCCGGACGGGGATCGGACTCTGGACCTCTAGCATAGAAGTACAACAGTCTACCACTGAGCCACCACGCTCCCTTGAATACCCTTAATACTATCATACATTATCCCTCATGAATTCTGAATCTGATAAAAGAGGTTATGTTTACCTATTACATACCCATTTGCTGCCCGAAAACAGCCGATTTTATCAAAATATTGACGTTTAGCAGCCTGTATCGGGATTAACAAACGACTAGCGGAATATTCTATCTATGCAATTTGTAAGACCTGCCAATGTCCAATTGTTCTTGAAAATCGCCAACAAGCAGTTAGCGAAATCCACAGAAAATGTAAATTTTAAGCTTTTAAGGGGTATCTCTCCTTATCCAGTCTAAAATAGGTTAAGTTTCATTCTTTTAAATACCCTTACTACTTACAAAACTGATCCTCTGTGAATTCTACGCGCAGTAAAAGAAGTTATATTTCTCTGTTACATATCCATTGGGTGCTCTTGGTGTCTGAAAACAATCCATTTTATCAACATTTTGATGTTTAGCAGCTCGTGGAGAGTTAACGAATGATCAACGGAATATTTTGTCCATGTAACTTGTAATGTCACATGAAGACCCGTGAATGGCCATTTTTTCTTGAAATCTACAAGATGTTTTTTAAGAAATCCAGGGAAAGCATGAAATTTTAAGTCTTTGATGGGTACCGCTGTTTAACCAGCCCAAAACGGGTTAAGACCAGCCCTAAATGGGTTAATGCTTGGTCTGATGAATTCCACTTCCAAAGAAGGAGGTTATGTTTATCTCGCAGGTACACATTGCGTGCAATGGATGCCCAAGGACAGTCCATTTTCTCAAAATTTCTATGCTTTGCAGCCTCTGGAGAGTTAACTAACGCTTACCGGAATATTTAGTCTATGTAACTTGTAATGTCACTCCAAGACCTGCAAATGGTCAATTTTTCTTGAATACTTACTAGATTTTTTGGAGAAATCCACAGAAAACTGGAATTTTAAGCTTTTAAGGGGTACATCTTAACCAGGCGAAAATGGGTTAAGACCTCGATTTTTTGAATACCCTTACTACTTACTAAATTTTTCTCTGTCAGTTTTGCATCCGGTAAGAGAAGTTATGTATCTCTGTGGCATTCCCATTTGTTGTTGTTGGTGTCCAAAAACAGACTATTTTTTCAAAATGTTGACATTTAGCAGCCGATGGAGGGTTAACAAGTGCTTACTGGAATATTTTATCCATGCAACCGGTAATGTGACTCCAAGACCTATCAATGGCCATTTTCTGTTGAAAACTTACAAGATGTTTGTAACGAAATCCACGGAAAACATGATTTTTTTTTAGCTTTTGATGGTCTCGCTAATAACCACCCCAAAAGGGGTTAACGCTTGGGTTTTTGAATACCCTTATTACTTACAAAAATGGTCCTCAGTGAATTCCACTTCCAACAAAGGAGATTATGTGTAACTCTCGGACATACATTGCGTGCTGTGTGCGTCCGAAAACAGCCCATTTCAACAAAATTATGATGCTTGGCATTCTGTAGAGGGTTAATAAACGCTCAGCGGAATATTTTGTCCATGCCACTTGTAATGTCACACAAAGACCTGCAAGTAGTCAATTTTTCTTGAAAACCTATGGAATGTATTTAGAGAAATCCACAGAAAATGGGAATTTTTAGATTTTAAGGGGTCTCTCTCTTTAGCCTGCCCAAAATGGGTTAAGACTTCGTTTTTTGAATACCCTTACTACTTACAAAAATGTTTCACTATAGATTGTGCGCTCGATAAAAGAAATCACTTTTCTTTGTGGCGTACCCGTTGGGTGCCGTTGGCGTCCAAAAACAGCCCATTTTATCACAATTTTGACTTTTAGCAGCCCGTGGAGGGTTAACAAATGCTCACCGAAGTATTTTGTCCATGCAACTTCTATTGTCACATCAAGGCCTGGGAGTGACAATTTTTTCATGAAAATCTACAAGACTCGTTTAGAGAAATCCACGGAAAACCTGAATTTTTTAGCTTTTTGGGGGTATTGCTGTTTAACCAGCCCAAAACGGGTTAATGCTTGGTTTTTTGAACACCATTATTACTTACAAAAATGATCTCCGGTGAATTCCACTTCAAATAAAGGAAGTTATGTTTATCTCTCGTGTATCGTTTGGGTGCTCTGGCGGCCTGAAACCGGCCCATTTCATCAAAAGTTCGATGTTTGGCAGCCTGTGGAGGGTTACCATATGCATCGCCTGATATGTCATGTGTATCAAAGGTCGTAGCACAGACAGGTCTATCAATGATGAAAGTTTAAAAAAAATCTACAAGACGTGTTTCGAGAAAGTGCTGATAAACCCCAATTTTGACAGTTTTTTGCCAATTGTGACGAAATAAGGGTTAAATCGAAAATTCCGCTTCGGTACATTTTTAGATTTTGTGCCCCTCTATGCGTGTGCAAAATTTTGTGAAAATCGGTCCGAAAATGGCTTCGGAATCGTGCGGACAAAATGTGTGGAAAAAAAAAAAAAAAAAACCCAAAAAAAAAAAAAAAAAAATAATAATCCGTAGAAAAACAATAGTCTTTTCCAGAGGGAAAAGCCTAATGATTCTGGAAACAATTACCTTATGAACACCAATAAATCAAGAAAACTAAACTGCTCGCAATAGACTCTGTGTTTTGGAATAACATAAACAAGGACATTGAAAATTTGATTAAACAATGTGCGAAATGTCAAGAGCATCAACCCGATCAAGAATCGGAAATATTAATGCCACATGAAATACCTGACAGTCCATGGGAAATTATTTGTACCGACTTATTCCACTTCCATAACAACGCCTATTTGCTAGTTGCAGACTACTTCAGCAAATTTGCCATTGTGTGAAAACTACAGACACATTGCACAAGTTCAGTAATCATTTGTCAGCTCAAACAAATATTTTCAGAACAGGGTATTCCAAGTCATCTGATCAGTGATAATGGCCCACAATACTCGTCTGAGCTATTCAAGCAATTTGCTGAACAGTGGTGTTTTGATCATGAGACAACATCTCCAAGGTATCCGCAATCTAATGGATTCATCGAGCGACAAGTTAGAACGATAAAACATTGCTTAAAAGTCCAAAGATGCTAAACAATCCTGAACTTGCCCTACAATGTCTTCGTGCAGCACCTATAAACAGACAGCTACCTAGCCTAGCTGAAATACTCACAGGTAGAAAACTGCTCGAATCTACAAGTGAAGAAACATAAGTCAACAAACCATGATCACATTTATCACAATTACAACTTCGTTTCAATTTTATTTGTTAATCATTAGGCTTAACCCTTTTCCTAACCTGAAAAGCAGACGACACTTGCAAAAATAATTCTTGAATAACTAATTTTTTTTCATTTTTTGTCTCAGAAACATAGGTTATGACCCCTCGTTGGAACGAGCTCGACGAGCTCGTTCCAACGAGGGGTCATAACCTATATTTTTGAGACAAAAAATGAAAAAAATAATGAAAATTAATTGGCGATTTTTGAGAATAGCGCTGGCCGGTTTTGGCCGTTACGTTGGGTAAAGGGTTAACTGGGGATAATGCAACCAGTGCTGGGATTGTTTTTTTAAAGTAACGTGTGCGATGGCTCACAATATATTTTATTTGGTGACCTTGATTTTATATCTTGTACAAGCTTGTTTGTTGGTTTTTAAAAAAAGGAGATGAAATCGTTCGAGATTGATAGGAGAACAACACGTAGTGGACCCGCTCCTAGTAATATACTTGTGCTTCGATAGTTTTGGAATAGAATGATAACTATATGTTGAAAGAGTGTTGTTTATAAATCTATCCTTCAAGGCATTGCCTCCGGGCCGCCTCCAACTTGTGTGTAAAACTAATCCAGGTTATTGTATACACTCAGATCATTACATGCGTGAAGTGCATTTTGATGCTCATAAAGAAGGTAACGAATGCTGGCTGAAAGCATGCATGCATATTGCATTCTAGATTATATAAAAGACAAATAGTTTCCATTTGACTGATATTAAAAGTGTACGTGGAAATATCCGAAATTCTAAAATATATGGGTAGGTGTACTGTTTCCCCAATTTTCGATATAAAAACTGTGGCTAGGCCGTTCAGAGGAGTTTTATACTGATATGTACAGTACGTGGAGAGTGGATTGTAACTAAATCACTCGTGGAGTGGAGTTATCACCCAAATCATCACTTTCAAATTCTGTACATATGGGCAAAAAACACCAGCAATGTTTCAGCCAATGGACCTCCAGGTTTAACCCGGAGTTCCATTGGCTGGAACTTTGCTTGTGATTGTTATGCTTTGTAACAAATTTGCAATTATAACTTGAGTGGAATCTCCACTCCGCGTGTGATTTAATGAAAATAAATTCTCCATGTACTGTATGCAGGTTGAAAGGTTTTGGTACAGTTGATGTTTAACTGTGAAGGAAATATTTTTCCGACCAATATCGTGAAAAAATCGATTTTATAACCCATTTAAAACATTCATGGTCCACTGTAATAAACAAGTTCATTATAATCCAATTCAAACATAACTATACTGCGAATTGTGTTGATTTGGGGCTATTCCCGTTATGTGTATCCTTTCTACAGCACTAAAGTAAAACACAGCGATAAAAATGAACCGAATGACCTTTGTGACCTTGAAAAAGACCTTTAATGTCAAATTCCAGGGTGCCTTCCGGCACATTCTGGAGGCACTTGTTATGTAGTTTCATGATCAAGCACTAACCCACCATTAACCCTTTACCCAACGTAACGGCCCCCCCCAAAAAAAAACGGCCAGCGCTATTCTCAAAAATAGCCAATTAATTTTCATTATTTTTTCATTTTTTGTCTCCAAAACATAAGTTATGACCCCTCGTTGGAACGAGCTCGTTGCGCTCGTTCCAACGAGGGGTCATAACCTATGTTTTTGAGACAAAAAATGAAAAAAATTAGTTATTCAAGATTTTTGTTTGCAAGTGTCGTCTGCTTTTCATGTTGGGTAAAGGGTTAACATGATTTGACCATCTTTTTCTAGCCACTTTTTGTTTCTGTGGCTGTCCTACTAATGGGAAAGATTGTTTGTCTCACCTGACCTGAGTTTGACACCAGGAATAACACCACTGGGTATCTTACTTCACATCCTGCCATCTTGTTTTCTTGCTGAGTGATTCTAGTTCTTGTCTGCTTACCACTTGTTGAAGGCCCTCCTCGCTTTTGTATTCAATACAACTGCTGAAAATCATCATAAAAGTGGTATTGCTGGTGGTTTGAGCTATCTTACTGTCTATAGAGGGTTCTTAAATTTCTTTTATAACAAAACAGGAGTGTCCCACTTAACTTGAAACAGTATTTGCAAAATTACATTACGCTTAATAAACAATCACAACTTTCTGGAAATATTTTTTTTAAAAACAATGATCAAACATGTTACGTTTAATCGGCTAGCCTCAGGTTTGGTGATTGCTAATAAAGTACTGCAAATCTTTATAAATATACTTAGCCCCTTACCTGACACAAAAGGCAGACAGTACCTGCAAACAAAATTCTTGAGCAACTATTTTTTTCTTTTTTTCGTAAAAACATAGCTTAAGACTCCTCATTGGAACGAGCTGTATGAGCGCGTTCAAATGATGGTGATAAGCTATATTTTTGTGACAAAAATGAAAAAGTAATGAAAATTGAATTGTAATTTGTATTTGTTTAATAATGCTGGCCGGTTTTGGCCGTTACGTTAAGAAAGGGGTTAATAGTTATCGTCAGGCTTGCCGATAATGTTGAGAAAATGCGAAGCGATCATTGAGATACAGAATTGACCACCGCCGAACTGACAGGTGACAGGCGCCGACTTTTCCAGAAGCAAGTGCCGAAATGACCATATGAAGTGGCGACGAAATGACCGAGTGCCGAATTGTTCAGATTCCCTGCTCTGCGTTAACTGTCTGACCAAAATTTCTTGTCTGTTGACCAAAACAATTCACATAACTCACGAAAAACAGTTCTAAAGGTTGAAGCTTCTGGTACTGGTATGGAAAGTAAGTTTGTTTGTTTATTGAGTTCAACAACACTTTCAACAACCAGGATTAAATTATGTCGGGCAGTTTGTTTAACGTGTGGAAGAAGCCGGTGTGACAGGAATGGAAGTCCGTAGGAAAATTAGTCCCTCTGGACTATTATTCCGCGGAATTATAGTCCTAGGTCTAACATTTCTAGGAATAGTAGTCCGGCGGACTACTATTCCTAGAAATTTTAGACCTAGGACTACTATTCCTAGAAATGTTAGACCTAGGACTATAATTCCGCGGAATAATAGTCCAGAGGGACTAACGTTCCTACGGACTTCCATTACTTTTACACCGGAATTCTGGAAGAGAACCAGCGAGAACCTGTCAAACTCTCCAACTTACTGAGACTGCACAATTAGATTTAGAAGTGGTCGAATGCAAGTGTACATCACGTGCAATACGCCTTAGTACAAAGCGTCATTGTTCCCGTACGTGGGTAATTGGGATTAAGTGTTTTGCGCAAGGACACAACGCAGATGGGGCTGGTCAGGATCAAAACGTCGACCCCTAACCTTCGGGTTAAAGCCCAATGCTCTAACGAATGATCCACCGCTCTTTCAGGGATGGAAAGTAGATATTCTCACAGAAGGGTTGGGAACGGGAACATACTAAGTCAAACAAGACTCTACGTAGTAATCTGCTTTCCTTGTTTTGTGTATACAATTGTATCTAGTGCTGTTCAGAATTTTTTGTTACCCTTCTGTTATTGTGATATTATACACATGTCAATTATTGAATAAATACTGTTTAAACTAAAAAAGAAATTATAATAGAAACAAATGTGAAAAATAGCATAAAGGATGAAATATAATAGTTCTAATGTTGCATGTTTGTGGAGAAAGAGTCGTGCAAAGAGTTTAATGACATGTTGTTTTTGTCCACCCAACCGTATATTTTGCTACGGATTTCAAAATAGAACGTGCTACCCGAGAATGTCAAATTGAAGGGGTGACCAACGATTTTCTTTGTGTAATGGTGTGCCAAGGTTAACCGAAAATCAGAGGTTGCGTGCCATTGGTATTCATGGGACTGGAATACCTCCAGAAGAGCTCACTGCTGAGTTCGGAGTCACTGTGGCCACTATTTACCGTCTCATTGGAAGGTATAGAACCACTGGATCTACTGCCGACCGACCGTGTTCAGGTCGACCAAGAGCGACGACCCCTGCACAAGACCGACACATCAGGACGTCTCACTTGCGGGATCGCTTCCTTCCGGCGACGAGGACACCAGCAATTACTCCTGGTAGAACTAACAATAGAATTAGTGCACAAACTGTCCGCAACAGACTCGCTGAACATGGCATCCGAAGCAGGCGTCCATACAACGGACCAATCCTTACCCAACGTCATCGTACCGTCAGAATGAAACGGGTACGTCAACGTGTTCGCTGGACTCAGCAGCGTTGGAGCACAGTTCTTTTTAGTGATGAATCACGATTTTGTCCACGGCGCGCTGATGGTAAGGCGAGAGTGTATCGCCGACGAGAAGAACGGTTTTCCGATGCTCGCGCGCGGGAATGCGACCGTTTCGACGGGGGTAGGGTAATGGTTTGGGCAGAAATTTCGAACCATCGAACGCCGTTGATCTTCATCGAAGTGTGTCTGAATTTACAGCGATATAGGGACAAAATTCTTAACGCTGTTGTTGTCCCGTTGTTCAACGCTAACGTCGAACTGCAGTTATAGCAGCAAGACAATGCCCGATGTCACGTGGTGCGTATCTGTCGTAACTTTCTTGAGGAGCAGAGTATCGAACTTCTTCTCTGACCCCCACCTTCGCCAGATTTGTCGCCAATCGAGCATCTTTGGGATCAATTGGACCGTCTGGTACGACTTCATGATCTTCAGACGTTAGGCGATTTACGTAATGTTCTAAGGCAGGAGTGGAATGCAATACCACAGGGTGACATCGAGACACTTATCAGGTCCATGCGCCGTCTATGTCTTGCCATCCAAGAGGCAAACGATGGACATACACGGTATTGACTGCATGTGTGAACTTTTCATTTCACCCCATGTCTGAATTGCGACGTCCTGACGTGACGCTGGCAGCAGTAAGAACATGAAATTATGCAAATTCATACAGTTGGACTCGAAATATGAATTTACAATAATTTGTTTGGGATTAAAGTCGATAAATCTAAACAAAATTGCTCCTCAAAGTTTATTATACTTTCTTTTTTGACTCAGTATATATACCAGTACCGAATCTTTGGATCGCAGAAACAGACAATAACCTCTAAAACTTTATTTTACACAATTAAAATGAGATTTCTAAACAATCATTTCAGCAATATCATAACAATGGAAAGACCACTTCTCATTGCTTTACAACAACAAATATGTTGATAATAGAAGGAGAATTATTGTTTTAAAATATGACGTTTTGAAAATAATATTAGTCTTTGCTATGTTATACG
Source organism: Pictodentalium vernedei (assembly GCA_031216915.1). Classification (NCBI taxonomy): domain Eukaryota; kingdom Metazoa; phylum Mollusca; class Scaphopoda; order Dentaliida; family Dentaliidae; genus Pictodentalium; species Pictodentalium vernedei. The sequence continues at coordinate 343,256,061 of CM062297.1, forward strand.
GCTGACAAGAGTCTCTAAATATTGGTTGTTCAATTGAGTGAAATAACAGTCCCACCGTGTGTTTCTGCCTGACCGAACAACTAATTTCCCAAATTGCATGTCATGTTCCATAAATACTATCAAGGGGGCCAATACTATAAAAGCTTTACAATGGTATTTTCTAGAATTGTATTTTCTATTTATGACTCCAAAGGGTTATAATTAACCATTAGCATTTTCAAAATTTTAGTTCGTTATACTAATAGGTAGAAAATACAATTCTAGAAAATACAATTGTAAAAGTTTTATAGATTGTCTCCTGAAATGAGAATGATGATGTAGCATCTTTGCATAATTCATTAATATAATAGATATGATACAACTCACCCCAGCACGATGTATTAATAACGAGGCTTGGGTTCTTATTAATCCCAAAAGACCAAATGGTTCTTTTTTGTCGTCATTTAAAACTGCTGCATTGTATACTTTGCGACCGTAACTCACAAATTAATGTACGCAAAACGCTTTGCACAGCCCCCCCCCCCCCCCCCCCAAACATAAATGTATTTCAAAATCGGGCATATCAAATAATAACTAGCTACGATATTTGAGTGGTCAGAAGATCACTTTCAACATATATAACAAAATGAATATCTGGAGAAGGATTTTTTCTGCAAAATCACCGTACAATGTGTTGAAATATTTTTTCGTATGCATAATCCACATTTCCCTAATTTTCTCATGCAAGAACTCGGCGAAAATGACTTCAATCTAGCATAAGCATTTTCAGAAATCTTTGTTGAGAGCTCAATCTTTTTTCCTGAAATATCAGCTTTTTACATCTTTTAGACTTTCCACTTTCTTCCTTCATTTTTCTCCGTGTTTACTGCAGTCGTCAACAAAGCCGGAACATGCAGACAACAAAACAAGACGCAACGGAAATCGCTCGCCTGGTATGACAATGTCAACAACCATTTCGAAAATCGATGTTTTTCGTGATCAGGGTCGGTTCAAAGACAATACACCGTGTAATTCGTGGAAGTAGTCCCCAACAATCTCTCAGTTTTTATCCAATCGTCGTGAATTGTGGCTTCCGGTTTCAAATAGGTCGCCCCCACAGGGTTTAATCCAAGTCTTTTGAGGGGCCTGATTAATGCCCCACTACTAATGCGAAATAGGCAGTAAAATTCTCAGTTAAACTGACCATGTTTTCACAAAGTACCATCCACTGTAGCAATTATTCAATCCAACACAATCAACAATTACGATCTAGACCTGGACACTGAACAGAGCACATGCATACATATTAGGTGCAAAAATGTGTTTCCTCAGGGTTTACTTGTAATTAAGTGCAAATTGGCAGAGCTGTGTATCTACCTTCAATGCCAGGAAGATCAGTAGATCTGTCATGCCTGACAAATTACATTTTTTGTCAGACTTACCTTCTCTTTTGGGGTGTCTAAAATGATGACATAGTTTGCTCCAACTTGACAAATTTCGCCCCACCACATGGATCCCAGATCCCAAAACGATGAATGAAAGCCTTTCTACTAGAACTATACAATGATTGCTACATTTTATAATTGCTAACGGTTGTTTTCTTAACCCTTTGGACCGAGAGGGCGCTTTTCCGGTCCAGGAACATGGTACATCATAATTTCATTAAGTAGTGCATCTGTGAAGTCGACCATACAATACTTTCAACGTGCTGCCGGTAATAAACCAAACACCTTTGAAAACTTGATCAGTAAAGTTACGATATGTGGAGGGTTTATTACTTCTGAATCGTGGTGGGGTTGATTTCCTGCACAGCCCTATCAAACTAAAGCCATGAGAATCGAAAACTTCTGGGTCGAATCGAATCAAGCAAGGTATTCGAAATCGAACCGAGTTTTCAAATGAATCGAGAAACGAAAATGAGAAGTGTTTATTGATTACTGACGACGCGTTGGAAGAACCGAATCATATTTATTATTATGCTGCACTCCAAATTTTGCTTTCTCATCCGGTCATTATTCCACGAAGATGCATAATTTGGAGAAAAGGCTTACAGTGAAATAATAAATACTGTTCGGTTCCTGCTCCAATTTATTGTTTCTTAACACACTGAAAAACTGAATCGAAACAGAGTTTTTCTTCTGAAACCGAACCGAAACCGAATCTGAAAAATCAAAAACCTCCCGACTCAAACCAGGGTTGTGCAGGGAATAGGTAATTGTACATTACACGTGCTTCACTTCCCCTTAAGGTGATCTATATATCAAATCACTGAATGCCGTTTTAGACAAAGTAGTAGTAAACACAGACGTTGCTAACTCCGAGATCTTTTGCATGACTGCTCAATGTGTTTTGATCTTTCAGGTACCTTAAATGCCGTGTAACCATGCTCGTGGGCGATCAATGTACAACACTTAAGTCATTAAACAACACATTAAGTATTGACATAGTGCATACTCCTTGAAAACAAAACTTCCAAGTGGCGTTTGTGGAAATGTCAGGGAATGTTGAAGACAGTCGGTGGCTGGTACAAGATGTAGATAAGCCTGTATGCGTAACCGAACAGAGCAGTGAAACCCCAGAATTCCAAGAATAATTGTAGAACAACTATGAAGGACCGCAGCTCGATGTGTCTCGATCAAATGTAATAACTAAAGACAGTTGGTGGCTGGTAACCGTTAATATAATATACCTATGAAATACCCCATGATATCCTTGTGTGTCGCGCCACATACTGACACAAAAAACGTTTTACATATTGTGGTTTATGAAGGGAGTAAATTGACTGATCATCAACAGGTGGCTTCATCCATTGTTTCGTGGACGATTCCACCTGTTGGTATTTTTGGAAGGGATGCTAAAGTGTCTTTCATTTTTGTTTGGTAAGTCGTTAGAAGAGTTTTGAAGTCTATAAGTGAGTCGGTTCTTAATCTGTACCCTCCAGCACTCCAGGTTACCACCATTAATCCTATAGATTGGATGAAGAAATAATACAAACCAACTTTGTCATTTCATATTCTTCAGAGCTCCAGTCATGTATTTTTGGATTTTTTTCTTTCAAATCACTAGGCCAAGTCATGCCATCACCATCTTGATTTGTGTGTGTATCACTCGAACCACAAGCCACATTACATCACCTCATCCATTTCAAAACGAAATAAATCGAGGTGTTTCAATATTAAAAAAAATTCTTTACAACTAGGTCTGCCTAAACTGTCAGGGGCAGATCCTAACCAGGAGGTTGGACCAGATCGCGATACCATTGGAAAAGAGAACACTTTTGAACAGACAGTACAATATGCCTGTCCTCCTCTATTACTTCGTTAGTCATTCACATAAAAATATTTTCGGTCGCTTCGGGAACATGGCTGCGTCGATCTTATCAAATGACAATGCCATGCAATGCTTCCCCTTATCTTGGTAAATTCCCTTCTTTTGGCGGAAATCCGGACTTCTGTAAAATATTTTTTGTTTGTGTTCAAGGTTTCATTCAACATCCATGGCTCTCCCGTCAAGTCAAGTTTAGCCAGTTGATTATACCTATGATGCCCATTATTGAGAACTTCCAACCCAATTGTCATATTTGGCTAGAAAGACAAACCCTGTCTACCAAGTTAGACAAACGAAGCTCCACTTCCCAGAGATCACGCGGGGTTCTGTACCTGGTTTATTACGTGACTTGCTCACGGTAGTGTTAAGACAGTTAAAAGAGGCACAAAAACACGCATTTTTGTCATCCGTAAACATCGTCTGCAAGATCATAAATAACATTGTAACTCTTTCTGGAAGATTGGTGGTCAGGTTATGTTCAACAGGTGCAGGATTTGTGGATGTATTGCTGTCAAACGAACAATACGGAGCACCCTTAATTAGCAGTTCTTGACATTTTATCTCCGAATCGTAAATATGGTAGAGCTACAGTCAAAAATGTTGCCTAGTTTTTCGACATGGGGAGGAAAAAACCGTTAAATTTTCTGAGCATTTTAATAACATACATGATTCTACCCTTGAGCCAGGTGGTACCTTCCATGTCAGTTCAATGGCAGAAATGAAGGAGTATTTATTCATTATTTGGTGGTAGACCAATTAATATTTTCAACGTGCAGCACTGGGCTGCACGTTGAAAATATTAATTGGTCTACCCCCACACATTCACTTCGCAGCCATCCCACAAAATGAAATAATGACGTACCATGTCCCTGGGTTGGACAAGCGGCCTCTCGGGCTCCAAGGGTTAAGGGAGTTTAGAAGGTATTTAGTCATCGTAAATAGTAGGAACGCCAAAAAATGTTAACACATCTAACTCAGGCCAGTCTCGTGCAGAATCCTGGATTCAACTTTTGAGTGTTAATTCAAGTGCAGAGGCGATTTGACGAAGCACAAGGCGAAACATATATCCAAATTGAAATACCAACCGCCTCTCTTTTTCAAATAAGTAAGCGTAGACGATTTAATTTATTTATTGGGGTGTAACGACACTTTCGATAGCCATGGTCACCTCGTGTAGGACAGTTTTGCGGGTTGAGGAAACCGGAATGCCCGGACAGTGCCATCGAGCAGCGGCGAACCACTGTCAGATTTCCCAACGTACTAACTACACACAAGCCGGGTTAGCACTGGTTGAAGGCATGTGCACCATCGACGTGCAGTACGCCTTAGTACACAACGGCACCGTGCCCCCACATGGGCAATCGGGATTAAGTGCCTTGCCCAAGGACACAACGAAGTCATCCCTGGCGGACATCGAACCGTGGAACTTACAGTTTGAAGTCAATTCAATTCAATTCAATTCGATATTTTATTTCACAGCATACATATACAAAGGAAAGAAACAAGGTTACAAAAAACAAAGGTAGATGTACAAATGTATACTGTGGGGAATAACATAGCCTTATGACTGTCTTCCTGTCATCCCCTAGACAATAAAAATAAAGACTAAACAGCAAAATGGCAAATGGCAAATGATGGACTCAAGTAAGGTAAATCTTGACAGCAGGTAGTACATTGTTTTTTCGTTAATATTGTATTGATAATGTATTAATTATTAGTTCGTTGTGGATCAAACTTTGAGATGTTCTGACTCTGGTTATTAAGATCTGTGGATTGTGGATTAATCGTGTTTTAACCCTATTTCTGAATGGATGAAGTAAATAAGCGTCCGTTGGTAAACCATTATAATAATCGTACGCTAAAGGAGTGAAGTAAATGACCATAAGTGACAGTACCAACCTGGTTATCTACTTGCTGGGAGAAAAGAGGAGAATATGATAACACCGAGAGTCGTAACTAGCCGAGGCAGTCGGGACATCTTGGATTTGAACAGCTGATATTGGCGATATATGTATTCAGATATTGTTCAGTTAATATTTTTTTAAAAGATGTTCGGGTAAGGGTTTTTATCGTTGTATCAAGGTCATTCCACAGTTTAGGAAACGAAAAATATGGAAGTGCGGCTGAGAACTGAGTGCGAGGTTTATGGGTGTTTAGGCTTCCACGTTGCCTCGTAGTCATGCCCTAGGGATTCCAGTACACTTGAAACGTATCATTAAAACTGACGGGGAGATTGTTCTGCGACCAGTCGTGCATAAATAAAAGTGAATTTAATTTGTACAGATCGTTAAGTCCAATACCGTAACCACTGAGCTTTTCTCAACGGCCCAGAACCTCCTAAATTCATCAAACGGGATTGGAGTACAACACTTGCTCTAGTTTCTGGAATAACTAAAACTTGTTTGTCTCCACAACATAGCCGATGAACCTCACTGGACGGGTAGTTAGCTGTGTTTTTGAGATGAAGATAAGCAAATGTGAGAAAATAATAAAAGTTGACTTGCTGAATACATTGACCAATACTGACCCTTACATTAGGCGTATGGGTAAATAATTAGCCATTTTCAGGGTAGAGATAGGAGCGTGGAGTGTACGTCCGGTATAAGTTTTATTTCTCAAACAATAGGCGAAGAGGGCGGAGGCGAAACCTTTTAATATTAGGCAGACACTTTACAATTTCCGACAACAATGGCGCTGAAGGCACGCGTCGAAGCTCTGAATAATGCAATACCTTTGTGTTCTTAATCCTGTACCCGATCCGAAACAGCTATCTATCCCATTGTGAACACAAACAAAACGCAGAGAAAACCGCTCTCAAGGAAATCGGAGAAGACTAAAAATCAAAACAAGTCAACCCTTTACCAAACACGAAGGTAGACGATACTTGCAAACAAACTTCTTGAATAACTAATTTGTTTCCTTTCTTGCCGCTCATATAGCTTATGACCCCTCACTGATACGAGCCCAACGAGCTCGTTTCAATGCAGGGTAATATGCTGTGTTTCTAAGATAAAAAATGAAAAAAATAATGAAATGAATGGTGATTTGTTGTGAATAACGCTTGCGTTTTCTCCGCTCCGATAGGTAAAGGGTTAACATAATACATCATGCTTCTCCCTGTACCATCAAAAATCAGACCGGATTTTCTTTTTGCAGAAGTCTTAAAATGTGCTCATGGCCTTTCCGTTAAAGTTCAAAATTTTATATTTTCTTAAATTTTAAGTTGGAGATTCCTGTTCCTAAAGTTGAAAATCTTAAATTTTCTAATTTTAAAGAATAGTGGATATCTAAACCTATATTTAATAAGAAATTACCGTTAAGATATTTGTCAGCTCTGTCTCTGTTATCAGTACAAGGGTCATTAGACATTCAACGTTACCAGCCATATACCGGCCATGCAAATTCCAAAAGTTGATGAGTAAGGAGAATGAGAAGTGGTTTTCACCCCAAGGTTGCGGGACCCCGGAAGTGACGTCATGTCTCGTGGCGCCATGATTGGTTGTCATGGTAGCCTGCGTGAGGGGCAATATGGTGACCCTCTTACCATAGTGATACGTGGTGTTAGTGCGCATGCCCATCGCGTGTTAAGGTGATATGTGTTTCCGTCGTCCATTTTGTATACTGAAGGCCGCCAACTTGGTATCTATGGTAGCACGTGGTTGCTATATTACCCAAAGGCCTACAATAGGAAAGGGGTATGTTCGGAGGGTGTGTTCCTTTGTACAAGAGTAAATCCCTTTTTGGAATCCCTATAGAATCCCTTTTGGGGAAACGACGGTGGTTTTAGAAGCCCTTTTTGGTCGCATGTGCCTACATGTTGCATGTGATGTGGGCACATTGTGCATTTGCACATAAGCACATAACGGCATATGCAGCATGTTTCTTCATGTAACGGGACAATAGAACATAAACACGTCTAGGGGCGTCGGAATACTTATGGAACAAGGTAGCAATGGCACAAGACTGCAAGGATGTTGAAAGAGTGTATATTATTGGATGACTACAATAGAGCCAAATCATATGACAGATAGTTGGAGACAAAATGGAAGCCGTTTGTAAGACTACCTGTATATGAGCTTGGAATCCTATTTACGGAATCCCACGTATGGTATCCCACTTATGGAATCCCTAAAGAATCCCTTTTTATGATATGTCTGCGGTTACAGAATACCGTTTTGGTCGCATGTGCTTATGTGCTGCATGTGATGTGCGCATATTGTGCATTTGCACGTAAGCACATATCGGTACACCCAGCATGTGCCCATGTGCTACATGTAATGTGTACAATAGAACATAAACACGTCTATGGGCGTCGGAATACTTTATAAGGAAATGGGGTAGTCATTACTTAGCTTATTGATACATAGGTAGAAACCGAGAATTTAGTTGAAATCCGGGCCAAATAAAACAATTGCCTGGTCTACTTGGGTAATTTGATGTACCCTAGTTCAATCGAACTTACCCACGGGAGACCTTCTGGTCTTATAACACTACGTGCTACTCTTATATGCCCCAAAGGGGGCTTCGCCAAGTCCGTTTCGGTGATTTGGATGGATTGTCGGGTTTATTTAGGCATTAGATTTACTCTTGTACAAAGGAACAGTCCCTCCGAACATACCCCTTTCCTATTGTAGGCCTTTGGATAATATAGCAATCACGTGCTACCATAAAAACCAAGATGGCGGCCTCCAGTATACAAAATGGATGACGAAAACACGTATCACCCTAACAACACGCGCCGCGCATGAACACTAACACCACGTATCACTATAGTAAAGACGTCATAACATTGCCGCTCACGCGGGCTAACACAACAATTAAACGTGGCGTCACTGGGCACGTGACATGACGTCACTTCCGGGATCCTGCCTGGGGCCCTTCAACCTTGGGGTGAAAACCACATCACAAAGTGCTTGAGTGAATTAAATGGGAAAATATTAGTATTTATAATCTAATCATCATTCACAGTTCCGGGCACTCATGGCTGACAATTTTCGTCTCTGGAAGAAATTTACAGGAAAGTTAGCTCCCCGTAATTTCCTAAAGCTATCAGCAAATTTAACACTAACGGTATGGGAATTTAATATAAAAATTGAAATTCTGAAATGTTATCGAGTTTGTATCATCGATGTGGGTATCATTTCACAGACTTATTTTTCTGAAGAGTAATATTGATATATACCGACAATTACTTGCTTTCTAATTGGACCGTCCTTGTTCGTCTAATAATTTCAAGGGAGATAACTTTATTGAAAGTCGATTTTCATGACGCTATAAGTCAGGGGTGGCACTCTGACCGAGTTACTTCAGTTTATATCTATAAATGATTGAACCTGTTAAAGGCTTGACCGAGCGTACAGTCAAGACATAGATAGTCAGCATGTCTGTAGTAGTGCTACAAGTCAGAAGTAATGGTTCATGGCTGCAAGGATGGTAGAAGACTATAATATTGGGTGACTGCTGCAGAAGCTAATGATAGGACAGATGATAGTGAATATGGGTATGTCAACGGTAGTGGTCTTAGAGCTATGAAAACCATAAGCTGACCAGGTACCAGGAACTATAACTATCTTCAGGTAAGTATCCTCTAAAAGGTATCCTCGAAGCGTATCCTGCAGTACTATCTCGTGTCATAAGTATCCTCCAATACCGAGATGTGGATAAAAGAAGTCCGTCCTTCGAATCGTATGTGACTTCGTTTATAGACAGAAGATATAACGGATAATGGATATGCACAGATTATGGAGAATGGAGCAATCTGACTGGACAGAGACAGCTGAGACTAGAAACGCAGCTAATATAGTCACAATAGGATAGGGTCAGTTACAGACAAAACAGATAGAAACCGAGGATTCCAAAGGAATCCGAACTAGATGTATAGAAAGTATCCGAAGCAGCAAACTACTCCAGTTCAATCGAACTTACCCCAGAAGACCTCTCGGTCCTATAGCACAACGTGCTACTATTAGAAGTCCAAAATGGGTAAATCCAAACAAAATAATGTCCGTTTTGGTCGGTTTGGAGGAATTGTCGGGTTGATTGTGGTAATTAGATTTTCTCCTATACAATCTAGCACACCCTTCCAACATACCCCTGTCCTATTGTAGGGTTTTGGGTCACATAGCAACCATGTTCTGCCATAGAAACCAGGATGGCGGCTCCCAGTATACAAAATGGACGACGGAAACACGCGTCACCCTAACATCACGCGCTACGCATGCGCACTAAGGCCACATATCACTATGGGGCTGACGTCACAAGGCAGGCTACCAATACAGCCAAACACAAGGGAACTGGGTCTGGTGACATGACGTCACTCCCTAGGTTCACCACTAAGTCCATCCAATGGGCCCCCTGTCCATGATCTACTACTGATTCTTTTCAATTTCGAGGCATTTTTCTGGCGGCCATCTTGGATATTCACTGACTAAATTGGTTTTATCATACGCAGCAAAAGTGTCAAAAATACTATACAGTTACATTTTTTCCCGCAACAATCGTACAACTTTAGATAGTGTAAAGTTTCCAATAACATAAGAGGGATAATTAGAAACGGGTGGTCGCACTGGCGGCCATCTTGTTTTCCACATCGGCTTTCGATGGTGCATGTTCACGCTGCGTATTATCGGGGAATAATTTGCGATTAATTTAACAACTGAAAGTTTACAGGTTTCGAATTTTTTATCATGATTGTAGAGGTTTTTTGCGAAAAAAGTGTCGAAAAACTCGATTTTCGTCTATTTTGATGCACATTTTGACGGTCATCTTGGATTTTCATTTACTTGATTGATATTATTATTTTACGGGGAAATGTATCAGAAATACGAATGTGTTAATTTCCGTTCCTTATCTCTTATAGTTTTTCCGTAATGGAGAAAAATTAGCGATGGTGTAAAATCGAGAAATTAACCCACCCTCAACGGCGCCATCCTAGATTACGGCATATCCGGCCAGGATGATTTCTTGTTAACATATGAAAATCTTCTCTCGAGATGTCCAGGTACATAAAAAAAACGGTCTCGTTCGGGGGGTCCCACAGGGGGTGTACCTAGCTGCCCGATTAGGTTAATTAACAATAATATTAACAGCATGCATGACGTGAAAACCTTGTGTTGTGAGCCCTGGTCATGAGAGATGGGTGTATGTTTTTGGTTTTCCAGTTCGATTCTGGTTCTGGCAAGATCCAGAGAAAACCAGTCAATTTACCGTGTTTGTTCTCCACCTCGCGTCTCCAACTTGCGTATCGAGAAATCCTCTCTCGCCAGTCATTCTTGCTTGCCTCCCTTCATATATTGCATTGCATGTAGGTAGTGCGGGTTTGCAGTGTATGTAGGAGAGAGCGAGGGCCGTGTGAGAAAGATCGTATGACTGAACATTTGACAGGGGCGGCGGACCCGTGGGTGTTGGGACTTCAGCCCCCCCCCCCCCCCCCACACACACACTTTTTTGCAGGGACATGTTTTTTTGTATGCATATATTTTAATAAACACAACCAATGACTGGTGAAACTAGGGGCGGATCCGAGTTTTCTCGCCTGTGATGTAATGCGGCAGGTAATCGGGATGTGGCGGTCCAACTGTCTTTGGGCCGGGGGAGACGTAAACTCTGAGCAGGTGCTTCTAGTCAAGTGTCATCTGCCTGAACAGGCAGATGACACTTGACATGAAGCACCTGTTTTACTCTAAGTCTTCGTTGTATGCGATGTTCAATAAAGTAATACTTATTTCCACGGCTTATAAGAGTAATGAAACACACCATTTTGACATTTCCACACAATCATGACAAAGGTTTAGAAATACTATTTTTTTAATAAGAAAAGGAAATTTTGTTATATAATTTCAATGTCTCAGTCTTCACCACACATGAGATGAAGGCTGCCTGTCAGTCAGAGAGTGAAAAGCATTGGCGTAGGTAAGAAAATCTCGACAATTTTTTAACGGCTCTCAAAGTGTGAAATCTTTCAAATGCATCTGAAAAATCTCAAAATATGCGCTCAGATGCATGGAAACGGGGGATTTGGGACCCTGGAATTTAAAATTTAAAACCATGGTCGGCCCGTGACGACCATCGATCGCCCGATACAGCCCCCCCCTCCCCACTCCCCCCACACACACTCTGAAAATCGTTCCGCCGCCCCTGTTTGAATGACGTGGGATTGCACCGAAAGAAACCTGCGTGTGGTCATTTTAATCAGGGCCGTCACCATGGAGTGCATGACATGGAAGTAGCGGTGATAGAAGCTGTTAAGGGAGGCAAGCAAAAAGGACTTGTGAGAGAGGGTTTCTTGATACGCAAATTGGGGACTCGAGGTGGAGCCGGATTCAATTACCGCAAAAGTGGCGTGGGAGTAACGCGTTGACGTGTGGCGTTACATTTTGTACTAACGATATCTTGTTATTCTGTGAATTATTTCTGTCCTGTGAAGATGTAATCTAACCTTCTAATTATTCTGAATTGATAAAGGCTTATGACCGAAAGCTCTGCACATGGGCGTTAATATTTTGAACACAATGTACTTATAGATAGGGCTTTTGTGGTGAGCGTTGTCGCATAAACTATTGGGGATTTTTTTCAAAGTTGAGGATCCTGAAGTGCATTTACTCTGTGTCATTACCACATAGAAAACCGAACCGAAACGAAGATTTTGTCCTGAAACCGTAACAGAATCTGAAATATGAACACCTCCCAGCTCAACCAGCCACATTGTTGTTACCAGCCCCTAGAAGGTATTTTGTTGTATTGGTTAACCTTGTTTCATCCAGAGAGCTGCAATACTTCCTCCTCTCATTAATTACGTAATTGCTTTCTGAACTTTCGTTCAGGATTGCTACAAAGATACAATCTTTTGTTCTGAGCGGAAGTCATTACGAAACTTGATACTCACCTGAAATTGACCCTTAGACACCTTACATACACGAAGTGTTTGTGTTTCTTGTTCTAAATTTACTTTGTAAACCCATAAATACTCAGATTAATTTTTACAATAGGAAGTACCGAACGTACATATACACTGCAGCAGATGACTTAACAGCGTTTCTACATTATTGTTGGCTGCCTGTATACGGACAACTTGGGACAACTTTTGCAAAGAAATATAAAAGTATCTGTCTGTGGCTGTACGGGAATTTAAGTGTTAAGTGGTATAACTGGCCCCTCTGTCCCACTTTCCCGGAAGCGTAGCGCAGAAAAATGGCCAGATCGAGACAATTCTATGCTCCAAACAATTGAGTGTCCGAATGTAACTTTGCCAGCTTTTTCCAAAAATGGCGGCTAAGACAAACTAAAATCAATGAGTTTTGACAAACGAGGTTAACACGCTGATTGCTTGCTCGTTTGTACATCACATTCTTTAAGAGACTACCAAACGCCCTGTTACCGCATATCAAAGACTCTCACGACTGCAAGCATCCCCTTGTCCTGCCTTCCCCGTCCCTGGTAAGTAATACTTGAAGGAAGTTGCGCAGTTAAAGAGAGACAAAGGTGTTAGAACCACAATAAAGCATGTAATTAGCTGAATTATGAATAATAATAATATATCTGGCTAAACAATGATAAAGAGTATACAATGGTAACGCCCATGGACATACATAATCGTAACGGACAGACGCCCCAACGGCCAGACGGCTGAAAAATCCATATGGTAACCCTTTATTGGCCCTTTCCACATACTTTCAGAAACATAAAGTATATAAAACTCCTCGTGGGAAGGGGGTGGGGAATGGCTGGAGTTATCGGTAGCGCAATCTCTATCAATACAAATTTAAAAAAATTTAAACATCTTAAAATAAACGTTTTCAGTTAGACTAGGGACTTATAAATCTTAAAATATTTTCCTGAACAACCATAGTGCCATCAATGGAACTTCAGGCCCACTATTTGTTTGGGTAAATATTACTAGTTCAAAAGATCAATATGGCCTTGTGAAATGATTTTGCACAAAATTATGCTGGAAATATGCCTGAAACTTTCCATATTTTTTTTCGTTTATTGTGTGTTTTAAGGAAAAATATTGATAAGTAACCCTTTGATGACAGTCATTTTGGATTTCAAAATGGCTGCCATGAAATTAAAAGACAATAGATGTACTATTTTCCAAATAATTACACTCAGTGATTATTAAGGAAAGATTTAATTAACATTCCAACACCAACAAACGGAAAGTCGACTTCTATTAGCTCTGAATATTCGGAACATAGATGATATTTGGCGGCCATTTTGGAATTATCATGCCATAATACTATGATAAAGTGAAAAGATATTTTGGAGCACAGAAATTTGTTTAAAGTCGGCAGCAAAATCATAGGCAAAGTTTGGTGTTTTTGTCCAGTGTATCGCGAGAAAATTTCTCAAGTCACTGTCCTTACCTGCGATGGAAAACTAGCAACATTTTTAGGTCATGTACCGCAGCTTTATACAGTGGTTAGTAATCAGTGCTTCTTGTTTATTATTCCAAAATTACTTTATTCACATGGATAACAAACTTCTCCATTAGATATATAAAAATATAATTCCCCCGTTCTTAATTGCGTATTCAGCAAGGCCTTGTCCACGGAGAACAAGTTTGTTTGATTTGTTTTTACTTTCCGCCAATAACCTTTTCTACATCTTTTATGCAATTAATTTCCCATCTATGTATTTCGCACGTTACTGTAGCTTTCTTTGTATATCAAGAAACAATGATGGAACAGCGATAAAACGATCCGCAGAGATCAAGTTTCAGTGAAAATCGCCCACTTACAGAAAATATCAAGGAAACTGATAAAATTTATTAACGGTAATAACAATTTTCTCACAATACTTTACCCTTGACGCTATCGTATAACAAAGATGGGCATCATAATTCCTTTTCAAGATGTGGAGACATGTTATTCTGTTTTCTTATCACTGTATATTCAGTAAAATTTTATAGCAGTAATAAATTTAGGTCCATTTTATTGTTAAGTTAACAGGTATTTTAACGGTATACATATTTTTGTCATTATTTAGCTGTTCGGATTGTATTTTATCGTATAGGTGAATTGATGAAATCAGATAGATTTAATGTGTGCATATTTTTCAACAATATATTCGTTGTTAATATGAAACTTCTTGTCTCGGAATCTATAAGAGAAAGGCACAGTTGGTTACAGTTTGTTGGTGTCCGCAGATGATGTATACGGCGTCAGCAAATTTCATTCACAGTACGGCCGTCGTGGACTTGTCACTTTCCACGGGTGGGCAATGTTCACACGGACGCCACAATATTACATTCCAAACACAAATTACAGGAAAAATCATCCAAAATTTAATTAATGAAGCACCGGCTACGATTATGAGTTTTATTACCTGGTAAACGCATGCGTGTACATCACTGCCCACGCGTAGATTAACACCAGTCCAGGGCGACTGTACCGTAAGGTGAGAGCGCACCAATCGTCCAATATAGGTTACGGGACGTTAAGTTGGCGGATAAGGTGGCACACGAGGCAAAGTCAGAACAACATTAGGCAAGACTTGCAGCCAAACAGTTGCATCCACCTGGGCTGAACAATTGTTTTCTGGATCATCCCCACTCTGATACATTGCTTTCCTTTTTTCCGTGCCAGTTTTGTCATCCATCCCGCCCCGACCAGGAAGATAATTCTATTCAAAAGTTGTCAGTTGCTCTACAATATGTAGATGTAATTCAAGAAAATATTTTGAAAATAGATATAAATCCCCACCTCGAAATGGCCATAAATGTTATGTTATCAAAAGAATGTATGTCTGAGTGATCAAAACATGACCCTTATTTTAAAAGCTAGCTCTCTGTACACACAGAGTGATGTTTCATGCAGGGAGGATGGGGCAGAGTTGCATGCCGGGGAGGGGGGAGGGGAGGGGGGGGGGTCATCCCCTTGCGTTTTTCCCGCTGGGAGGCAACGTGCCCTATGGTAGCTAAATGGTTTAAAAATTCTTAGAGGTGTATTCTGTTTTTCCCCTGAGGGGTTTTAGAATGTTTTCAATGAAACAGAATGCTATAAATCACTGCAGTTAGCCCGAAAGCAGTACAATACCAGTGGGTGGATAGATCGCATCTCAGGCCAATTTTAGTGGGAATATTAAGCGGTCACCGGATTTACTAAAAAACTTGAACTTTTAAAAGCAGATTCAGACATGGTTCGGGTGCATATTAAGGAAAAAAACCTTTTTATTTATATTGTTGAACTGATAAAGAATTGATAAGAAAATAAATAACTCCAATCTGGAGGTAATCAATGTTATTCGTGTAATATGCTGGGAAAGCTCCCAGTAATATAATTAAGGATTCTGTGGGGGCGCGGTGGCGTTGCGGTGACCGGTTCCAGTCAGATCACCGAAGTTAAGCAACATCGAGCCCGGTTAGTCCTCGGATGGGTGACCGTCTGAGTGATCGATTCGGACTACCGCGTTGTGTGCCTTGGACAAGGCACTTAACCCTGATTGTCCACATGGGAGCACGATGACGCCGTGTACTAAGGCGTACTGCACGTCGATGATGCGCATGTCTTCAACCACTCTAACCCTGCCTGTGCTGCAGTGCGGAGTTACGATGTTGGGGAGCTGGCAGCTGCTCGTCGTTGCTCGGCGGTTCTCTCCGGGTACTCCGGCTTACTCCACCCGTAAAACTGTCATGGTCATGATTAGCCATTGTGCATAAGTATGTAACCTTAAACACCAATAAATAAATAAATAAATATTAAGGATTCTGTAGTTGGATCGTGGAAGATTATCGTGAGATGAACTTCAAATTCAATTGCCATAGGTACATGATTTTCAATTCAGTCGAAATATAACTAATGGGTCTTCTTGTGGATAAAACTGCCTTCAAAACTTTATTTTATGCATGCTGCAATAGTCCAGCTCCACTTATCCTTTTGTTCTCCCGCTGCCACTGGTTTCATTTCGCTTATTGATATCTTTTTCATTCACAGTGCTTTGGAACACCATCATTTCCGGTCCTCCATTTGTTCGGGTAGTCATATATGTTGTGTGCAGGGAGATGGAGTTGCAATGTTTTGTGGTCAGTTTAGAAAAGCAATAATACTGCACAGTTGTATATAACTGAGATGAGCCGGCTGAATTGAAAATCATGTACCCATGGCAATTGAATTTGAAGTTCATCTCACGATAATCTTCCAGGATCTAACTTCAGAATCCTTAATTATATTACTGGAAGCTTTAGTAGTCTAACCAGGCACCAATACTATAAAACATTTACAATTGTAGTTTTTATAATTATATAAACTGCCAGATCTTTGAAAATGCTTACACACTAAAAACTAAAGTGTTAAAACTGACACTTTCAAGGTGTTAAACCCATTCTAACTCTTAGGGTTTGATTTTAACACTCAAGGTAAATGCTTTAAGCACTTAGACGTTACAATCGTCAGACATCTGAAACTTGAATGGATGGCACTTCCCATGTGTCTAGCATTGGTGGTTCTTCCAGAATCGTCCATAATTTGATTTGCGCTTGGTGGGTACATAATTAAAAGGACACAACGCAGATGACGCGGATCAGACTCGAGAGTTCGAGCCTGATCCGTGTCATCTGCGTTGTTTCCTTTAAGTGTCGCGACACTACACTTGTCAAGTGGTATTATTGTAACACCTGTCAAGTTCTGGGATATTTACTCTTGAACAAAGTGCTAGTTCAGCACTTAGTAAGTGTTAAGCACTTCAAGTGTAGTTTTTAACACTTTAGTTTTTAGCGTGTATGGTTCATTGTAACACATTTAAAGGACATTGGAGGTTTATGGGATATTGTTATTAGGGGCTACCTCCAAATTAAGGTAGTGTTAGGGTTAGGAGTGGGGTGGGGTTAGGGTTAGGGGTAGCCCCAGAGTAGGGCTTAAGGTTGGGGAGGGTTAGGTCCCGGGGGGGGTAGGGTTGGGGTCAGGGGTGGGGTTTTAGTTTTAGTAGCCCCTAAACCGAAAAATAGTTTCTAATCCTGTTGGTTTGGCTAGGGTGGGGGTTGGGTCAGGGGTGGGGTTAGGGTCAGGGGTAGCCCTAGTGTAGGGCTTAAGGTTAGGGGGGGTTAGGTCCCGGGGGTGGGTGGGGGTAAGGGTTTGGGGTGGGCTTTTAGGGTTTAGGGTCAGGGTGGGGTAGGGTTAGGGTGTGGTTTTTGGGTGGAGGGGTGGGGTTAGGGTTAAATATAAGTTCTATGGTGGAGGGGTGGGGTTCTGGGTAAAATAAGGTTTTGGACATACAAAATGTTTTTTGGGTAGCCCATAAACCCGAAATGTTGGAGCGTCCGTATGCCCGTCTGTCCGTCTGTCCGTCAACAATTCAATACGGCTCGGGCTAGAGGCCGTATTTATGAACCGATCTTTACGAAACTTCTTGGGTACCTTTGTTATGACTGTGGGACGAGAACGAGTGTTTTTGGGTCCGATCCGAAATTAAAGTTGGCCGCCAGCCGCCATTTTGTACCGACGATGCAGAAATCTGCTTTTTGTACAGAACTTCCATATGAAAGTGCAGATTTGAATAATTTTTTGTATGAATGTTTAGTACCATGGGATACATCACATATAATACGGGTTTTTTTCTCGTACGTAAATTATGCAAATTAGACTAACTTTGATGTATTTAGTGTTACTTTCAGCACTGTAAGTGCAAATGCCAATACGGCTGGGCTAGAGGCCGTATTTATAAACCGATCTTTACAAAACTTCTTGGGTACCTTTGGTATCACCGTGGGACGAGAACGAGTGTTTTTGGGTGCGGTCCGAAATTCAAGATGGCCGATGGCAGCCATTTTGTACAAAATTAGGTGCAATCAGATTTGTGCACAGAACTTCCATATGAAAGTGCTGACTTGAATAATTTTTTGTGTGAATGTTTAGTACCATGGGATACATCACATATAATACGGGTTTTTTTTCTCGTGCAGAAATTATGCAAATTAGATGAACTTTGATTTTTTCAATGCTACTTACACACAGTAAGTGCACATGTCAATACGGCTCGGGCTAGAGGCTGTATTTATCAACCGATCTTCACGAAACTTCTTGGGCATCTCTGTTATCACCTTGGGATGAGAACGAGTGTTTCTGAGTGCGGTCCAAAATTCAAGATGGCTGCCAGTGGCCATTTCGTACCGAAATTAGGTCTAATCAGTTTTTTTGTACACAACTTCTATACGGCTCAGGCTAGAGGCCGTATTTATGAACCGATCTTTACGAAACTTCTTGGGGACCTTTGTTATCACGGTGGGATCAGAACGACTGTTTTTGGGTGTGGTCCGAAATTCAAGATGGCCACCAGCAGCTTTTTGTACCAAAATTAGTGCAATCAGTCTTTTGTACAGAACTTCTGTATGAAAGTTCTGATTTGAATAAATTTTTATAGGAATGTTTAGTAAAATAGAATACATCACATACAGTACGGGTTTTTTTCTCGTGTAGAAATTATGCAAATTAAATGAATTTTGATTTATTTAGTGCTACTTATACACTGTAAGTGCACATGTCAATACGGCTCGGGCTAGAGACTGTATTTATCAACCGATATTCACGAAACTTCTTGGGTACCTTTGTTATCACCTTGGGACGAGAACGAGTGTTTCTGAGTGCGGTCCAAGATTCAAGATGGCTGCCAGTGGCCATTTTGTACCGAAATTAGGTCCAATCAGTTTTTTGTCACAACTTCTATACAACTTGTATTTATGAACTGATCTTCATGAAACTTCTTGGGTACCTTTGTTTTCACCTTGGGACAGGAATGAGTGTGTTTTGGGGTGCCTTTGTTATCACTGTGCTATGAGAACAAATAATTTGGGGTTCAGTCAGATTTCTTTTCTATTTAGCATTACAATACTTTACCTATACATTTGTTACAGGCTACGGCCAGTATTTATGTACAGACCGTTACAATACTTTATATGTACATTTGTTATCAGGTCATTACCTAGATGTTTGTCATTGCTGTGTCAAATACTATACGTGTACATGTCTTGGCAAGTTGAGCTACAGTGTCATTGACACTTTCATTTAATATGTGTATCATCCAAAGCGGGGGAATTTAAAGCCTACCTTCGCAAAATATTGAGCGGATAAGGTTTATATAGGACGGTTTGAAAATATCTCCAGTGGGCGCAGCCACCAACTCAATTTACAAAATTTTCCATTCAACAAAATATTTGCCCTTATTCGATCAAGATGATCTAAACCAATCATTGTTTACACCATACACGTCTACGATATCGCTTAATACGTCGCTGTAATTATGATGGGACGTCTGTGAGAATGTGCTTGCCTGAATGTGCTTCGTCACATCTTCAGTAATGTATACCGTCTTTATATAAGTTTTAGAGCAAGGAAAAGATAATTTTTATTAGGGTTTAACGAAACATTAACAACCAGAGTCATATCATGTCGGTGACAGTTTTACGGGTGGAGGAAGCCGGAGTACCCGGAGAGAACCACCGAGCAACGACGAGCAGGTGTCAGCTCTCCAACATCATAACTCTGTACTCTGCACCGCGGCACAGGCAGGGTTAGATTGGTTGAAGACATGCGCACCTTTGACATGCAGTACTCCTTAGTACACAGCGTCATCGTGCCCCCATGTAGGCAATCGGGGTTAAGTGCCTTGAAATGAAAAGTAATTAAAATTTTTGAGTGCCCGAAACCTTCAAATATACGACGAACAACTCTGCGATTTGTGATTTATAATGTGATTTATAATATGTTACAATTACTACAGAATATAACTGGACACTGCAGCAGATGGACTTAACCCTTTACCCAACGTAACGGAAAAAAACTGGCCAGCGCTATTCACAAAAATCGCCAATTAATTTTCAATATTTTTTCATTTTTTGTCTAGCTTTTTCCAAAGAGGGTCATAACTTAGGTTTTTGAGACAAAAAATGAAAAAAATTAGTTATCCAAAAATTTTGTTTGCAAGTGTCGTCTGCTTTTCATGTTAAGTAAAGGGTTAACAGTGTTGCTACATTATTGTTGGCTACCTGTACAGGAATCCAACAATCATGTAAAACATTGTCAAGATGAACGCAGTCCACCCGTAGAGTTCTCAAGGAAGAATACACTAGGGACAACTTTTTCAAAGAAATATAAAGTGGCAGTTTGTGGCTGTATAGGCATTTAAGTGTTAACTCTTTGAACCCGAAAGGCTGCTTTTCCTGCCCTGGAACATAATACTTCAGCATTTCATTAAGTAGGATGGCTGCTAGGTGAATATGGGCGTAGAAGAATTAATATTTTCAACGAGCAGCCCCAAGGCTGCACGTTGAAAATATTAATTGATCTACCCCCAAAAAAGAATACGGACTCTCCCAATTGCTGTCATTGAACTGACATGGAAGATACCATCAAGGTTCTAAGGGTTAGGTTGTATAATTATATGAAACATGTGTTACATATTGATTAATAAGCTTGTTCGTGTGCATTAGTACCAATTTTTACGTCGAAAATCGGGAATATGAGAGCCTTCTTTTACACAATCGTTTCTAAAAAATCTCGCTGTACCTTTGTGCTGTGTGCACACCTGTGTTTCGACCGAGAAGGTCTACAAGGCCGAGTGTGTCTGCAAGACAATTACGGCCACAAAATATAGCTTATTGTATTCACAAACGAACAGATTGTGTCCACAGGCAGAGTTCGATTACGTCTTCAAACCCCAAACCGACTTTTTTCCGTAAGCTGATTACGTTAGCAAAACGAAAACCGATTAGATCCACAGGTTTGCCTGTGGACACAATCGTTGCGGGTTTGCGTCGCGGACACGCAGTCAGCTTTCGGACAAGATCGGATTGCGGGCCTATTCCGCCGAAACACGCGTGCTGTAGTTTAAGTCAGACTATGCGCGAAATATACATAATAATCACTTTGAAAGAACCTATGAAAATATGGAAAATATGGGATTATATATTATTTAGATGCTTTATTTGAAGTGCCATCCTGTGCCTGATTCTTGATCCGAGGCGAATGTCTTCGGTCTTGCGTCCAACAACTCCAAAATCGGGCCATCCATTGGCTTGCTGTTCGTTTTATCAAAGGGGGCTTTCAGTCATTATTCGCACACCAGCCAATTTGCCATCTCTTAAATCGTATGCGCATATCCCGTTATGAATGCCCAAGTTCAGGCGAATGCATTACATGATTAATATAATTAATATCCTCATATTGAGTATTGTATCAACTGCATTTTAAGCAAGCACAATATGTGATTTAAGTTAAGTGATGACTTCTTCCGCATCCTTTCAAAATAAGTCTTAAATTACTCCGCGCACCGAAGTGTACTGTTGAAATGCCATCTGTGGCCATGAGAACTAGAAGAAAGCCAAAATACAAAGAAAATGAGAGAAAGCTGCATTAAAAATATTCAACAACTCGGTAATGCCTTTCTCTTAATTATTACGCTAAATCCAACTATCCTCATCTGCAAATATCAGTGGGAGACACGAACAAGCTACAGCTATGCTCAAATAGCTAGAGCTGTGTCTAAATAATATCACGTGATTCAGAAATTGTTTTGACATTGTAAGGTTTTAGGGAGTATCTTTGCTTGCAGGACATATTGTACTCCTTAACATATTTTCCCTTGACAGAAAACATTTTGAATAAACACCTGATATTCTCAAATGTGATATTTCACCTTGTTATTGAACGAATTTGTTGGAACTTCCATTACCGAATATGCAGCATAGAAAGACAGGAAGATGTAGTATAACAAAAAAAAAAGAAAGAAAGATATCGCCAAGAAAGCATTTTGGACTTCACTGTTTGTATAAAATGTTTTGTAATTCTCAGTCTTTAAGTCAGAATGCACCTAATACCATTTCTTAAATACAAATAAGGGCCTTATGAATTGGCCACCTCAAGTTCGAACCAATGAGTGGCTTTAAAGTCGCAGTTTGGAAAAACGTTAACGTTTTAAGCTATTTTACAAGAGAAAGATTCCTTCTGTCATTTGAATTCGAATGGTATTAGGGTTTAACAGATAGTTATTACTATATCTTCGAAACTTCAGTCTATCTTGACCGGGTACTCTTTCAATTCTTTGACTGAGTTTGGAAAGCAAAGTCGGCCACAGAACTGAAAGACTATATCTTGTCAGGAAAGGCTAAAGGTCCAAAGAGGTATAATTAAACATCAAAAGTCGAAGATAGTGCAAGTGTAAGTTCGTTGTGCCGCCTTCTATCACGATTCGGAGTAATCAGATTTGTTTAGGTAAAAATGGCGGTAAGCCTGTACAAAAATAGTAATAAAACGCAACAAAAACGCCTGAAGCTATCAAAATAGTGTTGATATCTCAGAGAAAGCCGCCAACAATTATGCACACCACGGATTTACAATAGTTTTCGAATATCACCCTATAGACTCGCGACTTTATAATAATTTGCTCAACTTCCATTCAGATCAAAATTAGTTTATAACTGCAAACAGAATGATTTTGATAGCAATCTATATTCGTACTCTCTCATTTGGACAACTTTCGGAATAATAATGTTGCAGATATTCCGTCGTAGGGTATCGTCCATGCACAACCTTGTCAAAATAACACAGGTTTGATCAGTCTCCGAACGATTCGGTCCCACCCATGCACACATGGGTTTGAACGAACCTAGGTGGATTTGGTTAAATGTGGAAATTTTAAGCAGATTACCTGTTTATCTATCTTTAAACTTCCGATATCGTTCGGTTGAAATAAGGACCGTGGAGTCAATATACCAGTTTTTAAACATTCAAAAGCATCGCTCATGATATTGACTTTGATACCTCCGCTTCGCATCGGGTGGTATTGTTTTCTCCGAACCACGTGCCACGCTATACCAGTTAACTAGAGACGTGGTAACATATTTACTATGTCGGAGAATTTTGTTTCACTGATAGTCCATTGGAGAAACAGTAAAATATTTACTATATCCTAGATATAAGTTAAAGAGAATTCTGAACAATTCTAAATAATTAAATCTTTTTTCTGTTCATGCATTTTCAGGCAAAATGATTGGCTAAAGCATTTCTTCATTTTTTCTTTTCACAGCACAATGAACCGAAAAAGACGCATTTTGGCCCGCCTAAACCATGCCCCCAATGTCTTGAAAATTACGTTGCACGGTGTGAATGGAAAAGAATCCCTGCACGCTCATATTGTTTCAACGTGAAAAGTACTTAATATTTATCTCACCATATTAAAAAGACTTTCGAAATAAAATTTAATAAACAATGAAATCCTTATCACGCTTTTCATTCCTTGTTCAATTTGTTCATACGCAATAGGTAATCATCTGCGTCCATCGTTTTACCCAAAGTCAAACGTAAACAATGGCCGGCCATAATAATTTACAAACGAAACTCACGCGAACAAAACTTTTCAATTTCCAAATAGCCTGAATGAACTCTTTCTGAAAGAAAGTTCAAACAACTTCTTGTCATCTGGGTTTATATCGAACTCCACTTTTACAAACTGTGCTTCCAGTTTCTCAGGAAATGGTCAAAATCAGAATTAAATTTAACTCAGTATTGCTTTGAATGACAGCACCCTCCCGTCAAGTGGAAAAGGAGATTTAAGGTTTGTGTGGGCGTGGCCTATGAGGTTCCTTTTACCTTACGCAATTCATTAGTGAATACAATTTTTAATGACAAAAGAACACGTTTCAGCGAAATGTATCGTTATTTTAAACCGAATTTTAGAAAACTATGCCTTTTTATTCAGTTACTACTAGGAAGCATGGTGCGACCTGGTTTTTATTTTAACTCCGCAATGTTGAGAGTATTTACATTTAATTGCCCCTCAAGTTTAATTATAAGGAATGATCGATCAAACGATCATTCCTTATAACAATTGCATTTGAATGTAATAATAAAATAACTATCAATAACAAAATCTAAACATTTATTTTCTTATCCAGAAGCCAACTTTTGCCGTCTGTTACAATGACCGTCAGTTTTTATTTATGGTAATATATAGAATATACCCATAGTAGCTTGGTGTACCAAATCCTCACCACGAGTGGTGAAGTGGTGTTAACCGCGAGTCTTTGACGCGCGCTTAACACCACCTCACCACGAGTTGTGAACATTTGGTACACCAAGCTACTTTGGGTATATTTTATTTATACCATGATCGTCAGATTATTAAGAGCCGCTATTATTTTTTCTCGATTTCACTGCGCAGCAGACGTACATATACGTGCGAATCTGTTTTTGTTTACAGGAGCATCGGTGGGCGGTACTTCCGCTGTCAGTTTTATCGCCGAAACGAAATGGAAAAAGAAATTGAGCCTTTTTCGCTTTAATGACACAATAACATACTATTTCGAGTTATGGATGCTTTATTAACACGAGACAATGCATTTTTGTTAAGTTTTGGCATCTTATGAGGTAAACCCATTTAAAAACGTAATAAATAATTGCCACTTTCATTCCACTCTTCGCGAGGCGACGTGCGATAAATTTAGACAAGTTTGCGTTCAGATCGACGTCACCAAAGGTCAATTTGGATGTAGTTCTACTGCAGGTGTAAATTTTTACTATTGAAATCCCATTACTGGCGTGTTCACCACGGTTGGTGTGTAAAATTAAAATTTATGTCATAGTCTTTTCATATATAGCAGAAAAGGTAATCATGGTATAAACTAATGTTGTCAATTGAGCGGTTAGTAAGAAGTGGAAGAGCCGATTGTGTTTATATCGTATTTCCAGTATTCATTGTTTGAGCCAATTCGCTAGTGTTATTTGACTCCTCTTCGAAAGTGGAGGAAAATTCATCCAAGTTTATTTCATCTAGAGCAGGTATCGCTTTTGTATTAATGCTGGAACAACTCGGTGTGCTGGGTGGAACAATGCGAGTACACTTGCTAGTAATATCAACATCTGTGCATGGAATGTTTGGGTTGGTATCATCCATCGTCTTCGTGAGAACTTGACCCATCGCCATTTTTTCACTTTCCGACACCCGTTGATACAGAGCGAGAGGTGATAGGAATTTATGACCTGCAGCTCACATAATTTGGCCGCCTTAAAAAAGATTTTTTTGTTAAGATGCTAAAACCAGTTGTGCGTATAGAACGGTTTGTATATATCTCAGACAGTTCTAGTTTCTTGTTCAATGCTGGCATTGACTGTGAAAGAGTTTTCTCTCCAATGAGGTCGTTACAGTGCCAATATCCTTCCTCAATTAAACCATCTCGAGATCTCTGCTATAAACGGTTGCACATTGGATTCAGGTTTGAGAGATATTTATCAACGCTCACTACCAGGCAGTTAATATAGCCGGCAAATTCTGGCATTATCCAACTCGGTTTCGCGATCATTCATTCGCTCTGTGATTCTTTGTAAATTCGTCAACAGACTTCACAACATATTCAAACCAGTTTTCTCATCAAATTTTATATCTGACGAACTCTTTTTCATTACATGCATATTTTCCCTGCCCATTCGGAAAAAATATAACCTCACGTCAAATTACACCTTATTCAACAGGTCTGTTGAGGTTTTATCTGAGAACGACATAGATTTATACAGTTTTCATCTATTTTTATCCGCTATCATTTGTGGGGGGGGGGGGGGGGGGGGGGGGGGGGGAGGTCTACATAGTCCTTTCCATTTCGTTTTAACCACACTGAAGTTTTTATTTGCATAATTGAAATGGGGGTCTTTTACGATATCACTGTTCTTGTTGAATGGTGGGGAGATCAAGTACCGATTAAGCCCATGCCTAAAACTTTCCATCAATGTAGGCTTACATTTAATTCCGCTTACTTTTCTAGTATCCATGTTGAAATGACTCAGGACCTTGCTGAGCCGAACATTATCAAACTCCTCAGATTTTTCTTCCTGATTTATCTCATGCAAGTTCTCACGCAACATTTTCGATGCTTTTCTATTGCTTCTTCATTTTTGGAATATGTAAGCTTTCGTTTTGTTTGCTTCCATTTCGGAAAGAAAACGTTTCTGCGAATCGTGTTTGCAATTTTTAAACACGCAGACGAAATGAGTGTTTCGATATAGGGGAAATAACTTTACTCAAATTAAATTAAACTGACATGGCTAATTGAATTTGAATCAAACGAGGAGTGTTGTTTTCATGACATTCATGCTTGAGACGAATAACCAACCACCTGATAATAGAAAATTTAGGAAATGCATTTAAATATCACAAAACCAATAATTTACGTCTTTTGAAACCATTTGCAGACCTTGATTTGTTCCAAATGATATGTCATACAAAATTTGACAAATCGAAGCGATGGGAAAATAAACTGAACGTCTCGTAACTTAAAATGTTATTTTATTACACGGCTGTTCTATGAAATTCCCATCTACAGCAACATTAAACCATGCGGAAAATAAAACTCCGTTCCACACATATATGTCGACCAGAAATCATTGACGGACTATTATTAAACAGAAGCGAAATTTCACTAGAATTTTCAACAAATCGCGCAAAGCAAATACAATTTGAATCGCCAGCGATAGCTAAAAATAGTAACACGGGTTCCCCACGCAAATTTGGTTGGCGATAAAATGTGTTCGTTTTGTTGATAGTTCGTCCCCTAGTTCCAATGAGTTCTATGTGCCATTAGGCACAAAGAGCACATTGAAACTCAGGGGACGAGTTTTCAAATGAACTGCTGAGTGTCCTTCTAATAATTGCTTTCATTGACGTGAAGGCGTGTAATAAAACACAGAACGACATACACGAGTGAATGTTTTAATCGATACGGCGCTTGTGCCATCGCGGAAGGATAAAACTCGAGACCTGAACCTCTCGTTTTATCCTTCTGCGCTGGCATCCGTGCTATATCAATTAGCCCATTCACACGCGTATGTCGTTCTGTACATGTCCTTATAGTGTTGTGTAAATTCATCCTGTTCAATGCTCTGGATTTTCTTAAATAGTGATGGAAAGCACTTGTAGCTAAGAAAAAGTTAACACTTCTGAGTATCTCTCAGGTTCGGGGGAATTGATTTTCATAGCATTAAATTGTTCTGGAATTTATGTAGTTGACCAACTAATAGTTAATTGATCTAACTCACAAATCGGGTATGACCTTTTCCAGTACATGTCAGTGACCTAACTTGAACAAACCTTTCCTTCAATATCAGGGATAAACTGTCCAAAAAAATTCACAGAAGTGCTGTAGACATGTTGTCAGTAATGAAAAGGCATCAATTGAATCTCCATACTTGTTAGTAACAGAATTAGCATCATTTAGTGAACAGTTTTACGTAACATGAAAAGAAAGTCTTCGACTTGTTACCAGTTATACAGTACTATGTGGATCATATTGCTAACAAAGGGACATTTATTGTCCTTACTGTTATCGAGGAATATATTCTTTGTTTTGTTCCACTGGAAACTCTGCATGGCTTGAAGGTTTCGATAAAAACTTTTCTTCATTTTCAAAAAATTGTAAAGCGAATAGGGTTTCTATAAATTTCAAAACAAAGAAACACTTCGCATACGCTATACGATGGCCAAAATTTAAATGCTAATAAACATAAAATGTCGCCTAAACTATAGACGCGTGAAAAATTTCTTTAACGACAACAGAATCAGATTCATTTGAAAACTACATTATTTGCCGAGATGGGTAAACAGACTGGTATAGCACCACACTGCGAGTCTGCGAGGAGCAGAACGAACTAGAGACACAGCGCGTTGGTGTTTTTCAATGTTTATCACACACCTATTAATGTAAAAGATGGGATTTCCACTGTTCTGCCTGAACGATAAAAATAAAGTTGTATCGCACATGTGGTGATACAAAACACGCTCGATTTTGTTTCCAACGTAAACAGAGAAGGAACCCGTCTAAACAAATCACGTCAGTCATTGATCATTGTTTATCCAAGATACTTACACAATCAGATTCGAGTCAAAAATTTTCAAAATAAAAGTAAACTTTCTGACTGTTTGTTCCTTGACAAATACTTTTCACAACTGGTCATATTATGATGGAGAGTGCTAAACTTATTAGCTAATTAAAAACTTTTTGTTGTGTTATTTCCAACAGTTTTGTCTCTATTAGAAGTTCGATCATCGTGCCCATGACACTGATCAGCGTCAATTGGTTTCGGCCAATTGAATGCCGTAAAAATTAAAAAGCAAATTAGGTTTGGTACCCCGCCACCTAACAGTGGTGTCTCCTTGGCAACGAAGGAAACGCAGCAATTATCCAGGTGAAAAGTGCTTTTAGTTCAATTTTCGTGCAAACTGGTTGTTACATGGTATGTGTGTAATAAATATACAGAACTGCACATACGTTTGAATGGGTTACGAATTATTGCACTCGATTGCTTTGGCCCAGGGTATCACTCGAGCGTTAAGCTCTCGTGATATCCTGGACCAAAGCAATCACGTTCGATAATTCTTAACCCATCCAAACGTATGTGCAGTTCTGTATATTTATTACACATCCATTAAACTTTAAAACCTTGTATTCAACGGAATCGCCGCTATGACATAAATGTTTCTGTATTCAACTGGTGATATACAAGCCGGAACTTTTTTCCAGCACCGTTTCTACTTGTTACTTTCCCGTCGAGTCATTATAGTTACGCTTCAAAAGATTTCCAAATTTCGTTATACAATTATCGATCGTCTGTCGCGTAATGTGAAACGAAAACATCCAAAGCAACATAAAGTCGGTTCACAGAAGAATAAGTTAACAAAAAATGAGAATATTTAAAAAACAATCATTTCCAACCACAACATTAACCCCATTTCGTGGCCGTGTCGTTTTTGGATCCCGTTATATCTAAATTGGTCAAGTTTATTATGGTAAATCTTCAGACATCCTCCTCGAACTTCTTTTAAAAAAGTTTCTTCCAGCTGTTTTGCAAATCCGCCCAAATTTTTACTTATATTTTTACTATCAGTAATAGCCACCAAATGGTAGGCATGAAAGGACAACTGCCGAAACAAGCCCAAGAGAAAAGATAACGAATGCAATTTAGACTTGTTCCCAAAAGGTTGTTTTGATTTCTTATCGATCTATTTGATCAGTACCGCTTCAGACAAAAATAACAGACTCTTCACCTTTGGGTGTAATCATCGGGATTAAAAAAATGTTTATTTAATTTTAATGCACGGGGATGTGTAATAAACACAGAATGCGACGTGTGTTTGAATCTGTGGATGTTTTACATACCTCTTTGCAAGTCACATTTCGCTCGAGCCTACAGCTCTCACGAAATATGACTACGCCATTCCAAGTTGTTATGTAAAACACCCACAGATTCAAACACATATCATGTTCTGTCTATTTATCACATAATCACCACCAAATAGCTCTTTAGAGAATATATGGTTCACAGCACGTCTAATATGGAAGGACGTCAGACGTAAGAGTCGGCGTCGAAACGTTGTGAATGAGTTGGTTTCGGAAGTAGAATTGAATTAATTTTCTCTTCTTTTGCATAAGCTGTTTACCAAAAACAAATTGCAGAAAATTTCCTGAATAACAAAATATTTTCGTTTTTTCTCTAGAAAGCATTGCCTATGAATCACTCATTGGAATGAGCGTGGCGAGCTCGTTCAAGTGAGGAGTCATACGCAATGTTTTTTAGGCCAAATTTGAAAAAATGATAAAATTTGTAAGGCGATTTTGTGAACAGAGTTGGTCTGCTTTAGTCGTTACGTTAGCTGAAAGGTAAATTACACATCAGTGGATAAATATAGAATAAACGTATAGTGTTTTCAAGTACAAAAATTATTCTACGAGTAGGATTAAGAATGAAACCGACGAGCCTCTGGCGAGTCGGTTTCATTCTTAATCCTACGAGTAGAATACATTTTGTACTTGAAAACACTATACGTTTATTTTGTTTATCCCATAAATCATTTACAGAGCAATCGCGGCGAAATCGTGCTGTTACACGCTGCAAAACACTGCGAGGAGTGAGGAGCACGTATCAAAACTGCCAAAAATAAACAAGGGGCGTTGATACATTTCTGTCAAAAAATAATTCCCCTACAAGCTTGAGCTAACATTGCAAAATACTTTATTAAATGAACAATGTTTATCTTTCTTAATTTCTTTGTTTATTGTTGTTTTTTCGTCGTCGATTCAACTTGAGTTTTATAAACAAAGTAGACGACACGTGCATTTGTTTATTTACACTTTCCTAATTTGGAACATGAAACATCACTCACCATGCCCCTGCCTTTCAGAATCGAACTTGTATGCTTTTCAACGCTTGGTTTCGATTGATTTACTTTGTGTTTTCTTTGTTAATTGTTGTGCGTTTTATTGTTTGACAGAGTTCAAATGTGTCATATATTCTAAAACTAAACATTTCAGCGACGGTCAACGTTTGATAAACGTCGGTTCATTTTGTTTCCCACCAACGTAAAACAGGTCATGACAAGCCCGTCTCTACTATAGGAATAAATTCTTTCAGTGTAAAACCTGCGGGGAAAATTTATCACCTACTAGTATCAACTGCTACTAGGTGAATAATGCAAAAATTTATCCAAGACTTTTATTGTTCGAATAAACGTCCATCTATGGGATAAAAAGAATCTCAAATTCATCATGATTTGGCTTGAAATTTCTGAACCCATTCACTAAAACCGATCTGAGCCTCGGTAAACCGGTACAGAAATTTCACATGAAATCCTGCCTGTCGCTAACAAGAAAGCAAGACGAGGCTATTCCAATAAAAAGTACATGTAGAATTGCACAATCAGAAAAATGTCGAGTCACACTGATTTGATCCATGAAAACGCAAAAATGACATTCTTACCCGCTCAAAAGGTTCACGGCTTGTCATCTAAATCCCATAATGCTTATATATACTGTACTTAAATGATATGTGAGATATATTGTTATAACCCTTGTGACGCAATATTACACCAGTGTGTGTGGTGAAGATGGTTTTATGGCGCATGTATGTTTATTATTCATAGATTATATATTGTATAACAACTAAATGGGTTAATGCCTGGAGTATCATTGTTGCTATACGACAAAATTATCCTCACTTAAGCATACACCCGGACGCCATATAGCATCTGACATTTTTGGCGGAATGATGGCTAGTTCGCAGAGAAATCTTACACTCCACTTGAAAAGACATTTCATCTGACTCGACGTCAAATTACAGATCGCGCAATCCGCATGGATTATTCCCCTAAAACTAAGAAAAAAAAAGAAAAACAAAAAATGAACGTTTCCAGTTGCCCATGTAACGTCTTTTCCACAACGTTGTCAGTAGTTAGGAGTATGCTGAAGTGATCGGTGTTGTGAAATTTCCATGGCTTATCTCCGTTGAATGGGTTATTATTATTTAACGCGCATGCCCACGTATATATTATTTCATGTCCATATCCTTTTCGATGGAATATTCAATCTAACAGGCATTCAAATGACTTGGGAAAACAAAAAAAAAAAAAAAAAAAAAAAATGAATACCGGGTTGTATTGAAACAAACTGGTACAATTCTCTGCTACTTTTGTCAGTTTTCCTTTTTCTGTCTATTCTGTTTCTTTTCTTCTCAGCGTTTCTATATTTCGCAAGTTAAACTGACACTGACTGCGATAAATATTTCGTATTTATACTGTACTGGCGTATGTAACTGCAGAAGAATTAGACTAAGAAACCCAATAGACTTTCTCTAAGACAGTCGTGAACCATTTTGGTCATGTTTCTTTTATCAAAATCGAAAATGGAACAGGCAATTCGAAAAAATATTTATTTTACGCATGCCGGGTCACAAAAACGACGTACATGTACATGTAGCCGATTTTGCCGCTTCGGTAATTCTCAACTGAAAAGTCTTCTGTTGGAGCTAACGAAAACGGTAACGTAACGTTTCAAGATTCGCATTTTCCAAGAAACATCTTTGGTTCTCTTTTGCAATAAATAATTATGCAGAAAATAGCTGGATTTTATTTGTCTGATTCGCATGTCTTTTGAGAAGCATTCCTGCGCATTATTCGTGCCCTCCAGTTATCCACCCAATAGTTTCACGGCGCCTGCGTGTACAGAGCATGGAAGCATCTGAAACTGAGGGGCTGAAAATATTTTTCGTTAATGGTGGATTGGAACTAGCCCGTTTCATATGAAACTCTTACTTTTCACATCTAGAAAGAACACTAGCAAAAAAGGATTTTGAAACAACTAAGTATTTTCACTTTTTGCTTCCTAAACATAGCTGAAGACCCCCATTGGAACGAGTTCGATGTATTCGTTTCAATTAGGGGCGCAAAGTATGTTTTCATGGCAAAAAATTGATTTTTGTGATTACATGTAGGTATACATGTAGTTAATGATATAGGAAGGGAGCCGAAGGAGGAGAAGCAAACGGATATATTTTCTTTGTTAAGTTTCTTCCAGTCGTGGCATAGACATAATTGTATCTTAAAATAATTTCTTTTTCCCACCCAGACAATCTGGGGAAAAAGTGAGAGTGATATTCTCCTCCCCAACCTCTCCGTTCCCCACGGCCCTATTGTAAATGAAAATTGGTTGTTTTTATGATACGCTTCCAACACTGAGTGGCCGATATGAACCAAATTAGGTATGCAGTATTATTAGGTGACATGCATTTGATTAAGTAAAAAATAAGAAAAAAGCTATATGAAACAATGTGACCACGAGAACTCCAAGAGCTGAGAAAAGAATAAAATCGAACAACCATATTTCCAAAACTACCCAAGACAGATTTTTATTTGATTTGAACCTTCATTTGTACAAAACAAAACTGGTATCGGTTGCCTCAAGCCAGTGGGTTAGCACAGGAGGTTTGGGGCCTTGCCCCCCAAGATTTTCGCTGCCCCCAAACCTTGGCCCAATGCAACTTTCACATAACATACAGAGCCCTAAAACGCCCCTCAATATTGGGCTACACACTCTATAAATGCCCCTGATTTGCCCTTAGAGCACTGAAGTTTGCACAGTCTTCTTGGGAGAGGGAGGCCAAGTCCAAACTGGGTCGTCCCAGAGGCTACCCCCTCCTCTCATTTCCCTTAAAGGGGAGTGGAATTAGGGGATAACAACCGGAGGGTCCTAGTTAAGAATAGGAGACGCGTACACCCTATCACAATGTACTTCCAAATATCATGTTTCCCCTGTGGCTAGGGTACCCCTATTATACAATCCTGGCTATGCGACTGCTCTGGGGGCTCCATCAGGTTGCACCACTTTAGCACTACTTTGATGGCGAAACACATGACAATCTTTCTCGCATGAACTAAAACCGTGTTGCAAAATTAGAGGAGAATAAAATTCCATATTTACATTTTATATTGTTGTTCCTGTGTAAAACAGGACCAGTTGTAACAATGTGAAAATATTCCAAGTCCACTGCATTTCGTGTACATATACATATCATGATCGTTTCTTTATTCGCTTTTGCCCCGCACAAAAATTACCTTGTTAATTATTCGAATAATCTGTAGCTTTTAACCCTTTCCCTAACATGAAAAGCAGACGACACTTGCAAAACATTTCTTGAATAACTAATGTTTTGTCTCAAAAACATAGGTTATGACCCCTCATTGGAACGATGTCGATGAGGTCATTCCAGTGAGGTTTCTGAGACAAAAAATGAAAAAATAATGAAAATTAATAGTGAGAATAGTGCTGGCCGTTTTTGACCGTTACGTTAGGTAAAGGGTAAACAATGCTTTTGGTAACCTGGGCTATTCATTGTCAGACGTTTCATGATTCGTGGATACAAGGGTACCTGAAAAGAACTGTAGCTCGACATTGAGTAACTATCTGGCTAACCACAAACAAGTGGTATTTGAGTCTGGATCGCAATGGCTGAACGCAAGTCAACCACCAAAGAGCTGCACGCATTAGCTCAGCGTCACTGTGCTTCAATCGAATGGAATTGGGATTTCATTTCATTTATTTATGTTTAACGACACTTTTGACAGCCAGGGTGACCTCGTGTCAGACAGTTTTACGGATGGAGGAAGCCGGCGTACCCGGACAGAACAACTGAGCA
Source organism: Pictodentalium vernedei (assembly GCA_031216915.1). Taxonomy (NCBI): domain Eukaryota; kingdom Metazoa; phylum Mollusca; class Scaphopoda; order Dentaliida; family Dentaliidae; genus Pictodentalium; species Pictodentalium vernedei. The sequence goes on from CM062297.1 coordinate 343,290,302, forward strand.
CCAGCGAGCAACTGTCAGACTCCCCGACGTACTTAGTCCACACAAGCAGGGTAAGCATCGGTTGAAGACAAGTGCATCATCCGAGAAAATCGATGGATTTTCCTGCGTTTTGACGATATCTGCAAATCAAATGATTCAAATAACAATGGTATTGACTCTGCGGATGTTACTCTAACGTAATGGATTTCCGAACTAAAACGAAGGCCACGTGTCAGATATACGTTTAACGAATATCACCGTCTGTATTGATGAGAGTAACAATTTTCCCTAATTATAAAAGGTGGAAAATCAATCTGGTGCAGTTCCGTTTATGGACCCATTCTGGTATCTCAATTCCATTAGTACCCAGTCAAAACTACAGAAACACATTGGGCGAATTTCTTCATTCAGGGACTGATTATGCCCATACCTCAAAATACGAGGAAATATCGAGAAGCACGGTTCTTCAGTGATTACAGCAGTGGCCTACAAACCGAAAGGTCCACGGGTTGATCATGACCAGCGGTACCTGCATTGTGTCCTAGAGCAAGTCACTCAATCTAGACAATTGTCCATGCGAGGAGCACGTTGTCATATAATGCCCTCATGTGGGCCCCCATTCATGAGCTTAGTGCTTATCCCCTCCCCAGGGAGAGGCCCCCAGAGACAGGCTTGGAGTTTAACTTTAATTGCATGATACTTTCTATCATGGCTTAAATGTAATTTTACCGAGTAACAAAAGGGCATTCTCAATTCAATTACACAGAAGTTATTGGTGTCGATTTGTATGCATAGATTCAGATACGAAAAATTATTACCTGCATGGCTAATGAGCATCCTCCCTTTTACAATCATGGACAGTGCGTTGTTACGACAAATTAATAGCTTTTCGCATACTATCGACTTATTGTAATGTGTCGATTCACCACTGTTGAGAGTTTTATAGTTCTCTAATTTTGGCTTCTTATTTTAACAGAAGACCTGCCGATTAACCTTTGATGTGGAGCGAACCATTTGTTAATACTAAACATGAATTCCCTCGGGATGGCCGCAAAAGGGTTATGCAGAATGACTGCTGAAGTCAACAATCCAATTTACACACCCTTGAGGACATCTGGTGAAATAATTAACACTCTGACACAAAGCTAACAGAATATAAGCAACCAGAGAGGCCGAGAGAGTTAGATTTCGGCTACGATTCTCTGGGGCAAACGCGAAAATGTTGAATGCTGACAATCATGTTATTTGAAGCATTGTCCTGCCTTTTTCAGAAACATTAAGTATTCATTATTTTCTACAAGAAAAAGTATAATGAAAAGTTCTTCGCTCCAGAGAAAATGTATTGTATAGTTTAGGGTGTATGTTTAATTAGGAAATATATTAAATGAATATCTAGAAACATAAGTACTTCTCTGTGTTTGACTTTACCTGTACCCAGCTGAGACGTTCCCAATGAGACCACAGTGAACTTTTCAAGAGTGATCACAAACCTGATTTTAACCGTTGTATTCAAACATTACTTTGACCGTTCGTGTGGTGAGAGTGATTACAAACTTCCTCCCCAAAACTTTGAAGTCCTAAATAATTCCACTAGACGATGGGGGTGCTACTATCACGGCCATACTGATCTCTTACTGTGCCACACTGAAGCTTGTTTGGTGCCGTAACCAGGATGTTCTCTTGAAAAACTTTTTACTAACTTTTTCTTTGCATGGGCTGATATCCAAGACCGTTAGTCGATATTACGGGAACCGACACCTTCACCTTGCCAGACAACAGTTTCGAGACCACTGGGACTTCGTGGATAATTACCACCAAGTTTTAATCGAAAATAACAAAGGTGCTGATGAAATATGCCAGATCTCAGACTATTTAACAGTAAAATTTATCGCTGTATTTGCAACAATTTCGGAGGGCGAAGGACAGAATTGTGAATGATACCCAGCACCGGCCTCTTTACCCATACATACACTCATTGGTTAACCCCATCCAATCCAGTTAACTCGCAAAAGAGAACCACAGGCAGGCAGGATTCACCTCAACAAGGAAATCACCAGGAACTTCACAAGATTCTTCATAGGACACGACGAACATTCAGTGCAGCGACTTCATAAAGGGTAAGTGACTTGTTTTTCCTATTTCATTACTATTTGTCAGCAGAGAAAGTTTTGTATTGATAAGAAATTAGTATGTCCTTGACCAAGTTCAACAGCAGTTAGTGCTGGCCCAGAGTGACGTAAATGCTCGCGAGGCCCAAATCCAAGATTTGCAAAAACAACTCCAACAGTTGGACCAAGGTGGGGCACAATTAATTGAGGACACAAAAGCTCGTCATTTGGAAGAGTTGGTTATGCTTGAGGGTCGACATCAATCAGAGGTCGATCAATTACAACACGAGATTGGTGAACTAAAATTGAAAGTCAAAAGGAAAGAAGATAGTCCCACGGCCGCCGCCATTGAACATTTGCATGAAACAATAATTAATGGCAATACAAATGTAGTCACTATGGCTAATGCCACTCATTCTCAAGCCCTAATTACTCATATTAAAAAGTTCTCAGGCCACCCAGCTCAGTTCAGGTCCTGGATTAAGTTCCTGGAGCTTTACTCTGAAACCAACCACATATGAGAAGACCGAAAAGCAATGATAACTGCCCAAACTAGCGAGTTTGTGGCCACTGATTTTTTTATGCACAATCAAGGCCCACCCCGATATGATAAAAAGATATAGTGCTATTATGGATATAAGCATGGCTAACAATGTATTGAGATATATGAAGCAAACCAGGTATGAGACCATCGTAACTTACGGCAAAGGAATGCTTGATTTGGCAAAAGATGCATACATGGAAGATGTTGATCGCCCTATAATCCAACGCCAAATTGCAGATTATTTTTGCGATGGGTTACTCGACAGAGATGTCTGAATGAAATTGATCAGAAAGGCTCCCAAAACGTTAGGAAATGCGATGAGCCAGGCCTTGTTAGAGGCCTCGGCAAAATCACGTTTTAAGTCACGCATGGAATCTCTAAAAGTTAGGGCACGGAACGAAAATCCGTGTTATGAAGAATATGAAGCTAATTTACCCCATGAAATAGCCGAAGACGTTGAGGACACACGAAATGTAACTCCGATGAAGATAGAAACCACAAGGCATAAACATTGGGTTGAATATCTTGACAAAAAGCAACTACAATGGTTACCGATAACAATATGGTAGGAATTCAAATTGGTCCGATACCCTTTACTCAGCAGGGTAACTGAAACATGGGCGGAAATCGATATCAGCAGCCCACGAAATCTTCGAGGCCCGTTTGTCATCATTGTAATCGAGTAGGCCACGTCAGAAAAAATTGTCGAGTTAATTTAACACAACAAGTCAGAACATTGAAGTTTCAACCGCCAGGGAATAGGTTAAATTTTGAGTGTTTCCCTTGCCACCTGTTGAATTTAAACGAGGAAGACTCTGCTCACGTGGAGCCGTGAACAGAGTTAAGTTTCAACAGAAACCTCAAGCTCACAAAACATACGAAAACAAATTTGATAAACATAAGGGAGAAGTAAACAGCCACAGCAGGCCAGTGTAAATAAATGTAAAGTTGTAAATAAAAATAATGAGGGAGAATGGCAGCACAAATGTACAAGAACCAAATTTGATTCTCCACTAGTAAGTTAGTAACTAAGATATATGAGTCAACGAGACCCAGAAATGGATCTCCTCCTACAAAATTAGGTATTAAAGGTGTAAATATCACTCGTGGGAGTGAAAGCACAGCTACTGTAAATAAATCAGTGAGAAATAAATTATTGGAGAACAAAAATATGGAAATGCATAAGTGTAACTATGAGAATGAAAAATTTTCAACACATACTTTCACATTTCAAGCTGGAAACAGCTTGAAGGTGAAGGTATGGCAAGCAGATATCACAACATTAAATGCAGATGTTATTATTAGCCCAACTAACACCCATTTAACACAGAGATGGCTCAGCTCTTCAGAGGAAATGCCAGCATTACATAGCTCGAAATGGTCCCCTACCAGTGGGTGGAAATATGACAACCACTGGTTGATATTTGCCTTGTTTTAAAATTATCCATGCAGTTGGACCTAGGTGGAATGAGTATCGTGATAAGAGCAAGTGTTTTGAAGATTTATATGTGGGCGTGGTGGTGTCGCGGTAACCGGTTCTCATCAGATCACCGAAGTTAAGCAACGTTGAGCGCAGTTAGTAGTTGGATGGGTGACCATTTCAGTGGCTGATTCATGCTCTCATGTTGTGTCCTTGGGCAAGGCACTTAACCCCGATTGCCTACATGGGGGCACGATGACGCTGTGTACTAAGGCGTATTGCACGTTGATGGTGTGCATGTCTTCAACCAATCTAACCCTTCCTGTGCCGTGGTGCAGAGTTCAGAATTACGATGTTGGAGAGCTGACAGCTGCTCGTCGTTGCTTGGTAATTCTCTCCGGGTACTCCAGCTTCCTCCACCCATAAAACTGTCACCGACATGATGTGACCATGGCTGTTAATGTGTCGTTAAACCATAATAAATAAATAAATTTGAAGATTTATATAAAACTGTGATGGGAATATTGCAGACATGCCAGAATCAGAAATACCCTATTCTGGCTCTGCCTGTTATTAGTAGTGAATTTTTTGGGGTACCCAAATACAAGAGTGCAGAAATTATAATCAACGCCATTCAGAATCATGCAAACACTTTTGGAAATAAGGTCATGCCTCAACAGATACATATAGTTGACATACAATCTGACATTGTAACTGTTATGAGAGAGGTTTATCAGAGTAATGTGAATTAAACAGTGACTATAGTTAGGAAAATTGGAACAGAGTCAAAATATGAAACAGGAAATTGAGAATGTAAACAAACAAAATGGCAGCCAAGATGGCCGACAAGAAGTAAACAAACTACATAGTTACTCCCATGAACATCATGGTAGTAGCAATACACGTGGAAACAAGACATTGGGTAATAAAACAAAAACAGGTAAACAGCCAACGGGGAAGAAAAATAGAAACAACTTGGTTAAAAATGACCCAAAGGCTGACATAAGTAATATGATCTCAAGGATCCAGACGGTCTTGAGGAATCATGAAAATGCCACAGATTCTTAGTATTCTGTGGTGATGCAGCCTGCCCCTTGGAGTACAGCCGAATAAAAATTCAATGGTAAATGCAAGCTGCAGAGAGACTGAGGTTGGGAGAGAGCAGAATGAGTGACTAAATTATATTGACTTATAGTTTGGCAAGAAAGAAATTAGTGAGAGTACTTGTTGGCCTCGCGAACCAGCATGGTGCCTCATAATCGATGAGAATTATCTATTGTCTCACAATCCAGAAGTGAAATGATAGAGTAAATGAGACATGGATGGAGACTCACTCACGACGCTAACTCTTGCTTCCTTTCTTTGTAGGAGCATGATGTTAAGTTGGATAGTTGTGGTTGGAATTTTTGTGATATTATTGACAACAGTTGGTGAAAAAGGAAATACTATCATAAGAAACAATGTAGTCTTTAAGAAAGTAAAAGAGATAGATATGGTAACAAGTGATTTGACAACAATGTATTTTTTTGATTTAAAAACATTTATACAGTACCTAGATGAAGTAGAGAAAAATGTTAGATATCTAAAAAAGTTTTATGCTGAAACTGAACAACAATTTGAAGGAATTGTTAAGAATCATGAGAAGACTAATAATATTACCGATAGAAAAACTTCTTCCCTTCATGTTGCACTTAAGTCGATCATAACGAATATGTACCAAGAGGTCAAATTCATAAATAATCGAGTTGCCTGAGTATTAGATGATCTAAACGACTATCATAAGCTCAACGGACATACAGCCTCATCACGACTTAAACAGGGACTGCTAGATTTCATTGGGGAGGGGTTAAGATTTCTTTTCGGTACTGTGTCTGCTTCAGATTTGAAGGGACTACAGGGTAACATTGAAAAATTATATGCTAATCAAGCTAAACTTAAGCATGTTGTTAAAGAGAGTTTAACTATGATAAACTTGAATAGAGAAGCGATTCAACAAAATCGGGAATTTATGATAGATTTATCAAAATCGGTAATGGAATTCCAGACACAAGCCCAACGAATTTTTACAGACCATGATGAACGTCTGGTATTGATCGAACATTTTACAAATTCGTATCATCAAATGGAAATAGTATTCACGCAACTGGAACTCATGCTAACCACAGCCTAAACCTATATGCGTGATTTACATGATCAAATGGATATTTTGGCTGATGAGAAATTATCTCCAAAAATTGTAAATCCGTCACTCCTAACAAAAGTACTGATGGAAATAGGATCACAATTGGATGATCATACATCACCACCATTGCATGTACGAAATGAACTTTGGCAATATTCCCATTTGTTGACGACGGCAACTGTGTTTGCCCACGATAAGCTGGTAATCTTGGTAAAGATACCCTTAAGTAATGCAAACTTTAAATTCTAAGTCTTTAATGTGCAGGTTTTACCTATATCATTCGTAAATGTGAGTAAAAAGGCTTCACATGAAGCGAAAAAAGTTGTGGCTATATATACTCTGGAATCTGATACCTTGATTGTTGATAAACAAAGAACACGATATGTGCCTGAAGTAGGACACGATCAATATGTAGACAATAAGAAATTGTTTTGTCCACTTGGAGGAGCGATACGTACAGTACATACAACTACAAGCTGTATGTTGGCACTATTTCTGAACATGAAATTAGCAATAAGACGATTATGCACAACGGAAATAAGACTTAATATCGATTTACCCTTCACAATGAGATTAGAGGAAGGATTATGGTACGTCTCCACTGACGTCCCATTACGATTCTCCATTACATGCCCAAAGAGGAAGAACCCAAACCCGGTTAGGATTCTTCCACCGATAGGCATCCTAGAACTAGTGATCAATTATTATTGACCGGCTATTTTCATCACGAGGATGAAAAGATATATTGCTTATTTTCAAGAGTGGTGTTACTGCACTCTTCGGTAACACAACAAAATATTTGGAAACCTGTATTGTCCTGAATAAACATCACTACCTTTAAGATACTGAAAGATATTAAACATTTAGATACAATTCCCATGAATGATCATGTTCATGAACTGGATACGATTAATGTGGTTCCTACTCAAACTTTTTTCAAAATGGGCATATTTCGTTGCTACTATAGTATGCATACTTGTTGGATATCTGTTAGTACGTTGGTATCGAACCAGTACCCTTCCACAGATATGCAACAGGCTATGTACTCGTAAGAATAAACGTAAGAAGTGACTAACGATCTCTGCTGGTGGTAATGGTAATGAAATGGTTAATCTTGCTCCTGCCGATCTGATGTTTATGCAACTATGAATGCCACTCCAATGGTAACACCTTCGGTACCTCAACCTCCAAAGAGTATCACTGACATGATGAGAAGGGCAATAAAGAATTTTAATACTACACCTGGATCTACTCAACTTCAAATGTATCCTCGTGTACATCATGATATCAAGTCTGTCGGTGTTCACGTGACTATGGTAGATAGAAACAGTGACTCTAATGAGCATGAGCAATAAGCTCACAGTCTGTGTATTTTCGTTTCAGTGGGCAATGGCAGACTGCGGCCGTGAACAATTTAAAGAGGATAGTTCTACTGTTACAAGTTCACCAAACAGTGAAATACCTGCCTCTGGAAACATGGCAGATGATGAGTCTACAATTAGTTCAGCGTTTGTTACACCCACTTACGATTCCGATGGATGTTCAAATTCAGATATTTTCGCTAAAACTGATTATTTCGCTAGTGACTATAATGTGTGTTTAATTTCAGATATTTTGGCTGAGAGACCAGATTTAACTGGTAACTGTGGTGACCTTTTGCTTTTAGAAATTATATCCCTTTCATGTGTGACCAGTCCAGAAGTTATATCTCTGTCCAGCAATGATAGTCCTGGATCTGTGTCTACACCTCGTCCTGGACCTGAGGGTCCTTGGCGTGGCGTCGACCTAGATTCTGGAGAGATCATGCTTGATGAAGCTGTACCTGGTCCGTCAACGAGACCTGATCCAAAACCATACTCACCTGTGCCTGTACTGTCCAAGCGACTAGATCTGAAATCTTACACTGTTCCCAATCTCAGCCCTAATGGCGAATTTCTGAGAACTCGCGATAACTATAGACATCTAAATTGGGATAGACGTACCGCAGATAGATCGGACGAACCCACCGCACCATATTCGGTCACGGGGGAGTCGGATGTTTCTGCGATACAGGAAGTCCCTAGTTCGGCTCATACAGACTCTGATAATTCGGGAATAGTACCCACTTCCCCACTATTTAGGGATAAAGAGGCAAAACTGACGAGACGTCTGTTCAGTATATTGGATCATACTAAAGATCCTCAGTCACGACCGTGGGAATGGGCAGTACGAGAATATAGTCATATACCATTGCCTTATCCTTATCAGCCCATGTCACTTGCATCGAATCAGAATGAAGAACAGGAAAATCGACCTCTTCACAAAGTCGATCCCTTTGAAAATAGGCCTACCATAAGACCAAAAATATGTGAGTTACAGTTTCTCAGATTAATACAAGATCTCCCTAAAGAGACTCCATTTGGATGTTTTTATATAAATCCACAGCAAGGAATGGTAACGATTGAAGTCGAGCGACAATTGATTTATTATTATGATGATGCAGCATCTGATTGCATCACTTTTGCTGATCGTTCGAGATACTTTACCATTCACAATCGCCCTGATTTAGTAGAATATAATGAGGCTGCCACAACACAACCATCACAACCATCGTGTCACAACCATCGTGTGTCAACCTCTCATCATACAAAACATAGCTTTCAAACACCCAGTGATATGATTTGTTTTAAACCGTTGGTACGAGTTCGGGATAAGCTTCGGAAAAGACATGCACAGTTCCAAGAGAATGGACGGCCTAGAAGTCGTCAAACGTTATATTGTGTTTAGGCAATTTCACCCAGATCTTATTGAAGATACATAAGAGTACCGAACTGGACCCAATACCATTTAGAGGACCTAATAATTACCTTCAAGTGATAGTAAAAGTAACATTGAATCCGACACACCCCATCAATAGAGGGGCAGTTCGGATTAGATTAAAAATAACTAAGATAAATTGTAATGAGACGAATTAATTGACTCTCCTCGAATATACTTTCCATGAGTCCTGGCCTCTGAATACACGGGCTAGAACCCATCAAAATCTAGGTCGAGTATAAATTGTCGTATTGTGACCCGCGGTAGCAGTGCAGATACATTTTATTTCTTAAACGCAATAACAAAACGAAATTACTTAAATGGTTGATAGAACCTTTACCTTAGACAATTTTCTAAGCTGGTGGGTTTTGTACACAGAAGACGCACCAGGAGTATTTGAGCCCGGTGGAGAGTGCATATAAGTATATATAAATATATAGAATGTGGACGCACCTGGATGAGACACGCCGACTCTCGGAGTTGTCCACATTGTCGTTTACCCTTACGGTGGGGGTACTAATTTGATTCCATATTGGTTTGCTTACGCCCTACATGACCATTATGGTGACCGAATTGCCGATTAATTATTTAAAAAATGTTTTGTTACTTTCAGGCCGTTGAATATCTCGAGGTTACTGAAGGGCAAGGCGACCCCTTGTAACTCCCTATACGAGAGTGCATGTATGTGAGTGCTTCCATGGACTCGAACTCTTCGGCACTGCCTTTGGAGTTCGAATCTTGGTGGGGAGGGTTGTCACATAATGCCCTCCCGTGGGTCCCCATTCATGGACTTAGTGCTTATCCCCTCCCCAGGGAGAGGCCCCCAGAGACAGACTTGGAGTTTAACTTTAATTGCATGATACTTTCTATCATGGCTTAAATGTAATTTTACCGAGTAACAAAAGGGCATTCTCAATTCAATTACACAGAAGTTATTGGTGTCGATTTGTATGCATATATTCAGATAAGAAAAGTATTGCCTGCATGGCAAATGAGCATCCTCCCTTTTACAATCATGGACAGTGCGTTGTTACGACAAATTAAGAGCATTTCGCATACTTTCGACTTAATCGTTATTGTAATGTGTCGATTAACCACTGTTGAGAGTTTTATATGTTCTCTCGGTTTGGCTTCTTATTTTTAACAGAAGACCTGCCGATTAACCTTTGACGGGGAACGAACCATTTGTTAATACTAAACATGAATTCTTTCGGGACGGCCGCAAAAAGGTTATGCAGAATGACTGCTGAAGTCAACAATCCAATTTACACACCCTTGTGGACATCTGGCGAAATAATTAACACTCTGACACATAGCTAACAGAATATAAGCATCCAGAGAGGCCAAAGGAGTTAGATTTCGGCTACGATTCTCTGGGGCAAACGCGAAAATGTTGAATGCTGACTCTCAGGGCATTTGAAACATCATCCTGCCTTTTTCAGTAACATTAAGTATTCTTTATTTTCTACAGGAAAAAGTATAATGAAAAGTTCTTCGCTGCAGAGAAAATGTATTGTATAGTTTAGGGCGATGTTTAATTACCAAATGTATTAAATATCTAGAAACATAAGTACTTCTTTGTGTTTGACTTTACCCGTACCCAGCTGAGTCGTTCCCGATGAGACCGCAGTGAACTTTTCAAGAGTGATCACGAACCTGATTTTTAACCTTTGTATTCAGACATTACTTTGAGAGTTCGTGTGGTGGGAGCGATTACGAACTTCCTCCCCAAAACTTTGAAGTCCTAAATAATTCCACTGAACGACGGGGGTGCTACAATCACGGCCATACCGACCGCTTACTGTGCCACAGACGGTGATGCCGTGCATTAATGCGTGCTGCACGTCGATGGTGCACTTGCCATTAACCCTTTTCCTAACACAAAAGGCAGACGAGAATTGTTGAATAACTATTTTGTTTCCATTTTTTGAGTAAAAAACATAGGTTATGACCCCTCATTGGGACGAGCTCGTTCCAAAGAGGGGTCATAAACTATGTTTTTGTGGCAAAAAATGAAAATTAAATGGTGATTTTTGTGAATACCGCTGACCGGTTTTTGGCAGTTACGTTGGGTAAAGGGTTAATCAATGCTAACGCTGCTTGTGTTGTGCGGAGTTAGTATATTGGGGAGTCTGACAGTTACTGGTCGCTGCGCTGTGATTCTCTCTGGGTACTCCGGCTACTTCGGGAAAACCGTCCGACACGGACCGTGTGGCAATAAATAAATAAATAAATAAATAAATAAATAAATAAATAAATAAATAAATAAATAAATAAATAACAGAATTTAATGATTTAAGGATTCAATGATTACTAATCCTCCCTACAATTATCAGGAAGGTTCGTTTCTTTGCTATAGCATTGCAGAGGCGCCTTGTTGCACTCAATGGACGATATTGAATAATGGCTTCACGAACGTAGCGTTAAAATGTTAATTATCTCCCCAAAACTTCCGTTTAAAATTTTCTATCAACACTTATATTTATTTCTTATTTTTTTGGGTTTAACGTCACTTTCTACAGCCAGGGTAATCTCGTGTCGGTTCATCAATTTAAATGGAACCATAATGGATATATGGTGATGCATGATGGGGCATCGACAGTAAAACTTTATTTTCTGGTTTGAAAGAAGTAAATGCTGTGGTGAAGATTGTTTTTCGTATTTTTAGTGAGGTGGGCTATTCTGCTATTCCTTTCGTTTATCTTTTTAGGTAAAATCGGTTGTATTTTTAACGACATAGAAAAAAGAAAAGAAAAAAGACAGCTCTCAAGTCAAGGTAATGTAATGTAAGTAAATATTTAGTGATATCCAGAGAGAATGCAGTTGTCAGAGCATGTACTTGGAGGCATGGAAATCTCTATCCGATGCGAGTTAACCCTTTACCCAACGTAACGGCCAAAACCGGCCAGCGCTATTCTCAAAAATCGCCAATTAATTTTCATTATTTTTTCAGTTTTTGTCTCAAAAACATAGGTTATGACCCCTCGTTGGAACGAGCTCGTCGAGCTCGTTCCAACGAGGGGTCATAACCAATGTTTTTGAGACAAAAAATGAAAAAAATTAGTTATTCAAGAATTTTTTTTGCAAGTGTCGTCTGCTTTTTAGGTTAGGTAAAGGGTTAACATATACCTCTGAATACATGCATACACATAACAAAAATATCTTACATTTCGTGGACTCGCTATGATGCTCAATGGATGAGCTTTTATTGTTTAGTAGGTGAAAGACGATAATTTTATACCATGCTCACCTTTGTTACTACCTGTGAAAAGCCTCTGTGTTAAACTTTAGCTTTTAACCCCACTTCCGTTGTGAAGCTTCTAATGCAGTTAAAACAAGAAATTAGAGCAAAGCTATGCAAAAAAGGACGATGAAAAAAATCCAGAGCTACGAGTAACTACCTGATGATATTTTTTATATTTTAAAATTTTAATCTCAAATGGAAAGAATAATTTTCAAAGTCATGTTTACGGAGTGCTAGTTCAAGGTTCAGGGTGGCAGTTTCCTGAATGCAGATATTGCCTCCGATCCAAGGTTATGCCACTATACACTGCTAAAACTGTATTTCTCAGAATTCCTGCTGTAAAATTTAGCCTTATAGATGAGAGTGAGACCATACCAAATGAGTAATGTTGCAGTAGCTATTAGTAAATGAAGCCTAAAATAATCAAACAGTTAGAGAAAATGAGAACACACAAAGGTTAGAAAAAGACAGAAATTAACATTTGACAATTATTTCCACAGCTGGTCCTTTTTAAGAATCAAACCAAACGTTGAAAGAAATATTTATAAACTTTAAAAACTTATGCAATGTTGTTGATTTGGAAACACGAGGATAGCTGAAAACAACACATCTAAAAATGGCAACAAGAGTTATTGCACTCACTCTTCTCAATTTCTTTAAAAGTAAAAATAATTTTCATAATCTTATTGATCAGGAATAGAAATTACCTTACACGAGTACTTCAGTGACTGTAGAACTAGTCTAAGAAATTCATCGACAATCCCTTTTGAGGCTTTCTCTCTTTGTTGAATGATTGCTTTCACTTCGTTACAGTTACTGAATGCCCACATGGAGAGGTTAATGCAATTCGTGAATCGATTTATTGTCCATATCCAAGGCCTGCATAAAGTAACCCTTTGCCTAAGGAAATGGTATTTTTTTTATATTGTAATTTTTTGCTTCCAAAAGATAGCTGATGACCACTCATTGGAACGAGTGCACTTCGCTCGTTCCAATGTGAGGTGATAAGCTATGTTTTGGAAGCAAAAAATGAAAAATTTTAGTTATACGAGAATTTTTGTTTACAAGTGTTGTCTGCTACTAGCATTAGGTAAAAGGTTAATCGACCCCCAATGAAAAGCTAGACAAACTATAAACAATAGCATCATTGAATATTAAATGCACCAGGTGACCAAATTGTGCGATTTGTTTGTTCAGTATGTGCAATAACGTAATGCCAGTTCGAGACCTGCACCCCTTTTCAGATTGCGTACCCGCCGGAACAAACATGGAAATCCATCCATAAAACCAGTGAACGGGGCATCCATTGGGGTATTGAAAATGTGAAAACGTTGGGATTGAAAGCAGTATTTGGTATTTTTTTAATCATTACTGATGATCGGACACGATCTGACAATCGTCTTTCCAAAATATGACGATGTCAGATGATTTTCGAAAAACTTGTCTCAAAGCAGTCACTAACATGCCGCCACATAAATTAGTTTGCCTCAATATATCGCTCGTTACTAGGGAGGGAGGCACGTTGGTTGCTAAGGTAACAAACTAACATCATTGCCGACTCCTTGGTTTAGATCCCTGGTGTATTATAGGTACATCTATTGAATTTAGTCAAAATTGTCCTAATAGATAGCCCATATCTGGGGAGGCACTTTGGTTGTTATGGACACCAACTGACATCACTACAGACTCCTTTTAGATCCTAGGTGTATAGTGGGCCCATATATCAGACTTGGCCAAAATTGGCCCAATAGACCACCCGTTGCTAGAGAGGCATGTTGGTTGCCAAGGAAACCAACGGACGCCATTGCCAACACATTGGTTTAGGTGTCTAGTGCATTATGGGTTCATATATCAATATATCAAATTTGGTCAAAATTCACCTCGTTTTCGACTCCATGGTTTAGATCCCTAGTGCATTGTGGGTCCATAGATTGAATTTGGTCAAAATTGACCCAATAGGTCGCCTGTTGCTAGGGAGGCACGTTGGTTGCTAGGGAAACAAACTGACATCACTACGGACTCCTTGGTTTGAATCCCTGATGCATTATGGCTCCACATATCAAATTTAGTCAAAATTGGCCCAGTACGTCGCCCGTTGCTAGGGAGGGACGTCGGTTGTTATGGAAACCAACTGACACCATTTTCGATTCTTTGGTTTGGATCCCTAGTACATTGTGGTTCTATATATCAAATTTGGTCCAAATTGGCCCAAGAGGCCGCTCGTTGCTAGGGAGGCACATTGGTTGCTAGGGAAACAAACTTGCATAATTTTCGACTCCTTGGTTTGGATTCCTGGTGCATTATGGGTTCATGTATCAAATTTGGTCAAAACTTGCCCAACAGGTCGCCCGATGCTATGGAGGCACGTTGGTTGCTAGGGAAACAAACTGACATCATTACCGACTCCTTAGGTTGAATCCCTGGTGCATTAAGGGTCCAAGTATCAAATTTAGTCAAAATTGGCCCAGTAAGTCGCCCGTTGCTAGGGAGGCACGTTAGTTGTTAGGGAAACCAACTGACACCATTTTCGATTCCTTTGTTTGGATCCCTAGTGCATTGTGGATCCATATATCAAGTTTCGTCGAAATTGACAAAAGAGGCCGCCCGTTGCTAGGGAGGCACGTTGGTTTCTAGGGAAACCAACTGACATAATTTTCGACTCCTTGGTTTGGATTCCTAGTGCATTATGGGTTCATATATCAAATTTGGTCCAACTGGTCCAGCAGGTCGCCCGTTACTAGGAAGGCACGTTGGTTGCTAGGGAAACAAACTGACATCATTACCGACTCCTTGGATTGAATCCCGGATGCATTATGGGTCCACAAGTGAAACTTGGTCAAAACTGGCCTAGTAGATCGCCCGTTGCTAGAGAGGCACATTGGTTGTTAGGGAAACCAACTGACACCATTTTCGATTCTTTGGTTTGCATCCCCAGTGCATTGTGGATCCATATTTCAAATTTGGTTGGAATTGGCCCAAGAGGCCACCCGTCGCTAGGGAGGCACGTTGGTTGCAAAGGTAACAAACTGACATCATTACCAACTCCTTGGATTGAATCCCGGATGCATTATGGGATCACGAGTGAAATTTAGTCAAAATTGGCCCGGTAGGTCGCCCGTTGCTAGGGAGGCACGTTTATTGTTAGGGAAGCCAACCGACACCATTTTCGATTCTTTGGTTTGCATCCCTAGTGCATTGTGGATCCATATATCAAAGTTCGTCGAAATTGACCCAAGAGGCCGCCCGTTGTTAGGGAGGCACGTTAGTTGCTAGGGAAACAAACTGACATCATTACCAACTCCTTGGTTTGGACCCATATTGCCTTATGGGTCCATATATCAATTTTGGTCAAAATCGGTCCAATAAATCGCCTGTTGGGGTGTTGCGTGTTGCTAGGAACGTCACGTGATGTAGTGAATTGTAAATTAGTCTGACTCCCGGTGTATTATGGGAGAATATCTCAATAGCACCCCCCACGCCCCCTCCCCTGTTACTTCCCTCAACTGATGGTTCACTCACTTTACCCAATTGGTATCCGAATGTTCCTTTGAAAACAATTATATTGTCCCTTTTTGTTCTTGGGAAGATTCCTTGAATAAGAGCCGTTCTCGTAAAGTCTCTTCTCGGGCGTTCCTTCCGATGAATAAAAAAAGTGTTTATAATATAAAGGACTCTCGAGTTCAGACGCCTCCGGCGTATGAACTCGTGTGCCTACGGCGCAATCGTCATTTTAAAAAAAAATTACACCCGCAGTAGGAAGTTCATCTTACTTGACCTTTGACATGACGCAATTTGCCGACTTCGATACATTCACACTTCGCGATGTTTCATTCAAACATACGACGTTTTGTGGTACCATCTACTACGTGCATTGACTTATTAAGTTTAAAATACCTACAATTAAATATTTAAAATAAAATTTAAGAATTGTTAATAATAATTTGACTGAAAAAGCAAGATAAATTCAATCAACTTTGACGATGTGTCCAGCTGTCACTCAAGCATTCACGTGCAGCCGGTAGTACTGCCCACCGGCGCAGATGTAAACAAAACAAACCCATGTGTTTCCGATAGAAAGTGTTCTTTTTTCTTCATTTTAAGCGACAAAGACGATTATTTATTAAGAGCATGGTATAAATAAAACAAATAGGTACTAGGGTCGGTAATCAGATTTGCAACACTCGTAGAAAAAGAGGTTTAACCACTCGGCAAGCCGAGTGGTTAAAACCCTTATCCTACTCGTGGTTTAAATCTGATTATCGGCCCTAGTGCATAGTTATTCTGTATAGAATTAATTATTTTGTATGTAGCATTTCAAATTTGTTGGGTGGAGATGTTGATCGTCGAGATGATTAATAACGGCATCCAACTGAATAGACTATACAATAGAACAAAATAAAGACTCCCCCTCCCTCAATGTCATGAATACATGATGAACCGACGGAAGCAATCGCTGAAAATAAGAGATTCAACGTGAACAAAAACACGATGTCGCACATCGGCTGCGAGAGATGGTAAAAGCTCATTCAAATTCCAAATCTATAAAAGGCAATAACTCTGACAAACACACTCCGAATTATATATTTTTTTTATTGGGATTTAACTACACTGTCGACAGCCATGGTCACCTCGTGTCGGAAGATTCCGAAAACCACCTGCAATGAACACTGCTCTAAACATCATATCAATGAGATACCCATGCATACCAAATATGATATCATTTCACCAAGTATTTTAAGAGTTGTCGAGTTTAAAAACTCGTTGGTCACGGACCGACCGACAGTCGGACAGGCCGGCGGACCGACCAACATTGCGTCGAGCTGCATCAACTCTGCCTATCGTCCTCCCTCTTCCAGAACAGATGCCAGCTTGGCTGTTGGTTGCTGCTCGTGGATTGAACCTGACACGACCTACCCATAAGAACCGTACTGCAAAAGCACACTCCACTCGCACACATTCCGTCACCAGAACATCTACAAACACACATACGCAGTCAAGCCAGAGTGGATATACGGATAGGTAATTTCTCCCACCACTAAGGTACTGAGAGATATATAAAGTTCCGTGAGACAGCTGGGGGAGATATACCTGTCTCACCCCACCTACGTGACAATTATCTCACCCCACCCACGTGACCAACCTATTTGCATATTTAATTAGCGCCGGAACCATTTAATCATCGCAAATCACGTCTGTACATGTATAAACAAACAAAATGGAAGGCCGTTTTGCTTCCGTAAATACAACTGCCTTCAAAACGAAAAAAACTTCAGCACACCTCAAATTGCTCTGTCATAATGCCCTGTCAAACTGAAGTACATGTCTGGAAATGACGTGTGCAGACATGTCGATTTCATTTGAGGTAGCTTCAGTACATTAACCCTCAACGTGTGGTGCTTGTCTGCGTGTTTTGAAGTATATACCTTTGGTATATACCATAGTTCTCGAAAGCTTTCCGAATATCTTATTGGTTTTCTTCTAGAATGAACGCACTAAGAATGATTTTTTCCTGGAAAAAATGGTATTTTCTTATTAATAGCGTCGCATCCCTAAAGTGGTAGGTGAAAAATTATTTTCGATGGGTATCTGGGTGGGACGGGGAAATCACACCCTCGGGGCAAGATATTTGAGCCAGACACTCGGCAAGCCTTGTGTTTGGCTCAAATATCTTGCCCCTCGGGTGAGATTTCCCCATCACACCCAGATACCCATCGAGGATAATATATAATCTACGAGCAGCATCAACTCTGTTTACCGCCCCCACTCCAGAACAGATGCCAGCATGACTGCTGGGTACATCTCGTGGCTTGAACCTACCCGACCGACTAACAACAAAAAATTTATATTCACAGCAACAAAGTATAATCTAAACCTAATCCATCTAAACATTACAAAAGAAATCGATTCTCTAGAATCATTTATTTATTTATTGGGATTTAATGACACTTTCGACAGCCAAGGTCACCTCGTGTCGGACAGTTTTACGGGTGGAGGAAGTCGGAGTATCCGGAGAGAACCAACGAACAACGTCGAGCAACTGTCAGACTCCCCAGCATACTAACTGCACACAAGCAGGGTTAGCATTGGTTGAAGACAAGTGCACCATCGACGTGCAGTACGCCATAGTATACAACGCAACCATGCCCCCACGTGGGCAATTGGGATTAAGTGTCTTGCCTAAGGAAACAACGCGGTTGCCGCAGGTGGGATTCGAACCGAGAACATCTCGGCTTGCAGTCTGCATCTCTACCTACTAAGCCACCGCGCTCCCTATAATCATCCAAGTCGAATATTAAAACGTACGTTTTCCATATGGCATTTTGCAATTTTATTCAGTCATTGAGTACCATGTGCTATTATTCCCAGAAAAAAACCTGTTTGTCTTAGCAAAACATTGTAAACTACATTACTGAAATTTCAACAGCGAACAGAGAATTTCGTCCGGATCGCGACTGGATCGAGATCTGGTCGAAATCATCTGTCCGCTTTCTGCACCACAGTACTATAAATTCCGATGTGTCGAAGAGAAATGCTAGAACAATGAGGCTGTTTTCCCTCGGTCTTCCTTCATTCGGTCGAGATCTTGCTATATTTTGTTGATGAATCTTGACCATCTGGTATAAAAATATCGCAATTTGCCCAACAACGGCGGTTTTTGCTATCAAAGCAAACATTCTTTTAACACGTTTCGGCAGATCAGTGTTAAAATGTTATCTCGAAGTTACGAACTTTTTCTATTGGGTTAAGACTGAATGTGCTTTTTAAATAATACCCATTTGAAGCTGACATCAAAATCGAGATCATGCATTCATGCCATTTCTGCATGGAGGAAGCTTGTTCATTAACCAGCAAGTATTCGGTGATTTGCAACGTACAGGTTTCATTTTTGTAACTACTTTACTTTATTGAGGAGATTAGGCCCCTATTCTCTCCCCCGAAGAGACTTGTCGTTCGTCGGACGCAGATTTCATGAGTGTTTTTTTTTAAAAAAGAAAAATATAGCAATTTTACCTCAAGTTTTTTTCTGCCATACAAGGTCGCTGATGATGGAGCGTGTGTCATATTTAATTTCCCTCTCGCTGTAAACACCAGTGACTTTTTGAACATGCTACCTGTCATTTGTCTTGTACACAAAACGATATTATTAAGCTTATTAAATGGCAATACTTTGACTTAATACTTTCTGGGCGAAGTAGGCGGCATTAAAACCCTTTGAACCCTAGCGGCCGCTTTTCCGGCCAGGAACACGATACATCATAACGTCATTAAATGGATGGCTGTTCAGTAAATGTGTGGGATAGACCAATCAATATTTTCAACGTGCAGCCCCGAGGCTGCACGTTGAAAATATTGATTTATCTACCCCAAAAAATGAATATGGACTCTTCTAATTGTTGCTATTAAACTGGCATGGAAGATGCCACTAGTGTCCAAAGGGTTAAATATTTTTGTTCAAATTTGTTCTGCTTAGTGATAAAACGGAAAATAGACTGGGCATTTGGATATCACTTCATCAGCAATTTAATGTTTCCAACAATAACCTAATACTGGAATTGAATTATCCTTACGTCCTTTCGAACACCAGTTTTTACATTTTCAGCATTTATGCTGCTATACGATTTATTTATTCATTATGTATATTATATAAATCGTATTCCTTTCCTATCCATTTTACATCGGGCAACAAAGAGGAGTAAATATTCAGTCACACCGAGTGACATTATTCACGTCTTGCTTCCCAATCAGATAAGTACATTTGTGTCTGTTACAAAAATGTGTAGTCTCAATAACGAAGATACTGGGGGAACCGGAGGGACAAGCAACTCATCCCGTTCAACGCTTTTGTCGGATATTTAGAGACGTAACTAAATTGTGTTAGTAAAACGATGGACCATTCATGCTTATAAATAATTGCCAACTGTCGATAAGTTGCAAGAGGATACGCCTTCCGATATCCATTTTCACTCCTCTCGATGCTGGGAGGGGTGTCAAGACTCTAATAATTTCAACAACACTTAGTGGTTCATAGCATCCGCTAATGGCACTCGCCGACGCCTCGAATCGCTACATTATGTACGGTCTCGTACCTCATCCGACAAACCCCTCTCCTCCAGTTTGTATTCAAAACCATGTACGCACAACTAAAAGTTCAGCCAATAGATCTACGGGTTCACTCGGAGGTCTATGTCTGAAATCTACATGTATTCCCAAAAGAAGGAGACACAGATGGAATCCAGCAAACCAAGCAATCGCATAACCTCCGCAACTAAAGGTTTTAATCGACTGTTTCGAACCCATAGGTCCGCTAAGATGATCGCGTCCGCAAGGCGATTACGTCCACAATGACGTTCACAAAACCTTAGCCGATTGTGACCGGTAGACATGAGGATATAATCGGCTTGCAGTTTGCGGACGCAATCGGCTTGCGGAAATATTCGGCTTGGATTCCTGTGGCTTTAACCTACGCGGTTTCTACCTGCGGCTGTCTGTTTGTGGACACAATCGGCTCTCTTTTTGCTGATGACCACTTTTTTGCCGGGCCATGTTTTTTTTGTATGCACATATTTTAACAACCAATGACTGGTGAAACAAGGGGCGGATCCAAAGCCTTCCCCATAGTTTCTCCAGCTGGGATTTCGGATCATTTTTTGCAGTAAGTGGTAACAAACGCTAAAATGTATACAGCCTGTTAAAACGTCGGTTAATTGAAATAGATCGTAATCTTACAGACAAACAAGTACCAAATTCACCCCCAGACAAGATAATCCACAGACAGTATAATTGCTGTTAACGTCTGGTAAAGCATACAGGTGATGTCTATTTATCAGCTTTGGTCGTTACGACCAAAGCTGATAAATAGACCTCATCTGTATGCTTTAACGACGTTTTTAACGGCTCTCAAAGTGTGAAATCTTTCAAATACATCTCCAGAAAAATCTCAAAATATCCGCTCAGATGCATGGAAATGGGGGCTTTTGGGACCCTGGAATTTAAATTTTTCGTACGACGACCATCCATCGCCCGATCCAGCCAACCACTTTAAAAATCGTTCCGCCGCCCCTTGACCTTGCAGAGCTATTCGATCGAAACAATCGACCGTTCAAAAAACGATTTTGTACGAGTCGCAATTGCCAGGATGCGGATTAACCGCAATTTAAAAAAAACAAAATGTAATGAGTATGTATTTTGGTGACTTCCACTTTAGAAACGGGTGATGAATGTAAACTGTTAAAAGTGAAGAACTGCTGAATGAATCATTGACTGTAATTTTAATGATCCAAGAAAACATATACCTCCAAGATATCTGGATAACTGTGCCCCAATTACTGCAATGTGTAATTATAAGGGTTGTGCAATAACAACCCAACCAACCATCCACTTTACATATTGAACTTGACCAACAGCCCTGCTTCACAGTAATAGCTTAACCCTTTACCCAACGTAACGGCCAAAACCGGCCAGCGCTATTCTCAAAAATCGCCAATTAATTTTCATTATCTTTTCATTTTTTGTCTCAAAAACATAGGTTATGACCCCTCGTTGGAACGAGCTCGTCGAGCTCGTTCCATCGAGGGGTCATAACCTATGTTTTTGAGACAAAAAATGAAAAAAATTAGTAATTCAGGAATTTTTTGGGCAAGTGTCGTCTGCTGTTCATGTTAGGTAAAGGGTTAAGACGTCCATAGAATTATATTGAAGGAATTCCCTGTTTAAAGCTTATTTTAAATCTCGTGACATTAATGTTTAAAAAAAAATAACATTCACATTTTTAAAGTATGTGACCTAAAGCTTGAATGGGGACAGTCTATATTTTATAACCACCGATGAACAGTTTTGGCAAGGCCGACCGTAGGTGAGCTCTCTATTACGCACACAATTGTAATAACTGACAACCTTTGTCTTAGCTCCGCTCCCACTTTTGTAATAAAAATTGTCAGGTTTTGCTATAGCTTACCACTTTTGTAACAAAATCGCCAGGTTTTGACATAAACCTGGCGATTTTTATTACAGAAGTGGGAGCTATGACCAAAGTCGTCAGTTATTACAAAAGTGAGTGTGACGGCTCTCTCTATAGGGTCCCTTCGTCATTTTGAAATCTACTCATGTCAAACCTGTTGCCATTTACCTGAATATATTTCTGTAAACCGTTGAAAAATATATGTCTCTCAAAAGCAAGATCCAACTAAATTTAACATTTAAGCAAAGATCAGCATATGTCACTCTCTTTGCATGTTCTCTTCTTCCACTGCTCTTGATATCGAAGCCATAATCACATAGGGGGTCTAAAAAATTTGGCTATCTCAACTATAGACCCTCATAGGAACCCGGGAGGTAAAGCAGACCGTAGTTACTGTAATAAACAAGCTCTGTTTTTGCTGGTAAAATAGGACCCTCAGCAATTCTTGGGTGGCAGTCCTCTGAAATCGGCAAAATCGATCGTCTAAACTTGAATAAAATAGGAATCACAGCAATTCTTGGGTGGCAGTCCTCTCAAATTGGCAAAATCGATCGTCTAAACTTGACTAAAACTCCATGTGGCTGTCACTATTAGCCATGTGCAGAAATACGTGACCTTAAACACAAATAAATAAATAAATAGATAAAAAAAAAAAATAAAAAAATAAATAAATAGCAGAACTTGATGTATTTGAAATGCTACCTAAAACAAAATTCTAACAAGACATTTTGATGGTCGACACGATACTGTTTTTATTTTGTCTGAAAACGAGTGATCATTCAAGAGCCCAATATGTAATAAATCATTGGGCCTCGTTTCAAACAATATTTACTAAACCTTTGGTCAACAAGTGTTGCCTTCACTTCAATGGCGGATACAGAGGGGGGGGGGGGGGTCGCCCCCCCCCCCCTTTAGCTCGTGTTTGTCTCGTATGTAGGGCGTAGCCAGGATTTTCATTTGGGGACAATACATGAATTGAAGTAAAAACATACAACGACATTTATTTCCTCCATCACCATTCGCTATGGAAAACAAATATACCGTTGAAATTATGCAAAATATATCTACTGGTCGCCTCCGTTTATAGCGTCACCGACACAGCATGATTTTGTGGTGTTACATGCCCCTAGCCTCAGGTACCCCATGGCTATGCCAGTTATGGGTCAGGATCTTAATTGGCATAGTCATGGCGTACCTCAGCCTAGAGGGCTGACTGCTGAAAACTTTCAAACGCTGGCAGATCGCAATTTTCTCCCGAGGTTAAGTCGGTTATGACTGTAAACAATGTGTCCAAAATACAGTATTATGGTAAACGGATCTGAAGAGCATATTTCAAATTTTCTAATTCTGTCTTGAACGTATGACAGAATTTGAAATTCTGAAACATGCTGTTTAAAAAGTATTAATTAGCCGTTCAAAAATTCAAGAGGATTTCCACCCCAGAAACCACCAGAATGCCCCATTTGGTCGCTCATTTCCAAAAAATTTCTGGGGGGAGAACCCCCCCCCCAGATCCCCCTACAAAAGCTCGTGCTTTCGGCACTCGCGGCAGATGCCTTCGGCATCTGCACGATCCCCCCCCCCCCCCTTGAGAATTCCTGTATCCGCCACTGCTTCACTTTTCACCGCCTTCTAAACTCCAACGCTTGCTTTTCAGACTCAGGGATATAATACTTTTTAATCTCATAAATGAAAGGCTGCTCGCTGAATTTGTCGGGTTGATCGATGAATATTTTCAAGGTGCGCACGAGGGGAGAACGCTGAAAATAATGGTCTACCTCTAACCAATAATTGTGGACTCTTTAAGTCAAGATTCTGTCGAAATTCTCTTTTCACTATAGTACTCACAGAACAGTGACCAACAAAACTACTCACATTTTGCTGAGGATCACCCCCATACTTATCGACATAGTTGTACACACAGTAAATGTATATTTTTTTTGTTTGTTGATTTATTTGGGACTAATGACGCTTTCAACCGCCTGTGTCATATCGTGTCAAGCAATCTTACCGGGTCGAGGAAACCAAAGTACCCGCGAAGAACCAGGCGAGTAACTGCCGACTCTCCAATTTACTATCCCGACACAAACAGGTTTTGCCTTGGGTTAAGGCAAATGTAACATAGGAACACAGAACGTCGACCATTGACGTACAGTACGTCGGTGCTAAACTTGTCTTCAGCCAATGCTAACCCTGCTTTCTCCGGGATTGTAAACTGGAAAGGCGGACAGTTATTCGCTATTGCAAGGTGATTCTCTGTGGATACTCCGGCTTGCTTTCCCGAAAAATGAGGCGCGTAGCCAGAATATCAAAGTTGGGGGGTGGGGGTGGGGGTGGGTGTGGGTGGGCAAAAGTAATATCTAGGGGGCATACAGAATATGATTCGCTGCATCATCAATCCCTGCAGCAGCAACATGTGAGCGAGCACAAGAGGTGCCGGTTGTCCCCTCTCATTGCAGCAGAGGGGGGGGGGGGGGGGTGCTAGGGCCTCCCACCCCGGGAAAAAGTTTGAAGTTTGAGACAAAAAAACCCACAATTTCCTTAACTTTGAGTCCGTTTGTGTCCATAATTTATAAGTTGTGAAAGGCATCGATCAATAATAAGGCCGCAATGTGGACTAACAATTTGTGAAAGGCATGAATAATAAGCCCACAATGTGGACTAACATGTTGTGAAAGGCATCAATATTTAAGCCACTGTGTGGCCTAATTATTGATGCCTTTCACAACTTATAAATTATGGACACAAACGGGCTCAGAATCAAGTAAGTTGCTATATATTAATATTTCATGCCTGATGTTCCCTATATGGGCGAACATGGGGGTGAGGGATGACTGAAATTTGGGGGGCATGTGCCCCCCTCAGCCCCCCTGGTTATGCCTCTGTCTGACATCATGCGACCCAAGCTTTTGAAAGTATTGTGAAGCCCCAGCGAACAAATAAACCAGCATACAAATGAACACATTTACCCCTTTATGTACAAATACGGGAGCACGGTGGCTTAGTGGTTACGGTATTGGACTTCAACCCGAATGGTCCACGGTTCGATCCCCACCAGGGGTAACTTATGTTGTATCCTTGGCCCAGGCACTTAATCCCGATTGCCCACGTGGGGGCCCGGTGAAACTGTGTACTAAAGGCGCACTGCACGTCGATGGTACACTTGTCTTCAACCAATGCTAATCCTGATTGTGCTGAGTAAGTACGGTTTGACAGTTGCTTGTCGCAGCTCGGATGTCCTCTTCGGGTACTCCGGTTTTCTCCACCCGTAAACCTGTCCAACGCGAGGCGTCTCTGGCTGCCGAAAGTGTCTTTAAAGCCCAATAAATAAATAAATAGGCAGGAATTACCCTTAACAAAATGTGAGTAATATACTACCTCACTGAACCTTTTTTGTCGGATCCGAGCCCTTTCAACACATTATGCCTAAAGTTTTGCGCAGAGAAAAAACCGGCCGCCCAGGAAACATAGTGATCATCAAATTGAAAAGGACGCTAAGAAATAATTGTATCCATTAAATTATTACTGCACCCCCTATAAATATAACATTGATTCGCCCATTTCCCTGTTAACAGTTATGCACAATTCGATACTATTCAGACTGTTAGGGTTGAAAGGGTTTAATCTCGAATTACGATTGCTATTACACAGTTGTGTCAATATCTGAAGCACGATAATGGCCTGTTGATATGTTTAAAGAAGATGACTCCGTTAGTTTCATTTAAAATTTAAATTTAAAACGTTAGAGAATATAACCATTTTTTCTGGAAGACAGATTGCAGTGTAAGAACTATTAAATCACGCAGAAAAGAAACGTTATACTTCCAGTTAATTCCGTTGTCATATAAAGCTGTGAAAATGAAATGAAAACATTGATGTTTGAAGAGAAAACAAATTGGGTAATTCAGCTCAGCGTCGTTTTCTATCACAGCATTTGAAATAACCATTCACCTTGAGAATATTTTCTTGAATTTTTATAAAACCACGGTATAGGTATTTTACAATGGGTTTGACGTGCTTGGTGAACAACCAAAGGAAAAGAACTCGAGAGGAAAAAGATGAATAACCGCATTGATTCAATTTTTCAGGGTAATTTGACTGAAAAGGAGTTGACATCGCATCTCAACCAAAAAAAAAGAACAAAACCCAAAACACAAAAAACACAAAACATAAAACAAACACCCCTCCCCCCACAAAAAAAAACAAACCCAAAAACGGACACTACTGACAAGAAGTACTTTGAACTAAGTGTTTTAACCCTTTACCCAACGTAACAGCCAAAACCGGCCAGCGCTATTCACAAAAATCGCCAATTAATTTTCATTATTTTTTCATTTTTTTGTCTCAAAAACATAGGTTATGACCCCTGTTTGGAACGAGCTCATCGAGCTCGTTCCAATGAGGGGTCATAACCTATGTTTTTGAGACAAAAATGAAAATAAAATTGTTATTCAAGAGTTTTGTTTGCAAGTGTCGTCTGCTTTTCGTTTTATGTAAAGGGTTAAACAATATTTTTTTATTTCCTCATTCAAATGGGATTTGGCGAACAGGCAATGTCTATATTAATGCCGTACCGTACAGAAACACACGTTACAATGGTGGTGGTGCAACTGTACATAAAACAGAAATCGATCCAATGAATTAAAAAGTGCCACACTATATCTCGTCATCTCTTTTATATCTATTACCTATCGGGTATGGAGGCCGCCGGGTACACATGTGAAGGTGTAATGGGCCCACAATATGCGTGGGTGGAATGGGGGTGCACTAATAAAAATCTACTACTTGACGAAAACACCAAATCTCCAAGTGGAAAACATAGGAATCATCCATAGGTCCTCAGTCCACAGACCACTGCCACACACGCGGGGGTCAATGCGCCAAAAAATTCGTAAGTGCTCCCCGCACCTCAATTAAAAATTGTGCGTGAAATTTCCCATCCGAAGTTCAACTACCACAACGAACCAGCCAAAAAATGAAAAACACTCTCTAACTCGACACAGCAAAGGTGTTGTCATTTCAAAGTGTTAGTCACTTGTTGCATAATATTCAGACTATTTGTACCAAATATCCAGACAGCAAGTGTTGCCTTCACTTTTCCTGATCTTCGAAACTCGAAAGCTTGCTTTTCAGACTCATGGTTATAATACTTTCTAATGTCATATACTGATGGGTGCTCGCAGAAATTGTCGTATGGATCAATCAATATTTTTAACGTGCAGCCCCAGGGCTGCACGTTGAATATATTAATTGATCCACCCTTAAACAAGGAATGTGGACTCTTTGAATCCCGATCCCGCCAAAATTCTCTTCTCGCTTTTGTAATTACAGGGTAAAATAGAAAACAGAGTTACAATCATGTGTTGGTTACTGTTTTACAACGGTTTTAAGAATTGTTGCCTTTAGGGGAGTAACATGACTCTCTGCGACTAAACAAACTATGTCTTTGTACAGGTATCCTCAATGGAATATTATCTTAACAGAAAGATGCATGCTTACGTTGAAAAATGATGACAGCGAAGATATATTAGTTACTGGTAATCTATCATAACCTGTCAGCTCAATTTACCCAAACAACGTCGATTTCATAATTGGAAACATCGTATGTTTATCTTGTTGAATAAAATATGACTGAAACGTATCAAGTAAAATTGCTTCAGTTGCTCTGCTGACCCTATAGAAATTCAGACACGAAAATTCAAAACGATGTTTTTTTCGTTCCATCGACATGCAGCAAGAACAAAACAAAAAAAAAATCGAAATAACGCTCCATCACCCCACAATGAAACAAAATATTCATTAAGTATTTGCTTATCGCTTTAAAATTCTTTTGTTTGTGATATACTTAGATCATTATCTGTTTATCGAACACTATCCACAGCACGCGGGCGGACCAGGAAGGCCTGTAATGAGGTGGGTTGCTGAATTTAGAAGCTCATGTCAATTACCATTTTTACTTTCAAAGTCTTTTTTATGTATATTATATCTCACGTGACATTCCCTTACTCTGTCTGAGAAGGACCATTCTGTTTCCCATAGGTTTACGGATCGATGGTTCTAAAAATGAACGTACACCATTCCACTCTAGTATTCACTTTCAATAAATAGCCTTGGAATACTCTAGGGCGTTCGAGTAAGGAAGCACAACGCACTCTTTTAAGAGATTTTTTTCAGAAATTCTGCTTCTCCATTTATAAGTTCGAGATTGAAACTGTTTGTCAAGGTAAAGTACTTCACAATTGGCGGTGTATTTACGATTCGAATCCTGATAGGTCGTCTTTCGGTTTGTTTGATATAATATAATAATTATTGCATGGCATGTTGTTCAGTGTTCATTCTGACTCGAAACTGGCTACTGCCACAGTATTAGCCATTCTGGATATTTTTGTGCCAAACAAAGGCCCCAAACCAATAATGGGGTGTCTGCTCCAAACAAATTGATTGAGGTTGAAAAATGAACTAGCAATTGTTTCAAGAGTGAACAGACAATTGATCACTGAAAACAAATTTATCCGAACTCGAAATTTCTCACGCAATGACATGGGTGTTGCCAGCAATTTTATTTTAGGGGGTGGGGTCGCCCACAATGCAACTCAAGGATGAGAATGTCTGGCAACTAAAAAAGACTGAAAACTTGGCCAGAGGCCAAGCCTTGGTCAAATGTCAAGTTGGAGGAGATTATGGGAGGGGATCACCCCCTCCCATAATCTCCTCCAACTTGACCTTTGGCCATCGGTGGTGGTCCGGTGGAGGGGCAAGGGGGCGGGGCTCCTCCGGGTAAAAATCTTCAGTTTTTAATATCAGCAGTGATCAAAGATTTCATGTTGAGTGAAAGTGATTCAATTTCAATGTAGGAACGTATTAGATTGCTGTGGAGAATATCGGCCACGGACCTTTGGAATTGGGGGGTGGGGATGGATTCTTTCGACCCCCATGATCCTCCCTGGCTACACCCTTGAATTATGGCTAGTCGACGGTATAAAGTATTTATCTAATTAAATGCTGCCTTTCGTAAAGTTCATAACCTACAATGTTTTATTGAGGGGAAAAACAATGCTCATTACCACTCACTGTCAATTAACGTTGAACAATTTGTCCAAACACAAGTTTTAACACCTTTTGATTGGTAAAAGAAGTAATAAAGAATATTGTTTTGGTTTCTTTATCGATCGTGCACCAAATGAGCTGGGTTATAAATCAACCCAAATCAACTGGGTTGAATGAATATGAACCCAATAGAGTTCATATTCTCTCAACCCAGTTGATTTGGGTTCATTTTTAACCAAACTGATTTTAGAGTGTTTTCTTCATTGCCTCGGCGGTTTTCCTTTACACGTGAAAGAAACATTTTGCTGCCAAACTTTTAGCCAACGAAGATTTTTTGTGCCGAATCATAATTTTTAGTGTAATTGGCTAAATAGGGATCCCACAGCAAGAAAACTGATGTCGCTGAATAAGCCAAAATAGTGGTCTGCGAGAAAGAATAGTCCTGACAATATAGAATGTTTTCAAAATTTAGAATGCATGGGGTTTAAATCCATCGTCGTCGCCTAGCTCTGAACATTACCGCCACCATTCCAGCAGAGGTACCTTATCCCTTTCAAAAAAGTGTGGAAGTAAGTCAGTCAATATTTTGGTTCACATTCAGCGTCAGTTCCGTGTCTGATATACGAAAACTTGTATTTCCTGAA